>JAHYIQ010000045.1:0-1291453 GCA_030673865.1 Melipona bicolor | reverse complement strand
AAAAAAATACTTCAAAGAGAATAACATACTGCAATATGTGTGTTGAATAAATACATCAAAAGATACATGTATGAATGCATTTTTATTTTTCTTATATGCTCGTCTTTCAATATTCAAAATTTTTGGTAATTTTACTATAGTAATTTGTTATATGCTCCTCGATTCAGTATCAAAGTTTTGATAATTTTTTGACAACACTCAAAGGGTTAAATAATTTATATAGATTTCAAATTTGTTTTGGATCATTGTTCTGTACAAATATAATGTCTTGCTAAAAAGGCATTGCATAGAATATTCAAGTATATTGTTCTTTTTTCAAGTTTTTTCAATTTTCGTTAAAATACTTCCATCTATTTTGTAATGAAACTTGTACAGTTGAAATTTCGTCAACTGATATTTAAATTATATATACATACATATCGTTAATTTCGTGTCAAGATAATAATAAAAATCGTAAAAGAGGGTTATATTAGTGTTGTAGTAATCTGTAAAATTCTGTGCAAAACAGAACGCAAGTGTGCCCGGTGACTTATGAACGGAAATGTACGTTTAAAAATCTCTTTAGAAGGAAGGATTAAACTTCGGTACTTTCAAAAAAGAAATTTGCAAATTTAAGGGATTGCAATTTTCCAACGACATAACCGGCAGCTTTCGCGATCTATTAGGACTTGCGGGGCATGTTCTTCAATGTCTCATCTGGAAGATTTCTAATTAAGAAACGCATTTCGAGTTAGCCACTTCGTAAACGTCGGAGCATCTCGCCACGTCATGTTTAATTACCTTTGTAATTACTGCGGCGACAGACGTAACGGACACAGACGTAAACGAGATTCCTAACTCCAGGTTTGCAAAAACATCCCGCCGGTACTTCGAGGCGATGGACTCGAGACAGTGTGCATTACAATTCTCGATATCTTGTTGCGAGAACTTGCGATGTTATTATTACTTCCCTGTCAGAGATATGGCGCGAGCAAATATCTGAATTTTGTTTCAACGACGGCAGGAGAGATAATACTAGGTAGAAGCAACATTTATAAACAATGACCGATGGTCATGGGAATAGCAAAATAGATAGCGGATGTTTGAGCAAAATTAATATTGAAAGGAAGAAAGAGTTTTGTGGAAAACTATATAGATAAAATCGTGATCAATGGCCCTAAGAATTCCATGATGTCTTTATAATAGCAGGTCGAAGATTTGTAAAAATTATGCAATATTTTTTTTTAAATATTGGGGTTGGTTTGATGTATATGAAATGTCGTTTATTTGAAGTCTCAATGTCACTTGATAAATTTTATCTCATGGTCAATTAATGATTATTATTATTAAAAACATGAAATCAGTTTAATGCCAAGAAAATTCATATTTAATGAGAGAATATTAGAATCTCGTTATTGACCAATAAGAATATTATTATATATGAAGAAAAGTGGCATAAACTCTGCTGAAAGTGAAAATTACTTATTTAGAGCAGATTAAAAATCTCTTTTATTAAATTTAAATAACATTTTGAGCATAAATTCTTGAACCACGACGAAACTTTTCTTCTACTCATATAATTAAACAATTTTCTGTTTTTCTTAGTAAAATATCTTTTGTACAGGGAGATTTCTTTAAACCTAAAGATGGCCCAACTTTTGTCAAATTTCTTGAATTTTGAAATTTCTTCAAATTTTCTAAATTTTCTTCTTATATTTAACGATATAACCAACTTAATCTCTGTGAAGATCATTGGAGATTCGATTAAAAAATATTACATCTTATTTCTGACATTAAAGATTGAAGAAAACAAAACTTACATAATGGATCGATAAATTTTAATTGAAATAATTTTTTTTTTCAAATAATTCTGTATAGAAACGAGTTTCTGTGTAAAAATCATAAACGCTTCAAACAAGTGCCTCTCAATCGCACAAAAACCAAGGCAAAACTGTAACGATCGCGTCAATTTTAAAATTTGCATACGTTTTCACGTGCCAAATGAGTCTTTTTCAGCAATTTTTTTAATCGCGTCAGTAGCACAATTTTTAATTCGTGTTCTAGAAGTACCGCGTTGCACGAGATCCTACCTTACTTCAGATTTTTGACTATCCGTCGTAGTTAATAATTTAGAAAACGCTGACGTTTCGTACGCATCGATCTAATAAATCCAATTAAATACGTTCTAGGAGAATTCTTAACTGCTATTAACCAGCTATTAAATGGTACGTATTTCTCGCAAGTAAGACGGATTTCGGTAACCCGGTAACGAGTGGAGAAAAACAAAGAGTCGCAAAGTAGTAAAAACCGCGACGAGTAGATTCAGAAAAGTGCAGGCTTACAAGCAGACACGCTATCACGGGCAAAGTGCATCGGCCGTTCTGTGTCGGTGATGTATGTAGGGGGCAAAGCTTGAATTTAGCTGATTGGACATCGACCGATGGGAACGAGATACGGATGTAATTTGTTAACGGAGCTGCATGGAAAATAATACGACTCGATAACGAGATACGATACACATCAGAGCAGGTTACTAAGGCCAATGACAGCGTTTCGTGTCACAGTGGATTATCCTATTCCTGTCTTCTATCTGTTCCTCTTCATTTGTCGAGTATTTAGCCTCTTCTACCAGCACAAAATGATATTAACGTATATGTAAATGATTACACGTATTTGCAGAATTATTTGGAAAATTGAATGAACAGAACATAGCAACATAATAATGACTACTCTGCAGATTTTAACGCAAAACTGCATGAAAAATTCAAAATACAGCAGTCGTTACAGTTAAACTGTGAATGTTTATGCATTTAAATTTTTACATGTATACATATGTACATTTTTACATTTATACGAGAACTATACCACGGATATTTTACATAGATATCACATCATGTATTTTTGTATATTTAAATTTCTAATAAATGCATAAAAACCAGCCATAGTATATGGCGAGTGAAACGAATTTTTTGCTCAAGTCCCATTTTTTTTTGATCGTGTTTTGATAAAAATATGAAATCCAGTTTAATTAGAATTAATGTAGAATCTCCATTTCAAAAGTAATTCAAAAAAGAAATTTTTATCTACGTTTAAGTTTCGTAAAAGTTGATTTAATTCGTCTACGTTATTAAGATATTTGTTGAGTTTTTCCCATTTACGTACGTTTCTCAAATAAAAAATTAAAAATCCTTTTTAGAATTGAAGGATTGTGGCAGCAATGACAAAACATGGAATAACTTTTAACAAAACGAAAAGTATCCTACGCAATATCTAACACAAGGGAATCCTGTTTCCTCGATTACTTTTATCGTTATCATTTTCGATTTCGAATGATTCAAAACTTTCATACATAAAAGCTCGAACAGAGAAAGAGATGCTTTAAACGATGAATAATAAAAGTTTTTAGATTTCCCTGTCACGACTACGGATTTGTTCTTTCTTTGTGCATTACACTCCTTTTGAAAAGTAAAATTTACTTTGAAATTTATTTATTTATACAATGCGAGAAGAACATTTAAATAAGAATGTTTCGAATGACCGCGAAATAACAGAAAATAAATAAATAAAAATGCAAAGATAATTTCAATTGAATTGTTGGCATTAGCAATTAGCCCTCGTCCTTTCTTTGCATCAATTTGACACATTCTTCTTATTTGCAACACACAAATACAGATAAGAAAATGAAGCTTTATGATTTCTATTTCTCTAATATATAGCACACATTTTTGATGATAAGATATGATGCTGTCAGAGTTGAAAATAATATTCATTTTCAGAGTACTACAGAATACATTGTTTTCTCACTATTATACTACTATTTTGAAGCAGATATAGATATTTAGTTCCATCCAGAGAAAATGTAAAATAAAGAATTACACTACATGTTAGACATTAGATTTATATAATAACACTATGTGTAAGAATTAAATTTGTGTGGATCTCATCCGTGATTGAACAGAAATTAAGTTCATTTATTGTTAATAACAGAACTAGTTACAAATATAAACCAGTTATCTTTTCATTATACTAACTTTTCTATCATTACTATCAAGGGATAACTTTAATTGAAAAAATGAAAAACGGATGAGGATTAACAAGCTTGACAGCAGAATAAACAAATAAAATATTTTCACATTTATGTTACGACTTATTCTAGCAATTCTGTCTTGAATTTATTAGAACATGATTAATCGTGACATTTTGAAGTTGAATAACAACTTGTTGAACTATATAATTAGCTGTAACAATTACACGTATACGGAAGTGACAGGAAATTAATTGACGTCCTTGCGGAGTGAAGTTGTTGCATACTGAAACCAGTGACTTGGTCTAATCTATAATTTTACGAGCTTTACGTGATCGTTATACTATTTCTCTTTAGCGATCCAACATAAAGAACTATTCTACGTTCGAATCTTGAATATCAAATCATGGGCAAAGTTAATGCAATCCTACTTAATAAAATATGCAGACGAAATAGTGAAACTTATAATGTAAGTTTCAACGTCTGTAGGTTCTTTTTAAAGTAATATTAATCAAATTTCAAATCCCTAGGTACATTCAGTGCATTGTAAAACAGTTTCATGGTCATCACTTTCAGACAGCGGATTTTTATGTGAATTCATATTTCTGAGAACAATTATTAATTAAAAAATAGAATTTGGATATAAAACTGTTTTACGTTTTAAATACTATAAAAAGAACAGTATATTTTAGATATTTTACATATTTTTTCATGCTATGTACATTCTTTCACTTTGACATTTCCTAAATGTACAAAAGTCAGAAAATCTAGGTCATTACAGTCACAAATCTTTATAAGAAGTTTGTTAAAATTTGACAATCATTCACGGTTCATCTTGATAGATATGATCTATCTTTTTATAATAAAACAATTGATAGATTATATCGATCGATCATGTTAAATTCGATAAGCTTGAAACTTCAATGTTTGATAAATATTATTTAACAGAAATCACAAAGTTTTGTGGACACTTGCCAAATTCATATGCAATAAATCACAATATTTGTAAAAGCGATATTCTTATTAACCGAGAAGATTAATTCAAAATCTGAAATCAGGTTTCAAATGTACTCTTCAGAGAATTTACATTCTATTTCGACGAATAAAACTCACTGTACGTTAGAGAGGAGGAAAGAAAAGATTTGCGAGTACTAAAAAATCGCTAGAAAATGAAAATTACCTTTGCTAAAATATTATTAGACAAGAGATATGATGCAATTTTGTGAAAGTTCTCGGTCGGTTACATAGTTGATTGTTATACAGACTTTAACGCGATTTTTCGCCGAGGGGAATAAAATTTTTTAGAGATAGAATTAAATCTCTCATATCGGTGTACGAAAGACTATTTTTCGAAGCTCTCTCTTTTCACAGATGATCAATTCTATATGACACAAAGATGCATAAACCAGAACAGAGAAACGATTTTCCGATTAGAAAAAAATACATCATTAAATTGTACGTGTTACGTTTACGCAATTTCATATTTTTGTTAACAAACAGTGGCGTTCCTTGTACTCGATGAATTTTCTGCAACTGCTGTAAGATTGCAAGAAAACTACAGATTGCAGAACAATCCGATTAAGCTCACTTTAAAACGTGAGATTCAAAATTTTGAATCCTGAGATTCAGAAATGTTTTATACATAATTTTACATGAAATAAAGACACTTTATCTTTCGAAAATTGCGCAAGTTTTAATTTATTTTTACGGACACTAGAGAATTAAATCCATCACGATCTTGAAGATTCAGGTCTCTCCCAGCGATCTCTTAAAATTTCCTGTACGATATTTTCTTCACAAAGTTATAAGAATCTAAAATATCTGCAACTTTAATTTGAACGTATAGAAACTTTCCGAAATCACTGTGACAAAATAAACAGAATCTATGAATAGACCTACTATCAGATACACCTACATTTCACCTATTATATATATGTTGTATGTGAAATGTCCGACACCGCAAACATGTAAAATCGTTCAGAATTTACTGACTAATGCACAACATTTGTTAAATGTTGATTTAAAGTTTGATCCTAACCAAATGTAACACGATCAATGTGTTGTGTCAATTGTTTTGTTAGCTAAAGGTAGATTGTGTATCAAAGCGAGTCACGAGCCAACATCGAATTTCAATACATTTTTATGAAGCTTTAAATTTCGATACAACGCAGGAAATGATTACCTGTCACTGACGTAAAAAAAAATTTAGACTGGGAAATATAAATATCGAGAACGATGGTCAACTAGATATTTCTATAGTAACTGCAAATTTATTTCACAATGACGTCAAAATGTGTATTTAATTTTTTACAAAATAACTTAATGTAATATTGCTCAAGGAAGGAATAAATTGTATTTAAAACATCTCCAAAGATTTATATATTCACTGAAGAGAAGGTAAGAAAATAATGATACAACAGAATCAGACATTTCATTTATTACACCCTAACTAACCTGTTTTTATTTTACTAAATCCCTTTCATAGACTTTGATTGAATATCGTTGAAGAAACGAGACTGAATCTGTTTTATTGTTCAATTTCACGGGGGAAACGTATCTTTGCTAAGAGAGATTTTAATGAAATATAGCTGGTAATGGAGCCTACAAGTAGGTTTTCGCAAAATTGCTTAGGCCACGTGCAAGATTTAATACTGTGCTTTTCCATCGACAAGAGCACAACAAGAGTACGAAAAAGGAATAAACGACAGGATGGTATAAATTGCTTGTACTTCCGGGCCAAATCGGGTTATAAAGGGGCAACAGATTCGTTTTCGCGGTGCTGCACTTCGTTATGATAGAATCTGCATCCCAATATAGGACGATAAATAGAATGGATACTTTAGACCGTAGGCGTAGATAAGACTGAATTTCAATCATGATTAAAATTGATTGAATTTCTTGGAAGTCTTACAAGGATAATGCTTCGTTTAAAACGAGTTGTAAATTCAACAAAATTTCAACTTTGTTTCATTATACAAACTATATGTGAATGATATTATAAATAGAAAACAAATTTTCTTACGCACACTCGTATTTTTGAATTAGAATTGAATTGGAAGAATAGGAAATGACAAGTTTAGAATTAAAAAAATTATTTAATTTGTAGAAAATAAATGAATATATGGAAAATAAGTATTACTTTAAGTATCAAATATTATTAAAAGCAGTATAGTTGAAATATTTTGTTCAAATCATGTGCATTGTGTGCAAAATTTCCTGTAAGTGCATAAAAATCTGCAGTTTAATTATAAATATGTCATTCATATTGTTCGAACATTATTAGGTATTATAGCTTAATTTAGTTAAAGTTTAAATTTGACGAGATCAATAACTACATGTATATAGTTATTGCGTAAAAATAGATCGATAGAGAACAAAATTTTTTTCGTAACGCTTCGTTTTCCAGAAAATGGAATTTGAAAATTTACACACTTGAATTTGACTAATACCGGAATGAACGGAAGTGGAATAATGTCCGCGCGAGTTTATTCTGCGTGCAAAAACAAGCAGAAAATATCAAATGAGTTTTTCTGTTCGATGTCAGTTTTCTAATTTGAATTTGAAGTGGGGTTCGAAAATTGTACCAGGCTAATTCTTAACTAACGTATACGAGCTACTTTTTTTACAGGAAATGAAGTGTCTGAGCGGATAAATTTTATTTTTCATTCATCTTCGCAGCTAGAATAATCTCTCCTTAATTGCTTGCTCGTGTTCAGCCGGGAATTAGCCAAATCTCCGTACATTAAATAAATGTTCAAGCTGCATTTCCTTATATAAAAGGAAATATTTCGGAATTACCCCGCTTATAGAAAAATTCAAACAACGTCGACTCAAAATACGAGAAGAACGACTTCGAGTTTTCTTAATCTAAAATATCTGACGGACTTTTTACTTACATTTTTTTCTTTCTTGGGGCAATTTCTTCGGAATTTTTATTCCCGAACTTCAATTTCTTCTTCTTGCTCGAATTCTCCATTGTCATGGCACAATTTCTCGTTCACACTGACGTACTTTCACGTCGATCATTTCCACCGTTATCGGATTCGAACGTCACTCGCGGTTTTCACAGTAGCGAGATTCTTCAACGGGGATCGAACCGGGGATCGAACCGGGGATCGAACGGGGATCCCCGATAATCGATAGCGAAGCGATTCGCGCAATAATTACGTCTCGCGGCCAACGTCAGACGATTAGTGTCCGGGAGTGCGAGACGACACGGCGCGGCGTCGTCTTAGATTTCGAATTACGGCAGAGGTTCGATCAATAAAATTCACGGTCGAATCGTTCTGGCTCCTCCGCGAGGGAAAGCGCGATCGACCGAAATATACCTCGATTGAGATAAATGAACCGGCGAGAGGGATTGTTGAACGTTTTCATCAGTAATGAGAGTGGAGCATTATGAACGTTCGATGCCCGAGTTCGATACGTCGATTTCTACAAGCTCGTGAGGTGTTCGCGTTCCTACGAATGAAATAAGATCAAAGTCACGGATAAAATATACAAATGTGCGTTCGCGGGGAAAAAAAATGTTCGTTCGTTACTCGTTAACGAAAGAATGAGTTTGAAACTTATTGCTGTCTATTGGCGCGTGAAATAACTCCGCGAGATGTCGTCCCGGTATCAGGCATCTTTTGAACTTTTTAACGGATTCGAATTATGCGTTTCTTCTGCTACCGCGTCACGCGGATTCTGTGGCCGTAAACACGTTGTGTTTACCAGTAATCTAGAACGATCCGTGAGAATCTGAAACCCTATCTCGCTTCGCTGAGAACTCTGGTTCCCGTCTCTATGCAGATAATTCGGACGATAAACGACTTCTCTTTTATCTTACGTTTAACGATATATGTCTCGACTAATCGCGGCTATTTGCGTCCTCGTTTGTTAACCTCACGAAAGAAACGATTACAACTCGTGGACCAAACAGATCGCGATTTTACAACCTCTAAATAATAATTTTCTAATTCGATTTTGCACTTCTAATTGGAACGATCGTTCCGAAAAGAACGTGAAGAACTTTGACAATTTAAAATAATACTGAAAATTGACTCGAAGCTTTCACGTGATTGTACCAACGCGTTCTTACGCGATACGTGTTCCCAAAGTTTTGAAAGAATTTCCCGCTGTTGTTACATTGACTCGACGAGATCGGCATAGATCAGTTCACTTTGTATACATTAAACGTGCACCGAACAACATGATTACTTAGCACTTCCCACAGTCACAGAATCGACGAGAAATAATTTATATCGGTCGTAATATTTCCAAGAGTAATGTCAAAGTACATTCTTACGCACCCTCACGGCTTGGCCGCGTGGATCATACTGAAGGCGCCGTGACTCGGCAGAGGTAACGTTGGTCTACGTCAAGGAGTGGGAGAAAGACAGAGAGAGGGACCGCGAGATGCGCGCCAAAACTTATTCGCTGATCGAGTCCCAAAGGATGTTTCATTCCAATTGTTTAAATGCAACTACATATATTATCGAAATTTGCATTGCATGTTTAATCGCATCTTTCTTGAACATTTATGTCACAATTATTTATTTATTTTCTATTGTTAGATTTGCAAATTAATTCATGGTAGCTTCTTTTTAGAAGTCATGATCTTTGAAAAAAGATGGTAGTTCTGAGTCAAAAAAGACAAATTTCTAATCTAACGAGTATGTCATCTCTTCCGTTGCTTTTGTATTTTTAAAATGAAACACAAATTAAAATGCAGTATCTGTCTTGCTTATCAGACGAGATTGAAGTCGATACTGTTTTGCAAAGTTTCGATAAAATAATCGAAATAATCGAATACAAAGACAGTTGCAATAGCGGTCTGTAGTGAAACTCGTAATAATTTATTCGTAACAGTTAATCCGACAATTATCAGTTTTACGCACTCGTCTAATTTTTAAATGCATTTTTCGTCGAAAAAAGTGAAACACCCAATGCAATTTCGTCGTTCTTGATTTTCGTATTAATCACCGTGACCCAATTTATACTATGGACCTAGGGTCCACCTCGTGTTATTAACAGACTGCGGATTTTCACATATTTTTGGATTTTTGTTTAAAGAAATAGAACATAGAATAGAAATTTGTTTCTTTTAGATATTTTATACACATATTTCTATATATTCACGCATACATTTGCCTGCATTTCTGCATTGTCAAATGTTCCATTAGAAATCCGCAATCTAATTATCAGTTATTTAATTTGACACATTGGTAAGAACTGAACTTAAAACAAAGTTGACAGTGAATTAACTGCGAATTAATTTGCACATCTGTATAGAGTTCTGTTTAATAAAACTCGTAATAAACAAAGGTTAATGCATAAACAGTACAGTACGTGCTGAATGCACGATACGCATTTATAATTCAACTGGTTGTAATAATATTTATATTGCAATAATTACGATGAAGTACTGTTTGCAATCGATATTGCAACCATATTTAGTATGCTGTGGACGGATAATGTTGTACCTACTTCATGAATGAGAAGACTGAGCGTAATTGTTAATTAATAAACAAGTAATGGGCATGTTTAATTTTTCACGCATTGATGAACAGCTTTCCATTTCTGTGCTGATAAGGGGAACAATTTCTCTGGACAGTTTTCTTTTTGCAGTTTTGTTCTTCCGAACAAAGAAACAAAATACAATCTGTTTAGCCAAATCTTATTCGTCGTATTTTCTCATTTTTTCATTCGTTTCAACCTTTTTCGTAACGTGGTGTTTTTACTTTCTTTCTTCGCTGAAATCGTCATTTGTTCTGCTTCTATATCTTTAACGCGTTATCTTATCTTCCTAGCGATTTTCTCAAGTCATGCTAGTTTTACATTTAATTTTCGTACTTTTATCTCGTGCTTTTTCCAAGTGAAATTGACCAGAATCGCCGCGGTTTTTATTTTCCTTCCTTTCTTAACACTTCTCTCTGTGTGTGTGTGTCTTTATGAACGAGCGAGAATCTAGAAGACGATGTTTCCTTTTATCACTTTTTATTTGACGAATTTCATTAAAAATTTAAACTGCAATAAATCACAGGAAAAACAACGTGCTCCGTAATTACTCAAAGATTCCATAATGCAACTTATTTCGAGTGAGCTGTCTTCGTTTTTATCTCTATTGACCTGTTGTATTGGCGTTGGTAAGGAAAAAAAAAAAAAAAAAATAATAATGAGAAATGTTACCATGTATCATCGATAATCTCGCGTCGAATTCGCGAACTGACATTTCCGATAGAATTACGTTTGGTATTAAGCTGAGAAACGACATTCATTTTTGGATACTCGAGCAGTGCTATCAATAACTATCGAAAATTCTGTCCAGCATCAAATAGCACGTTTCAACCTTTCCCAATGGATTTACAATTAGAAATTGTCAATTCGTAATACTTTATAATTGCCAATTCGCAATACTTTATAATTGCCATTCGTAATACGTTACTTTCTGGACAAAAATGGATTGCATTAAAAAAAAATCTCGCGGATCCAATCGAACTTGAACATTAGATTCAGTCAGATTTTATGTTCGCATTAAATAAAAAAAAGAAACACGAAGAGGTCCGTTTTTACAATAGAAAATTAGAATTAGTTAAGAATAGAATGATATGATTTAGATTATTGAATATGAAATGACCAGTTCTACAAACATAATTGCAAATGTTTGTTACTGAATGTTCGATGTAATTATACTAATTTTTTCAGATTGTAAATTTTATTTTATTTCGGATAAATATCTTCCGGGGTTAAGACTTAATTCTAAGAATTTGATTATTTCATCTACGACCTCATATTTTCAATACATTATCCTGTGTTAATTTTTTAAGGAATAGTTAATTTCAAATCATCGAACGGTATAATCATTTAATTCATCATTTAACGCAACTTTCCATATTATGAAATTACGATTTAGATTAGTGGAACAACTGAATTCTGTCAACCATTTCCGATTGAAATAACAAGTAACATTGCAACAGCGTTTATTTAGTTAATTATAATCTTCTTTTATTTCATTCTACTGTTGCAAACGTTGCATCGTATTTTATAATTTGAGTTTAAAAATGACGTTTTAGTCTCACAAGTGAAAGAATCTCTATCAAATTCGTGACTCCATTGCCGAACGCAAAAATTATTTTCCATTTAGTTGAACACGAAATATCATTTACATTTCATACGCTTATATCGTCAGCGTCAAAACGAACGTATCGTTCACACGATATGGCCAGAAATACACTCGACATGAAAACACTCGATGCCTCTTGGCTTGCTTATTCGCGGGTATGGATGCGAAATGCCAGGATTTCGCATTTTAGCTTTGTTTAAACGTGAAAATAAATTCCCGTCAGAATTCGAACGCGTTTGAACTGTTGCACAACTCATTACTCGCGTCAAGAATTTCTGTTCTTTCACGTTGATAAATGATGGTGTTGTACGCGTTACGAGTTGCAGCTGGGAAAACTTTTTTTTTTTTTTTTTTTTTTTTTGAAGAAATAACTAAACTCTTCGAATCTTTCTTGCATGTTTTGCTTTTAGATAACATATATCATATAATTAAAGAGCTATAGCTGGTATAACGAAATAAGAAACAAAATTAAATATGTTTCATTGAGTTCGAAATATAGAAGTCAAACTATGAAACAAAATAATAGAAGAACAAACTGTAGCTTTCCGAATATTTTACTCTTAATTGTTAACTTTGGATCATTACAATTTAGAGTTAAATTAAATTACTCAGTTTCAGAATTTTTAATTTAATTGAATTTTATTATTATCACGGAGAATATAAAGACGAACGAGTGCTATAACAGTTATTCTTATTCAATCAAAATGCTTTTAACGAATACATCATTTAATGCTCGTCTCTATAAATTTATACATGTGTTCAATGTGTAAAATATAGTATATTAATACGTTCTTAGTTTATATATTTCTTCTTGAAAACGTATGCATTATTATTAAATGCATATATACAATGCAAATTATTATAGTCATTTATCAGCCTAGAATATCAATTTGCGTTTTGATCGCGAAGGACAGCGTAATTTCGTTTAAATACTGTTTTTCAGCCATTTTCGAATATTCCGAAATTGAACGACCGAGCGAACATGTTCGATTTATAAATTATATTGCACAAGATGAATGTACTTTCCATGGACCGTGTTTGTTTGAAAATACAGACGAATTAACGTGAAAATGCATGCGTTGTTGCATCGAACAACTCGCGTTTAAACTCGATTTTCGCGCAGACGTTAAGTAAACGGAATCGAGCCTCAATATAGCCGAATGAAAGGAATCATTCTAATTCAACTACCGTGGAATTACGGTGCTTGTTACCGTGTGAACGCTAAAAACTCCTGTATTTAATCTAAAGCGAAACACGAACGCGCCCGTCCTGTGTCTTGGTGTAATTGAAACTGTCTAAAGTTCTTTCGACAAGTTTCGAAGATATTTCCTTGCTTTTTTTCCCCCGAGATTGAAAGTTCGAACACGGCCCGAATAAAAAGAAGAGATTGAAATCACCGTCTATAATAATTCGGATTTTATTCACGTTTTAGAGATGTGACAAATTGTAATTAAAGGTTTTATTTTCTTACGATCCGATTCACTTTAGATGATAGATGGACATGAATTTTTCTACGTTACTATAACCATATTATTACACGTTATTACAACAATAACGTATATTACAAATATAATACTTGATTTCAGTGTTATATTGTTTCATATAAATTCTCTAATTTGATATTTTTTTATCACATTTTTATTGCGAGAGTCGTAGAAACTGAATATGGAATTACTCTTCAAGTTTCCACAGAATATCTCAATATTTATCTTTCTCTTGACTTAAAACTTTATCTGTCATATTGCTAGTTTTTTTTTATTTTTATTACAGTTATTACTATTCCCCTAAATTTTTTTCTAAGCACAAAGTGTGTTAGAAAGTTTTTATGTTCTCGCAGAAAGTCCCCCAGTAGTAAATCGCATGTTCTTACAGAACTGTAATGAAACTTTTTGTGACTTTGTCGTACAAGTGTCACTTATAAACATATAATATAACGTGTGTGGTACATGAATTTTAATTATCATTTCTATAAGACTCGAATATGACGATTGCATTGGTAACGTTTGAAACAAATCTGAAAATAAAACTTTTATATATATATAGATATATTTCACAGAAATCAAAAAAATATTTAGACAGTCAATTATTTGCTATATTAATAAATCTCAATATTCAGTGGAATTATTTTTAACATTTATTATATGTTTAAAATAGTTATTCATGCTGTGACTGGCGTTTTTATCAAACATACACTCGTGACTCCTATATTACTATACTTTCAGATTTAATTAAAATTTTGCTAATGGAATCGAGTCTTTTATCATGCCAATGAAATTCACAGTATACATGCAAAAGTTTTCTGTGTGTAATAAACGAATAGGTTTGTGAACTATTCTACGATGAAATGACCACATTTAAAAAATTATAAAAATTTCTTCTCTCTCCTATGCAACTCTAATTCAGAAAAATAGGAGAGAAAGCTGTAATTCATGAACCTTCTTCCCTCATGAATTACACAATTCCTACATGTTTGTTTCGCATGTTAAATTTTAATTACATTTCTTTTCTTTTTTCTGCAGTATATTTACATTAATTTCTCACAGAAAATGAATGTTTAAACGGTTGCATCGATTTTGCCGATTCTAATTTAAATCACTACTAAATCCATAAAGTTTCTTGCCGTTTCGTGAACGTAATTCGTAAATGGATTTGGAAAAACTCATATCGAATCGATATACAGGCGATTCAATTCCCATCGACGGTCTTTCTAAAACGATACTGAATAACGAACTGGATCGATCTCTGAATACTGCTTCGCAAAGAAATGAATTTTTTCCCCCGACAGTACAATCCAAATATTCAAGATGGCACTATAGAACGTTTCGTTTCGGTAAAAAACGTGATACATAAAAAAGGAATAGAAAAATCGTACAATTAGTAGTGTTGCAAATAACCCAATACTTTCTCGATATCGGTATAAACGTGTAAAAGCTAAATTGTTGAAATTTGCTTCTCCTCCTCTTCTTCTTCTTCTTTTTTTTTCTTCTTTTAATCCACGGTTAATTTATCGTTAAGCGTGTAATGCAAAGTTTGCACATGTGTTCACAATACGTGTATTCGTGTGTATATATATCTATCTTTACATATATATATATATATTTAAGTAGGATTCGTTGAATTTGTTGCGATGTTTTGCAAGGAAATCCGAAGCGATTCCATTCGATACTTTATTAATCGGAAAAAACATCGTCAATAGACGAACCTCGATCGCGTGCATGACGTGGAATATGCAGTGTGGTCCGTAACTGGTGCTACAATTGAATAAGATAAAAATGTGAAATGTGACTATTTTGCGCAAAGTTTTGTTTCAGGGAAAATTGGATTTAAAAATTTATCAAGCAGAGCTGAATTTGATTAATTCTAGAAAGGAGTTAATAATTGCCAGGAGATTATTGTGTCTTTGAAAATAAGGAAAAAAGGAAAATGTAAAAAAATCTTTCCATTTTAAGAAAAAATAGACATTGAACATACTCGGTTCACAATTGGCTTAATAGACGTTCACGTAATTTTCTCGGGCGTCTTATGAAAAAATTCTACTCTACATTTTTTACTTATTTTTGTAAATAGAGTAGCCTCCTGTGTATTACTCATTCCTGACCAGTCTAGAATTAGTCAAAATCGAGCACAGTTGGTAAATTTTCGAAAACAAACCTTCGTATTTGAAAAAATTTTATCTTACTTTTGTTTGCAATCTTTCGCCATCTACCCAATTGTACTGGTTACAGACCACTATATATATACGCAGAGATATTTTACGATCAACGCAACACACAAAGATTATTGTTATTTAATTCACACTTTCAGTTGACGTACAATTATTGTGGAGATATTTCTCGCTCGTTCGACATTAAAAATTACAGTTAAAAATTACAGAAATCACAACTCGTTAAAAATTACAGAAACGTGTGCTGGTAGTTTCGTCGAAGACTGTGTCCCATCTCCAAAGAAACAGACGTAGTCGCCTCTTGTTAGTGACAAATACTCGGTAGTTATTTGATGATTTTAATGACTGCGGAATAACCTTTTTCGACGATGCGTTCAATCTTTGATGCCTCGTCAAGCCGAACGTGTCAATGCATAAATTTCGCCTGGATAAAATACTCAATGTTTCGTTTCTCTCTCGGGTAAGCGCTTCTCGAAGTGCGTGTTGTTGTTCTCTCTGTGCGATGATTAGTACCATATTCCGGAGATGTTATCCCGTGTCGAATGTAGAAATTTTGCGATGAACTGACCACACGGTTCGATCAGTCCGTTCAAACGATGCGAAAGACTTCATCTCTGGCCGATCCTTACGAGAACCTAAAGCGACGACGGTCGATCGACCACTTGCCTGTCTCGAACAGGTCGATCGAGTTGGAACTATGTAATCAGACATCCGGCTCATCTTTTAGCCTCAGACGGGCAAAGTCCTCGAAGATTATGTCATCGTCGCAGTCCGCTTCCCTGAAACGAGCAGAGAGAATTTTAAAATTAAATTCTGAAATTAAAGAACCATCTACGATCTCTATTTGTATTTACTAAGTATCTAACAAGTAAACGTTGGCAACTGGAAAATTTAAAAAGAAATTTGGAACTTTGTACAATTGTTTTTGTACAAATATATTAATTATTATGTTACGTGGTGATAATAACGGAATAAAATATAGTACTTCCATTATCCGAATGTTCGTAACAGGGTTTTTAATAGTAATAGATACCTTCTCTTCTACTGATTTATTTTATCATATGTAATGCAATATAGTTTCTAATTCTGTGCTAAATCAACGTTTTGTTAATGAGCCAACAAAAATGATGGGAATGAGTCTACTACCCCCGTCACCCCCAAAAAAATGGACTTCGATGATTCAAAGCACAGAAAGAATGAAATTCTACAGAATTACTTGTGTCAAAAAAATTAATTCATTTAGGTAATTTAATTCTTAATATAAATAGATATTAATTATTAGATATTAGATGCACTTGGATGCATATCATTGAATAGAGAAAACTGATTACTCCATTATCCGGAAATTTCATTAATCAAACTTCAATCTTCCTATTAGTTCAAACATGGCACAGGTTCTACATACAGGTTCTATTAATTTTGTCGAGTAAGAAGCAGATTGTTAGTGGTATATACGTCAACGATTTCACCGAAATGTCCTCCGATTGACGAGAATAGCTCGAAATTGTTATTGAAATATTGATCACGTACGTGTCCAATTGAATCAGATTCGTTTAGAACTGTTATCGGCGGTAAAGAATTTGTTGGTTACATTCGATTATTATAACGTCGAACTTACCCTCCGAGGGGTCCAAGGCAGAGCTTTACTTTCACTTTGTACTGGACGATAATCCCAAGGTTCTCCCGCTGCGAGGGATCTACCACACTACGGATCACAAAACGGACAATCATCAGTCTCGTCTTTCGATACAACTCGAACGAAACATGCACAATTAGCAGAGCAGTTGGAATTTATCAAAAAGCGATCAATATTCAGCACAAAGGAATACTCTGACGAACAATATAGTAGTACGAACATACTGTACAGGTAGTAGTTAGGACAGGAATAGTCTCGGCTCCTTGAAATCGTAAAGGAAGCGTTCAGAACGAGCACGGTTATCACCATGCAGCTTCAAGGAAACAAATGCAAAGCGATTATTCAAACAAAATGAAGCGGGGGGAACAGGGTATCGGTTTTCGACAGCGTGATTGCTCACAGGTCTCTGAGTTTGTCTGACGCGAGCAGTGCGGTTAAAGTAATCGAACGAAAATACATCGAATATATCCAAGATAAAAATCAAAAATCGTTTTCACGATGCAAAGATCGAAAGCAATTGTATTTTGAAAAAATTTTATCTTCCACCGCACTTGTTCACGTCACGGTATTTTTATTACCGATGATGTTGAGGATTTGCAGCAGTGTCGACGAAGCAAAATCGATCCTTTAATGCGTTTCTAGCGTCTTATTCGACGCTAATCTAATCGAGTCTACGGCTCCGAAATGAGAAGTTCAGTCAAGTTAAATAGACATTACAGATTCTTTGTTTTATAAAGTATCTTTTCAATTTTTCTAACTTTGAAACACGGTAGGTGCTGCTGAGATTGGTTATGATTAGCTGCAGTTAAATTAATAAATACAGGGAAACAAAAATTGTATAATATCTAGTCTAACATTCTCAGCTGTCGACCTTTTTCAAAACTTGCAAGCAGTAGTGCGAAACAAATATGTCGTACTCTGCTGTAATATCTCGTCGTAGTCTACCATGTGTAATACAAAGGATTAAAAATATAAAGGCCGCTAATTTTCAGCTAATCTCCAGTCAGCTAGAATTTATTTTACCTAACACTGTGATAGAACTGGAGACCAACATGGCGAGCAGCTACACGGCCGCGATCTTGAAGCCGACCATCCGTTTTGTAGATGTGTTCCGCGTTCTCAACGGGTTTCAAATGCCCAGATACCGGCCTAGCGAGATAAAGCACATGTGCATTATGCTCGCAGAACACGCTAGCACGTCCCACGTTACGTAGACGTTGCACCAGAGCACTCCGAATGGCCAATATCCTGCAACAAGAATGGTCCTTTTTAGCAATTTCGATGAATTTTTATCGCCCTGATTGAATGTCGTTGTAACGAAGAATCGTTGTACAGAGGAAATTTCAACAGTGAAAAAAATTTTCTCCGGAAGAATCCCTATTTTTCCAACTGCTACATTATTTGAAAGCATTTTCGAAAAAAACGAACTCCCAAAATGGATGAAATGTTTCAATTTTAAAATTGAACCGATTTTCTTCTACGTTGAAGTTGTAACAGTTTAAAGTATTGACAATTTTTCATTATTGAGAGTTGCGTTATATAATTCCATTGTCATTGAATTATACTTTTCACTGTGCGTGATGCAATCGGCTACGTGATAGAAAAGTGACGATAACGAGTATTTGGCAGAAAATGTTCAAGAAATTTTTCTAGATAATTTCCTTAAAAAAAAAAAAAAAAAAAAAAAACGTTCACTTTTGATACAATGATTTTGAAGAGGTAGCGGAAAATTTTTAGAAAATCCCCTGCGAAACTTTTAGACGAATGTTCCACTAATTACTTGCTGGCGAAGAAAATGTCTTTTAGTCTTATCTTTTATTCAAGGTAAACACGCGCCTTTCAAATTACTTCGGAGCCAACCAACTATAACTAAAATAAAGGAAAGAACAAATGGAACTTTCGAATATTAGGAAAATTTTCTCGTATTAAATGTTAGATATATTCAAATGGAATTGTATTTTCTTGGCTTTTTAGCATAAGTAACTTTGTAGAATTATATTTTTTTGTACCACTGAATGCTCTCAATGTTTGAGCGCAAAGAAACACATCCCGATTAATGTTCGCATGTCCGATGATTGTTCTGTTCGCAAAATAACAATAGTTCGAAATGGCGCGAATACATTCACTGATATTGCGTCACGAAATAACTCGTTTGTGGAATTGTACGAATGACGTTGCATCGCATGATATCTCGTCAGTGATCGTGAGGCGATTAATCGCGAGGAAATTTTGACTGGAACTGCGGCATTCACGAAAGAGAAATACATTCTGTTAGTTGGAACAAAAATCCAGAAATATAGAAGGAAGATTCGCGTCTCAACTTCGAATTAATATTTCAAACGGAGCACGTTAGACTAACGGAGGAAGTAACGAGCTGCTTGATCGATTTTAATTAATACAACCAACAACTTTTATCGAACCTATCTCAGCTGGCTTTAAAAGAACGCGTCGACTAATTGTACAAGTTTCAAATTCGCGAAATTCATTCGGCTGTTCGCGATTAACGATGTTCGAATACGAAGGAAAGGGGTGAATCAACGCTTATAAAATAGGAGGCGCTCAGAGGCGAGATAGTCTACCGCTTAAAAGCGTGAGAATACTTTATTAACTTTTATAACTAGACTGACGGATCTCTGTACAATTTCCAATTTTCTTTTTTTTTTTTTTTTTTTGTAATATAATTAAAGAACTGGAGCTTTGGCGGAAATTTGTTTTTGTTGCTAAATATTATAACCAGACAGCGGATTTTTGTGCATTTGTGAGAAGTTTGAAGAAACTCGAAGATGCAGAGATAACACGGTAATAGAGGTAACGCATGTAATATGCGAAAGAATACAAAATATCCCAAGTGCGATACTCTGTGTAATAATTCACAGAGAAAGCAATTGTCACCTTTTTAAATTTTATTTGCAAAAATTTCCACAAAAATCCGCGTTCTGCTTCCTGATATTCTATACATTTTTGCGTACAAGCTATTGAATTAAAATTTTCTTCTATATACAAAAATTACTTACGCAATGGAGACTTGAAATTTACATGTTCATTTTATGCGCAGTGTGGTTTCTCAGAATAAATTTTAAAGAATAGTTTTAGTTGCTAAAATCGCAGAATATCGCAATGTCACTATGATTATAAATATTAATGTAATCATTATACTTGTAAATATTAACGTATAAAAGATTCGAAAATATGCATTTTCATTTACTTTACCGACAGAAGTACCTAATGGAACATCTCCATCGTATTTCAAAGTAATTCAACTAGTTTATCTGATTAGTAATTATTATTATACAATTTAAACAACATTTAACAATTTGAATAAAATAAAATCGAAGAGGGAAAAAGTATCAAGATGAGTGAAGTACAAGAAGCCAGACGATCGACTAAAGAAGAGAGTAACTGTAAAAGTCAAATACAGAAGTTTTACGCCGGCAAGCATATATTGCTTACAGGATGTACCGGTTACCTTGGCACTATTATTTTGGAAAAAATTTTGCGCACATGTGCTGAAATTAGTAAACTTTATATTCTGGTTCGAGAGAAAAGGAACGTGGCAATCGAAGACCGAATGAAAAAACTCTTTGAAAATGAGGTAAGTCTGAAAATATGAAGATATGATACTAAATGTGACAACAAAATACAATTATGATATTAACGGATAAAAAATTATATTACTGCTTTATTAACCCTTTCAATACCGTAGACGAGACATCTCATCCTCCGTTTCTTTACGATTTAGTGACTTGTAAGATAAAGTTCACAAGATCGTACAACTCTCGCTTCTACGATGCGATATCTCGTCAATGATTTTGCACAACCGATATCTGGCGAGATATCTCGTCTATAATACCGAAATGTTAAAATATTCGCTCTATACTTTCTTATTACAACATAATTTATAGCTCTGTATTATTATCAGGTATTTGATAGATTACGTGAGTCAAATCCGAATTATATGGAAAAGCTCGTGCTGATTTACGGTGATCTAGAGAAAGAAGACTTAGGTCTCTCACCCGAAAATCGTCGGTGTCTGATAGAGAACGTGAATATAATAATTCACAATGCATCGGTCGTGCGGTTTGATGTAAAACCGTCCCAGCTTTTGCGAACAAACGTGATTGCCACAGAAAAATTACTGCAACTTGCAACGGAGTGCCCTCATTTAGAGATATTCGCGTACGTCTCAACAGCGTATAGTCATCCTTCAAAGATAATAAAGGAAGAAAAATTTTACGCATCTCCGGCTGATCTGAAGCTCATCGAAGACGTAATAAAAGCCGATGAAGAGAATGAAGGTGGAATTTCAAATGAAGCGATACGCGATATCATAGGAGACTGGTGGAACTTATATCCTTTTAGCAAAGCCACCGCTGAAGGTCTAGTCGAAGCTTACGGCAGAAAAAGATCTCTTCCCTGTATCGTGTACAGGCCTTCCATCGGTATGACAATTATGATATTTACACTACGATACAAAAGTATTCGAAATTTTATTCCCTAAGAACAAAATTACAGACAAATTAAATCGCAATCATTTCACTCTTTATTAATAATAATATTAACGCAATCCGTAGTAAAATGCTTACACATTACAATTATGTGCGTGTATATTCAATAGTTGTAGGAGCGTACAGCGAACCAACTCCAGGATGGGTCGGAAACAAAAATGGTACTGTATTAGTATTTAGAGCAATAAGAGCAGGTCTCGTGCATGTGTTACAGTCTGATGAGAGTGAAAGCAATATGGATCTAATTCCGGTTGACATGACAGTTAATGGTCTCTTGGCATCGATATGGGACTATGTTGCACATAGGTATTACATTATTTTATCAAAACTTTTTATCAAAAGATTGACAAAAATTGCATTTCTTTCAATTTCTGCATACTGAAGTAAGTAAGGTAACAATGAACTATCCTACTATTCTATTCTATTATTCTTCGTTCTTTTCTAAAGAGAAACACACGAACCACGAGTATATAATTATGGATCTAGTGATTGGAATCCTCTTCCCAATAAAAAACTGCATGAATATGAATTGGAAGTAGCACACGCATATCCATTGACTGGAATGGTTTGGTATCCGTTCCTGCTACAGATTAATAATTTCTACGTTTTTTCTATATTATTTACACTATTTAGTATTATTCCTGGTATACTGGCAGATCTAGTCTTCTTACTTCTGTGGAAGAAACCAATGTAAGTTTCCAACTTTAAGGAAGCTTTACTGAAAATTTGACTTTTTAAGATAATTTTGATGTAATACCATTTGTACACTTACCGATATATTTGTTTTATACACAGGATTGTACCTATACTAAAGAGTGTAATTCTAAATTACGCGACGCTAAGACGATATCTGTGTCCTAAACGGATTTTAAAAACAGATAATTTAAAAGGAGTTTTAAATTTTGCTAATTCTGCCGACATGAAAGAGTTTTTCTTTGATTTATCAGCGATGGACTGGCATAAACTCATACAAGTGAGTAACAGAGGTCTGCGAAAATTAATAAAGGAACCGTTAGAACCGACTCCCGCCGCATTGAAGAAATATCGAAATTTGAAGATACTACATTACACGGTTGTCGGTTTAGTTGTACTTCTTTCACTGAATTTTTTCTACAGAATAATGTGTAGCATTTTCTCATTTCTTGCGTAGTAAATACAAGATGAAGGGTTTTAACACGAACGTGTTTTCTCACTTTATCTTGCGAGTCACTAAAACGCAAAGAAATGGTGAAATTTGAAAAGTAGTAAGTCAAAGGATTGTAAAATATCACACATAATAAAAAACATGTAAAACATTCAAAAAAATAGTGTCTCTTTTACTTAATTACTAGTGTTTCCTTAATTTAATATTTAGAGCTATCAAATATTATTCCATTTTTTATTTTACAATTCCGTTTTTTAAATCATATCTCTAAAAATATAAATTTGCACAGAATTTCGGTCTACGAGTACGATTCTATTCTGTATACCGTATTTGGAGAAATACTAAAAGCAATATTTCCCTATGGATACATTTAGACTAATCTGTTTTACTCGTCGTTTTAGAATTAATGGAAGTACTCTCTACGATATTTCTGCCAAAAAAGAAATAGCTAAAATATGGAGATTGCAGTACTTATTGTTACCTTAAATTAGTGGAGGCTGTGAAACAACAAAAATCGAAAAATGATCAAATTATTAATTATTTTAATAAAAAAACTGTATTTCGAAGTATTAAAGATTTCCAAGAATTAATTTCCATATCACTGACGACCGAAAGATTGGGTTGACTTTGATCGATATCGAGACAGAAACTTTTTAACTAATTAAACATTTGTCGCGTGCACATCAACCAAATGTTACAAGTGAATAATTAAGTAATATTTCTCAATATTTTACATGTTTAAACATTATTTAATATTTAAAAACTGTCACAAGTGTTAAAAGTGATAATAGTACTTAAAGTGAGATACAAGTGAACATGTGGACTATGTTTAAAAGCGTACAATGTTGAAGAGAAATGAATAAGAAATTGAATAGCGTTGGACACAATCAAGTGCAATACAACCAAATTTTATTTTGCAATCCTGAGTGTAACGGTCGGTAAGTCGAATGGTTTGGTTTCCTTGGTGTCGAGTTAATACATAATCATGATTATTTGAACTTGAATACGAGTTTAATTGCCATGACTTGTACCGTAGCACCATTCCTTAATACGTTATATTTCTGCATATACATAGGTAATATTAGTCTAACAATACTATTGCTATTTAAATATCATTAGATATTTTCAATATTTCACTTTAATTTCAGGAAAATAATTTAGTGTTTTCCTATCAATTTGAGAAACAAGAATATACATTTAATATCTTAAATTAGTTATTAGATTTATCAAACAATTATCCTTTATTTTTCGAATCTCACTTCTCCTTCAAGCAAATTACTTAAATTCAACGTAGTGTAAACACAAACGTAGTTCGTGACTCGTGTGATAAATATATAAAAAGGTACTGATTAGCAATACACTATAGTGAGACCGTACGGAGTCACCTCCACTTGGTAACTGATATAATTTTACAAATTTTAATTTCCCTAAAATGATATCAAGCTCAGAACTACGCAACCTACAGTTAAGACCAGATCGAGAAAAGTTATTTCCAAACAAATTTCTTTATTTCACAGTGCAAACAGAACTGTACAATTAGTTGATAAGTTGACAACTCGTTTGTTAACCTCACGAAAGATCGCGATTTTGCAACCTCTAAATAATAATTTTCTAATTCGATTTTGCACTTCTAATTGGAACGATCGTTCCGAAAAGAACGTGAAACTTTGACAATTTAAAATAATACTGAAAATTGACTCGAAGCTTTCACGTGATTGTACCAACGCGTTCTTACGCGATACGTGTTCCCAAAGTTTTGAAAGAATTTCCCGCTGTTGTTACATTGACTCGACGATCGGCATAGATCAGTTCACTTTGTATACATTAAACGTGCACCGAACAACATGATTACTTAGCACTTCCCACAGTCACAGAATCGACGAGAAATAATTTATATCGGTCGTAATATTTCCAGGAGTAATGTCAAAGTATATTCTTACGCAACCTCAAAGCTTGGCCGCGTGGATCATACTGAAGGCGCCGTGACTCGGGAGGGGTAACGTTGCTTTACGTCAAGGAGTGGGAGAAAGACAGAAAGAGGAACCGCGAGATGCGCGCCAAAACTTATTCGCTGATCGAGTCCTAAAGTTAAATTTATTATAAATATATTTAATAAATGAAACAAATTTCTATTCTATTATTATACGTTATTGCAACAATAACGTATATTACAACTATAGTACTTGATATTAGTGTTATATTGTTTCATATAATACTTTCATAAAAATTTTTTTATTTTTATTACAGTTATTACTATACCCTAAATTTTTTTCTAAGCACAAAGTGTGTTAGAAAGTTTTTATGTTCTCGCAGAAAGTCCCCCAGTAGTAAATCGCATGTTCTTACAGAACTGTAATGAAACTTTTTGTGACTTTGTCGTACAGGTGTCACTTATAAACATATAATATAACGTGTGTGGTACATGAATTTTAATTATCATTTCTATAAGACTCGAATATGACGATTGCATTGGTAACGTTTGAAACAAATCTGAAAATAAAACTTTTATATATATATAGATATATTTCACAGAAATCACAAAAATATTTAGACAGTCAATTATTTGCTATATTAATAAATCTCAATATTCAGTGGAATTATTTTTAACATTTATTATATGTTTAAAATAGTTATTCATGCTGTGACTGGCGTTTTTATCAAACATACACTCGTAACTCCTATATTACTATACTTTCAGATTTAATTAAAATTTTGCTAATGGAATCGAGTCTTTTATCATGCCAATAAAATTCACAGTATACATGCAAAAGTTTTCTGTGTGTAATAAACGAATAGGTTTGTGAACTATTCTACGATGAAATGACCACATTTAAAAAATTATAGAAATTTCTTCTCTCTCCTTTGCAACTTTAATTCAGAAAAATAGGAGAGAAAGCTGTAATTCATGAACCTTCTTCCCTCATGAATTACACAATTCCTACATGTTTGTTTCGCATGTTAAATTTTAATTACATTTCTTTTCTTTTTTCTGTAGTATATATTCATTAATTTGAAACTCTCACAGGAAATGAATGTTTAAACGGTTGCATCGATTTTGCCGATTCTAATTTAAATCACTACTAAATCCATAAAGTTTCATTTTAGAGCTGCTGATCGGTCGCGACCTTGCAAAGTTTCATTAAACTCATTCGAAATTTAAAAGGATAGTTTATAGAATAGGTTTGATTACCACGTTAAATTATAGGAAACATCACTTCAGTTTACGATTTAATACATTCGAAAGTATTTAATATCTGCACTCATTGTCAGTTAGTCACAGACGCAAGTTCTGCGTAACTGAGACTAACATTGTTACTCCATTCTTGGATTAAAAAGTTACTCTATTAGTGAATTACGTCATGAAAGTGTTATACAATGTTTAGTTTTAGAAAGTTTTTAGAACATATGAAAATAGTAACAGATCGGATACGTGTTTTTATATTGTCGCCTAAAAACGAAGATTTAATAAAAAGAGAAAGACGTACTAAACGTAATTATTACAATCTCTCGTTCTTGTCAAAATCAAAATTTCAATTTGAAGGGTTTTTTACGTTTTCTTTCTTTTTAGAACTTTGGTAATTAATATAAAAAGCACGACGAGGTATGTGGGCACTTGCGATATACAAGATTCATTAAATTATTACAGTTACTATATTATATGAGAATACACAATTTTTACATGTACATTATAATATATTATGTCTCTCCCTATTTACTCTCTTCTTCCATTCTTTGTTTTTCCCGTTTTCCCTTTATACACACTTTCTCTACTCAATACGACTCTTCTTTTGCGTTTCTTCCTCTCGCGATATTTTATCTCGCATACAAAACGAATAATTATCAAGGGGATTGGTTGGGAGAAAGGGGGAAGGGTATATTAACGAGAGCGAACGCTTGTCCTTTGCCGAATAAATTAAACGCAGTTTACACGTATCAGCAACACTAGAGTTTGTGCCCTATCTCACAAAAGTGTACAACCCGATTCGTCTTGACATTATGCACGCAAAGTAGAATACTGCGATTACATATACACGTAATAATTACTGGACGTGGACGATACTCTTTTTTATTTCTTTTTTTTTTTTGTTTCTCTCTTACTCTAAACCGTTTCTAACTTAGCTAACTATTATGCCCTGCGTAGTTCTAAATCGTTACATGTACTTTCCGATACTCTTAATGTACAATTTATCTCGTGTTTCCGTGTTCACACGTACAAACTGGAAGTGTTCGCGAAATCTTCATAACATCGATTCACATCGACAGGGTTCGATGACTCGTAGTATATAACATCTTTTCAACTTGTTCCAACACGAGAAAGGAGAAAGAAAAGAGCGACGAGTGACGAATTGCTCGATAAAAATCGCATTTTTTTTTTTTTCTTTCGCGAAATATAAGGCTTAATGGACTTTTGTTCTCTTTCAAGACATCGAACCATCTTACTCGACACGCTTAAAACGACGACGTTACAGCACCCATTATTGACTCTGGAGCAACCAGTGTTGCAATTATTTTTTGTGCAGTACGATAATCTCTCGTTTGTCTTGTGCTCGTCCAAAGATATATGTACGTATCATCCGATCGACCATTCGACGTTTTTCTCAATATGATACAAAAAATATTGGCGCGCACCAGCGCGTACGAATATAAAATATACTCTCGCGCGTATTGTACAAGCCCGCGTTTCTCTTATCTTTTCTCTTTTTCTCTATTTGCATACGTAAGTGAGGGGTCAAAACGGTCGCATCGTTTGCTGTGATTTAGCGGACGACAAAGTGTCAAATGAAAGAGTCAAGTCGAAGTAAATTTTCTCAAGAGTTTCGCAACGCGCAATGACTAGGCTGCAGCTTTCTATGCGCTTGAAAATTTTCATGGATATAATTAAAATTTGTTTCATCCACTGTAATAAAAACTTTACCCTGAACATTCAATTTACGGTCTCTCATAAATGCAAAAAAAAAAAAAAAAAAAAAAAAAAAAGAGAACAAATCTGCAATCTAGCAACGACTCTTTCGCTTTCGAGGGAAATAAAATCGGATGATTTGAAACTTACGACCGTTTCTTCCACTTACTCACGTACTTTGAACATTAACTCGACATATACAATTACTTATGTAACTGCTTCGCTCATTTAATTACTAGAGAATAATTATATGTTCGTTTTGTTCCTCCGTTCTCCCGAAAGCTACCTCGCTTACGAAAACACTGAAGTGAGAGATGCTGGCTTTGGTATAATCGATAATCTCTCCTAAATACACTCTGTAAATGCTAAATCGATAAAAAATACTATTCATCTCCTTAGCTCCTGCGTATATGTACACGCGCGCAATTAAAAAGGCCAGACAGCACGGTCAACGTTGCCCTGGCCAAATCATTTTTCACGGCTCACAACCGAAGAGACTTACGAGTTCCAGCTGTTTCGTTTCGATCGGTTCAATTGACATTTGATTCGTTATTGGAAACAGAAAGTGGCAAGAAATTCGCCACCGGACTCAGTGATAACTGTTCTTCGTTTCTTTTTCGTTTTCTTAACTTATGAGTGATTGGACGTACATTCAGGAAAAGTTGCCTCGATCTCTTCGACTCTGAGCCGGCAATTTCCTCCTTCTGTTCGAGACACAGAACTTCACTTTTTGCTAAATTGCAAATAACGCTTGCCGATACGCAGAAGTTGTTCTTAATTAACGCGCTCGCTGTGCCCTTGTAAAATTGTCATCGATGCTGATTAAAATAAGAATTAATTGACAGCGGACGCTTTAACCGTTTGAATCGTGCTAATACAACACATATAGGGTGTTTCTTTTTTTTTTTTTTCTTTTTCTTCTAAGTCGCAGATCAGAGCGAAACGTGAAATGAATCCGAATGAACACTCAACTGGCTGGAATCGAATCCAAAGTTCCGCTCTGCCACTTAGAGAATAAATACTTGATGCTTCGTTTGTTTGTTCCTAAAGGCATACAGATTAATCACATACACCTGGAATGATCCCTTTCTCTCAATTGCGCTTGGAATTCTTCGATACGCTCTTTTCCGTGGTTCATCTTGCCGTTTCATCGTGAACGTAATTCGTAAATGGATGTAGAAAAACTCATATCGAATCGATATACAGGCGATTCAATTTCCATCGACAGTCTTTCTAAAACGATACTGAATAACGAACTGGATCGATCTCTGAATATTGTTTCGCAAAGAAATGAATTTTTTCCCCCGACAGTACAATCCAAATATTCAAGATGGCACTATAGAACGTTTCGTTTCGGTAAAAAACGTGATACATAAAAAAGGAATAGAAAAATCGTATAATTAGTAGTGTTGCAAATAACCCAATACTTTCTCGATATCGGTATAAACGTGTAAAAGCTAAACTGCTGAAATTTACTTAATTCTCCTCCTCTTCTTCTTCTTCTTTTTTTTTTTTTCTTCTTTTAATCCACGGTTAATTTATCGTTAAGCGTGTAATGCAAAGTTTGCACATGTGTGTACAATACGTGTATATATTCGTGTGTATATATATATATATATACATATTTATATATATATATATATATATTTATATATATATATATATATATATTTAAGTAGGATTCGTTGAATTTGTTGCGATGTTTTGCAAGGAAATCCGAAGCGATTCCATTCGATACTTTATTAATCGGAAAAAACATTGTCAATAGACGAACCTCGATCGCGTGCATGACGTGGAATATGCAGGGTGGTCCGTAACTGGTGCTACAATTGAATAAGATAAAAATGTGAAATGTGAAATGTATTTTGCGCGAAGCTTTGTTTCAGGGAAAATTGGATTTAAAAATTTATCAAGCAGAGCTGAATTTGATTAATTCTAGAAAGGAGTTAATAATTGCCAGGAGATTATTGTGTCTTTGAAAATAAGGAAAAAAGGAAAATGTAAAAAAATCTTTCCATTTTAAGAAAAAATAGACATTGAACATACTCAGTTCACAATTGGCTTAATAGACGTTCACGTAATTTTCTCGAGCGTCTTATGAAAAAATTCTACTCTACATTTTTTACTTATTTTTGTAAATAGAGTAGCCTCCTGTGTATTACTCATTCCTGACCAGTCTAGAATTAGTCAAAATTGAGCACAGTTGGTAAATTTTCGAAAACAAACCTTCGTATTTGAAAAAATTTTATCTTATTTTTGTTTGCAGTCTCTCGCCTTCTACCCAATTGTACTAGTTACAGACCACTATATATATACGCAGAGATATTTTACGATCAACGCAACACACAAAGATTATTGTTATTTAATTCACACTTTCAGTTGACATACAATTATTTTGGAAATATTTCTCGCTCGTTCGACATTGCAAATGCTCAAAAATCGTCATTCGACGATTCGAACAGTGTTCCCAAACGAGAATTCATTTGAGATCTTAGAGGCTTCGATGGCCTAAGTTTTCATAGTTTGAACTATCACGCGCTTTCAAGCAAAGAAAAGTAGATTTTACCGTTTGTCAAGTAGTTTTTGAAAGATACAGTTTTCACTGCGAAAGATTTATATTTATTTGTACGGCATTTGGCATTTGCATTTTTTCGTGAAATTTAAAACATTATTGCACAGATGAACATAGAATGTAAAAGAAAAAGGAAAACGAGTATTATTGTATTTGACAAATGTTACTCAACAAGTAAGGAAAACTTGAAACAACATGAAAAGACAGTAAGAAAGGAATTTCTCTCTTTATCAAAAATATATAGAATATAACAAAACTTCCTTGAGATTTATATTGCAACTACTTTCGAAAAAAAGTAAACTAACATAAGAGCACGGCAACGAAATTACAATACATGTGTGCTGCAAACAAAGACAAGAAATCGTTCTTTTCTCATTAATCTAAAAACCTCTGCTTCGAGGTTTCTCTCAGAGTCACATAGAAACCTACGTTTGGACTGTCTGCGACTGACAGAATGAATTCTACATACTGGCCATGTCGTTAAAAATTACAGAAACGTGTGCTGGTAGTTTCGTCGAAGACTGTGTCCCACCTCCAAAGAAACAGACGTAGTCGCCTCTTGTTAGTGACAAATACTCGGTAGTTATTTGATGATTTTGATGACTGCGGAATAACCTTTTTCGACGATGCGTTCAGTCTTTGATGCCTCGTCAAGCCGCACGTGTCAATGCATAAATTTCGCCTGGATAAAATACTCAATGTTTCGTTTCTCTCTCGGGTAAGCGCTTCTCGAAGTGCGTGTTGTTGTTCTCTCTGTGCGATGATTAGTACCATATTCCGGAGATGTTATCCCGTGTCGAATGTAGAAATTTACGATGAACTGACCACACGGTTCGGGGAACGAATTCCTTCGTCGGGCATCGAAAGAAAAGGAATCGTTATTCCAGCGATCAGTCCGTTCAAACGATGCGAAAGACTTCATCTCTGGCCGATCCTTACGAGAACCTAAAGCGACGACGGTCGATCCTCGCGATGGAGTTCGCAGACGATTTTTCGGTGGTTGTCGTCCTCCGTGAGACACTTGCCTGTCTCGAAGAGGTCGATCGAGTTGGAACCATGTAGTCAGGCATCCGGCTCACCTTTCAGCCTCAGACGGGCAAAGTCCTCGAAGATTATGTCATCGTCGCAGTCCGCCTCCCTGAAACGAGCAGAGAGAATTTTAAAATTAAATTCTGAAATTAAAGAATCATCTACGATCTCTATTTGTATTTACTAAGTATCTAACAAGTAAACGTTGGCAACTGGAAAATTTAAAAAGAAATTTGGAACTTTGTACAATTGTTTTTGTACAAATATATTAATTATTATGTTACGTGGTGATAATAACGGAACAAAATATAGTACTTCCATTATCCGAATGTTCGTAACAGGGTTTTTAATAGTAATAGATACCTTCTCTTCTACTAATTTATTTTATCATATGTAATGCAATATAGTTCCTAATTCTGTGCTAAATCAACGTTTTGTTAATGAGTCAACAAAAATGATGGGAATGTGTCTACTAACCCCGTCACCCCCAAAAAAATGGACTTCGATGATTCAAAGCACAAAAAGAATGAAATTCTACAGAATTACTTGTGTCAAAAAAATTAATTCATTTAGGTAATTTAATTCTTAACATAAATAGATATTAATTATTAGATATTAGATGCACTTGGATGCATATCATTGAATAGAGAAAACTGATTACTCCATTATCCGAAAATTTCATTAATCAAACTTCAATCTTCCTATTAGTTCAAACATGGCACAGGTTCTACATACAGGTTCTATTAATTTTGTCGAGTAAGAAGCAGATTGTTAGTGGTATATACGTCAACGATTTCACCGAAATGTCCTCCGATTGACGAGAATAGCTCGAAATTGTTATTGAAATATTGATCACGTACGTGTCCAATTGAATCAGATTCGTGTCGAGCGGTATCTCGCCATCATCTGCCTTGTGTGTCGGACTAGGCCGTGCGGTGGGTGGCGCTGGTTCCTCTTCTTCCGGTTTCGGATGCATCAAGATGAACGGCAGTTCCGCTACTAATTCGCTGTTAACAACGTGAATTAAACTCTCCGTTCATTTCCTGACGACTCGGGTTCACGAGTATATATCAATTTATATTGATATCAATTGCGACAACGTTGAATTGGAGAAACGTTAGACGTTTTAATATTTTAGAATTTTTCCATGTAACATTTAAAATTACAAAGCTGTCGTAGGGACAAAACGTGTAAGAATCTTGGTAAAACATGTTATGTTTCTTTAGGAGATCTTTTCTATTATTTCTGTTCTGTTACGAAAAACCGAAATGTCGGCTCTTTTATTAAGAGAGTTGAAAATAATAGAAGCCAGAGATAAAAACATTTCAAATATTTTTTTTGGAAAAAAGTGTCGTTGAATAAAAATGAATTTTTGTTTAAATAGAAGCCAGTTATCGATGGATTTCAAAAGAATTTCCAGAGATAAACCAGATATTTCGAGCATTTTTTGGAAAAGAAGTCGTCGAATAAAAATGAATTTTTACTTGAATGGAAATAGATTACAAAAAAATTTCTGAGAAATATTAACTTCTTAATTGTTTCGATTACGCATAATCATTACAAATGATTAAGATTTTCTGGCTATAGGTAATCATTATCGATGATTAGAGTTTTAACTGTTTAGAACTGTTATCGGCGGTAAAGAATTTGTTGGTTACATTCGATTATTATAACGTCGAACTTACCCTCCGAGGGGTCCAAGGCAGAGCTTTACTTTCACTTTGTACTGGACGATAATCCCAAGGTTCTCCCGCTGCGAGGGATCTACCACACTGCGGATCACAAAACGGACAATCATCAGTCTCGTCTTTCGATACAACTCGAACGAAACATGCACAATTAGCAGAGCAGTTGGAATTTACCAAAAAGCGATCAACATTCAGCACAAAGGAATACTCTAACGAACAGTATAGTAGTACGAACATATTGTACAGGTAGTAGTTAGGACAGGAATAGTCTCGGCTTCTTGAAATCGTAAAGGAAGCGTTCAGAACGAGCACGGTATCGCATGCAGCTTCAAAGCAACAAATGCAAAGCGATTATTCAAACAAAATGAAGCGGGGGGAACAGGGTGGTATCGATTTTCGACAGCATCAAGCATGATTGCTCACACGTCTTGGAGTTCGTACAATCTGACGCGAACAGTGCGGTTAAAGTAAAGCCATCGAACGAAAATATATCGAATATATCCAAGATAAAAATCAAAAATCTTTGCATTTTCAAGATGCAAAAAGATCGAAAGTAATTGTATTTTGGAAAACTTTTATCTTGCACCGCACTTGTTCACGTGCGGTCACGGTATTCTTATTACCGATGGTGTTGAGGATTTGCAGCAGTGTCGACGAAGCAAAATCGATCCTTTAATGCGTTTCTAGCGTCTTATCGACGCTAATCTAATCGAGTCTACGGCTCATGACCGGTTCAACCAACCAAGTGTACATTCGCTCCCGGTTGCAACGAAATCGCGCTCAGAAATACGCACTAATGCTCTAATGAAGCAGCTAAAACGCAACGCCTAACGTCTCATCCCGCGATCTCTGCGCTAAAAGATACCAAGTCCGCTACATCGCCAGTCAGCTAACTCATTTCTCACAGTGGGAAATCATCGAAAACGCGACAGAGCACGACAGGACTGGTGCCGTTCACGACTTCTCGCCTGTCGTTCCGCAAAATGACGGCCGGCCATTATCGCAAGTTGTCCGCGATTATTCGCATAATTGCGCGCAATTATCGTCACGCTGCGTCTTCATCGCCTTATCGAGAGTGCAACAATGCAAACACATGCGCGAATTATTACCTCACCTCACGAATGCAACCTGCAACTCTTCTCGCGGATCGTTAATTCCAAATATACGACCTTCCCGTTAAATTTTAACCATCGAACGGAACGATGATCTTTTTCTCTTTCGAACGAGGAATTGAGAAACACGAGAGTAACAAACAAACGGCGTGTGAAAGCGCTTTCCCAATTACGCGGTCGCGTTATCTCGGTGATAACGTTTTTTTGTTGGACGGTGAAATTCTATTTTCCATTAAATTGCTTCCCCCCTCCCTCTCCTTTTTAAAGTCTCGTAAAGACTGCAATATCAAAATTAAACTGCTTTTAATTTTTTTTCGGCGAACCGAAGTGCTCTCGATACACGATTTATCCCTCGGAACGAACGTGTGCTTTTGCAGTCAGATCATCCTGTCGACGGATTTCAAAATCTCGATCAATGAAAATCTCGCGTGTTTATTCCGTCGTGGATTGAAACGCGATTTTGCAAATTGATTGATTACAAAATTACCAGCGTTCCTGTGAAACCAAAGAGACTCAATAAGATGATTTTCATCCGTAAGATGATTTTAGAGACGTAAATCGGATCGATCCGGAACACGAAAGAAAAACGTGCTTCGTTTCTGAATATAGAACTCGGGAACGGACGATGCTATATTTCGTGCATACGCGATGAAAGCGAATAGGCAACGCGTCGCTATTTTCGATCGAGCGAAATAATACGATATAACCATACGATATAACGAAAAGTATCGGCGAATCGAAGTATGGGGGGATCGTAAAATCTCGCGACGACATTTTGACCTAACTCAAGTAGGCAAACTACCGTCAGCTGTGGAAAACTAGATAAATTTTTTTCATACGCAACTTTTTCGACTTTAGATGTCAGTTTTTTTTAGAACATCATTTTGATTGCTGCAAAGAACTTATTGATTTATAAATACAAATCACGTGTTATTTGAAATGTAATTGTTTAAATTGTTATTATAACGTAATTATTTAGTATAATTACTATAATTAATTATTTAATTTTGCATACGTTTAAACTTAATTCTTGTTAATGAGCACGGGTTTCACGACTACTATTTCGATGTTACCATTTCTGTGATGATTCAAATTTTTGAAAATCTCCCTACTGCATTTTAGACACTGTAGTTCTATTTGTAAATCAATCGAAATTTTAGGACAATTTTTATCAATTTTAGAACAACTTTTTGTTAAGTAATTATTAGTGAAACAATTTTTCAAAGTTTTATCTATTTTTCAACGGTTTCAACCGCTTGAGAGATGAACCTTCAATTGTTAAATGTACAAAGTTAATTTAATTCGTGACTTTTGCAATTGGCCAATCGTAATCTTCAATTCTAATCTGTTCTTTGTGCCAACAGAACGTTCCGATAAGCAGGATATCAGATAATACCATGTTTGCGTTTCAATAAAAAGAAAAAGAAAAAAATGCGTGGCCATATGTGGCAAAATCAATAAAAGAAGTGATATGTTTTTTCCGTAGGTTACTCCCTCACTGATTTATTCGGTAAATCTATCCCCATCAGATTACCATTTGTTTCGATTACTTTCGCATCGTCCGGTCGGCACGCATCTTAAAATACTCGAAGATATCAGGAAAACAATTTTTCGATTAGAAACTACCACAATTTGAATAAAATTTGGGAATCTGAAAATTGTACGATAAATTATACAAACGTACACGAAATGATCAAGATATATTTTAGTTCTTTGCAGAGAAACAACAGGAAAAGAGCTCGAATTAATTTGTGCATTTATCGTAATATCTTCATCGCATATCGTTATCAAAAGAAACAATCGAAGATGAAAGAAAAGAATGCTTTCTCAGCCTTCGTTTTCTTCAAAATGCTAATTCAAAGTAATTTATAATTTAAAATACGATTCACCAATCTTTCTCTCAGAAGAAAAGTCCACGATGAACTTTTTATCGCGTGGGTTTCATCCCACGGAAACAGGCGCGCGAGAGAAGGAGGTACAATTACCCGAACAAATAACAAAGAATTACAGGCTCCGTCGACTTTGAAAACTGTCTCACTTATCAACACCGTTAACAATTAATCGCCACCGATGACAGTAATTAGACATTAATGAGACTGTTAACTGCTCACGGAACGCTGGTTTACGAATAACAGGTATGTAGAATTACGTTTAAAGAACCGGCAAATTCGCGGCACGAACGCTGCAGAGTCGAGCTTCAAAGGGAAAAGTGAAAACGCGGCCTAGCTGCTCGATTTGAGACTCTCATCACGTCTGGAACGTGAAAAGACAAAAGATACCGTGATTCAAGCCCTTTTACGCCTGTCGTTGAAAGGGGGGCAAGTGACGCGAACGGTAGAGTCCAAGGATGAAACGTAATCTTTTTTTCTCGCGCGGCGTATGTTTAATCCACTTTATTCCCGCGATAAAACACGAAACTGCCGGGACGCGTTGACACGCCTGGTGACTAGAGAAGTCGTGATCGCACGCGCGACGCGTGATCGGTCCTTTATGATGCTCGTAGAAATAGAGAAAGACAAAGAAAGACAGAGAGAAAGAGAGAGAGAGAGAGAGAGAGAGAAACAGAGCAGCACGTACACTCAGTACTGATCAAAAGCTTGGGTTAGAATATTGGCGTTGTTGGAGGAAATAAATATTCAAACGAGAAGGAATACGACGGTGTGTCTGATGAAACGTGCCAAACGCATCGACCAATAATAACACGCGCAACCACGCAATAGTGCTCGAAGCAACGAGACGACTGATTCGAATGATCGTGGAAATTATGAAATGAAAAGAGAGGGGGAAGCGGAGGGGGAGAAGAGAGATTTAAATAGTTGGTCACCCAAACTTTTGAGCAGTCCTGCATACATATATATATATATATATATATATATATATATATATATATACGTATATATATGTATATATTCAGGCGTGTGTTGTCCATCGACAAGCAGCGATTTTCTTACAGGGTGCTGGACGCCAGATTGGTGTCCTCGTCTTTGATCTGGCCATCGAGGGCAAGCCCCCATTTATCTTTGTTGTCGGCGAGAAGCGGTTTCAGAGAGAACACTTTGCTCAGCGTGAAACCTGGCCCCACTAGGCACCCCTCCCTGATAAACATGTAGCAGAATGGTGAAGGTAAACGTGCCACGCGGAGCCTAATATATCCGGATCAATCGAAATCCCGGAGAGTAAAGGCTCGCCGGATAACCGCGCGCGAAATTGGTTTCTGCGGGCTACTTCGGGTAATACGCGTCTCTCCATTCACGCGGCGCCGGCGTTGCTCCCGTCGAGGAATGACACTGACGCGTTTTCCAAAGCTGCTTGAAAAACAGCAATCAGGCATTGACATCCGCCGCTGAGATCGTCGATTATCGCTGGCCAAATAAAATTCGACATGATCGATTCAAGCGTGTAGCTTCGAGCTACAGAAAAAGGTACATCGTTGTCTAATCTAATTCGAGCATGATCGAAATGGCAAACTGCTAAACGCTCTATCGAATCACTCGGTGAATCACGTTTCTTCCCGGTTCGCAGCCGATTGGAATCGCGACGCGTAATAAATTGCATTTGAAATTTAAATTCGACCAGGTTGCTCGCCTGGTGGCACCTCGTCTCGGAATTTGCGTCGCAGACGCGTTATCTTGACATCGAGCGTCGAGAAATGCCGACGATCCCCAGGCTCATGGGAACTTGCAGCTCAAATCCTCCTCCTTTTTTTTTCCCTCGTTCGTCGAGAAGCAACGGAGCTCGCAAGTAATACGGGGATAAACAACCGTTTTGAAAGCAACGACGCACCGTTCCCGGTCGGAGATGGTAGAACACCGGATGATAGAACAGCGGCTACGCGCGCGTACGTACTCCAATATCGCAGAAACGACTCTCGCGATCCTCCAGTGACGTGTAGCATCATCGGGACGACGTGGAGCCGCCATCCTCGATGTCGCGAGATGTTCCATAATTCCGAAAGCTCGGTCGTGAGAGAGGCATTGACTTCAATCTCGACGAGGACAGAGCTAAACCCTGTGTGATGCTAGCTACGTGACACTGTGACGATCCTGACTCGCGTACAGGTGTGTATGTCTTTTTGTGTGTACGAAAAACGCGAAACTTCAGCTTGTGCGTCACACTGCAATACAGACTACATGGATATACAGGGGAGGGGGGAGGAAAGGGGGAAGAAAAGCGAGAGAGAGAGAGAGAGAGAGAGAGAGAATGTGATAGAAAGACAGATAGGAACGGATCGATCAGCATATTAATTGTGGGAAGACACAGACGTGGAGATAACAGAAAATGAAAACGAAAGGGTTGGGAAAGAGAAACAAAGAGATAGATAGATAGAGAGAGAGAGAGAGAGAGAGAGAGGGACGTGTCCCCTGTACAGCAAAATAGACCACCACCGATGGAATTCCATATCCACAAGAACTCCCCAGCAAAAAGGCCATGTAGGGAAGATACTGGCATTCCACTTTGAGATAGTATTCCCATACAATATCGTACTTCGATTATCAACAACGTGATCGTTCGCAAAGACTGCAAACAGGCTCTGATGCAAATTAAGTTCCGACGCGAACGTACATATTCATCTCGTTATTGCATATTTGCTGCTCGAACAATCGAAAATTGAATCGTCGAGGATTCGTCGTTCGTTTGCTGATAAATTTCGTCTGAAGTGTGTATAATTTCGCAGAGGGAAAATTATGCGAAGTAACGCGAGCACGTTACCCATTCAAAATTAGAAGCCAACCGCGAAAATCACCAAAACATTCCAGACTCGTAGTTACAAGTTATTCTTCCGACCGATGATACGGGAATCCGCGCAATTCGCGCAAACTTCGAAACAAATCTCAGGGAGAGGCTACCCGCGAGAGTTTTCCAGAATCATTTGGCCCGTTTCCAGTCTTCGACCGCGAACGTTCGCTTCGGGGGAGGGCGGGGAGAAATGGTAGCCGGCCAATGTTTGAACACTCACATTGTACTAGATGCGAGATTGGTGTCCTCGTGCTTAAGTTGGCCGTCTAGAGCAAGACCTCGCTTGTCTTTGTTGTCAGCAAGCGTTGGCTTTAGAGAAAAGACCTTGCTCAGAGTGAATCCTGGCGATACCCCTACACTGCCAGTGCAATCATTTTATTTTCCGTTTCGTCGTGTTGAAACTCCTTTCGGCATTTATCGCGCTCTACTAATTTCTCAAGTACGCACCTATCGTTAACGTTAATCGGGACGGTGTTTCGTCTCCTTTCGTTACACGATTTCACAGTGGTGCGTCTCCCTTTCGTTTACACAGTTTCACCGATAGATGCGACATACCTCCCAGCTCTACTATCGATCGTTTTCGCAGAAAACGTAAGGTGACTGTCGGAGTCAATTTATCTAGTTTCGTCGCGCGTAAAATCGGTAAATCTCAAGTTTGAATGTTCAGTTAACGAACGAACGGAAATTGTATGCATCGTACTGTAAATATCGAATGATTCATATTCCTCCGACATGAGACGCGCAGAAACCAGTACGAAGGCGTCATTGGCGCGCGATGTAAATTCTCGCGTTCAATTGAAAATCATTGCGACGCGATTTATACGTGTTCCTGCGTTTGCGTCGACAGATCCCGCAAGTGGCTCGTGTTTGGTCACGTCGCAGAATATGTTACTCGTAAATTTCGCGTTGACCGCGACGCCACCGTGTATGAGCCAGCTGGTTGCTATTTAAGGATATCGAGCCGCTCGAAACGTGAAACGTCTTCGAGCACTCTGTCAACGTCGACGGATCAATTGCCAGCAAACGCAGGACTTTGTTTTATCGGACGCGAGCAGAAATTTCTTCGCGGTCGCGTTAACGTTTCGGAGAATCGTCGTGAAAGTTTGGCAATAAATAGTTCGAGAATTCCAACCAGGGTAATCTTCGCCGACCCGGTAAACTTCAATTGGCAACAAAACGAATCTCGAATTTAGCATTGAAATTCCCCGGTTGAAATTCAACAACGAGATACGAAACAACGAGAACGTTTCATCAGTTAGCGAACAATACGCCCGCGAAGTGTACGCGTACTCGCGCCGCAACTTTCGTTCGTGGCATCGCGTATATGGACACGGATCCATTTGTTGCCACACTTTCACAGCCTGTTGGTACGTTTCACGTTCCCTCCGTGTCGCGTGTTCATAGAGAAGAATGGCGTGCAATGAATGATACTCACTCGCTCTCCGCCTCGGCGACCGTGCACTTGTACTGCGCGGTGGAGAAGAGACAAATGTCCGCGAATTGCCTCACGGACACTTTGATTCTCTTCACCGTCCGGTTACTGCTGTTCGCTATGTGCACGTTCACGGCGATGTTCTCGCCGTGGTGATACAGCTCCTTGTCCAACGACGCCTCCAGATGAAGCTTGTTCGGCGACATGACGAACTCTTTGCTCACCTCGACGGAAGGCTGTTCGCCTTGCTTCGACGGCGCATACATGATCTTTCGTATCGCCAGCCGTACCGAGCTTCTACAACACGCACGGTGATTTGTCATCGTCAACTGGTTTGCAAATCGTTTGCCCATGCTGCAACAGTCTGTGTCTCGAGATCTTCTCGGGGACAAACAACGAGATCTTGACAATTTTTTCTTTTCAACGTGATCGCGGGATACGTCGCGTTACTTTATTGATACTTTTGTTACGCGTTCGAATTAATCGAGAAATATACAGGGTGGAGCGTGTGTAGAAATCTGACGAGTTTTTCGAAATTCTCGAATACCGTCGAGATTATTTTGATCGATATCGTTACTCATTTTATTTTTCTAGATCGTTTCGTCAAGAATCGCTAATCGCAATTTCACCCGTTCAATCGTTACTTTATACAACGATATAAAATATAATGTATAACTTATATTTTCAAAAATCGTCAGGTTTCTACATCCTATCCGTTCCATCAGACGGAATATTCGCGTTCAAGGGAGACAAACACGTCGTCGACGGTCAGTTCCGCCGTCAGACGGCTGGAAATCGATCTATAATAGCAAGCGAGAGTGGAGGGAATCGCGTGGTCGTTAAACGTTCCCCTGACGATCGCGACAATCGTGGCTCGTACCGTTTCTGCGGTTTGTCGTCCTGCGTCTCACCTACGAATGCTTTCAATTCGTAGTCGACGCCGCATGGTTTCCCAGTGTCGCCGGGTGCTGGCTGCAACGTCACCGACGCGGGACAGTGCGGCGGAAGTTCGAAGTAGAACGGATACGCGTTGTTTCCCAACTTCTTGATCAGCTTCTCCTGCAACCGTGTCAGCTTCCTCTGCTGGGTACCGGGCACCACCGGGTAGATCTGCTCGGCGGCCAGGTAGAGATCCTTGCGGAACGTCAGCCCCAGAACGTCCAGGTCCTCCCTGCCGTACTTGAACGCGGCTAGAACGTGGCCGAAGACCTTGCGATCCTTCACGTAGTCTGGGTCAATCAGCACGACCCCGTCTGTAACAGCGATCGAACAGCGATCGGTGAGCAGAGGCTTAAGTGGCCTTGACGTGGTTCGAAGATTAACCGGTCGTTCGAGTAAATCGAATTTTCCCAGTGCCTTTCGTCACGCTACGTCGACGACGACGACGTTTCGCCGTTAAGCAGCTACGTAGCTGGAATAATTGGATTAACGTCGAAGAGGCGAGGCAACAACGCAACAACGAACGTACCGATGTTTCACCGCTTGAGACCGAAGTTGCACGTTCGAGCGAGAAAGAACATCGAGAGGCTTACCGATTCAACAGGTAGAAGAATGGCTAACGGGAGGTAATCAGGTAACGACGAGGAAACAATCGAGATGCTCTGAAGTGTCTCGCAGTTTCGCACAAGTGTTCGCGCGCGCGTGTGTGTGTCTTACCGATAGGATCGACGTGAGTTATGTGATCGACGAAGTCCCTTTTCCCAAGGTACACAGTGATCTTTCCATTGACGCTGGATTTCTTGAAGACACGAGTAGCTTGCCGCTTGCTGGCACTGTCCACAGTGTCCATCGCGCAGGTATCGGGGCTTGCGATGGCCCCTAACTCATTTGACTCCTCAGACTCCGAGTACTCGGATTCCGCACTGTCCCACTGCAAAGGAAAACCCAACGTTAAGAGCGACAAATACGGTCACGATTGTACAAATTCCACCTACAATGTCTCCAAGTTGGTGGCAAGTTTCGAGATTTATATGAATTTTTCAAGCGTGGAGCAGGATCGACTCTTTCTCCTTTAACACTAGAACTACCAAAGTGATAAAAATGACCAATTTACCATTTTTGTTAGACGCGAAACAACGTGTGTTTAAAGATTTAGATAATTTTTCATACGATATACAAATAAAGACTTGTATTATAAAGTTGCCCTATCTTTTTTTTTTTTTTTGACTTCAATGTCAATTGTGCTTTAACCGCCGGTAGTTCTAGTGTTAAATTAAACTTTCTCCCGCGATTTTGCCCAACTCTTGCGATCCAACGTTTCGATTTACGAGTCACCGCTGTTCGAAATTTTTCCAGTCACCGTCCACTTTGTAATCGCAAAAACCGTTTCAGACGGTTCGTAAATTCGTCAACTTTCGTTCCGATATTTCTCGTTGTTCCCAAGGAGCGAGAAATTTTCAGCAGAGTTATGGCCGCGTTTTTCGCGTCTCGTTACTGTTATATCCACGCTGGTATATCCACCGTGTGCCTCGGCACGCAATTCGCACGCATTGTGAATCGACAAAGCCGGCGCGTACTGCGATGCACGTCAGAAAGGACGTTCGTCATCGTTCTTTGAGAACGGTGCACGTACGCGCGCGTAAAACGGCTCTTTGATCGAGATGTCGTCAAAGGAAAACGGTCAGAAACAGAGGAAAAAGAAGAAGGGGAGGGGGGGGGGGTAGAGGAAAGGGAGATAAAGAGAAAGAAAACAAGAAAGAAAAAAAACGAGAAGGAGAGAGAGGGGAGAAAGGGGAGAGTCGGTGCCAAAAAGAGAATGTAGATCACGTATTTATTTCGTTCTTCGCGATGGAACGAGCCGAGCGCAGTGCACACCTCGCGCCAAGCGAGTTTTCCCAGGATTTTCATTTTTATTACTGCCCCTTTGCTCCTTTTTCTCTCGGCAAACGCGAATCTATTGAAACGTCACCGTCACAGACAATTGGGAACTTTCGGAGTTTCCGAGAGGTTTTGCCACAGACTTGAGAAGCTTAACGAACTCGAAGGAGGATTTGAAGTCTGGCAAGTCTCTTGAGGTAAAAGCATTGGCGCTGGCGTTAAAGTGCGCGCGTTAAATAATCGACGGATAACGCAAAAGACGCGATAAATTCGCGACTATTAACGACGAGGCAATTTTCAATTATAACTTGTAGAACTTCGTTTGCACGAACTCCATTTATTTGATTCCGAGCACCTATCGTACGAGAAACCACCAATAGAGGGGAGAATCACTAGGCTCTCGTCACCTCTCAACGGCTACTGTACAAATTTGAAAACGAAAAATTACGACGAATTGAAAACGCGACGACAAAGCGATAGAGTTGAGCAGCGGTGAGTTAGATGCCTTCACCTTCGCCATATTCGGTGCTTGATTTCCACGCAGGTGCTTTCTTCTTTTATCCGGCCAAAGAACTCGCTGCGCCAGCGTGATTAAATAATCTAATCGCGAGAACGCGAGCCCCGGAGTAGTCGGTACGTTCGTAACGCACGCCTCGTTGAAATCGTCGAATATAACTCGATCGTCAGTGAGTCATTTTTGCCGATTTCGCATTCGCGAGACTGTGGTCGATCGTTTCGATCGTCGAACGGCACATCGGCGATACATCGTCACTGCACAATAACGAACGATCGACGTATTTCTCGAAGAGTGTAGCACTGTTCTCTGTTTCACCGCGTGTCCGCGAATAAACGGAGAGATGAACCAAGTGGGCGAAGATCGTTGGAATCAGCGAGTTTTCCAGTAACGAGCAGCCCTGCAATCCTGGCGAGCGTCGAGCGCAGACTAGACGAGCCTTGACAAATGAATGTCAATTTCAATCGACGCTCGTGTAACTCTTAACGCGATCTAAGGAACGATCTGTGTTCGTTCGAGCATGCGATCACACAGAGGACACTGGTTTGTGATTGTTGCGATTCATGTATAAGGATGTTGTGTCGCAACCGATGAATATTCGCCTTTCCGGGAAACAGAGATCGCTTTTCACGACGCTGCTCGGTATTTCATTGCCGTTCCAACTGTCTGAGGCATGTCGTAAACGTGGAAAATTTAATGGAAACGATATTCGAACGATATATGTATTATACAGGGTATCCGTTAACTGAGTAGACGATTCTACGCAGAAAAATAAGTCGAGAAGAATAAAATTTTCATTCAATAATAATTGTCAGACGGCAGGTCAACTACGTGGTCCATTCGAAGCTCAACTTACACGATTATGCTTTTCTACAAATTATGTTATGAATGGTAACTGATAGAGGAATAACGAAAGAATGTAGATGAATAATGTTGGACAGTGACGTTTAAAATAGGGCTGTTGAAACTTCCTTTTTGGAGAAAACCAAGTTTGAAAATTTATCCAGCTAATTCTTAGGTAGTCAAGAACAATTATTTCATCTATGAAAATAAACCAAAAGTGTAAACTTTAAATTTCCAAAATTGATGAAATAAGTGTCGAGCTACTTCTTAACTGAACACATTGAAACTTCAGTTCTTTTGAAAACAAAGCCCTTTGAATGTTTAATGCTTCTGTACTGGAGCATTGCACGGATAATTTTATGATCAGTAACAAAAATAATTGGTTCAGAGAGGATAGCATCTCGCAACATATATCGAATAAATGCATCAAAAGATTTAAAGACGAATGCATTCTTAATTTTCTACGTGGCATTATATCCTCATTTGATAATAAACTTTTGGACTCTTGATAAGCCAAGCCAGTCACGAGGTTAAAGGAAAAAAAATTTTCTGCTTTCCTTTCGACTTATTTCTCCGCCCTCCGTACTCAAGACGTACTTCGACTAATTAATAATTGCAGCCTTTAAAAGTTAACAGTCGCAGTGAACCGAATAAAGTAGAAACAAAGTGGCTCGTATGTAGCTCGAGGATAGAGGTGAATTGACGCGGGGCTCAACAATTTGCAACGAACGCGACGCATACGCTCGAGTTTCAGCACCGTTTTCCAGCGACTCGACAGAAGATTATTACGGTACAATAGCATGATAGATTTAAGGCTAGCTAGGATTAAACGACCGTTGATTCCACGGCACATTCTGCAGCACGTGAGCGATATAAAAGACCCATTGCTAGGACTGCCGTACGTCTGTTGCGCGTTCAGACGCAACGGACGTCAGAAAATGGAACGTGTGGTTGTTTAACATCGATAGCCAAACGTTGGCGTGATTGTGTTTTCCAACTGACGTGTAAACACGATCACATTCGGGAGGGCAGAATGATTTCGTTCACGTTGCCCATGGCGGCGCTCTGCGCCTCTGCTACGTCGGGACAACATAATTATACGAGTTTTAGGGGAATCGCTTTCGCGAAATCTTGGCAAAAACCTCGGAGAGGAGAGGTTTTCTTCTTCCTTGAGGTCGCTGCACAATTCGATAATTCGAGCAACTGGAACTCGCGGCAGAAACGAGATTAGCGCCGAGCGGAAAAACGCGAGCGGCGCTCGTCGCCGGGGGAATCAGCAAAACCGATAAGCCACCGGTTTCACTCGATTACCAATCGGAGAAAAATCAATTTCACCACGGTTCAATGCTCCGTTTTTATTTTGAAAAAAAAAAAAAAAAAAAAAGGAGAGAGAAATAACCCGCTTTCGTGCAATCCTCTGATTCGGATAAATTTTTGAAGTTACGTGCCCGCCGGGAAACAGGGGGAGGGAGGGGTAAAGTCGATAGAGCTTTCCCGAAACGAGGTAATACTCGCGAGGCGATCCCCACGAGATCGCGAGAGAGCGACAAAATAGATGTTCTATTCTTAATCGCGATTTTCACTTGGACTCGATTTTAAAAATAGTTCATTATGCCTTCGAGCATAAGTCAAAGTTGTGAATTCAACCGCAGGGCTTACGAGTGATGCGTGTGTATTTATATTTTCCCGTTAGAACCGGAAATGAGATCCTTCTCTTTCATTGTCGCTTAGCTGTTGCTAATTTCGCCTGTTGTAATCGTGTAATCGCGTAATCGCGTCGGTTCGATCCGCAGAAAATGATAGGAATCATTTCAGGCGGGTCAAGCGTCATTTTCGAACGACACGCTCGTACGAGTTGATACTAATTACGTCACGAGTATAATTTCATACCTGCAGCGAGCTCGTGAACGCGAGGCGGGCCACCGAAGCAATCAACTCGAGCACGTTTCGCGTGGGAACACACGGAATATGCTCGCATTAACATCCCGCGATCCTCGAGACAAAATGAAACAACCATCCAGCTCGCGATTATCCGTTGAATAATTCCTGTGATTCTCTGAATTGCGCCAGAGGTTTGTCGAAATTAACAAAACTGGTTCAAAAAATTGTTCGAATTGCTCGGGATTTAATTACGCCGCGCCGAGATGTACCGAATCGTTGTTTCCTCTGTTACGTTTACGTTACCACACTGGTAGAAGGTGTGTTACAATTAGCAGCTGCTCAGTTTATCGAAGCACAACGTTATAATAATATTGTTATTCCTGTTGTTCGAATTTGTCGTTTGTTCGCAAAAGGGCAAAATAGTGTGGGGAATAATTTCCGTCAGTTCGTGTAGCAGCATTTGTAACATCAAATATCAGGTATGAAAAAGGGATCTTAAAGAAAATAAAGAAAGAATAAAGAATAAAAAAGAATCTTACATTTTAGGATATTAATGCTTCGCATAAATTCACTTTGTTAAATAAAAATTCAATTTTATATATTATTATATTATATATTAATTTGTTTAAACGTAGTTAATTCTAATAAAGGTTGCAGTAAATGAAAAATTGCTACTAGTAATAATCATAGTACAATACAATTGCAATTCTCCTTTTAAAATCGTGAAATTCCTTGATCTTATTTACTAGCTCTTAAATCCTCTTCAAAAAGACGATAGTTTTCCATAAGAAAAATTCAATATCAATGAAAGGAGCAGACAGGACTTAGTTGTTTTTTTTAACAGTTATTAGTTATGTCATTTGGAACATTGTTATCAAATTCACAAAGAACTGAATAGTACAGTCGATTAATTGTAAGGACGACGAATTAATTTGTACACCTACTGTAAAATACGATGCGCGTTACGTGTATTTCAAGAGAAAAGAGAGAAAGTGACTCGTTAACGTTGCAATTTTCTTTCGAAACGAACACGGTTTTCCGCTGCTAGTTTACGATGATCGTGATGACGCTTTGTGCACGTGCACGGAACGAGGGCGCAGAGAGGTAATGGGTCGTCCAGCATGCTAAATTGCAGAATATATTAGTTATTATGAGGAGCATGCGTACGTATTTGCACGTATCGTTTATGAGACGATACACAAAGGGCGGGACATGGTCATTTAAATTGCGCGACGAGCGCTGCTACTTGCTAGGCATTACGCAGCAAACTCGGCTAACTTTGTTAAAAACTCGACGAACAAGCTGAAAAATGATCAATTTCGAGACTAACCGAATTCAAAAATTATGCAATAATGCCGTGTTTATGCAAATTCAAATTGTCGGCTGAGGAAATGGAACTTTAGAAACTTGTTTCACTCTTTCAATGTAACAACAAATATCTCACACTGGTTATTTTACAAATTTTTGTGCGTGCGTTCTTGTATCTTTAAACTGTAGAAATTTCTATCCAGAAAAAATACGATTTATAAAAAATGTAACATTTAATTTACATGATAAATACACACGGTCGCCCAAGAAAATAATTTGATTTGCTTTCCACGAATACTAGGTTGGAATAGAAACAATGTAAACACTATTCTGGCAAGGATATTACTATTTACGAACTGTTTGTTATAAATAAGCATAGTAGTTGGACAACGTTAGTAACTTGTGAAAAAATATATTGCTTTGATCTTTTAAATGATGAAAGGAAAAGTAATGATCGAACAAGCAACAATTATTTACCAACAATCGCACAATATAAAAAACATGATAGTACGTAAATTCTGCTCGAAACATTTTTCCGTGAAAGAAGTTTGAAGAACGCGTAACTACGAGATGCAAAAATATCGAAAAAGAAATAGAAATCACTCTCACAGAAAGAAATACAAATTTACAATTCGACTGCGGACGCTTGTGTATTTTTACATTTTTGTGAACATAACTAAATAGAAATTCGTTTCATTCATTAAATTCATTCATTATAAAACATGCTTTACTCTTCATATTCCGTATATTCTTCGTTATTACATACACTCTGCGGACTTTTGCGCCCTTAAATTTCTCCAAAAATGTATAAACATCCACTGTCTATTTATAACCGGCGAACGGAGGGAGTTCCTTTGTGGAAAATTGCTTCTGACTATAATACGGGATGAGACGTAGCAATCTGACAATTTTTTTAAACGGAATAGAGTTCTAAGTTTTCAATTCTTTAATGAGTCCTTTGTGTCGATACACGGGTATTATCACGTCATACTTTTTTTTCAACATTGTCAAAGTGTCATCCTAGAAAAGAGAATTGGGAACGATAGGGAAATTTACCAAATGTCGAATAAAACAGATTGCAAAAAATTGTAAAGGATACGGAGGGAAAAATTTATTTTTTTTTAAAGAGAACTTCGACGAGAGTCTTCGAATCGTTTCGATTATTACAATTTCATCTATTGATCGTTGTTTTAAATACTGATTATCAACGATGAAATAACCTATATTTTATCTCACTATTGAACGTGTTCAATGCGAGACGAAAATTGTTTTGATTTGTTTCTTACCTTTAATTGTATTTCAAAATGCCCGTTATTTAATGACTGATATTTAACGGTATTTAATCATCATTGTTTGATATTGAAATTATTAATTTAATGAGAATTAATTTAAAAACAACGATGTCGATGATAATTTGATCAACGATCGATCGACGCGTTGATCAAATTATCATCACTGTATGTTAATAGAATATCACACAGTGTTGCGATTAATTCTGTTGTTAATAAAGTGGCAATAAATTCCGCAGTATTAATCGCTATTCAACATTAAAAAATTCGTCGGAATGGAGGCAGGATCAGGAAGACGACGCAAAACTTTCCTGAACAATTTTCTTCTCCTTTTAATCAGAGTTATTCACTGGCCCAATTATTAAAATCCGAGTCCACTCCGTTCGTACTATATATTTTTTAATTTCTTTCAAACAATATATATCACAGATAGATTACAGCGTCAAGTAATCGTCAAAATGTCTTATATAAGCGTACACGTACGCGCGACGTTATTTATTAAATTTTGCACGAACGTTCAAGTACTTTCGTGAGCAGCTGCAGCACATCAATTTTTAATAATTTAGCCATACCCGCTGTTTCGTTGCGCGTTCGTCTATCTCGTCGCGGACGGGAAATTCCAAATTGACATGAAAGGCCGGAGAGTATTGGATCGATAGCAGTAATTAAGTATCTAAAGGCTATGGACGTAAATGCGTCTGACATCGAGCAAACTGTGTTTTAGCCTCCGCCGCTCTGGCAAACTTTATTATTTTCGCGGTATTTTAATCAATTTCCATACTGTCAATATTTAGACGCGGCAATTTCCACGCGGCATACATCGTGTAAACACAATAGTTATTTGCATCGATGATGAATAGAACGCAAGCAAAAGGAAAAGGGAACGCCGGAAGGAAGTGGCCGAAGTAGCTGCATTTACACAAGAAATAGCCGCGATGCGACTCTGGCAAACATCGCGCTGGATAATTAAAACACAGCGTAAACATGTTTGCACATCGTCAAAATCACGAACGATTTATCCAGCGGCGTTTTCAATCTTCTTCGCGGGTCAAGGCAAGCAACGCTTGTTAATCACAGGTATATAACTTTTTATAGATTGCTTGAACTTCAACTTGCTGCCTGTACATATACTTGTATCTGTACTTGAGAATGGGACCGTTTGCCACGATTCATTGATTCGTCGTACTTTGTAGCGAAATAATAACGCAGCGCTGTCCTATTTATCTTATTCAATGGTTCGTTCAACGATGTGCGACAAAATCATTTCGGTAATAAAGCGATATATTTCTGCGCGATAAAACTCTGTTCTGAGGAAGGTTAATGCATCGTAAATGGTTAACTGGTTCATCAAATTCAATTGCTCATTTATTAGAAGTCACACTTTATTGTTACGTTTCGTATTACGACGTTATACGTCGTTGCATAGTAGTGCGTTTCTTGATATAGTAAAAGTAACTTGTACTAGTTTGTATAATTTCAGATTTCGCACATAACAGATCGCTGACTCTCGCCTCTATTACTGAACTTTTGTCCGTGTAACAGGAGATAGACGGATTCAACTGGCAAAAGTTCACTTAAATTTAGCGTAAATGAACAAAGTTCGTCTAAACGAAGTTCCACCGTTGATACCGAGTTATTTAATCGCCTTATTTAATCTTGCGCGCCATTCCACGTGCTGTTTATTTGTTCAGTGATTTGTCACCTGTCGTGTTTAAATTAATCGTCAGAAACCGATAACGCGAGATAACGCGGCGAAACTGACGAAAAATAAAGGTCTCGAAACGTTTCGTTTCGTGCTACCCATACCCACGTTTTTTATCGATCATATTTTAACAATTTTACCAAACGAAACGAATACAAATCGAGGGGTTTAAATTCCTCTTTTTGCAGACTTTTTTGTTACATACTCCATTTCGTCGAAAAAATATGATGTCGGTTAGTTTCGAATGAAAGTTTGTTAACGCGAATATCAGTTTACTGTAAATTTATATGACGTTCAAAACAGTATTTGATTAACAAAATTTTCAGTAGATTTATAAAAAAAAATAAAAGCTGAATTGCGATCTCTTTGAATATCCACGTGTGACATTAAGTTGCCATCTACGCAACAACCCTTGTAAACCTCGCAATGATCGCAACGAATTCCACAGAAAACCTTTCCCCCTTTTAAAGGTTAGCAATGCATGCTGTTTGCATGAGAGAAACACGCGGCGCATCATTGCTCTTTAATGCAGGTCACGGTTCACGGCCGAACGATCTTCATTCGGAATTGTAGTCACCCTTTCCACCATTTTCTTTTGCTTTTTTCCTTTTTCCATGATTGTAGGCCAGCTCGAAATGCGCAGAGAATCGAGCCGGAACTTTCTTTGTTGGAAATTTTGTTTGCATCCGCCTGATAAACAGCATAAGTTACTTAGCGATGTGCAAGGTTGCAGGCTATCAGTGGATCGATTGGCCGACTAAAGTTGGGAACTTTTGTCAGTCGGACGTTTAGGGTGTGTAGCGTTGGACTAAATTGAGAAAAGCCTTGTGAATTTTTTTCTGGTACCATCCTTTCGTTCCATCAAATACAGTGGAGCATCCTGGTATACGAGCTAATAGGATTAATGGAATTTTCGGACACCGAATGGAACAAACCACTTTTTTGATATTAAATTTACATTGTTTATTGTCATTTATTTCAATATTCAGAAACGTTACGTTTTTTAAAATCCTTTTAGCATAAGTAAGCACGTTCTTTTCGTCCTTTGAGTCATCTTTCGTTTCAACGTTATTCCCGTTTCAGTTCGCTGTTTCAGTTTGTGGAAAAATTTTTCACAAACGAAATATCAATTTATCGGGGAATTAAACATAATTTCTTATATTCCCCTTTCATATAAAATTTCGACTCTTCTATTTCAGTACAATTACGAAAAATACGTCGAACGTGCAATACAAAATAGTTTAGTACAACAAAAGGCATCTATTCTGCTCAGGTAGTACAATATTCAGATATTAGACTTATTCGAATATGTTTATTTTCCAAAATAAATTTTGCGTTCCAATTCAAATCATCGTAAGTTGATGAACGTACGGATAACAAAACATTCGAATATTTGAGTACTGAATGTTAACATTTCGACATTCGTAGGACGATGTAAGATTCAATTTTAACGAAAACTCAACGTGAATGAATCTTAGCCGCGAGAAAGCATTCAATGCACGAAATTGCTTTCACGGATACACGCGATCATTGCAAAACCGATCAAGGACCTCTGGCTGTACGAACCGACCGGCCTTGAATTAGTAGGTATTCGATGACTGAAGAATGTATCAGACCTGTGTGCACGCGTGTCCGGATTAATCGTGATCGTGACACAGAAATTTCGCCTTCGAAACGAATCGTGGAATCGTTCGTGCGAACGTCGTTCTCACGGATGTCGAGAATGAAATCGAAAGAAGAAAAAGGAAAAAACGAAAGGAAGAAAGTTGCTCGAGTATTGTTCGCGGCTTATACTTCTCGCTATGACCCAGAGAAAAGAGTATGCTCGTTATATTCAGACCGGGAATGCTTCCAGGAATCTTAATAGCAGATTTGAACGTTAAACACACCGCGACTGGAATACCGGTGCGTTATGCCTGGTTATTTTCAGTCGCCTATCAAAATTTCCACCCACTCGCCAAGTTCGAGCTGTACATGCGTACGCGGTCTAGTTTGTTTTTCGTTGAAGAAACTTTTACAAGTTTTGGAAAAACTCAATGGAAAATTATTCGTTCCTATAAAAGCTCACGTGACTAGGTTCAATTAATCGGGCATCGGTTTTCGTTCAATCGCGGAAGCAGTTGCATTTATTTTTTTTTTTACTTATCATTACAGTCGATTATTCTTTAACAAGGCATATTCATAAATAGTTGTGCAATCAATAATCAATAGCAGTATGATTTTTATTATTAGAAGCACATTTCATAATTCCTGAGACAGCGATTTATGTAAAAGTATTATTGCAAAACTCTTGCGATGCTTTTTATTATTTTAATCTATACTTTTATTCATTTACGTCGACAATATTTGAGCAATCAAAGTTACATACGCGCGACGTCAGTTCATAAATGTTCAATCACTTCTCTCTTTACTATTTTAGATTCAATCGTTTGTCATTCTTAACAATGAAATCATTGATGTATCATTTCTCATCGTATATATGTATATTTTAAAGTATTTCTTAGCTTATTGGACAAGAAACTGCTGTTTTATGCTTTCATTTAGAAACTCGCTATTACGCTACTCTAAGTTACTACAACTTCGTCTTCGACGAAACAGACACGCGAGAATCATTCCGAGGATTCACCAAGATTCCGGTATAGTCTAGCCTAGCGTGGATACTAATCCCACGTCGTGCACTTCAAAGTTCGAAACCTCCAAAGATCTCCATCCTAAGATTCCTTGTCACGGCACGAGAAAGGTGACAGTGTCTTCCCGGTAACTATGCCAGACAGTTTGCCTGAACACGTTACCTAGCATCGGGCTTAAGCCGTTCCAACTCTGTGTCTCCGAGTATGTATTTGGAACGGGGGCAAACTTCTCCATCATCGAATTCGTCGATCAACCTCTGAAGTTTCAGCATCGACATGCCCGATCTGGTAGCGTTGCTTCGCACAGAAGCGGCGTCATTGCTCGCGTGAAAAAGAAACTGGGTTAATTGATGCGAGCTCGCGGCCCCCTGAGAGAGAGCAACAGCGAATTCCGCGATCGAAAGTCGCGACCCGGCACTCCGTCAGCCGAGGGCATCGCGTTTCACCGGGAAATGCGAAAAATCGCAACGTCTCTGACGAACGATCTCCCCGCGCTTGCCGCTTGCCGACACATCGACGTGTTTTACATTGCAAATAAGCAGCCACCGGCAATTTTTTCGGTGTTAGATCGCACGCTGGAAAAACTAGAGCGAATGCAATAAAGCACGATAGAACTGTAACATGTCACGCTACAGGTAGTATTATCTTAAAGTCTCACTTTACACGTCTTTTTTTTCTTCGTCTTGTTCTTTATTACGATAGTTTTCTCGCGGTCGGAAGCCGAGGAAAGGATTCAACTTTTGCTGCTTTCAATAATAGAAATATTAATTGGAACAATTCGTTGTACGAAGAAATGCTTCAAGTGCACTGTATCTTTCGATTTTTACATTTTCGTTATACGAGAGTAATCAATCTCTTCGAAAATTATCTCTAAACTGACGTATCCGTCAATCTGTGTAATAAATCATTTTGCGAGGCAAGTTAGAAGCTACCGCTGATGCGATGCTATATCGATATGCAACAGCGTGTTCAAGGAAGATGTATGGAAATTAGAAGCTGAAGATTTGTCGTTCATTCAAAGCGACATGTCGGAAATTGCGACGTCTTCTCTTCAGATGCAGCTTGACTCGTTTAAGTCGTTTTCTGTTACGATCAAGAGGTGTATTTTAGATAATAATTCTTTCAGAATCAGAGGTCGAAGGAAGCACGTTTGTACATTTTTTCACCTCAATTTTTGCTATCTTTGATATATCTATCTTTCTTGAGTAATTAGTAGTAAATCTTTTTTTTTTTTCGTCATAAAGCTTTGCGTAACCGACTGCCTTTTGGTTGCTACATAGAATATCAGGTAGAAGGGGACACGGGTATGGCGTTTCACATTTTTGTGAAACAGAGATTCGAGATGAAATTTTCGCGCGGTTGCCTCAGCTACACTCGGTTGCGTACCGTTCGTCATCCTCTGTCAGGCTACCACCTGTTTCCGTGCTCGGTGTGCTTTATTCAAGGAGTCAGTAGACCGAAAGGCGATCGTCAATCTGACCGGAAGGTTTGCCAGTACCGGAAGGGGCTCGTGAAAGGCGGTGCAATTAATTAAGATGGAATTATGCTGCCGGCTTGTTCACGCCTGAAGGAATAGAAAAACGCGAGAGAACGCTCGAAACGCTCGAAATTTTATATTTTTACGAAGACAATCAGAGGACTGGAGTCTAATTTTCTTTCTTTACTTAAATTATATTCCAACAAATACTCTATTTTTATCACTTCATATATGTTTTTCCATATCTGCGTTCAGTTTTTGCACGTCCGTGCATCTTCAATCTCTCGAATGAATTTGTAAAAATCCGCACCTCTAGTTGTAACTCAGATAAAATTGAATGTCAGAAGTCTACTTTATTTGTCTTCAATATATTTTCCTCTCCTATGAAAAGTTCTGCCCACTTCCCTCTCGTTTAATCTTTCATAATACCTTCCATCAATGTACTATCCCCACCGAAGTTTAATTATCGGGGGATAAAAGAATCCGTTCGCTCGATCACGCTTTTCCAGCGTAGGTCCCGAAACAGAGCCCTGAGCGTTCCTCGAATTCAAGGGAACAAGGGTACCGAAGAAGAGCGCTCGTAAAACGAAACGACAGCAGGATCGTTTCTTTCCTCTGGAATTCACAGCCACGTGGGCGTTACCCTTGGTCGTTTCCTTCGAATCACTTGGCTCGTTGTCCTTGGGCTTTTCATTAAAACTTTACGATGTCAACCGAAGAACGATGTAATATTTCTCAAATACCTCGCCTGGCGTTGAACCTTTTTGCCTTGCCTCCGACTGGCGTCTCGCAGCAGATTTACGCCGATAGATTAAAATTTGCCAGAAGTCACTTTTGTTTCGCCCGCGTCCCCGATTTACAGGCTCGCCGTGGAGTCGCGATCGTTCGTGTGAACAATGATGTTCGCAGAGGCGAAGGCTCTTTCAGAAAGGCTCCGGCGAGTATCGGAGGAAATTAACGACAGAGCTGGCTCTGTGAAACGGAGATGCAAATAGATTCAATTAATAACGATAAATGACAAACTCGCTTTTCCTCCTGTGACTTCGCACAGCTCGCGCGTATATAGCACGGTGAATCTTTTTAATGAATTTCTGCTGACGAACGAGCGGGACAAAGCAAATAATGAAGCGTGACGCGAAGGAATAGAAATTATAGACATTGCTATACAGCTCTTGATAGTCCTTTCAATTAAGAGAATGAAACGGCAATACGTTTGACGAAGTGCTTTGCCACTGGATAGATTACGCTTTTTGAGTCGAAACCAACACTAGAGTGCATGGCATAACATAGCTATTCAGTACAAGTGTCGCGTTGCAATATTCGTCGTTGAATAAATAACAATTTAACAGCGTCGATAAATTTCAAAAAATTGCGCATCTCGGCCTGATTTCATTTTATACGCCTTTAACAAACAGTATCTTTCATTTTTATCCAGATGCTTGTTGTGTAAAATATTATATTATATAACAAATTGTAATAATATAATGCAATTGTGATATAACGTAATATATTTCATATCTTTATACTAAAAAAAAATAAGAATATAAATATACGAAATATACTGATTAAAAGGAATAGAAATTCGATGAACGATCGAATATGTCGTCAATGGAGCAATTTGTAAGAAATCTTCCAACGTAACGCAAATAAATGTCGAGTCGATCTCGGAACGACGGAATAACCCCGGGAAAGTCGATCAATTTCCCAATGAAAGATTCAAGCTGAATAGGCAATTCGTAATTCTCGGTCGTGATCAATCTCGGCGCTAACAGAGAGATACACGATCCGTGAACATCATTTTTGCAAAACCAATGAATGGGCGAATTTTACTTCAAATCAAACATCTGCGAATCGCGGCACGATAACAGAAGCACCTAGTTATTTGCCCTAGTTTACGGTGTTCCGTGGTATTTTGCGCGCACGCGTGTTTCTATACGATCATCATCATCATCCCCTACGAAGAGCAAACACAGGCTAAAACTACTTTAACCATGAATTTAATCCGTCAATACATCGATGATTGACCGTGATCAGTTGACGTTGAAAATATATCATAATTTTATACAGGTTTATGATTTCCTAGTTAGTTGTTCCTTCGCAATTAGTTGAATGAATTCATCTCGAAAGAAAGTGTCTGAAAAGTAGGATGTCGTTCATTTTGTTAAAGTTGCTTTTCGTTGCCTCTCCTGCCGAGTATGCGATTAAATACTGGAGATTCTTCCGGATATTGATCGGTATACGTTAACTGATGAAGCAGTCTATAAAGCGGAACTCTTTTCTAGAGAGAGAGTCTGTCCCTTCCTGTAATTAACCCCACTTTGTTAGAATTTTAACCCGACGGACATTCTCAAATCTCTGGCGGCTTCTATCGACAGCTTCGAAAGTCACTCCCCGTTCTTCCACTTTGTCCCTTGCCATTAATTTTTATCATCGATCTTTCGTCATCGAACGGTAATAGTTATTTTGGCTTTTAAGGTTGCAACAAATGAAATGTTCGATTTTGTTGTATCAATATTTAAGTCTCTGGCAATGTTTTAAATGTATTTATTATCATTATCATTTTCTAAACTATTTTCTTAGTTTTAGACTCACAAAGAAATTGCGAATATCTTTAAAGAATTGATCGACCCCAGAGTTCCAAAATACATGTTTATAAAAGTAATAAAAAAATTTTTACTATATCAAGAAATTTATAATTAATTAACAGTACTATAATAATACTTCGATTGACAAAATTTAATATTAACAAACGTTCTACTCTACTTGAAATTACCGCGTTAAAAATAGAAAATTTCACGTGTCACAGTGCAATACTAAATACATTTTTTATTACGTCTGCTTCTCGATCGGCCAACCTTGACTTCATCGGTGATCGATGACGAACTGAGGAAATCGTGATCGCACAATAGGATCGAGAGTCCATTGTATGCGCAATCGTCGACCCGTGCATCCTTCGAGATATACATACGTCGATTTCGAGATATTGTTTCACCGACACAAGAATGTCGATCCGCATCGCGAAGCGTGTGATACATGCTGATTGATTGGCATTTCAAAAATGTTGACCACTTGGAATAGAAAGTCGCCATCGGGTTACGTCATTTTTGAAAACGAACAATTTTACAGATACCGAAAGCTGATTTCGAAACGATTGTGCGATAATTCAGAAGTGTTACTCTCGACAGTCCTGATCTCGTCGCTTTTTCTCTTATTCGTGGAATCGTAAATCGCTTATCGTATACGACGTCGTGACATTAGTGAACTCTGAACTTTGAAATTTTCTACAGAATTTCAATCGACACGTACGCAGTTACGTCACTTTAACTGCAACTTGTTATTGTTCGTATAATGCTTAATGCGCTTCGTCGACCGTATTAATTGCAACAGACTCGAATTATTATTTTAATCAGTCCGAATGCATTTTCATGCATGCTTCTGTACCACTATAATATGTACAACTGTTCACGACGTAATTCTTGCGTTATGTTCGTCACATATGACTGAATTTATTATCTGGGCTATTTTCTTAATCAATATGTATCGCGATAATTTCAAAACAAATACAGAATCAAACGATCGTATTATACCATCGTATGCCGCGAAATGCTTGCAAATATTTTTCAGTGCATCCGACAAATGTGAAAAGATGTCGAGAATACTTCTCGCGATACGCGAAAAATATTGTACGCATTAAAATGCAAATTTCCTTTCGTATCGCTTTGATCATAGACCGAAAGAAAGTATCTCTCTGCTCTCTCGTAAAAGCACATCTGTCTGCAGATGAAAAGTCGATGCTTTATCTGCCTCTCTTTTCAAAATCGATACCGTCGACACTCCTCATTTTGCACGTACTTCCTTTTTACGAAATGACACGTTAATTACGTGTTTCGAGCTGTCGACAAATACGTGCGATCGCCGCGAATAAAAACAATATCTTGCACAAGATACATTTGGACGTTGCCGGACGATCTCATTTCCACAGAAAGCGATGGCGATGAAATTTCCCGCGAAACTAGATAAAAATTAGACTTTCCATACCTCGAAGTGAGATTTTATCCGGCACTATTCAAGGAAGGGACAAAGCTCATCTGTACCATGATTCACACACGTGGAATTTCAATGGAATCCGTCCATACAGTGACGCCTTTAGCGAAATTGCATCGGCAAAAAAGATTCACTTTTCATTTAGAACAGAGTTGAAGATCATATACTTTAGTTTTCCTCGCGATTTGATGCTATAAAAAAAAAAAAAAAAAAAGAAAGGGGCTTTGCGCCAATTCCAAACGCAACGTATCAAATCGATAATTTATTTTTGACCGACATTAAGTGAACGCGTGTTTCATTCATTCGTCTGTAAATTTTAGAAACGACCTAGTACCTAGAAAATCTAGCGATGCGGTCGTAACATAGTTCTTTTGAAACGAAGAATAAAGAGAAGAGCAACGAGTTTTCACGTAAACTTCGACTCGTTCGTTCTTCAAAATTTCCCGCGGATAGGATCTAATTAGCCCATCCGCGACACGAAACCGCTCTTGTAGACTAATCACATTTTCGCTAATTAGGAAGACCATCGATCGTTGAGTTTCATTCGGGTAGGTACAGCTAATTCCCAAAGGAACCGAACATCGTTCGCAAATGAGGAAAAGGATTTTTCCGCGAGAATGTGTTCGATACGAAACCTCACTGCCTGGCCCCACTGTAAATGATTCGACATGTGTGCAGTTTCATTCTTGGCCCGGCGGAAGTCCACGGATACAGACCCATTGTTTCCCGATAGCAATCGCGCGTCGATCACAGCGAACACGATTCGCGGGAGACTTTTGCGTGAATCGAGCCGTAGAGTCGGTATCGAAATCGGCGAGAATACAGCGGCTGAAAATCGAGAACGGAATCCGTGGAATTTCAACGAGAGGAAAGATCGTCTGTGGCGTTGCTTCCCTTTGTTGCAGGCAACGAGAAGCAACGCAACGATCCGAAGAGGCTTCTGTCGAGATGCAGTCGCAACCGGCGGAGAAACAAAATTCCCTGACAAATGGAATTCGTCGAGTGTTCTGGATATAATGTTGAACGTTCGTGTGAACGAACTACTTTCTGACTCTCGGTGCCTGTTAGTTAGTGCCATTAGAACTGGCGGGCAATAAATCGCGTGATTCTCTCCTCAGGTGGTTGGATCTTCCTCGAGGATATTTCAGCGATCTACTGATTTATAATTGACGCGACTTGAATCATGCACGGACGGTTCGTTACGTCGGATTGGCGAAAAGCAACGTCTGTCTGTGAATCGTATGGAAACGTGGAAATATTAATTTACCAATCGATTGCACGGACAGAACGGGAACCGTCATTATTCTCCCTGACGATTATTAATAATCGATGCCCACAAACAACTGCAATTTCGCTGGCAACGTGGTGGAGGAGGTTGCATTGTCACAACCGATAACCGGCTCTAGGAATTAAACTCGCGTGATTAATCTTTGAAATTCATTGATGGGAAAGACATTAATACGAACCAAGTGCGAACAAAGAATTCTCGAAAATTTTAGATTAGCTTTATCGTACAGATTAGATGATCTTAACAATCGGCTCACGTGTGCGATAACGAAATTCTACGCTAAAATTCCCCTTTCTTTTTTGGAATTTTCAATCGATACCACGATAAAACGGATTAGGAAACTTGTAATCTCGCTGCAAGCGTTGTTGCGCGATCGAGCGGGGCAATTTGCGTTGGCAAAGTTTCCCCTATGTCAGAGAACTCAATCAACGGAAATACTGGTTATCGAGAAATGCATTCGTCGAATGGCGAAGAATCATCGAATCAGAAAAGGGACAAATATATAGACGTAAAAAAACCGATTACGCTCAACATTTTTAACAAAAGATTTGAAACGAAAGTGGATAAGTAAAGATAAGTTAAAGTCGGAGTTTGTTTGTCTGAAGGAACGTGAAAGGAAGTTCAGTTCTACCTGGCGACAGTTTTTAATAACACCGACAGAATCGTCGAAACGTCGCTGGAACCGGAAACGTTTCGCGTGCAGAGGCGCATTTAATTCGACCGGGACGCTGCGAAATTAGTATGCGATGCGTTATGCGGCGACGTTGCCCGCGTTCGAGCAGGCACGAATTAAAGAAACGCACGAGAAAAGCTCTGCAAGACGCGCAGAGCTCCCACGATGCTCGGCCATTTTCCCATAAATTCGGTGCAACCGGTTCCCAAAACGTAAAGATGCTTACACGACGCGTGAATGAGACTCAGTATGCCTGCGGCCATTCACCTCGCGTTTGATTTGGAGGAAAGCTTCACCTTTTATTCGGCACGCATTCTACTGAATCGACCGAATAAAATGCATTTTTCCCTAATTTTTCGTTGCATTCCTTTTTTGAAACGCGATTTCCGCAGTATGTATATCAAGAAAATTTTTACAAGATAGTCGTAAAGTATCTATTAAAAACGAAATCTAACCCGGAGGGATTTAAGTGATTCGTAGTATCGCTGGCTAAATCTCATTCGACTGATCTGTGTTGTCTGGTCGGATATCGGCCTCGTTTACCAACGACTCTTTTTTTTATTCTTCGCCAAGGCATACGCGTGCATCTCGTACTGCACGTGGATCACGAATTGTTCTCTCCACAATCGTAAAATATAAATTGAACTCGGGCCTTTTAACATTCTCTACGTTTGTTCTACGCTACATCCTTCGATTTGGACTACCGCGTGTGTTTCACGCTCATGTACTTGAGAAAAGTGTACATTTATGGGAGGTTATTTTCAACTCTTCACTTAACCTCTGCTTTGAAACTGGAACTAAATGCAACTTTCAATCTTCACACGCTGTAGCTCATTGATGCTGTTTTGTCCGATGGATAATAACACGGACGACGATCGAATGCGCGTTCTCATGACAATGGGAAACGTGTGTCGCGTCTGAGTAATTGTTTACCGCATTGGTGAAAGAGGGAGATTCGATTTTTCAGCGTAACCCATCGCTTATATTCTCGGAATTCTAGCGCGACATTCCATCGAATTGACGCGTGACTAAGGGAATCACCGCAGCTCGGTTCATCCGCGTGAAGAACAACATGTTCAACATGAAATTGTTGGTTAGTTTTCCTCCGATTAAGGCCCTTGGTAATAGAGCCAATGAAAATATATCGAACGGTCAAAGTTAATACGATCTTACCTAAATGTTTCTTCTGGCGTCGTGGCCCACACCCTGTTCAAGACTAAATCAACTGTCACTCGTAACGCCTACGATCGCACACAGCCTTTTAGCACGATACACTGCTTCACGACACCTATTCGCTTCGATCTTTATTTATTTCGTGAACGCGAAATACAGAAAGAGGCGAGTCGTCGGAACCGTCCTCTGACCGTGATTACTGCACGAATGCTTCATGTACGTCATGCCCTGAGAAGCTTGCGCCGCAATGCGAACTACCGCACACTGCCACCTGGTTTGAAAAGCGTACTAGGGTTTTTAGTTCTCGTAGTATCCAGTCGTACCACCGCGCAGTAACTTTTTCGTTTCCAGTCGGTATTTTGCATCCTCTACACTTTGGCTGTCCAACTTCCTGCGAACAAGGTGTCTATATCAATTTTTTTTTTTTTTATACAAATTTATTGTAAATCTTTTATTCATCGAAATTTCAACAGTACGTTACACGCCCATGAATTATGTTCAAACTCTGTAACTTGCTCAATTACGAATTATTCGATTTCGTTACGATTGAAATATTTCGATAGATTTCACAATTATTTGTGTATTTGTAATAACATTTTATTTATAAACAAAACATCATACAAGCGTATTTTTGATTTGAATTTTTATTTATTTGTAACGTGTTGACGAATTCAATTGGGCAACATAAGTGTTAGCCAATAGCAATTTCTGAAATAATTTCTTGACTGTTAAATCTAAGGAATAAATGTGTTAAAAGTACGTGCGTTAAAAGTACGTTGTTACAATTTTGAAAATATTAATAATTATCCATTTGTTGTTATATACGTCAAGTTTCAGCAAATACGTGAAATATTTATTTTGGACTATCCCTCTCCAATCTAAAGAAGAAAGAATTATGTGGATGCAAAGCAAACGTACACGATTGTTTCACTTATTTGTCAATGTTGTGGATTGACTTTCTAGTGATACTGCCTTAGTTTATTATGTTGTACGTGAAAATTAATATTTCACGCGAACATAAGTCATTTCTACGGACAATTACTCAGTTCTATTATTTTGTTGTTTGAATGGAATCAATTTGAATAATTTCAACACAGTATTGTTACTTCGAGAAAGTTGATAATATTTGTATTTAATAAATTTTTCCGAAACAGCAATATGGCAGATGATAAAAATGAAGATACAAAAGAGGATAACGTCAAGGAAAATAAAGATCAGCGACAAACGATAGCTGCGGAGGAACGTTCGGAATATTTTAAAAAATTAGAGAAATGGTTACATGAAGCTTATGCATGGCAGAGCATGGCTGCAATGTTTCCATATTATTTAATGTCTGGACAAATAATAAATCCTTCTGGTAAGAGATCATGGTCAGAATGTTATCATCTCACAAAGCATATAACTTACAAATTACATGTAAATTCAGTGTGTAACAAAATTATTCTATAAAATAGAATAATTATAGGTGTACCATCATTCTCATCACAAGTATCAAATGTAGCAAATACACATAGGTTAATTGTTGGCACAAATGGCCAGGACAACGATCCAGTCAGACAAAGAAGGCCGCAAGATCATGTAGGACCTCCATTTCAACCTCCTGGAGCTGAAGGTAGAAGGTCATAACGATATCTCCTGTGTCCATCACATTCCAACAGAGGTTCAGCTAGTGCTATATGTGCTTTTATTACAAAAGTACTGCATTTTGTATAATTATCTTTGAGATGTTTAGCTAATTTACGTGTTCTTAAGAAGTGTCATGTAATGCAGTATTTTTGGAACATACATTTTCATCTGTATCATTTAGTATCATGATTGTCTCGTCTATTAAGATTTAAGAAAATAATTCTTTCAGGTTTCGAATATCGTATACCTCCAATATGGAAGAGATTTGTAGCGGAGTTTATAGATTCAACAATGTTGTTTCTTTTGAAGTTTTCCATTACTTTCATTGCTATTGATGTTTTTGATTTCATGTATGTAAGATTCCTCTTTATCTTTTTGTAACTTCATCTTTCTTTGACTTGCCATCATTCTATATTGTTCTAGAGATATAGATGATCTAGACTTGGTACGGGCAAACTTGAGAATTGATTATAAAATGGCTTTAGAAATGACATATGGTATATTAGTATTAGAAATAATTCATCGTGTGATAGTATGCATTTTTGAGGTGTGTATACCATTGCTGGGTAATAACACGAGTTAATATTCAATGGAAACATCTTTTCAGGCATTTTGGCTTCAACATGGTGTAAACGGTCGTATTGGTGGTGCAACACCTGGTAAATCCATGATGGGATTAAGAGTAGTTCAATGCCGTAATGTTACACCTGTTGATAGACCTGATGATCCTGATGTTGTCCTCGTTTCACCAGGGACAGATTTAGGTTTACCATTAGCACTTGGAAGATCGGTTGTGAAGAATATGATTTTGGCATTTTTGTTTCCTATATGTTTTGCCTTATTTTTCTTCAGGTTTAACAGAACTGTTTATGATCTACTTTGTAATTCTATTGTGGTTGAAGATCCTTACAGAAACATAAATAATAATAGACTTCACCAACAATAAAAAAAAAAAAAGGTCAAAGAATCAGTTATACCTACATTGTATATATTGTATGTGTGCATGAGCGTATATAATATGTACATATTCAAATCAAATATCGCAACGTTACAAAGTATTTTTCTAGATGTACTGCGATAAATCCTACAATCTATGGACTTTGCTAGCTATTTCAGTAACAATACTGTCTGGAGACTTATTATTTTGAAATTGTATAGATTTTATTCAATGCAGTTACTAATAAAACATTTTATAACTTATCTTCAAGCGTTGTACATACCCTTATGCATACTTCAACAATTTTTCACCAACATTATTTAACACAATTATTTTTTTATGTGACTGAATTTGTGAAATTGTAAAAATGTTTTTATGTAAATTTCTGTAGTAGAAAAAACGTTTCAATGTACTTTACATTGCTTAGCGCCATCTAGGGGAATATAATTTGAAACTAATAAGACTAACAACTAACCAATGACGTCACTTCCCAGTTAAACGTGGCTGCCTTGCGAGTGAAGGAAGGAGTGGCTTTGCGATCTGTCAAGTCAAATGATTTCTCGTGAAAATTAATGACTCGTTGCATTAATTAAGTTATTCTCGTGTGTTTAGTACTTATAATTCATCGTTCAATAGTTCTTATATACAAGGAAAATGTCGTCTTCGGGTGATTTTGGAAACCCGTTGCGTAAATTTAAGCTTGTCTTTCTCGGTGAACAAAGCGGTATGTATTTTCCAGATATACTTCCGTCGATTTTGGATCAATATTGGTCGCGTATGTGTCCGGTTTATCTTGCTGATGATTTCTCATGAATCAGATACGATAGTTTCTATCGTACGCATCGGTTTCAATGACCGTTTTAGGTTATAGATCAATATTTCTGGTCACTGTCCAACTTTATCGTTGCGATCGAATTTGGCGTCGTTCTTGTTATCACTGTTAGCAACATTTAATTTCAATATGATTTTGTGTATACCTCATTATAAAATCTCACCATTATCACAGAAATACCTATTAACCATTAAAATTCATAATTTATGTATTTAATCGTACCGTTATTTTTATATCTGTTTCATCTTCAAGAATGAAACATAATCATCAAGGATTGCAAAGGATATTGGTATATGGCACTATTCTGATATCCTTCTGATTTAATCACTGTGAACTATAATTTAAGTAATTTTCATTTTGTTCAAGAAGGAATAGTAGCCTTATTATGAATTTATATTTTTACAAGTGCCTGCAATATTATTTAAATTTATGTATGCTTTTAAACTACAGTTTGAAAGAATATTATACTTTGATTTTTTAAATACACAATAGTAAATTTTTTTGCATTAATCGTGTGATTTGATGTTGCAGTTGGAAAAACTTCTCTTATCACACGGTTTATGTATGACAGCTTTGACAACACGTATCAGGTATGAAATTATTGGTTGTGTGATACATATATATTTGTGCATATGTTATAAAATTTATATACTTTCTTGAATAAATGCACAAAAGGGAATATAATATATTATAAATAACAAACTGGGTTGTCTAATGATATAGGTTAAAATATGTTGTTTTATAAACTGCTTGAATATGGCAGTTTTAAATTTTCTTTCTTTTTTATCATGCAACATACACTTCAAATTTCTGAGATCATCCATATTATATACTTTTTTCAATGATTTTATGAAAATGTCACAAGTTTTTGGTTTCATCTTTCATTTCATTCATTTTATTTCATTTTATTTACAATTTTTATAAGAAATGCATTTTTATTATATAAAATGACCAATGTCAATTATCACGCATAAATATAAGTAGAAAAGACAGTAGGGAAACCAATTTATTGACTTTTTGTAATAGACAGAAAGAAACAAGATATAAGATTATCATAAGACTATTTTGTAAATATATCAAGATGTGAAATTTCTTCATATATACAATTTTAGTTAAAGTATTTAAGATATAGCAAAATTAGATGTTTTATGCATAAAATTGCAATAAAATATTATACTGTTTATTACAGGCTACAATAGGTATAGATTTTTTAAGCAAAACTATGTATCTGGAGGATAGGACTGTAAGATTACAACTATGGGATACTGCAGGTCAGGAACGATTTAGATCTTTGATACCTAGTTATATCAGAGATTCTACCGTTGCAGTAGTGGTTTATGATATTACTAGTAAGTTTAATTTGAAATAAATAAATGAAATAAAGTGTTAACTGTGTCACGTTACATCACAGTTTAAGTGAATTATTTACACAGATGCAAACTCATTTCATCAAACATCAAAATGGATTGATGATGTACGGACTGAAAGAGGAAGTGATGTAATTATTATGTTAGTGGGTAATAAAACTGATTTGGGTGATAAAAGACAAGTATCAATGGAAGAAGGTGAACGAAAAGCTAAAGAGTTAAATGTGATGTTTATTGAAACTAGTGCTAAAGCTGGATATAATGTGAAACAGGTAAGCTTCTGTTACGTAATAAATATTTCTTACTCTATTAGGCAAAATTGTAATATATATTAATCATATTTTATTCATTGACCAGCTCTTTAGAAGAGTAGCAGCAGCTTTACCAGGCATGGATTCCACTGAAAATAAACCACCTGAAGATAGTATCCTTTACGTAAGATACGTAATGTGCACATTTGCATGGTACATATATATAATCATATTTCAGAAATTTTTCTTTCCTCAAGTACAGCACCAAGAACATATCCCATGTCCTTAATCTTTATTTTGTTTTTATTTATTACACACTCTTAATTTGTTTCTAAAGTCGTTTGGCATATTTATTACACATTTTTAATTTGTGATAATCTTTTTCTATTTTACAGAAATTTCATTGATCATTTAAATTATTATATTTTATAACAATATTTTATTCGACGTTTAAGATAATAAAATATGTATGTCATATAATTTAAAATTTTTTTATAGTTACTATTAATTTTCTAAGATTCATTTTCAATCTATTACTTTTACTATTATTTTTTAACATTGACGATTTCAGTTTTTTCCGTTATCTTTTTGTGTTTTCCTTAATGTGTAGCTAAACCTGTAGTGCAAGAAGTAGTTCTGCAGGACACACCAATTGAACTGAGAGCATCGGAGAGCAGTTGTGCATGTTAAACCACCGATCAGCCTAATGGTAGACAAGACACTGATCTAAGTTAATTTATAAATTAAACTTTCAATGCTAGGACAGTGATGTTCAGTTTGTGTTCTTTTCCTAGTTTACCATATGGAAAGGAACAGCACTGTATTGAAGAGCTATACTGAATTTTCTGTGAAAGAAAAAAAAAAAAAAAAAAAAATAAATATCTCACGGTAGCTTAAGCAGACTGCTTTTACACAATGACGTGTTTGTGTGTACTAGTAAATCATCAATATAATCCAATTCATTTAAACTCTTGTACTTCATCAGAGCCGCTTGCTTTCTTAACGTCTTGTTAATAATCGTCATTCTAGATAGTGCTTAGATTTTTTTAATCAGAAAATAATTTTTATAACAAATATTTTGTTTGTCACGAATATTTGTAATTTTAAGTAATGAAATTTTTTTTATATTTTGCATTCTGACAAAAGAATTTGTATGAGATACTAGTCGTATGCATGATCAGTGCTGCAATTGCATGATAAATGGTGCACTTATATATATACAAATATATTTATCGTCATGTATATATAAGTTGCAATACGGGATAAACTAATAGTGATACCATAAAATTACGTATTGCGTAAATGCAGTCAAATTAATAGTCAACTACGATTCGTTATCCATTTGAACTGGTTGCAAACGCGAGCAATAAAAATTTTATATATTTACGGATACATTTGATTGAAATATGAACCGAGTTATTATAAAAAGCAAATCGTATAATATGTACCTGCGAGCGTACTATAAATGAACGTAAGAAACATAATTTCAACGATGCAACAAAATTAGTAGTTTATGATATCTCATTTTTTATAAATATTTTAAGAAACTATTGCTCATGTATAATGGTTTTCTTTGATTCGGAACAATCACTGCATAAATTAATATACTGCATTTCCTATTAAAGTATTATTTATATATTTGGAACTGAATATTTCGTTTATATATACAAAAAAAAAAAAGCGGAAAAATTTTTAAATAGAACAAGTCATTTTCAGAAACATTGACGAAATTGGATTTGTACATATTAACTTAAAATTTGGGATGTGGATAGACAGAATGCTATTATACCTAATACTATGACATTTTTGTTAATAATTATTGTAATATTTTAATTTATATAAAAAAATATCTAATAGTATTATTTTTTTTTTTATATTGATTTTTTACGAACCATAATTTTTTTGTTATTTTTTCCTTGTTATATATATTTCCTCATTTTATGTTCACTGTAAGACTTATTTTTAGTCCTATAATGTTTTAATTAGGGTTTATATACATGTAGGGAAAATAGAGGGAAAGTACACTCTTAGGGTCTATTGATTTGAAAATTTAAAAAAATATAAAAAATAGCTCTACTGCATATTCTTATCTTGACATATAAAAGTTCCGTTGCCTTTGGCGGAAAACTTTGCTCTAATAGTGAGATAACATGAAATTTATACAGAGATAAAGTAAAAAATAAGTCGAAGTAAATCAAGTATTCTTACTGCATACGGCATATAGTATTTAAATGAGGCAATTATTTCTGTGCTGTTTAAAATTCATTAGAGAGTCTTTCTTAATTTTCTTTTTTTTTTTTTTTTTTTTTTTTTGGATAACATGTTTATCTTCTATATCTGCAACACTATTGAAATCTTTGCATGAAATTCACAGCAAATGATTGACGAATTGACAGTTATGATGTGAATTCATCTTTCTTTGTCTAAATTGAAAGAAAAATATAGGAATTTCATTTGTAAGTTGCTTATATATAGTGTTAATTTAACATACTCTTTACTATACTGTAACTTTAATCATACAAAGGAATGACATCTCTACAAATAAAGTATTATTTGTCTGACATCAAAAATAATAATTTTATTTGAGAAATGTTGAAAATTCAAATAATGACTATAGATAATGTACTTGGTTAATGAATAACAGGTGATAAGAGTTTTTGACGTATTCATTGGAACAATCGCTATTAGTGCTATTAGTGGTATAATAAAAAAAATAGTATTTTGCCTCTACTTCCCCTGACGATAATGCTTTGTATCATACCGTGAAGATGTGAGAACACTCATTGTATAATTTTTAATTAAGGTGCTTTGTGGCTGTAAAATTTCACTGATATTAATGTTAGGGAATGTTCCGTCCCGATTTTAAAATATTTAAATTTTATACGCTTTTTAAGTACAATTTATGCTAGCTTTCGGAAAAAGGAAAATATATATGCTGAACTCAAACTTTAAGCCCCATTGGGACTAAATTTTCGAATGATATTAAGAGAATCGTAAATCGTATACACTTCGTAAAGTTTTTGTAAAATTTATTTGATATAATATATGATTACTCACTATACTGCCTAAACACAAATCGTTCAAATCTATTAATACGATTTTTTTAAGACCTACTAACGTTCTCTTAGAATTTACACGTATTTATAAGATCAATTACGAGAATTGGTCGACATGCTGATTCTCTTTCTTTTTTTTTTTTTTTAAATTAATTAATAGTTGAATATTAGCGGCAATTGAATGGTTACTGTGATAACGCCTTAACACACGAAAGCAGCTGTCGATTTGCAGAATCAATCACCGATGCAGAACGGCTCCGAATCGGAGGGAGAGAGCGGCTGCATTTGCTAGGGAGGTGGTTTATCAGTGTGCAGCTAATAATGCTAACTCCTTGAGACATTCTGATACGAACCAAAAATCATCACGTACTATTAACAAGATGCTGGCTTCTTCTGATGTCTACATCGTGGCCCATAAGTTAACGCGCGACGAAGGCACAAAACGTTTCATTGACACCATTCTTACTACTGACTACTTCTGTCCCAATCAGTCTCATTTAAGTCGTTTAACACTGTAGCGTGAATAACTGACTATTGTTTTGCTATGATTCATGTTACTTCGACAAATAGCTTCGTACGGTTGTAGTGCGCGTTGTTATGTTGTTATATTATTCGCCAGATACTCTTCGACGAGAACTAACGATCTTCTTTACACTTTACGGTATGAACCGCAAATTGACGTCGTTCAAAAAGAAAGAAACTGAGAATTTCACCGATCGAACGAGATCGATGTATCGGCTACATCACGATGATAGGGTGGCTCTTCCGTGCTTTGATTCAACATCTTTGGAACGCGTCGTTAAGCGATCGAACGTTAAGCAATATGCAAACAGCTTTTCTGTGAGATTGTACATATCACGATTCTTGATGGTTGCGAATTCTTCAAGGAGAGAGAGTACATCGATTTCGTTATTTTTACTTTTTCATAAAATTTCGTCGAACTCGTTCAAATGCAACGCTACTAGGAAAGAAGTCGAGATACCACCGATTTCTTTCGAACGTTCTTTGCTCATCCTATCATCGTTTCCTTTGATCGCGATATTCGAGGTAAAAATCTAACTCAATACGCACAAGACACCGAGAAGCTTAGACGAGAGTCTTCTAGATACACGAGATATTCTAGATCTTAATGAAAACGACTGAAAGTAAAATGTTTTATTAGCCCAGCAGGTAGTCGAGGAAATCGAACGATCGAGCGGTCTATTTCTGGATCAATTGCGAAAATTATTATTCACACATGGAACATGTTATTGGCGTGTCTGTTCGACGGCAGATTGTTCAAGGTTTATAATGTAATCATAATTAACAATCTTTATAGACGTTTTTCAATATTTCATGATAAATAAGCGAGCGACTCGATATGCGATCCGTTCATAAATTGAGAAAGAAGACGCACGTTGAAGAGAATAATTTGAGAGAAAAGAAAAAGGAAAAAATATCTCGATCATTGACTCCTCGTTTTCTACATAACTGTCCAAAATTCTAGCTTCTATAAGATCACAGATGTTACACGATCATTCGCTAGCGCGTGATCTTTTGAACGAATAATTATATATCAGCGAAACTTGTTGATTATTCCAGCGAACGCTTGGTCATAAACGAAAGAGAAAGGATATTTCAACAAAAAAAAAAAAAAAAAAAAAAAAAAAAATATTAAAGTTGCGTCTTCTTTCTACCACAAGATACACACAAACACACACGCACGAACATGTGCTTACATGAATGCGGACGCAGAAATTAGTATGAAAAAAAATGTGTGCATCAATTCGTAAATCTATCTCACAAGTTACGACGTGGGGACAAAATATCGAGCGACGAAATAGTATATATTGCTCGTGTTTCATCGAGGAGACTGAACGCTTCTAAGTACGCCACTGTTTAATCAGAATCGAACAAAACAAAACGAAATATAGTCGAGCTATATAATAGTGTACTGTGCCAGGTACAACATGAAGCGCTTTGGAGGGAAATGCATAGCGAGAGCTTCGTTAATGAAGAGGCTGGGCTCGTTTAGGGGTAAAATTGGCTCGAGCGCGACATTCACTGTTCCGTTCAGCGATAATTGTGAGTGCCATGAGAGAAGTGGGCCAATTTTCAATCTGCTAATTAGAATTTAGAAAAAAAAAAAGAAGAAGAAGAAGGAAAAATGGTAGAAACTTGGGAAAAACGCGAGAATGAGAAAATTCCGCTCGTCACGTGGTTGAGGCCGAGAGCGTGCGTGGTTTTCCTTGGCGTCGTCGTTGTACATTGATGTGATAAGGCTTTTATCTGGAGAAAACGATGAGAAAAGAGAAATGTGGAACAGCAAATTAAGTAATACGTTGTAATTCATTAATCCGACGTGCTTAACGCGAACTTTACGTGCACTAGCACCGTTTCTTCTGAACGTTAAATTGTCTCTCTAGCGCAGCCCCTTATGTAATAACGTGTCGTGTAGCGTTGATTCGCACCATCGTGTACTGCAGCGTGTACTGTGAACACCCGGAAGTTCTCTGGTACGAATCCCAAAGGAATTTACTTTCTTGAGAGATGTCGAAGATGTGTACTGTTTGTTACGTTCGATACTTATTTATTCGAGGAAAATATAGTCGTTGTACCAGCTGTGGACTAGTAGAAACGATCTAAAAAGCGCCTAAAGATATTTGGATAAGGGATTCGTACCATACGGCTTCTCGGTGCACGCAGACCGTATATTTTTCCTTCATTCGATCTCGTGTTTCGCGGAGAAGACACTCGGCTGCGGACTCCTCGACCGGAAATACGGTTGTAGCTCGACGTAGGATAGATTCACTTAGACATTTCCGTAAGGAGGGAATAACTTTGCTATACTCGTTTTAATCTTTTTCGCCTAGCTCGCGATGCTCATGCCTAAAGAGAATGAGGACGCATTAACGCTCGTTCGAGGGGCACACTTCCGGTATAATTGAAGGAAGGGCCCTCTCGACCTCTACGCGGCTGCAACGATTGTCTCCTCCACGCCGGCGAAGCGAATGAATCTAAAAATATGCCGATCTAGTCGGAACGATCGATCATCGAGAACGACGGGATCGATGATCGTTCAATGATTTACGGTGCTTGGTTTTTTCGGGGAGGGAGGGTGGGAGCGGGGGGGACACAGTGAGATCGATGTCTTTTCGGTTGCGCTGATTACCCTTTCGCTACGATGGAGTATTTCCAGTTGAATCAAAAGTGCTACTAGAAATTTCGTCGAAGCGTTACAATATCGTTACAGTATTTAATCGTTGAATCATCTCGCGATTAATTTTAATCACAACTAACTGTAATTGGTGATTACGAAATTATCGGCTTTTAACAAATCGAGAATTTACATTTCCTTTGATTAATAGATCTCTGAAGATTGTAGTTCATTCGTATGAACAAATATACACAATTCTTTATGCGGATAGAATTTCCTCGTATCGTCTAAATAGTTGATATAAGAAAAAGAGCATTCGCTTCTTTAAGATAGAAACTGTGCTCTTCGTAGCGAAAGGATTGACGGAGGTTTGATAACATAGTAGCGACAATGATTTGTAGCGTTTCGAAGGACTCTTGTGAATGTAATTTGCAAGGCAGCCGCGTTCTGTGGTAATGTTATTGTAGCCGATGTTTCTTAGTTAAATAGAGGTATTCGCTGTATCGTCTTTTTGCAATTAAATTGTCAAACTTAACGTAGTAGTAGGGTGCGATATTCATTAATTGTAAAGTTAACCCTTCCAGTCTTCGAGGCTGCAGGATTCTTCTGGCCAAACTTTTTTCCAACAGATCCAATATTGCGAACTCGTGGTATAGCGTTCGATTGCGTAGCAAAAGAAACGAAGTTTACGAAAATGAAATCTTTATACAGGTTCGATTTTATATTTCTACGTGACAATTTGATACCTAGTAGAACGTTGTCTCGTTTCCTGACATCTGATTTCCCGATGAAACGAAAATCCGAGGCTCGAAGGGTTAAACGTGTCTGAAGGCTTTAAGTTTCTTCAATATATTTAATATAAAATAGAAACTAATGTACGCTTTTGTTTAACGTGATAAAACGAGATCTTGCAGAAATATAATTGAAAAATAAACACCAGAGATTCTTGATTCATTCGAGATCGACGCGAGGGAATCGACTGACGACCGAGTGTCGCACCTTCGCGTTTGTACCTGTGTAACATTGTTACACTCGCGCGAATGTCCCGATTCGAACCGGAAGACCAAAGTGCATTTATGATGCTCACGCGATCTATAGGAATATACGCATATTACGTATTATAATACTGGATTCATTGAAAAGGCGAAAGAAATGGATCACGATGGAGAAATTTGAGATCTTTTATTGTTTCCTCCCGTTCGCTGTAGCGCAGTAACGAAACACTGTAATTGACAATGAGTTGGTGGATCGTGGTACTTTTCATTTAGCTTCGAAGCTGCGTATACATACATGCACACGCATGCAAACACATCGATTGTATCGTGCTTGATGTTAGGGGACACGTGCCGTTTCCTCGCGTTTTTACGCGTTTGTCGAACCGCTACAACGAACCGAGATCGGAGAGAACTGCGACAAACGATGACGGCGTTCGTTTTATACAGTTTTAACCAGTCGTATCGAATCGAAAACTATGTCTCTTCTGTGAATAAAACATTGTAGCACGCTTCGCTTAAGAATTCGATACACCCTTTGTGCTCGACTGGATACGAGCAAAATATGTGTTTCCGTTCTTTATCGATCGATTCCAACTTTTTTCGACTGATGATTCGATTGCGATTTGAAGCGACTCCGTATTGTTCCTTCGAGGCTACGAACATTTCTGGCTGAAAAACAACGATCCGAATTGAGAAATCGTTTCTTATCTTATCGATTATTGTATCCGTTTTTATCATCGTGTCAGATGCAAAGATTACGAAGCTATTCACGCTAGCGGGTACGGTCTCTACGAGCGAGCGTAATAAATCAGTGACGTGCACGCGCTGACTGAGACTACCGTAATTCGATTAGGGTAGCAAGGCGATTTAATCACAGGTAGCAGCGCCGCAATCAGACGATCCCATCAGGACGCATCCGCGTTATCTTCTCACCTCGATTAGGAGTTTCTCGAAAACAGACGTTCCGTATCCGTAGCGCGTTCGACTGCAATTCGTCACATTGGATCATGATGGATACTCCTGTGGCGGCTGCACGGCCTGTTTAATCCAATTACTACGGCGCCGTAACTTGATTGAACCGCCAGTGTAAACAAATACTGCAGCAAATACTTGTAGTCCACCAGGGTATACTTCGAAGAGAATGTTTGCCAGCCCGCATTCGGTCATTCGCAGAGTATAAACATTGAATCCAATGGACGATACGATCTGTGCCCGGTCCGGAAAGGACCGGAATGGTGGTTGATCGAAGGTCAGTCCCAAAGTTTCGAGGTTCGATTGTGCGAAAGAGTTCTCCAGCAATCGGAACTTTGTGGAAATAAAATTGGAGCCGGTTGTGTTGAAGTTTTCGATTCAATGGGAGCAACAAACCGGAAAGTAGTTTCGTGAAAACGCGAGGAGGGAACACATCGATTGTTTAACTCCTCTCTCTCTCCCTCTCGTCTTTTTTTCCCCCACTCTTCTTCGTCTTCTTCTTCTTCTTCTTCTTCTTCTTCTTCTTCTTCTTTTGTTTCTTCTTTTTTTCCTCATACACTCGTTCCTCGTTTTTTTCTCCTCGAATCTAATTTCAATCAGAATAAGAGTATAATCAGCGAGAGCCTGCGAACAACTTCCCGTTTCAACGGAGAACTTTTTCCGCTGACGCGAACGTGTTGGTGAGTCGAGTGGAGAGCGAATAATTGGGTAAGTCTGGCAAATATTGCCGCTAATTAAAAACGAAGTTATAAGAAACCCTGGTAAAAAGAGCGTGTTTTAATTCGGCGGCAGTGAGATTCGATTAATCCGAACATTTCGAACGGGAAGTTGGCAGTGCGGGTGAGGTTTAGCCCAGAGGTTGAGTTCGTACAAACCGAATAAAAATTCGGATTACGCGGACTCCGGGGTTAACCGATGATTCGTACAAAAACCGTTCGTCGAAAAATATAACGGGAACCACGTTAATTGGAATGGAAAGCTGCTTCGCGATTGAAACGAATTACCAGAATTCACGTTGATGAAGGTTTATCGCTCCGAGAACAGTTCGCGGGGATAAAGATGCAAGGGGAACATTAATTTGGATGAATTCAAGCGGAAATATTGGAATTAATGTGGTCGAAATTGATGAAGCTTTTTTTGCATTATGCAGTTTAATAAATTCGGTTGAAAGTATGAATACTGATTCTTCTTAACCTTAAAGAGGCACTTGCGTTGGAAATGTGGAAATCCGAATGAATGGCTTTATCGAATTACGGAGTGATAAAATTTATTGTACCTCTTTACAAACTTATCGACTCGTTCACGTTCGATCAGCGTATTCATTCGTGCAATTTATATTCGACGAAGAATGAACGATCAAGAATATAATATGATCTACGATCGGTGCGATAACGAAAATCAAAGGCAGTCCGACATTCAAATGCTTCTGAGCTTATTCTAGATACTAGTTCTCCCCTTGTGTATTTGTCATCACTGCCGTATAATATAAAAATGGGAGGAAAATTCGTGTGTTCGCATTTGCTTAATTGATTGAACGTTCATATGAATATTCGAGATTGATAATTAGCGTACAGTGCGTACGTATTTTTATTCGTTTACGCGAGAGTTTCCCGATCGAATATTCCTTTCGGTGCTTTTAATTACATCAGATACGTTACGTGTATTGCATTTAATATTTGAATTTCCGTTTCGTAAATAAAACTACCGACAGATCACGTGCCTTTATTAAAATATCCGTTTTTCCGATTCATTTTTGCAAATAAATATCGTTAGTGTTTGCGCGACCATTTTCAGTCGGATACGCATTTTAAAGGAGGATAATTCTCTGAAATTCGTTGCGTGCAGGATTTCTCGTAATTATCGTAGGCAAATAACATCGTTGAAGGAAAACTTTTAGAGTATCCTGGGCTAATTGTAATTGTTTACACAGTTTATTGTAATGTCAATTATATACAAATTTAAAATTACGTCCAGTGCTTCTACGCTGACACACCATCTTGTTACTCGACACAAGTGCAGTTACAATCGGATTCCTCGTTTCTTCGTCGTTTCATACACCACCAAATTTTCGCCGCAAACGACTCGACGAAAACCACTAAGTTAAATTAATCGTTATTTACAGTCTAAATCCATCCTCTTTTCGTACAGTTTGTCCATACTCTTTTTTTTTCTTTTTCTTTTTCTTTTAGAATGTCCGACGTAGTGACGCTCTAAAAAGAAAAAAGAAAAATTGGACCAAAAATCACGTGTTTCCTTGTTTCCTTCCTGCTCGAATCGCGACTGTACATACGATCAACGATCTCTTGTTTCGAGTCGAAACATCGACGTTTCGTATCGACGTATTTCGCGTTCTCAGCTAAAAGTATCGCTTCCAATTTTTGGCAGTATGCTGTTGTATAATTTTAATGACAAATCGTCTATCATAAGCTGATCGTGTTTCTTCAATCCCGTCTTTCGTATTAGTAAAAAAAAAAAAAAAAAAAAAAAGAACCCTCTTAGGGTTGGCGCTGTTTGATTCAAGATCTCGATCGCATCGGTGTCATCGGTTGCCTATTTTCAACAACTTTCGTTCGTTCCTTTAGTTTCGTAACGTTTTATTGAGCATCTAGGCCAAACGACACTATTTTCAGCTCTTCGAATTTCGTCGCACGAGCTCGAGTTTCCCGTGGCAGTGACAGAGCGTAAATAATCGAACGATCGATTCGAGGCTCTGTATCCTTCTCTCTCTCTCTCTCTTTTTTTTTCGTGGGGCTGTCGAAGATTACTTCAATCAATTTAGTTTAACAAAAGAGGAATGAGAAGTTTCGTGGACTGCTGGAATGTCGTCGATGATGCAAGCGGATTTTATTCGAAAGGAACTAACAAGTTTCTACAAAGGAGAAATCGAACACGTACGAGTCATCGAATCGGAAGTCTGACCGAGAATCGAGAATCTGTGTCTTTTCGAAAGAACAGATCTGTCCGACTCGTACGTGGATTCTTTCTGCCTGTTCACCTTCTCACGCCGAATTGTGTTAATTACACAATTTCTCATTTTTCTTCAACAGAATATCCTCGACAAGGTTCAATTCCTCGTTCAGAGAGAAGAAAAAAAAGCCCTTCGGACTGCGTGAAGAGTTACAAAAGGAAAAATAATGGTTTCGAGATATCGATTGAGCCATCGCCGGGGAAACAGTTCCAATGTTTCCTCGAGGATCGAAGATTCTACTTAGACATCGTTAATTACATATCGAGGACTATACGATTTCTCGGCAGTTGGTCGCGTGGTTTTCTTCTTTCTCTCCGGAATAAGTAGAAAAAGGATAACGAATCAGACACTTTCGCGCACGTGTCTCTCTATCGTACGCTCGCAAGATTTCACCACAGGCGAACGACATCGTTCGAGTGGTGACTTGGATCAGTTTGTCAGCAACAACAAGCACCGTCTCGAATGCACGTTCTTCGCATTGTCGTGAATTAACATTACCTCTACTGGATTGCAAAGAAACGATCGACGCCAGAAGAACTCGTGTCGGCAGGTCTTAAACTCTCTAGGAGATAATCCGGTATTACAATAAATTCGATGTACCTCGATCTCCTTCCGTTTGCCTAGAACTGCCAAGAACTTCACGCACGACAAGGCATCAGAACGTTTCCCCCAAATCTCGCGCATTCCTCGCTCAAGTGGACGAGCGAGTGCCGAAAAGTCGGAGTAGCACCTCGCTTAAACCATCCTCGAACTTCACGTCGGTGTCGGTCGTCCGTAATTGTTCAGCCACACTCACGAGGTGCTCGTGGAGTCAAACCCTCAGCTCGTCCATCACCTGCTGCTGATGATTGTGGCCCTTCTTCAGCGTCCCGGTGCCGGTCATCGCCATGCTCTCCTGCTGCAGCTGATTAGGGCTGATGATCAGGTTCTGTCCCGGCTTTCCTGGCTTCGTGTTTTTCGGCGGTGGCGGCGGCATCGGTACGTGGCAGCTGTTGTTCTGCAAGTCCGCGAACTCGGGTGGCGGAATGTGTTGGATGTGGTGTCTCTCGGCAGTCTTCGTGTCCAGATCCCCGCAAATGTTGTTGGGCATCTGCCCGTTCTCCTGGCGCTTCTTCGAGCAATTGTGCTGGTTGCTCTTGTCGCGTTGATAGTACACACCGGCGAAAATTAGGACGTTGAGTATCAGTAGGCTACAGCCGATCGCTATCGTTACGCTAAGGGCTGTCGAGTAAGCCGCGAATCCGTCTTCCGGCTGGGCAGTTGAGTCTTCGAAGGCTAGTTCGCTCGGTATTGCTGTCGAGACGTTTTGCGTCTTCTCCGCGAGGGTTACTTCCGCCGTGGTCATCCGTGTCGTCGTCGGTATCCTCTGAATGAATCTAGGTGGCACCTAGAAACGCGATCAATTTGTACAGAAAAAAAGAAAAATTCTCTTTAAAAACTAGAAAAGAGAGGCTATTATCTCTGAAGATCTGTGGAGATTCGTCGAGAGTGAACGAACCATCAACCGAATGGAAATAGAACTGAAGATACCTGCTCGGTGTCGAGAAGATGATGCGATCTCGGAACGTCGTCGGAGCCCGGCTTGTGGAGGTCGGGCACGAGGTTCAGCCAAAACGAGAGCCTGTGCGCCCTGTAGTGGTTCTTCAGCTTCGACTTGAGCTCTGGAAACACGGATGAAGTCTCAGACGGGTCAGCGAAAGCGACAAGGAGGAAGGGTTAACTGGCAGGCACGAACGAAAGAGAGAAAACGTCGGTTTTCAGAGGGAAACGAGGGGGCGAGAAACTGCGTGCTACCAACTCGCACCATAACCTCGAAAAGACCTTCTCTCCTCTTTTAGGCGGGACTCTTTTATATTAACAGCAGGGTAATTAATTATTGTCGCGTGGTAATCTCATAAAGAAGGCAGCTTCGTTAGTCAGCGCGGCACAAAGTTTCAGCACTCGGCGACGGCGGTGGAACGGCCGGAGTCGCACAGTCACCCTTTAAGCTGACTGTGCGCCGAGTTTTTTACTCGCGGCTACGGCCTGGCACAGTTCGAGCCACACTGCGCTCCGCAGCGAGCGAGTTCTCCTGCGCTCAAGCGTCGAGTCCCGCTCGACCTGACGACTCTCCTGCCAACTCCGACCTTTTCTCGCTTCACTCGTGTCACTGGATGGAGATCGGAGTCAAAGACTTTAGTAAAATCACGATAAAACGTCGACAAGTCGATTTTAGTCGGGGAAGGAGAGAGGGGGAAAAAAAGAGACGAATTTTTCACATAAATCAAGAGTAACGACTAACGTGATATTTGAAGTCACGTTTTCACCATCTCTCGTCTCGTTCTCAGTTTGCGAAACGAAAACGGGACGTAGAAACATGAAGAAGATGCTCGAGATCAGAGTTAAGGGCGAGTCCTACGGTGGATGCAGTTTTCAATAGGCGTTTCATTTCAAAGTGACGCGACGCGATCCAAAGGAAGGCGCGGTAAGAGTGGAAAAGCGAGCCCCGGGGGAAGCGAATTCTTATTCCCGTTTTCACGATGAAAACGAGAATTATGCAAATAAATTTTCGCTGATCCTCTTAGCAACACGTGCGAGATGCGTGACAGCCCTGCAAGACTACGTTCATTATACACGGTTCGCGGGCTAATCGGATTAAATAATAGTTTCTCGGTTCTCTATCTCGAAACGAGACGCAGGGATTTCCTCGGGCGAAGGGAACCGGCTCCGAAAACGATTCTTTTCTTTCTTCATCTTTTCTTTTCTTTTCTTTTCCTCCCTTTTTTTCCCCTCGTTCGTTTCATTCGGCAGTTCTCCCGGGGAGAGGAGGCTCGAACCTTCTTAACGAGAAACGTTTACTTCGCCTCCGAACGGTTAATGTCTCTGAGCCTCGAGGTTCGTGCTGACGCGGAAATTCTGAAAACTGAGGCTAATTGGAAACTCTAGCGAGCCGAGATTACGAGGGGAATTAGAATCCGTGGGAATCGAACACTTTCCGAGACAGCGAGCGGGTCGTGCAACGTTGATTTCTCTCCAGTTGTCGGCCATCTTGCCGCCATAACTTGAGTTCTTGATGACGAAACAACTTGCACCCGTGAACTTACTTATACTTTCCTTTTTATCAGTGTTTGCTCGTTTCTTCGTTTATTAGACTTGTTTGTTATTTAACCTCCAACTCAATTTCAATTTAATAATTAAATTGACGAAGAGGAATAATTTCTCCTTTGTAGCGTCAGATACAAAGCAACGAAATAACAAAAGATTATATACATAAATATTAATTGCAAACATAATTTAAGATGATAATTTAAATAGAAATGAAGCGGTTTCGATGGTTCACTCAGTGCTTCGTTGTCAAGTGAAATACACGTGCACTCTTACCGTAACTTACTCTTATCAATATTCCGATCAAATGGAACAACTTCAACGAAACTTTTTCTAATTAAAATCAACAAACGGGGAAACCTTTCCACCTTTGTGAAATGCCTCGCGACTGACGAATCGATCGAAAAGTTCGGGGGGGGGGGGGAAACTCAATTTCAGCCTCACCTATGCTCAGGTATTTCTTGTGCACCGATTCGTAAGCGATCCAATCAATGTTCTTGAACTTTGTTCTCTCGGGTCTCAGCGGTCCCACGTCTGGCATCCCCTCGTTCGGATTTCTGTCAGCGTGCACACAGATCGGCCGTTAATTTCTCGCTTCGAACACAATCGACAAACGCGTCGCCACGTTACGCGAGATTATTATTTATTTCACGACTCACCCGGTGCGAGCGAAGTTCGTCAGATAGAGTATCACGCTTTCGGACAGGGCGACCTCTGCCCTCGTGTAGTTCTTCGGCCAATGAGACAGGCCACCCACCAACGGCGCGCCGAAAAAATACGGCAGATCCTCGCCGTGGACGCAGCCTGGTCTCTGTAAATGAAAAATTCGTGAGTCTTGCCTTCTCGGATGCATCGTTTCTGTCCGCAAATCGAGACGGAGCCACTAGGAAATAGAGATCCGTCGAGACGAAAATTGAAAATTTAAGATGAACAGGTGCGCGTAGAAAATTTATTTCAATTTTTATCATGTCCTTGAAATAATCTGTGTTGTAATATATATTTATCCGAGACGCGTTTCTACGAAACGTTGCCGTCGGTCCTCTTTTCTTCCATCTTGGAATTCTTTTTATCATTTATAAACATCAAAATTATTCATTTTAGGAGAAGCAACTTTATCCTGCGTCCGAATTAAATAAATCAATTACAAGTAATATTTTATATTACATTATGAATCTTATATTGTGCAATTTTCGCGTACTGTGTCACACTCGCGAAGCAAATTCGTCGCAAAGTATCGATGGCAGGTCGTATTTTAAACGAGGGGAGAAAGGTTCTCTAGTGGCGTAGATAGAAAGAATCGAAAGAACATGTTACGATATGACCTCGACTAGCTCGGTTCCGAGATTACTCTGGCTCCTTAGTCGCTCGATTTGGCCGTGGGGAAGCAATCGCTTCCTTTTCGAAGCGATCTTTCTTCTTTGAACGATCGTTCGTTCCAGAGGCAAAGAAACGTCTCCCATTTTTCATCTCTCTGCTTTTTACAAAAATCAATGATTCGCGATCTTCTGTTTATTCACTGATTTTGATTCGTTGGAACATCATTTCTTGCTGTTGCTTTTTTTTTTTTTTTTTTATAAAATTCACGACATTTATTAAAACTACTTCGTCAGTTTCCAACGTGACGAATACGAGCAGCATTTTACAAGCATTTTACGAGAGACGCAAGACGTAATGTACATTTAATTTCACTCGAAGAGGAAGTAAAAGCAGGTTGGAAAACACACGGAAACAAGAGTGTCGTCGTAAAATGCGAGCCTTGTGCTAAATCGTGATAAATCCTTCGCTATTTCGACACTTAATTCTGCATAGGTTGTTTGCAGCATAAATATCCTTCTCCTTTGAAACTGCGACGAGGCATTTACTGACATGTTTCGTTTGACATTCAACGTTTATTTGAAAAATTTTGCAATTATATAGACCGAGTCATTATTAACCGAGTCACTTAAATTTAAATTGTAAATTATTCAATTCCCAAACTACTTGATCTTGGAAATTATTTAGAAAACTACTTGGTTACTGTCTTGAAACGAAGTTCATCGCGACTTGTTTACAATAATCTAAAGACAAGAAGACTCGTATCATTGGAACATTAGTAATGATTTAACTTTGAAAATATTTGAACGTATATTATACGCTCTCTTGTATTTAATGTAATTGAACAGCAGTTTGGTACTACTTAAATGAAAAAAAATAATTAAAAAATATATCAGTCTTCAATAGTTTCTTTTCAAAACGCAAGATCAAAGATTACACATTATAATACAAGGATTCATATCTTGGCAAGAAAGTATGATAATTGTTATATATTATACACATTGCTACACATCGAACAACTTCCTAATATTTGAAGTATTCTTTTGTTTTATATAATAAACAGTTTACACGTAAATTTTCAGGTGGCACAGCGAACTGACTCGCTCTGTAGAACAAAGAATAAAGCGCTTGGAAGGCGGTCAGACGTATTAGATCCAATTTGCAAAGAGGACGACACGACGGTTGTTTCGTATATCCTCGAAACAGGCGGGTTTCCTCCAGATCGGATGTATTTTCGGGCCGAGTTCAGAAAAGAAGAAATAAAGACGATTCGTTTGACCGAGATCGAAACTTGCAGGTTCGAAAATTTCCTTTGAGCTTGTGCCGTAGTAATGGAGACCCTCTGCATCTTTTGTACCGGTGCTTCGTTTCCTCCCTAATATTTTCCTTATCGATCCACGGCGCGAGTCTTTGTTGCCTTTTGAAAATCTCGTAGTTCGTTGCACTTCACCGAAACGGTTGCCTCAGCTTATTTTCAATTTTCCGAGGAAACGAACGAGTCTCTCTCCGCGTTCTCCGTTCTCGCACAAAGCAGTTGGCAAACACTATCACAAACGCTAATCACGCTATCTTCGTAATTTACATTTCAACAAAGATTCTCGTCGAATGCACGTTTGAAGATTGAAACGTCTCGCAGATATCAATCGCGAAATCTTCTCTGCAATATTATCGTCACACTGGTGAAATTGTTAGATAAACTTTCACCTCTGTGACGGAAAGATTTCGAGATCTTTCAGCGAACAGTTTGCACGCGATTTCGTCGATATGACAATTCGCGGACACAGATCGTACCATACGTTTCCTTTTCGATGTTTTCCTATTTTTCCTCTAATTTTAATTCTTTCTTATGATTTTTCGAGTAAGGAAATTGTCATTTTTGTACTTCGAACTATTTTAAATGGTTCTAAATGCTCGAATTTCTTTCATCGTAAGAAAACGCATCCTCATTATTTTCATTTGCTGTTTTTATTTATGGAAGAATTATATCTGGCGTATATTTGTCACTCATCAGACGAATATATTGTTAATTTATCGGTAAACGTAATTCTATATTGTTTTCTTTAGAAAAACATTGTATTTTGTATTTTATTGTATTTTATATTTAGTATATTTTAAATATCGTGTTATAGTGCAATTATAAAAAAACACGTAAAATGTGCAATAACACATGGGAAAATCTACCGCTCTACCAAAAGCAATAAAAATGCTTTCTTCGGCACTAAATTTTTCTATCTTTAAATTAAAATTATTTTATACACACACGTGTTTCTCACAATTGCAAGAAGATTTACTTACCAAAATTTTATTAGAAAACAATACTGACGCAACATACAAGTTTATTTATCATGTTTAATTTCGCGATAAATCATCATTCCTTTTCTCTTCTCGCAAACTCGTACCTCGTGTTATTAAATAATTTTACATCCCTCTTTCTCCCATTTCTTTTTTCGCGGGCGCCTTTTTGCAGACTGGCTGTGTAATTATGCCCCGAAACATCGAATGTTCTCTATTTGTTCGGCTTTCATCACCGTGTCCGGCACTCTGTATTTTTTCGTCCGTTTTAATTACGAAACTGCCATTGTTTACCGGCCTCAACGAGTTTTACCAAATTGAATTTTATTCTTCGAGTTTCCCTGACCCGTTGCAGGTCTTTCTCCCACCCACTGCGCTCTCTACTACCTTTCGTATTCGCGAGCCTCGTATCCTTTTGCACACGGCGAAAGAACCCTTTTCCACTCGTCCAGCTCCTTTCTTTCCTACCCTGCCCGGCCAGGTGTAATCGATACGTCCGACTCACCACCACGCTGGACACTGCCAGCGAGCGTGCCGCCACGAAAACGAACGAGACGAACGAACCCCGTTTCTATTGTCTATTCGAGAACTCGGCCGGAGCTTCCAGGAATAGTTTCCCGTGTCTCCTTCCATGGGAGAAAGACCTGGAATTTTTATAATGGACATTTTTCCATGCGGTTTATTTTCCTTCTCCTTCGCCGGAATGCAAGATTTTCTTTTGAATTTTTCCCAGCCTTTGATACGCGCTGCATAGATGATATTGGTCCTTCTCCCCCACTTTTTTTTTTTTTCTAAATCTTCCACGCTGCAACCCCTAACCTTCTCATCTCTCTGTGCGGCTGTTCTCTACCTCTTCGTTTTGCGCGCGAATGCCAACGAAGATCCTCGCTGGATTGTAATCGACGTCGTTGCTGAATTTGCAATTTTCTTCGCGGAACCCTCTGACATGACGACGTGAAACGAACACGTGAAATGTATCGTGACGTCCTTTCCAGAATGAGAAATCGCGTTAACACTTTCCTCTTATCGCGGAAGCGATAACGTACGGCCTAGTCGATGTTGCACGACTCTTTCCTACGTTTTTTCTTTCCACCTTTCGTACGTATCTCCGTGTAAATTTCGCTCGGAACGTACGATTTATGACACAAAGCGCAGTCGCGAATCGGAGAAAGGCAAACACTTTTCTTTCGGTACGAATTGCACGATTTTATTGGGAGACGTTGACGTTTTTCTCTATGGTTAGTTTTATTGCAGAAACGGATGGACGGTACTCAATCGATGAATCTAAATTGAAATTTAAGCACACGTTCCCATCTGCCTTCGAGGTGACGTTTTTAACCTCATAGCGCGAGAACTTTGTTATGATGTTATCGCTGAAAGTGATTTTAGCCGGGGGTAACCCAGAACAGGTGCAACGCTAATGCAACGAAAATTAGCGATTGGTTGATTTGGGTCACGTGATCCGTGAGGGGGCGTGGAGTAGACCTCGAGTAGGAGTGGCTTTGTCTGGTACTGAGCGATCGCGCCTGTAAGTTTGCATATCGATAAAATTTTATGGCAAAAAAAGTCGTCTTCATTTCCTAGTCAGAACAGTTACTTCTGGGCCTTTCAGTGAGATGAATCGTACTGGGGTACAAGTCGTGCAGTTTTTTTCTGACCCCCCCTATTTTTCGCCTCGTTCTTCGCAACTTTTATTTCACGCTAAAAAGTTTTTTTCTGACCGGCGATCGTTCGAGTGAAAGCAATTTCCAAAGAGTCATCCTCGAAGCTTTCGTTTTCTGTAACGTTCCATCCGTTCCTCTTTTATTTCTCGTATCAGAAAATGAAAAATTGGAAGTTTCACTCGTCGATGGTTTAAAAAGTCTTGCCGATACAAGATAGTTGGAATTTTTATAACTTCAACGCTTCTAGCACGCTCTCTATGCAAACGAAAGATTCAAGTTAAAAGTTCCCTTGTTTAAGCCTCAATTTAATCAGGACGATGGCGTAGCCAATCTGCTATTCGTGAACGTTTCAAGGCAACAATGGAGATTCGAGTCGAATTCGCGTGTTTCGAAATGTTCGAACGTGTTCACGCGATCAAAATTACGTCCGCAGCGACGTGTGCTACGAGTCAATTAAAATCCCGACCAATCTCTGTACCTGGTGTTTTAATTCTTTTCTAATTAACTTATACCTCGTGTTGTTATACCGCTGGCTCTTTATGATAATTAACTTTAACGGTAATCTCATTACCGTTGTTTCCAACTGTACAAAATCTCGTGTACACATTGCCGGATTTTCTCTCGCCGGTCGTTAACGGCTTCTCGTTTTCCTTTGCTTTTTTTTTTTTAAATATTTTCAACGATGAAAGTTTCACTCGGCGAGGTAACCGAATTCTCGACGGCGGGAACGTCGTTTCCTTGAAATTCAGAAAGTTTCAGCAGCGTTTCTGCGAAGTAAAAATTTGTTTTCTCGGGGGAAGTTAATTTCAGTCTCGAGCGAATTAACGAAATGCTTCTAATTTCCCGTCGATCTTATTTTCGGAGAGAGAGAGAGAGAGAGAGAAGAAAAAGGAACGAGGTGAATAAAGTGAAATCTCCAGCTATTGATATTCGCGAGCGAAATATTTAACGATGTTTGACCGGCGATTTTAAAATCGATGGTGAAACGAAGCGCGGAATCGTGCGCGGCGCACAGCCCGTTTTTCGCAATTTTCACCGATTACTCGGACGATAGCTCGGTAAATCGCGAATTATAAATGCAAATTATTCGACGTGCCAGCGTCGAAACCCCTTAATTGTTAGTTATGGAAATCTATTAACGAGTTCGATTTCAATATTAACGGCCGATTGTCCTTCCTCTACCCTCTGTTCCCTCTGGCTTTCGAGTTTCCGTTATCGATCGCCCTCTCTCCAAGAATAGTCACTCGAGGAGCTTCTCTTTTTCAAAAGAAAACTCGACGATTGACGATCGTTTCGAGCGAAACGTTTCAAGCAGGAACGATCGAGACATTCTTCGAAACTTTAAATACGCCCACTCGATCGTTCGCGTTCCCCTTCCGTCTCCTACTCTCCCCACCCTTCTCCTCCGTTTCTTTTTTTTTTAACTCTTTGATCTCTGAAAATGATCTCACCGTGAAAGTAAAAGGCCAAGGAGATTTCTCCGACGGTCAAACTCGGTCCTCGACTCCAGATAGCTGGAAAGCCTTTAATAAAAAAACTCGGCAGTTCTGCTCTATCAAAGGGCAAATATTACCGGGGAAGTTGTTCCAGGCAACGATAATCTCAACGACGCGTGCCGATAGCCGATCTTCTTTCTTGCGTTCTTGCGACTTGCCTTCCGGCGGGAGGCGCTGCCCTTAATAAGAAAATCGCGCGGTCTTTACGGGTGTTACGAACACGCGAGACCTTAGAAATTTTTCACCGTGTTTCCCCTCAATTACCGGGGCCTTTTAAGCCGTCTGTATACACGCGTAATTGGCAAACGGAAGTTTAATCTAAATTCCGCTGCCACTCTGTCTTTGCACAGCCTCCGCTTTGACGGCGACGCGTACATAGCTCGTGTTTGCAAACTCGGCGCACGCGAGGAGGTAACGGTGTGGGGGGGGGGGGGATTTTTCCGCGGCAGCGACAGGGAAGGGAAAACCCCGTCCGCCGAGACTCTTTTAAAAACCCGGGGGATCGTCGTCACTTTGGAAATGTTCAGGCACGGATAGAAAAGGTAAATTTGTCTCGAGGTTTCCGGCAGTCCTTTGCCCGTGATTTCGCGCGAGCTCGCTTGATTTTAATTAATCGAATCGTTTGCCGATGGAAGATTCCTTGGCAGGATGTACGTCGCCGCCGATGACCGATCGATGAACGCTTCGTTTTACTTCGGCTTCCGAGGCGCGAGTTCGTTGAATATTAATCCTTTCTCGATCGTGATTACTCCTTTTTCTTCTCCGTTTACCGGAACAAAATCCACGATGTCACCGGATCTGTCGTTTCGATCGCCGTTGTAAATAACAGGTCAGGGCTATTTATTTGCACGCTGTTAAAAAGTGAGGTAACGCGAAGCGACAGGGATGTCCAATGGTTAAACGATCAAACTTCACCAGTGTGTCCAGTACGCAAATATAAGAAAAAAAATGTTAAACTAGACGTGTTTTAAAGACGTAGATTAGGAAATAAATATTTCTCGAGAGAAATGTAATTAATTTTATAAAATTGACCAATTAAAATCAATCATGTTGGTTAATTAAACCGGCATAAATGTACCGAAAGCAGGTCTGTGCCAATAAATGTTCATATTGTATCGTCAGAATCTGCGTTTTTGGTAAAATAATTACATTTTACCAAATTATATCAGTACTATATTATATTTATGTTATTAATTAATTAATTATTGTAATTTCAGGTACTCGCACATCCCTAGTTATTATATAAATATAATTAAATACATTTATGTAATACACAAAAACAAATTATATCAATTACAACGATATTAACAAAACTACTTAATGCCCAGCAAGTAATAACTGAATCTACTAAACCACAATGGAGACACGCTCTAATGTAAGTTTCACCAATAATTTCTTTCTGACTGTCCAAATTACTCTCGAAAAAAATTGGTTTACTCAGAAAATTAGTGGAACAAACAAATACCTCTAACTGCGAGTATCAAAAGAATAAACGTGATTCTTAGACAGAATCGTATTTTCACACGTCCATTAATCGTGGATTATTTGTTTTACAGTAAATCTCCTTCCACTAAACATCTCCGTGTTACATCCATGTACACGTAACTTCATTCACGAACAACTTCCACTTATCCCAATCGTACGTCACAATTCTTCGCTGTTCTTTTAGCTGGAGAGCGACTGGACGCCTGTCCGACCAACGCGCGCTTTTTCTACTTGCGCGCCGTGGACGAGACCTCCTCCTCACGAGTTTATATTTATTTGTCAACTTTTCGCAACCTCGTAGCAACACGCGTGCATCATCGTGTTACACGAAGCAATTTTCCGACCGTTACCCAGCTTTTCCGCAAGTCATCCCCCCAAACATCCACCCACGCGCACCACATCCCACAGCCAGCAGCAGTTCTTCGAAATTCTGCAATTCTGCGACACCGCTGCGAAATTAATTTCATTAGCGGGCGGTTGCACGGTTTCTCCGCAATTAACGTCGCCCATATCGAGCCGCGCGCGTTTCCTTTTTCAATTCCATTTAAATAACGACTATCCACCGGCGCCCCGCTCGCTCGCTCGTCGCCGTAATTGTGTTCAGGAAATTATCGGTAGCGTTATCGGGCGGCGTTGATGATAACCGAGTATATCCGCGGCGAACCGAAACTCCGACCGGAAACACGGAGTTCTAACGTGACACACAGCCGATCTCGCGCGTCGCCGCGCTCCCGTAATTTTACAATTTCCCCTCGCGCGTATCCGCTTCCTGCGCGAACCGACGCGTCCAAGATATACCGTGTAACGTGCCACGTGCACACGGTAATAATATAATCGCGGCCGGGAAATTCATCTGCCGCAGTTTCGAACTGTTCTTCGCCGTTTTCCGCGCAGCCGGGGCAAGGGGAAGGGGTGAACAGACGCGAGTTTCAGATACGGTTAACACCGTCAGGATTTGCGAGAACGATCGAATATAACGCTTTTTTTTTTTCACTTTTTTAAATCGAGAGAGAACCGTTTTTTAAACTTTTGGATAACAATATTTGAATCGCACGCTCATTTGTCGATGAATCGATGAAACACGTACTTTTTAAGATTTCATTGAAAATTTAAACTCGATATGAATATCGTGGGATGTCCAGCGAATGAATCGTTATTTAATCTCACCTGCCCCTCGTTTTTCTAACTGAATTCGCTTCGAAGAATGAATAGTTGAATTTGCGAGTTCTTTCGTCGACAATAAATAGTTTAAATTGATCAAGTTCTTTATGTGCGCGATTCACACAAATCTTGCCCTCGCGTGTGAGTTAATTTCATGTTGTGAATTTCTTATTTTGCTCCAGTTTTGCCTGACGTTGTGATCGTTTGGTTTGGACAATTGTCACAGTGTTTGTTGCAATTACGTTTCAAACACGATTCAGCATTTATAAGTATTTCTGATATATATAATTTTTTGATACGCCAAAGTTGCGTTTCACATCGCGTAACAGAAAGTTTTCATCTTGCAAACACCAGAGCCATTTCAATTTTTGCCCCGGCGAAATGAAACGTCTTTCTAAATTTTTCCAAATTTCCCCCCGTACTTCGAACACGCGGCCGCGTTGCGCATATAATTTCATCCCAGAAATTCTTCCATCGTTGCTATCGTTTTTTTCCCCACCTGTTACCGCCGCTTATTACATTTTTCCTCGAACGTTACGTTAAAGAATGTACAAGCGTGTACGGTCGCGAAAATGTTTTCCCAGTGCGATATCGCCGGCTCATTGTGTATGTCGCGTACTCTGCGAGTTTGTGCGACGGGAAATGGAAAAAGTTGCAGCTCGGTGTCGAAAATTCTCTCGTGCAACGTCCTTTCGTGCCACATTTCGTATCCGCAAAATGAGGTAATTAGACAAAAAATAACCGGCATGTCAACGAGCGGCTGCGCAAAAAATTTGCTCCGTGGCCTGAGCTTCGGTTGAAAACGTAGACTATTATATCGCGGTATTTTAGACAAGTAGCAACCTCTTCAGGGAATGGCCGCGAACCTTTGCTTTTCTTCGTTTCTTTCGCTACCACGAAGCGGAATTTCAAGCTGTCGGCTTAGCTTTTCTTTTTCGCATTAATGATAATGAAAAGAATTAATGAAAATAGAATTGATTTTGATTTGATTACTTCAAGAAGAACTGGAGAGAACTATTTATGAGATTTGATTTGTTTTTATTGCTAAATGCGATTGAGAATAAATCAATACAAGAGAGAATGCAGCATAAAATTTTCTCTCTTTAATAAGGTCGAAATTCAGTAAAGAGAAAATTGCTTTTTCAGAGTGGCTTTCATGCAAATGTTTGTTGTATAGAAAACTCAATTACTTCCATAGAAAATATATATTTTCGTTATTTTCTCGTTATTTTCAATTGGAATTCAGAGTATATGAATTTGAACTGAAAAACTTGATTTCTGGTACTTGTAATGTTTTAGACACGCACACAGTAGGTTATCTTCAAAATTCCATTTTTACTGAAATGTGTACTTTGGATTTTGAAGTTTTGTTCTTTTGTTTTGAACAAAATTTTCTTTCAAAATATTAAACTTGAAAAATTGACTTTGGAAGCATGTACTGTTCGATAAAAAAAAAAAGACTTCTCAATTTTGGCATTTACAGTGTTACAATTTATCTCCGCGATTAAAGATATAAAATTTTTAGAACACTGCGAGATGAATAAAGCAGTTAAATTCATTTCAACGTCCTTCCGTCGAGATGGAATGTATTATCCGGCTTCGCGAAACGTTTCAAATAGTCGAAATTGCTAATTTTCACAGTAAATTTCGTAATTAACTAATTTTATACTGCAAAGAAGGTAACTGCGTTAACAATTTTTACAGGGATTTTTCCAATGTTAAGTTCCCAGAGTGTTTTATTAAAACAATTTGCCCATTTCGTTCTTTATTGATTTATTTCTCTTCGCGTTTGTTCCTTTTTTTCCTCTTTTCTGTACAGATGTTCGTAAAAAATGAAAAAAAAAAAAAAAAAAAAAAATGTCAGACCGAGAGATCGGCAGCTCGTTTCCTGCGGCGTGGTTTCCAAGCAACGTGCGTTGATTCTCGTCTCCACCGAGTAGAAACGCGTCAGAAAGAGATTGCCCAATTTAACCAGAGGAATAAATTTTATCTCATTTGCATCAGGTTCGTCGGGCTTGTGCTTATGATAATGAATGAATTCTCCGCGGGGAACACGAAACCGCCATTACAAAAGAAGAGCTCGCCGTTGCAAAATACAATGCAAAACCATGCAAATTTCTTGAAAGTTGTTTCCGCTGTTTCTCAAATAAAATATTTGCTCGAAAACTCGCGTTGTTTCGCAACCCCTTGTTTATTATTCTTTGATTAACGCTCTAGAATATTTCGCTTGCGGGGCAAGCAACGTTGAAAAAAAAAAAAGAAGCATTTTCATCGGGGTCAGGATAGAGTCCTTTAAAAACGCGATTTATCGATTTGCGATACTGTTTGCCGCGCGAATGCAATTTTTTCCACAGTTTTGTGCCCCGTGTGCGGACCATGGAGAGAGACCCGGCTTTCATTTTGCGCCATTGAATCACGATACGTCACGGCGAAAACGGATGCACGGCCTGAAGAATGAGATTTAAATATGAACGAACGAGGAGGCACGGCGAAGAAATGGCGCGATGTATCATCGTTAGTAATAAAATGTACGAGATGTGGGTTAATGACTGGCTTTGCCGATTGTATTACGGGCCATTTCGCACTATTTTCTAACAAAAAAAAAAAAGAGTTTCAACTGATTTACGCTTACATTTCTTCTCGCAAAAAGCGAATCGTTGTTAACGTACCTGAGGATAATCGCCGAACTTTGTCTGATAGTCGAACACGTACAGGTAGGAGTTTCGATGGGATTGACTGTGAAGATCCGCCGTTCTCGTAGCCGGCGCCACGGTGTTCGCGTCCCCCAAAGCCTCCAAGGTTTCGTCTCTGCGAAGTAAAAAGAAGAGAGATGCTTTCGTTCAGCTGGTGGAATGTAGAAGGAAGTTCGAAAAGAAGAACCCGTAGAATCAAAGGATTAATTGACAATTCGCACGTATCGACTGAAATCGCGCAACAGATTTCTCTTGTTTACTTATTCGCTAGTGAATTACGCTCTGAAGAAATATGAAAGGAAGATCGTCTTGGATTTGGATTTCGTTCTGAAATTTATTTCGTAATTTAAACTACTCTGAAACGAATGTGCGAATTTGCATAATTTGGGCAGAAGTGATGGTTGTTATTGCTCTTTAACAAAAATCGCAGGGAAATAGTGAAACCGAAAGTGAATCAATGAATTAAATTCTATTGCTCGTACAAGAATCGTGCAAATACTGCTGAATTTTCGCAAGATGCGTCTTCAATTAATCTCAAATAAGATATTTGTTCCACACATCGTCACTTTCTTTATGAAATAACGTCTATCACAAAATATGTACATACACGTTATCGGAGTAAAAAAGTGTGTCGAATAAATAAATTTTAGGGAATAACACGACATCGTTTACAATGTTTCTGTCACAAATGTAAGAGTCAGAAGGACAAAGGATTATATCACTTTCTTTTCTAAAATTTTAGTAAAAGTTGCTCTCACTTTATGTTCACCGGATGCTGCACAGGCCGTTCCCAATCGGTATACTCGTTGATTATCGTCGCTAAGATCTCTGCTTGATGATACGTGTACGTGTTACGCACGAACTCCCGTAGAATCTTCGTCCGTCTGTCAGCCTCGATCCCGTACTGCGCGTCATCCGCCGTTAAAGCGAAATACGCTTCCGACCGGACAACGCCGATCATCAGATCATACCTGCGAACGTACATGGGAAATCAATGTCACCGCTATTTCGACCGGTTTTTGGGCTGGCGTTCCGGATCACGCGAACAACATTGGCAAACTGTTCCGTTTGCCACAGCAATTATACAGTTTAATGGCATTTCGCCGACAGATCATAACGATGTAAATAGTTTCGCCTCATTACACCAGGGTTATTCATATTTACGTATCATTTCGAACGACGAATGACGAGGCAAATATACCCCGGCAGCAAATACGCGAATATCCGCATACACTGATTCGGAAATCCCTCTCTTTCAGGGATAATTATCGAGCAAAATCCCGCGAAGAACGTCGAAAACAGGCGTTTATTATTAATTGACAATTTGTACAAGGATTTTCATCGACGCGAGCGTACGTTTCACAAATTTCTCTCTCTTTTCATCTCGGAAAACTGAAGCGATGCACGACCTCGTTAACCAGAATTAACAAGCGCATATTCTTTGATCCGCCTTGGCTAAAGGAAAGATTTGTTTGAAATTTAACGCGTTTGTAGGAACGAAGCGCGCGAGTGGAGCGCACTTTTCTCGACAGGAGAGAGTCGATCCTCCTCTTCGTTAACCCGTAACATAATTACACGCACGGTTCGCCCCCCTTTCGTACCTCCTGATTCTTTAGCGGCGGCGTTCACTCCGTTTGAACGGAGGAAACAGAGACGGATGAGGACAGATTGAGACAGAGATTGGAGACGAGAATACCGGGAACAAATTAACTTGAAGCATTCACGGTTGCATTTCAGCGAGCTGGGATATTCACCGACATTCAGAAGGAGGGGAGTATACGTCGAGGCAAAGAAACGCGGCTCGTTTCAATGATTTCCATTCCCCTTAATCCGTCGTCGTTACGTTACGGCGTCCGCCGGCGTAAAACTCCAGCAAGAACGTTTATTTATCGCGGTACGGCTGTAGCCGTGGGTTGAAGGCTCGGCTGCAGCGGCAAAAGGCTGCCGTTTTGAGAATGCGACGAGAATGGAACATGAGTGAAAGAACGAGAGGCACGAGACGTTCGAAAGAAACGTGGTGACAAAGAGGGACAAAGACCGATCGCGACAAAAGGCGAAACGCCGGGAAAACGCCTGGTCGACGAGGGAAATTCAATGACGTTGGGATTTCCCTGTCTCTAACTGGTCTTCATTCGTATATTATCTTAGGAAAGATCATAAATGACGGATGGACTGGGGGCTCCCTCTCTGATTGGCTGATTGTTGCCAATTACTTTTAGATGAAGGAAATTGCATGCTCGGAATTTGATTGACAAAGTTTATGTGATACTAAAGGAACTTATTTTTTGAAAGAAACATCGACTACGATAATTGTAAATTCAACAATTGTAAAATTTTAATACTTGGATATTCACTTCGAGAGCATTTTGTTTCTTTCTTTTCTATTACTTTCTTTCTTTTCTTACGTTTTCTCAGTTGCAACGCAGAATCAATTATTCGTCAATTGCATTAAAAATATACTGCATTTGGTATTCAAAGCAGTTACTCTTTTTTTTATCACTGAAAGTGATTCTAGCGAAGGTAACCCAGAAAATCGGGTCTCTTCAGGTGCAACGCTAATGCAACGAAAATTAGCGATTGGTTGATTTGGGTCACGTGATTCGTAAGGGGGCGTGCGGTAGACCTTGAGTTTGTTTTCTATCGATTCAAATGTTTGCATATCGATAAAATTTTATGGCAAAAAAGTCGTTTCCTAGTCAGAACAGTTGTTTCTGGGCCTTTCAGTGAGACGAATCGTACTGGGGTACAAGTCGTACAGTTTTTATCTTTTCCTCCATCTACACTATGTGTTTGTGGTATTTAATACATTGTTGACCAGCAATTTTATACCAGAACTATTCTATGTCAACTTTACAAGTGCAAACGCGAGATAACTTGTCACCGGTAAACAACATTCGTGCATGAAAATACGAGTTTACTCGTAACTGGTCAACAACCAGTGTTAACATTTTGCGGTTATATGTTTCTTTTCAGTTACCAATAAAAAAAAAAACATTTCTGATTGTATAACGCAGTCAATTCAATTTAGAGATACACATGTAGAATTTTTAGTAAAACTTAATTACGAGTTGCCATAGAGGAGGATTTACACTTCTTAAAAGTGACTTACACTTCTTTTTTTACTTTTTTATTTTGACTTTCTTTCTTTAGACGAAAACAAAATGCCAGGATTAATTTTGCGAGAGTATTCAATGTTTATAATATTTACAATTCTTTTTTTTTCGGTTGTCCGAAAAACTCCACAATGTCATATGTATATACGCCCGAAAATGAAACAGTGTCTTTTTAAAATTAAAAGCAGTGTGTGGAATGAATCAATATATTCAATATTAGTCGTAGCGATGCACACTTGTGGTAGTTTGTGCATGACCATTTTATTTCTCAATGTTATATCTAGCGTTTATTTTTGCAATTGTTTAGCTTTTATTGTATATCTGGAGAAGTATGATATTATTCATTCATGATACTTGGAGTATATCTCCGTATTTGCTGAGACTGTGGACAAGTTGAAGATGAAAAATAAACTGCGGATTTTTCTGCACTTAAAAATTTTTTTAAACATAACTGAGGAAATAAAACGTAAAAAGAAATTTGTTTCATTTGCTAAATATTGTAACAAATACCCTAATTTGAATACTCTATGTACTCTATGTATATCGTGCATTCTTGCGTCTTCAAGATCCATAATAAAAATTCGCAGTCTAATAATAAATAGAAATAAGAGAAGAAATAATGAAATTGAATTTTTCACAGCGAATTTAATTAGTGGTAAAGCCAAACGTCACAAATATTTGAACGTGCTTTTCAAACTATTTTGCTTCTCCTTTAATTCTTTCATGCAAATAACCTCTTTCGTGGAAACTAATCAACTGGTGTTGCTTTTCGTTTCTCTACCAGCTCGATGCTCATGAAATTAACTTCCGTCCAACGTTCAGCTGTACATGTTTCGTTGTTTCATTGTGGAGAGTCTTTGTGGCGGTTCTGTTCGCTTTTCGTCTAGTATGCGAGTAAACACATTTTTACCACGATAGTGCACCGCTCTATAAACACTCGACATCCTTGTTCGTCGTATTGGTCTGTTAAACCGGTGACGCAATTGTCAACTTCTTCTTCAGCAGATGGAATTACGCGACGATCTTTGCGTTTGCGGTCTTGTCGCGTAACACCGAGATAAAGGGAAAACTCCTGTCGTGAAATTCGAGTTAATTAGAAATAATTGTGCGTATAACGCATACGTTCCTGGAAAGAAATGACGGCGCGTGTGTGCTGTCTATAATTCCTCGAGGACAAGTTGAAATTAGCAAATCTGAATGTAGCAGATCTTCGAATTTTTCAGCAGTTCATCAGCAAAAAAGATTGCTTTTATCGTCACATTGGACAAGCTTCTCAATGTTGCTTAATTTTCTTTAATTGGTACGCCATACACACGTGTACACCTCTTAACGAACGAAACATCGAATGTGGAACGTGCGGAGGAAAATGCATGCAAACGTTTTCCATCTGAAAACGAAGGAACCTGAAGAAATGGACAAAGTTCAAACGCGAAAGGGTTAAAATAAGGGCAAATGAAGAGAAGAAAATGGAAATGTATTCAGACGACGAGGGTTGAACAAAAATCCTCGGGGTTCAAGCTGTCGTCTTCCGATTCGAATTAATAACCAAGCGTAATTAACAAAAGACGAAAACGCGGAGGCGCCTCAGCTGCGACGTTTCGGGGAAAAATCGGAGAAAGCACGAGGGCACGAGATGAACAAACTAGCGACGGGCGAACAAAGAGGGGTAGATGATCCCAGGTAGAGATAAAAGGAAGAGTGAAGTGTCGGCGAAAGAGTGATCAAGGGAGAAAGGGAGAGAAGAGGGGGAAATAAAATGGGGCACGAGATTTGCCAGGACAGAGAAACGTCGCAAGATAAAACAAGCTCGATGGAAAAAGGAGAGAAAAAAGGCGAAACACGTGGCAAAGGAAAAAAGGAAAGAAAAGAAAGACGGGAAAGGTAAAGCAAAAGGGTAAAGAAAGAGAAGTCGAATAAGAGAGTGTTGCCACTTTTTTCCCGTGGACTTCTCTGGTTAGTTAGCGTGCTCCGTTTAGCCCACAGTAACGAGTCCAGTCCTCTGTTTTGTTTCAATCCTACTTATGACATCATGTCACTGTTACATTCTGGACTTATTCACGATCCACTGGGACGTTTCAACAAGAAGTTGAAATTTATGGTGAAACGTCATATTTGTACATTGAGTATTTAAACACGTTCAAATATACAAAATATGTTTCAAATGAGACTCTTCGATAGATTGTTCGAAAGATTAATTAAAAAGAAGTTGAGAAGTATAAGAAATAATCTTTCTGTATTTAATTTATAATCCTTAAATTCTGTATTTAATTTATAATCCTTTAAAATTTAATATAGTGCCTAATTTATTTTAATCCGCGAATTTTATTGAATATGGAACTTATTAAATTTTTAACGATTAACTTGTAATATGATGTAATTGTTAAATAATTATTAAACTCCCTTGATTAATTATTGGACCTGATGACAATAAATCTGACTTTTTTTGTAATCAATAATTCCTAAAATCAAATCCGTGTTCCTAGTTTATATATTTCTTTATACCATTTTTATATTAAATTCTTTAGAACGGTATATCGACACATGTTCGTTTTATCCTGCACACCTCAAACAGCAATGAAGTCATAGATCCCATCTATTAAACATATCTACTATTAATATAAAAACACTGATTAATACAAACGAAGAAGGGAAAAAACTGAATGTGGTGTATTCTCCTGCAAAGAAAATTCAAGTGACTTGAAATGCTCAGTGTAAACGCAATTTATGTGTTGCATTGGGTGATTGCCGACTTTATTTGACGATCGTGTTCAAGAAGTAAACATCCAGGAGAAGAAAAAAAAGAAAAAATATGCAACAGGACGGAATATCGGGGAAAATTCAGGAAATGATGGAGGAAATGAGGAGTATGATGCAGGGAAGTACCTTGAGAGTTTCGATATGACGTCCTTCCGCAGCAAGATGTTGTTCAGCGTATTGATCGTATCCACTTGCAGAGTGAAGTCCTGATCATCGGGATCGCCTGGATCAATCACGACGCCGTCTATGCTCGGCCCGAAAGCAGGAGCGAATTCCAAGCCTTTTACAGGCACCGAAACCAGCGCGTTCAGCGGCACCTCCCTCAGGCATCTAAGCAATGCCTGGGAATCACCTGCAGCCTGAACAAACAATCCACGTGGGTTTTTTTTAAAAGAACGAGTGCGCTCATATTCGCGCGCTGAGTACAGGGAAACTCGTTAGCAGACACTTCAGGGCTTACTAGACGTATAGTAATAAAGAGAAAACGCGGGGGAAATTCGCGAGTAGAATTAAAAAGAGAAAAGAAGGGAAAAAAGAAAGCAGTAATGACTAATAATGACGGTGGGAGAGATGATTAGATGAATGTTGTTGTAAAGATGTGAAGAGGTATGGAAAGGCAATTTATTACTGAAATTTCATCGACTGGTAAACTTGGTCACTGAATCAACAATCAGAATCTCACCAACTGCTGAACTTATAATTTCCGTTTTTTTTTTTACACCTGAATTGTAATTTACAATTAGATTTAGTGAAGATGTGAAGAGGTATGGAAAGGCAATTTATTACTGAAATTTCATCGACTGGTAAACTTGGTCACTGTATCAACAATCAGAATCTCACCAACTGCTGAACTTATAATTTCCGTCTTTTTTTACACCTGAATTGTAATTTACAATTAGATTTAGTGTGATCTACTAAAAGAACATTTTCCAGAGAATGAATGTTGCACGGGGAAAAAATTAAGACATATCGCGCTCTTTTCACGTTGAAATTTATAGCAGTTCTTCAGCAAAAGCTCACAAATTTTTCAGGAAAACATTCTCCTTCTTACCTGTACTACATTCTCTTTATCCAATAGCTGTCATGATATCCTACAAATTCGAAATCTTATTACTTAACATCTGCCTAATGTCTTCATAATAAATTGAGTTTTGTAATTACATTGTTTGGATGTTCGTTTGACGAAGAATATTGTACAAACAACAGATTTCTAAGAATTTCAGTTTCGTTGAGTGTCCATGCATTGAATGGAACAGGTAACAGTGAATACCAATGAATTGTTAATCGTTCTGATTCCAGTCAAGCAAAGTCATCAAGTTCGCATTTACGATACTACTGAAAAGACAATCACGTCGTTGAAGAATGCGATTGGAAAGTCTACAAAAATTAAGATTTTAACGACCTATCAGAGTAGATCCTTCGCTCACAAGACATGTTGCAGCTTAACTCTTACAATGCTCTAAAAATATGATATCGAATGAATGAAGAATGCATTCACCTTTAAACACATAACTTTTGACGTATCGTGACGTATGTCAGCCTCCTTAAACCTCTACTAAATAAGCCGATTATTTTATTATAAAATTATTTGTATAGTATTCTAGCGCAGATTAAACACATAACTAGTACTAGATATGTCACTTTATTTTCAACTTTCGCGCGTTTCATAAATATTGCCGATCATTTCATTATTTCATTATAAAGTTACTCGCATGATATTCTAATACAGACTAAACACATTACTAGGCATATTCATCCATCAAACACGTAGGTCACCCTGCTTTTAACCTCTGCGTTTATTCGCGTTTCGTCTGAGGCACTCACGAAACGATTGCCGATTATTTACCTAACGACTGCGCAGTGGAGAAAAGATGACTCGCCGATTGGTGAAACGCGTGTCTCGCTAAGCGGAACGCAATGACGATGCAACGATTCGCTTTAATTCGGCTGCACGCAAATGAATTGCTTTAGCGAACGGTTCTGTAATCGCCTTTGGAAATCCTGCTTCGAGGCAGACGTAGGCTAGCCGCAATCGAATGTCGACCGAGCTGCTGCGTCGAGGAAATTTAGGGGAGGGAAGGGAGAGAGAGAGAGCGACGATGAACACATTGCGCTACTTGGTGCAGGTTCGTCGATCTTGCACGGGAGCATCGATTCGTTGGTTTAACGAATTTAATCGACGCTCTAATATGCCGGAGTGTTGGCCGGAAACGTCGATTTCACGGAGGAGTTTCCAATTTTCGCACGAACGGAACAGAAGGGCGGACGGCGGGGACGCCGGGGGTGGTTTGACAATTTCGCCGGGGAATTTTTGGAGGTCGAAGCACGCCGCGGCCTGGTTTCTCTCGCTTCGTGATTGGTTTCCTCTCGCCTGCAGCCGTAGCACAGATTCTCGCGCAGCTAAACCGTAAAATTAGACCGATAGGTCGCGGGCCATCTCTTTCTCGCGCGCGCGTTCGATCTCGGCCAACGCTCGCCGAAAGATCGAAGGAAAGATTCTGTCAAATTTACCGTTACAATCATGCAAATCAACTTTCCACCGAGGCGGACGAATCTCCGTTCGATCTCTTCGTAAGCGACGAAATGGCGAAGCCGCGTCACTATCGATCAACAATGCAACTTGCTTGGAAGATACCACGAGACAGAAACATAATTGCCTTGATTATTGTTGTATTTACAATTAGTGTCGAATGACGAACCGTCGTCCAATTTCATCGAGATATCCGCGAAGTACATAAAAATATAAATGTTTGATTTTTTTTTTTAATTTATTAAATAAAAATATCAGAAACTGACTTGTCGTTCCCGTTTAATAAACAAAAAGAAAAAATCGAATGCTTCTTTTTTTTATCGCTTCATATTCATTTCGAAATATTCCCTAATTTTTGTGAGCAGTATATTTTTCGCATTAAAAACACGAGGCGACTATTCGAATTCGAATGAAGCGATCGCGCGACGAAACGTCGATGATCGGCGCTCCACCCCTCCCCTCTTCTAATCCAACCGTGTGGCTCTCGAAATCCGCGGCGAAATTAATTTCGTCATTTTTCCTGCAACAAATTCAATCAATTCTGGCTGGACCGCGGCTATCCGCTCGCATAACATAATCCCGTATCGTTTTCCATTTCGTTCGCTTTGTTCCCTTTTCCCTTTTTTTCCCGCTTTTTTTTTTTCTTTTTTATTTCCACTGCTCGAAAACAACGGAAAACGATGGCTCCAGAGGGAGAAAAGTCGGCCCGTGGAAACAATTGGGCCGCTCTTACCCCGATTTCGCGTTTAATCGTCATTTTCGATCGGTTGCAGATCGAGGATCTGTTTAGATACGCCCATCTCCAGCGTGTTTCACCGGGAAATAGAGAAGTGGCTACGAGTAGCCGTGGCGCATTTCGTACTGCCTCTCGACACCGCTACGGATGAAATTGAGATTCTTTCTCCTGCACGTGCACGTTCCTCCACTACTCAGCTCGAGCCCCGTTTCGTTGAAATTATTGCGGAGCACGGAAATGGCAATGATCGCCGTTTCGATTATTCCGTTTACCAAACTTTCGATCGTGGCGCCGCGTCGGATCGAGCGGGGCTTAAGTAGAAACGGATGGCGCACAGTCAGACATCTCGCGTCTTGAACGTTGTGATCTGTTCGAAACACTTCGAGTGTGTACACACTGGCTCGCGAAACTATTGAAACACTCGTCGTAGAAAATCTTTTACGCGTATACTTGCTGCATAATATATGAAACACGTTTAAATAACTTCGCCTCCAATAGAGCACTAGTTGATAGTCGAAAAGTATCGAGTTGAAGGGACAGTCTTTCTATAGTCACTTTATTACAAAATCTTTATCAAAATCTTCGTGCAACTTACATATCGCAACAGAAGCTCGAGCATTAACAAAATCAACCGAGTTCAACCGAGTTCCTCGACTCGATCGAGAATCCGTTCGCGCTTTAATTTCGTCGGTGAACAATTTCGAGTGCACACGCCGGGAACGATCGGCGCGAAAGCGTGACACGGCCAGGCACGAATTAAACTATCAAGCGAAATTGGCGGGAACGCGATGTTTTTACATTCGTTAGTTACGCACTAGCAATTATATTAACGATGCGTTTCAATTAAGCTAATATGCGTGGCGGACGTGGCGCGACGCCCCCGACGGGAGTTTCGCGTTTTAACGCGGTCAAAACGCATCGCGATACGAAAATATCCTCCTCTGCCGTCCGATACAATTAAACCACCGGCGATACGCGACCGAAAATAATGCCCGACGTTCCCCCGTTCGATATTTTCCGGCGGAATGTTATCCTTCGTGTATCTGTATCGCTTTGCTTTACGATTTCCATTTTTTTTACATTTTTATCCTCCCCTTCCGGCCCTTTTGCGCGTCGCTTTAATCACCATCAGTACACCCGATATTTCCCATTCTTCTTTGTTCCCGTGACATTTTTTCCTGGTTTAAAATCCTCCGCGTTTCGGTTGTTTCATTTTTTTCCCCCCCATCTTCTTTTTTCGTTTGCGTTTCGATTTATGTGAAATCGCGCGTGTGTTTAAGATCCTAGGTTTGCAAACCATGAAAACCAATTGCGTAGGAAGAATTCTGCTAGACATAGGTGTCATTAGTTTCTTATATAGTAGAAATCTCATTTTTACGATCTAATTAATGCCTAGCTTCAGATATACTCACAATTGATCAATTTCTGCTGTCTCTTATTATCTAAGTAAGTAAGTTGTAATATCATGCAGCATGTATCAGGAATTAAGATGGTTCACAAAATCTGTTCATATAATGAGAGTCCATCTACTTCTTCTCATCACCTGTGATTTTTCATTCAGTTAATATTTAACAGGAGTTCATATTTATACAAGAGTATTTCACGAAACGTTTATAAATACTCGTTTATAGCTAAATTACAAACTAATAAATTATACGAACATGCTAATAATATACTAATGTCGACTTTTCCTTTGAGCACATATGTAACTATCAGCAATTTTCAAAATAATGCTCTTCGACGTTCAACAATATCGCCCATAACGACAGTATTCTTCTTTGCTTTCTTCTTCTTTTTTTTTTTTAATCACTGTATCTTATTGGATTTGCTCGTTTAGTACGACAAATACTATTGTATTTTCGAAAACTGAAATGTAATAAAACTGTCACAACGGAGGAGAGGATAGAATAAAAGGCGTGCACAGGCTTTGACACGTTTCAATTGCGTGTGTATAGAAAAAAAAAAAAAAAAATTGATCGATTATTGCGTTTGGTATGAAATCCACTCATCCAATCGGTTAAAGAGTGTTACATTTATCAAATTCTCACAACCAAAAGTGTTCGCGCTTTACATCTACATTTTGGTCGTGTATCTTTTTCAATTACTCTGGATTTTTCTTGTACATGCGCTGTTAGAAAAATATTTTTACAATGGGTTCACTGCTCTTTGTTATTGGACGGAACATTGTCTCCTATTACCTGTGTCTATCGATATTTGTTGTCTTGATTTCAATCGTTAAAAACTACATCTACACGATGGATACAGAACGTTTGAAAAAAAAGTCGGAACAGTTTGCAGTGAAAAAAACCATTTCTCTGTGCCAGGTTCCATACAACATGTTCCTTTGAAATGATTAATTAATGTTAATTCAATTTGATTATTGTTGGTTATTTTCTCCCCCAGTTTGATTTCTATCGTTGTTATTGTAATTTATGGAATACAATATTTATTTTGTAAATTATAATAAAATATAATAAATTACAATGTAAATTATGATACTGTTCTAACGTCAAAATTGTAGTGGCTATAATACCTCATATACAAAAAAATCATCAACCGCTGCGCGCTTAACCTGATGATCGTCGTCGATCCGTAAGTACGCTGCGGTTGGGTGATTTTTGTATGTTTATGTGAGGTATTATAGCCGCCAGAAAATAAATTATACAAACGAAATAATTCAACTTCGTTGAAAAAAAATATACTTCTTTTTACTTTTGCATGTTCGTTTGTGTAATTTATTTTAATTTCAGAACGCACAAAGAGGGACGCGGCCACCCTACGTCATTACGCTCTCTAATATCAAGTGACACCAATTAAGTATTAAATTTTTATACCTGTGAATGTGATATCTGTGAAAACGCGATGCAAAGTGCAAAAAGAAAAGAAAGTGAAAAGAACAGGTAGATAAATAAATAAAGAAGAACAGAGAGGGAAACAGAGAGAGAGAGAGAGAGAAAGGGAGAGGAAGAATTGTTTCCCTCGCGGGGAATGTCTGACGGCAGTTTATTTGCTTCGGAGTTGTCGTCGAACCGGAGACCTTAATGTAATGCACTCCGGGCAATACTCACCCACGAGCAATTTAGATGTTTGGCAACTTGCAGAGCGTAATTTGCGGCTCCTCTCACCAGCGCCCATGGTGAAAGCGCGCTGCCAGACATTAGAACGCTACGATGAAACAGCAGTCCTGCAACAATTAAAAAGTAATGACCGATGGTTATCCATCTTGCGTACAAACGCCGCAGCCGCGCCCGACTACCACTTTACACGGTTCGTGATTTCAATCATTTCTACACGCGAAACGTACACTTCCCTTAAAAAAAAAAAAAAAGAAAAAAAAAAGGAAACAAAACGGAATCGAAATTAATTAAAATGAAGAGAAATAAACGAAGAGGCGAAGCTGTTCTGCGAAACACGAAAAAAAAAAACATTTGAAAATTAATCAATTATTTATACTCTTCGCTTCGGTCCAGGTTCAAGTGAAATAATATCGCGCTAAAAAGAGAAGAAATGAAACGATCCAACCGACGTATTTTATACCGCGTATTTACGTAAATTGATTCGACTGAAATGCCGCTTGGCATGAAAGTAGCGCGTGCAGCAGTTTAAAAACAGGAATCCAAATGGCCACCGCGAGAAAACTCTTAGCTCTGCGGATCCTCGGCTTGCCAAACAGCCGCGTCTCGCTTATTCCGCCTCGCCGGCGTCGTAAATCATCGGCCGAACGAAACAGTTGAACTCGAAGAATTTCGAAATCTCGTTTCGACTCCGCTGGAAACGCTTGCGATCCAAGCGAGACGACGGTACACGTGGCGAGGCAATACGATTTTATCAGGCCCGATATCCATAAAACAGTATTTCTCGCGAAAGTTGCTGGAATCTTGACCGTCGTTAATCTTCGTATATCATCGGTAAGGTGGTTCTAGCAACCTTATCGCTGTCCGTGAAGACGCGTCATTATCATCGGGGATGAGGTCCAATAACGCCTCAAGTCTCGAGAGAAGGAACACACCCGTTTCACCCGCGAGTTCGATACACGTTTTCCAGCGACCGGTTATCTATCGCGGTTTCGGCTGGCTTCGTTAGAGGATCGAGATAACGTTGTTCCGCCGCGGCGGACAAAAGCGGTTTCTCCCTCGAAATCGGCTGGCTGAGTTTAATCGGGAACTTGCGAGTCGTTAATCTTCATATCGGGACTCAAAGGAGATTTTGCTTTCCGTCGCGACGCTGCGGTTTTCTGTCGTCCCTCCGATCGCTGCGTTTAGATCGCAAATAGATTCTGTCGTCGGGGAGAAACAAAAGGGTACGAAAGTTGACTATTATTTTAGAAAATCAGCACGTCGTCACCGATACGACTCGTGACGTACGCGCGTCTACGAGAGTGACTTCGCAGCGACGAAGGCTGTCGATACGCGTTCGCGAACGTTCGCGCGACACGAAGACAACACTTATCACTTCCTCGAGTGCGTTGATCCATTAGCTCGTACCAATGTTCGCGTTTCAACTGATTCAAACGGTCTGTCTCAGTATGTGCCACTCAGACGAGACAGTCGGTGACTGACGGTTCCTCCGACTAAGTGCGTTTCTGTACACAGCGTTATCCAAGTCACCGAGCATGGTGTATGACGTGTAGCGTGCGTGCGTTGTACACCGATGCATATAAATGACATATTATCGCTGCCAATTCGGAGATCTCGACGTTTGCACGGAGATCGGAACGATTGTCACAGGTGAAATCGCGAACAACGGGGCAGCGTTCGCTCGTGATTTTAATTTTACGTAGTTGAAAGAGAGAGAGAGAAAAAAAAGAAAGAACGACACTGTCAATTTCCATTTAACAGCACGGTGTTGCAGCTTCAACGGTGTTCGTCGAAGCGTTATTATGCGGCGTGATTGCACGATACCCACTCACGGGAAAATTAATCTGTCAACTCGCCCATTAACATGCATATTTCCCGTTGGACAGCAAGTAAGATGGCGCGCGGCTCGACATCCGTCGCTTTAAAGCACGCCACACCTTGAAACGGTACGCCTCTCGAATTAGCCGACGATAGGTTTACGTCGCTTTAAAACTTGCCGCGAGCTCGGCTGACCGGAGACCGTGTCTCGCCAACGGCTGACTCGTACTACTCGCGCCGTAGACTAAACAGAACATCATGTAATATCATCGAGGCTCGGCGATTGAAAGCTCACGGCCGCGTTCCTCGCAGTTTGAACATTCGTCCTTGGCTCAAATTCAACGAACCTTTCTTCAGAATTTAAGAAACTCAACCACCACGTCGGGAATTCTTTCTTGCTTCGCGGAAATGCCGTTGCAATATTCTTTGGGAATATCGTCTCGCAACGCCATTAACGTTAAGCCCCGCGTCCGTTCTATTCACACTCGTGCGAATATGTAAGAAAAAGCCCGAGCCCGAACACGGGGAAAAGTCGCGCCGCGACGTTTCACGAGCAATTTCTGTGACGTGCATTATCTTGATAACAGGTGTCGAAGCTACCAGTCAGAGAAACGCGAGACTTGTCGGGACGTAATGCGTGCTGTTACTACGCATACTTGAAATTACCCCTCTTTCTTCGAGGCATTGTCCCGGGAGCTTAACTTGCCAAGCGTCTCGAATTCGCTGAAGTAACACGTGACTGCGACTTTTGCCTTCAATTTTTCAAATTATTCTCGACCTTCCTCCGCAAGGATGCACGTTATTCTTTTACGTGGCCTGGAGAAATTGTAGCAACGTTGTTTTAACGCGTTCTAACAACAGAAGAAACGTTGTCGAATCAACGTTTTTTGCTTTCCAAGCGTTGACGCGAGTCGATCTTATTATCATTGCGCTGTTGTTATGCACAACAGTATGTTTTATTTCTCGTTGTTATATGTACATGTTTGTGTAATAAAAAAGAGTATACGCATATAACAGGATACTGTCAATCCTGTACAATTGAAATTTTCCTTGCTAGAAGATGATTTAATTGGATTATTTAATTTATTGAATTATTAATTATTAATTATTATTGAATTATTATTAATAAGCTATCTGACATTTTTCTAACATTTTGACGCTACTAATACGTCTAATCCATGATATATTGATACACGTATATGATATAATGATTTAGTGTTGAAAGCAATGGTGAAGCAATAAGTTTTTAAAAATCGCAGCTTCAAAAACGCAATTGTTACGTGATGCGTGAAAAATACCTGCTCGTGTTAAAATGAATGATTATCACAACGTTAATACAATTCTCTCGCAGTTTTGTCATATTTATTCGTCATATTATCCAATTTATAGCAGTTTTTGTAACGCGAAATTAATAATACGAGTATACGTGTAATTTAAATAAATATTATCGATTGGCGAGCCGAAATATAATTAAAGAAGAATTGGCCTTTCATATCAAACATACATATCAAATATTCCATTAATTTATATTAATGATTCAATATTGTTACTAATAATTCAATAATACTATTATCGAATGATAAACTTAAATAATGGTAATCAAAGTAAATAGGTTTATACAATTATATTCCCGTTTAAATAGAAATCGATATTAATTTCAATGAAATATCCGTACCTTTTAGTTTTAAAGACGAAAATCTGAAATCGGCCATCGATTGTTCTAGTGTTTAGAGAAAACAACGTCCGAAGAAAATCAAGTAAAAAATTAATACCCAATTGTATTCTGCCTGATAACTGATTGTAAAACACGTGGGAGTTATTCGGCGAAAATCGAAGGAATTTTTAAATGCGGACAATACTCGAATACTTTGTGTTATTCTGTACAATCCTATTGATCCAAAATAATACATCTCGACGATCTGTATAAATTATGTATAAAATCTGTATAAAATGAAACTAAGATTATGATTCTCAAGTAAGTCTCAATTTTATGAAATTTTCGGTGATTTATGAAGGAATATGCGAAAGGTCCAAGTCAGAACTGTGCTAGAAGGACAGCGTCCGACTACACGTAGTCTCGTTCCACTTTCGGCCATTCCGAAAGGCTATAAATTCCGCAAGGTCGATCGATTCGTTCTCGCGTGGCAAATATTTGAGGAACGATAACCGAAAGATAAATAACTGCGTTGTTTTTTCCTTTTTGTTCTCGGCAAATCTCATTAACCTATCATCCGCGTGACAGTTGTCAGCATCGACGCGTTTCGAGAAGATGACGATGCCTTCCCAGGTCGAGTTTACGAGGGGGAAAAAACAAGAAGAAGAGGAGATCGAGAGACGATGGCGGTGCACGGAATAGGGCAGCGAGGGGCACGGAAAGCGGGAGCTTACGTTCGCCGGTAATATTCATAACTTGCAAGCGGCTTACCGCCTTCTTCTCCCGTACGAATGTTTATGCGGTCGATATTTAAATTAACCAACCACTCGAACAAGTTTTTCCTCTTTCCTCGCCATTATAAATACAATCTTCAGCGTGAATATTCGCGGTCTTGCACCGTATTAACCGTTCCACCGGCTCGCGTTTCGCTCGTTTGCTCTCTTTTCTTCCTTCTCTTCATCCTCATCGCCGCGACGAAAGAATTGAAACGTTCATGGGGAATCGCGTCTTCTCCTCGGCGATCACGTTTTTCATCGATTTCATTCGCTGTCAGCTATCGAGCCGACAGTGAACGAATAAGCATCGCGAGAGTCTTCGCTTTGCACGGCTTCATTTCCGTCCATCGTCCCGGAAAAATGCACTTTCCAGTCGCACTCGCCGACTTCGCCGTATATCTGCTAATCGAACCGCGATAGCCACTCTATACCCGAGCGATGATAAACGTACAACCAGGAGATCAAGACACATCGGTCTCGTCTCGCCGGGGAATTTGGAATTTTTTCGCGATCATTCGCGAGGAAACGAGAGAAACGTTTTTCCTTAAATGCGTTTCTCCGTGGAAGAAGTAATTGCGAGGCGTTGTTGAATTAATTGATAGGTCGCCGTTTTCTGGTAACGAGCCGGGATATGCAAAGCGCGAACAGCGTAGCTAACGACGAAAAGTTATTATACTTGTAAAAAAAAAAGAAACAAGAGAAAATAGAATGGCCAATCGGTTTGCATGAATAAAGAGTAACCGAATACGATGCAACCTCGAGTTTCTTATCTTTGTTTTAGCGTCAAGTGCGACGAAACCATCTCTCGTTGAGAAAACTTTACCTCTTAACCCCGTTCAATGCTATTTATTACAGTTACTGCCATAAAAATTCGGACAATTTTCTTCGAAAATACGTCTATACGTTTTTCTTTTTTTTTTTCTCGAAAGTGTAGCAAGTGGAAAGGTGAAGACACTTTCTTTCTTGAAAATTATAATTCACGTATCGAGTGAATATTTCTTTTTTCTTCTTTTTTATCTATCTTGATTTATGTATTATTATTGGGTTCAATTCGTTGATAAATAACAATAATAAAAATATGAAGCAACGAAAGCGATGAAACAAGAAATATAACGATAAAAATAATATTAATAATATTCGGGAAATTTTACGAAAACAAACTGAAGAAACGTGGAATTCAACTTTATTGTAAAACGGTATCGAAAAACATATAAATATCGAACTCGCGAGTATGTTTTTACCAAATTTCGATTTCCTATGAAAACATCAATTCGGATGAAAATCTATCGAGCAGTCACTATTCATCAATGATTAATTCGAAGCCCAACTTGGTTGCGTGCACAGACATGTGCGCGTTCATTGGCTTCACTGTCAGCATATTGACCAAGGATAGGATAGACCAGACATTAAATGGGGCTTCGTGTCTCAGGGTCTGAAATACTGACCAGAAAAATCACTGGTCTTTCACCACACTCTACACTTAAGCAACGGTGAATTAGGGGATTACAAAATGATGCAAGTTGGTTAAGTAAAATGAAATCCGTTACAGTGTTGTCAATCGTCGTATCTTTAGATTAGTATATGAAACTATTCTATTTTATTTCATGCATCCATGTGTGTATCAAGAAGAGCTCTATCAGTGTTTCAATATTAATATACATTTCAAGTGTATATATTTCATAATCATTTATACTTCATTGTGTTTAAAAGTAATTTTTAACCAACTAAAGTACTTTTTAAAATTATTTTAGACTGGCAATTGGCGATTGACTACCATGTATTCATTTAATTCTGAATGGCCACCGATCGAGATGAAATCTGAAAGGCGTTGTGAAATTCCAAAGATATAAAATATTGGCTTCGAGAGTTCATCTGTTTGGAAGGTAGATCCTTCAATTTTACGACATCTGTTACATATAAAATAAGAACAAGTAATTAGCAGCGGGAATATTTCGAAAACCAGAAGGTATTTCTCACTGAAAATTCAGATTATATCGGAAGAGCACCAGACTCGAAGAGATGGTCGAAATTAACTTAATCTTTCTTAATGCGGAATAATAAATTAAAATTTCTTAGAAACGTTACAGAAGAGAATTAATTATTTAATCGCATGTTTAAATAATGTTTAAAACATTCAGAAATATTAATTAAAAATTCACCAAAGTTAATAAGTACACATAATTCTAATTTACGTACAAAGTAATTATACAGTCAACAATTATGTTGGTCGTCTCTTAAGAATAATTGTGCAAAAAATCGTTCACGTTCAGTTCAATAAAGAATTGTCGATGTAATTGCAGATGTAACGACGTTATTCACATTTTTTAATTTTATTTTCAACTATTAGTACTGCGACGCAGAATTAATGCCTAAATCGGTATGATAGGATGCGATATGAAAATGGCGCAGGCGTCAAGTGACCCCCCTAAAACGTGGTACACGAAAAAGCATTGAATGTCCGGTCTATTCTAGTTAGTCAGTGCTGTCAGCTACACCTATGTCACATCGCACGATAATGGGTAGTCGAACAGCAATATCGATCCGTTCTTTCTTCCTATCTCTTTCGTCTTCTCGTCTTTTCCGGTGGGGAAGTGGCCGCGGGCGTCGCGACGCGAACTTTTTCTTCTAACGACCGCTGTCTGTCCGCCTCGTTAGCTCTCCCCTCGCTAGCACGCGTTTCCCCTTCTTATTTTTCCTTCCAAATATATCGACAGGAGAAGTTCCCTGTTGGCGTTTGCAGCGTTTTGCTGATTTAAAGCCGACTCACGGATGATTAACGCGAGGACGATCAACAACTTTGCGAGCAGGGATCCCGGGATCTTCACCGCTCGAATAAAGATATGATTGAGTTTCACAGAGCGAACGAGCGGAGAAATTCCGATATTTCAAGTCGAGGAGATCTCCAACCCAGGAATTCAGAAAATTATGAAACTTCAGGGGTACGTGGAACGTACAGCTATTACGTATTACGTAATTCTTTGTCCTGTCGAGAAACACACAAAACTGACGCATGAGCGTCCCCTTAGTTTTCGTTTTTATATTGTAATTCACAAAGTGTTTCGCGACACGAGTTGTTCTTTTTAATTTGGTCAAAGATCTATCGATTATTTGAAACTTTCGCTCACAATTTTTGTTAATTATACGGAGTATATTGACAATTGACAAGAAAGTTTAGGTTAGGTTTAGGTTAGGTTTAGGTTAGGTTTTGGTAGGGAAAAAATTAATAGGCAATTGTACAAATAATTAATCAATCTAACATCACGTGATAATCCCATTAAAAGGGAGTTTCTACAATTTTTCCAGTTGCTAGATAGAAACTGAAAAGTGGGAGAAATTTCAGGGATCAACTTTATCTCCAGCAAGTGAACTTCAGCGGAAAAAGAGACCGCATACGTATGGTCTAAACGTGCCTACGTACAGTTTTACAATTTCCTGAATTCTCGGATTTTAATTAAAGTTCCTCGTTCTACAAATTTCTCGAAACGTTTAGATTTCTTCCAATTACGCGTTTCAGACGAGAGCGCAATTCAGAGATTGGAGATACATCGATACCAGACAGCGGAAGAGTCCCGCGATTAGCACATGCAGCATCTCGAGCGATTTCACCGGGCTAAGGGTTAAACGGGAAAAGCGAAACTGGGACTGATAACATCGATTTCGTGGACCTCATGTTTTATTGAATACGCTCATTGGTCGCGGCAGTGCTTTCCTCTCGAGCTAGCACTCGACCAAGAAAGAAATCGTTTCGTCGCCGGCGACGCGAGAGATTCCTCTCACGGTCAGAAGCGCGCACAACGCGAAACGACCTCGTTAGGGAAGCGATTTGATCCACGCCTTTACTCGCGATTCTTTTCTTCCACAGTCGTTTCAGCGGGCTATTCTTGTTCTCCGTTGAGAGCTCGAGAATCATCCAAGACTGGAGATTTCGTTGGCAAGCTTTAAAGATCGAGGGCGTTCCACAGTCGCCCAAAGATTAGAAATTTTCTGTCAGATAGAATTAATTGAGTGTCTCCCTTGTTTCCCGCAAATTTGTTGTTTATTTGAGAAACCAAAATGCATTTCAGCTTGAGAAATAATGTTCTTTACTTTGTACTCGTTCGTTCTATTTATTAGACAGCTTTCGAGAAAAGGTAGCAGTTTTAAATTCAATAATGATTTCTTACAAATTAATTACTGCCTTTGTCCCCATGGATTTGTTGTTTATTCATGAGAGACCAAAATGCATTTTAGCTTACTTTGCACATACACTTGTCCTATTTATTTAAGTGTGATTAAAAATATGTAGATGACTCGGTCATGAAATTTGAACGTTCAAAACGTCTTATAATTCTTTGACGTCATTAAAAGTCAGTAACATTGGAAACTAGTCATTAAAAAAATATCTCTCGCAGAATTATCAATCTCCTCGATTCACATTACGTGGAAAATATGTTTTACGTCATCGAAATAATAAAATATTTAGAGCGTCGCATATTTAAATCGATGTTTGCAAACTCGCAGCGCATATTAGCGATTGCTTTTAAACGTTATCACGCGATAGAAGATACAATTAGTAAAATCAATAAATTTTCATGCTAAATATACTATTCCAACCATTTCATTTGATTCGTTTGCAAATAAAGTGCTTGCAAGTTGTACATGAAAAATCTCCACGTGCAAAGGATTATGTTACACATTCAATTGTAATTCAGTTTTGTGAAATTACGGCTTTTTTCCCCGTTTTACTTTATAAATTTCCCCTTACGCGTCACTGTATCTTGTTATTAATGGATCGTTTAATTTAAAACATTGAATGGTTTAATTTGTAACTGACGCGTTGACTGCTACGTAAAATTTACATGGAATATTTAAATTTTATAAAATATTACATTACGACAAAAGTGCAACGAGAGGACATTTTCCATTTCGTCACGATGCTATCCGGTTACTTAAGATATTTAAAATTCACTCGCCGATGATATTTTACCTTACTTTCGCTATTCCAAAAATTTCTAAGAAATGGAAACAACGATCATTGGTAATCGTATGTGGCAAACGTATTGACAAAATTTTAAAAAGAACTCGAGTTGATCGGTTTTTGGCAGAAAAGAGGATTTTTTTCAAAGCGTACACTAAATGTATCGTGTTTCGTAGAATGATGGAAAACGAAACAGGTGCCATAAAATCTCTCGTTTCTCAACGAGGTCCAATGTTTTACGAATACGAACAGAGAAAGAAAAATTGGTTCTTCGTACATTCAACAATCCCGAATAGTGAAAAGTTTCGTGGGTGAAATTTTTGATACTTTTGACGTTTTCCATTTTCAGGATTTTCAGTGCAAATATCTCGCTGTGCACCGCAGCCATGGCGGCCATCGTTGACAGTCGACGTGTTAATCAGTTTCCAAAGGACCAATTTGCGTGTCTGAATTTGCATTTCAATCGGCGAGAAAAGTGCGGATGGTAATTTATCAAGCTTCAAGGAATACGTAGACACGTTCCACGGCTAGGTGAAATGCCTTGTGCTCGTACCTGTGGATTCAAACTCAGACGGCGCTACCGGCAGTTTATTAGTAAGACGAATGGAGCCCAAAGGATTAATCAGCCAGCTGTGACTTAATGGATGATTTGTGACGTCGAATTTTGCCCGGCGAACCGCGTATATTCTAATTTGCCGATTACATCGGTTCGCAAGGTGGCAAATAACCAACGTCTTCTCCCCCCTTTGACGAGAGAAAGCAAAAAGACGCGACGACGAGAACGCTAAAGAGAGAAAAGACAGTTGGAAGAATTTCATTCTTCGTCTCTGTTTCTCCCGTAGTTACGACCTGTTCGGCTCGAGCACAGTAATACACAATCGAACAATACCGAGCGATATTTCTACCCGCGCGATTAGCACCAAAATTAATTGGTAGCAACGTCAGTGTAACTTCGTTGATACCATATATTCCACAGGCGAGGGGAAGCACGAAGGTTATTGGTATTACTTGAAAAATGGCTCTTAATTTACAGTTGCCGTATCAACGGTGAAATTTCTAGTTCTCGATTGGTTTTATCGAGTGGCACTGTAACTTTCTGTTCCGACAGAAAAGTCTCAAGACGGTTCAACAGTCTCAAACCTCCGGATACTGGGATACTGGGTACACTGTGACATAAAGAATTGGTACATTGGATAAAAGGTGAATCAAAATTCGATATGTTTAAATAGCTTTTCTGCAGACGAGTTGCAGCTGCAGATTCTCTATAAAAAATTATTTTATACATTTTATGTAAAGTCGATGGTACGGAATACGAGGAAAAATTCTGGAGTTAAAATATCCACTGAAGAACTTAAAGTTAAAATATATCCACTGAACTATTGATTTCCCGATGTGAATGGCTTAATACAATTCTGTAGGAAATGACCAACTTTACTAGAGAAAGCACTAAATGTCAGAAAAATTCAAAAAAATACATCGCAACGTCAAAAGAAGAAAAAGAAACAATACACGTCACAGTGAGACAGTTACTGTGGGATCAAATGGACTCAAACACCGTCTCCACGTAATCGATCATCACCCTTCCAAGAATTAAACGATTGTTAATTAGCGCGTTCGCTCGAGGTGAATTTTCTGGTATTTCGGAGATTGAACAGCGAATCCTTTCGTCGTCTTTCAATCAACACCATCGAGGTACGGTTTGAAACTGGTGGCTAAGCATACTGGCAGGTTCCCAGACAGGGGCGGATATTTATGTAGAGTCGAGGAACGCGGGTGTGACCTCCTCTTTGGTAGACAGTAGTTGATAGCGATTCTGTTTGGTCTGCCACCTGATAGAGAGTTCCTAACCACGGACATTACCTATTCGGAGCCGGTTGCCTAACATAGATTAAACTCAACGGATTAGAGCCCATCAGTGAACAGCCGGTTAAAGGAGCCAGCAGTCCGATTTCGAATCAATCGCCATGGTGATCTAACGCTAACGTTTCTCCGCTGGCGTTTTAGTAATTACGACCGAGTTCCTTGCATACTTTCGCCAGCATCGCGAGCGGATCTCTTCTGATAAATTCCAAGGCCCGACAGCCACGGGAAGATTTAACTTGAAGCATTCAGATCGCCGCACCGGTATTTTCGGGTATCTTTCACTCTGCTGGTACTCGTGGCAATTAATCTTTGCTCAGGGTATCCATTTCTACGTTTCACTCGGAAACTTGTAACGAAATACTGGAAAACCGTTCCAGATCTCCATTCGGAGATACGTTTGTTCACGTTTTACATTTTTGAGAAAAATTTATGAGCAAAATTATTCTCAAATGACTAAAATTCAGATTTATTTATATGTTTGTTGCACAATCACTAGTTACGTAGGATTAATCATTTGAATTTTGAGTGGGAATAATTGTACGAAATATAAAATTCCTAAATATTTTCTTGTTTTCCTGTATTTGTAGGAAACCTATTGGCACAAGTCACGTTTCATTGGAGATAAATTGTGCAAATATCCTTTTATTGTTCAATGCTCACTGTTGAATGAAATAAAAGAGATCTCCTCGAATGAATGAAATAAAAGAGATGATCCACGTTTATGAAAGCGAACGAGATCTTTTGTTTGTCACGTTGATTATATAACAGTTGTGTAACAGATTATATAAACGTCTTACAATTTGCGCACTTGATAATAATTTGAAAAAATAAAATGAAACGTACATCTCGAGTCAATAACATTTGTATGGATTGATGTGGAAGTTTCCAACAAATTTTTAAATATTTTCAAACTTAATTTATACCACAATACAGAACATATATTATACATTATATAAATATATTATATTATACGATAATAATATTTAGATATTTGTCATGAAAAATTTAAGAATCTAAAGCAAAATGCATATAATATGCAAAAATTATGTACAATACACAAAGCACAGTTCTTGCAACAATATTTATTATAATAATTTCTACTCACAGATTTCATTTCTTTGATCATGTTCATAAAACTGTAAAATTGCATAAATATTCGCAATCTAGATACAAGAATGTAGAACTGAGAATATCTGTAACGAATAAGAGTAAAATCATCGCTACATATTTCATTTTTCAAAGTAGGTCGCGAATACATGGCGAATATTTTGGTTGTCCGCACAAAGATTAACTACATGGCGCAATCAGAGCGATTGAAACGGCTGGTTCCTAATTTTTGAAGAAAATGTCGGTCCGTAATAATACACTTTCTACTTTTTTATACCTCGAAAAAATATGACGGGAGAGTTTGTGCATGAAATTAGGATGCCGTGTCGGCAGACCATTTCTCATACACACTCCAACCGTTCATAAGTCACAGGATACCTGCTCGTTTTCGACTAAAAACGAACATTGCGACGTTAATGCAACTCCTTCGCACGATTTTGTTTTTGCCTTTAATTTTACAATTTGCCGGTGTTTCGATAATTTACAACAATACCTCGACGCAAAATTGATGGTGCGTGTACATACAACAGGTAATGACGGGAATGAAATCGTGTTCATATTTATGAACCACGTTGATACGGATTCTTGGCTAAGAACAATTGACATAAATCAATTTTAGTAATGAAATCGCGCAAGGTTTTTTTTAAAAGTAACACTTGAAGGTATTCATATGACAGGTGGCATGTTAAGATTACGCGGGCGTTCGTTGTGGCCGCGTATAAATCACGGAAAACGGTATGAAAGCCGCGCTCTGATAAGCGCGTAGACTCGCGGAGCACGCAGTCTACTACGAGCTCGGATAATTAAAAAAGAAATACATAGCCTCTCGCGATACACACGTTTATCATGCTCTTTCAATTAATTAAATCGATCAATTTTACCGACACTGTTCGTGCTATCAAGAATTTAATCCAATTATACTTTGCACTGCTTTTTTCTGTGTTTGTATCTATTATATTTATACCTATTTGATACCGCGTTTTATTTCTTGGAGTGATCTTTCATATGAAATTTCCTTTACCAATTGCTCTTTTATACTTTGATTTGGTTTTGGAAAAAGTTCTTCCAACAAGCTACTTCAATATCCTAATTGATCAATTTAATTTTTCTTTAAATTATAAAATTAATGGAATTAATTAATTATAATCAATACACCATGTTATAATATATTATAATTAATTATATCATAATCACGATTAATAAATTATTAAGTCAGTCAATGAATGAAATAATTATCAATTTATCTACTATATGACGGTACAGTACAAAGAACCTTCTATATCTATTAACAGAGAGTATTCAGTATAATGAGACAACTATTTCATCAATACTGAACTAGCATGTATCCAAAGGAGATTAAGAAAATTTTAAATTTATTTTAATACTGAAGAATGCTACACCTTTACTTTGATTATGATTTTATCATATTCGTTTATTCATCTGACATTAGTAATTTTCTAGGGTTAGATTCTTTTTAGAGTCTAAAGTATCAAAGTCCTATTTTAAATATCTAGAATGTTTCAGCGTAAAAGAGCACAGCCTTCAACACAGTTTCGTTTGCTATTTCAATTTGCAAAAATATTATATCTAAAACGTATTCGTCACTCGCGAAACATTGATTTGTCACGAGATCAAATACACTGCTCCTTGACATATTTTACCAAGTTCATTTAGCAATTACGAAGAACAGGACAAACGCGTTATTACTTCGAACAGCTGTATGTTCGCATAATAGAACGTTCGAACAATAATAATAGAGTATTTGAACGATGTAAAAAGTATCTCCTACGCGTGTTTCTCCCTGATAACAAGCGCGACATGAAAAATTAACACGCCCGTGTTAAATTCAAGAGTTCGACGTCAAAGGGTTAAAAACCATGTTTCACACACTGCTTTCCAGCAGACAGCAATTACTAATGCAAACTTTCGCCAGAGTGAAACGACACACGTGCGATTTTATAATCGTGCAGCGTAGAAACATCTCGTTGGCTGAGAAAGGAGTAAAAAAAAAAAGAGAAAGAAAAAAGAAGAAAGAAAGAAGAAAAACGGAGGAATACAGCGCGGCGCGAATCGAGGCCCGCTTTTTCCATTAAAGCGATCCTCCTGGATAGAATTGCCGTCATTCATCGTTCGGGCCGGCGGGGCTGATGCCATCAGCGCAAATTACACGGCGCATTTTACGTCACAAATGGCGGCGTTGCGTGGCATTTGCTGGTCGTGGAGTCATTAAATGAGCGTTTCCCTCGTAATGCCTCTCGACGCGCGTTGCTCCGCTCGACGACGAACGCGCGCGACTTTTTCCCGCGGCGCGTCCCGCCGGTTGTTGCTTGCGCGTTGTCGTCCTCTTTTCGCGTCGCGAGATTCACAAGGATTGCCGCGGCGGAATGAAATCGAAGGGACGGGGATGCAGGGGGACTCCGTTGATAGTCGTTCAGCGAAGTTTACGAGGACCCTGCATTGAAATCAGATGGCAAAAGAGTACAAGTTCGACGTTTTGCAGAATCTTTCTAGGTTTTTTCTCTCAGTCGACGCCACGGACGGTGTTGACACACCGTTTTCTTTTTCTTTTTTCTTTTTTGGTAGAATACTAGTCGAGTAGAAACTTCGTTACTCAATTTTGTAATTCTTGAGATGGGTGTGATTGTCATTTATAAGAAATATCATTATATTATAGTTAGTTTCAAATACTAGAGCGCTAGATTTTTGATTTTTGGATCAAATCACGTTTTAACGCCGTGAAAAAAATCGTCTGACGAAGAAGCCTCTGCTTTCACAAGTCTGAATTCATCTTTTCTAAATATTCAAAATCGAATAAAACGGCGACTAGGAAAGATCTTGCGTTACTCTTTGAGATATTATTGTAAAGAGAAAGCTTCGATCTTTAATCCATCGGTAATCCCAACGATTTTTTAAATATTTAATAGATATTCCTTTTTATCTATCTTACATTATTACGTATGTCCGCCATCAACGTCATCCGTATTAAAATTGTCCGAAAAATCCCGAGGCAAATCCTCTCGTTTTTCTGCAGTTCTAAACAACTTTTCCTTTTTTTTTTTCTCGAAACTGAAAAGCTCAGCAGTGGAAAATTGGAAGGTTCTTGTAATACGCCACGACTGGAATTCCGTGTTTCAGTATAAACCCCGTTTTATCGACTGTAACTCGCCATCCAATTTTCCGTAGTAGTAGCCGGTCCAGCCGTGTTCATATGCGCATATTAAAGTTAATCCCATTCGTATCCAAAGGAAGTCGCCGGAAAGCACACGAGAGAGGTGATATACTAAACCCGATCAATTATGGATAGAATCAGCTGGTCTTAGTCCCCTCCCCCCTCCGCCGACTGTTTCCAGCTGCAGTGAATTATCGTTCGGTCGGGTCACCGATAAGTTTGATCCCTTCGACTAGATTATTTCGTTGTTCTTCCCCGCCCAAGATCGACTCGTCTTCCATACGCTGAAACATTCCCCGATCAATTTCCTCTCACGCGATCCTACCCAAGAAATGATCTTCGTTTGGTTTTAATCATTAATTTCCTCGATCGACACGACTGCGTCGAGTTTCAGATTCATGCGTCTCTAGATGGGCGTTCATGGATTGTTTCAGGCACGAGAGTGGATAATTTGGGGACGGGTCGCAACACTTCACAGCGAGACCTTTTCGCCTCTCGCCAAGAAAGGCTTCCTTTCAATCGGGAAAGAGAGAGATGGGGAGGGGGGGGGGGGGGTGAGAATCGATAAAAACGTGAGAACGATCTCCAAAGCGATGTTCTCGCGACAAAGTATCGGGCACTCGAAAAGGGAAGCTAGCTCTTTATCGACAAATTCGAGCAAGGTTAACAACAGCGAGGGGAAGTCGCCGATCGAAACGAAAGTCTGCCGCCGGAAGCTGGCGAGTGGTTTTTTTAATATTTCTTTTTCTTTTTTTTTTTTTTTTTTTCTTTATGGCCTCAGACTAAGTCTAAGGCCCGTTCGACCCTCGTTTACATCCAACACGCTTTAATCTTGAATATTCCATCAGTTACTTCTAGACGTGGCCGTTAAAAAGGTTGGCGTGATCCGACGTTAATTATTCCAAGGGCCAGTGCACGACAGAAATAAAATACACACCGTCCTGTCCCCGACACGCGTTCCAAGAGGGGTGAATTACCCGTGATTCGATTAAAGAGACGCGATTTCTCTGACTGGCCGCGTAAACTCTTTCGATCCAAACCCACCCGGTCTACCCGGGTCGCTATCATGTATCATCCCGTGTCAGTGTTTCGTGCTTTTAATATTCAAATAAACCACATTCAACCATCCCTGGCTTCGATCGCGACCGCTGCAACATTCGCCAAACACGCCCTCGTCTTTTTACGGTCGCGTATCGAGGGGTGCTCCCGGTGTTTATCTTCCTTCCAGGAGCAGGATTGGTGGATCCTGATGGTGTATGCGTCTTGGGATTTACGGGTGATTTATAAACAGATTGAGCTACGTGTACCGTGAAATTATGTAAAAAACAGGGAACACGAATTTCCATGGAAGTATAGGTAGAAATATTGGAAAAATTCGTAATAAAAGCGAATCTTGTGCAACTTTTCAAGCAATTGAACGCGTTACACATTGTTAAGGATGAATAGTGACAAATAGAATTATCCGTGCGTAAATAATGTCTTGTTCGTATTCCAGTTAGAATCTATTCTCCAATGTTTCTTTTGGGTCTCAATTCTTTGTAACTGACACATTTATTCAGGTTTTTTGAATTCAAATGTAAGTTTTTCAAAATATAAGTTGGCTATATATTGCAAGATATTTTTGATGAGCAGACAAGAGAGTAAGTCCAATTTTAGTCGAAGCAATAAACACACGTGTTTTCAAAAACATGATGCATATTTTGAAGTACAATAGGACGAGGCATATAACTTTTACGAGCCAAAATCTAATAGCTGATTTTACATCGTACTTCGAATTTAAATATTAAAGATGCTTTCCTGCAAAACTAGCAACTTTAATTTACACTCCTTTGCTCGACATGTTTCAACGTCTGCGTGGGTTTTCTCTCGAAAAGAGGAGGAAGAAAATTGTACTCACCGTCTGGTACCGCGTGACTGGTCATTAGGAAATTAACGCAAGCGGCTCCGGTACCGTGGCCGATCAACGTCACGTTCCTAGAATCGCCACCAAAGTAACCGATATTCTCCTGGACCCAGTGCAGCGCCGCGATCTGATCCATCAACCCGTAATTCGCCGGCGAGCGTAAGTGCGAATCCGTGTTGGCGTTTAGAAAGCCTGTAATCAAAACAAGCCTGGTTATGCTCGTTTCCCCGTATTTTAGGGCCTATGTACATACGTGGGCTGCTGCTAAACCACGATCAAATTATCGAGACCCCCGCCTAATCAGGGTTAATTCAAGTCGATAAATTTAACACACATTTCAGACCGATGGCAATGCCGTTTTGCGTCATTTAATATCTGCCCTTGCAATCAGTAATCAAAGGCCGACATTCGTGTCATCGGTTCTGAGATTAACGTTGTTGTTCAATTTTTGAGCTTCGATCGAAAATGTCGTTTCATTGTGTTGGTGAAGCCAATTGTAAAATAAGGTCCTTAAATATTGGATGATATTTGGATGGAATTTTATTAGATGTACAATGGATGTCGTTGGGTTTGACAATTTTCAACATAATTGTTTTGTGTGTCTATAAGTATTGAATGCAATTTTGTATATTTTATGTATTTCTTTGTTAATATGTTTCTTTCTTTATATATTATATTATTATACTTCTTTATACGTTCCTCATGTTATACAATTAATTTTGCATTTTGAAATTTCTCACAAATGCATAAAAATCTGCTGTCTAATTATGACATTTTTTAAATTAAAAAAAAAAAAAAATCACGTCATTAAAAAATATGTGAAGAAATATCGGTCTTTTCGAAATCTACTCTCAACGGCAGGTCGTGAAATCTATTCTCCCATTGTAAACGAAGATTTCCATTGATCGCTAAATAATCGACGTTCGTCACCATCTGCTGCCAATTCTTTGAATTCCTTTTCACGACCGGAATGAGAAAATGGGCGTTCCTCGCTAACAGCTTGCGAGGCGGAACGTCGCGAGAGGTAAAACGCGAAATCGGTTCGAATCGGTTGCTCCTGACCCAGACTGCGAGACCGAATTCAGGCCATCCGGTATCTCTGCATGTAAACGAGTGTAAACGAATATAGGATCTCGTTTCCGGTTGAAAAGCCGGGCGAGTGGAAAGAGAGTAAGGAACGAGCGTCGCTCGTCTCTTCAAAGGAAACGAAGCCACTCGGCGCGCGCGAAAGACACTTTTGACCGAGGAGCAGTCACGGCTTTTCCGGCCGGCTCTGCTCCCGGTCGTTCCGTAAATGCTATTTCAATGGATCGCATCGATTGATACCCGATATCTCGCGGCGCGATATGCAAAGTGGAACACGCCAGGGGATCCAGCGAATAAATCGTTCGATTATTTGATCGGCGAACACGCCGTTTCGGATTCATTGTCGTTTAATTTGGAACCCGATGGTTCGGGAGGGGAGTTTCGCAATGTGATTTTTCTGCGTTTCGCGCGTCCGAAAATATCACTGCATATTAACGAACGTGTGGCAATTCTTCGACAGGGTCGGAATATTTCATGACTGTTCCACGGTTTTCATTGAAATTTTAATTCCTCGGTAAACCGAAACCGGGCCGCGCCTGCGTCGCGACTGTCCCCTCCCTCGAGTTCGTTATACGGCGGAACCGGGGGAAACAGGTCCCCCGGAATAAAGGACGAAGTTTCGGAAAGGGTGAGAAGAAACAGGTAGCGATAACTCAACAGCCGTACAGTAAGTCAAACTTCCGAATGATAACTTCGAACATCTGTTGCAACACTTGGCGAGGCAATAAAGAGTTTAATGAGTTTCGCTGTTCGAGCTAAACTTCCCAAGCTTGGCCGCCCAGTTAAGAAGCTTTAACTTGGAAAGCTCGGACTTATTGGACTACAATGATTGAATCGGCAACGAAAAGATGCGCGTGCGCGCGCGCGAGAGAGAGAGAGAGAAAATAAAGAACGACAACAAAAATAAGAGACGACTACAAATCCGTTCGAACGAGTAAACAAATAAAATAGGAAAAAAGGAAGAAAAAGGAGAACTTCGATCGCTGCCGATCCTTTCAAAAACTCGAGCAGACCCGACACGACGCGACACGGTTCGCGCCCTTAACTATTCCACCCTCTGGCAATTGCTCGTTTGCGCGACGATAAACGGGATGACTTCTCTCTTGGAAATTCCTTTCGAACGGCTCCCGTTGTTCCCGGCACCCACATTTTTCCAGCGTCGACGAGCTAGCCGAATTATCGGTTTGGCACTGATTCCGGCGAACAGGCGGTAACATGACGTTGACCTATATTCCAGGAGCACACGAACGAAGATTCCTTTACAGAGACTAATACGCGAACGACGATGAAAAGTCTGCTCGTCATGGAGAATTTAAAGGGATGGTGTTGTATCTGATAGAGATAGACAAAGTGACAAACGGTTCCGAGGCTTTCTCGGATTTTTTAGTTAAATTTCATTACGCACCGATTTGATTCTGGCAACGCTCTCCTCGGGATCTAATCATTTCTCGGTTCGAAAAATTGCTTTCCTAACGAATTATTTGGAAAATTCGTGGCACTGATATTTGCGGTGTTCATTTGCCGAATCGATTGACTTCGCAGAGAGCAGAACGTAGGGAAATTGATAAAATAGCGTGCATTCTTCTCTGAAATTCCTTTTAAATTTAAACACAAATAGGTTATTACAGGCATGGCTTTTATCTAACGACAAGCGAAAATGGTAGTAGATCTATCCTTTGAATTATTTTGATTTACGAAATAAGTTATTTATCATTTCCCATAGTCGATAAAACTTTTCTCATTTAGTGGTATTTACAGTAAACCCAATTGTTAAACAAATTTATTTCGAATATAAGCGAAAAATAGATATAAAAAGAAGAAAAGAAAAAAATTTAATTTAAATGGGTATAGGCATGGTTAAATGTTAATCACTATACCAGATGTAAGAATTAGACAAATTTTCTTTGAAAAATGTTATATTGCCATAAAAGGAGGCAATATCATCCGCACATGTATTAATAGGTTAATTAGTTTTGTTGTTATTATTAGTTTTCATTTTAGGCTTCACGTATCGATAAATGATAAGACAAAATAGCAAATTTCTGTTCCTCGAGAGTTGTGAGCAAGCACATACGTCGCCTAAATTTTCTTGAATTTCGTTACTAATAACTTGACATCGTTGAAAGGCTTCTTTCAAGAAAATTACATTCAAGAAAAATACGAAAGAATACGTATGATTTTCCTTTTTATTTTCAAAGCAAGCCTTTCCGTTCCATGCAATCAGAGTTTCTAAAGAAAATTTCACTCGCAAATCTTCATAACGAATTTTCATTCTCTCGTCCCCCCCCCAAAAAAAAAAAAACATCTGATTGTATAATGCAACAAAGACTTCTACATTTGTTTCGTACTCTTTTTCACATTTCCCGAAAGCCTAGAACATTAAAAAAAGAAGAAAAGCCAGACACGAGCACGGACAATTCAGTTCACGAAAAATGCGAAAATACGCTTGCTCACAGAGGGTTAAAACGAGGGCGAGATTAAAGCATAAAGTTCGAGGCTTGCAGCCAAATTAACCAGATTGCTTTAATGAACCAACAACCTTGGCCGTTAATAGGTACAACTCACGCTTTGCAATGTCGGGGTGGAAAAAAATCCGTGTAACAATCAACGGATTCGCAGTGACACGATGCCGCACGTATAATTGGCCTTGCAACAATGGTGAAAATTATTTCCGAGCACTCCACCGACCTTGTAACAATATCGGGAAATACGTTCCGAAACTCTGCCGGGCTTGCAACAAAGTTGCGAATTATTTCCAGCCTTTTCAAACCTGCCGGCAACGCCCGCAGATTAATATCAAATGTATTTCCAGTTCGCAACGATATTGCACAATCGCTCTATGTTTTGTCTGACCTTGCAGCATTGTTGAAAATACCGTACAGCTAATTCCATCGACGCAACATCTCGGCGCGCGTATACCTGCGACTGATTTAGGTATAATAAAGGATTGCTCGGTCCGTTGGCGTAATTTGCCAAGTAACCCAGTTACAGCCGAAGTAGGGTGTGAGTTATTGGTTTCACTTCCGCGAGAAATATCACTGGTTCTTGGAATCAGCACCGCCAGCGTTTCTTCGCTGGCTTGGAAGAAGGGGTGGTTATTACGAATCTCTTCTACAATTTCATTCGTAATTCAAATTACGTTAAATTTTTACTCAGCCCTTTGAGTGACTCGCGCTGGAGTATTGTAGTGTTGTAATTGTCGTAATTATAATCAATAATCACAAGGTAATATAATTAATTTGCTTGTTAGAAGTTCAAAGAGAGGTAACGTGCTACGACATATCGTTCTTAATTTGTTCATATGTTTCAAATGCTAAACTTCTTGACTTTTGATAACATTAAGCACCCGAAAAGTTAAAATGTAGCTAAGCTGATAAGATCGTATCTGTCAAGTAGAAACAACAGAATTTGAACATATGAAAATATATCATTTTAGAAACTTGGACAAAAGTGATAATACTTGTGGCATTTTAATAAAAATGAACAAATTAATTAATTTTCTATGCTTGATAAACAACAAATGTTTCGCTGTTTCTCACAGTCAAGATGTGCATTCATTATGTGTTTGTAATTCACAAATAAGGATGTATAAAGATACATGTAAAATGTTCAAAGCACAAATATCTGTCATGATATTTAATAGACAAGTCAAACTTCTAAATTCAGAAATTTTTAATTATCTTTACAAAAATATGAATGGCATAAAAATAAGACATTTCACAAAGATCCACAATCGAATAAAAAGTGAATGCATAATAGAAACTTTTGTCCAGAGTAACACAAATATGAGAATCACGAGAGGGCTAAATTATCAGCAGAGAACCATAATATCGCCCCATCGTCCAAGCTTCAAACTGCTTGAAAGTAATTCGTCGCTGGAAAAATTCGGAGGGAATTCTGCGCAGATTCGATAATAAGGGAGTGTTTAGCCACGTCTCGCTGCGTATATCAAGCTGGCGAATAATTCGAAAATACGCGACTGTCGCGTATAATATTAAGCAGAATTACCGAGAATAATATAGGAATTTACATTTAATTTCGAGAAACGGAAGTGGCTGGTGAACGTGGAGCAGAGGAAGGAAGGGATCGCGAGGAGAGGAGAACGCGAGGTACGTGCAACGAATTTCTTTCGACCGGACTTGAATTCGCAGACAATTTTCTCGTTGCACGATCGCCGATAAATTAATTTCTCCGAGAACATGACAATTAACCAAGCCAGTACGGCCCCACCAAGTGAATTCTTTTGTACCACGGTCGTGCTCCTGGAAAATATAGCCTCGCTTATCGAATCGGTTTCTTTTTTTGTATTTGATATCGGAAGAATTTGAGGACTGAATTATTACATAATTAATTTAGACAGGTTATTTTGTCTTTTTATTAAGGTTAGACGAAATGTTCTATGTTTGTTACTATTTCAAATATTTATAATAAGATCTGTAAGCAACTGTTTTATACTGACAGAGTTATACTATGATTCATCGAAAAAGAAGGAAAAAGTAATCTTACTCTACCATGTGAATATCTACGTTATGAAATTAAGTAAAAAGAATAGATTTTGTTTTTTCCAAGCAATTAAAAAAAAGTTGTCGCCGATATTGGTGTAACTCTGCTGCTGGTTATTTGTTCTACACGCGTGTAAAATTTCAAAGAGATTGGACCATCAATTATTCAGAAATCATGGCAGCCAATTAAAAAAATACATTTATATTTAATTGAAAACACAAAAATGTGTCTGCAGTTTCAACATACGTATACAGGAACATATATCACGGAAAATTCAAGATATGAAAATTTTCTTTTTTTTTTTTTTCTTTCAAACTATTCAAACTACAATATCTAATCCTCTTTTACGAGTAATTGGCAGTTCATTTATTACAATTTGTGCTGTATCATTGGTATCCAGAAACCATTAATATCTTGTGAAAATTTTGACAATCTGGTATGTGACCAATTTCATCTTTAATTTCTTTTATTCCTAGATATTGATAGATTCCTTTCGAATTAGAGTTCATCGATCTCTGTAATATATTCTGAGGCAACTGCATAGCTGTATTCCACGAGTCCACTTTAACGATATTTTGTGTAACTTATCGTATAAAATGACAACGTTGATCGTTAAATATTTAATTATATTAAACATTAATAATAAACGATGAATTTATTTATTTATTAATAATTTGTTTTGCATTTAAATGACGTCTTTCAATTTTCATATCACAGGTTCCTCAGTTCAAATGCGAGCGAGTACAATATAGTATTGCGTTTAATTGATAGATATTCTTCTTTTTTTCATGTGTAATCTACGTAGATTGATTTTATGGAAATTTTATACGCAAAAATTGGTTGAACATGCACTGAACAGTTGCGCGCTAAAATGTGCGACCGCGTCGTTCTTTTAAAATCGTAGAATATGAGCGTGAAATTTTAGATAAACATTCTCGAAATATTACCATTTAAGAAGGATGAAAGGAAAATGTAATTCTTGGTCCTTCTAAATGGGAAATATTCTCACAAGGTGCTTAACATGACGTTACCTTAATGGTTATTCACGTCAAAATCGTATCTCGCGAATGGTACGTATTCGCACGGCGAATTCAAAGAGTTTTCCCCTTTCGTATTAAAATAACGAAGCTTCCCTTTTGAAAGCTCTAAGCGGATGTACAGCGAGTGATTTTTAAAGAGCGTGAAGAACAAATTTCAGGAATATAAGGAACTCGCGGTGAAATTAATAGCAACGTTCAGCCTCCGCGTCCGCGGCCCAAGGATGCAAGGCGCGTTATCAAATGCTCTTTACAGTGACTCGTTAATCAATTCCTACGGGAAGTTTTACTTTCAAGCGTGATTATCGGCAAAACACGAAGTTCGAAACCAAACGAGCGCCTTTCACGAGAAATACTCAAGCAGCACTGAACAGATGGTAATTGAACGATGTTTCAACGTTTCTCTCTCCCTAGAATATAAATAATCGGGAAACAGAAGTACAATTTTTCTTTGATTCGCTTTCGAATGTTCGAATAAATATCGATAACAATTATATTTGTGACATTTATCACACGTGTTTGAATTGTTACAATTTTCAAGATGAAAGTATCTTATACTTCTCCCCATGCGATCTTACATTGTGCAAAATCATCTTCGAAGAGAACGAGCTCGCGACCGTCAAAGTGGAAATCTCACGCTCTAAAAATCTTCGATCAAATGGATCGCTATATAATCTTCCTTCGTCAAATTATATCAGTAGATCTACTAATTGATTTCGCGCTATGAAAAGAATACGTATCGTTGAGATAATTTAACGCAGATCTTCGAGCGCAGTTGGCAAAACGCTAAATATGTATGATACTTGATAGGTGGAAAATATTAGTAAATTCTGACGAACGCGTTCGTTAGTATGCATTCGTTGAACTCGTCATTTTGCCCTCAATTTCGGCACACTTCGAAATGATCGATGAAAACAAGATTTAAAGCAACGCTTACGGTCTAAACAATGCGCGTTGAATATGCATGGTGCGATTCACAATTTTCACCGGGTAATATATCGCGCTGCAATTTTCTAGGGTCTCTGCAACCCCCTCCCCCCTCCCCCCTCCCTCCCCTCACGATCCTCCGCACGTTGGTACAACATTTGATTGATGATGTTTCCAACTGTATTACGAAACGCATTCGTACGATTTTGTTTGAAAGGTTTGCTCCATCCGTTCCCCGATACACGCGATAAATGTTTAACGAAACACCGGTTGTCACACAGGCCCGAAACGAACATCGAGATGAAACAATAAAACTTTTTTTCATTAAAAAAAGAGGGGAAAAAAATGCAGAACGAGTAAAATTGAATGCTTCTTTATTTATGACAACGATTCGATCGATCATCGTTTACGATCGGGCCGATTCAGTGTTCGTAATTGCGCCTCCGATAAGGGGAAGCGACTCGTACGCGATACAAACGCGTTCGCGATCGTGTACCATGAAAAAGGAGATATCGCGCGATCTTCCAAAGAGAAAAGGAAAAAAGAAGAAAAGAAATACAAGGTAGAGTTCGAAGCTCTCGGAAGACAGAGCTCCGTTCGATTCTTCGATGATTTTTGACAAGGAGGGACGAAGAAGGGAGGCACGGTTGGTTTGAAGGGCGAGAAAGAGCGAACGTGCGTGGGGAACGAACGAGGGAGTAGATGGGACGGAGAGAGGAAGATGGAAAACGCGCGAAACTGGAATAGAAATAAACCACCGGTCATATCCCATTTGATATTCAACCTCCGGCGTATCTGTCGTTCTGCGCTTCCGTGTCTCCTATTCTTCTCGTTACAATGGAACTGCTGAACGTTACTCGTTGATTTAAATTTTCCGGTACATGGGCGTGCACAGCCGCGGCTGGATATCACCCACCTCTTCCCTCCTTCTTGCAGCCTTTCACCCAGCGACCCCCTGAACCACCGCCGCCACTTCTCGTTCGACACAAAGCCTCCGCGTCATTTTTGTCAGTCGAAGGAAAAACGTTGGAGAAAAAAGGAGAAAGGGGGGAAAAAAAAAGAAAATAGGAAGAGCGGTCGCGGGAAGAAAGTGCTTCCTGAAACCGAGACCCTTCCGTTTCGATGGACTAACGATGGAATCAAATTTCGATATTTTTCGCAGTTACACATCACTTTCACAAGTGGCTTTCTCTTTCCACCCCTTTTGCTCCTTTGCCACAACGACCGCTAATTGGACTGTGATTCGACCCTCGAAATTTCTTCTCTTTGGTGTTGGGTTGTATGGTCCCTTTTCGTTTCTCCTTGCGCGATTGCAAAATTTATTTACTTGAGAATGACGAATGTTTTTTTTAACGCATTAACTTAAGTTTATATACGTTTTTCTTTTTATAAAATATTCATAAAAATGCAAAAAATTGAAATGATTCGAAAGCAAAATCAATAGATGTGAATACCAAATTTAGCTGGAAAAGATACCGAATTTTAATTGCTACACCTGGTATTCTATTCGATTCATTTCAAACATTCTACTTATTTATAAAAGTAGGAGAACCAATAATTATGATCGTAATTTCTTCAGCAGTGACATTATTAAGATTTGATAAAAAGTCAAATCATCTTATTGCACGCGAGCTTTCCAGAAAGTTAAGCGTAATCTCACGCCCAATAATTTCCCCGTAGTTTCAGTACAACTTTTAAAATGAAATCCAGCAATTCACTATGCCATTTTCATTCCTTCTGATCCAATAAATTTCTCCATTTCTTCGTGACCATGCAAACTTTCATTTCAACGTTGTATTTTCCCGGCAAAGTTTCTTCCTCCACGAATGCCCTTCGTAACGCTCGCCGCATATTTCCAACGTCACTCTATACCGAATTGATTATGGCTTTTCATTTCCACTTTTCTGATAAAAAGCCATTCCGAGAAACAAAAATTATTTTCAAGTGGAATATTGACGAGTATTATTACACTCGTTCGAGTAAGATTGAATAATTATATAGAAACGAATCTCACTGATTTCAGTATCTTTAATTATTTTATGGATAATATTCCGAGTAATTTTTTCCTATACGACTAATATTGCTTGGCTTTGTTTTCGAGATATTCACAGAAATATTTGGAAGATTTAGCGATTTTCCTCAAATTTTAACATCTCTTTACTTTTTGTTTTTAATAATAAGCTATTTTATAAATAAACTGTAGTGAAGCATAGATCAAATCAAAATACGAAAAATATTTTTAAGAATATCTCGAAAACCAAGAGAAAGAATAATATTTTTTTGTGTCATATAAACCCCTCAATTGAAAGGAGTAGTGTAACTCCAAAATTATTTCATTTACTAATTTGACTTGCGTATGTTGATAATAAAAAATAAGAATGAATTTTTACATGATAAGTAAATAATGGTACATAATCATTCATTACCTCACCATTAATTTACTATTGAGAGAAATTTTAATCAATTTTCTTTTAAACTATATTATCACAATTACTATTTTCTCTATTTTTTTTTGCAATAAAGTTACAGAAATTCTATTTTTCATTTGCTATAAAGCATTGCACCTTAAAGTTCGATTTTCGTAACATTAAGAAAAGGGAATTTAATTACTAAGAAGCTTCACGAACAGAGTTTCATTAATCTGCCGAGCAGATAATGAAATTTTTGAAAATAGCTTGCCAGATAAATAATAATAAAAAAGGTTACGAGAAGAAATTTGGTGAAATTTAAATAAACGGTAAACGTACGAAATCTTGATGCACAAAATGCCGGGGAATGTAATTCAAGAAACGGAACCTCGTTACATCGTCCGCGTTTCACGGAACATGCACCGCGCTGCGTCACTTTGCCAGACCAAAGAGACAACAGGAAAATACAGAGGAAAAAAAGGGTGCAAGCGTATTCGTGAACCTGGCTTCTCCTGCTTCAGCTTCATGGGAAATTAACGACCGGCAAGTTTAAAAATTCGGATCTAGTCGTTGCGTCGGGACTCTAGGAGTGCTGTTTTCTCTGTTGAAAGAATTACGTTCCAAGAATGAATTCACTGCCTCAAACAGTCAAATAACCTCTAATTATTCTTTACGCCATTAGAATTCTTTTTTCTTCATTTTTGACTTTGTTAAATGTCCTAACACACATGTAGATCGTAACTGATCCGAGAATGATTTGATGGTGTTGAGTGTTTTAATAAAAAGTACACGGAATCTTTGATTTCATATTGTTAACAGCTGATAATAGATATTCACGCGATAGAGAGAATTATTTTGTTCCTCGGAAAAAACTAAAACTACTACTAAACTTACATTTCGGATATATCAGATATTTGGATTCTGTTAATTCATTCATTCTATTAATTAGATAACTTTTTTGTTTTATTACACGTATCTTTCGTAATTATAAAAAAAAGAACTTACTAAAATATGAAATACAAGATTTTACCAAAACTAACAAAATACAAGATTACATTTAATTCCACGATAAATCAATATTCCGTTCATGAATAATGAAGATGTCGTAAACTTTTCTATAATTTTCCAATATCTTTTATCGCTAAAGCAAACAAACAAAAAAGAATGTATGTTAAAAGATATTTAAAAGTACAACATTCTTAAATAGCGCAGCAGATACAAAAATAAACGATGCAATTTAACATCAAAAAGATTAATTCATCATCCAAAAATTCTACTCGGATACGGGAAATTCGAACCATCTCTCCGTCTTTAATTATTTGAAAAGCAAAAATATATATATTGTATATGTTATATCGAAAGCCAAAGATAAGTATTTTCACCACCACTTGACCCAAAACTCCCCTCAAGAAACATATCAGAAGCGAATTAGAGAATCGCCGAAGAGGGTGGCGTAAATCCCACAAAGAGACTTCCTTCTTACGGAAAGAAGCGGTTCGAACTCTCGAAAAAAAGCTCGCCGAGCGTTCCACCACGTCATATCCCGGTGGTTACAGCTCAGGCTCCTAATTGCAGGAAGTTAACCCGCTTCGATAATTGGCTGCGCGTGAAATCACGATTAATCTCTGCGAACTACTACGTCTGTCGGTTCGCTGGTGGAAGTACGTGCCCTTCGATCGACGACGACGTTGTCCGACTCTCTCTCTCTCTCTCTCTCTCTCTCTCTCTATCTCTCTCGTACTCTTGTCAGAAACGTCGAAGAATCGTGCTGACGTAACTGGAATATATCATGGCGCGAGGAAGCGAGTATTATATTGCACGAATGAGAATGGTGGCCACCACTGTCACGGAAGCGGAGGTGAAGTCAAGAATTCAGTTTGGTGAAACGGAAGACATGGCCATAATGAGTTTCCTATTAGATTTGGTTGCTACCGTTGCCTGGCAACTCTGGCTGCGACTTTCGATCTTCTCTGCTTGGTCGCGCAAGCAAGTGCTTTGTTCTTTCTTACTTTTCTTCTTTTCTTTTTTTTTCAAAAAAGTGGTTCTCCACTTTAAAAGGTGGACAATGGTTTTCCAATATGAAGACACAATAAAATCCATAATATCTTTTGATATCGGTACATGCTCCTAATAGTGATTTTTTTGCCTAAAGTATTTTAATAAATTGTACATACATCTACGGAACCGTAACGTAGATTTCATTTCTTTAGAAAATCTGCAGTCTAATTTTATTATAATGTGTCCAATTTAGTCTAGTGCCATTTATTCCTTGAAAAAATGATTGTAATAAAATAAAAGAAATAAAAAAATTGTTGTTGCTACGGTGTTGAAAGAACATTGAAGAGTTTCATTTTGAATGAAGGTGCGTGCTCAGAGAAAATTGTTACGTACAATTACTCCCAGTTTAACAAAACGAAGAAAGGTTATTGCCGAGAAGGCTTCAATCTTGAAAGGTCGTTGTAGAGAAGAGGCTTCAATCTTCAATTTGATGATAATTTCAGTCGCGGAAAAAACTTTCTTAATGTCCTCAGAAATGTTTGAATTTAACATTTTCGAGAAAGAAAAGTATCTTCATTTGCTATGACGATGAAGACGCATCTTTGAGAAGATCCAGGATTGTGAAAGTAGAGGTTCTTCACGCTTTCAAACGAGCTCAAACGAATTGTTTCACGATCTTTCAAATGTTACCCCTGATAAAAAGTTTTCGATCAAACACAAATATTTGAACACACTCGTTTGAAACAGCATTCCTAGCAAAATAGAATTAGCGGGTTCAATTGAATTTTTAAACGATTGCGTTTCGATGTTTTCAAACTAAAAACTTTCGAATACTCGCCAGAGGTGGAGTAGTAGTACTATTCCTCCCAAAAAATTGAAAATTTAGAAAATTCGTCTGAATGTTCGCGCGAGCGACTGCAAGATATTGTTGCAACGCCTCTTCTTCCGCGCCGAATACGGGGTTGAAACAGGGAGTAGGCAGAGTAGGCAGAATCCGAGAAAGGAGTAACTAGTTCCGCTTGGCTCTTTGACTGAGAGATCACAGTCGCCATGCTAATGACTACGCCCGTCTCATCGACGGGTCTTGTAACCCGCGTCCATGCGGCTCCGCCGTTGCGAACTTCTCCACGCACGTAATTAAGGGAGCGTTCGAAACGCTAACGATCGGCTCGCCTCTGTGGCAGGTATGCCGGCCAGGGTTGCTGAATTTCCAGAAACTGGGTGACAAAGTTTAACTCGCTGACGCTCGTCAAGGGATTGAGATTAATTCGACCATCCCTTCCATGGCGGAGGCGTTGTCTATCGGAATTTTCTCCACCCGGGCTGGTTTCCTCGATGACGAGGGTGGTTTCTGGTCGATGTCTGGTGAAATTTCGCGATGAAGGTTGATAGGGCTTTGAATGGCTCGGGGAACATCGCGAATGGATATACAGCGAGAGTCAAAAGTGAGTGTGCATCTAACATAGCCGAGATTCGCGTCACATTTATGATCCACATTACTACTTGAGATTAATAACTCTAGTGACGTTTCTCTACATTTCACGCGTGCAAGGACAAAAAAAAAAATATAGAACCAGACGCGACAAATTTTGTGAATACCAATATTACACGCCTTTGGACTATAGTGGTTGGAGAATTGTTAAAAAATTAATTTTCATTAACAGTAGTGGAATAGATATTTAAATATCTTAAATATTCAACGTGTATGTGCGTGTGTCAACTTTAACAGTTGATAAAAAAATTAATATTATTAAACTGCACTTAGATCCTTACACCTTTTCACCGAGGACGTATAAAATTTCCAATAAAGCGAACGACAATGAAGAATGATTTACGCGAAATCTATAATTATTGGCACCAATTATGCCCCCCGGTGCTAATAAAGATGACAGAGTGATAATAACAGTAAATGGTAAATTATAACTTCGCCGTCCAATAATAGACGGGAAAGAAGAGCGTAATTACTCACCTAAAATGCCGAGTCTATAATTTATGGTGACGACGACGACACCCCCGTAGCTCGCCAACACGCTGCCGTCGTAAGGGTTCCCGCTGCTCCATTCATAGCTCTCGCCATGCACGAACACGATCACCGGGTATCTCCTGCCTCCTCCGTCCCTCGCGCCGGCTGTAATCAATAAAATTATTCCGTGATCGATCGGCACTGCTGACACTTGATAGTTCACGTCGCGCATCCTTAAAGATCCATTTTTCAAAGGCGCCGCTCTATAAACTTTTGACGCCCGCCGTAAAGGATTATCGGCAAGTTTGTCTTCGATGAATCTAACCGAACTTCTTTCCACCGTCGAGCAGTTCGTCTATCTTGATAAAAGCTTATCGGAGATTCACGTGCTGGTAGTTAATTACGAGCACATCGCCGGGTACGAAGTAGAAAATTCCAAGAGTAGCCGGCAGGGGGAGAGAGATGGCAACTCATCGCCGGGCAAATGAAAATCGAACGCCTTGTTACGAGTATCCTCGCGCGTGGGCAAAAAGGATGGCGTTAACCCGGTTACCATGTTATGACCGGCCCGATAGAAAATAATAAAGTTTCACGGTGTATGAAATAATTACATTGGACGAGAGAAATAATTAAACAAATTAATAACGAGGTGTGTCTTTACATTATGATTTGGGGAAACGAATGACGTGATCGTATCAGGCGAAGTTAAAAATTGGTTGATACACGTCTCGTCTCGTAATGATCATTCAAAAATTAACAATAAATTATTTTTATATGTCATAAATTTCAACAATATGTAAGTATTCGTAATTTAAATCTAATAAAAATTTAATATATAAATAATAACATATAAATAAATAATAACAATAATAACTCTTTAATTATTTATATATATAAAAAAAACTCTAATTTACAAAATTAGTATTTTTATTAAACTACATAACTTCAAAAAATCTTTGTTTTATTAAATTCATTTGAATGTTGATCATCTATCAGATTTCTAGTTATGGGAAAATATTCATTACCTTTGAAACAAATATTGCGAATATTTTATGCGAAACGAGTTAGTTATAGTTACCAAAATTACGTGTGAAGAGGTTCGACGTGAAATTCAATAACACTCAATTTTACATTGATAAAGAGGAACGAATAAAACGAAACGTACAGAGTAAGTACGTATAACTTTGCGTTTCGTATTTCTCTTGTAACTTTTCAACGAGGCGTTTTTTGGCACGTGATATTTTAGTTTTATACAGAATGGCAAAGTTTGAACAGCAAAGTGCCGTGTAATTTCGTTGTACGATCCTTTACATAATTGGAGTTCGCTGATTCTCCCTTCTACTAGTGATTGGTTGTTCATGCAATAGATAAGTAGATTCAACCAGTAAGACCCAAACTAACCTGAACAGGCAAGAGTTTAATCGGATTTAATTGACTAAAGCATGATTGAGAATGAAACTGTATAATATACAAATAATTCGTATTTTAGCATACGGCTATATACTATAAAAGCACATTAGGATAAAATGAAAGATTTAAAGTTTTAAAATGTGTCGACAGCTTTTTGATATTCCCACACTTTTCCTCACTTCCCATGCGAGCGACTGTACAACATATTGTGGACGGAGTTTCACCGCAAACGATATCGAAACGCGAATAAAGAAGCAAGACGATAAATTTCTACGCGCGAAAGAAGAGGTTCGTTTGCAATTTGCAACGGTTTAAACGGTTAGAAGGGCAGAATCCTTGGTGTACGAGTGGCCTGGTGGCACTATCTATCTGGCGACACGCGACGTATCGTATTCGAGGTAATTAAAACGAGGGTTCACGAACGCGAGCTGAGTACGTCAATCGGATTTAGTATGCTAATAGGAGGCTGGAACACACGTGAGCATGATCGCTGCGGCGGACAACAACCTCGGTCATAATTCAACAAATCACGCGTTACCACGCGCGTCTCTGTGTGAGCAATAGTGTTCAAACGGCGCGATTCCATTTCCCTTGGTGCCGTTTTTTATCGAGAAATTGGCTGCCGCGAAGGGAAATCGAATCCAATGTGCGTTGAAATCTGTAGAATGATCGGTCGACGACTCGTTTTAACCACGAGAAAAAAAAAAAAAAAGAAAGAAAAGAGAAGAAAAGAAAGAAAAGTGAATCCGGAATGAAGAAGAATTCCTAAAGAAGACTTCCCCCGAGTTCGAGATTTCGCGTCAATGAAATTACGAGCGGAGGAAACAAAGTTGATTAAATATTTAACTCAGCTCTTCCACTTGGATTCCTTTCCTCTTTATTAACCAACTTACGGGGAAACCGCAAAAGTCGACGATTCGATTTGCCCCTTTGTAACTTTGAAACGAAAAGAAGAGAACGTCGCGTCGATGCTCGAATTTTTCACTTCGATCTTTCCATCTTTTTCTTTTTTCTTCCCCCTCGATGACGATACGAATCTCCTTCTTCCCGTGACTCGCTCTCGTGAATCGAGATAATATAAGCAAACAATCGTGATCAAATTCGATGGTAACAAAGAGGTATTAGGTATTATACTACTCTAGTATTAGAGAGAATATACGGTTGTAGTAAAACAAGAAAATCGCGCAGAGACCAAGTAGGACAACGACAGGACAACGTGGGAAGACGTTAATTCCGTCTAAATAGCAGCTCTTAATGAAACAGGATAACTCGACCTTCATACCAGCAATTGTCCGTTTTTCAATACTCTTCGTTTCTTATAGAGTTCCTTCTTAAGAAGCTGTTAGCTTCTACCTTTACTTGTTCTCCTTGCTCCTTCTGTACAATAGTACCTTTCGTTACACAAGCTCCTTTCTTTGATCTCGTTCCTCCTTTCTTATCCCCTTAAAACTGTCCGTTGTTTTCCTTTCTTCCGTCGCTGCTTTTACCAGTAACACCGTTCCGAACCTGCGCCACTGAAATACCTTGGCACGGCGTTGTTTATCCGGGGATATATTCTCAACCCCCGGATAATTTTATCCGGCGCTTTATTAAGCCGTGGGTTTTCTTTTGTGCCTTGCAACGCACGCACCACCGAAGAAAATTTGTTCTCCCTCCCTCCACGGAACAAATTTCCCGGGTGTGAGGCGATGTAGCTCGAGCCAAAGGGTGCATGGAAACGCGCTGCGTCCTGCGTCTGCCTTCTTAAACGTCGATCCCGAGCCATTGATCAACGTCAGTTGATCGCGCTCGCTTCCCCGGAGCGAAGAATGGAAAGCTGACGTCCGGGGGGAGGGAATATTGTCCGCGCCGCCACGTATGTACGAACGTCACGAGGGTGGATTTAATCGGTGTGCAAATTTGCCCGATCGAAATTTTTGACGCGGCAGCCTGACTGATCCTCCGATGATGCATTCGGCTGTTCCACAGCGTGTGCGTCGCGCGACTCGCGGGCGTTAAGGCGCGCGCGGGACATTCGATTTTATCGGACGCGCGCGATACATTATTTCAGCCGGTGAATAAATTTGCCAGAACACTGTCAATATTTGATACGACGTGCAAACAGTTTCGTGTGCCGGCAACGCCTCTAACGTACTTTACATATTCATAAAGCCGTGCGTTCTGCTGTTTCAACGGGGGGGGGGGAGAAGCGGCAGGGGGAGGGGGTGAGGGGATGTTACCAATCGTAACGACGACCCTCCAATCGCTTTATTTTCCAGACGCCCTTTCCACGAGCGTTCTCCATTTTCTCACTTTTTATTATTTGAAGATGAAATTTTTGTTGATCTTCCTCGTTCGAGTCAGTAATTTAAATCGTTATTTCATGGTTAGTAAATTTACAGCGATCGGGCAAAGAAGTACAAAAATTGTTATCTTTTCGGAGAAATATATTGAAAATAATAAATTGGTTTCAGCAACACGTATGGAGCTGACGAATCCATGGGGAAATATTGTTTTTTTCAGATATGAAATATACATACGTATTGTATTGAACTCTCATTATACTTAATAATATATGTTCAAAATTCGATTTATTATTGACAAGAATGGATTCATCGGACACAAGTAAATCGGAATATCAGATCAAGTGTTGGTAAATATTTTTATTTTCGTGAAAACTTCGCAGTAATCTGCTTGCTACTGATTGCCGACTAATTGCAAAGCGCGTGATTTGAAATGCTGAGACTGTAATTGAAAACTTTTCGCTCCAGCGACGTGCCTCTGCTGGTTTTAACATTTTTCAGCTCCGATTACATCTCGTTTGCTCCCCTTCCAGTGTGCTCGAAGTTGTGTCACCAGAGAAGGATAATACTATCGCGGAATGAACAGATGGCTCGATAACAAAGCGGATCTTCCGAGCTACCTTCATTTCTGTCTCGATCTTCGCGATCTCTTTTCCATTGAAAAGGATCAAAATAGAAAGTCGACGGGCAAAAATTTAGAGTGTAATTGTGACGGCTAACGGAGAACGAATGGCGGTTTGTCACGGCGTTTAAAGACAATGGATCTGTTCCGTTGGAGCGACGATTTCTTAGAGACACAAAGGAAACATTTTCTATCCGTTGCGCCTCATAGTCTAGCGAGCTTCTATCGAGATCGTGTTTCTTGATAAAAATGGCATCTCTAAAAAGATTTTCTTAAGAGGACCACGGCTCGGACGTAAGAAAGCAGAAAATGGAAGAGATACGATCGAGCTCCAAGCTTCTAAGGCGAACTCAATTTCCAAATGCAATGTCGCCGCTTTAGCATCGCACGGGGCCTCTTCCTTGGGAAACGTGTTGCGAAACAGATTACGTTTGCTCGATAAGTCAGCGCGATGATGTCCCAATGTTTTTTACACTATGAAAATCCTCTTTCGAATTAAGTGAATATACGTAGATACGGCAGAGTCTCCCATATCCGAACTTGATTTATTAATTTTTAATATTTTAGTATTTGAACGTATTACCTGAATATTCTGTTACCTAAATGGAGTATTTTTTTAGTAATAAGTGCCTTTACTAAAGTACTTTGTACGTTATTATAATACACGTATTTCGTGTTTTTCATAATTGCAGAAAGAATTTACTAAAATACATAAAAGATTATACTGAAAAAGAAACGTTAATAGACAAATCGTGACAAAGATGCAGATATAATTTAACAGCAAGTGAAAAATATAGGTTAGGTTTAGGTTAGGTTTAGGTTAGGTCAACGTATTCGAGGCACTTGGAAAAAGGAGTTTGATGATATATGTTCATTTGTACTAAAAAAGTCAGGTAATTTAATGACCAAAAAAATGTAATCTTTTCAACCATCGAAATAAACTGGCAATTTTACGAAAATTCCATTAACCGAACTTTTGTCTTCCCATTAGTTCGGATATAGGAGATTTAATTTTCTTTAGTGATCAATTTTGCCCCTAAGCCAGCTTGTTCTTCGTGATGAATCACCGAGAACAACGGTAACTGCAGAGACGCTTGATGTGTTTTCGTGGATTCGGAACTTCTCGAATCATTTCGTCTTCTATTTAGGAAAAGTTGGACCAGATGGACTGAAAGACGTGCGCGAAACTTTTTATTACTTCCGAACTGGATTCTGTAAATTCCCAAATCGTCGTCTCGCAGAAATAACTTAGTCTCTATTCGTTCAGCGATTTGCAACTGCCGTGTTCGATGTAAGTGCAGTGGAACTTGTCTCACACGACAAATAATTTATATAATTGATTATAGAAATATCAATGAACAATTGATAATTTATAAAATGAATTTATATAATTTTATAATTAAAGTTCATTGATATTTCTCTCTGTTAGTGTTCTTTTCTGTTCCTGTAATAAGAGTTCAGGTTCAAATAGGTGGATTCAACCAGCAAGAGTTCATTTAATATTGAACTAAAATTTAATTCAAATAAATGAAGTTTATACAAACGAAGTTCTACCGTATTTGTACAAACTTTAGTAGCTTGCAAAATTATTTGTTTATATACCACGGAATGTTTTTACGTGTATATTCTGCACATTACGAGAGTGATTCAATAATAATCCGATTTCCAACAATTTGTTAAAAATTATAAATATGATTTTCTGATTGTGAACGCATCTTTCTTTGTACAAACTTTTGTATATCTTTGAGGAAAAATGTTTTTTATCAAAATATCATTTTCTTTAATTCTACGCAACTAATTTTAAATTTATCGATTTATTCATACACACTAGATTGAGGAAGAATATAAAAGTAAGAACATAAATGTAAAATGGTGACGATAAACAGAAAAAAAATTGAGACAATTGATGAAAATCTGTACAATCATGATAAACGAAGATGATATATAATCATTTAATACTATGTCGATATACCAGAAAATATTACTACATTCCTAATAATTATTGAATCATTTTCGTGCATAAAACATTCTGAAATTTCATTAATATTATAATGACACACGTTGACATTAGATTATTTAATACATATAAGTTATTCATTTCAAATGTATGTATGGCAAATCTCATATACAACGTAAATAGTCATAAATTTTACTATACAATGAATGTAAAAAATAGCGACGTTGAATGTCGAGATTTATATTTATAAAGAATAATTTTACAATCTTTGTGAAATATATATTTAAACTGAAAATATATGTACGTTTTCAGAATCGTTTAAAATTTTCTCATCGAAAATTTCAAAATGTGGAAATGTAATACACCATGTGTATTAGTGCCAATACATCCACACTCTCGCCAGCACATTTCAGAAATTTCAAATGACGAAGACAGTTCCCTCGAGTATCTCTATCGCGACATTTCCCCAGACAGTCCAAAGATTCGCCGCCATTTTTTTTTTTCACAGTTCGTTCTGCTCAGACCGGATCGGGCGACACGGTGGTTCGCCAGCCTGAGAAACTTGTCAGCGAAGCTTACGTAACAGGTTCTGCCATAAACACGAGAGATTCTAAGGCGCAGCCGATGTCAAGAGAATTACCTATGTTCAAGAATCGGTCGCTACTCGAGAGAACTTGCGCAAGTTGACGTAGCCCGGAGCCCTTTGGCAAGAGTAACATCGCCGCAATCTAAGTTCTGCCATACCTGAAGCTAAATTAGTCGTGAAATATTCTCCGGTCTAAGTCAGCCTCGTACACATCCGCTTATATTTTTCGCCGATGCGATCGTTAACCATCGCCAGGGACCCGGGACCTCGTCCGTGACAAATCCGTGACACCGGTCGATCGCGATCACGCCGCAGCTCTAATATTTAGATAATCGCAGATCGGCGAACGATGTTCATATTGTCCGAGCGTGCAAACACCGGCAGCAGCGGTTCGACCGGCGTCAACGTCGAGGCCCGCTGTTAGTTTAACGATCTTCGCTGCGAGATTCCCTTGGCCCTCCGATTCTAAACAGCGCTGACAATCCCGCGCCGGAATATTCCCGGTTTGTCACGGTGGCGCCGAACTATCTCCACCACCACACACCGCTGCGCACCGTTGTTGTACCCACGGATACAATCGGATTTCGTATGCAGCCGGCAAAGCCGGCACGCGTTTTCATCGACGCGCCCTTTCCGCCGAACGGCCCCCCCGCGGGCCCTGACAATGCCGCCGCGGGAATATTACCAGATATAAACCAGACTAACACGGTGTAATTCTGCTTGGCATGCCAACTGCGTGTTCGGCTGTAAGTCCGAGCGCGTACCGTGGCCACCTTTATCCCGGAAATAATCTGAAACTGTGTAACGCCTTGTCGTCGCCCCTCCCACCCACTGTTTGCCCGCGTTCCTCCTGTCTAGCCTCCGTCGATATTGCGTCTTCGTCGTACTCGCGAGGCAAGGAATTTCGGCGGGGATTCGAGTGGATTTCGGAAGGGGTGTTTGCGAATTCTTCGCGAGGCAGCTGGGCGAAAGGATATGCCGAGGATCTTTCCAAGTTATTTCCGCGTTGTTCGATCGCTCTGACCTTCTTTTCACTTCTGATCCTTGTTCGCCTCGACGTTTATCCCATTTGGCGTTCTCGAACGGCAACAACTTTCGCGATATGTATAACTTTTCACGGATACGCGAGGGTGCAACGACCGCCTACGTGCAAAGGTAGGGACAACGTTTTTTTCTCCACAGATTTTTGTCAACCTTCAAGTGCTATCGTGCGCGATCACAGGTGAGTGAAAGAATTTTTATTTTTTTTTTTTTATTAATCTTTTCTTGCATCTGATGTTATGAATTGCTGAGGAATGAAATTAAAAATTCCAAAGTTAAACAATATAAATCTTCTGTTTTAAGGATTAAGCATATTTGAAGTTGGTCAATTTCAAGCAGGAGGTTACTTGACGTAGAAAAATGTAGAACAGAACTTTAAATCTACGCAAGTCGTATTTCAAAAAAATAGACTTTGAAAAAGTTTGATGAAAAATTAATGTTAATTTTCACGAAAAACGTAACTAATGAAACAATCTTTTTCTTATTCTCGCAGATAGAGTAAGCCGCTATCGATCATTCGCTTCTATCCATTAACGAAAAAGATCTGTTCCGTAAAAATTCATTTCTTTCCGACTATTGCACGTACAGTTAGTTTGCGATCGATCGTACACCCAACTAACTGCAAAAAACATAGTCTGTACAAAACAACGGACGATCGTTTTCATTTATCACGAAGCGTTGTCCTTGGAGTTGGTTTTCAGGTACGTTCGCGAGATTATTTACAGTAATTACGACAGACACTTTCGTCGGGGATGCAATTTATTTCGATTAGTTTTCCACCAGAAACGTCAAATTCGACGCTCTATCATCGCGCGTTTCTCCGCCGCGGCGCTAAGCCAAAAAAACAGGCGGAATATTCATGAACACGTTCCCTGCCGCGAATCACGCGCGACCGGTTCGCAGCTGAAAGCGCGCCATTTCAATTTTCTCAATCGGAAGGGAAAAATCGGTGGTTGCGAAGTGGCGCCGATGAAATCACCGGCCCGACAAACTCGGGGGAAGATCCGGCCGATTGTTTTTCCGGAATCCTCCGGGAGGGTGGTTTCCGTGGGACGACCTACATTTTCGCTCGTTCGCCGACACGTCGAAATATAGAGACGTTTTCCAACTTTAGCGTCCAACGTGCAAACATTCTGCCACGGCCGAGCGGGGGAAGGGGTTGAGAAAGCGGGTGTTTTCCTTCTTCTTCTTCTTTCTTTTCTTTTTCTTTTTCTTTTTTTTTTTTCGAACGACTTCGAGGCAGATCCGCCGATTTCCGAGTTCAAGTCGCGAATCTTTCTTTCCCCTTTCCCCGAAGGAAAGTACTTTGCGAGGAAAAACAAGCTCGGGGGAGGAGGAGGAGGAGGTGTCGCGTTAACGACGGACGGCTCGTTTCATCTCAAAGTTTCTCATCGTGGACGAAGCGATATCGATGTCTCTTTTAGGGATTGATTTCCGCTTGGTCGATGGAACACACTCGGGGCTCGGAACTTTTGGTGGGAACAGAAATGAAATGCAGATGACTGTATGGAAAAGAGGGTGAGTGAGGAGGGAGAGCGTTTGGAGCCGCGAAACGAGTTCGAGCACGATCGTTTGAAGAGAATTCGAACGCTTTTGTAGGGGTGTCCGCCTATGGTGAGGGGGGAAAAAAAAAGCGGAGGGTTATATGTTACCCGCGCAGTTCGATGCTTGTCAAATAGACTTTTCACTCGGGGCTGCTCGACCAGTTGGAAACGAGTCTCTCGATGCGAGAGAAACGCCAGCCGTGCGATCGGTTCAGAAGTAATTCGTAGAAGTTTGTGGAAGTAATTCGCGGATGCTTGTCGGAGAGTGGGGGCGGGGGAAAACGAGATAACAAGCATCCATTTATCGAAACTTGGAGGAACAACCCTGCGAAATACCAAGGCGGCACGAAATAGAGGGAGGGCTGGGGTTACGTTCTGCCTCGCAACCACGAACCCCGACGTGGATAACTTTCTTCTCGGCGCGAAGCACGATCGATCAAAACTCATGTTTTCATGATGTACCACCACCGCGCGCTCGACGGGAGAAGATGAAACGAAGTAACAGATGGCCCGTCGTCAGGGTTAAATGAGCGCGCCGTAAAGAGAATGGAATGGAAAGAACAACGGGAGGGAAATGTTGTTTATACGAAGATGATGCACGAGGGTTGGGGCTCGGTGGGAGAAGGACTGTCGCCGGAATCGAGCTGCACGGCTACGTGAAACGGGGGTGGATTCACCCTTCCCTTCCCGCTGCCTCCGCGTTTCCGGCGAAATAAGGGAAGGGACAAAAAGGCGGCAAAAGGCCCCGTAGGAAATGTCAACTTTTTTATTAAATATCTCGTGCACCGGTGCCCGAAGGAAACTGGCTGGCGCGAAGCGAAACGAATTGGATACGACGCCGACTCCTCCTCGACGCCGTCAATCGAATTTCACATTTCCACCCTTCGCTCCCTCGTCAGACGGCCGTGTTTCAACGCCGTGGCGCTTGGCCTTCGATTTAACGATACCTTGTCCCATCTACATGCATCTCCGAGATCTCTGTTTCTCTACGCTCGCAGAAGAGTTTTCGGCTCTATCTCATTCGGAATGAAACTGTCGCTCTCGAGGATTTGGAGAAGAAGACATTTTTAACCTTCGCTCGGTGGACGTAGAGAAACATGGGTAGGGCGAATGGACAGTTGAGCCACGCATTTGTTGATATTTTACAATACTTATTTTGTACCTTCGACGCTTTTATTTGCTTTTCTCGATTAGTTGAAGCAATTCACTAGTCACTGCAATCAAGAAAGCGACGTTTATTATTTTAAAAGCGTTGTAATAAAATGTAGCGATGAAATATAAGAAATTTCAATATCTCTAAAATAAAAAAAAAGTGGTGGATTTCATAAAATACGAGCACTACGATTATTTGTAAATGTAATAAGTTTTCAATGTACTCTACCGTGCGTAAGTAAGTCGTTGCAATATAAAATTTAAACGAATCTCTTTAATTAATAATCTCTAAACAGTTAGAATTGGTAGATATTGACAAAAAGAATAGTTAATATTATAAAAATTAAGCAACTGACATATCCGTTTCTAACAACATTATACAGCTTATACAGCTTTCACGAAGCATCAGTTATTTGTGAAAAAAATGAGCGTAAAAATGTAGAAAATTAATAGCAGAAAAACATTCCTCGATCGTAACGAAAATATCAAGCTTTTAATGGAATTGCGCACGAGTGTCCAATTATTTGCGCACGTTAATGTATATTTTATATTTGGAGAAGCTTTGAAAACAATATTTCATGCTTTCGTCCCAGCATTCGTGTTGCACGTTGCTAAAACTATTCATCGTTCCGAAGGTTGTCAACGAAGAAATAGGAGGGTAAAAGTAATATTAGCACGTCGAATGAGGTATTACGTAACCTCAGGCTTCGTATCACGAGCCTGTGAAAATATTCGGGTTTATTTTTCATTTAGAACAAACCGGTCGATTTCAGAGTATAACGGAGAGGACGTCGTTATGTAAGAAAGAAGATAAAGGTGATATCATAGCCGGTCGAGTGAGATATTGCAATCAATTTACAAATGTCCGTTATTCCTCGAGCGTTATTAATTATTTTGAGGCTACTGGGTGGAGCAGTAACAATGTTAAACATTAAATATTTGCCGTTCGCGTTAAAAGCGGCCGTGTATCAACCTAGTTAACCACCGCGTGCATCGAGTCTTCGTTATTTACACATAAATTTCATTATGAAGTTTAATAAATTCCACTGCTTCGGAAATCTAGGAAACCGTGCAAATTATTTGCACAAAATTTAATTAAACTTGTACAGCCACTTTGCGAAAGCATCAGTTACAGTTACTTCGGATCACTAATTTAGACGATCGATATTCGGTCGTTGTTACAATATAACACGAGTAATGGTAAGAGTGTGTATTTTTTTCCTCCACGTAGTAATACGAGAAAGATTTTATGAAAGTGAAACGCAAACTAGTATAAAGACTCAAACGTCGTCCGATGGCGACGTTTCGGAATATCGGATTTAATCAAAGTCTGTAGAAATTCTGAATTTTAAATACCGAGTCTCCTACAATTAAATACGTACTACTTGACGAATTACAACTTGTGAGGATAATTCAGTCGATTGTAGTCGGTAGTAGGAAAATAATTATATCTTATAAAATATCATTTTATACATAATAATTATATATATGTAGTTGTATAATATTTGTAAAGATCTGATATAAGTTTGTAAACTTATTGGAAAATAGATTTATCAAGACTCGCTGCACATTGTTGAAAAAGAAAGTTTTCAAAGAAATAATAAACGCCCTTGATGCGCCGTGGCACGAAAGAAATTAAATTTCTGCGAGAGAAAGCTTATAATCTTCCATAGCTTCTATAGCTTCCCGAAATTCATCTTTGTTACACATACGTATAACGCACGTAACGCATCTCTGTCTCTAACGCACATAATTCCATTCTATTTTATATTTAAACGTTCATCCTGAAATCGTAATGACCATTAGATGGTTAGGAGGCTGAACTTTGACCTTTACTTTCAACCGTTTCCCAAGTAATCGTATTAAACCATCGAACATCGCCGTTCCACATGGTCACGTTCGACACGCGCCACCATCTTCCCATGTAGACAACGCTTCCACGTATAACGTTCTAGTCGAATAATGAAATTACGCGAAATCAAGTATCTCCGAGTTCCAATCAGGTTTTCACGGCGCGGAGGCAGGGTCGCGAAAGTCCGAAGAACTCCGGAAGAAAATGGTCTCGAGTAGCTCGTTCATCCTCGAGCGTGCTCGAGCCATTAATTAACCGGCGCATTATAAAATCCGTTCTCCCCCGCTGCGGAATGGCGGGCGAGTCTCCTTGAGGGGTTGGGGCCGGGGTGGTTCGCGCGGACTGAAAGCACGTTGCGAAGGGCCGCACGGTTAACGGTAGATTTAACCGGACAATGAACTGCGAAAGCAACAAGCCTGGCTCTCCGGATGTAATGTAACACTCTATGGCCGCAGCCTAGGCAGTGACACGACCAGGATTATGGCGTCTAGATAAGGACGATGATGGTGCGCTTTATCGGCGCTGCGATCACCGTGCGTGCACGCGAGCTGGAGATAATGCCGCTCTCGTTGTCGCGATGTCGTTACAGTTGTAAAAGTGACGTAAGCGGTTAAACAACGTTACCGACGCCGTTGTTGTAAAAGGGGAATCCCCGTTGGAAACGATCGCATCGGGAGAATGGATAATCGTCGCTGGGATTTTCCACGCATCTGTTGCGGAAAATTTGGCTGTTGCAAAAATGTACGTACACGCAGAAACGTGTAAAATGTTCGAGGGAAAATGTTAACTGCAATACTTTGGCGGATGAAACAATCTTTCATTTAGGCTTCATTCTCGTAATTATGTATACATTTAAAAACTCATAAAAAAGGGGAAATTTTCGAGCTGGAAACTTTAGAATGTGCGTAGTATATTATGCAATTTTTTTCCTGCGATTCTCTCTAGAGAGGATCTGAAAATCTGAAGAATCTGAAAATGATCCTTGTTGTAAACTATAAGAGATGGGCAGCAATTTTTCCAGACAAACAAATTGACAAAAAAGTAAAATTTTCAGTAGCCGATTTTACTTCTTTTAAGTAGCGGTGGTTTATAATACGCGGAAAACATACACGCAAAATATAGAAGAAAATACTCGAAAAAGAAAACTTTTCCACGTCCGTTTTCCACAAACGATTACCAGAGCACGTACGAGAGAGAAAGTTGCCGTAAATTTGCCTGGCAATTCCGGAGACGCACGCCCGCGACGAAAGAAATTATAAACAGATAAGGGAAAGAAATATAAAGGAACACCTAGGGGAAGACGCATAGGCGAATCTGGGAATTATATCATAATATATCACACCGTTGAAATTCACCGGGCCGGGAGCGAAATTCAAAAGGTCGCCGCGAATAAAGGAATCGATGGAGTTTGAAATTTGGATGGGAGCCAATTTACGATTGCGTGAAATATGGAACGGGGAGATTTACAATTGCACGGCGTCGCTGACGTCGACAAATCACCGGCGATACTGAATAAAAATTAAATAAACGGTGTCTGAAAAAAAAAAAGAAAGAAAAGAAAAAAATGAAAGAACGAAGACACTTTGTGATCTAATGGACATTTGAGTGAAAATATTATCTTTCGCGTACATCAAAGCGAAAAGATTTGCCGTGAAAGCGTGCTCGTATCTCTTTTTTTTTTTTTCAGTTTCGACGTCTTCCGGTAGCCCTGGAAAAGTGACAGTCAAGTATAAAAGAGAAGGAACGAAGAAGCGACGTTTCCTGTGCACATTTTCACGGCAATCGCGGTAATTTCCCCGAGGATGGAGCCGTCGCCCAAGCCTGCCAGATTATGCTAATTAAATCGAGCGATCGCGTTGAAAGGGATAAACAGCGAAAAATGAAATACGTCTGCCTGTTTTGTCCGTAAACGACGCCGAAAACGGACGCCATAACGCGTTTCGCGTTTCCTCCGTTTTTTTGATTAATGCGCCGCTTCATATCAGGTTGTAAGAGATGAAACGTCCGATTCTGTTACATCGATATTTATTTTCAGTCTCTGTTTATTTTGCATTTTATTTTAATCATTCGATTTCAATCATTCTGCTTTGAACAATTAAAATGTTTACGAATCAAGAAATTGTTGAAAATACTGTATCTTTCATACTAGATTTCCAAATTTTTCCAAGAATACAACACTAAAAATAATAGAATGTAACAAAACAACGAATTTTTTATTTTATAATTTTTCAATATTTAAACGATAAAAGTTCGAATGGAAAAAGAATTAGAATTAACTGGAAAAAAGTGCATCCGATTGTGCATATTCTCGTTACTATTAAATATTAAAAAATATCCATTCAGAATTATTAAAAATCGGATATAGATCCCCAAACGAAAATATTTCTTCTGCGTGAAACGAAAGAAAAGGAAAAGTCTGGCAATTTTCAATTTCCAGCCGTGCAACTAAACAAATCCTGGTAACTCCCGCGCATTCATCATTCGCAATTATCGCAGCGAGATAATAAATTGAAACGATGAGCCACGAGGAAACGAGTAGGTCTGGCGAACGCAATTAACCACCGGGTACGAGAGTGTAGCGGCCGAGAGAGACGCGGTTAATTCCCAATTGATGTAGAAAGTCAGAGATCAAGGGAGGTGCCCCGCGCGGTTCGTCCACGGTCAATATTTTAGTCGGCTAGAGAAAAAGTACGGGGGCAGGCTCGTAATGAAATTAAATTTCCTGGTCGGGCATGCTCGTGCGAACCCGCCCGCCAATTGCACGAGTTACCGCTTCCGTTCTCACCCCCGTTTCCACGTGTATTTTAATTCCGTCGCGGCGAAAGGAGCCGGAGAATTAAATAGGAAGCCGGTGGCTACCGGTGGTCGCGGCTGAAATTACATCGTCTCCCACAACGAAAATACAACGCGTTTCCGTTCTTGCTCGCGGATAACGCTGCCGCTCCGATCATGTAGTACTTTGCCTCGCGAAATCACCGTCGGTCCATCGGCTACCTCATTAACGAGTGAATATCACGGTATCGCCCGTCGAGGAAACCGCGTTTAAAAAGAGCGAAACAACGTTCCCGTGTTTGACGGGAGAGCAAGTTTCCAAACTATAAGCCGTTGCCTAAATAATTCGCACAGCTTCGAAACGGCGCGTTGTATGAATATAAGATCGAACTCGTACCCATTGGGAAATACTTTTTGACGAGCTTCGGTAAGTCTCGATAAGACTGTAACTCGGGGCAGGGAAGAAAGTGCGCAGTGATTTCTTATTTAAATTTGAAGTTCCTCTTCTGGCCGTCGATTTGCTCGTTGAAGAAAGAAAATTCCAAGGCGGGGCTGTATCGAGGCAAGATACGCGCGAGCTACTCGATTCGTTTTCCATTACACGCGAAACGTAATTCAGTTGGCACGCGTATTTCGAGCCTCCCGCTGCTTTCACTGCCGACTTCCTCCACGCGCGAGAATTTTAACAGAATAACTGTCAAGAATCGCATCACCTCTTAAATTTCTCCTCTTTATCTTTGACGCTCTCGAAAGTACGGTGTATCGGTAATTAAAGCATACGTGTAACCAGCTGAGATAACAGCTGACCTCCGTGAATCGAATCGGCGAGGTCGAATGACCGGCGGATTCGTGCCTCGAACGTATCTCCGTGCGTGGCTGCCATCAGCAACGCTGGCCTACTTTCTTATCATAATTGTCCCGCCTTAGAGCCTTTATGATCCGGTAATGCCATCCAATCTGCCCGCGATTACTCTTGCAGGAGCCACGAAATTGAACGAATTAAAGTACACGTCTCTGGCAGGGGTTGAAGGGGCCCCACCCCTCTCCTTCATTCGTATCTCTCATTTACACGAACGCGTGTGCAGTCTCTCTTAGCTTCTCTCTCTCTCTCTCTCTCTCTTTCTCTCTTGCTCTCGCTTCTCTACAGCAAGCGAAGCTATACGAGTGGCATAAATTTAATACGGTACACGCCAAGGGAGGTGCCATACGTCCGACCCTGTTTAAGGCTGTCTCTCTCGGACCGGCGTACTTCAACCTCAAGTCCTTCTTCTCTTGCCTCTCGCCGAGTATCTCGTCCCATTCTAATGTTAAATTAAATAATTTATCGCGAGAGCTAGCACGGACCGACTTGGCGACCAACCGGCCACTATGACTTATGTCGAGTCGCAGACGGAGAAAACGATCTTCGTCTTGAATTCATCTCGCAATGGGTTAATGAAGTTCGACCGAGGGAAGATAAATGATTGAAAGAAACAGACTGAGAAGGTGGAGGATGATTCTTGCATTGATGGTTTTTTGATACGTGGCAATGACGATTAATTGTGATATGTTGTGACAATATTTTCCTGCTTTTTAATTTTTGTATTTATTCGTTATTATATTTTGTTCATTTAGTGGTGAGCATTTTAATCTTTTGTTTCAGTGTTTCTATGACTAGAAGAAAAATATTAAATGCTACATGGTTTAAATAAAATAGGAGATTATCGAATAGGAGAAAGTTTCAATAAATATAAATAAAAATATTTTTATCTTAATAATCTGAAAAACTAAAACATCTTAATCTTGTATTTCTAGTTATATAAGTAAATTAAGGGACAATCTAAAGATTAAAGGAATATGTTGCTAATACCCCCTTGTATAACTTTCTTTCTAGATATTGCAATTTTTTTAGTTCTAGGAGATTTTTTAATTTAAATATGATGATTTGCATTATCAAGTATTTCCTATTTCAACACTATAGTGTTTGTTCCGGCTTAAACATAACAGCTGATATAACAACCAAATTATATAATTATACACGCATATAATAATTTAGAGAAGCACAAACTAACGCAAAATCGTTCCAAGACAACATCGAGTCAAATAAAACAAAGTATCGCTTGAACAATCGTTTCCCATATGTTTCATTCAAACAAAGACTTTTCCTGCATCAAGTTGAGCTTCCTTCCCCCCGTTATTCACCGAGGTTTAACCAGCATTACTTTCATCCAGAAATTAATTGTCCCCCCCTCCCGTAGCAACAACGAAAGACCGACGAAATCACAAGTTCCACGCGTTTCTCCTCGCGATTCTCGCCACCTTTTCTCGCCGTTTCTCTTTATTGTTTACATTTCTCGGGGGCGCTGCCGAGTTTCGCTGGGCCGGGCGCGACGACTACGGGCGACAAATGGAGATTATTCGGGGCTGCGAACAGGGACGCGACGATTCCTTACGATTTTCCGAGTCGTTGCCGTCTTCTCCCCGGCGAGATAATCTTTCGCTCGATCTCGGGAATTACCGTTAACGCCCGCTACTCGTTCCTGCAGTTTAAACCGTCGACGAAATACTCCGCATCCGGAGGCAAGGAAAGAGGTTCCCAGGGAAACCGGAGGCCACTGAACCTTTTACGCGTAACCCTCCTTTTCACCCATCCACCCATCCACCTACCCGACCACCCACTCGCATTGAAATTTAGTTAGGCGCGCGCGAGCTTTGCTCTGTAATTGGATTCGCACGCGCCCGGCTCCTGCGTTACTCCTTCCCGCGAAGAAGCGGGAAATTTTATCGATTCTTATCCATGGGTTATACGCCGAGATCTCTCTGCTTCATTTTAACGCGTCAATCCTACTACCTTGGATATTTCGCGAGATGAGCAGCAACGCTCGTGGAGAAATTGATTCCGTTTTCGTCGCGTGGTAGAGGCGAAACGGCAATCACGCCCGGCGTCGGTCCCTTTTTCGACGATTTAACGCGCAGTTTAACACGCGGACTGGTTAACCGCAGGAATCCACGCGGTCGACGTTGCTCGGGTCTTCGAGATTCTAAGGCGAAATTTGCGACTAACTGGGAGCTACGAGGTTCTGAAAGGCTGACTCGTTGTTTCCTTAAGCGACCTGTCCAAGTAAGATCGTCGAAGCGAATCACAGATCTGCCGCTTGTTCTTTAGAAAGGATCGCACGAAGGTGGTTCGATAATTATTACGCAGTCACATTTTTGTTAATGTGTCGAATGTAGTATTAACATTTTGAGGCAAATGATTTTAAGAAAATAAATAACGCCTTCTTTGTTCATACAACAGTCTTATTTCAACTGTATGGAACACAAAATTTCTTGATTTAAGGTACGAATAACGTCCTTCCATGCAGGTTAGCACTAAAAATGTAGGATGTTTTTCTTACACATTACCATAATATACCAAAAAGTTAAATGCTTTTGTATTGCATGGATTTGCATTTACCTATGTAGATTCTTTTATTACGGTTGGACTGTTTTGTATTTATATCAAAATAGCAGCGTTTTATTTTTTACGGCCTGAAAGAGTATTTAGGCTAAGAAGACAAAAAGACTTACGTCACAGCATGGGAACAATGTTCTTCCTCAATTTGGTATCTGTGAGTAGATTGACACGTTTCAAAGGACCTTTGTGTTTTTTAATAGAAAATATTTCCTCTATGAAGATATATTGTAAAAGATGGCACAAAGATGGATCAGATATTAACAAACGAAATGTCCGTATTAAAGGATAACACTGTTGCAAAAACTCAATTGTTATTTTAATTAAACGTCGCGTATAATTACCGAATCACCAAGGAAAGAAGGAAATTTAGCTGTAAATTTCGCGGTAAAACTCCCGGCTTCCCGAGTTTTTTAACGCGTTTCCCACAAATCCTCGATGTCAGTGACGAGTTTTTAATGTTCTTCCACCGGCCATTAAATTTTCGACGGTGCGCCACTCTTTTTCTGTGCCCGCGGCACTGTCTCCGGGACAACACGAGAAATCGAATTAAACCGTCGTTGTGGACAAGATTTTTCCCCGAGAAAAAGAACCGGAACCGGGGGGAAAATACTTGGCAAACAACGACGTCGCTAAAACTGTCTTTAAGATGGCCATTTTCATTGCTACGCGGAAATATTTCTAGAATCACGTTTGCGGTTTGACACGAAATTGCTCATTATCTTTTAAACACACCTTTCGACGCTGTCTTAGTCAGTGTATACGCCGGCAACCATAAATATCAGGACGCTTGCTCGTTTACATTTTCTGGAAAACGTGCGAATTTGGCTTTACTTAATGTTTCACGTTATGGGACACACGCGTGATACGTGAATGAAATAAATGAAAAAAGAATGAACGGCAGTAATTTATGTTGAACTTCGAGTATTCTAATATTTTTAAGTAATTTAAAGTAACAGAGTATTTCAGTTTTCATGGTACAAGTAAGAAGAACGTGATTCATGTAAGAAAGAACATTTCGAAATTGAAATCCTGTCAGGTAGTCAGAATTTGGCTAATTCTGTGTTGGCATAGGAATATACCGTAGGTGCAAAAATAAATGCAAAACGCAGAATGAATTTGTTTCGTTTGAGGCTTTGAATATACAGCGTACGTGTATTCAACAAATATTCACAATTATTTTTCTCGGAAACCAACTGTTTTAAAAAAATTTTATTCTGCTAATTTTCGCGCTTGCAGTGACCTTTGTTCGTCGACTTTGGCTTTCGTACATTAGATAAAAATAAGAAATAATTTTTGAACGGTCGACAAAAAGAGTAGATTATGTTTTTGGCGGGAGGAAACCTGGAAATACTCGCTCTGTCGTTCTCGAATTACGTCGTTTCATGACGCGATTATCGCGGGCCTAACGATGAGCGAGATAAGATCGAACGAACCGTTCCATCGTGGCGAAACGACTGGGGTTTTCGGTGGTTCTGGGAGTGATAACGGCCAAGATCGAACGACACCGGGCAATAAAGCGTAAACGGTGGCCGGATATTACCGGGGGCTTAGAAGCTTTAAACAAAATTAGTCGGCCAGCTCCCGGTGGAGTGGCGTTCCTGGTTAAAGGAAAATTCGGGGGACGCGCGGAGAGATCAATTTCACTGTAGTTTCAAAGTGAAGCCTATTAAATTCCGGGGCTGCGTCTCTGGAGAGGCTCAAAGGAGCACAGGCCTGCCTGGCTACACCGTCACTCTTACCATTCTCTCTCTCTCTCTCCCTCTTGGCGTACATATAAACACAAGACTACCACTATGGTAACGCCTGCAGCAGGCAGAAGGGAAATTTGTAATCGGATAACACTTAGATATAATTGCCACTGCCTTGGTACGCCTACCGCTGTTACTTGCTTACACGAGCAGCGTTAAAGTTTCTCAGATAACGAAAAAAACATCAAGAGATATTTTCACGGGTGTAGAAGTGGTTTTACAATTTTTTACAACTTTTCACAATCTCTGGCCACTTGCCATCAAACGCAAGCTTCAGACTATCGAGTGTCCAAATTTTACGCGGCTACTACGTTCTATATGTTCCCGAAGAACCGGAATTTACAATGCAGATTTTGATCGTTCCATTTATTTACGATCTCGCCGACGCTCGTTGTCGACGACGTTCCTCGAAGCACGCAGGGCTCAAGGAACAATTTTTGCTCGATCGGCGCAAGGAAGTTTGTTCGACGGTACGGACGATGGCCACGAGGAGCATCGTTCGCGTAGCCGCGTTTTCTATAACGAGAGGGAAATGTTTCGCGAAGGTACAAACAGAGAACTAATAAAGAAGAACGGAAGAGGGAGAGCAAGAGGATGGGAGGCCGTTAAAAATAACGAGTTCGTTAGAGATAGCCGTCCGGGAAGCTTATCCGAGCAGCCACGGCCATCGAATTGAGTTTCTCGGCTCGACAGTGCGGCCTGTAGTGATTTAAATTGAGTTACAACGTCGATAGAGTTTTATTAAAACAAGAGAAAAAAGAAGGAAGAACGCACGGCCGAAAGGGGAACGAATTCTTTTTTTCTCTCTCTTTTCTGTTAACGTCTCGAAATATCGCTGGTCTCAGCTCTCCCCCGAACCCTTTCAATTATCTCGTTAATTTCCGAGGGCTGAAAGAGTCGGGTCAAAAGGGTTGAGAGAAGTAGCACGGGAAATATTTCGCGCGTACTCGTCGTTTCTCGAATATCGAACTTAGAGGTGCGGAAGTATCGCGGGAACGAGACGGGCCTGGAAACTCTTCGAGGGAACGCGTTCGAGTGTCTCGGGAAACTGGAAATTCGCGGGTGAACTTTCCAGCCCCGACTTGGCCGTTTCAGAAGCTCGGGCATTGTTTGACTACCGTAGACAATTTCAATCGAACTCTTTTAATTGCCGGTAAGTGCCTCGGTCGTCGGATCGTTGTTGGATTTCGAACGACCAACGACCGCTGAATATTAAATACGAGCGATCAGGTAGAATACCTTCCGTTTCGTCGTACCTTAAGAACAACTTTCTCCCTGTGCTGCGTTTCGAAATTCGCTCGAGCATGGATTAATCGAGGTTCGAAACGAACGCGATCCCTGTTTACTCGACGACGTTTCATTTCGAGAGGATGATTTCATAAATCGACGAGAAGGGACAAAGAACGTGTAAGACAGGCGACGTTACAGGATACGTCACGACGACGTGGAGCCGACAGGGCTGCAGACAAGTGGAAATTCAAGGAAGCAAGCAGCCGGAAAAATGTGGACCCGGTCCGGTCGATCGACGCGCTCTTAAGAAGATTACGCCTCTCTGCCACCCCCAGTTTTCCGGGGGAGGGTGGGTGCCGAGGCAGCCTGGCCGCAGGAGGATCGTTCAGAGACTTACTGCCTTATGAAACTCACGCTCGACCACCATCTCGATTTCATGGGACAGAGAGTTCGTGATCCTTCCAATCGTTCTCTCTCTCTCTCTTTCTCTGCACATTGCCAGCGGACTATCTTTTTCATTCACGATAAAATATCCTCCAAACGTTTACAAAGGAGGACAGAATTGATTACAGTTGGAAATATTCTAAGAAGATCTCCAGATCGAAATACGAGAAATATATATATATATATATATATATATACATCAGGTCTCGGCGATTCGAGAAAATAGCAGGATGGTGGCAGGATGGAGGAAGCGAACCGTGAACGAGCAAGGTGGCAGAAAGAATAGAAACATTCGGTCAATCAAGCCTATCCCCTTTCTTCGCGACGACATCGCCACCGTGAATAGCGGGTAGTGGAAGAATAAAGGGAGCCACGAGACCGAGGAAAAAGGGTTTGAAAAATGAAAGGGGCCGAAGAAACCAGGCGCTGATTGCGTTGGCCTTAATGTTGCCCGACTCCGCCAGATAATTTGGTCCCCTTTTATCGACCCTTCCCACCCTTGCCGCCACTTCCGCGCGCGTAATCCGAGCCGCATCTCGCCTTTTTTAAAGTGACCCACGGCTAGCGCGGCCGCACAGCCCCGCGGGGCCTTTCATTCCCCTAATGCACGCCCGACTTCCACACGGTTCGTAATTCCCACGAAAATAACGCAATATCGCCGAGTGGATCTCTCGAACGACCGCGACCTGCAAACTTTCAACCGGAATCTCCATTAACTTTTTTTATTACGGGGCTTCGCCGTCGTCCGAGTGCCGCGATCCTTACTTATACAAGGGAAATCCCGCGGTGGGATGAGGGCGAGCAGGGGGTTGAACGTTGCCGTAAACTCGGCGATAATCGTTCCGAACGACTTCAAGAAGCATCCTACCATCAGGGACATCGATTTTAATCGCGGTTCGACTGGTCCCTCCGCTGCCTTCTCCGCTTTAAACGGAGGGTGGTAACGTTTCACCGTGATTCCCGGGAGCGGAACCTGTTCCCCGACTGTTCACTGACTCGGTATTAAAACTTGCAGAACGAACAGAGAAATTGGGTCGATTCGAGTTTTTAGGGAATCGTTCGCCGACGCGAAGTGGCATCGATCGAGGAAGAAAGTTTCGACCGGATCGACTGGAAAATTACGGAAGTTTACGTGTTTGGGCGAACGTCAAGCGTCGGGAGAGGATCTTTGATCCTCCTTTTTCAGCTGTACCATGGAAGTTTACTGCGAGAACTTGAAGGCGCGTTAAACAAGAAGCGAAGCAAGAGGCAAAATCCGGGGAAGAGATTTTATCGCACGTATAAAAGGAAGAGTTAGAGAATTTCTCTTTACTCGAGCAGTTGATTTTCTTTCAGTTTTTCTTGTTACATGGTTTCCTTTTTTTAAACTTGTCACACACTACCCGAAGAACTGAGGAATTATGTAAATTCTACGAATATTTTAGAACGTCAATCCAAGATTAATATTGGAACTACCAGGTTGGTCAGCTTCTCGTAAAAATTTTACAAGTTTATAAACATTTTTAAAGATCTTTCTTGAAATATGTAAATATAAGGACTTTATTCCTTGCCTCTTCCTTGAATTTTTCAGATACAAATTTTATCGTAGTTTTAATAATAAATGAAATTAAAGAATATAAATTTTCGCCTGTGTATTTCCACAGAAGAAAAATTTTCCCGTCACATTAAGGTGAGAGAATTAGTATAATACAGTCGATCGTATGATCAGTTCGTTTTAACGAATTCATCTGATTTTTCTAAAAAGAAACTAGGTAGTGTAACCACTTGCGCAAGAATTAATTTATTTGGTTGTTATGACGTATTGGTCAAAACGTTCATTCAACAACAAACAAACAAAAAAAAAAAAAAAAAGAAACGCATTCACTGTAACCGCAGTGAAACTCGTCGTGCGTACAAGTTCGTATACAAACGAACGAAATTGATGGCATATTCTGACGACTAGTTTGTTCAAATACACGCATGAACGAAATATTCAAGTTGTTATACTGGATGTATATTCCAACGATCAGTTCTGTCATACAATGCAACATGGACTTATTCTTATTCCTATTCCGACAATTTTTTTTTTATCAAAAATTTTATTGGCAAATGATGAATTAAAATGAGAAAATGAAATATCTACTTCAAGAGAGGAGAATTGAGAATATTGTAATTTGTTTCGAAATTTGTTCAAACAACCGAATGAATTCTGAGAATATTTCAGGATAATTATAGAAACATATTTTCAATGGCGTCCGCACCTTAAGAAATAATTACGAATAATGCTCCTCGACGAACGCTGTTATAATTTACCACGCTTTCACGACTGCTCCCTTTTAAATTCTCATGCGAGGGCACGAACGTGGGAATTGGAGTCGACAGAAGGGTTGCCCAATGTAATGTTTTAGAATATTCAGAGCAAATAGACCAAGATGTTAACGCACGCCAACCCTAAGATGTATTTTCTAAGATATTTCGTAAGATCACCATCGTGTAAAGAATTACGAAAATTATCACTAGATTATAAATTTTTATACATTTATAGGAAACTGAAAGTTGCAAAAGTACGGACAATGTGCAGAAATATATGAAATATCTAAAATAAAATATTTATTATGACAAAGATTTCTATTTAGGTTTTATTTTTTTATTCCATGTTTGTACAAATTTTAAAAAAATCCACAACCTAATTATTACTGATTTCTTTCTAGTAAAATACATCATGCAATTTCCAAGGAGCTGATCTCGATAGTGGAATGAATTTTCTATAATTTTGTATAATATCTAATTTGTTTTTTCTGTATAAAGTGATACAGATTACATTTCTTCATTTAAGTAATTTGGTCATGATAGAAAATATTTATTTAGCTTGAATAGTTTAATTATGTTAGAAAATTTCTCTTCTTCAGGTACAATATTCAAGATCTTTTTTCATAATTCTTAGTTCCTGTTAAAATCTAAGTTACCTTGTCTAACTAAATCTAAGTCTAAGTAATCGTAGTAATTTAGATTTAAATATTTGTTATTTATCAGCTTGTTACATGTGAAATGTATTTTCAATTTAGTAATTGGAAATATTGTTCAACATTTAAACCTTAAATTAATCTTTTACACTTTTTAGAAATCTTCCAACTTTGCCTGACAATAATGACAATAATTAATTAAAGTGTATCGAACACAGTGAATTATTAATTTGATTAATGTTATTTTCAAGAAAAGTACAAATTGACTGGAGAGAACAAGCTTCGCAAAGAAATTAGCTGTTCATTACAACGATAGAACTATACCGGCGATTAAAATATAAAACTTTCATCAAAGAAATTGAACTGTCGGGAATAGGAGAATCTCTATAATGCGATAAGTTAACACCAACACGTACTTTCACAAAAATTCACAATTTAAGCAGGTATCTAAAAGCACGCCGCTCTCTGTTTTCGAGAGCTCATTAAAATCACGTCGTTTTAATCTGATACTGAACGAGTAAATAAATATAAAGTTTCTCTTGTTCTTTGACTCCGATGCGCAATAAAGTTCGGTAAACGGTAGGATTTTTCTCTGATTTTGCGCCCGTTTAGGGGACGATAGGAAAAGTTGCAACGAGCTCGGCGTTCCCGGTGCTTTGGTCCCCAAAGGAAACTTGCATTTTCAACCTTGTACCCAAGTTCCCCATGCGGATCACCTCGGATGCTTAAAGTTGCACGACGCTGTTACAATGGCTCGGTGTCGATGAAACGCCGGGACTTCATTAAAAGCGGGAATAATGAGGTTGCTTCGCTGGCACACGCGTTAGGGATTCTTTAAATTCCTGTTTTTCAATTACACCGTGCGTAATTTCGTCGCGATATCGACGAGAGGACATCGATCGTTTTTCGCACGGGATATTGCCTTTCAGTTTTAATTAAAAACGTTGATTCATATATGACTGACGCCATTAGGCAAAAATTTCGGTATACAGTGGTTTATTATTGATAAAAAAGTTTTATGCGCTTGTACGGAAGATTTAAGACTTGAAGAAAAAACGAGAATGTACAAAATACAGAATCAAACTAGTTAAGCTTTAGTTCTTTGAGTATCTCGCATTCTTTATACTACTTTTAAAGGTAATTTTTAATTATAAAAACCTAGTTACTAATATCTGAATATCAAAATGTCCAAGGGATTATAGCAATTAATTATACATTTAGAAACATAGGCACAAAAATATTCCAGGTACAGGGAATTTTTGCTTCTCCACGCGAGCGTAACTATTTCATACTTTTAAATATTTGAACGTACTCATGAAAGCTAAAGTAAACCTCTATAAAGATTTCACATGTTTGATAATAAAAGCAGCGTATCAGAGTCCTCACATTTTATTCCTACGCAAATATAAAATATAAATGAGGCAGGTACATCCACAATTTGGTAGCTTGGTAGTAGCTTACTCTCTTCGGAATGTCTTCTCTTTGCTTTGTACATCCTGTGAGAGTGTTTTACACGAGAGGAGAAGTGGGCGCGAAAAATAGTTTGACGTAGAAGAAAAATTCAGAGGTGAGGAGAAAGGAGAGGATAACACGAGAACTTCAGTCGGAACGATGCTCGTAGTAACGATCGTTCAAGAAACGTGTATCGTTCCAATCCCTACACGTTGCAATGAAATGCTACTTTGACCTAGCCCTGCTGCGAAACCCCCCCGGTAAATTGATAGCTGTAAACTGGCGCAGCACAGCCATACGAATGTTTTATTTCATAGTTGTTCCGATGAAATACGATCCTTATCCCTGCAGGAGCTCAAAGTGTTATTTTCCCGGCCCCGGCCCCGGCTCTGGTTCTGGTTCAAATAACATTAATCGAGAAAATTGATCGATAGAATGAAGCAAATCTCCCCCGCCTTTAAATCAACTTCGACGTCTTTAATCTGCATTCATCGTTCTATCGTTTGCTGATAAATTGATAAATTGCTAGAACTAAATAATTCAATCAGACTCGAGAATCTAACGTCTAACAACGCACAATCGACGTTCCTTGGTAAAATGTCTTTTGATTTTGATATCCGGTGCAGTCGCCGGATTTCATTTCATTCAGGTTGAATGAATTAAGAATCAAATAATTAAATCTAATTTGAAAGTCTAATGTCTAACGATATGGAATCGATAGCTAGTAAAATATTCAAACGTCTTTCGACTTCGATATCTTCAATCTGACGTATTCATCACATACTTATAAACATCAGAAGCGTGTAATATTCATTAAACAAGCAAAAAGATCCAAATAAATGAGAATTTTTCAGACTCATATTTATCAAGAATCTTCTGACTACTATACGTTCTCGAACTTCCTGTATATTCTGACTACTATGCGTTCTCGAATATCCTGTACATTCAGTCTGACGAATTGCTAGAACCAAAGCTAGATCAAGTGGAATTTTAAAGTCTCGCGTTTAATAACACGTAATCGACAGTTTACAGATTCCTTGGTAAAATATCCCGTCGAAGCACGAGTCGCCAATTGTCGATTCCCGATGTTAATAATCGTTCTGCCGTTTCATCCCTTTGTCCGAGCCATCTGGAAATAGCGAATACGAACAAAGCAGCCGGCATGAAGTTAACGCCGAATTAGTCAGCAGCCAGAGCCGTTCAGAACACCGCAACCGGTCTGATATGGGCAGTCTCAGCCTGTGCTCCAACTACTAGCTAATACGTCAAGCCATTTATTCTCCGCGCGCGTTTGTAACTCCGGACACGTATGCTCGGTCCTCTTCTCTTCCCTCCCGCCCCGCGACTCGGAAACCTCATCCACGCTCTTGTCTTTTCTGGTTTCTCTTCATCCACGGTCTGATAAACTGTCTCTGTTCACTGCAAGCGAGCATTGATTTCACCTGACTTTTTTCTGCGAAGTATATTCAAAATATATTTTCTTAACTCCAGTGTGTTGTTAACGATCGGTATAGTATAGTTCTACTTTCTTACGTTTTGCAAACTCACAATTCCATTGCTGAAACATCGTACTTTAAGATTTTCGAAAATTTGAACTGAATGCCAACCAAAGTAAGTGCAAGAATCAACAAAAGTGCAAGAATGTACGTTTGGTACGTAAGATTTACTAACCAACCACCCCGAATGACACCGAAATACCGATATATTTTTCGCTACACGTCTTTCCGACAAAGAACCCCCATTGTCTCCGGAATACTAACTAAATAAATTACGGCAAACGGCTCTCACGGTCTTACTCTTCTGAGATTAAATTCACGAGTCAATGGAGCGAAATTGGTTTGCCTCGATTATTTTACAAGTCGCGCTTCAAGGAGCCTATTCACCGACTTGCATAAAGTTACACAAAGGTTGCCACTATCGCAAACAGATATCCCGTTCCGATTCCATTCATTCTTCCTTCTCCTCTTTGTCGTCCCGCGTCTTTATTCCGTCGCGGATATAATCTTTCCCTCCGCCTTATTTGTCCCCGGCCATAATTCATGCACAGACCGATTTTTCTCCCTTCTTCCTCGCCCCGTTTCGCCTTATTTTTCCTTTATATTCTCCATTTATATAAGCGCACCTGTACTACTCTCCTTCGTCCTCTCCGTCCATTTTTTCCTCCGTTCTTTCCCTTTTCGTTTCGTTCGCGTCCCCTCCGCCGCCCGCCGTGTTTTTCCGGCAAATGCGTGCACCCCTGCTTCCCCTTTCTTGTTTGCACCGTTATTTTCTATAGGTGACGCGCGTATTTTCGTTTCCTCTGTTCCTTTGTCTCTCCATAATCTACGTGTTCGCCGACTATTCGTTCCTGCCTTCCCCCCGCCCCCATATATATCCCAATCCCACGGTTCCATCTCCTTTCTTCGGAGTTACATACGTGCACGGTATTTTCCATCGTGGCTGACATTACTCTCTTTGAATTTTTCTCTTCCTTTATTTTTACCCTTCTGCCTGTATTTCATCTTTTCTCGTTTTCCTCCCCCCTAGCTAGCCGTCAGTCAATTTGTGAAACACGAGAATTCTATTTACGTATCGCGGCGCAAATAAGGTGTTTTTGGAAGCCGTTTCCTTCTCCTGCAAAATCTCGCCTCGCAATTTTCGTTCTCTGCACGTACTTCCAAATAGCTGTATGATTTATTTTTTACCGTCTAATTCTTGGAAGCTGTGAATAAGCCATCTTTGAAGCTGTTGCATAAAAGATCGAGGTTTAAGTTTGTTGTATTATATCAAATTTAACATTGTCAGGTATTACTATATTAAATTTAGTATATTTTCGGTCAAAAGATTTAAACAGAGATATTTTAGATAATTATACAATTCTAATTAATATATCTTATAATATAATATAGTATTACATATAATAATACTTTTATAACACGTCTAATTATACTTTTCCAATCTTCTTATGCAAACTTATACTTTGGAAAGTATAATTTACAAAAAGGGAGTTTTAAAAGAATTGTTTTATGCCATTAATTATTAATATACGTAGTAGAAAGCATTGTACTTTCGCTATTTTAAGTAGATTCATTTCGTACGTATATTAAATACAATTTCGTACTTTGAAGTTTCTTATAGAAATCCACAGTTTAATAATTTTGTCCAGAGAAATGGAGAAAACAAAAGAAATACTTGACTCTTACATCGATTCACTGGCTACATTCTTGTTTCTCCTACTTTGAATATCAACAAGTAATTCTTAATCGCATTACCAATTAGATAAAGCTCTTCTATTAACAGATAAAGTCGTCGTTTAATTAATTTGCAGCAAGATGGAAGCACTTTCGAGCTTGATATTTCCCAACAGTTCTTGCTGTTCAACCCTTCGATCGATTTCCTTCTCTCCGCTTGTCCGCTTTCTCCTCAAAAACCCCGCCGCAACAGTGGAAATTCGAACCGTCCCAACGAAGCGAAGATGCGTATCTGCGCCACCGTTGGTACAGGGATTACCTCGGAATTTTGGTTTATCGCTGGCCCCGGGTCGTCGAAGGCTAACCGCACGCGATAAAACGTCGCGTTTCCGCCAGCACCGACCAACCCTCCTCATTCATCGGTGTACACGTGGTAGTTGTCGTCGGTCGTGCAACGAGCACGCCAGACGAAAGACAAAGTTCCGGCCGACGTGTCGTGTTCCCCGTGCCGCGATAGAAGCGGATTAAATCGATCATCGGGATACAGTTTTCCGTCGAAAAAAGAAACGAACGATCGAGCGATGCCGAACGCCTCTGCTCTAATGAGTGTCTTCCTCGTCCTGCCCGTAAATCCTAGGGTTCGGTCCCCAACCGGGCGCGCCCAGGGACGAGAGCAAAAATCCACGTGTTCTCCCTGCCAGTGAAATTTACGGGAGGGATTTAATTTTTCAGACGAGCCGCCCGTACGTTTCTCGGATTTCCACGCTGCATTCCCGGCCTCGCCTTTAATATTCTGCTGGCGTGCCGGGCGTGCAAGTTCCTACGTAAGTCGCACAGGGTGGTTTCCACCGCTCACGACGAATGAGACTCGCAGGGAAACGTCGAGCGTGGGCAAACATGTCGCGAAACCTTTGGAATATTGTCAGTCGAGGAACGCTACCCGGCGCTTGTAGCTGATTTTGGTATGCGTTCGATCAAACGCACACGCGTTGCACGTATGAAACCAGACCTTTTCGCGGAACGAGTACACAGCGGGTGAAAGAGAATTTATAAGACACAAGAGTACGACGAGTACGTATCTTTGCGAAACTGTAATTGTCTGGAGCAAGCACGCTTGCGACGAGAGTAACAAGCAATTCGTACAAACGTACGATTTTTGTACGGATTTGTATTTACGTGTTACACTGAGAGTGCAATTCGAGGAATGTGAACGAGAAATTTATGACACGGTTAGAGAGAGTAACGTTTAGTTTCACTTTACGAAAGTTAGTTCTAATTTTTTCTCCAACCCCCTATGGCATCACTCTGTCGTAAATTCCGCTACATCTCAAGTGACATATCTCCTTAACATTTCTTAATACCAACGGATGGATGGAATTCATACACTCCCTTTCAGAGAGTATTTGAACATTACAATTCTGTATTAAAGCATTTATAATCGTGTAAATTTATTGTTGACATCGAAACTAAAACGCCCTGTATTCTATTTACACCTACTACTCCCTGATCACCGAATTAAAACAATTTTTAATTTTCAACGTTTCACACAAAATAATAATATACAAACAATTTAATACCGAGGAAATATTTATGCGTACATAAATAATTGTTTGTAAGTGCAACGAATGATAATTATTTGATGACACAATGAAAAAGCGGACACGACGAAGCAACATGCTATAATAAATATAAAAGAAGAAAACAAACCACTAACATTTAATGTACGTATGTTACTTTACATTTGTCCAGTACATATGTACTTTAATAGTTAATAAAATTTGTTATTAAATACCTGTCGGTTTTTACCGAAAACTTGAAAACCACGAGCGGTTGTGGTCCGTGCACCTCAAGCGTGTAACGTAACGATTGCAAGGAGAAACCCCGGCCGCATAAATGAGGGACGGGAAAATTCTTGCCAGGTGGTTTGGGGATAATGACCGGATCGGTGGAGCGCGATAAATCGGTCGGTTCTACTTGCAAATCGCTTCCTTCTCGCAATTTCTGGGCGGCGCGTGTGCCGGTCAAATCAGCTGTGAATAACGCGCAAGGAGAATGGCGTTCTATCGAGCGGACAATCGCGAGACAGCGGCGAAGAGTGGGGCGAGAGGGGGGGGTCGCGACATAATCGTCAGCCCTGTCGAAGAATGGGCACTCGTTAGTTTCACGAAACTTCCGCCGCGCCGTGGCTTTAACATAATGCGCGGATAAATCCAGCGGAAAATTCCACGGCGGCGGAATCGCGTAATTTAGAGACGGCGTGTGCGAACGACGGCGGCGGCGAAAAGCCCCCCTGGCTGGTTAGAGCTGAAGGATTTACAATCGGCTCGAAGGAAGCCAGTCGTTTGCATTCGAAACGAGCGCCTCTTCTGCGCCTTCGCGTGGCCTTTACGAAGCAACGAACCAGCCTGCTTACCGCCGCGCGAAATGATTCCAGATGATTTGTTCGAAAACTATGACTCGCGCAAACTTGTCCAACATTTGCTTGTTTTGATTTTCTAAGATGAAAATCGTCTGGAGGTTATTGAAATCGTTTTCACGTTGGTTGCAACGCAATGAGAGGAAAAGTTGATCGTTTTATTGTCGAAAGAAGCATCTTCATCATTTTAAATTTGTAACTGATGCAAAAGTGATGAACTTTTGTTTCGAGCAAAAATCTAGAGTGATTCAGTCACAGTCACTGAATGAAACAGCTATTCTATAAATAATTTGCAAGTTGAATGTGTGAATATTTCAATTTTTTGTTATTACTATGAGAACGGTTAATCTATTGATAGAAAATTAATTTAAAGAGGCAGCCAAAACTAAAAAAAAAAAAAAATTGCTGACTGATCACTGTTCTCTGTAAAAAATTTTAAAAACAAGTCAAGTTAAAATATACGCGAAGAAAATTGACAGAACGTGACCCGTGACAGAATACGCGCATCCTGCGGTATAATAATTTACGGTAGCTGCCCACTGGACTAATAGATCATTCACAGAACTCCTTAAACTTCACCAAACTACACGAAATATTCGGCTGCAATTTATGTCTTACTCCGCTGGTATAATTGCACCGAAATGCACATCTAACTAAACTATTGCGTGTCTATCGATTTCTTGTCCAGCGGAAAATCCAAATTTCTATTATAATTTCACTCAGCCGCGCAACTATCGCTATATATTATACTTCTTATTGAATTTCCAAGTGGTTTCAGTGTCACGTGTGTACCTATCGCACGTTCCAGCTGGCAAAATCAGTTCGGAACGAACTTGCGGTCCCCGAAATGCGAACCTGCTCGTACAAGTACGGATCCGTTTTTCGCGTCCCGGTCACGAGCCGGCTCTATCTGCACCCTGAAAACTGGCCATGGAATCCGTAATTTCGGTGCCGTGATTGTTATTCACCCGTCGCCTCCACTTCGAAACGTTTCCATCTATTATGCCGGGCTTCGAAGCGAAGCAAATTCAGTCTAAGAGTGTTATATTAGGTCGTACGTTATCTAGCTCGGTGGTTTCTGACCCGTCGGGCCACTTTGCGGATCATCCCGGGCTATCTTCGTCTCGTCGAACGACTACATCAACCCCTCTATGGTTAGGGGTAGAGGGGCACGTGCCCGAGATTCGTAACTGGAAGTCTAAGCTTCGCTCCCGACCGAATTTGGAATAAAGCCGTGGTTTAAGGTTCGTGTCATTGCCACGACGGAGCTATTTATGGGCCTATCGGGGGGCGCGGGGGGTGAAACTCGCGTTCGAATTGGGCAAGATGTCGATGTGAATTTCTTGGAGTAGCAAACCGCGCTAACCCTCGCCTGGCGGATGCAGGGTCACTTTGACGGAACAATTTCCGTCGCTCTGTTTCTGAAATGCTACAAATAAACTTTGCCATATTTGTGTTGGGTGTCAGAGGCGTATGTGAAATATGGGAAATTGTAGCTATATATGTTGTGCCTATATAACTTTACGTAGGTTTGCAAATTGTGCGTGCAATGAATATTACACGTCGTGTATAAATAATTGGACACACAGTGCAATTGATTTTCTGAACTTTTAAATAATATTTCTGAATATTCAGATTGTTCGATTATCTGACATTTCTAGTAATTTATTACGAATTCCCTTCTGTAATGTTTCCAAGTATTGGTTAAAACGATTAATTTTTAACAATCGAGTTATTGATAAGAGATAAGTTTACAAGAAGAACACGCGCAACGAATATTTCTTGGACATTCTGTACAATATTGATACTTTTAACATTCTGCGTAATATTTCTGCATGTCACGCGTATCTGTACATTTAAATTTTCCAGTTTGCGTACCTTAATAAAGTAGTGTACTTATGATAATAAATACACAGTTCATTACTTTCATAAACGTCAGCAAGATATACTTTTTAACGTGAAAGCACAATTAGAAGGGGAATTATGAATGTCCGCGATTCACGATGTGAAACCTGATATTCCTCGTCGCGCGTCCCGTCGGTTTCATTAATATTCGTAACGTGTCACGGGTGTGTTTGTGAAACTCATTAACTTGTGAAAAAGCCGAGATCCTTGTCGATATCTTATTCAGTCAATGCAACGCTGCAGCGCTGTTTCAAAGAACGCGAGGAAAAATATATAACGCGAGGGATCTGCGCTGCGTCTGACGCGTGACCGACTCGTTCCACTAGCGGCATCTAATTCAAGCGACTTCAACTTCGAGTCTCGGTTCTCACCCCCGTTCTCCAGGTTAAGAACAAGTTGTTAAAACGTGCATTGCGTTTTATAATTTAGCTCAACCGTTTCGATCCATTACTGGAAAATGTAATTTTTCGTAGAAAAAAAACTGCGTTCGAAGAGAAACTAATTTCTTTTTGCTGTCAACTTTTTAAACGTGAAAGTTTTCAAATTTTTCCGCATCTCTTCGCGATTATTGAACATTTTATAAATTACACTTTCAGAATCGTGAAAAATTCCAAATATTTCATGTAATACAAGTAGTACAAGAATACTTCCCCCGTATGCAAAATTGAACGAAAAATAAATTTCGTTTATCATTTAGAATCTTGCATTGCGCCGTCAGTGTTTGTTTAATAAAAATAAATTCCGACGATGCCGCGATAATCCATCATTCTGTTTTTCGCGTATTTTTCCATATACCTCATTTCCCTATCGCTTTCCCTCGAGCAAAGGCGAACATAGTCAATCAAAATCACCGCAGGCAACGTTCTCGCGACGCAATTACTCAGCCTCTAAAGTCCCGAAGTCGAGGCTGCATGCTTGAAAACTCGCTTCGAGCATCGACGCGAGCTTGCAACCACGCACGCCACTTGTTATTGCATACGTAGTTATCCTCCCGTGTACATGATGTCATCGACACTGATATCCGGCGCATTATCCGCAGGAAGTTACCCAGGCTAACTCGGCAATAGCTGCTTAGCGTTAGTTATTCCAAGGAATTTCATCAAAAGTTTCCTCATTTACGCCCGGCGACGGATTAGATTTCTCGTTGTAATATTTTACTTTGCTGCTCCGCATTAATTAAAGCTTATTATTCGTGGATTTCGTTCGATAAACCGCAGAAAAATAATCGCCATTCTCAGAAACACGTTCTTTGAATCATTGATTCGTTCCCGTCAAGTTCATTCCACGTACGACTTGATGTTTGGAATGCTAAACTAGTCTAATGTAATTATCGCTGTTGCTGAGACGATTCACTATTAATTCTTCTTATTATTAGGACCAATGTTGCGTAAGTGTTATACAATATTTCAATTGTTTCATTGAACGTAGGAATTAAATCGGTGGGTTTTTTGAAAATCTTGCCATTTATTCCCTTTACTTTGGAATCATTTCGATAGGAAATTGTTTTTTTTTGTTTTTTTTTTTTTTTTGTTTTGGATCGTTCCGTGTTGTAAAACGAATTTTTCTTGCACCTGAGGGGAGTTTTCGTATAATAATTGTTCAAATTTCCAATTCTCAAGCTTGTACGTCGAAATGCTTTTTATCAAATATGTCTAGATTTTTATTGGAGATAAAATAGAATTGAAAATAGACAAAGAATCGTATCGTTTCTTTTAAAAATGTGTTTCATAAATGTGACGATTTGTACAATATTCAATAGAAAAGCACCGAATTAATTTCCACGTCTAATATACCGTCGAATCTCTTTTATATTACATTGCAATAATGAAGTGGAATTTCAAGAATTCATACAAATCAATGTCTGGAATTATATCAAATTGAAAGGGATTAAAATATTTTCAATGTTACGATAAACTACTGCTCGGTCCTCGATCTTTGCTTGGCGAACGTTGGGTCGATTCGAACCCGTTATAAATAGTCAAACGCTGAGATTTGCATCATGTTACATCACCTCCTAGTCATCATTCATTCATAGAATTCATGAAACACGTGCACAATTTGCGAATTACAACGAATGGAAACTCATAAATATTACGTATCTATAGAGCTGACCTGCATGTGGCTTTCTTTAAAATTACGTAATAAAAAAAAAATACTAGTATCAACTGACAGAAAAATAAAAATATCTAATCAAAAGATCGACTATCATTGAAATTGCAATTTCTTCTAGGAACTCGAATCTATCTCGGGTTAATTCAAATTACTGATTTTGTACATTTTCATTTGTAAGTGAATAAAATTAAAATCGAAACCAAATCGAAGGTGATGGAAACAAGATACGGCTCTCGCCGAAAAATTCCCCCGCGAAATCGGCTGTGATTTTTCATCCGGGGATTTCCCTTGGTTCGCGTAACAAAAAACGAAGTCGAACTTGATTTCACTCCGAATAGAGGAATTCAATCAGCCCTACGGCGAGGGGAACCCTATTTTAAAGTGACCCGAACGATCAACGATGAAACGGGGATCGAGATTCACCCGGTGGTATTGATCCCGGGGCGAGCGGGTAGTATCGTTTTCACGCGCCATCAATTTAAATTCCCAATCCACCCTCGTCGTTAATATTTAACTAGCCGAACGTAATTTCTTCTCGCGCGAACGAAGAGAGAGGGTTGGTTGCACGGTTCTCGGAAGGCTGCTCCGTTAATTACTCGTGACGACGACGCGGCACACCGGGGACCGAACCGAGCGCAGTATCGAAACTGCGGCTCGACGACGCAATATCGAGCCGAGCTTGTTACTTGTCGTTGACAGTAAAATTGCCTTTCGTTCTTTCTCTTCCTTTTCCTCGAAAGAAAAGAAAAAAAAAAAAGAAAAAGAAAAAGAAAAAGAAAAAAAGACAGAGTGACTGCGAACGAACGACAGGGGGGCAACCATTTCTGAGGGGCGTAGTCCAATCTGGCGAGCGCGAGGGATTATTCGATTGAATAATATTGAAGTTCCGTAGTCAGTGGTCGGTGCAGGACGTCAGATGGAATTCCATCTCTTCTTCTGGCAGTCAGCTCTCTCGCCACTCTTTCGCCGTTCGCCGGAAGGCGAAGGGCGAAAAGGAGCAGCCAGAGAGTAAAATTGGTCCGAGCGACTGTGTAACCTTTATCTCCGGGAGAGAGGAGGTGGTCGACCTTTGCACAGTCTCCCCCCTCCCCACCTTTGCCCCTCTTTCGTTCTGCCTAACCACTTCTATCTATATCCTTGATACCTCTTGGTTCATCTTCGCCGAAACTCGTTCCATCCTCGCCGGGACGTTACACGATTCGCTGAAATCTCTGCAAATAATCAAACACCGCCGTGAAAGAGGAAGCGGACGATTACTACAATTACGCGGATAATGGGATTCTTCGTGAAACGAAACCAAGGGGATAGATCGGCGAGTTCGCGAAGGAAAGTTCGACTTGGCCTCGAAAGTTTTATTTACCCGACCGATCATCTTAATGGACGAGAGATATACACGCGCGTCTCGAGTTCTCCCTCGGGGGTAGAGATCAATCCCTCCGACGGATATTCGTCTTCTTCGCGGTTTTATTTATCTTGTAATTAGCGGAGGACGCGGGCTGAACGTTCGTTAAAAAAATTAGCGCCCCCCACCCCCCCTCCTCCTCCTCCGGATGTCAAGCCCCGCAAGGGTCGTAAGAACTGGGCCGCAGTTGGCGTATTCCCGGGCGAGTGCGAAACTACCGAAACGTTTGGAAACTTGTGCTCGGTACAATGGTTGGTGCGCGGCTCCCGACGCAACATCTTCAACTTTCCGTGACGTTTGTCTTTCTCTATCTGGCGCGCTCGACGTCGGCCGATAACGCCCGCGGAGGAACAGCCAGCAGCGGGAGGAGACGTAGCTGGACGGCGATTCGAATCGACGACACATAACAATGTTATCGCTGCGTCAGACAGTTACGTGGAATTTACGCGAGGTACACAGCGCTCGGAGACGCGAGTCGTGTAAGTGAAATATATCTCGACCATCCTGTACCAGGCACCGGTCGCCGCCATCATCGTCGTTCGATGGCGTTTGTTTCACCGGCGCGCGTTACCACTTCTTTTAATTTTCCTCGCTGAAGATAAAACGCTCGCCGGTTTAACTGTAAATTATTCATAAGCCCGGCTGACACTCGCGTCGTTTCGATCTCCCCTGTTTTTTCTCTTTTTTTTAATTTTATTTTCCGCGTTTTGAGTTATTCTCTAAACCTGAATTTAAATGCACTGTGACTGGTTTGCAATTAAATTACTCGTTAAACTATCTGTTGTACGAAAAGTATTCATTTGTATATCAAAACATATTAATTTGTTACATATATCAATGTTAGAATAATATGATATAATATTAATTTGCGTGTATGTTAACATTTTCACTTTAATTTTGTAAAAGACAGAGTATTAAGATTAAAATATCTCTCTCCTCAACTAATAATTTTTCTCGAATTAAATAGCTTAGTACAATTTTGTAGGAAACAACGAGCTACGTCGATATTGGTGCATTAAGTAATATAAGTAGAGATCTATAAAAAAAAATTACTTACATCAGACTTACTGTGATTCCTGAAATGAATTATTTCTCCGTGTAACAGATAGTTTACGAGCAACTTGCATTTATCGATCAAAACCGGGTCATCCTGTACAATATCTTTCGACAAGTCGTGTCTTATAACACGTGCGCGATATTTCGCAAGTACGTTGTTTTTCAGCGATTCGAATCTATTATAGTATACGTCGAAAGCAGAGGATGCTTGATATATTTCCTGCGGAACATGTTTGGTTATCGACGTATCGTTTTTATTCCCGTTGTATCTTACTGCATATGCAGCGTAGCTATTCGCCTGTGCTCTGTGTTATTTTACGAACGACTGGACGCGTTGCTCAACTACGAAACACGGCTCGTTTCGGATGTTCAACAATGATACTCGTGACACTTGTTCAGCCGAAAACAACTGAAACTTTTAATCACGTTATTCACCTGCTTGCCAGCAACGTGAAAAGACGTCGAGCGGCTACGCTCCGACGTTGGATTAGAATAGTCGACCAGAATATAGCGTCTGAATTTGTCACGACCCTATCTACTGTCTTTTTGCCCCATTTTTCCTCGATCGATCTCGTCTAAGCGAGAGAAGAACGTTATCGCGAGCGGTGTCTCGCAAAGTCTCTGCCGAGGAAAAACAACTGGCAAATAGTGTCGTATTCCCGTTTCAGCAAAACTTTTTTTATTATCAAAGTTTATTTGCCCATCTACGTTCCCTGTCCCATGTCTACCGGCCTCCAATTAGAAATCAGCCGCTGTTGGCTGGCTCTGCCCGCTATTCTCGCCGAGTCGTTTGTCAGAGATTATTTTCTACTCAGGATCGCCATCAGCATATTCATGCTTTAACGATATACGTAGCCGGTTTCGCGGAGGAAAGTTTATTTGTCTAATTAAATTTGCTCTCGCGCGTCTATCAATTAAACTGCTGTATATAAAACGACCAAGTTTAAAAATGTTTGAAGTCGTTTGAATCGTTATACCATTAGACAATATACTTGTTTAATTTAAAGTTTAAATTGAATCGAAATGAATCACCGTGTTAATTTTTTTATTTGCATTATAAAAAGGTTAAGATGTTTTAGATATTCTGTATTTGTACAACGTTCGCAATCTCGTGATCAATCGATGCGATGCGAATAACATAAAATGGTATGATTATGAAATATTTTTACTTCTGTCGTGTTTAATTTCAAAGTACGTAAAACGAAAACATTGCTATTTATATTCGGCTGTTGACTAAATAAAGTTTCGCGATACAAGTATTGATACAGTTATAGTAATTGATAGCAATATTTTGTCGAGACAAATTGAAATATGAATGGGTAAGAAATGAAAGATGCGAGTGTATGCTTATGCTTTCCTGGAAAATGGTAAACATGTACAAGGATCGTATTTATTCTGAATTTTTCGTTCGAAATGTTGTTTTAAAATGCGCGATTTCAGATATACCCGTGCAATACCCGTAAATAATTACAGATTCGAGGCAATTTCTGCAAAGTTTCATGAACAGAAAGATAAGTTACAAGAGCTAATTAATACGAGCAGTGTAAAACTTGTATCGGGGAAATTCAAGAGCAAAGAACAGGAAAAAGTTTGAAGTAAGAATGAGGTAAAGAATAGAAACTTTTATTCACGTATTTTACGATCGGTCATTTATATCTGTAGGACATTTATCGTTGTAAATCTAGGAAACTTTTGTGGACAATCGTAAATTGTAAAAGTTAGCTCAACTACTTTGATAACACTATTAAATACTTAAATTATAAAGGATATGTCGTAACTTGAATGAAATTTTATTTGATTTCTCGACTCTTTATTTTCTCGATAAGAAGTAACTAAGTTGTTGCAATTTAGTTGGAAATATTATCGTGAGCCATCCTATTCCGATTTACACGCACTGATTCTTGCTTACTTTTTTATCTTATTTATATATAACGCACTTTAAAGAACTTTCGTGTGACGCGAATAAGTTAAATTGAACTGAATTCAATTAAATTCAGTTAAATATATAATGCAACAAAGCTGAAAATTTACGGAATCAGCAGTGGATTAAACCTGCGACCTGGGATGTTGCAGTGAGAAATTGCAGGTCAATGTTCTCTCCGATAGTTAAACAACTAGCGCCGAGAGAAATTTCGCGAACAATAGACTCATTGTTGCAAGTGGCGCAACATTCTCCATTACGAAAGAGAATTCGTAGACGAATTGCGAAACGTGCATAAATATGTTAAATATTTGAAGAAGCCACCCATTAATGAAAGTCACATACACATGTATAATTATAATTACTCACACCGCTGTATTATCTGGCCAGTATTTTAATTAATACCTTAATGAAGTTAACAAAATTTTCCAGTAATGGAACAACAACTTTTCTGTTGTTGGATTTCGTACATCGTCGTAGGATATTTATTTTGATATTTAAGACTGTGATATTTTTTTGATTATAATTTTTCTTTAGCATAAGTGAACGCATTTCATTGAAACATACACGTGCTTTGTTGTTTCTGTTTTATTGAAAAAATCCTTTCTCAAATACGAAACATTCGTGTGAAACAATTCGGAAAAAGACCTTTGTTACTGTTACAGCAAACATTCCATTCCGACGAGGAATAATATTCGTTACATCGTTAGAATACTCAGACTAACAGATAACAAGTATTCTGGTCATCTCGTCTGCAATTACCTAAATAGATTCGCCTCCTGCTCTACCATTATCGTCCGATTCATTTACCAGAAATTAATTCCTAGGACGCAAGATCTCCATAACCCTGTCTGAACCGCAACTAACTTCTCGGTTCGGTTATTCAGCCCGGTTCCGACAGGGACCGCGATCGAGCTCATAAATCACTAACAGCGCACGAAATCAACCATGCAAAGTCGTCATTTGTGTTCGCTTCACGTATGACACGCCTGGCCAGGTCAATCTCGATCGACGTTCACAAAAAGCGGATCGAACCACCCGGACCATCCCCCACGTCGACCAACCACCGAGAGAGACTTTGCCCCTCCGCGTCTACGTGTGGAACCGATGGCGACGTGAATTCGCTCGAGAAACTGTCCGACCCGGGAAATCGGAAGAAACGCGCAGGAAAAATGAACCTGTCCCCATGGCGAATCGCCTTGGGAACGCCACGATCTCGAGGGTCGAGGGTTCGATGCTTTTTTTCCGATGTAAGCGGAGCTATTGCCGAGACGGAGCGTCGCTGTTAGACATTGAGTGGCAATTTTCGCTCGTGAAGAAAAGGATCGTAGTAGCTGGCAGCGCTGAAACGAGGAAAATCTTATTTAAAGACCCGTTTCTCCTCCAGTCGGTTATATTTCCATTTCTCGCGCGATTTAATTGTCAGCGATCCACGATACCGCGATAAAGCGGTTGTTTCTTTATCGCGGATAATTCGCCCATTTTCGGCGCGTTGATATATTTCAAAGAAAAATCTAATTTGATTTCGAATTATCAGTCGGTCAAAGAAAATTATCTTCTTTGCTAGTTTTAGAATCAATTTTGTACTTTTATCCTGGATATTTCAAACACTCAAGCCGAAATTATCAAACGTGTAAAAGTTCGATATCAAGAACTGTGCAACAAATTTAACAATATTCGTAATATGTCAATTATTCTTCGATTATCCACATAATCTTCAGACGAGCTTTTAGCCGATTTCTAGCGATGATGGACCAAACATTCGAGGAGCTAATGCGTATTTAAGTGCTCGTGATTTACGTGATCGCAGAGACAAAAGAGACCCAGCTTGATTTCGACTTGTCGGTCGTTCTGTCCTTGGTGCCCAATTTTTGCACGCGGTCACAGCTGGTGGAAAATACAGGGGTTGGCTGATTGTCAATCGAACCGAATAGTCGCGAAAGTGAGGTACGAGCGGCGAGAGCACTGCGCTCGTGAAACAGGTTAATAAACTGTGTTTAAATTTAAATAGAGGGTTGCGGTTCTGTCGCTGGCCTGCGTGACAAACGTGTTTCGACCACCCTTGTCGGGGATTAGGGAAGCCAGTGGTACGATGGACCGTTTTAATTGGTATTCCTGACACGGTTTTTCTAAGTATCGTCGTTCACCGTGCTATTTTATTCACGGTTTATAGACTGTATTTGAACAGTCGGTGCTCCCGCGAGTGGAAGCTCGTTTTGTGAAAGATGTTTACATCAATTCTGATAATGGCATCGCCGTTCCGACACAGTGTGCCGCTGCGAATAAACGAACACACGTATTCGTTTCATCACTGTCAAATTTGACACGACAGAATGAAAATTGCAACTCTGCACGATAGAAATTGAAAATTCGTATCAATCACATATTAATTAATTCTGGCCGGTTTTTCGCCCGTGCTCTTTTTTTTTTTTTTTTTTTTACTCGCGAGAGGGCTACGAAAGCAAAATACATCGATCGAAACACCGTTTGTTTAAACACTCGTAAAATATGAATTTTTGAACGCTTCAAATATTTCCATCATTTCACTAGGAGGATGCTCGTGGTGATGTTCTCACGAGTGAATATTCGTTTCGAGGTAGTTGCGAAAATTGTGAAAATGGAAACCATTGGGAAAACGATTAGAACGGGAAGGTTCGTTCTCAGTGTAAAATTCTGTTCGACTTTCGCGACCAACAAACTCCGGGGGGTGGGGGGAGGGAGTTATCGTACCAGAAATTTCATCAAATTCTACGCGGATAATCCTACCTCGATGCCTCGGTCTATCAGAATATTCCGGCTCAACTGTTTCGAAGATCCTGAGGAAATCAATTAGCGCGTCCGAAAATCTCAGCTTCCGATCGTCTCCAGAAAGGACTGCCTGCTATCAACTTTCGCGTTCGATGCATGTTTCGCCGGTATTTTCCGAAATGGCCACGCCTCGTGTTCTTTCCCTATCCGCTTTGGTGCCCGACGCTCTGCATCATCCGCGTTGGTTTGATTGCCAAAATTCATCATCTTTCGGTAATGTTTGCTCCACCCCGGCGCGTCATCTCGCTGACATTGAATCTGACGGAGAGGGCGCGACGATTTATCGAGGCGTAGACTCGACGGTGAACTTGTAAACTCTGATTTACGAGCCAATGAAACGCGACGGTCTAGAAAATCGCGACCGATTTCCGACCCCTGCGTGCTCCGTCGGCCAATTGAATTGTTTCGAAATGCTCGACGCGCTCGAAAAAAGGAAGGAATCGTCTGGAAAGGGGAGAGACTTTGCAAGAACCGTAAAAATTTCCCAAAACTTCTTTCCCGCAACGAATAATATATTTTGCATTTTGTTTAGATCCAGTAATAGGTAATAACGCGAATAAGTTATTCATGTTGTACTTTAAATTTCCATTTCCACGTTCTAAATTCTTCGCAACGGAGGTTGGCAGTGAAACTGAATTAAAAATTTCAAAATTGTAGCTCTCACAATTGACATCCATTGAATATTAAGTTCTATTTAACACTGAAACTCTAATTTCATTCGTTACTATTTACAAGTAAATTTTAAAGCACGCGCGTAACGTGAACAAAACATCGTGCTTTTTTTCAATACGCAAAGCAATCTTTCACGGAGGTCTCCCGCTTTGCTTTTTTAATTCATAGAAATTTGAATATGCGTAAAAATCCGCGGCCCGCTGATAATAACAACGTTAACGACACTGCATCTACCGACTTCAGTGCCCTGGCCATTACGATAGAAACGCAATATCACTCGGTCTCGCTAATTTATTTCCTCGAAACTCGGGAAGCGCAACCTCGCGTACATATTAGATTATTTTGATCATATTTAAACGAGGCTACCTCCCGCGTCAGTTTCATCGCGAATCGGTGGAATACGTCGCCAGAGGTCCAACCCCGTTTCTACCTTTCTCTCGTTCCGTTTACCTTCTTTTTTCATCCACGCAACGCTTGTCAAATTCCTCTTTCTCCCTTTTGTTTCTCGTACCTACCCTTCCATCAATGAACGTCTATTCTCCCCCTTCCCCGTCCTTCTTCCCGCATTCGTTTCCGTTCTCCCATCCATGCTCGCGTTTCGTTCGGTTTACTTTTTCCTTTGTTTCTCTTCTCCTCTCCACCCTCCCTGTTCGTATTTCGCTTATAACATCTCCGCCAGCTAATTCCCCTCCCTTTTCCCGCCGTTCACCCAAGTACTCTTCCTCTTTACCCTGTTCAAATTTCATCCAAACCCCTTCTCAATTATCTTTTATCTGTTCTCATCGCGTTCTTCCACGTTCTCTCCCCGCCCTCCTCAGCCTCGTTTTCTCCTATACCTAATCCGATCGCGTTCTCATCCCATTCCTCCCCCCCCCCCCAGATCTCCTCCCCTTTAATCTCCATCTGTTTCTCGCTTGTTCCGCCCTCGATTCTCTCTCCGGCAGTTACCTGTCCACCCCCGCACAGCCTTTATCTCCGCGTCTTGTTCACCGGGTTTCTATCCGGAACCCTCGAGCCCCGAAGTCGCGAAAGAGAATCGAGATTATCTCGATGGAAGCCGCCCGGTCACGTACGTCGTTTCTGTTCGTTAATTATCTTTTAATTATCTTGTTTATCTTGGCCGGCAACGGCCCCCGTGCAAGTCGGCAGGAGGGGGTGGCGGTGGGTGGCCACCCCGTCATAATTCCGCAGTGCAGAGCCGCGTCGCCGGGGGAAGCTAAGCGCGGTCTCGCAATTATCCTCGAGATTGCGAGTTTTGACTTTGCCTCGTAGCAAATGACGCGGAAGTAACCCGGGCTCTAAATCTCCCACCTCGGGACGAGATATTATTGCAGAATGGCACGAGTAATTCCGACTGTTGCGCGCGAATTAAATATTAAACGCAGTTGGGTGTGTGCTTCGTTGTCGAGTCGCGATTATCGCTTCCAAAATGCTTTGATCGTTACGACGGGATACCAGCGCGTAATCTCGCTCTATTAGCCGGGGCAAGGAAATTTCTGCGATCTTCGGCGCGGTTACGCAATTGTGGAAGTTTCGACTTTACTTTGCTCCAAATTTCCAACCTCGTGACATTGTTGCGAAAAGAGGAATGATCGTGCGCAAATTGGCAATATGAAATGTAAGTTTTTTAGTAACTATCATCTTTTCTAAGCATTGGACGATCCAAAATGATATAGAAATAGATGATTTACTAGTAAAACTGAGATTGAAGCGGCGATGGTTGGATATGTTGGTAGATCTTTTAATATCTAAAGACAGGTGAACTTGTACGTAGTCTGTAAATTCTTATTTCACGAGCATAATTCATAATTCAAGAATTATGAATTCTTTTATTTGATGAATATCATGACGCGTGTTAGTTTTCTTTATACTCGACCTGTGTATCTTTTCCCATAAATGCATAAAAATCCACCGTCTAGATTTGATCAAACGAGACGTTGGATCACGAATAAAATTTACGAAGCATCCTCAATTTTTGTTCTAAAAGATCGCACCAACATTCTCGGTCAACCGAGACCGCAATGAAGAGAAGAAATCTCTCCTCTCTCGAGAAGATTCCCGATAACGATGGGTCATCATCCAGGAGCAGAGTGGTCCGCGATTAAATCGTTCGAGACAGGGACGAATAGAGTAGCCAAACGAGGGTGGATTTTCGGTAAGGGATAGGATCGTCCGGCAACCAACCCCTGAACACGATGACGAGCTCGTTTTTCATCACCTATATACACCTGCCGCCCCGCGATTACAGCTCTGTCGATCGGGTTGCTTTCATACGGATTTTCGCCAGCGGACGGAAAAATATATTATTCGTTCGGCGCACATCCGAAAATTAACTTTTGCAACTTTCTCCGTGGAATTTTATACGCGTGGCACTGGCCACGGGTTGAAAAGTGGACAGACAGCCAGGAATTTCAGCAACGGTGGCAGAGGAGCAGAACTTCTGGGCAAGGAGGCTTCCCCCGCGAAAATTATGTCGGCGAGAAATAGTTTCCGCGGCACTTTCTGCAGCTTCAATGATTCACGCGATGCCGGCCAATGGTTAAATAACGCGGCAGACATCTGTTGATATTTACTTTGCTGAAATTAACCGTCTGCGGGCGTATTATGTTTGGACATGTCCCGCTCGACGAAATTGTTTTGCCGCGAGATCACTGGAAAATCGACGATCGAGGATCCGTAAATATTATTTCGGTCAACTTTCGCGCTTTCATTTGGCGAGCGTTTGGCGATCGGTAAAAAATCGCCGCGGTTCTTTCATTTCCTCGGCCACGGCTCCCGCGCGGACAGGGAAACGACGCCCACGGAGTGATTACCCGGCCGGTTTAAAGCGAGAAGTTTTACACGCGATCGATACTCGCGGCCACGAGAACGGTCATTTTTTAATTAGACCCACCGAGAAACTGCCTCTTCTCCGAGATACGCCACTCTAAATAATTACTGTACGCCATTCCTGGCAAGTTCGCTAATTTAAACTTTTTCAAACAGCACTTCCGAACTTCCCATTCCGCCTTAATGTCTTCAAGTATCGACGCTAATATCCTCGGGACCATCCTTCCTCGCGTCCCCCCCCTCCGCTCGTAGCTACGCAGAACGTTCGAAATTTTATTAGCAAATTGCGCACGCGGAAGATCGACATCAGCCAGAGGACGTGGTTCCGGGAAAAATTGAGCAATAAAACGTGCATACGCTATCGCGGCGCCATGTCGAACGAAGATCTTCCACGGGAGAACGCCATTGCGTTTAAACACGGAGGGAAAAGGACAGAGAATTTTCTACTATATACGTTTATAATCCCGTGGCTTAAAAATCCCACGGATTCAACCTCGGCTTTTTACGTTCCCGGGATAAAAGCACTCCTGCCTTCTTCGGGCGTAACACGGGGGAAAGAAATTCCCGCGGGATGAATTCCCCCTTTCCTCGGCGCTATTAAGTAACGTTTATTTGCGAGAAACTTGGAACGTGTCCATACTCTCGTTGTCTCTCTCTCTCTCCCATTTAAACGTCTATCCTTTTTTCCACTCAACTGAATCTGAATATTGCTCGAAACTCGGATCTGTAAGGCACGTTGCGATTTCAAGGGATGTGAGTGTATGCGTTAATCGAATTCATGTTTGTCACGAAGACAAACACGCGAAACAAGCAAAGCAACGCAAGTCTAGAAAATTTCATCACTTTCCTGTATTTCGTAATTTCTTCTTAATTTTCTGTTTCTACGAGTCCAACTATTTCCTCAAAAACCATGATTTACCACGCTTATGAATTACTCGTTGTTCCTTTTTCTCTTGTAAAATATATCCAAATAAATCCTCCTCTAAACCGTCAGATTCGGCGAACCAACCAAAGTCGATTTTCCCTTGGTGTGCCGACTTGCCGATGTGTCGCAACGCAAGATATTGAAATCTCCGAATGCAGTTCGACCTTCTTTCAACGCGGGTCCGAGGATCTTTATCAGCGACGTCGATGCGCGAGAGAGGTGGTTCGGGAAGAGTAAGGGTCGAGAGCGAACGGCGGTTTCGGTTTTTCTTGCAGCCGGAGCCGCACATAACGGTCCAGCCCAATGGGAGCCTCATTTTTCAGCGTGACGTCCTGCATGACAATGGTTCGCCGCTGTATCGGCGGCGGGACTGTTTCGCAGTATCGGCAAAACCAAGTCGTCCCAAGTGTAGCCACGTCGTTTCACGGCACATTGCGCGTCGTCGTAGGAGAAATATGCGCGTCGTCCGCCCCTTGGTGAAAAACCTTCGCCGAGAAGCCGGCGCGTATCGGTCGTCGCGACGCATTCCTCGCGCAAGAAACCGCGAGCGCACTCAGCTCAACAAATAACCGCTGAAATCCCAAGGATCGTGCGACGAAACGAAGCTTCGCGGTCGGACCTTTTCCCTTTTTTTCTTTTTCTTTTTTTTTTTTGTTTTATAAATTTTTCAAGCGATATCCACGCGCGTTAACGAACGTACACACAGCTTGTTGGCACAAACGTTTTTCCGGCGAGCGAGCTCACGTGTTTCAGTTTGCACGGGCGTCGTGCAGCAAACAGCGACAAACAGCGACAAACAGCGACAAACGAACCGCGAAGCTCGCCACGAGCATCCAGTTTCAAGCTTCATCATTAAACGTCACGCGGGCCCAACTGTCCGTAAACTTTCTGCTAATTTTCACCGAGGGATTTCATTTGACGGCGATTTAGTTGCGCAACAGACCGAGTCCCTTTAATTTCGCTGCCGAGACTGGATCGTGGTCGAAGAACACGAGCTTCGACCGATCAGAATTTCGGTGTCAGTGAGGTTCGCTGGCTTCTCCAGTCCATTTCACCGAGTCTAATTTTTCGTTCCTCTTTTCCACGCTCGATAGAGTCTGTTTTCTTTCAACGCCAGCACCGTTCCTGTTGATCGATCGTGCTTAGCGTTGCTACGTCTCATGAAAATTCAACTTTTCGTGAGCTTAAATTCGTAATTGGAAATTATTAGGCGAGTTACAAAAACTCTAGCGAAGCAAGTAGCTTTTTGCTTTCAAATAATCGTACGGCGAGAACGTTACAATTGGAAGCGTTTCAATACACTATGAAAATCCAATGCGGCGCGTTTAAGGTGGTTGTTAGATGATCGTCGATAATGCTGCCGATTAAGTAGTATCGAGTGCTTATTACCTCGCTGCTAATTAACGGACAGCGCGAAACGCTGCGATGGGCCCAGTGCATTGTCTGATTAAGCACGCGCATATACTACTGCAGCGTCGGTCTACGCTCTACGCTCTAACAATTCACGATGACAAAAACACGACAAACAGAGAATCTTTGTCGCATCGTGTCTCGCACTCGATTAATTTACTCACTAAACAAGAATTAGACCCGTTAGTCGGTAGAATGACTGTATAATAGTCATCACGTATACGTGCGTATTTAATCGAATCGTTGGCGCAGTGAATCAAAATTAACAGACTTTTTTTCCATGCGTAATCACTCCAAGAGACCGACCCAATCGGCTGACAACGGTGGACGAATCTACTGTGGGCTTCATACGTCAAGCTTCTCGCTACTAGCGATAGTAGGCTACATTTTCGCAGACAAGTCTGCTTCTCAATGAGATCCTCGCATACCTCGACCTGGGTAGGGTCAATTCGGATACGTGGAGCCGTCACTCCTCAAAGACCCACGTCACCGAAATACCAGTCCCTCTGCAAGGTTTTCCTTCAGTACAGTCGGGATATAGACAAAGTTTCTGCCCCAATCTTCCCGATTTTCTCGTCTGGCGGAGTCATTAATTAGCCGATCCTCGTGACACGCGATCCGCGATGTCTCTGTCACTAACGATTATTAGCTATACCAGTCTATAGCAGTCTAGTATGAGCAGATAGTGGACGGTAAGGGGGAAGAGGAGAGAAGAGAGAGACACACAGTGGTACACGACCGGGCAATGGGAGTGGGAACCACTACAAGCTGTTACCGAATTACACCGACGCCAATCCCGCTGACCATCAAGACCGTGCGAGCGCACAGTTAGACAAATTATGTAGGTACGTGCTTGCGTTGTCACGCGTTAACTCGCGTCTCCGTTCTCTCCATTTCTTCATCTGTTTTTTTTTTTTTTTTTTTAATATTTCACTATCGTTCGTTCTACAGGGTGGTTTGCACGATTGGGCATTGCACGAGTGGTTCCAAGAGCAAGACGAAAATATGAAATAAAATTTTTCGAATTTACCAAAATTTTTTAATGTTACCAAATATATTTGAATTTGGGTAATTTTGGATTAAACAGGAGTTGATAATCGGTAGAAGATTCTATCTGCGAAAATGAATGCAAAATATGAAAGATAAAGAGTTTCATTTTATGCATATATATACATTTATATTTACAATAATGGACTTGGAGCAGAAGACATTTGCAATATTCGATTTCGAGATAAACAGAATGTTCTGTATTTAAAGATACAATCAAACAGAGAGTGATTTCCATGATGAAATTTCTTTCATTCATGGCTCTCCGTTACCAAGAAAATTGAGTTTGAAAATTCGTCAAACTACATTTGCATTTGAAAAATAAAATTACAAGAACAAATTATCTACACTTTTGGTTTATTTTCACAGGTGGAATAACTTTCTGGCCAGTCCAACTGATAAATATTCAAGCGTGATTTTGTCGAAAATCAAGCTTCGCGTGAAAAAAAATTTCACGTCACGAACCTCGCATTTTCGCGTTATTTTTACTCGCGGAATCCACACCCAATCGTACCAGCAATTATAGACCACCCTTAATTACACGCCTCTTTGCGTTAGATTGCGAGCCTCGATAGCCTGTTCTTTTAAAAGAAGTTTCTTTGCTGTTCGGTCTCCGACGAAAAGTTTTTCGCTTGATATTTCCTCCGGTGTCTTTCGGTTTCTTCCCGTGACACACACTTTTCTTTTCTCGTTTCTTGTGCAGCTTCTTCTCGCTTCGGCCTGCAGCCTGTCCTCCTTTGTTCCCTTTGTAACCGCCCCATTCAACCCCTCTTCTCGCTCGTCGCTCTCTCGGCTTACCGTTTAATCTAACTCTCTCTCTCTTCTCTAGGCGTCGCTATCTCTCGTTTCATTTCTCTTCTTTTTAAGTCGGCCATTTTCCCCACTTTTTTGCTCCGGCCATTTCTGGAAATCCTCCGAGAGTCAACGCGAATAATCTCACGTTCGTGGCTAATGTCAAATGAAGAAAAGTTGTTACTTCGAGTAATTTACTGTGATTTCGCATCGTTTATATTTCCTTCTGGTTATTACGTTTGATGATGCAAGGTGATGCAAGGAAAGAAACAAGAATATACAAGTGTTGATTTTATTTTTATGTCGTCACGGAGCTAATTATCACGAAAGATTGAAGTGAGACGAGAGAAAGGAAGCGTAAAATTATTTCGCAACATTTGTTTAAAAAAAAAAGACTATCTTTTATCTAATTATCTAATTCTGATTTGTTGCTACTCGAGTAATAGAAAAAGATCAATTTAATCCAATCGTTAATTAAATCATTAATCGAAAAATGTAATACATCATAATTTTATCGTTTCCTCATTGTTATTATCAAAGGGATAAAATATGCGCGACAGTCATACAGAAACAGTGTAAAAAAAAAGATATCAATTATAATACGAACCAGCGACCCGGTTATAGTCACGGTATGTCGTAACAGAATATATTAATGTTCGCTTGTTAACGTTTGTGGTCAATCGATATTTTGTGGAGACGAACATCCTGACTGACCGTGTACAGGAAGTGTGCAACAACGCGCACTACCACAACTTCCGGTTCGAACACCAAAACTGTCATTTGTAACAATCCCGATACTCATGTTCGACGTTCTACATTGCAATTCATCTTAACTCTTATCGTACACTTGATCGATCAAAGTTGTATCAACGCGATATACTATTTGCGATTCTTTTCGAGCAATTTACACGATCAAAATCCACTTTTTAAATACCGAGCCTGAGAGAGGAGATTTCTGTATTAAAAGATTTTCACACGATGGAAACAGTGACGAAACGAAGAATGGATTCTCGGTTAAGGATCATTAATCGCACTCCGCACGTTGTCTGCTAATTCCTGAGAGTACGAATGCTCGAATCGATTCAAAGCCTCGACACGCAAATTATCATTGTCTCTATTGGTGTCTGCTGGCGTCAAACCACACCGTGACGATACTCATGCAAATCCCACGGAAAGTTCGCAACCCGACTCCAACAAGAACTTGGCTGCGAGCCCCTCCTTGGTTAATAGCGGAAATTGAGCGAAAATCGCGAGACCAGCGGAATCGTCTGCAAAGTTTGACCGTCTGCGTATTGCCACGTAGTCCCCTTTCGACTTTCTTGCCCCTACTAATAACCCGGACTTTCCTCCACTACCACTTTGTTCTGTTTCGCTAATTTACTATCTTTTCTTAACTTGATGGATTAATCACACCCATTAACGTTCCTTTGGACGATTCTCCAAGCTCGACTTTTTACTATTTTTAAAGTTGACATTCCGCGAAATTAGCCAAGAGCAAACGGTGATCCTCGATAGCGATAATATTTTTCTATTTGAACTCGTAAGGTGAGCGTAATATTTAAACATATATTACTTTCTATCAGACACACCGTGTGCTTTGTACATGTTAAAATAGCAATCGTATTTCATTAAAAGAAAATATATTTAACAAAGATGATTAATTGTTACAATTAGTATTTTATTATCAATTATATCGTAACTAGGGTGGGGAAAATTGAACACAATATGCAAAAATATATAAAGCACAGACACGGCTGCTTCGTCGATCTTAAACACGTTAACTTTATTAATCCACCGATACTGTCCCACTCTTCGCGACCAAGGCAGAACTTGAATGTCGACAAATTGCACAAACAGGTCGTTGTGGATCACTTTGAGGATCCAACCGAGGCCTCTCCCTCTGGCGATGCAAAGTAGCCGATAACAGACTGCGTACAGGCCGCGCGTAATTAATAACATCAGTATGCTCGACAATGCACACGCATGTAAACTACTCGTCGAATTCGTAGTTGCAAAGGCAATACTGGACTGCGTTTCACCGCGTCGCTAATATGGTTGCAAATAAAGTGTCTCTCCTGGATGAACGATCCTTACTGCACGCTGAATTATCGAACGGTAAATTATTCCATGTGTGGGAGCAATATCGGCAGTGTTCGCGACGCGACCGAAATATGCATTAACGCTGCGACCGCCTGAATTATTAATTCAAACCTCCGCGTCTCGATTCGCCGGATAATACTCTGTCGATCTGCCATCTCTCTTTGCCCCCGTCGATTTTCAATTTCTTGGCGTTAAATCATTCGCAAAATGCGGTTGCGCTCTTTTCGCCCATGTTAGATTGTTCTACCTCGTGCTTCAAGTCGTTTATTTGTTTATTCGTTTAGCAGCAATCAAGAGGCATTGATCTTACGTCGCTCAAGTTGAAAATTAAGGGAAACGGAACGCACAAAATGGCTTTGCTGAGGAAATTAAGCAGTTTGCTGCTGCGTAAACTGAGAGCTCTTCACTGTTGTAGCAGCAGACTGAAATAATATTAACCCTTTCGATGTTTAGTCCGCGCGAAGTTACGGGCAGAGCGAAGAGTAGTCTCACTGTTTAGTCGTACAGGCAAATTGTTGAAGCCTTGCCTGCTCCGACGGTTGCCCCCGCTCGAGTAAATTTTGTACCTCGCTCGAGCGTGCCGTCATAAACTTTCCAACTATTGGACGACGCACCGGAAGTTCGTTCTTTCCGAAGAAAATCGAGTCCGACTGGCTGCGGCTAGCTTCCGATTTTGCTACAAAGGACCGCTCTGTTCGGTCAAATCTTGGTGAATGACACTCCCTTTTTGGTCAAATAGTCACCGCGCGCAGTACTGACAAACACCTCTTCAGTCAATCCTCACTTCGTACGTGAAAACTCGATAAAACAGATTCAATACAACTCTCAACTAAACAGACTGGTTCTTAACCTACTTCAACGAGGCTGCGTTACATCAATTTGTTACAGCGCGAATCATCATTGAGACACGCTACAGTGAGCCAACAACCTCGCATCGAGGAGCGCGACTGAACGCAAATTCATTTCGAGTGTTTTTTTTTTTTTTTGCGGTGAAAGGGTTCTGCTTGCTTCCCAAACCTTTTTCTTTACAATATAATATTTAACATCAAATATATTTGCAAAATAATATTGAATTGAATCCTCGATAAAGTTATTTAGTGATATTTCGGATTTCATCCCTTTATCTTTAATTTGGAAATGAAAATAAATAGAGCTAATATAAAGCTAGGAGTTACAAAGCTAACCGTAAAGATGGCATAAAGAAACGGACAGAGAAGGATTTATAGTGGAATATTTATGTTAATTTTATACTAATTGGATTATATAAGGCAATCGTTCTGAAGAACTGAAGTAACACAAGGAATTGTTAATTAACTAATGAAAGAATATAAATATCTCAATCTTTAAAAATTTCTACCGTCGAAGCAAAAATTACAGAACTTCACTTGAGGTCATTTTATATTCCAAAAGGTACATGATCTGTACAGTTTATTTCTTTATGAAAAATTTATCGAATTTACACCGAGGCAAAATTTTATAATTACAACGTGGAGATCAAATGAAAAAGCTATCATTCGGACAGTAATATCTGTACAATTTTTATGAAAACCATAACAAATAGATTGATGAATCGGCAACTGAATATCGATACGAAATCGCTTTTTGAACAATTAAATTTTATTATTCACTGAATTTTTATTCATTAGTTTCTCATCATTTTTACTAACACTCGTATAAAGTATTGAAATATTTATGAGCGGTATATTTTTATGTAGATGCGAAAAGATATATATATATCCTTTTGCAGATAATATTAGAACGGCGTCTGTAGTCAAAATGGCGACTAAAGACGTCAGGATCTCAATTATACACGCCGAGTTAATTGCATCGAGTTCGATGTCCCAGGATCGAATAGATAAGGCAATGCAACTTTAAACGCTCGGTTCTCACGCTTCGCATAAATTCCTTTATTTTCGCGATTTTCACAATTCTCGTGAGAGACTTCCACGGTAATTCATGCGAATTTAATCTTTCATCGACCTTTTTTTCCCCTGCCGGAAGACTATATTTGTACTACCACTTGCTCCACCACTTGATACTGAAGTAGAACATTTTCACCTGATTGTTGACACGATTAATGAACACTTGTAAGAGGTATCAATACAGGCTCCAAACACGAAAGCCACGCCGTTACTTACGTTCTCGTTATTTCGATGAGATTTCCACCTTGCATCGAGCATGAAAACGTCACACCGAATCGCTAACGAATATCGAATATCCCTTTGTCTCCAATCTTTATTATATTTGCATAATCCGGCAGAAATATCTTCTAATTAGTAAAGTATCCGATAAAGTTTTTCTTTCGAACAGTTTTTGATAAAGTATCGTATGTACAGTACCGATCAAAAATTACAGAATTTTTACAGAATTTGTATTTCATCCTTTTGATTTAATTTGTGTAATTAAACTTTGAGTGTTTATTTTCATGAATAAAAGAATAAGATCGTTGTTCAATCGGACGCAGGATTGCAAAGGATCATCTCCCTTAATTTAATTATTCGAAATTTATAGGAACTTTACATGAAAACTCCAACGAGACTACCGAACGTGATTATACTGAGATTCTGAAAATATTTATAGAAACTTAACACGAGTAATAGTTCGCAGACATAACAAAACTAATTAAATAGCCAGTTATTTGAGTAACTACCAACACGTTAAATGGCACGACTAACGGTGTCAAATAAAAGAAAATTAAATAAAAATTGAATGAAAATTTTTAGGTCGATAAAGAATAAAAATATAGGACTCGGCGTTTAACGTGTTGAAACCAATTATTTAAGTGGCAATTAAAACCTGATGACATTTGACGATACTCAAAAACGCTTGTGTTACATCAACGCGACAGCAATTCGGCATTTATTGGAAATTGGAAGATGCAAAAATGCGTAGGATGCATATAGTGTGCGAACGCATGTAAAATATCGAAAGTAAAGTATTTGTTATACGCGTCGTACGAAACAAATTTCTAAACGTGCGTGAAACTCAACAGTTTGCTCATATATTTTTGTTTTCTCTTTCTACATCTCGCTCTTTAAGAGAATTTCAAACCCACGTCGTTAAATTATTACAAACTTTACTTTCTTTTCCCCTATATTCACATTTGCACATCAAAAGTTATCCCATGACAGAAAGAGTCACAACAATATCAGTTTACTTTGAGAACGAATTATTAGTCGCGAGCATGTTCCACGTTCGAGCGTCCGAATGGAAAGAGGATCTTCGTGAAATGATGATTTACTGTAGAACAACGTCAACCTCACAACTTCTTGGACCGGCAGCTTATGTTTCTGACACGAGTTACACCTGACAGTTACAGCTGACAGCTACGTTCGCACATATGTCTGACTGTCGCGCGCCGCAGCTTGAGACGGTGATTCGGTTAATACGCCGTTCTTCATCGTCTCCGTGGTCACTGTTACATCGATGGACTTCCGGTTACAGTTACCGGACACCAAAACACGCCCAGGAAAACACAATATCCTGCGTAGTCGCCAACGAAATTGACCAGCTGACGGTTAATTAGTGATCGGACTAATGATTCCCTCGAGCTTTCAACAAAGCGCAGTGATTTACCTAAAATCACTCGCATAACAATGTTTACTGTATCTACAGCAAAGTAGGCACGAAACCTACAACGATGAAAAATTGTCGATATTTTAACCTGTTGTAATTCCATAAAAGAAAAGCCACGTGATAGTTTATTTTACGGTCTAATTTTAAAATTCAAAGTGCAAAGCCTCTGCCCTGACAGTCCCCAATTCGTTCCTTCTTTTAAATGTTTCTAGAAAATTTTCTTTGCAATAAGATTTACCACGATTTTGAAATCCGAAGCCTCGCATTTACAATGAATCCTTCAAACTTACTGTACGATCCTCTCCTCGCGATTTTACTCAACTACGAACACGAAGGGTAAACGATGAAAAATTTAATAATTCTCAAGATCTCTAACCACTTTCGACGTCGTCTAATCCTGACGTTAAGAAAATCGTGCAGCAAGTTTTAAGGGAGTCGTTGTAAACAGAAACTTTTAATCCACAGGAACGTGGTGAACTTAGTCGTGAAAAAAATTTTATAACATTCTCGGGGATATATGAATCTTGACAATTTTCGAGGATAAAAGCATCCTTTACTCTCACACCTGCTTCATCATGGACTGTTATACGATTTTTCTTCGCAAAGTTACACAAGTTTAAGCTTAATTTTACTTCTCTGGGAGGAAGAATATAAGAAATGTTTCAGCACGCCACCGGCTAAAATGTTTAAGCGACGCGTGTCGTTTTATCAGTTGTACAATCAAACGTATAAATGTACGGAGCATTTTGTCGTGCAAGATAACAACGATAAAACTGTCTGCTTTAAATCCGAACGCGGAAGGAATAATGGTAACACAGTCGAAACGAAACACGCGGCTAAACTTGACAATAATAAAGCCGAAACGATTCGATCAATACGTTCGACGAAGTGGGCATATTAATCACGGATTCGATGCGTTCCATTCCACGCGCGTAATTAACGCGGTCGTTAATACCGAATTTGATTAATCACTGCATCGATTCCGCGTGCACGCACCGATAAGGAATCGATACTTTTTGGGTAACGAAGCAGGAAAAACCTAAACCTGACCAAGTTACGAGCACCGTTCCTTCGAATTAATCGTGGAAAATCGTCGAGTTTCCTTGGAAAAAGAAGAAAAAAGGTAGATCCTCTCACAAATGGTACTGCCTCTTCCCTTCCTGACGCAAGCTTGTTCGTCATCGTATGGTTATTCATCAAAAGCGTTTTTTCTCCGTCTCAGTCCTAGTTTTTTCTTCGAGCAGTCGCCTGGCAAAAACTTGCCAGTTTGAGGGAGGATGAAGGCTTTTCCGTGTGCCATCGGATGAAACGAGCACCATTCTTTGCCGGGAATTCTTGTTCAATTATCACAGCGCCATGTGTTCCTTCGTCATCACGTGTGCGTGATTTTTTTTTTTTCTTTTCTTTTCTTTCTTACAGCACCTGACTATTCAGTTGGCACCCGTTACAGTTTTCAACATCGTATGAGATTTTTAGTAAAATTGAAAGGTCCAAACTCATCTCAAGTATTTCTTCTCGTGCATACTATATATGTTTGTAATAAATCGTTTCGATTTTTGTTTTCGATACACACGAGGTCGACACAATACATTTTTAAATATCCAAATGGATTTCTCTTAATCCCTCGTTATGCACAACAATTCCGTGGAAATTGAACTGTACTACGATACTATCCCTAGAGATTATTTTAGCGTGCACGCGTTGCAAATATTTATCATAGAAAAAAGGAACCACTCTATTTGTTTTAAAAAAGAAGAAAGAAGTGTAACTTCAAACCGCGTTATCTCGGAGTGTAATAAATAAGAATAGAACTCTAGTTACCGAGCCAAAGTTTAGTCAATGTCCAATTAAATGAAACTCTTTACCGATTGACTTTACTCACTTTAAACTCCAACTTCTACTATCTAAACAAGAAATTATAAATACCAACAGTTATGTTTAAAATAAAAATAAATATAAATATAAATAATTTATCCTTTGACAAATGATTCGTATAATTCTAATGTGTGTAATATTAAATTTCTTAGTTGCTCAATTATAATTACAATTGAAAACATTCGTTCAAACATTCAAATTTTACACGTAGAGACTGATCGATATGAAAGTTTTTAATGATCCTAATTCAACAGCTACGAGGATGTAGATATATCGACTCGTTTTTAGCGGTAAGATCGGAAATGTTCGTTTTCTCTGAAACACATTCTGCCGTTCCCTCTTTTCAAGAATCGAATGCGGCTTTTGAACGGCTGGATTCGCCGTGCTTAATGAAATTCGCGCGAATTCCTGCGTACACGTGTGCAAAATTGCGAGCTGTATCGCTTCCACGCTAACGTGAAATACACGATGATACCGCGAAGGAATTTCAATTAGAAGTGAAAAGCGTAAATTTTAATTCCAATTATTTTCATCGATTGTATATTGAACGGGAAACACGGCGATTAGATATGTCTGTCGACATTTAGCGTAGGATTTTTACAATATCTATCGTTCCCTTCCTGTTTTTGTATTTAAAACTGACAACTGACAATCGAGATCTATCAATTATTTTAACGCCAACGAATTATCGGAGTGATCAAAATGATCAACTTCTACAGATTTTCAACAATGAATTTTTAAAAATTTGATTGGTCTTTATTACTAAAAAATATAAATACAAGCTTGTGTTCTTTATCGCGGATCTTTCCCTATTTATTTATTCATTTTTTCCATACAAATTTTATACTTTAATCGTCATTAATGACGACTGAAGTCTATAAATTATTTCAAGGGAGAATCTCAGTTTCGTTATCTGAACAATTAGACACAAGATTCTAATATAAAAAAAAATCCCTATTTTCAAGACAAAACGCCCTACAATTTTTATTTGATTGTAAATTGTCACAAAATAATCTTATATTAATTATTTGGAATACAAAATTTCACAGTCTGGAAATGATACGATCGTATCAAATACTTATACCACCGCTTATACAACACACATAATATTAATACTTTGAAATTGATGCATTAAATTGAAAAAAAAAGAAAAGAACAAAGGCTCAAAAAATTTCAACGTTTCAAGCAAAAATTAAGGAAAACACGAAACACGGAAAGTAATTGAATTTCAAAATCGGCACGCGGAAAAAGAAAGAAAGAAAGAAGAATTAAAAGTACATACACGCGATCTAATATATATGATAATCTATGTAAATCGTTTCTCTCTTTGGCGAAATGAACGAATGTAAAATTTGCAGTACTAATTGTAGAACCTAGTTCTCTGAAGTAATTTGAATTCCCTCAACTTTGCACCGAAACCGCCAGCATTTACAAGCAAGGGAAAAGGTATAAAAATTTGGACGAAGACTTTTTTTTTAATCCTCCAAACGTGATCCTTTTTCTTCGTAATATCTTTTCGAATCATCACCGAAGAAACACGCGTAAACTTTGCTTCAGCTTCAGCTCATTAACTTAATCAGCGCTTTTTCTCTAATTACACGTTCCCTTTGAGGTTCGTTAAGCAGCGAATCACTTCTTCCTCTTATTTATGAACGAGATTATTGATTATTTCGTAAATAAAATATAACCCCACTTATCGACTGTTCAATTATCGTTGTTCATTATTTTGGAATAGTTCTTTACGGCTTCGACTTTCTACTTTCAAACGGATTTCTCGCGATTGATCGATTGTAATTTTATTTTAAATAATTTCAATTTTATTCCAATAATCTTCTTCCTGTTCGGGTTTCTTCGTGGCAACGTACAGTGGCCCCAAATCGAGATTCGGTGGTTCAGAATCAATTACATTTCTTTTTAAGTTTTAAATGTGCATCATTAAGAGTGTTGAAATATTTGTTAAAAATATTGATAGTCAAATTTTAACGTAAAATTGAATAAAAAGCGACAGAATTCTACAGTAAAAGCTTGCTTTCCAAGTACTGCCTTTAACTGTTGTCATTCAACTAGCAATTATTAATATTGTTATTATGACTGATAAAGGTAATTCATTTATTCTTTAATTAATATATTAAAAACTTGTCCAATATACAAATTGAACTCCTGAACAGTTAAAACAGAATTGTGGTTGTTATATTGTGCCAACGATTAATTTGTTAACTACACAATCCCAATAAACGATGACAATGTTGGCCAATAAATTTTCGATATGTGGACAAAAGATACAAGTCAAATTCAATCATTTGATGTGTATATCGAAGCAAGAGCCATTTGTTATCAACTTTCAACAAACCAAATTTAACACGTGACTTTACGTTTGAGCACCTTAAGCTTAAATATACATTAAAAGTACTTTTTTGCAAGCTAACAATATTGCCCGTCCGTCAGAGAAATACTATTATTTAATTATCTCAAATACCGCGTTATCTTTACGTTTCAACTGAAAAAAAAAAAGAGAACATTTCTCTGTCAGTTCTACCTCTAAATTACCATTTGCCTTGATTATTTTAGCACGGTTTAATTAACACGCAATTTAAAACATCAAAAAATCGTGTATACAAGGTAACGAAAATTATTTCCCGAAAGACGAAAGTGTCGTTCAATTTTCGAATAAACAAGCGACAAATTTATGAAAAATTAACACGTACACTTGATATTATACATCAAGTGTCGCGAGAAAGAACTTTTCACCCTTTTCACACGTCGTGACATCGTGGAATTCTTCGAATCGAGCGTCGGTAAAACGGTAAAACGTTCGGTTGACATCTTGATAATGTCGATCAACGTTTTACACAGGAAGCTATCCATCAGCCGGGAAACAATCAAGGACAACACGAATCTTGTCGAATCACCCTCACCCCTTCCCAGCGGCTTCGCCCTTTTCCCAGCGAACCGCGCGTCGCTTCGTCGTAGCAATTGTGCGCAACTCGTTCTATCCACGGTGCGCGAGAACGATCGAACAGACTATTGTACGAATCGCAGCTTTCTATTTAATAATATAGGCGCCTACGTCGAGAGCGGGACATTAACGCCGACAAATTTTACGAGCGTTTTCGCTCCGTAGTGCGGGGGCTATTAAATTTCATTGTTCGAGGAGAAACCAGCGACTCCCTTCGCGAGAAGAAGCCGACTCTGGATCCATTTCTCGCGCCGCCAACGCGAGTCGAAACAATTTTGGCTGGAGAAGAAAAACGAGTCGTTTGCCCCGTAATTTTGCGCGTAATTTTCTCCATCACGCACTTGAAACGTCGAGTCACCAACCGCGCGATATTCAAACGCTGTTTGTTTCCTTCATCGCGGATGTGGCGACCTACTTTTCTCCCGGTTTCACACATTCCTTCGTCGTCCAGTTTGTTTTAATTAACTGCGGGCGAGCGTGTGCTAGCGGTTGAACGAAACGAGGTGATACTTTTAATTGGAAAATGTCGGTGTTTAATACGCACGACGCGAGACGACAGCATTTAGGAAATGCTAACGAGCGACGGTAACGAAAACCGCTGATAGCGATATCTCGGTAAATTCATCGGCGGCATCTGTTGTTACGATTGCAGCGGAGACTTTCATCTGGCCCCGACCGAATTAAAAACGTCGCCACGCGTTATAAATCGGACTCGCTTTGCCCGCTGTTTACGCCTCGACGTCGTCGACGTCGTCGTGGATAATTTTGACTATCTCATTAAGCGCGGCAAGCTCCTTTAATGAAACGAATAAATCACGCATCAATGCGGCAACGCGTCGAGCCAGCTTAATTTAAGCGATATTGCGTGAACTGTCGGGAAGCTCAAGGGATTGATTAGGGGCAGTCGAGACGATTCGAACAGTCGTTTATAATTTTATACGAGAGACACCGTTTTTCTTGAGCGTTTTAGATTGCAAACGTGTGTGCGATTACTCTGATGTTTCTCGACTGTAAAATGATCTTGAAATTTGAAAATAATTCAGGAATTCGGGACAAAAGAGAGAGGGAAAGGGAGATTCCTATTATCATGGAATATTCAAAAATGATGGTTTTATTAATTTTGGCACCTCTTGATATAAATACGTAGTTAGAGTATATGTGATTGGATACATATTAATCTATATATACGTATACAGCAGTCCTGTATTATTATCGGGCATATAAATAAATGACTATTTTCCGTGCAAGTTATACTTTCTGTGAAAAAAGGGAGTAAAAAACTCAACTCTACCACGAGAACGATAGTGACGAAGAAAAATGATTGTTCAATTGTATAGATACACTGTATCAAAATAATTATTATTATCCACAAGATTATTCCCTTTGAATTCCCGCATACACTGCAATATCAGTAAAATAAGCAAGTTCAAAACTCTACATTTCGCCGAATAAAATGGCTTACAACAAAATCTTAACGTAAAATATCGTAACAAAAAACAATTGTCGGAAAACTTTATCTTCTTAATTCAATCTTGGAGAAAACAAGGTACCTAAGTTTAAATAAAAAAGATTTTATCTCATTACAGGCACAGTAACCTCTCTCTTACCTCGAATCTATCAATCATTCGCTCACTTTCTTCCCAAGAAGAAAACTAATACACTTCCTCCTTTATACCACTCGACTCGTAATAATTTCTACAAAATTATTATCTTCGCCTTCGGGTCGAATCGTGACCCTGCTTGCGACCGTTTTTCAATCATCGATCGATTTCACTGCGACACAGACGAGAAAGTCGCGGCGAACGAGTTGCGAAGCCCGATTTCCTCGGGGTTAGGAAGGCCGTTCGCGACAAAGCGAAGGGAGGAAAAGAAGGACAGCGCCTTTCGAGCAGAACGCGAGCAGCCATTTTCAAATTAAACCCTATCGGGAGAACATTCCGCGAGTGAGTTTCGTTCGACGAAATTGCTCGAACGGAGTATTCACTTATCTGGCTAGGAACGGGGGAGGGGGGGGAGAAAGAGGGGAAGGTTGGATAGCGGATCGAGCTCGGGCTCGAGGAAAGAACCGTTCGAGGTCTGCGAGGCAGATCGATCCGATACGTATACATATATCGCGAGCCGGTTCAGCTTTACGAGCGCTCGTTTTCGGATATACCGCTTTCGGATGTTGGATGCGTCGTTCCACGTGCACCGAGCATCGCTTCAGCCTCGCCCTCGTCGGAAACGATCCGAGCGAACTTGATATCCGTGGCTTTTCGAACCGGCCAGACCGCGGTCTTGGCATTAATACTTGATCCCGATGATATTTCACGGAAAAATACCGTGTATCCCGATTCATCGTATTTGCGAATGTTCCTCCATCCTGCCTATAGAATTTCGAACAATTTTTTAACGATGCTTGATACTCGCGGATTGCAGGCAGTGAGAGTGTCGTTTGATTTGTCCCGAGAATCTTTTTCAACATGGTACTATATATATTTCAATTTTTAGCTTTGAAATGAAAATTCTTTCGATACACGAAAATGCGGGGTATATCGGCGTGACTGTGCTCTGATATTAAAACGAATTGTACGAGGGAATTTCTAAATGTAACAAGAAGGAACGTAGGTACGGAACAAAAATTACAAAATAAAATTTGGTAGCAACCTAAGGAATGGAGGATAAAAATTTTATAATTATCACGGCTGCAACGAATATTCAAACCGGATCAGTTTAATAGTCTAAGCAAAAATATACGAGAAGATTGAATTAGATTTATTTATAGACGCTATACCCTATTTTGTACGTAAAAAGCAACGTATCGTTTAATATTCTTCTATTGCGTCAATATTTGATCGTGAAACGCTTCTAATAGGGTCATAACCACGATTATAAGATTAGGAAGATTTGCAAACAGACAGTCTTAATTCTTCATGGGCAGATCATTTGAATGAAATTTTATTTGTAAATTTTTTCCAAGTAAATCTCTGTTCTTTCTGAAAAAAATCTATCGACGATTTGACTCAAAAACTGATCGCGTAATGCAGTAAAGATTTCTGACAGTCTCGAATAGTAAAAATATTATTTACAAGTGTTTTAACTTTGATAATATGAAACTCCGCGAAATGTACCCAAGAATTTTTCGTTTCTCTTACGTTCCCGGTGTCAATCATCGCGTTGACGCGTTTAACGATTGTCAAGATTGCTCGTGGATTTGTCAGCGATCGGTTTGCCTTCGTTTCCAGTCGACTACCCGCCTCAGGCACCGAGAAATAAATTCGAAAGTTCGCCGGGGGGGTTAACTTTCAACCCCAAGCCGCGGGGTAAGAAGCGTTCGTTCCATCTGTCGGAGTATTCTTAAAATAGATATCCACCAGCTCGAAATCGGGGCCGTAGGCGGTCGATCAATCGCCTCTTCGGGGCTATTCGGCCACAAGATTCGAAGAACGCAGAGTAACTGTTCGCTCTAGAGATTTGTGGCTACTTCTTACAATTAGCTAAAACAATGCATCAGTCAACCAACCCAATTTTGTTTCAGATGAACAAAAGCACCTCTGTTTCTCCAACTGTTATAAATTTCAATTCACGTTCGCGTATCTTGCAATATACGCTAATACTTTCGATTTTCTCGCGAGTGATCTCGTTTGCAATGAATTCAGACGACAAATAATTTTTTCGGAAATTCTTCTGTATTTTTGTCACACGTTCTCTGTTGACTTCCTTCTTACGATGATTGCAGTACCGCATTCAATTCACGTTCATTTTGTCGAACAAACAGAAAGAAATAATGAGAGTTAGTTACCGATAATTTTGGATAAAAATATACCGTGTATTAAATTTAGGAGTTGACTAGGCAGATGAGGTTCGTGGTTCACATGACTATCCAATTCCAAATAATTTTGTTTTGTCAGTTTGTTACATTAACAATTTCAACAGCATCGTGAGTTACAGCACAAAAGAACCCGAGGACTCGTCGAATAAAAAATCAAAGAATGTATTCCTCTCGTTCGAAACGAACTGAATCCTACTCGGTAAAATAACGTTCGCAGATGCTACTCTGATTTAACGCGATAGTCGGCTGAATAATCAGCTACATTTATGTTTTCACCCTTCAGATTTAACGACTCGATGACTAGATTATGTAATAACGCCAATGTAGTTCCCGATCGATATCTTTCTCACGATTTATCCGCACAGACGTTCAGTTTTAAGCTCATTTTAACTCGTAAAATATTCACTCTATCAATCTGTTTGCTTCATCCTTTGTGCTACCTATATTTAGCTTATATTTGTCACTCCTAACTTTTTTTCTACGTTTCTTTTTCTCGATTGTGACGCAGAGTCAGTGCCCGTTAATTAATTACTAGCAAATACGCAAGCGAATAAATAAATAAATACAAAAGGAAACATTGTTCGAGCAAACCAAGAAAAGAGGACCAAGAAGAAAAGTCTTCCTAAGATCCCTTCTTTTATTTTCGCAATTACCACCTAACTGGTGGTGGTGTATCCCTTCTTTCATTGTCTTTCCACTGCGTTTTTTTTCTGTTCGACCAGGCAAAAACACCGGGTCAATACGCGCGACAGCAACAGCCATGATGCAGCCATCGTTGCAAATAATCGTCTGGTGAATTGCAATTTATCTCCACGCCGGTGAAAAGTGAGAGAGCTAGAGCCTGCGATGGACGTCGATGAAACAATGCTCCATCCTCGTCCGCGTCTACCGACGAACGACACAAAAGACATTCTTCGCGTTTTAGAAACACGGCTGTTTCAAGCCGATAATTAACAGATTTGCCATTGCACGACATCGTCTCGCGTTAAAGTTTCGATTCTCGGGTAATAGCAAGCTTAATCATTAACTTAACACGTTGGCAGCTGGAAACGTGTCGCAGTGTCTAGCTATGTGTGCGAAAGAGACGTCAGCATGCAAGAAGACGTTTCTCCCAAGGGGCCACTCGCGAATTGATTCTTAATGGCTCGTGAAAAATTTCAGAATATACCGAAAATTTCAGAATATTCAGAAAATTTCGAATTTATCGAGAACATGTGTTTCTTGCAGCAACACTGACACACACATGCGTGAGTTTGAACATCTTTTATTTAATGCCTTCCGTTTTTAATTGCATTATATTAGCAGCGAGCGAATCGCGACAAGTGTTTGTTTTCGAAAGTACGTCTCAGTTGATGAAAGTTTGGGAACCGCTGTTTCGGAATAACAAAGATAAATTATTATGTGTGTGAAAGTTTTAGAAAACTCGCGAATTTATGTATATTTCTACACGCAACGTTTCAAACTTTAACAATTCCAAAAATGCATAAACGCTTGGAATTAACAATAGAAATATATTTTAAATATGTTTGAAAATTCCTCGAGAAAAAGAATCGTACAACGTTCTGTTTGAGCTCGTTTTAAAGTTCTACTTCCACATTCCACTATTTCATATCTTTCTACGATGTTTGTACATCTTACAACAAGTTGGAAAATATGGAATGTATCTTTCGAGAAAGTTACCAGTTGTTTCTTGAAAATTTCACGTTAGAGTAACCCAATGCAGGCAACTCATTTTTCATTCAAAGATTAATGAAACGGCGAGAAAGAATCGCGCATCGAGCTTCGTTCGTTGCAAAGAAAAAGTTTCAATCTTACCATAAATGTATGGTTGATTTTACCGTGGAAAAAATTTTGCGTCGTCCGTAGACGACGATAATTTCGATTTATAAAATTCTCGAGGAGAAAAATTTCCAATCCGCTAGATGCTTTGAAACGTTCTGCGATTCTTCCTCGCGAATGGTTCAATTTCTCGTCGAAAATTAAATGTTGCTTTAATTTTGCACGACAATGTATACGGTACATTCTTCAATGATTGTTCGCATCAATGAAATTGAATTAATTACGATTTCACAGTAATTAACGATTTAAAAGGATTTCATGTAACATTTAACAGAATCCTTCAATGAAACGTGTGATCGATAGTTCGATTCTTCTGTTCTTCCCGTCACAGATAAAGTGAATGACGTGCGAATATAGGTGACAAGTGGATCATAAGTGCGAACCGATGTCGTATTAAGCTTACTGATTTCGCGAATTAATTGGCCTTGGAGCAATCGATCTTCCACGCTGGAGAAACCACGTCATGCCCTGTTAAATATTTATTAAATGCGCCAAGATCAAGACGAGAAATGTCACCGTATTTTCCCGCGTTTCGCGGGAGAGAAACTTAAAAATTCAATCAATCCTGCGTCAAAATCACCTCCCAATTTGACGTTCAGATTGAACAATGTATTCTTGTCACTTTAGAACTAGAAGTAATCAAACATCGGAGCAATCGGAACATCCAATAATTTAAACGATTCTTCGCGAAATATACAAATGAACATTTGTTTTCTTCATTTCCACCCGAATGAATCTCTCTGATTCTTAGAAAATATCAATAACGCTCAAAGATAAATTAACGAGACACCCAAACTAATATTATTTCTTTACAAAAAAAAAGTATTTTCCCCTTTCACAGAGACGTCGAACTTAGTCGAAGGAATCGAGGAAAAGTGGACTAGCGTTTTTCAAACGCTTTCTGATCCGTTTGAGAGTTTGAAGGAATAACAAAGACGATACAGAAATCCCCTGCTGTCCCCCTCGAATCCGGACAATGCGTTTGCGCAACCTCTCCTCTCAACCTAGGCTAAGGTCTGCCGTTAATTTTAATTAAAATCTCGGACCGAAGCCAAGAAATGGAGATTATTATCTGCAGGAAAGTTGCCCGTTTATTTTCTCGCCGCGGTTCCGCGTTTTCCCTCGGTTGCCGAGGAGAGCCGAGGAGAGGAACGACAGCGAGGTCTGTTTTGCGTCGGATACCGGCGAAGCAGCTGGATGAAAAACGGCGAAGGCTTGGAGAGGGAAACGGGGCTTCCGCTTACGAGCCCGCTCGTATTCGACTTGATTTATAAAAGACTCCGTCAAACTGGCCAGCAGCGGAACTCCGTGGAAAGCGGGGCCGAGATCAGGAGAGAGTCAAGAGTTGGGACGATCTCACTGTTTCCGTTGGACTTGCTCCGCCGAAGGTAATTTTGAAAGGTAACAACGAAGAAGTTTAATCGAGTTTCTTCGACGATACACAAGACGTAATAAAGTAATCCAATTTCAATGGAATAGTAACGGCGGTAACAATATCAGCGCGCGAGTGTTGTTCCAGAGTTTCAGGCTTTCGCTTGCGAAATTTTCTGCGAGTATTCGATATTTTTCCGGGACGCCACGTACAATTAACTAACTGCAAAACTACTAATTTGTATTAAGTTTCGCTCGAAAGCAGTGAAGTTGTTACGTTTAAATTTAATGAATTTAAATTCATATTAATATTAATAAAATTATTATTATTATTATTATTATATTATACATAGTGAAAAAAGCTTCGTTTAATTTCCACAGCTCTTGATACTTTTCTGCAATTTGATTCTTTCAACAAAGTGATCACGAGCACGTATTTGATTCTGTAATTAAATTCTCATTTTAACAGCAAATGCAGTTGCGATAAAAAACGATTGGGATTCGGGTTGCGTAAAAGGTTTGTCAAATTTGCCATCGTGAGCTTGAAAACTGAATGAGATCGGATCGAGCCGAGGATCGAACGTTCGATAACAACGATGAAAAAGCTCGATCGAATTACTCGATCGAGATGACGTAAGACACAACAGAGTAATTCAATTTCGACGTTAACGTGATTACGAAACAACGTGTGTTTTCTCTCGTCGACGGAACAGAGATCTATGAATTTCTCGCAAGCTCATTTCCCTTCGCAAGTGTATGCGCAACGAATCCGAAAACGATCCGCTGTAAAAGAGTTCCGCTGTCGAATTCCGCAGGCGGCGGATTAATTAAGGCCGCAAACATTCGCGAAACGCGTTTGGCAATAAAAGCCCCGGCGCTTTTCCGGCGGGGCAAGTTTCGCCCAAGGAAAATAGAAGAAAACCGGCCAAGGGTAAACGCCGGTCGGGCATCGGATTTAATTAAAAAATTTTTAATCGTCCGGGACACGCTGGATGTCCTGTTGGCGCCGGTTGGCCAACTTCTCCACGTTTGTGCTCTCTCGACCCCCGACCTCGAGACACCGTCGTCCATTGTCGTTTTGCACCCGATGACGAACGTCTTGCGCGAGAAAACCAGTTTCGCCCTTCGAGAGGGCGAAACGCCTCTTCGTTTTCCATTTTTAATTTCAGTTCAGAGGTGGCTTTCGTCGTGTTAATGTCGCGGAATAACGAGAAACCAGACTCGACTCGGGACTTTCAACACGCGTCGACAGTACCGCCGGTACGCGGCGAGGCGTTTATTCATCCGAAACGAAGCGATAATTTCACCGGACCGCGAACACCGCCGTGGTCTAGCTCTTTTAATAAAATCCTGTTATGCTCCTTTCGAGGGAACGCGATATTTCTGCCGGCTACGGCGACGGCGGCGGCGAGAGGGTCCACGAGAGGTAATGGAATAAAATTCGCACGTACTGCGGCTTCCGGCGGATGTTCTGAACGCGTTAGACATTCCCGCTGAACGACGCAGCGAGAACTCGAATTCGGCCGGGGGAAAGAACGCCCCGGACGTATATCCGTTCCTATAATTTTCGCAATTTCTCCACTTTGGAATGTTATCTCGCGGGCTCGAATATCGAGAATCGTGGTCTGAGGTTTGGTTAAATTTGAAAGAAGGAAAGAAAAAGGAAAGGGAACTTCGTTCGTGCAGTAATTGTAGTGGCCGTGTCCTAGTGATATTTTATCGGCGCTTTTAGTTTTTTGTTCAACTTTTCACGTTCGATTTTTATTCAATTCTCGCGTTATTAGATTTTAGACTTTCGACGTACAATAGAACTTTGTTTTTGTGAATTTATAAAATTGGAATTCATACAATACGAGTGTACCGACGATTTTTCATTTTCATTGAATGGATTCGACCGGTAAGAATTCATTTGTTTCGTCGTTAAAATTACTCGGTATTGACAAAAATTTCAAACAAACGGAATTCAGGGAAATAAAAAATAAATTTCCTAATAATTTCAGCCGTGTACAATATATTCGAATATATACTGTATTATTAAAATGCAGATGAATTTTATACATTTCGTTCTGACAATACAATATTTGAATACTACTTGCAAAATAGAAATTCACATAAAATAGAATGTGAATTCCTGAATGTTAAAGGTTTCGATTTTTGCGAAAAAAAGGATTGAAAGGTGATGAAAATACACGTGTACATTGACGTATTGAAAATGCGTCAACTATCAAGATGTAAGGTAGGTCAATCAAGATCTCAAAATAGTATTCTTACTTGATCTAATGGCATCTTCTGAAATACCCGCGATGCGACAATCGATCGTGATCATAAACCGAGGTGAAGCTAACATCTAAAATTAAAAACCTTTTATAGAAATAGAAATTCATCAGGTCGAGAAGAGAAGAACCTAGTTTTTTCTTTTCTTATTTTTTAAGTGTAACTGCGTCGAAGATTGCAAGACATACTAAAAAAGTATCACAATTTCCAACACGCTTAGACTCGTACGACCAAATATAATACAATTTCTTCGATTGCCGAGTGAGTTAAGTTTACATTTTTCAAAGGAGGAAGGAAAATTCGAAAAACCATCGTTAAAAACCTCGTTTATTCCCGCGCGAGTCCTCCTCCGCCAGAGTTCTCCACCGAGTTTTTGTTCTTGTACGAGCGCGCGAACCTGACCGATTCACGTACGTACGTCTCCGTCTTATCGTTCGTTGGTTCATTGTGCAGCGGGAAAACAGCGAGGTTGGTTGGAATACATTATAGAGTGGAAAAGCGAGCTGGAAATGAAGGTGAAACAAAGGTGTTTCAGTGACCGGAAGAGGAAATAGCCGGTAAGCCGAGGCCGCAGCGCAGCGGGAAAGAAGGAAGGAGAGAAACGGGCAGAAGCGAGGCAGTTGCCGCAGATATTGTCCGGGAATCGGGGGAAACGCATTCGCTGAATGCTCGCGTGTATCGATAATGCGCTAGCCACCGCCATGGGTCAAGGAACGTTAATGTCGGCGGCTTGTTCTCTCCTCGACGAGTTTCAACCAGATGGAAATTGACTTTCCACGCGTTTACAACGGAACTTGCTTTTGTTTGCCGGAATTCAAAGCAATTTACACGCCAAGGATAGACTTCGATTTTCTATGGGCCGACGCGGCAAGTTAATGGCACAGAAACATTCCTCTAACGCGGTTTAGAAATGGAAATTCTGGAATAACGGGGTTCGCATCGGAGCGCAACAATACCGTATCGTTTCTCGATCAAACGTGCATTCGTATGGCGAGCGTTGCGCGTTAAAACGCACGGCGCCGCGATCGAGAAACAAACTTTACACTTGTATTTTTGAATAACGAAATTTCGTCGTTCCGACAATTTTCGGTGCTGGTACCGGGACGACTACGTGGTAACTCGGTGGTAATTAAATATTACACACTCCAATGGAATATTCTACACCACCATCTCGCTGTTCATTCTCACATAGTTCCGCCCCTCCTCTAGAGACGCAACGTGCTCGAGCGGAACTGAGGGGGGCACGAGACTTTCGAAAATCTTTAACCCCTAACCCTCGAATCGCTGACCCTAGACCTTCAATCCTAGATTGTAAATTTAATTTGAACAACGTGATTACTACGCCGCGGATTTTCGTGTGCGTTAACAGGAAATTTTAAGATGCAAAGAATACACATAATATGGAAAAATATGTAAAACACCCGAGGCACGATGTTTTCCGAAACATTTAGTACGTAAAACGATTTTCCACCAAGCTTTCTTTTTTTTCATTATATTCTGCGAAGCACGAATTTGCATGAAAACATCCACAGTTAATAATCTTTCGTCTAAGAGAAACAAAAGATGTTAGTTATCTGTACAACCCTTGCGAGATTAGCGAAACAATTTTCTACCAAGCTTACTTTTCTTTTACTTTTTTTAAAAATCATACTCGGGGAAGTATGAATTTGCATCAAAATCCAAAGAGATGTGTAGGGGACACAGCCCAGACTGTATATATAAATATTCTCACGACGTGGACCCAGTTTACAGTATCGGCAGGGCCATGAGGTGATTGTCAAAGAACGCTTTCCAAACCCTTGAGGGAAAAGGATATACCTAGTCCCATAGTATAAAAGAACTGACTTCGACGCGCTAAGACAACAGTTCCTTGAAAGTCTGGTATTGAATAGTCCACACGGTTGAGTGTGCAGTCTGCGCGTTTCCTACGTTCTCTCGTTTAAGAGCAATAAATATTTTAATACACTTCTTGTATCTAGATTTAATCACAGTATTATTGTGATCATTGTTATTACTATTATTGTTATAATCGTTACTCGTGTAAATATCTTTGTTAGTGAAATAAAGGCCTTTAAAACACTAAAAGATGTAATATTTTAAAATGGAATTAAATCTCACGTCCTAAAGATCAGTATCGGTAACATTATTCATGATATAAGACGATAAGTCGTCGTCTGATAAATGAGTTGGTGACTCGGTATCACAAACTTTGGATTTTTCGACAAATTTTTCGACAAATTTTTCGGACGAGGATTGAAACAGAAATCTCGAGAGTAAGACAGGATTTGTTAAATCGAAATTCAATAGAAAATCGTTCAAACTAAATTCACGCGCATCCGGTGTCATCCGATTTCGCCGAGAGTCCGTGAAGAAGAGTATTCACTTCACGAAGAGAGACGTCAAGATGATCAATGTTTGGAGACAAACTCTTCGAAGGTCATCGTCGTAAATTAGCTCGGAGTTTGTAAATGGCCCGGTTAATTTTCATTTCAGCGACGTGTCAGGGGTAGTGTCTCGAAGTAGATGTGTAATCGGATCTCAAGAGACTCGGGTGTCCCCGTTCTTACCTTGCGCTACAGGGAATCGCGAGATCGATAGTTCAATTGGTCGCGCGTCGCTGCCTCGACGCATACTTTTTAGGAAGCCGGGGTGGTGTCTCATCGGAAACGTCGTCCAGCCGATCGAGAAAGGCTCGCGTTTTACCGCTTTACGTCCTCGAGATGTTTCTCGAGGGCTTGCTTTACGGGCTCGTAAAAGTTGGAAAGTCGTGCATGTCGGCGAACGAATAACTCGCGTGGTCGATCTGCGCCGAGAGGAAGAAGGGTGACAGAAACGAGTGGAAGAAGAATGTGTTTACGTTGCGATAAACGATGAGAGCGAAGCGTAGAATATTGTACGTCATACTGTTTTATACTGCAGCGAGCAGAGCTATACTACTCGTTAGAGCGCATAATAAAAACACGAAAGATGATAATTGATGATAATCAATTCAGGATCATTACGACTGAAACTCCGCTATTATAAACACACAAAAGGAAGATTTTATTTTCTTCGCTACTCTGATCGACTTTGCTCCTATTACAGTTTCAACCCTCAGACAGGAAGAGCAAGCGGATGATTTCGTTCATTTTTTTCGGGCAAGCATCCTTCTAATTGAAGACTGAATCGGGACGAAACTGACGTCTGATCGGCCCCGAATCGGCCTTCTTCACAAAAGGAAACGAAGTGAGCTTTCTTGATCGAGGATTTTAACGAAGGAAGAGCTCCGCGAAGGCCTTCTATGGACGAATGTTTGTGTGGATTCAACGCCAGATCGTTCTCCAACGGCACGATAGGTGAGCACCACTCGATGAGCAATTGCACATTTACGGATATAATTAAACGAGACTAAACGAGGGTGCAGAAAGATTTATCTTGAACCAAGGAAGGGAGAGAGAGAGAGAGATCCTATTTTAACCAGACCGTTTTGCACGGACGTCGGGAAACACGTAGATTTGATTTCGATGATTTTAGAACAGGGCAGGAAATGAGAGGGACCTTTGAATTTCAAACATCCTGCGCGCTTCTTTGAAATTAAATAGCCTCTATTTAACGAACTTCCGTCGGGAATAAAGGGCTGGAAAGCTGGGAAGGACCTAACGGCTCGTACATCGCGTTTCTCGTTTTACGTGCTCGACGATGAAGCCTGTTCATCATTTCTCCCTCGAACAAAAAACTGCAACGAGAGAGAGAGAGGGACGAAGATAGACGGAAAAAAAACGTTAGGTTGGCGCATTTCAGCGCGTTTAAAGCGGAACGTTTCCGCGTTTATACCCACGAAAGCAAATTCAAACTTCCCGACACGCCTCCGGAGCGGTTTCCAAATGCTTGCACGTGAAACCAAATTACCTGCGTTTCGCATTAAAGATTCAATTGCTATTTCCTTCCAATTAGATCTTACGTTTGAATAATCGACTTGATGGGGTTCGATTATTAGTTGAGCGCAAATTTCAGCCGCTCCGTTTTCTTTGGATCCGTCCGGAAATACGTAAACAGAAACCGCAGTTATTTGCGACCGATTATCGTTAGATCGCGATTATTCACGCAAATTTCGAACATGCGACGAGTTATTTTGCAATTTCTGAAAGGAAGCAAATTCTGTCCTGATACCTGTTTCTCAGACGTTCTCGGCTTCAGTTTCTTCATTAAACTCCGACTGGCACTTCCTCCTCGCGTTCCACGCGACAGAGAATCTCACCGCGAGAAACGGTTAATTTGCAATTTTACACAGCGGGACGAAAATCCTTTCAGAAATCTCCAATTATGCAGCTGCTCGCCGTGATTTCGGTCCGACTCAATGAAAACTGAAGAGATCGCGACGTTTTTCGAATAAAATTCAAAACACGCGAATGGTTATTCATTCGCCGATTTTTACATCAAAGTGGAACACACCGGCCAAGTTTCGTACAACAACCGGCAAAGCGTGGAAATCCAAAGCGCGTTCCGCGCGCTCGTTAAAAACGATTTAGATTCAATTCAATTAGTCGCGAGCCTCGTCCCCTTCCGGTATAATATTCTCGCCCTTCTTCCCGATGTCAAACGGCGCGGCGCGGCGCGGTTCGAGGAGGCAGGGGAAAAGAGAACGCATTGAAAACAGGAGGACAGACTGTAGGAAGACGCAGAGAAGGCAGGAGGAAAAAAGAAACAGCGAGATAAAAATATTCAATCGAGCGAAATTCATTTTTCCATGGGAAGCTGCCACACTCTCGCGACTCGCGGCGTTTATTTTTTCTTTTTTCCTTTTTTAATAGCGCTCGCCGATCGGCAGAGTCGAACCGGCGTGGAAGGCTTCATCGATCCCCCGTCTCTCCTGCCCCCTTCGTTATGTCTCGTCGACGATTCATCGAGCACGAGTCACCCGGTAACAGCTTCGATCTTCCCCCTTTCAAAGGGGAATTACCGGCGCGTGAATTAAAAATGGGATTCCGATCGAGTGCACGCGCGATGTTCTCGCCGTTTCTTCTAGCCAATGTTCGACGCGACACGTTCGTCCGCGACTTTGCGGAAATTTTTACTTTTTCGAAAGACAGGGGGGGGAACGGGAGCTACCTGGTCGTCGGATAATTCTATTAACTCTCAAAGTAGTCTTACGAGTGATTGATAATACTACTTGAGTGTGCAGTTTGGCATACTCGAGCAGCTTTCACAGTTTTCCAATGCTTTTAAACTCAAAGATTCGAAGGCTCGAGTTGTCTAAATTGTATATAATGACTGTAGAAAGTACCGTAGACTATCAAATGTTATATATATATAGATGTTTAAAAAAGAGAAACAACTTACTTTTGCCAAGAAACTATAAAAATTCGTCAAAATTAAGAATACACTTACCGTTTATAATTCTCTTCCTCGTGCGAATCGTAGTATCGAACTGCGTAGCAGCAAATCGGAAGGAAAACGTAACAGCCAAGGAGAAATTTTCAAAATATTGCCATTACATCGACGTCGTTTCCAGGAATTCAATGGAAAAGGCACACTCGACGCACGACGCGCAATAATAAACGTTCCTCGCAACGAAGTCACCCGGACGGAAACGAAAACAAGACTGCCTCGATATTCAAAGCGAGCCTCTTATCTGCAATGAAAAACAGTCTCAATCGACGCTCCGGGAGAGGGAGCAGAGGTCAGCAAAAAACCTTTCGAGCCAGAGTTTCTTGTTCGAAGACAATGCGAGCTCTCGTCGTTGTACGTTGCGAGATTGTTGGTAGATGATGGTGCTCATAATTGGACGAGTTGCTTGCGAGCTTCTCAGTGACGAGTGCTTCGACGAACGTACGCGATATACAGGAAGAGGAATTCGAACTGCGAACGTTATGGCAATCGATATCGCGCCGAAATGATACTGATAGAAATTTTAATTAACATCGAATTTCAATTCGGACACGTGGGAGGGAGCACCGATTTAATGGGAATCGAATAATTCTACCCGTTCGTCGTGCTTTCTCTGTAGGAATCGTTTGTTCTTGATCAAAAAGAAAAAAAAGAAAAAAAAAATAAAGTTATAAAAAGGAGAAAAGAGAGAGCATGGAATGGCAATTACTATATTCTGCTCGCAATACGATCGATCTTCCAGAGCTCGCATATGCTTTCTTTTTTTTTTTTTTTTTTTAATAACGCTATCGTAGAACGTTCGAATCGCAAATCGCGCCTATGCGTGATCGATTGAACAGTCGTCGTCAGATGATGTTTTATCGAGCATGTAAATCAATTGACTAATATTCCTTCTTAGTTCTTCCATTCGTCTGCTGTGTTGATTTTCTTACGAAACGTTTCATTATTCTGCAGTATAGATAAAACTCTACAATTTCTTTAATCTACAGCAGCTAAAGTTGGATTAAGGAGTTTCACTTGTGATTATTTTATATGTAACATCCCGGATTTTAGTGGTTTAGGTTAGGTTTAGAATAAATGCTTTATTATAAAGTGTAACGAGTAAGATGAATTAGCCAAGAAAGACTAATCTCTTGGCTCACTGGACACATCTTTAGATTTATAGGAAAGATTCATTATCATTGAAAGAAAAATTGTGGGATGAAGAATTATGCACGAAACAAATTGATCACAAAAGTCGAAATTGCACGTGAAGAAATTCGATGAGAAATTCGAAGTCGATATGAAATTCAATCACTAAATTCACAGTAAATTCAATAGTATTTCGATGTTAATTTTGCATTAAAAATAATACGCAGTGCATACAGTTTCCCGCTTTACGCATTGATGGACTTTCTGTTATATAATATTTTAATTTCATTTCACGAAACACGCTGACAAAGTTCGAACTCCAAAATGTGGTACGTTTCGTACATTTAATACGATAAATCGAAAGTGTAAAGTTGTGTTATTTAATTGTTACTACTAATTTATCAATTTATTAATATACTATCACTAGAACGTAAATTGTTAACAAAACTTGCCAATCTCTACATGTAATAAAAGTAGGCCTGAAAATAGCCAGTCGTTATGATTTTAATTCTCATTGCATATTAATTGAAAATGTTATTGCACCAGTCGTATGTTATATAGCAGGTGACGCAACAATAATCACAGAGCATTTTGATTTGACCTAGCGGCGAGTCACGAACGTTCAAAGGATTAATCTGAAAAACGTCTGATCAAGACGCATTTATCTCAGAAATCAGAGAATGAATGAAATAAAAATATCAAAGGAGTAATCGACCTGCGACTGCTTCTATTTATTTATTGCTAATGAACGGGTCTCGCCGGTGAATTAACAAAGTCGAGTAACGCATATTCCCGAGTAATTCAATTACATTTTTCGTCGGGAATTGAAGTTAAATGGGGCAAATCTACGCGCGCCAACTTTTTCCATTATTTTTGCGCGGCAAATTCATCCCGGCGAGTGGCATGGATTAACGCGAAAGCTCAACGAACGATCGATCACCGTCGAACAAGCTGCGGAGAACTGGACGATTTCCCAAAGTACGACTTCCAAAAATGTCGTTCACTCTGTCTCGCCGTTTCTTCCTCCCTCCCCGATTCCATTCTCACGCCTATCCGGATCCTTTTTCCAATAAACATTCGCCAACAACTAGCGATCGAAACGTTTATAAAAGACCCAGGCGCGCGACGCGTAGCTGAAACACTCCAGAATTCGTATAATCTTTTTACGTCGCGACCCTTCAATCCTCCCGTGACGCGTTTCAACGAGAAATCGAGTTGAAATAAAGCGCGGGGGTGCGTTCGAATCTTTTGTCTTCCGGTGTGCCGATCGATCGTTCGAATCATGGCCTTTTTGCGTTTTTTCTTTTTCTTTTTTTTCTTTCCTCCAGCTCTTTATCTGGCTTTTTTTTTTACCAGTCTCCAGAAAAACGGAGTTTTAAGTGGAATTAATTAATTTCTCTCCGACGTTGAGACTAATTATCAAGGAAATTTATGTTAAATACGAAAAAGGGTGAGTATCGTTCGAACGCTTCGGGTACTGAGACTTGAAAAGACTCCAAAAGTGAAGTCAATCGCTTCAACCTGTGAATTATTATATATATTACATATTATCATGAATTATTATATATATTGTATATATTAACGTTTCGCGTGTAATTGTGATGTTTACATACACAACACCTGATAAATGAAAAGAACAAAAATTCAAATTGTCAAAACGCGTAAAATTTCAACGTCAGTGAAAAATTCACTTCAGAATGGATGAAAAAAAAAAAAAAATTTGCTTTGGTTGATACCGCGCAATCTCAAGGTACTAGTCGAACCTTCAAATTTTTAGAACACGCGTAATACTCGAATGTCAAATATTATATTTAGCAATATAATTCGCTTTAGAAACGAACAAAAATTAGCTCAGGTTGGTATTACGCAACTCCCGAGGTACTATATCAGTCAAACTTTCAAATTTTTAGAACGCGTAACATTCAAATTTCAATGTCAGCCATAGAATGGACGAAAGGAAGAAAAATTAGCTCAGGTTGGTACTACGCAACTCTCAACAACGTACAGCACCAGAGCCAAACTTCCAAATTTTCAGAGCGCCTAGCATCTGAATTTCAACGTAGCGAGACATCTTCCGAAAAAACGAACGACGAAAGGGCCGTGGAAAAGGGCACGCTGCTCGATATTACCCGCACGTTGTGGATTAACCGCGGTTAAATACTTGATTGCGAGAGTCGAAACGCTTCCTTCCTACGGGCGTGAAACGGCGCGGATAAGCAAGGAAGCTCATTTGCGGCTTTAAAAAATTCACCGGCTCCTCTCGCGGTGGCCGGTATATTTCGTCGTGATCTAATTTTCTTCGCGGAGAGCTAAAAAGGGATTTACGAGCGCGAGCAGAATTTATGAATCAGGAGATGCTGGGGCGTTGCCGCCTCGATGAGGATGCCAGACCGGATTAGTCATTTAATATTGCACGCCCCGTGCCGCGGGCTTCGAATTCCTTTCTAACGCGGATCATCGAGCTCTCGTGCCTCGCACACGGAGATTATGCGCATACGTATATATCGACAGAGATACGGGCTAAGCGTGCTTTTTTGACGAAACGTTAGTCTTGTACCGTAGATACTGAAACTTCAGCAAGTATCTCCATGAATATTCGAACACGTTCAAATGAGATTGTTTAATCGAATATTCGCTTCTGATCTCATCGCGATATTAAAGATCCGTCTTTGCGTTTGAATTTTCAAGTACGAATCGTCGCATTTATACTCTTTGTGATTTTCAACTAAAGACGTTTGAATGTCGCTTAATCGTCGCCTTAAACGCAAGAAGAATTTGTTTTGCAACAATTCTTTATAGAAATGATTCAATCAATAAATCTAAAGAGGAGATGGAGATATATCTTAATTTGAATATTTTAATCATTGCTCCCAGAAGAACATCTACACATACTGATAAGCAAATACAACAGATGACAATATGTATAATATATAATAGATGACAATATGATAATATTGGGATTTTAAAACGATGAAAAAAAACGTGTGTGCCACTACATTTCAAAAATTTCTATGAATTTCTACAAAGTATGAAATGTGGGAATAGAAATGAAAATTGGAGGCAGTTTTATTTAAAGATTAAGGTCGAAGAGAATTATACAATAACAACTGGAACTAAAGTCGCCTGTTCGAAATATCTGGAAATGATTGTTTGAGTAAAATCATATAACTGTTCCGGAAATTAATATTTCATTTCAATTTTTTACTTCGAACAACTAATTATAGAAGAATCTCATTTATGCAAACAAGTCGGAGCATGAAACAGTACTGTTTCGATAACAAAGGTCCATTAGCTACCTCATTCAGTTTCTTTTTATTAGCTCGTATAATAAAAGCTGATGCTCATAAAATTGAAGCTGGACAATTGTTTCTGCATCGCGCACCATGCTCTGTTCCTGACACGTGAAATTTATTCTCAATGCAATCATATCACAACGTTCAAGAGTGATTCAATAATTAACCGCAATGTAGCGATACTTTATTTTTTTTTTTTTTTTTTTTTTTTTTTTTTTTACACTGATCATAACGTTAAACGCTTGACCAATCTTCGTTTATCGACGTATGTAGGTTTTAACCAATTACTTTGGTTTATCATGACAGCAGCGATAGCTATCTACTACACTTTGCATTTACATGAAAGAAAAACAGCGTACTGTTACTCAGTTCTTTCAATTTGAGAGAGAAACAGAAGAACTCCATTTATATAAAATTGTTGCTAAACAAATAATTATTTATCTGTTTAGAATATAAACTGTAATGTAAAATATATAAAGCAAGCTACATTTATCATATATCGAAAATATAAACTTTAGTTAAATCTAATAAGAATTTATTGATTTTCTCTAAAGTTCGCTAATTAATGATTTCTCGTTTGCACAACAAAATTTCAGATGGATTATACTCAGCATCAAGTCGAGTATGATTAAAGTTTCGTGTAATTGGATTATTTTTAAAATATTGTACGTGCGAGGAAGAAAATTTTCTAATAATTTCACATGTACCAGAATCTGTCAATATTGTATTATTTTTGAATATCTTAATATTGTATTATCAAAACGGAGAGTTTGCGAATATTAAAACACTCGAAATATAGATTCAGATAAGGGAGATTTCAATATACATAGCGAATAACTAATAAATCATCCTCGCACACGAATAGTGGGAAAACACGTTAAGTCATACGTGTGTTTTGAATTTTATATGAAAGCAATTTTAAAATCCAATACTATGCGAATCAAACACGCATTTCTAGAACTGCCTCTTTATTAAATTTAGTTGTAGAGGATAAGGGAAGGTTTTATATATATTTAGCACTCTCGAAATATTCAATTTTGGGCATTGAGTTTTTTCATAAAATTTTATGAATCCGTCATTCATTGCTAAAAGGCTTAATATCATTGAACCAAATAGACTCTTTTCAATTACGTTATATCAAGATACCTTCTTTCAATCGCTATTAAAATTTGTTCGTTTAAAAATAAACGTTCGTGTAATTGAAATTACACTCCTTTGTAATTGGAATAATAATAGTACGTTCAGAGATGGACAAAAATATTCCCACATTCGACGAAAAATCGATATTGTAAATTACTGTAATTTTGTAAAAAAAAAAAATTATATAAGAAACAACTTGGTTTTAACTTGGTTAAAAGCTTTCGCTCTGACAATTCGGAATTTCCTTTTCTCAAAAGTTTTTACATCACGTGGCGAGTGGGAACGTAAGAATACTTTTATTCTCGAAAATTGTAAAAATTCAAAGATCTCTAAAAACATTGGAAAGTTTTCTTTCTGTGACTAGATCCTCCATGGTCTTGAAGACTGACATATCCTCTTTAAAACTTGCACGATTTTCTTCGCCATTTTTCAAACTTTGAACGTTAGAGTTAGACGACGAAATGTTAGAATTCCTCGAATTTTTGTCAGGTTCAGGGTTCGATAAAAGAGTTACAGAGTTACAGAGCATATTTTAAGTTTGTTTGGTTTTTTATGCTTTCAAGGAATAAAATCCTTACTTTCTCGCCTATCGCATCTTTGGAAAGAGAAACGGAGGATTTTAGTCGAAGTAGATGTTATATCATTCTTTTCATTGCATTTATCATATCAAAGTACTTTTTCATCGTTGTCAATTCATTTATTCTCTCCGTTATAAGGATTAACCTGTTTGGATAAAACAGTGACTCTTTCATAATTGCAAGATCATTAAATTTCACATTTCGCAGACATACGTATACACATTATCCTCTTGATGCTTCTGTCTAATTTCGTCCGACGGATTAAAAAAAAAAAAAAAAAACTCGTTCGTTTCATGCGTCCGACGAAGCGGAAATTCGCGAGGGAAAGGGGAGGGAGGGATTTTCTTTCTCTTGCGAGAATTTGCACGAAGAAAGCATGCAGGAAATCCATTAAAAGGGCCGTTGAATGGGATTTCTAGGCGAAAAAGCCGTCTAGACCGGGCTCGCCTTTGCTCTGTTAATAAACAAGCCAAATCCGTTCGGTCGAAACGAAGTTTCCCAGGGAATCCGCGCAGTTTTATATTTCACGGTGGAGCGAACGCGCAGGAAACCGGCAGCTGCACGATCGAAATCAAAAGGTAGCCCCCGTCGACCTACTGTTCCCCGCTAGAATGTGTCCACAGATTTGCCAGACCGCGCCACGGTCCGCTACATACGCCACGTCCACGGAGATTTTTTGATATCGAAATTGACACCGGCTCGGAGTTTTCGCGCTGCTGGATTTCGGGTTACCGGATTTCTGCCATCGCGTTCCGACTGATTGAAATGGACTTCCGCGATTCCCAGGAATTGAATCGCGGTTCTCGGCAAGCGCCTTTGACGCGCCACAGAGACTTGAACCGCGATCGCACGCGTGAACCCTCGCGTTCCCGAGCAAACGTGAAACTAAAATAGGAACTTCCGCCGCAACCGTCGAATTAAAAAGTCGACGCCGGCAAAGTAATTTCAACTTTTGCTAGCGAACTTCCGTTAGTGAGGAACGAAAGGAAATTTAGAAAGAAATATTTACGCGTACGCGAAAAAACAGATGTGTTGAAATCTCTTTCTCGATCGACGGAATTCTGATTGCGCACGAATTTTCAGAAAGAGAACGATATTCGTCGTTTGAAGGTACACATTGGGGCGAAGAGCAACGTTGGATTTAATTTTTTTACGATATCATCTTCTACGCTGAATTTTTCACGAATATATTTGTATGAAATTTTGATATTTAATTGATTCGGGTTGACTGCAATTATATCGGTCAATTTTGAGGCAAATTTAAGAATCTATATAGAAAGTATACAATATCTAACGCAAATATCAATAAACAATGGGAATGTCTTTAGCACTAATTGCTACATTCATAAAATAATTATTCACGTACATTGTTGTATATTCATTTTTTGTATAACTTCTATATATTCAAATTGATTTTAAACTTCACTAGTATAACCGTAACAGTCATCTCTCATCATGCAGAATTGTCGATGAAATTTTAAAACGTTTGAATGTAACACGACTGAAATTTTAAAGTATTTTAGATATTTAAAACTTCTTCCGCCATAAGCATTCAAATGCATTCACAAGCTACTGTAACATTTCTAGAAAATTTCTTCCGGAGTTTTTCGGATTACGTCAAGATCCGCCTCCGTGATATCATGTTCGTTGACGCGAATTTTACACGTGCAATACAAAATAATACAAAACTGGAAATTCTTCTGCCAATTGATACATATTATACAAATAAGCGACAAGTAGTACAACGAGAAGGTAAAACAACACGCTGGAAAAAGCTGTTTCGTAGAATTCAATGACCTCTTAAACGATCGATTCAGATCAATCAACTGCTATTTTTTCCACACGGGCGAAAGACGCAGTGGAAAGAAGAAAATTGTAGTTAAAAAAAAAAAAAAGAAATATTAAATCACTTTCAAGGGAATGGTGGAATGCGCAAAGAGAAGCAAACGAGTATGAATAGAGAGATCGCGGATCGCGAAGAGACAAAAAAATACACGTAGAACGTGGAGTCAGAGGAACGGAAGGAATGGTCCATGGAGTCTTTTGTTCGTTTTTCATTTTCTTTTTTCTTTTCTTTTTTTTTTTTTTTTCTTTCCTTCCCCCACGTCCGATCGATATCGGTCAAGTCGTTATTGACGCAGTATGCAATGCACCGGCACGAATCAGCCTAAGGGAAAAGGAAATCGCGTTCGTTGCAGCCTCGCTCGCCTTTTCTGACGTGTATGCGGATACTTAATGGATTAGCTGCATCCGGATAGTGCGGCCGACGGATGCGTTTACGTAAGGACCAACCCCCGGCCGATCAATGGCAAACGTTTTTAGAAATCAGTCTCGAGAATTTCCCTCTCCCTCCGCCGTTTTTTCCCCTCTTTTTTTCGTTTTCCCTCGCGTTTTCCCTGGAAATGCACAGGCTGAAATCACGCCGTGATGACAGGCGTGTATCGTATATTCGATGAGAACGGGAGAAGTTTCAACATCCTCGATGAAACACTTCACGAACGGTTTGCTAATTGACGTAATGGAACTTCCGGGTACGCGTTCGAATTCGCTGCGCTGCTCGTTACACGCCGAGTCTGAGCATCGCTCGCGAATTCCGACGGAACGGTGAAAATTCTGCAGCTCGATTTCAATCGAAATTTTAACCAAAATAGCGAGAAGATTAATTTGCACGATCCGTGTCAACTGGAACGCCAGTTAACGTACAGTGTGAACAATCGTGGATTAAGAACGAAGAAATGGAATGAATGAATGGAACAGAGTTCAAAATATTCCGGCCCCCCTAATACTTCATAATGAAACATTTTTCCAAGTATGCGACGTACGTTAAAATCTTCTAGATTTATAAATGTACGTTTCTTCTCTTAAATAATACGACTAAATTAATTGTTATTCGTTATCATCAATAGGAATTTACGTTAATATAACACTCCGCCATTGAAAATATTGTTCTCATCAGTGTGAGAGACTTGCACGAGGAAACGGACTGCTATTAAAATTCCTTGTCTAAAAATTAATTCTCTCTCTCAGCCAGAGCCAATATTGCAGCTGTTACGAAATCTTCAATTTTCTCGAATCGAACGGAAACTTGGCCCCCCCCTGTCCCCCAGTTTCGCCGGTAAGAAAAAGAGGCGCAAGAAGAGTCGCGTAATTCACTGACACGGCCGACTTTTCGGAGAGAGCGACGAACGCGTTGACGAGGTTAGCCGCGAAGATATTTCTCGCGTGAAAACCCGTTACTACGCGAAAAGGTCGGAGAGAAAAGGGAACCAAGGCGAGCAAGTTTCCTCGAGGAGAAAAGGGAACGAAGCGGAGGAGGGCCAGAAGCCAGGGAACAATGGAACGGAGCGGCCTCGGCGTCACTCGACCCGAAATAAAAATTAGACTTCATCAAACGACTCGACGGTGGCTGGAGCGTTGGATTAAACATTGTCCCTTTGAGCTCAGCCGGTTCCCCCCTTTTTTTCCCCAGAAAGTGGCAGGAACGTATAAAATCTCGGAGGGAACGCCATTGTCTCGAGGCTCGTGCCAACGTCCGAGACTTTGAATTACTCATCGTTTCGCGTGCGATTCGAACGAACGGGCGCGTTGGATTCGAAGAGATTCGCGGCTCTCGCTGTTTCGTATTCCAGGCTCATTAGTTTTGCAATCTAGGCCGGAGTTAAACGTTGGAAAACATGACACGACTTTGTTTTCATTCGTTTCTCAACGACACGATTGTCTTTTGGACAGTATAATTATTACAGAATCGGTGGTTCTGAGTGTCTTGATCGGTATGACGAACGGTTATTTAACAAAAATTCGTAGAAATCTGTGTTTCTTGTTGAAAGGACATTTAAACGAAGAAACTTAACTGTAAATCTCGACTTACAGACGTACCTTGAACTTGAATGTAGATCGAATAAAGAAAATGTAACACCAGGCAGATTACAGAGAAGGAAAACGCTTTTTCGCGAGAGATCTGCTGGTTTTTCACGAAACTGCAATGTAAATTTGTGAACGCGTGGAAAGAGGTGGTTAATTTTTCGTACGACGCGAGCGATGTTCACTCAGGTCACCTCGTAATCGAGAAGTTGAATTTATTTCTGTTATTGAGAGATTGAAGCGCCTCTCTCTCCGGGATTGGCCCTCGCGAAACAAATTTCTCGTGCCGTTGCTCGTTTCCATTAACACGAACAAATATTTCATCGGCAAATAATGAATTCTCGAACTCGAACTTTCATCGAGAGATCTTTTCTTGCCGCGCGGCCGGCACGAGACATCATTTACATCGAACTCGATTTCAATTTACGGAGCACTCTTCCGGCGTGTTCGCGCCGCGACGAGAACTCCAATCGCGATCGAGCTTCTTCGCCTCGTTTACATTAAAATGAATCCGGCCGCGAGATCGCGTGGTCTTTTAAACGGTCCGTTGAATTCTCGGTTGACGTTGAATTCTCGATGATCGTTGTCTCGTCAGGAGGAAGTATGTGGCCTCTGCAATCGAAGCGCACGCCAATTGCAACTGACAAATTATTTCTCGGACTTTAATGCCGCGAAAGGTGAGCTCGCGAAGCGAGGAATCGAATCCATTTGGAACGTGGCTTTAACAACACGTTCGCGGAGGAGAATGGACACTTAACGAAGATCGATCGACTCCAAAGATGCCTCGTGATTTCTGTTTCTGACAAAAAGTATGGCTTGTCTATTTCTTTCTCCGTTAATTTTAATTTACGCGGAAGAGCACGTGGGATTTTTGTTCGCTATTTTTGTGTTGGTATCTTAACACTTGATCTATCTATCGGAATCTTTTATATTTCTTAAGAACGAAGTATTTCTTGACTCGCAGATGAAATGTTAAAATATTAGTGAAATAATAAATACAACGTTTTTTCTGAAATTTTGTTGTTTTCCTCACATGTTACAACCCGAAGAGTAATTTTAAACTAACTGTAACGATAGGAGTTTCCACTTTGAGAAACGCTGTTTCGAAAATATCAAACAGCTCGTTAGTGCAAGTATCATCTGCCGATTAAACAATTAAAGTTTTAACACGAAATTAATAACATTCCAAGAAGAACACAATACAGACATACATCAACCTTAAAACAGACGACATTCAACATTCGAACAAATCACGTCTACAAAATACAAACACACACTCGAAATATACACATATGTATAAATAGTGCAAACCACTTCAAATAACTTTATTGAAGTATAAATTCTTCGATAAAATTTTGAACGACTGAATTATTAGGCGTTAAATACTTTAAAAGAACGAATTTAAAAATTTTTATTGATACTTTGCAGTGTAGTAAAACTGCAAGCTCATATAAAGTTGTTGTTGTTGTATAAATAGTTTATACAATTCGATTTAACTAACAAGAGTTAACAAAATTTGGCTCCAATAAATAGAGTTCAAAAAACAAATACTACGAAGTAGCTGTCGTTGTAAAAACGATTTCTATATTCCTTCCTTTGGACGAAACAAGTAGAACAAGTCTGTCATAAGTCAAACATCTGAAACGGTAATACGCGATTGTCTTTGTAAAGCTGATTCGATTCGACGAAGAAACAACGAAAAGATGTTATTCAATGAGAAATTATGCTTCGTACACTACGTCTATAATACATCTGTGACATTTGAAATAGAAATTTGAAATAAATTTATAAATTTAAAAACTCGAAATTTTTAATCTGAATTACACAGAAACAAAGCTGAGAAAAAGTTAACTAATGTTTTGAAATATTCGAAGCTTGTTTCCACATTTTCTCCTTTCTCGATAGCAAGTAAAACATACGATGATTGCACGTTGATGAAGAAAATGTTGATGAAGAAACTTCACTTGGTGAATAACGTTTCGTGCGTTGCGATACATCTGTGATGTTTAAAGTAAGAGCCGCGAGAAAGGGGTGTTCCATCAGCGAGCAAAGTTCGAAAATTTATCAAATACACTTACATTGTAGCACGTTAATTAAACACGTTCAGAACCTGTTCTCTCGAAAACAAGGTCTTACACACTTTAAAATTTTACCATGCACTCTGCACTTGTCTTCGTGTATACGTAGAATCGATAACTCGCTACGGTATCGTAATTCCTTACTTCCCAACGATAAATCGTGAGAAACAAAAAAAAATAACATATTTGACGATTGCAGTGGAAAGTGCAGAATTCGAGGGACAAGTGCAATGACAGAGAGTGAGAGAGAGAGAGAGAGAGAGAGAAATTTCAGCGTTCCCTGTTTAGAGGGCAGAGAGCATACAGACGTTGAAACAACACGTTCAAACATTGCGCGCCATCGCATTTAACCATTAGCCACGTCAATAATAGAACGCGGGTGCAAGTGTGTGCACGCGATTATCCCAAAGTCGGAGCGCGGTCTCGCCAAGAGGCGAGAGGCGGGTCGGACGACGCTCGAAAACAACAGTTAATGAACCGTGAAGCTTGACGATTACGCAAAGACGCGGGGAGCGGCCTGGCGCAGAGAAAGTCGGGTCAGAATTAATGGCGGGCGCAGGATAGAGCATTCCTTATGCTCTCCCCCGACTGACAACAACCCCGGCAACAGCCTTCCTGTACCTAGTCCTTCGCCAGCTCCAAGGAATTATCGCCCGCCGTTGTTGCAGCCACCTACCACCCACGCACGCGTGGCACACGGACGGTTCAGCTCTGTCCGTCTGTCTTCTTGGCTCGCTTTCGCCTGTGTGCGCACGTTCGCTTGGCTGCAACCGAAGCTGTGCTTGCGGCCAGACGTTCTCGTTCGTGTGCCCATTACAGGCTCGCGTCGAAGCCTCGCGGCAGTATGCGACCGTATATTTAGAGCGGCGTCAGTACTTTGTCCGAGGGAATGAATGGCCGTGCGCCGTTGGCTGGATGGCGCTTGGTATCAGTGGCAATAAAGGACAGACAGGGAGTGTCGTGGATGCGTACACTCTGGCCGCGAATAACTGGCCATCCTGGCCAGCAGGGATTAATATTCATTTCGACGAAATGCGAGCACCCGATGACGTGCTTTGATGCATGCTTCGACGTGTAAGGCTACCCCCCCGGATCGTTCTCGCTTTACACGACCGACACCCTCTCCGCCGCTGGTTGCTGGAAGCTCGCACGCTACACGTCGCAGAGGATTGTCCCCGACAGGCGGCAATTAAAAAGCACATTGGAATATTCTGCTACGCAGAGAGGAGACACGAGACACATGATATACATTCGGGGTCTATGAAGAATAAATTAGACCCGCGTCTTTCTAGAAATTATTAACGCTGTGAGATTCTTCCGAGCGTTTAATACGAAGGCTGATAAAGATGTGTATGAGTTTTGTGGTAATTGTTGCAGTATCTTTGCAAAGCACAACGAATCAGTTATTCATGACGATTACCAGTAAATATGAGTTAGCACGTACGTGCATGTGACGTGCGTCGCGGAACGCATAGAAGACACTCAAACATCGCGTGACGCGTGTAAAAGCGAGTGACAATACAGCTGTGCAACGAGAAGAGATTTCATCAAGTAAAACATCAAGTGAGTGCGAAATGTAAAAGCGGTGTAACTTTAATTCAATATTTACGGCCATCATTCGCCAAAGTTCCGATATCGTAGAGGCTCGATGGCTCGTATACTGGATACATTAAAAACAGAGAACCGATTTCCAGAGGCGCGTGTCAAGATCCCGTGACTCGGTCCATAAATCCCGAGGCTCCGTCCATAAATTCGCGCATCAAAGATTGACGCGTAAAAATGAGAAAAACGAGAGAGGCCGCCGCCGGGTCGTCGATGGGGCTACCGCAACGGCATTTATACGCGTCCCGACTCGCGTTGTTGAATCATCGCTAATGCATCACGTATCAAACGCCGTTTCTCTCATTTCCGTGCCGTTTATCGACAGGTCATCCAGGCGTCTGTAACCAAAAATCGGTAATTCGCTGTGTTCAAAGCGCGCGCGAGGCTCGAGCCCTCGAGCGCCGTGGGAAAAGAATACTTGGAACAATAACGGGGCTGACGTTGAATAATGAAGGTAATATTCTGTCGGCTGTTTCGAGCACTCGTCTGGAGACGCGTGTAGACCGGTTTCACGCTGTTTCGCGATAATAATTCGGAACAATGCTTTTATTTCACCTCTTCGCTCGTTCTCGTTCTTTTTTCCTTTCTCTCGGTGCGCACCCTCGGCGCTTCGCCTCTCTCTCTCTTTCCTTTTAATCCCTTTTCACTTTCCGCCATTGCTATTCTTTCTCTTTTTGTGCACCCTCCTCCACTCCCATCATCTCTCTCTCTCTCTCTCTCTCTCCTCTTTTTTTCTCCGTTCTCTTTTCTTTTCCCTCTTTTTTCTCTACGTTTCACCCCTCTGCCCTGCTTTCTCTGCCGACGACAAAGCGTCGAGACGCGTAACAACCCCCCTACCAACTCTGCACCACTCTCCGGCGTGCCGTGAATATTGTTTCACGTCAAGCAGCCGGCTGAAGGTATTAATTTACACCGTTCAACGCAAGACGAAAGAGATTTCTTTAATTTCGCGGCGAGACCTCCCCCTCCCCCTATCGAACGGGCAACAAACGGGATTACGAATAAAAAAGGAAGAGGAAGAGAAGAGATGGGGATACTGGATTTAGGGAGAAAATGAAACGGCGGGTTCTCGCTAGGCGCGCGAACACTCTCCTCGAATTTTCCGGTGTTTTCGCTAAGCCACCGCTGGCCCCTGCAGTTTATGATCGCAATTTGCATGTAAACAGCGTGTTTTATTCCGACGTCTCGCGAAACCGGTATTGACTCGAGCGCCTTGTTCTCATTTCTCCATTCTTCGCGCTGTATCACTTCCGACTGTAACTTCTGTAACACGAATGGCACGCGAAGGTTACGCGAAGCTCTAACCTTTGATTACCTCGAGCGAAACGAATTACCCCGAGTTGAACGGAACGTAAGACGTAAATGCGAAACGAGTCGATTTATACATACATACATATATATATATATATATATACACACGTGGCGAATCGCGACGAATCGCGATGAATCGCGGAGGGTAACGCGAGCCATTTTGAATTCAGACGAATGCCATTGGGGAAGGGGGAGCACGGACCGTACTAACGCTAATTAAACCGAATGACGGAAAGCCTGGCTGGCCGCGTGATTTCCAGCTTATTGTTAATTTACAACCGGCGGAAAAGTTCGTGGCTGAATTCTGGAAGCGGCAGCCCGTCGTTAATTGAATTCTCAGCGTTTCGTTATTTTCCGTGTCGTCCGCGAATTAGGTCGTCCAGCCGGAGTCACGACGTCCGCTTACGGTCAGTAAACTTTCCACGGGCTCTCCCTTCTTGCGTATACGCGCGCCCCGTGCTCGACTCAGCTCGTGCATCGCTGCCTTTGAACGACGCTTCAAAATTCATTTAGTTTCAGTTACCCCATAGTGGCTTGCGGCACGGTTTGTTCTTCGCGTGGCCGCCACTCGACCGAGGTAACAGTAATTACAGGCTCTTGTTCCCCACTGTTGCAAGCACATTCCGGCAACGAGTCGATGACCACTGGGTATTTCACGGCCGTGCGCCGGTCGTTTTTTCTTTCCCTTCCTTGCGCAATCACTATGGTTCAAAGGCGCGAGTTCGGCTTACCGATAATTTGTTGACGCAACTAGAAGGATGTGTGCATCAAGTAAAAATGGACACCTGCTGTTGCCTGCTGTTGTTCAGTTTGATCGTCACTAGCAGAGTTTGAATTTAACCGTAAACTTTTATAAATCTAAGTTATTAAACCTTTAATTTCTAAATTGTTTCTTTTTCTGTTTTCAATTAACTTTTGCATTAACATTTTGAATTCTGTTATAAAAGTTCAATTTTAACAGTTATTCTTTGCCGCACTCTTTACCTCTTTCTAAGAAGATATTCGAAAAAACTGCAGTTCACTCCGCCTAACCGCATTTACACAATTTTCGATAGCAGACGTGTCGAATGCATCTTTTTGTCCGTGGACCTAACGAACAGAACTGTCACCTTTTCAGCTCTCAACAGTAGTTGTTTTCAGCTACTTTGTTTTGGAAGGGCCACTCCGCGAAAGGAGTGGATTGCCTTCCAAAGGTATTCCAATGGCGAACGGTGTGCACGACTGGGGATTAACCATCCTTCTAGGTCACAGTCGATCGATTTCAGATCGCACCATCGGCGTAATGCGTCTCGCACGTACGTTTGTCCAATGTGTCACAGTCACGTTCCACGCGCACCATTCTGTGGTAATACACGTCGCAATCATTGCGTACGTACGACGCGTGAATTTCGATGTTTCCAACCCTCCTTCCTGCACATTCACTTGGAACATGATAATCAAAGTATTACCCACTTCTCCTGACCGCTTCTTAATCGAATCCATCTTTTTCTCCCCAAGTTTTGTAAAATATTTAGTTACCACACTGGTATATATTGTACTGGTATACATCGTGCATCTTCTTAAAGAAAAGTATTTCAAATGATACAAGAGTGAAGAACGTACTCTGATTTCCCAATCACTTCTCCATCAATTTGTAGACGATAGATTTTTCGATCAGTAAGTAAGTTGAAGAAGTCGAGATTCATCGGAACGTAACTAATAATTATTACTTTTATCAGTCTTAGAAAGTGGAGCACATGTACATATATTTTTTTTAATCGAAATGGTCTCATCCTCCGTGAGCGTGTCCGTCGAAACGAATACAGATCGACGGAGGAGTGATCAAGAAGTAAGAGTGTACTCTGTATCATCTGGACAGAGATTGGATGCAGATTATCAGAAAGATCACGGGGCAAAGCTGGAATCCGAAGAGGGGCCGGTACACGCGTTGCGGCGGCCGACGGGGGCAGTATATCGCCAAAGTCCGCAACTTGATGTCTCGGCCGCGCACGGTCGGCTCCTGCTACATAATCGTGCATAATAATTATGATGTCATCAATTAGCGCGCCGCCAGTGACATTAATGCTCGCTCGGTACGACCGCGACAGATCCTCGTGGCGTTGCATTAACAGAGAGGCAATTCCGCCGAGCATTCCGGTACGGTCGTTGAAATCGAAGCTCCGCTGATTCTCGATCGTTCTCGAAATCGCCGGCGGTATTTACGAAAACCGCTTCGTTCATTACCCGAGCTAAAATCGAAATTTCTCCCCGTCACTGCTCTCGTTCTCCTACAATTCTCTCGACTGACCTCTCATTGTCCCTCTCTGCGAACGTCGTCCGCGACCAGAACACGCTGGTGGTCTCCTGCGCTCCGTAGCCATTTCACCGCGGCCAGGGATTTCATTTGACCGCTTAGCAGCCGTGAAATCGTATTAATTATCCCGACGAGTTCTGGACGCTCGTCGTTTTTAATTATGTTAACGTATGCGGTCGAGATTTTAGATGGAATCCGCTTGGTCCGCTGCCATTCGTTATTCCACGGTTTGATTCATCTACGCCCGTTCAACCTCCCCTTCCTCCTCTTTCGGCCACCCACTCTCCCCGCGACACCGGTCGAAATTGAGTTCATCGGTGCCGGTCCGGCGGTATTATTGTTTTAACGACAAATGATGTCACGCGTTGCGTAACACCATCCTTCTCGTTCTATCCACCCAACCTTCCGCCCCCTCCCTAAAACACCTCCTATGTATGTTGATCAATGATTTCCCAATTTTGCGCGTTGCGTTTGCGCGCAGCGATGCTCCCCGCGATGATCTTTTGTGTATTTCACGAACAATGCGTACTCGCGCGTAATAGACAGTAATTCAATAAATTTTTCTAACAGGATCACCACGCCCCCACGCCCCCCCACGCTCCCCCCACGCCCCCCACGCCCCCTCCCACCCTCGGACCGCTTTATCGAGTTTGATTGCTTTACGTTCGGGTGTTAATATCAATAAAATTGTATCATCGATATGGGTAGCGCGAATTTCGCTCGTTTGAAAGCCATCGACAAGGATAAATTTCTAAAAAACGATGACCATTTATACAACGCATTTCCACCTGTTATATTTTGACATTACGTTCGATTAAATTTCTTCTTTCGTTGCCGTCAATGATATCGCACAGCCACGTTTTAATTATCCGTGTATATAACACTTGGAAGAAAGTTATCGAATCACTCTTGTCCATTTTCTTTTACTTTCACTCAGCTCCGATAATCAAAGAGCTTGCTCAACCTTGCTCTTCGCCTCAAACGCGGTTCACCCCTCGCTTCTAACGGGAGCGAAGCAACTCCCGTGGAATACGCTCCAACAGATCCCTTCGACCTGCAATATTATCAGATTCACCGGCTTAATTGGCAACCCAAAGGAGACTCGACAAGTTTGTATCGTTTGCAAAGCATCTACCACTTTTGCCAAGCACGATCCTGCGGGGACCATTCAATATTTGATGATAACGCGCGCCCGACGAGTTGCAGATTAACCTTTTTGGTCGAGCAAGCAGTCGCGAAAGAGCAGAGCCACGCATAAAATACGAAGCCGTCATCTTCGGCCCCAATATATATCTACCCGTGGCTGGGAAAAGAGGATGATTTCACATTTTATCTCGAGGATGATCTCTGTCCCGAGTTTAAGTACGAAGCTCGATGAATTCTCTGAAATTCATTAAAAGTATCGCGTTTGGAAATTTGTTAGAAACGCATGTTTCAAATGGACCCCCCCTCCCCCCCCCCAAAAGGACATAAATCACGGAAATCTATAACAACAGTGTCCAGCAGAAGCGGAGAAATCGTGCCGGCAATTTGTTGTAGAAACTACGTTGACGTAGAAACAGCGCGATTAATTTATTCGGCAGAGACGACGCTACGCGGTCACACGGAGGAACCGGGTTGCCTTTCATGCTCCAATTCACGCGCATGCGTATCCTGTGTAATTTGCTAATACAACGTCTCGATTTCTGCCTCACTGTTCCCTAATTAATAATTCAAGATCTATTATCCGGGCGTGTATCGAAACTCACGTATCCGCCGTGGACGTACCTGATCGCAGAGGTTGACGAATTATGGGTGTAACCGTTGCGCGTTTTTTTGTTTCCATTTCGCAAGTTACGCTCGCGAGTGAGTAGTGTGTCGCTCAGTGGTCCAGTCGATAAAATTCTGCTCTGGGTTTCGCAACGGCACGGAGTTGCGAATGAACGCAAAAAAAGATTTAGCAATAACGGCCGGTCCGACCACGCACGCCCTGATTCTACTTGCCCGCCTTAATTAAATTCACCGCGACGTCGGTAAAGCTAAACGACGCGTTTATTTTTCTTCGGTTCCAAGGAAAATTTAATTAACTCGGAGTACGCGCGTTAGTCGCTTTAATTCCAGACGTTTTCATTCAGCGCGGGATCTTTTCTTTACCGAGGGAAATTTCGCGCCCCGGCGAAACGCGAGCCCGCGACGTTCGCCAGTTTCGATCGAATTTTGCTTCGTTTGCATATATTTATTTGAAGAGTTCTACACACAGTTGTGGTGTGAATTAGCGCGCGGTACAGTTGTTCAAGTTTGTCAAACAACTCGTTGTCGAGTTTCTTTCATGTATTATTCACACTGTGGACTCGTATGCTTTCCGCGCTGCTTGACGTTTATATTCCTATGTAAAAGTTCCCTTCTCGCTTTATGTACGAACTGTAACACAGTTCCCGCGTCATTTCGTCCGCGATTTTAGAAATTTAAACTCACGAACACTTTGTACAATGTTTCAAATTTTAATTGTCAAAAATGATTTTCACGACGAAAATCTTCTTGGTACAGAACGTGCATTAGATTACAATGCACACTTGGATAAAAATCTCCTTCTTTAAAAATAATATTTCAACGTATCTTAATGTCGTGTAATGCAACGAAAAAGAAGATATACACATAGCAAAAAATAATTGAAAAAATGGTCACGAAAAAGAAACGTTCCACGAATGACAGACTGTTTTCTGAGACGACTCAAACATTAATACTCTTCTCGTATCAAAAACGAAGTAGATATTTGAAATAACGTACAACGTTTAGAAAGAAGATGATGGAATAAACAAGATATTCTTTTTAATCAAAGTCGTACGATGTTTCTTCAATGCTTCGTACATCGCAATGACAGTGCAAACACAGATCGAGTTAAGAACCCCACCCACCTCCGAGACATAATATTAATATTCCCTCATATACGATGTAACAAAGGTCCGTTTACAGTGCAAACACGGCGTTTTCCTCGCACAGTGTATCAGCGAACGAAAATGTGTCCACTTCGTAACGAAGTGTGCATTAAGTTCATCTAATTCAAGGAACACGGAGCTAGAGCGCAGGCTGGAAAAGGACGGAGCAAACGCGTCGACCGCAATGTATTTAAGCTGAGGAACTCGACGATCCTGTGAACACACAGTTATCGTTATCATCAGTTAGCATTATCTCAAACATCGTTAAAAATCTCATTGTTGCACGCAGCACGATGGCTCAAATCGATTAAAGTTTACAAAACGGTAGTTGAGGGAAATTATTTCTGCGAGATTTAACAAGTATCGTTATATAATAGAAGAAAATCATTTACATTGCCGAGGGACGAAAACTATAAAGAAATAACTTTTTAACAACTCGTTAAATATCAACGTGCAAGTTCAATGTCGAGAACAGCGCGGTAAATAATATGACTTCGAAATATATAATACGCAGAATTATGATAACGTATAATTCTATAATTCCTGTAACACGTAAGTTCTATTCTAACGAAACTATGGAATAATATTTTAGTCAGTTGCGACTCCAAATTTTAATTTCAAATTGGATAGAAAACTGAATTATTTATGAAATTCAACTAAATTCGTTACGTATCATTTCACCAATGATGTATCAAATCGACTGTAGTACAATTACCACGAACAAAGTTCTAAATACTGTTCTTTAGATTTACAATCGCTTTCTTGAACGTTGTCTGTGCCGGACAGTGCAGTGAACAGTTTCCAACTGCCTTGTCTCTGATCTATCTCTCTAGTTGCGGGGAACTTCCTAATTTCTTGTTGGGATCGTTCGAATCGAATCACGGGACGCAAGGCCGAATCTTGTTTCGATCTGAAGACAATTAATGGCCGCAAGAGCTCAGATAATTTCCACTCGACGCGTCTTAGAGTTCGCTTAGACATTATTAAGTGGTTAGAAACTGCTTGTCGCGATCTCTCGTTCGTCTCTCGAATGATTTCACCTGACTTTCGTGCTATTGAGGAGCTTGATACTCACGATACTCGCATACCTCACTCTAATTTTGAAGTATCAACAACAAGTATCAAAGTGAGAAAGAAATTGCCGTAGAGACGTTGCCGTGGAGATTGGATCCAAGAACGGATTAGAATGTGATTAAACGACGTCGAGGAGGACCTTTTGCCGAGCAATTAATCGAGATTGTACGTTCGACGTTCGGGTTTTCAATTACATTTTTCCTGCAACGACGTCTTAATCTCGTGTCCGAGATACGACCGACTTAACCACTTGGCTGCGTTTAAGGGATTTTAAGCTCTCGGCTGATTCTAGCCACGGGCGAGTCTGTCGATTAAAGAGGAGGTTAAGTAGGTAGAAAGTGGCACGACAGTCGTTTACACCACCTGAGTTCAACCTCGAATTGCGAGTTTTGCGATCCCCGAGGGCTACAAGGATATGTGCGGAAATCGTTGCTCGAGGCATGCTGCGCAAACAACGTTATACGCCACTGCTCCAGCAACGTTGTTCGCTGTGATTTTCGCTCAGGCTACCCAGTATCGCGGTTGATTATCGCGATCTAAGATTTCGAGGAACGCCGATTCACGTTACTGGGATAATTGTTATAAAGGAGGTTTCTTCAACGACCCGTGTCTCCCCTCCGTTCGCTACGTAGGTTCAAAGTGCGCACTGCGCCAGTTTCCTGTTGCATCTCGTTGCGTTACTGCTCCGCCTCTGTCAACAACTTCTGTGCATACACTTTCCACCTTCCCATCTTCTGTTATCAGCTGAAACACGACGCGAGTCGAAAACGAGTTCGTCTCGCTCCCTTCCGTCAGAAACTGAGGCAACGAGCTCGCGCGTGGATCTAATTTTGAACGTATCGTATTCTGGATTCTTTTGTACAATTAAGCTGATGTCGTTCGGGTGTAGTTAATAAAACGGTGGATACGCGGAAATAGGTGAAATGTTTAAAATGTGATACACGTCGCGACGAGTGAGACAATTCTCTGACTAAATTCTGTTCCTTCAATTATATTCATAAAATTAATTACGTTCATTGATTTAATTATACTCGCGAGTTAATTATTAGTGAAATTTTAGAAATTACCATTTAAAAGTCATCGACATTGATAAATTACCTTGCAACAACAAGTTCAGCAATAAAATTGTTGAAGTTCCGCAAAAATTTATTTATCAAGTCGAACCAAGCTGCGTCGAGTAATAAGTTGGTTCGCCTCTATCTAATATACAAATTTAAGCATGTTGCAAAAATTATCCAGCTATACAAGAATATACATTTTGAACTTTTAAATCTTTTAGTAAAACACACATTTATAGACATATTTGACTATGACAGATTTTGTATTTCTTTTAAGAATGAAACGACTCTATACTTCACGCGATCCTTTTCACAAAATCACAAAACTGACCAACACATGCACGAATAATGTTGACTACTTCCATAGTGATGTACTGTTTTCCCCCTTTTCTATACATTTTCTTGGATCTAGATCCGTTGAACAATAAATGAGTAAATAAATTAACGTAATCCCACTTAGGATCCCAATCTATTACAACTAACATTCGCTCTTTCGAACGATCATCAGGACGCTGGCACGTACGTGCCAGCATTTTACCTGAGAACACCAGGTATTATTTCCAATAAATATCAGGGCTACGTAAACCGAAAAGGGGGATAGATTCTTGAAGAGCAATATCTGGCAAGAAGCAGGCGGTATCTTTGCCTCGGTTAGAGCCTCGCACTGTATCATACCGAGCATCCTCGGCAGCGGGGATATTTATGTAGCTTGTTTCGGGGTGGTTGGAAATGGGTGGTAGTCAGTCGATCGCTGGCACAATGTATTGTTTTCGGATATTCTCCGGTTCATTCTCTTTTGTTTCGCGTCCCAGCGGCCGGCTATCCACTTGCGAGCTTGGATACCCGATTCGAGCAAATAAAAAGGCGAATCCGAAGAGCAAGGGGAGAGGGGGAGAAAGGGAAAACCGACCGAGCTCACCCCTCTGTTCACCGCGAACGTCACCCATTCCCCTTGTCGCCCTGTTCCTCTCGATCCTCCGGAGCCACGTTGGCGTATTTACATTCGCCGATATCGGCTCGGCTTCCCGGATTTTAAAAGCTGTTTTAAGCTGCAGCCAAGCATCGCGATCGGGCACGACTTTATCGGGGACGACGCGACGTCGCGAATTAGACCTCGCGCTGTGTTTTTGTCCCGCGTGTGCGATGCAAACTGGCTTGCAGCGACGCACCTCGGGGCTTTCACAGGAGAACGGCCATCCGCCGATTCTTTTTTTTTTTTTTTTTTCGATCGAAGGGACACGGTGGACACTGGAGACTTTTCATAGGGCGAAAAGTCCTTTCGTTCGTTTTCTGGAGCTGTCTCGGTCTTTTCTCGGGCTGCGGTTCGCAGCGTGATAAATATAATATTTCACGGCAAAAAAGACAATCGTCTATCGAACAGCTTACACTGACGTTGTTTGATTCCGAGTATACATTCCAATTCAAAAGTTTGTTCTTCTTAGGTGAAATTAAAAAACAGAACTACGTTCTTGTCGGATGAAATCAATTTATATAATTTCGTACGTGTTATTCTGATTGTTACTGTTATCATTTGATGGTGTTCTTCCTCTCGAAGGTGCGAATCAGAATCTCAACGAAAGCGTAGAAATATTGATAGCACGAGAAACTCTCGAGCGTATTTACTTTTCTATGAAGTACGAACATTGCAATTACAAGCATCGTTTCCAAGTATAGTTACACTTTTAATACTTGAAAGTGTCAACACGCCACGAATGAAATATTTATCCAAGGAAGTCGTTGTTACTTTCGAAATTTTAACGCGCTCTAAAACTTTTAAATGGGAATGCACGCGCAAAAAAAGTGCAAACAGAATGGCACTCTCAACGAGATCGGACAATAGAGAAGTTTCTACGTGGAGGATCCAGCGTCAAAATAACTGGTTATTCGGGGTGAAGGGGTGCAAAAGCATGAAACACAATATGGAACGCACTATGGCGAAAACTGACGAAAAGAATGCCTTCGTAAGTCACGCACGCAACGAGGCTGCAAATAAGGAGGAGACGACGCTAGTTCGTGTTTGGTCGACGTCGAATTCCCAGGGGAATTTGTGCGACAGTGTGCGTAGCTGCGGGGGCAAGCGTGGAAATAAAAGTGTTGGCGCGTCGTTGAATTTACGCGAACGAAACGGGCGCGGATGGCCGACGGTTGGAGTTTTCAGCTGTGGTCGCCTCGTAAACCGGCGGATTTTCTTTTTTCTTTTTTTATAGTTTGTCCATTTAATTCTGTCCGTGGTCGTCTCTGTTCCGGGCGCTCTAAAAATCTGAATAATAATTTCCCACGTATTTATTGCGTCTCATGGTTGTGCAAGATATTTTTGCGCGACGGGAAACACTTCCGCGTAGAATTCGATAGAAGAAAAATATTTCGATTTCGAACAAATGAACGACGAATGTAAACACGCGCTGCAAACGAAGATAAAACGAAAACTGGAAAAGAATTAATTGGAGAATTTGATACGCCGAGGAGAAAATGGTCGATGTGCAAGATCGAAGGAGATAGAAATGCAAAATATCGAGACTTTTTGTAACTTTATGAATTCCTTAAATAAGTATAAATCGTGCGTGTAATAACAACATACTGACAGTCTATCTGTTACTGCTGAGTTTTTTGAAAGATAATCAAGATTTTCCTTGCAACGCATTCTTAATGTATGTATCTATCTTTAGATATCAATATATCTTTTGTTTAAAGTAATATTCATGGAAGTAAATTATTCTTGAACGTTTATTAAAAAAATAGATGAAAAACCTATTAAATGCTAGTTCTGTTTAACAATATATTATACAACATTGCATAATAATTGTTGTTATCCAAAACTCAAATGTAATTATGACGCAATGGCAGACAAACTAATTAATGATAATGATCAAAACGTATTATATTACTTTATGGTAATATCATGTTTGAATTCTATGGCTCGTTCCAAAGAGAAACACAAATAAGCTTTGAACTCTAAATTATCTACCTAAATGGTACAAATAAATAGTACATTCAGAATATGAATTTAACTATTCAATATTGTTGCAATACACTATTCAACGTTGATGAATAAATTATGTTATTGGAGAAATTGTTATTTTCATACTGTACTACAAATTTTACCAAAACTCAAAGTTTTATCGTTTGTTCTCGTTGGAATTTATAGTGTAAGAACGAGTTTTTCTAAAAAAAAAATGTTCCGCAGTCCATGTTTCAAACTTGTTAGAACGTCCCATAACTTTTTCGATCCCTTTACAGCCTCGAGAAATAATTATGACTTTGGTTATAATTTCATTCCGCTATATATTTTTTCATTCGTGAAATTTTATCACGGCTAGTATTATCTGGCTGAGATTTAGTAAGTCCCTGTCATTGTACATAACCTGTGGAAATTGTATCTGGATAAACCGATCCCTAGAGGCAGTGATTGTACATCGACTTTAACCACTTCTCGACCGCAGACGAGATGTTTCGTGACACAACGTGGCTCGTACGATACCAAGCATGGAATATTTTGCGTGTTTCCTTATTAAAACGAGAACTTTAATTAATGAAAAAATAAAATCAATTCACGAAATCCCACAGAAAATATCAAGCGAAAAACACATTCATTTTAGAGATGATTTCGTTCATTTTTCTCGTATATGATACAACTCGAAGCGTGAAATAACACGTAATGCTACAAAAATAATTAGTTTCTTTACATAAATTACGTTCTTCGCGCAACAAATATTTAATTAGACGCTTTAGACAAAAAAACATGCTACAGAGTTTGCACAGGTTTTATTTCGAAACAGAACTCTTGTCCTAACACTTAAGAGACCGGTTGTTTCTTCTCTACCTTTCTCTAATTCTGGGTATTTTCGAGGAAATTAAAGAGAAATGCATGCAAGGTTTTAAAGCGTTGCAAGTTTACTAAATCAGCATTATTCTTAATAAAATTCTTAGAGTTTATCTATTTTCATATCTAATATTTTAATTACGTAAATCTATATGGCCAGTCTTAGGAAGTTGGCATGAAAAAACATAAATCTATGGCTCCCGTTGTTAAGTGCTAATAAAGAATCATCTCTCTCGTTCCTGGCATCATAAAAATATTACCTACATACACCATATCAAAGTAAAATAAACATGTGTAGTTGTAGTACTGATTTACTGTTTTGAAGAATTCAATACGATGAATATAAAGATTAGGAATGCATAGTGTTTGACTTTTGTTTTGTTGTTACCAGATCCATCGATTAATCTGAAATATTTAAAAGTGACGTCACTTGAAATTTAATATCGTTAGAAATTTAGATTTCATATGTAATAAAAGTGAAAGAAAATAAGAGATTGAAACACTAGAAATTAAATATATAAAAAGTACTTTTTGCACTTCTTAATTTCTTTTTTTGTAGTAAATGACAGTTCAATAAAACTAATTTGATATGATACTGTATATAATGGTTGCGATGTACCTGCAATAATGAAATAGCTAAGAAATTACATGTATTACGTACAGTCTCCTCTAATATATCACTTGTTTGCTGCAACAATGAAATAACTAAGAAATTACGATTTTAATTATAATTTTGTTACAACGTGACATCAAAACGCCAAATTATTATAGTAATATCACGAGCGTGTGCACTTTCAGAATTCCACCCACAAGAAGTACAAGCAACGAGTCTCTTTTCTCTTATCAATAACTAAAAAATTGCAAATTACAGCAGACGCACGGTTCATTCGATGAACGATAGAGTCAAAAATTGAAATAATAAATTGAGGATGGCTAGCAAATGGCTAGAAAATAAATAAACGACTATGGATCTATGCTTGCAAGAGGGAATCAGGTTCGTTTGATTCCGTAATAACCCATAAAACTATGTCATCGATGGATCGGCGTAACGCAATTACAGGTGCACATGCGGTTTCGTTTCGAGGCTGCTAATTCCCCGCGGATAAACGAGGCCGGCGTGCCGCCATTGTACCGGCGATGATTCCGCAAAAACGAATTCGACGGATTAATTAAACGGTAATCTGTCGATGATTGACCACGATAGGCCGCTTTTACGCTGGCTTATCTTCGCGTAAGCGCCAAACGCAACCCGATTCGCGATCCCGGTACAATTGGAAGCGCCGGTCGTAAAGGAGTAAAGCTCTAGTCGAACAACGGATCGAACGCTCTCTGCCACGTTCTGAACGTGATTTATTTCCTATTGTTTTTTATTTTTTATTTATTATTATTATTTTTTTTTTTAACACGAGAGTGGCGTGATATCATAAGACACAAATGCAGCGATTCGTCGCGAAAAAGAAATGTAAAACGAATTTCTGCCATTTGGGGCTTGGTCTCCGAGAAAATCGAATTCAATGATTCTTTTCGTTTCGTGTACAATTTAGAGATGGCTCAAGATATAGTTTCTCGAGTGTACGAATTATTAATATATCAATTTTATTAAAACTAAATACGTATATTTATAAATTAAAATTAAATCGAAGTTAACGTGAATTGAAATTGAGGTCAGAGTTATTTATGTTGCACGTCGCCATTTCTTTCTCAATATATATGCTGTATATATTAAAATTTAGAACAGTGATAATTCGCGAGTTAATTACTTTTTTCTGACTGCCGTTTGTTATTTTCTTCGCAAATAAACCCAACAAAATAAAAACAATATAACGATCGATATGACGTGAAAACTTGATACTTCTTATTGACGATATATAAAACAAACTCATGTGTCTTGAGCAAAGTTCCTTTGCTCTATGAGTTGATCGAACCTGTAATGGCGCGCAAAATTGGACCTCGATAATACAACAAATAGAACAGGAGCAGAGGCGAGAATTGGAAAATTTAGGGAAAATTTCGCGAATAGATCGGCAAAGGGTGGAAATTTCTCTAACCGATTCTTAGGATGCAAATAAAATTGCCAGTCAGCCAATACTCTTGTATTCCGAGGGAACGCTCGACCGTAACTCAATCGGTAAACGGATTCGAAAGGAAACCTTAGAGAGCACAGGCGCGATGCCGTATTTAGCCGGTCTTATATTACCCCTGATTAATTTGGCTCTTCGGTATTCCGACCGTTGCGCTGCCACGTTCTCCGTCGAACGTATCGCCTGCTCCGAATCAATAGATGTTCGCTTTATTGAATGCCGCTAAGCGAACGCATAAACTCAACTTCTTCCAGAGCGGTTACGTAGCTAGCTACCGTGTACGTGGAATGCATGCGTTCGCAAATGAAAAACTTATGGCGATCGATTTCTACTCGCGGTGCGCGCGGTTAAACGACGCGCGCTTTTCCTGCAGCTGGATAATCGTACCGGCCCTGGATCGTCACGTTTTTCTGGTAAAATGTTACGTTATTTTACAGCACGTGAATACATTTTTGCGACGTCTATTTCTCCAATCACCTTTCGACATTTTTGATAACAGAGCGGCAAATAACATTCGAATAATTTCAAGTTGCTTGATTGCCAATACATTTGATTTCAATTACTAATACTACAATTATGCGTCCAAAGCACTACAAGTTGCAACGAGAGAAAATTAAAATACAATTAAAAGAGTGTGAATCTTTTGAATTGAATAGAAATTTAGTCTATCTATTGTCAATAAAAGAATTTGCAAATTCAACTACTTATCTTTTCACTGTAAATGTTAATTATGTCAATTTGACACTAAGGAACAAATTAAGTTGGGAAAATGAGAGGCGAACGAGGGTTAAAAACTACGTGATAAATCTTACGTGAAACTCACGTTGAATCAAATTTGTCGCCAAACGTAAAAAAAAAAAGAAAAATCAATTGACTTTAAACTTTACTACGCAAACCGAAATCCGCACGTGTGATGATCATAGAGCAAACACGAGTCAGATATTTCCCCGATCATCGAAGATACGGTTACGATCGTTGATCTCGTTGAACAGGGGAAATCCACATTCCAGCTTTGTTGCGACCGAGAACCGGTACTTGAGACGCGACAACAAAGGGAACTATTTGAATTTCTAGGAGCATCCGGCCAACTCAACGGTACACAATGGACTAATTAAAGATGAGAGAATTATCTAACAGATACCAAAGGGCTGCCGATGGGGAAGATGTTACGCTTGAATGTACGGTGGAACTGATTACGCGTGCTCATTTGTCCAATATTTGGCCAAACTATCACTGGGCCATTTCCACGACACATTCATACTTCGTGGCAGTAATACTGGAAACAGTGCGACTCTACCGGAAAAGAAAAGATGGAAATGAGGCTTTATTTTCGAGGAAATCGAGCACGAATATTCATCAAGTCAATTTGAATTTGATTAATTCTAGACTAGATAGGAATTAATAATTGATATGAGATTATTCCACATCAAAAATGTAAACGCCATTTAATTAAGAATCAGCTCGGTAAACGCGTATTATTTTTAGAATCTAATTTTCTCGAAAGCGAAGCGTTTTTCTCTTCCTATTAGAACTCTTACAGAAAAACTTTAGTTCAAACTAATTGCAAGTGTAATTGATAAATCAAAGGTTCGTCGGGCAAATTTTACTTTGCATTTTCGCCTTACGTCTCGTAGGAATCACCTCCGATCCACTCTTGTCCGATAAAAATTCACAGAGGCCAAGGACGTTTCGGCGAATGAGATTTAATCCGTTTAAGAGCGAGATGGAGTTTGGAGTTAAACTCGGCAATCTCAATTTTCAAACACGGCGGTGGCAAACAAGGTAACTGTAGACACGCTCGAGGCCAGCAGACGTTCAAAGATCATCCCCCGCACGAAATTAATTGCTTCGGGGTCGCTGCGTGCACGGGGTTGGCCGTGATTTCGCGACACGCGGCGGGACGTGGCGCGATAAATACCAGCACGACCTCCTTGGATAATTTATTCGCCAAGTTAACGCGCCGACCTGGCACTCCTCCCTGTGGACCATCTTCCCTCCTCTCCTTCGTCTTCCGCATCTCGATGGGAACTGGGTCGCGGGGATCGTTCGTTCGTCGAGGTTACTCGTTCGAGCTAAGCGAGCCTCGTTCGCCGAAGAGATCCTTGCCCGGCGTCGGACCTCTCTCCTTCCTCGAGGATCTCATCTTCTCTCCTTCCCTTACCGTTTCTGCCGCAGTGCCAACACCCGCCACCGCGCAATGTATTTTCGACGGCTCCGTCTTAACAAGGCCATTTCGAACGATTTAGGGTGAGCGCGGCAGGGTGGACGGAGGCAAAGGATGCCAGCATTCAAGAGGTTTATAGTTGTCTTCTGGTTATAAAGTCCGAGGAATTTTCCCACTACCGTGCCTCGTTTTTTTTTTTTTTTCTGCAATCTTGGGCAAAGTCAGGAAATATCGAGGAAACGATCGACGAACAGCAAACGGAGGCTGGATAATACGCCGTCAGAAACGTTTTTAAGATCACATTTAGGCGACTGAAATCAGATAGAAGAAGGGAAAGAAAAACGAGGACACTGGTGAATCTGGGTCGAATCCGAGCTGCTGGCGTGAGAGTCAAGGGCGCAACTCGTCGCGCCTCATTTTCATCTTCGCCGCCTTTTATCGTTGCCAGCGATCGTCCTCGAGCCTCCTGAGATACTTGAACGAGAGACACTCGGTGCTCATTCCATTACCCTAATTTCACGCTTGTCGAACGTGTTAAGAAAAAAAAAAAAAGGAGAAAAATTCCTTTCAATCCGAAGCTAAAGTCCGTCCTGCCAATAGAGAGCCATCGCGACGAAGAAAATCTCAGGACCTACGACGTACCAGGTTTATACAGCCAGTTCCGATCCAGTTGCTGATGTTTGTACGAATCACAGATCGGTCACTGAGAGAGGCAAACCCGCGTTACTCTTGGTCGCAAGATATTCCACAAACGCCGGGGATTCTGAGACAACATTGGCTCAAATCTTGGAGAAGATCCTCTAGCTTTCAGTTCGAAGTTGACTCTTGGCTTAATACTCCGCGCCTTCGATGTATCCGGTTCGAACTTTCTCCTTGTTGCTTCGCGGCAACTTATTCCCGAGTTTCAGAGAGCCGTGCGACCGTCGCGCTCTAATTCAGAGTTTCATCCCCCCCCCATCTTCCTCCTCCTCCTCCTCCTCCTCCTCCTCCACCCATCACCACCCGCGGAGAATTATAAGGTGTTTATCTTTGGATCAGGTCCATTCGACCGTGCCAGCTTGGCCATCGCGACGTTCAACAACGTCCTGTTCTCCAAATGTCTATTGTCCTTAATTGCACCGAATCCTAGAGCAATCACTCTAGCCACGTATTTCAGGGCATTAGTTCGATTACCCAAGTTGCCGGGGGAGTACGCCGGCTCGCTTAACTGGCGCTCTCTGCCCGACCGTTCCTCCGGAGATTCGGATTTTAATCGCTTTTGCCTTTTGCGTTTCTCATTAATTCGACAACGCGTTCGAGTGAGATTCAAGCGCGGAAATAGATCCTCCTCCTCTCGATGGAGACTGCAGGCAATATAAAAACTGCGACGATCTCCGCCTGCCTCGGGGGACCGTTGTTTCATTTTTTTCGAGGGGATATCATCCGGGGACTCGGAACAACGTTCCACTTCCTCCTTCCTGTTTGCAGCTCTTCTTAGTGGAGAACGCGCAGATCGGAGGTGCCTGATAAATCTTGTTAAGCGATGGCTCCGTCAACTTCCCTTTCCTTCCCAGCTGAAAACGCCGAGAGAATGATCACGCTATAAATCGCACCGCGTATTTCCTCCTCCGTTTCTTCGAATCTGGTTCTCAAGACGGACCCCGCTTGTTGATCGCACTCCTCGCCAAGTGCAATTGTAACTTAACTTCTGGTTCTCTTCCGGTGCCGCCTCTCTTCCATTGTCCGTCTTCGACGACGTTCGAATTTACTCGCGCACGTTCGAGTGGCCTGCCGGCGTTTCTGACGGAGAAGAAAGCCCGAAGAGAGTGGCTCTCTCGCGTCTCGAGTCGCGAGGCTTCGCTCGGAACGGTGCGGAAAACTGATCCAAGTCGCGACAGTTGTTGTATTAATCGTAATAATTTCAGCGCGAGCGCCACCGGTTACCGCCGAAACGCGTTCGCTCGGAAATCCGTAATCACGCGATCGCTGAGGGTTAATTAATCCGAACTCGATTAAATCGGCTTTTCTCGTCGCGAACGCTCCGCCTCTCAGCGTCTTCAATTACGTAACAATTACGGCCGGCCGTATTTCACCAGGCGCCATTAACCGATCCAGAATTTCGGTTTACATACGAGGAAGGCGGACAGTCGCGGTCCCTGCTCGAGAAAATAGTCATTTACCTGGCGCGCTCGTATTAATTGATTCCGGCTGTTGCTCCCCCCGGAGCGGTTAATTAATCGATCCGGTCGATAATCGCCGACGATTTTTCGTCCTGTTTGGAACTCGCGCGCGCGAAACTCTGTTTCATCGGTCCTCAAGGGATGGATGGTCGTTTGTTCGCAGCTCTGAGGCTGGTTTTCATTAAACCACCCGATATCGTACGACGGCAAATAAAATAATATACACCAGTGTGTAACGAATTAATCCGTTTTAGAACCACGTTCATTTGTCCACCGTTCGGTTGTGTATTTGCGCACACGTGTTTGAAGATCGTACGTACGTTCTTAATATGCAAAACTCGTACTCGTTATATAAATTCAATTCGATGCATTCAAAATTTACTTGCAAATTTATCAATTGCACCGAATTTTGCATTAGATTAACTGCGTTAAATAATTTATAAATTCTACTTGCTTGGGCTCGTTGCGAACGTTTTGATTCGACGAGAAAAAAATTGTGTCACAGGATGCCACTTTATTACGTTATATCAGAATGAAATATTCAATCTTTTATGACTACTACTGTATTAATTGAAACAACGATAAACAAGCCACGATTCATATTTTTTGAAAATATAATCGACGCGCATTCAACTTTGCACTTTTTAAATTTTCTATAAAAATGACTGTATAACTTATTTTTTAATAAAGTGGTACTTGAATTACATCCTGTCCAGTATAAACAAATATACCTACACGTGTCGGTTCGAGTCAGGACACATAGATTCGAGTTACCAGGAATCTCACTGAAAATTTTCCACCCTTAAATTACAAAAACTGACACCGATATCTCCGCGGAGGCGAGAGCTTCGATCGCATCACGCGCGTCACGCGCGAGATAAAGCTTCCGAGGTAAGCGTTTCAGGTTAAGAGAAAAGGAGACGACAAAAAAATATTTATCAACTACATTTCATCCTTCGTTCAACCACGTTGAAACAACGATTGATTTGCGTGAAGGTACGATCGCCAGCACTCGCGAAACTTCAGTTCTCCTATCAGTTGGGAAAAATCAACGCGGTGGCTGAGTTTGGTTTCGTTCACGCGAGATACATACACAAACACACACACACACACACGATAGCCGCCGCATTTGATATCACCAACTCGATATAGAACAGGAATCGGTCAGCAACGCATTTAAAATCGAACCCGAGGCAACAATATTCGACAGCGTGCCTACGCCGAATCATTAATCGCCGGGGATCGTTCGTAATTAGCTGCTCGCTTCGTTAAACCGTCGCTTATTCACCCGGACGATTATCAACCGGATAATTATATTTTACAATTTTCCCAAGAGCCGAATAATGGAATTCCATTGTACCTCGTGCGAATAAATCAACGAGCACTTTCTTCCTTTTTTCTTTTTTTTTATCGAAGGATAGGCAACGAGTAAATCCTGATCATTAAACGGATATCATTAGCAATGACAAGTTGACGTCCGGTTCAAGCTCTGTCATCCGTTAATTTGGCCGAATTTTCGTGCAATATCTATCGGATTTTCGGGCGCGACAAACAGTAATTCGAAATATGGTAATGCTATACTAGCAATGAATGTTTCAAGAGGAAATCCAATCCCGTGATAAAACACGTAATTCCTTAACACGTTCGAGTGATCGGCGGATTTTAGGAAAACCTCATCCTCAGTAGCCGACGATATTTTCCGCTTCAAGTGCGAATTAACAGCAATTAAACTCGTTCCGAAATCAAATGATATTTTACCGCATATTTTAACGTGATTTTTGTTTTAAAAAAGTGTCAATGATCGCCATACGTGTCGCGTGAGTAAAGTAGCTACTTCACAAAAAAATAACTATTTATTGCAAAGATACAGCAATCACAGCTCTATTAACTGTACAATTTCTCGCAAGTACAATTTCTGTCTCTATGATACTCCATTAGCGTAAATTCGAGCAATATAATCTATCTTGTTGCAATTCACGATTAATGTTATTTCGCCAAAGTAGAACGTATAAATTTATGTTTTATACCTTGCCATACCCAAGTAATGAAATTCTTTATCGCTACGTTTTGTACATACCCTTGCAGTACAAAAAATATTTTCAATAGCATTTTATCATTCACCTACTGATACCGGTAGGGTGTACATGCCCATGTGTGTTTTTAATATCCAGACAGACGTACATGACTTAATTCCAAACTTTCAGCTTCAAGCAGATTTTTTTGAAACCGATACTTCTCACTTCTACGCTATTATATACCCTCACTTCTACACGATGTCTGAAATAAAAGAAAACGCGCCGGAACTGAATTATTTGATTAAATCTTGATTAAAATATTCAATAAATCGTCGCCAAAAGAGGAGGTTAAATATCGATTCGTGCGACACCTCTTTGTCGACGTACCAGCGTTAAGAAACGTGCACGTTGAAACTACTACGTACATGGCGCGTTGCTGACGATTTTTGCAGCTGACAACAAGGTTTTATCGTTTTCGATCCATCATTTATATCGGCCGTGATGGCCGAACGATTGCGCGAGTGTTAAAACAAAGTAACGCTCGACAAGGATGTATCAAACGTTTCGTCGGGGCGAGGCGACGTGACGCGGAATGGTCTTCGTTCGTCATTAAAGCGCGTAATTAATCCTGTTGAAACGAACGTTTCGAACTAGCAACGAACAGCACACACACACACACGTACATACCTCTAGGCAAGGAGAAAAAAGGAAGAACCCGGTTCGAGGGCGCTTATCATAGGCAAATACGATGAACGAACGGCATTGATTCCATCCACTTCGTTCTTGCTTCTCTTTTTCTCTCTTTCTCTCTATCTATCTGCTGGGCACGTTTCTATCACTCGACTCACTCGCACGTGAAGAATTATTTTTAGCAGTTTTCTTGGAATCAAGAGAGATTGGAAATACAAAGTTACTGCCGCTCTGCTGCTGGTCCGATTTGCAGCTCCTCGTTCAGACGTACAAAAATATCAAGGCGATCGCGGTGCACCTTTGTCGATTATTTATCGCCGTTCTTTCAACTCGTTACTAATCGTTTTGTAGAATCCTACCTTTGAAACGAACGTCAAATGGCTCAGTACAAATGGCTCATTACGAATTGGCGACTCGTCAATAACTGGCTGATTCGATCGACAAAATTCCAAGAATCATTCCAAAGGATTACAAGTTTCCAAGAATCAAGGGATTACAAGTTTCCAAGAATTTCAAACCAAGCTTGTTTGTTCAACGTGTCGCGTGGCTGAAGTAAACAGCGACCAGTGATACGTCATATCAGGGCTTGAATTTAGCTGTATATTAACTAAATATAAGTTATTTGGTAAACCTTTAACTTCTAAATTATCTCTTTCTCTGTTTCAAATTAACTTTTACATTAAATTTTGATTCTGTCATAAAAGTTCAATTTTAACAGTTATTTTGTATTTGATTAATAAACGTTCTAAAGGAACATTTATTTCTCAATTTTCAAAGTAAAATACAAAAGTTTATACTGCTTTTCACTTGCAAGTAGCATTATTTGAGAAACTGAAAACAGGATAAATATAGCATGTAAGGGATTTTTATGCATTTATATTATTCGAGGTTTCAACCTATGACGGTAAATTTGTTTGAAAAACAAACTTGTCACTTCCGAAAAAAATAAAAGTTTTCTATCTATGCGTATATATATAGAATGTAAGTATCTCAGTATATATAAAACTGTTTTCCTGGAATAGAAAACTTAAAAGCAAGGAAATATCTGTTATATCAAAACTAATTGAAAATTTTAACAGTTTCATTCAACCCTTGCGTGAAAAGTTTTACACACGACGATTCGAACGCACACATATGTAATGGTTAGTGTTAATATTGTAGACTTGTCAAAGAAGATCCTAAATGCGTAAAAATGTACGAACTGGAAATTTTAATTCTATCTATGACGAATAGCGGGCATCTGGTTTGGAAAAAAGTCGCTTGTGTGACCTGATGTGCGTTTAACTCGGTGCGTTTTATCGTGAACACGAACGGTTAACCCGTGTATCGCTCGTACATATTTTCGCGATCCACTGGCGACTCCCTGGCCGTTGCGATCAAGCGTGCACGAGGTCGTATATTCTCTCGAACCTAGTGCTCTCTCCTCGAGGAGGGAACAAAAAGTCCTCGACTGAACTGGGCGACCAAATTCGAACTCGGCGATTAAACCCGACGATTCGGAAACGCTCGCCATCGTAAAGATTACTGGTAACAAAGAAGATCCTAAGTTTCGTGGCGACAACGTTAATTTATAAAGTAAATGTTGCTAATTCCTATGCAAGATACCATGCGTTTCTTCAGACGAGACGTTTCTTCAGCATATTTACTGCGATAACGATTCTTCCTTTTCCACGTGTGTGCAAAATGTTGCTTACTACTTGTGAACGTTTGTATTTGATTCGACACGCTTCGATGCAGCGACCAATAAGTTGCTAGGCGGTTCGTTGATCCTCCCAAGATCGAGTGCATCAAGAGCTCTTATATTTTCTTGAATCTAACGATGCACACGAGGACGATTTTCACGCAAGAAAAGATACCAGAGAGACAAGTGCAATAGAAACATAAAAAAAAATAGAATTGTCAAAATGATGGCAAAAAAAAAGCGAATTGCAACGGCAATTGAACGAAGAGAGCGATATTTTTATGTTTACGTTATTCTTGCCTCTCTTCCGTGGAATCGCGCCGTAATCGCGTCGCTCGCGTGCATCAAGCCTTATGGTTGCTAGTAAATGGTCGTCAATTCGTAACGGGCCTCATTCTTTTTATACGCACAACTGGAATGTCGTAAAATGAACGAAACGACGCAATTACATGCGCCACGGATTCACGATGTCGCGAATACTCGTATTTCCTGCTAGTGACACTCACCATTATGATGATGTTAACTGTTAAATCGAGAATTGTAAATTAACATAAACGTCAATATACCGTATTGAGAAAATCTAAATACGTATAAATATTTGTTGTTACATAAAAGAATTTCTCAGAATTAGACGTTTCACTGTTCTATACATAAAGGTGAAAAGAGTTTTTTCGCAGTGTCATTTTCTATCAGATCTCGAAGTTATTTTCTCATCTTTCCATCCGCCAATTAATTATTTTTTTACACAGAAATATCAAGGTCTGTTAGCTCAATTTGAAAGACGAGGGTTGCTCTTGCGTTCATGCTTTGCCTCATCTTTCGTACATTGAATCAGACGAATTTAAAACAGAATAGAGTAAATCTTTAAATTAAACGTTAACACCAAGATCTGCACAGGAAATGAAAATTCGCATTGGTTGAAGGGTTTCAAAAGACACCGACAATTTTGAAATCTTTCGAAAATGTAGCTCTCAGAAAAAATTCTTTCCACCGTCAAGATGTATTCGGATGTTACTCATTAAATAGTGCACGCAAGAAAAGATATGTCAGAGGTTTGTATTTGGCTGAGACAACCTGCGTACGCTTTCAGACACTTTCAACTTTCAAGCCGTTTTCAATTAACAGGTTAGAATCACCGCATGCAGAAGCAGGCACGGGGCTGAACAAATCGTTCAGAAAGCTCGAGCGAGAAACCGTCATCCGCAACGGTAAATCGCTGGAAACGAAGCGGACCGTGGCTGGATTCGCGACAGGGCATTATAAAATCTGCACCACCGCCGAAAACCAGGCCTGATTGAATTTTATTCGGCCGGCCAGCGACGTATAAAAATGCGGCCGCGAGCGCGGAACGAGTGCCGCGCCATTTTCTCCACCCTTCCGCCGATTTGATTTATCCGGACCCTTGATTTATCGGCCAACATACCCGGCTTGCCAGGGATTTCGTTCGGATTCGACCGACTACTGGCGTTTACAAGCGATAGAATAGTGTTAGTCAGAGGTAGGGTGGATGAGGGGAGGGGACCAGGAGTGATGTTCAATCGACGGAACAATTAATTAAACAAGATATTCGGCGGAGCCACAAATTTTTCAGCCGCCCTAAGACAACCAATCAACTACTTCCCGCTGGCTCGAATTGGCTTGGCAACGGGATTCTTCTTACAATTTCTCTATTATCTTCTTGATGTTTCTACGATCCTTTTTTTTCTCTCTCTTTGGTACGAGAATAATGAAAGAAGACCGAAGATATAGAGAAAGGGGAAGCAAGATGAGGATACGAGGTCAAATTCGGGGGACAATTGTTTCTTTGATTCGCTATGCTTTCGTATTAGTAGAAATGAAGGAAATATTTGAAACTTTTGTGCAACATCCATATTATCAAATAATTATCGTCAGTTTATTACTTCTAATTTTTACGATCGTGATCTTATTCTATTACATGATTCAAACAAGCATGTAACATTTGGGATGAAATGAATATAAGTAACATCGTTGAAATCTGAATTTTGTGTCACACGATAAACAATCAGTGAAACTTGTGCGTTTATCGATTATATTTCTGATTATCTTGTTCACTTTTACATATTTCAAACATTAGCAAATGAACAACAATTCTCAATCATATTATCAATTGAACAATTTCTCAAAATATTTGTTTCTCTGTTTGTGACTGTTATTATTTATTATTATTCGATCATTTTCTACGTGACGTTCAAACAATAAATAGATTCTTGTTGCGCTTAGAATTATTTTCTCACAAGCATTCCACGAGTTTATCTCGACACAAGTAGATTACACGCGTGTAATATTTTCGATGCGTGTAGATACACGATCGATAAACTTAAGGATTTTTTTTTCTTTAGCGGTCTCATCTTACCTTTCCTTCCGCAAAGTTATTCGAGTAATTTATCGGAAAGTCGAGCGCCGTGGAATAAGAATTTGACTATCAAGAAGTTTCTCTTCGTTTTCGTCCGAATTTATAATATCCCCGATATTTAACATTCCATTATATATCATGCCCGATGCTTGTACGATATCGTCGTTGTATTGGATTCAAGGGACCGCGGCGGGATCCTTGACAGCGAGATGAACGTGGGATGAAAGAATAAAAACTCCCTTTAATAGGGGGAGGAAAGTAATTTGCTGGGAAGTTGCGTTGAAATTGCCGAGAAAATTGATACCGAGAGCTTTTCTTAATTGCCAATCTCATTTACTCAAAGCATTATCCACGACGAAACTCCATTACGTGTTTAATAAATTTTAAACATTGGACGGTGAGGTGTATTTCCCCGTCCCCTCCCCCGCCGTCCCGCGAGGGAAACACTAGAGATATATTCGTAAAACGTTGTGTTTCCCGATCTAGTTTTAATTTCTTCGCAAAGCGAGCCGGCAACCCGGCCATAATCCACGAACAAGTTGCGTTATTTAAGAATGATTAAGTGGCGATAAGTTCTTGGTGCGCTTTATGGAAAAACAACGTTCTTTCGTCGTCTCTGTCGCGAATGAATTATACCGGCTTCCGCGGCTTCGCGAAAATTTATTGCGCCCTCGGATGTTTTCAACGGAACGAGGATACTTTCGTCGGTAACCGCTTCCTTTAAGCAGCAGGTATCGTTCGGGCTAACTAAATCGGCAAGACGCCCGTAAAACAGATCCCGGGATTTTCTTCCCTTCGTCTTAGCGAGGCTTCATTCGATTCGCCAACGTGAGATTCTTTCTTTTTTTTCTCTTTATTTTTAGATTTCACCACGATCTCTCGACTCGACGGATTCCGAGGAATCGATATTGCGCACGATTCGCTCGAGCAAACGGGGACACGCGGCATCTCCTTAGTAACGGAGCCGGAGGATAATTCTTCTAAGAGAGTAAGAAGGAGCTGTTTATTCCAACATTTTGTCGACTTATCATCGGCAGATCGAAGGACGAAATGGGACAAAGGGGGCGGTTATTGGACTCCAGAAAAATTGCCGGATTACGGGAGACAACGATATGCTATGTTTGTATCGACCAGTTGTATGTCTTTCGCTCTATTTCATACCATTCGATCAAAGACGATTTCTCCGCGGTTTCACGCTTTTGGCTTTAAATCCGACCCCCTTTACGAATTATATTTATTATTATTTTCATAACATATTGCTTCAACAGCTGACTATAATGTTTCGAAATTTACTTTTTGTGTTTTATTTTCAAAAGAATACCATTTTTATTCAGATAATACGTTATTTAGAAACGAATGACAATCAGGATGAGATTGATGAGCCACCACGTGATTCAAGATGTGATTAAAAAAAAAAAGGAAAGAAATACTTTGTCAGGATTGTATCGAGTTCCACCAATCTTTCTAAAGCTGCCAACTTTTAAATGAGAACACTTATCTGAGATGTAATAAGAAAGAAAAGCTCTTGTATTATTATAACGTCAAAGTCAACGAGACCCTTGGTTCTCCGAGTCGCGTGTTGGATTTAAATATGTTAACCGAGAGCCAACGTTTTAAGAGCACGGAGGTTAAAAGTTAGTTGACCGAGAAGGAGAGAAGAGGTGGCTTATTTAATCCAACGTACTCCGACCGATTTATTGGTTTCCTTTCATTTGCTTTGAGGCAGTCGAGAGGCCGACGAAGAAACGCGTTTTCTATTTCGAGTGGGTCGATCCGTGGGCGTTGTTAAAGTGGCGGGAAAAGGCGGAGAGTTTTCTCCTTGGGATTTTTCTTTCTTCCTTTTTTAAACTCGCGATGTTTTGCTAACGGAAACGGGGGCCGCGGCACTGTGACGTTTTATTATCGCCACGGCGCGAACGGTTCGCCGAGATCGCGTGTTTCAAGCGTCGTAGTCGATGTTCGAAAGAAACTTTAAACCGTTTATCAAGGGAGACACGTCCCCGTTGTGAGGTAGAGTTTTAATCGCGTGTACGTCTTGTTAAACTTTCAATATAAATATCAGGCTCCTTCTTAATTTCCTTTCTCCTCTGTGTGCTTTCGATTAGGAAACGTTAAGAAAAGGACTCGGTCGTGACTTCAATTTCATCTAGAGAGAAATTTTCTTTACATGTACGTCTTAAATACGTTTGACACGAATATTTTTCGATGTTTTGCTAATTTCATTTCTTCGTACTTTTTCCGTGTTTCCAATCAGAAAGAAGAATGTGGTCGTGCTTCAGAACCGAGGCGAGATGTATTTAAAACGAAACAATGCAATATTGTCGCATTATTTCGTCGCATTAGTAACCTTGCGATAAAGTCTTCGTCTGTACCGCTGGAACGCGATACGTGTCCTCCCGCTGGCTGGAAAAGTCCGTTGGCTGATTATGGTCCTTGACAAACAGGATTTTAGGTGCGCTCCATCGACAAATCGGATTCCACTTTTCGCGTGTGCAGCCACCGGAAGAGAAACATGTACACGCGAGGAAACGGTGGAACAGTCTCGGTCCACCGAGTGTGAAGTTTATGGTTTACAGATAACGGAGGTTAAGTGCACCCTCTCTATCGGACCTGAACCACGCTGCACTGGCTCCCTAGGCCGCCCCTTCTGACTTTATAACCTTCCGTCTACCTTTTTACTCCTTCCGTCTTATTGATTCTCCTCCTCCTTTTGCTTCTTCTGCTTTGGTACATCCACTTTGATTCTTCTACGACTGCTCGATGGTTCTACTCGTCTGTCTAATGACGAGTCTTTGGTTTATTCGCGTTTCTTGTCCTGTAACGATCGTCGTCTGGCGAGGTTGAGTTCCTCGGTCGGGGGCTCAAACATCGTCAAACACTCGTAAAGTGTTTCATTTTCATTTACAACAAACCTTCGCCCCTCGATTCAATTCTCCATTAACGCAATTCAAACTCTATTATTCCTCGCGAAACATAGAAGCTTTCCCACGAGAATATACACACACACACACACACACACACAGTTATTGCACGAGACCGCGTTCACGGACCGAAAGGCTGGATGGGCGGTTGGGGGGAGGGAGAGAAGCGAATCTACGTACAAAGAGAAGCAGCCAGAAGTTCCCAGGAACGCGCAGCCACTTTATGGATTACAAATAACGGGGTGGTCTGAGTGCTCTCCACTTGACAGTTCGCGTTGTCTTTGTTCCAAGCATCCGCGTTGCCGCCTCTCCGCCGGAACCCGTCTCAGCCCGACGCTTTTTATCAACCCTTTTCAGTGAATTGGCTCGCGTAAATGCGGCCCTCGTCGACAATTACATTGATCACCTTTGCCCGGGCAACGTGCGAGATAAACCACGTCGGAGCCGCCCCCTCCTTCCGTTAAGTCATTCACCGTTTATTACGTGACCGCTGCGTCGCGACGTCAATGCGCCTCGTATCACCACGCTTGTTGCGGCCAGGCCCAGTAATCTCTGTCGATAATGGTCACGTACGATCGAACCCGATTTGCCCTGTGCTGAATGGGGTTTCTCCCATTTCTTTCGGGGGATTGCGCACGATGAGAAAGCAAAATGGGAAGATAAAAGTAATACATCTTTATTCCAGCTTTTAGACCATGGTTTTGTTCTGCCCTTGTTATGGAATAATAATAGATTGTGTTTTGCTTATTGTGTTATTGTATCGTGCTCAGGTTACACAATAATGGGTTTTAATAACAATAAGTAAAATGTGGATTTTTACGAGACATTTTATGAGAAAGTTAAAGTCGAGAATATAATTATATTAGTCATTATAATAATTTTCTATCTAGATTCAATTTTGACAATTATTTATAATTATAAAAATATGAATTCGTATAAAAATCCGCGATCTAATAATAATAATAATGACACTAAAACAAGTCAGAATATACCAAGTTTCGTCACTAATTGGAAGTATTACATTTACAAGTACAGCACCGATCACGCTCAACCATACGGATCGAGTATATAGATCTAATAGGGCACGTCGGAATTAAGTGCTCTCGAGACCAACTCTCCATCTCCGGCGTATCAACTGTGTCACGACTATAATCACAGATTAAAGACAAAACGCTGGAACGGACAAAATTGGGATGTGCTCTGATTACTCACCGGATAGTTTCGTAGATACTTTGCGACAATCCCTTGGAAAGCAGGGCATTCCCATATCGAGTTAAAGGCAAGTTTAATCAAGCAGCGCCAATTATCTTTGTCGAAAACTTCGCGGGACCGCGTTAACCTCGGTCGATTAGCCGACGCCGCCTGAACAAACGTTTCCAAACGCGGCTCAAACAGGCGGTCGGACGTCGGATAAGTTTAAACAAATAAATAAGTAGCGCAAACACGTCTCAATTAATCGAGTTAGGCCGCTGGAGCGAGGCAGCTTAGAACGATCACGTTCAGGCAGCGTGCGTTGTACCGCCGCAAATATTTGCCTCGTGTTTCCCTCTGACAAGGGTGCGCAGACCCTCCCCTCCACACCAACTCTCTTACGATCTTTCCACGCTTCGAAAGCGCCGGAGGAACCACCGTTCGCTGCTGGTAAGTAAATTCGAAACTCGCAATCCCATTGCTTCTTGATCTCTCCCTGCTTGCTTGCTTGCTTGCTTGCTTGCTTGTTACAATAAATCTTAATGCATTCGCCTTTGAATCAAGGCGTTCGTTCTTGTTTGTCTTTTGCTTTCGAGCAGTCTTCGAGAAATTATTTCGCGTCTTGTCCCGCGATTTTCGAACAGGATGGGAATTGGCGCAGTGAATTTCAACGACGCGGGGTTCGTTCATTATGAAAGTCCCCCTCCCCCCTGCCATCTTTCGATATCGCGGGTCTTCTCGCGTCTCGAGAACAAAAGTTTTCAGCCGCGTGTTTCCACTCGTACGAGTTAATCGGCAAGTTGAGAGGCCCTCGATCCGAATCCAATTCGAACGCAACGCGTTGAAATAGAACGCGCATCGCTGCCAGGGAAATGATTGATAATCTAATCGGTGCTCTTGTTTACGAGTTGAATACGCGAACTGATACAGCCGAATATTCGCAGCAGCTGGGTAAATCGAGTGAGCGGCGCACCTTTCGCCGGGTTTATCGTTCGTGTGATAAGAAGGGCAAATTAATTAATCGACCCGGCCAATTTGCGGTTGATACTTTTCGCGAGTGAAAGCGGATGAAACGGGCGTATTCAGGAAAATTACCATCGCAATGGTGCTGTCGCGATCGCTATTAATTCTCCGTTCGCATCAATTATAATTCGCGTCGTCTCGTTTGAGGAAGAAACGTCCTCCATTACCAAACGCTTTTCGAACGAGACAGAAGTTTGAAATTCATCGCTGTCGGAATCGAGACGCGCGCGATCGTTTCGTCGACGTGCTTCCCTCAATCAACGAATCGACGTTTATTGTCAGTCAGTCGCACTCGTTCGTCCTAGCTGTCGGAACTTAAACGCTGCCAGCGTTTCGGGTGCCGATCTGTTTCACCGATCGGAAGAAACGGAACCTTTGCGAAATTGAACGTCAAAGTGGCGCGCTAACGAAAAGAAAATGGCAACGCCCCCCCCCCCCCCCCGGGAGTAAAAAGGCGAGCTAATTATTATTGCTTCACACGGGGAGAATCGGAGCTGCTCCGATTAAATGTTAAATGTCCTTCCCTCGCTCTCCCTCGCAGCTGAAAATTGCGTCAAGCCGTTTCCGGAGCCTGCGGATTTTCCAGATTGGAAAACGCCGAGAACTGATTGCGATTCATGGCGTTCTAATGGCGAAATTTTTCAATGTATTAATCCCCACCCTCGTTCGAGATGACACACTCAAGGGTCCTTCGGACGATCCGACGACGGCAAAGAAGCCAAGCAGCAATTCGATCGATCAGATCGATCGGGTAATGCGTTAATTGCATTGTGCGAATGATAATTACACTCGGCGAGGAGTTTTCGCGACGAATCGTCGATGCCCCGTTTCGCAATTAACATTCGTTCCAGGGAAACCAATTAAAAACGTCGAACAACAAGCACGTGGATGAAACGGGTCGTAGCTCCGGGTCGAAACGTAGACGACGATCGGTGGAGGGAAGGGGGAAAAATAATTAATGAAAGAGAGCCGAGGTATTGTAGGGTGGCGGAGAGGTATGCGATGATGGATCGTGTCGAGATTATCGGTGCCTCGCTCTCTTTCTCTTCGCTCGAGAGGCGGATAATGAAACATTTATGAAAGGACTTTTGTCCCGGTACACAATCAACGACGAGATAACGAGATCGATGGCCGTCGTGGAATTCGTCGGCTACGACGACGAATTCAAACTGCAAATGACGAATAAATGGATAAGATTGCGACGAATCGTTTACCTTTGCGACTGTGCATATATAGAGACTGAATGAATTCGACGGCGTCGTCGCGTCGCGAATTGAAACGTTTTTGGGAATATGGCCGCTTCTCGTTTATTATACTCTTGTTATTATAATCTCCGACTTCGATTGTGTGTATATTAATAAATCGTTACAATAGAACTTTCTATTGTAATGATTAAATTTCAAATATAATGAATTGAATGAAAATCCGATGTTCGTATGAAAATCCGTTCTTTTTATTTCATTGCTTTAGTATATTGGCAAAAATCTGCCCCTTTTCACGTAAAATATGGAACCGAAAAGCTGCATTGAAAATCGTTGAATCATCCGCCAAAAAATAAAAAGGAAAGGACAAAGAATCGAAAATTCAATCATATAAAATAACGTATATATGTTTCACTGGATTTTTGTGTGCAAAAGAACACTTATTTCTATCGAAACTTGTTCCAGCTGCTTTATTTCGAAGAAGTTGAGTTTTCCAGTACGTATGAATAAAAAAGGAAGAGCTGTATATGAGATGTTGTTCTGTACGGAATTATCGAAGCACTCATTCCTTGGTTTAATTCGAATTACGATATTTCTGTAACTGAAGTTGAAACAAGTTTAAAGTAATATACATGTTATATCATCTTTTGATACTTTCTATCAAAAAACATTCTACACAATTCTTATAACGTGGAATGAATGTAGTTATAATGCGAATCGTTCAATTGTCCGAAAACGATTCTGAACATGATCAAAGTTCCACTGTTATGGAATGAAATTTTGGAATATCTCGAAGCGCAGCTTCTCCAGAAATATCCCTGTCTCTCAGAATTCGTTCAATCACGAAGATGGAAAACGCGGATTCCCTGTTCGAAAAAGTCGAAGGGGAACCGTTCAAAATCGCATTCCTGCCTTGCGTTTAGTATAGATTCGTCTATCGAAAATTGATCAAGCTGCGCGAGTCGCGCGGGAGCAAAAAGTCGCAAAGCTGCTCGTTAATGTTGCAAAAACCGCATCGCCTTGCGCGACGCTCCGCAAGGATTCTCCTCCATCATTGAGACAAGAAAATGGTGTCGATAAAGGCAGAAACAACGGAACGGTTTTAGCCGCGGCACCTGCCAAAACGTGAATTCCGCTCGGTGAAATGACCGGGAAAACAGAGGCTGCGGAAACCATGGAAACGCGAGATTCAAATCTAACGACCGGCCTTGGCTTCTCGCGCGCTCGCTTCTGCGAAATTAAGACCGCCGTTCTCTTAACAGCACGGCAAACGAACAACGTTACACAGGCATCGGCGTGCTCATATTTTGCAATTTACCTGGAATTTACATCGATCGAAATCTATCTTTATATTCGAACAAATTCACTGCGACATTTGAGAAGCGATTTAAAATATTTAAAAACAAACTGTCTGGAATATTTGAATATTCTTGATACGGATAAAATATTTGTCGTCGCACAGACATTGACGTATTCACATTTCGTAGATATTTGGAAAATGATTAGCTCAATCCAGATTTATCTTTGAATATTCTTGATACGGATAAAATATTTGTCATCGCACAGACATTGACGTATTCACATTTTGTAGGCAAATTAGATTAATCCAAGTCTGTCTTTATATCTAAATGAATTTATCACGACATTCAAGAAGTTGGATGTTTAAGACATTTAAACAAGCTGTCTATGATAGAATATTTGAATATTTATATGATACGGATAAAAATATTATTTTCGAGAGTTTAAGTATTTATTTGATATCGCGTTGTGAATATAATAATTTTGTTTCTTGCGCAGAGAGATACTAATAAATATTTCTAATTGCATAAAGAATTAGTAGTAAAAGTCTCGCACTTTGTGCGAAAATTCAAAAGTTTCTGGATTGAACAAATCTAGGAGAGACTTCAGCGTCAGAAGACGTGACTTTTAATTGCATAGTTTGTCGTTACTGGAATGTTTATAATTCCGCCAAAACTTTGGAAATTAAAGAATATTTTCAAACTTTGAAAGATTATGCGGATTTTCCACGAACTCTGAAATATATCGCTGCAATATAACTGTCATTTATGCTAAATACAGAATATATCGATAATATTTGAAACAGATCCGCATTATCTTCGAATCTTATTTGTAACAGCAAATGAAAAAAAGTTTGAAAAAAAAAAAAAAAATTATAAACAGTAAAATTTTTAAAAAGAAATTACAAATACAAATACAGTCCACTGAATTGATTCATAAATTTTTGAAGAGAACTGAAGAACAGCGATGAAAAATCTATCCCGATTGTCATCGAAATATTGTGCAACGTGAAAATGCAATAAAAGCCAAAGAATCGTTGATCAAATACCAGTAAGTTGTTAAAGTGGAAAGATTTAAATTTCACGAAGCGCTCGCAATATTAAAAAACTGTTTATATTATCATTACTATCAAAATATCAAAATATTCAATTTCTTCGTACTTTCCCATATTGCACAAAACTTTGACCAGTTATCGATTCAATGGCGCTCTTCACCGTGGGCACACGTACCAAAGCCGACTAGAAGCCGCAAAGAAATTATAGTACATTTCACGTTTCAGTAAGAACGTGAATCCTGCGAGATTCCGACGATTCTCGATTCTGGAGAGTACGAAGATCAGAGCCGCCCTTCACTTTCGGGCAAAAAAAACTTTCCACTCCACCGCGACAAAGAAGCGACAAGAGAACCCCCAGAAATGTCCTCATTCTCTTCCGACAGAGTGCGCGGGGTCGGAAAGAAAAAAGCCCAGAGGAAAACGGCGGGCATATCAAAATTACGAAGAGGCAGATATCGCGTCCTCGTTCGCCGGTTGCTCAACTTCGCCCTCCGCCCTCGATTGTGCCGCGCGCTGGCGGACGACAAGAACAAGCGAGAAAAAGTTGGAGGCAATATCCCGATGGGACCTCGGGCCGACCTTAACCGAGCGTAACTGCCAAAACGTGGTTCCCATTTTGTCGCGGGACGGGGAGATAAAACGAAGAGAAAGCTAGCCAGTGGTGGATATGCGCCACTTTCTTGCGAGTTAAATGTCGGTCAAAAGTAACTGTGACGCCACGGCCACGTCGTTACCCAGTTGAAACGAGCGTAAACATGTACGGTCGAAGGGGATTGTAGAAGTGTCCGCGGTAGAAGCGCGAGAGACGGCGACTAAGGTGGCCAGGCCAAGAGACGACACGGCCCTGTTTTAGCCAGTGTCAGTGACAAGAAACAAAAGCCCTACGGCAGCCCCGTGCTCGAGATAAAATGGAAATGTACGTTCTATCTAGCCGCGCGCGTGTACGCTGTCCCTTCTCTGTTCCGTGTACGTGCCGGTTTCTCGTGGTTTGAATCGAGGTTGACCCGTGAGGTCACCTCCTCCGCGGGGAGACCGGAGCGTCGCGATAACACTTTGTTCCCTGTCCTTTGCGAACAGATCGCTCTGCTGATCGATCGATAGCTGGCCGTTCCTCTCCTTCCTTGCTGTTTCGTCGTGACGAAATTGACGAAACGAAAAGCTTCGTTCCAGATCGTTATCGCACGAAAGGCCACGTGGCACGACAGAAAGAGGTCGTCGATCGTTAAACCGGGCCACGATTTCCTTGGACTTCCAATTGCCGGTGAGGTGCCGCTAATTGAGCCGGTTCAGGGTGAAATAAGCCATCAAATTACAGGTATCGGAAGAAGATTGGGACGAGAGGGGAGGAACAAACGGCTGTCGAGTGGCGTGAAGAAGGGTCTCTGCCGAGGGTTTAGACGACGCGCGAACCAATCGTCGGCGTCGACGTTACTCCGCGGCAGAATGCCGCTAAGGGGACTCGAAACTTTCGAATTATTACACCGCGCGAGCCTAACTTCCGAAACGAGAGGGGATTCGCCCGACGCGGCTGTGTCTCGCATTCGAACCAGAAGGCTACGATTGATTTTATCGTTGACGCTCTTCGCGAAATTGAAATCTGTCGGTACTTAGAGTTGTATAACTCCGACTGAGGAAGAGGAGGAGAGGACTTGGGTTGCTAAAGGTTTCAATTCAAGGAGACGTCGCTAGAAGAACCCGTCAGCGCTCACTTCTCTCTCTCTCTCTCTCTCTCTCTCTCTGTAAGCTTCGATAGTTCTCTCAAGAAACTGGCCTATTACTTAGTTCTCTGCACTTCGAAAGTTACAACAAGTTCCCTCGTTGATATTTAGCCTCGCGTACATCTCGCGAAGTTGGCAAAGGCAAGGGGACGGCCGCGTTTCGACGTTTAGCTGTACATCCGGTCTCGCGTGTTCCTAAGAATATCTGCATATTCATATTTGATTCCGCGGAAATTACTTGGCAACAAGTTTTTCAATGTTGCGCAGTAGTTAAACACTGCATAATTTCGCGAGAAGCGTCCCTGGGCAGCGAAAAAGTTGATCCAACGCGGTGGTTGAAAAATTTGAAAAGAAGAAAACAAACCCCGCGTAACCCGCACGAGCGACTGAAATTGGAAAATGGAAAAGCTGACAGTTTCGGGTAACTGCAACTACTGTAGCGGTACTGTTAGAAGTTACTCTGGAAGTCGACTTTTATGTTCCCTCGAAAAGAGGGAACTTTGCACGTTCGTGAAATTCATGAAAAATCGATGGGAATTGAATCTGGCCGAATATTTCGAACGTGTGGTGCTAGCTATTTTAGGGAAACCGCATCTCCAAACTTCTTTCCCTCTTCCCTGTTGCTTTGTAATAACGTTCCAACGTTAAAAGGATTGTTCTGGCGCAGAACAACTCATCTCGAGACGGACACTCAGGCTAGGTTCGCTACCTAGAATACTCTGTCCTACCCTGAGAGACAGAGTCCGCATCTGGAACGTTTCTTTAAGGGTAAGGTTGATAAACAAAGGACTTCTTGGCTGGCGCCAAGAAGTCACGCAGACACATTCGCTCCATATAAAAGGTCAGTCTTCTAGCACGAGACATACAGTCTACCATAAATCCTCAGTCAGTCAGTTCGAGTCTAGACGCGGAAACACCTCCTACCCATCTCCCAGACTCACGTAACAATTGTATACACATCTAGTCAAATATACGTCTTAAAAATCTACAATCTGCATTCTTAATATCTCTCCGACGGCTGTAAAGGTACAAACGAGAGAACTACAGCGAAGCAGGCAGCATTCCTCAAAGATCACCGCCGCGCTGAGACAAGGATCTCTCCCTCAGAAACTATCTCGCAATGGAAAATAATCGAAGTAAGTCGTTGTTCGACAACGTAAATCAAACGAGCGGCAATCCTAAATCGGAAATCATTTTATCGACTGATGTTCGCTATTTAGGAAAGGTGAGTGAATCGGCGAGTATGGCCCATGGAAGAAGACGTTCCGCTCGCCGTTAACTTCGACGGTGGATTGTTCGTAATAAAGTCATCAAGCCAGCGATAAATCTTATTAAACGTCATACGCCGCCGCGAAACCGACTGTTCCGCTCGTATCACGTCGTATCCAAACGAACCCGGCACCCGGCGCGAATTAATCTCGCCGTCTGATTAATTATTCGGTTATCACGCGACGACTATCCCCGGAGAGAACAGACCGAGCCCCGTTTGAGTTCGTCGTTCGCGTAACCGGCAGACAACGACGACGATCCAGGTACACCCTGGGCTAGGCTCTCTTTCTCACTTCCGGCCGTCAAGCACGGAAACGTTAAATATGGTGACGAACGGCCGGTGATAAATGAAACGAACCGGTTGCTCTCCTCTTACTCGTTTAACTCGACCGCGAAATCAGCTCGATTCACCTCCTACAGTGACGCCGCCTTGCTCGACGAATTTGTCACTTCGCCGGTTATAATCTAATCGGAGATACTTTGCTCCGTTGTAATTCAAAACGTTCTCGAGATTCTCCGGCGAGGAATCCTCCTTGTTCAAATCCTCTTCGTCGACAATTATTCAAGTCGTTACGGTTGTCAAAGCGTCGTTTATCTGAACGTTTTCCCTCTGTTGTCTGATCCTAATTGGTACGCGGCGTCCATAGGCTATGACGAGTTTATTTCTCTGAGCGAGTACACGTGTCCATAGTACTCGAAAGGTTAATTACTTCTTTACAAGGGAACGATGAAAAGCAACGTCAAATTTCTCAAAATTATACAGCACGTGTCATCTAGAAATAGTAATTACGTCAAAGACGAGAGTTGAGTGGTTTCGGAGGGAACTTTGTCTGATATAACTAATAAAGTCGCGTGTCTTTTTTTTTTCAGACAAAATCATATAATTTTTGACAGACGATTCAAATTATCGTCGGATTACCTCGGAATTTTTTTGTGAAAAGATATTAAACTATATACATCAGAAAGCGATTGGTTCGGTAGATGTTTTAGAATCTTATTAGAATTATATGCGAAAAGAGGAGAAATGAAAGTATCGTGTTTACGTATTATGCCGCTTCGTATCTTTTCTTGTCATGATAAGTATTGATTTCGCAACACAAATAGATTAATACTGTATTTTCTTTCGTGCATTCTCACGTTTCCAACTTGATTCGTCCCTTGGTGTCAGATTGACAGAATGGTGAATAATCAATGTAATTCGTGTACTTTTTATTAACTCCAAATAAATGAAATTTCTATTCAATCGCGTATAAGATCCAGTTTAATATTATTTTCATGTGTATTTTCTATTCTTCTCTTCGTTTTCAAACACATATTCAAAGCTACACAAATGCTCACATACATTTTAGAAAAGAAGAATATTGTTCTTTCAAAGGATAATGTAGTTAAAAATATATGAGGTGTGTTATACGTGTGAAATTGACACACAAGACATTTTTCAAACGAATATTAACTGCAGTCCTGGTGGAATATCTTGTTGTCAGAAATGTCAAAAATATATGTTACATGCCAAAAAAAAAAAAAAAAAAAAAATAAACGAAATGTTACCGAATCGCAGCTAATTTAAAATAACCTGTTAAACTGACACAAAAGACGGATAAAGATTCGAAATGTACAATTTCTTATAATTATAATTTTCAAATGATCGTAACTTAATTCGTCGTCTACAACGAGCCATAATCATAAAACTAGTTTTCTTCTTTTAAACATTTTTCTAACGTAACTAACAATTTCGGAAATATCGTATTTTCAACTCCAAGTTTAGACGACTCACCCACCCGGTATTACCGTTCTCAATACCAAGTTTGGAAAAATTACGAGTCGACATTAACTGACAATGCTCCACGAACGTGACGCAGCTGTGACTTAAAAAAATGGACCACTTTTCACCTGGAGTGCAGACGTAGTCGCGTATACCGTACTACAATCTAACAACGTATACATGTGGCTTTATTGCTACATTCACGGAATAAAAATCATGGAGTGGAAGCGATTCGAGTCGTTAGAGAATCGAGCGAACCGACTCCGTAGCTCCGTTATTCGCCCGGAACAGATGACAGCACAGTGCGGCTATTGAAAATCGAATCGTTATGGCAGATATCGCGTCGACTTTATTCCCTTATCGATCGTCGGGGAACGTTGCAGTTTTCCATTTCGTTTTTCCATTTCGCAGTTGCTCGTAATGATATTACTAGAATAATTCATCGAAATCGTTGCCCGTTCCATCGGAATCGAGACACCCGTCTCCCCCGATCGTTTGCGCGATCGAGTATCGAGGAAGCTGGAACGATTTTATCGGCATTCTGGATCTGTGGATGATCAGCAGAGACGATGACACGTTTCCCTGCATCGGCGATAATTACCGGCGTTGTGTAATTAAAGTCGAGCACCGTTCTCCGGTTAAAGCGTACAGGTTATCGAATTCTGTAATCGTGCTGTACTAATTAGCGATATAATTCTACGCGGTACGAGAAGGAACCTTCTCTTGCAGCGAGATGACCATTATACCTGCCTAGACTGTCTTGGGATTTAGTTTCCAAAGTTTGTTATTGCGTTTTATAAACAAAGATGAGATTAAAATATCGCGTAACGAGCGATATTACGCTTCGTTGAAAACCACAATAAATAAATAAAAGTACGAAAGGAAGCAAATGCGTGGATGCAATTAGTCTAACACAAGATTTTACTATTGCACTGACTGCGGAGGTTTTACACTTTGGTTCTGGACTCTAAAAGTAAATGAACAAGTCATTTACAAATGATGAACTTTACGATGAAATATTTGCGATAAAATTTGATGTACGATAAATTCAGTATCAACATGATAAAATATTTACCTACAGTTTCATGTTTCACGTTTTGGTTAAAACATTTGAAATGAAGCATTTATAGATTTTTCTCTGCATGGTAGATTGAACATTAAACTTTTGTAAACTCCATATTTCACTAACCCTGAATTTTTCTGAACATTGCTCCAATATAATCGATAAATCGTTGAAACTACACCAACCATAATTCATAACTTACGAGCCTCCTAATTTGCACACCACGGAGTGCCTCATTATCAAATTTAATTGTCACATTATGTTAGTAACATCGTTTTGTTCAGTTTGCATTCCGTACATTTTGTTTGTCTAGTATCAAGAACCCTCGTAATCGTTAAATAAACAAATTACATAAAATATTATTACGTTAAAACGAAAGCGACCTTAATGAATCTATCAAGAGATAGGTAACAATTTCACGTTTGTCAATCTTGCGATTTCGTTCGCCATTAGAATTGGTAACATAAAAATCAGAAAATTCATTCGAGGTGTTCTTTTCCACTTAGGGGCGCGTAAAAAAAGAAAAAAACTGCAGAGTCGTGAAAGAAAAAAAAAAAAAGTCTCGAAGGGATTGGAACTTTCACTCGAACGGATCGAAGCGATTCCAGCGGTTCCATTACCATTTGCCGCTAACGAAGAGCATGGTCATTACGATTCGTAGGAGGGGATTTTATATCCGGGGCTGAAAACGTTTTCCTTTTTCCTTTTCTTCCTTTCTTTTTTTTCGCTCGGTCATCGAACAAGGTTACTGGGTCTTCCGGGGTTAATTCGCGGAATGGCGCGGGGCCCACGTTCGAAAATACAATTCATCACCCGGCTGAAAAATCAGACGATTAATCAGCGGCACAACGCCCGTTCCCTCCGACGGAAATTACCGGTCGACCGCGTCGATCTTCGAATATTTTATAGCCGTTGTTTAACGACTCGCGGCGTGAAAAACGCCGTGGCAGAGGGAATAAAATAAAATACGACGGGAGGGGGAGGGAGGAACGAGAGACAACGGGTGAAAGTGAAGTAACCGACGCGTAATCGATGTCACGCCCGATGCGGCGAGTTTCGCCTCGAATTCCGCCGAACGTACGCGAATTACTTGCTCGGAAATTTCACCTCAGGAAAGGCGCGGGCACTACTTCACGTCAACTTCTGCTCGCTCTTTTCGACGCTGCTGACGTGTATATTTACGATACAGCCTAATTAAACTCGGGCGAACAACTCGCTGGCGACAATATTTCCGATTTTTTTAAAATATCATTGGAACGAATAGCAGTTCGATCGCAACGGTTAAAAAATAAATTACGTACGAGATAAAATGAAAAGAGAAATATTGCGTTTCGCAAGGTTCTCGCGAATCGACAGGAAATAACGATACAGTGGCGCGCTGCGTTTTGTTCGACAGTTCGAGCAAAAGGTGGGCTCTAACATTTATTACACGACGCGATATGAATAATAATGCAACGCTTGGCGATGGCAACGCGCGAACATTGGGAATTCTATCGCGAACAAAGCGTTCGCGTACGGGAATCGCTAAACAATAGATCAGTTTTGCCCGCGTGAAAGCTTTCTGGCATGTAAAGAGCGTTCCGCCGGATTCGATTTCTTTTCGATTCGTTACTAGCTCTTCTCCCCCAAAGTTCGGTCAGAACGATTCGATAATTCGAATCTTCTCTCCTGCTGAACTCACTTTACTCGTTAATTTTTTTTTTTATCGCGACATACATTTTTATTTCGTGCACCAAGCATGAGAGTGGATCAAGTGGCCCGAGTCGAGTAGTCGGACAAAGACGACGCGTTTCGCAGACTATCCGTTCACAAATGCACCGCGAACGTACCGTAGCACGATTGTACGTGGCGATGAACAGAAGAATCGTATTTCGCCTGCAATTAGTTCTGCTCGATAAAGCAACAAGGAAATGCTTTCGATATCCGGCAGAGTGGCGCGTCGCCGAAGACGATTCGCGGGTCACTTGGCAATTAGAGCAGCGAGTCCCTCTTTTCCTCTGGAGATCGATTCTCAGCAACGTTTCCGATCGACGGAGCAGCTCGATCCGATGCCCGACGGCTCGCGACCACAAAGAGGAACGGCAATCTCTTTATTCGGTCGCGTTGCGTGTTCGGTGACGCGCGAAACGCGTTTACCATCCCTCCTGGAAAAATCAGTCGATGCACAGTCAACAGTCGTCGAGGAATTAATACACTCTCTTTTTTTCATCCGGCACTTCAGGCTTCGCTACTCTGTTGCCACGTACTCTATTGCCAAGCAAAAACGATTAAAACACGTCGGTACATGTGAACGAAAATCAAAGATAATCGAGTCATTTGCCAGGTATCACTACCAGGCAAGTTCCAGAGCAAAGGGCCGCGAGTCACGGGAGATAATAACGAGCGTGTACAGTTTCGCAAATTGTCCGTGCGTCAGACGTACGCCGGCCACTTTCAGAGGACATGGTGTCTACTTTATAATACCGGTCGTATCCGAGGGATTCGCACGGTAACGCGCGGCGGAATCGCTGTTCAATCCGCAGGGACTACAACAGCAACGACAATCGTAACCGAATGGCGGTACATGCTCGCTTAAGTAACACTGCAGCTGACCCAATTACAGAGCCCAACCGTAGCCGAGACGATATACCTGCTGTGTTTCCAGTTATCTGCGCCACCTATCCCTCCTTTACCCCCGTGCATTCACCCCCTGGCATCGTCCCTAACCCAGACCCCGCCGACGTTCAAGTCGCTCCGTCGACGTCGTTGGTGAAGCGTTTCTCAGGCGGACGACGCGCTTCCTTTCAGCCTTCGTTGTACACTCAACGACGATTTTCCAACTCAGGTGCTCGTCAGCCCTGAATTGTTCGCCCCGTGCTTTTCTCCCTTTTACCGTCGACGTTCAGTTATGATTTCGGTGCTTTTGCGCGCTGCAGTTAAATACATCAGGCCCGAGATGAAACTCGGGAAGATCGTTTGGCCGCCAATCTGGCGTTTCGCGGTTCCAGAAAGAAGTTGTCGGAGGCTCTCGTCTGAAAAACGCGGTGACGAGAGCGTAGAGACGGCAAGAGGCAGAGAGAAAATTCATTCATTTCCCACGTATACCTCGCCTTCGTGCTCCTTGTTAACCGCGACGAAAATTCGAGAGATCCTTAAAGCGAATTGGAAGTGGCGGTGTTTATGTGTACGCATATACACACACACACACACACACACACATGTACGCGCAGATCCTTCTCACGAGTAACGCCGGTGGTGCTGATTGCACGCGACGACCGCCGACCAGATCGGTCAGTTGCCTTTGTCTTGTCGGGCAGTGACGCGGCCTAACGACCGCTCGAGTCCACTCCATCAGCGCGGATGGAATCACGTCGTCTCGATGGAATTTGTAAACAGTTGAACCGAAGGGGGTCCATTTCAGTGATGGACTTTGCGCGGGACCGCGTGAGAATCTCGTTACCGACTTTCGTAGCCGTGCTCGATACCTCGCAATTAACTACCCCTACATCTACTGATTGCTTCTTCCCTCTCTCAGGCGAACCTCCGTCTCGTCGCTCCTCCGACTCTTCTCGAGTCTCCTTCGTTTGATTTTTCAGTTCCCGGTGGGATTGTAAACGACGTCGAGGGTAGATGGTTCATCCTCGAGGAAAGAAGCTTCGGACGGTTTTTCAACCGTCCCGAAAGTGATTGATTATCCGCGTTTTCTCAGGTATTACAGCCACGCTCTCTTTTGTCGGTGGCAAATATTGCGGGATAATGGGGTTAAAGGACAAAGAATTCATGGAGGCAACGATAACTTTTACTTATTACGGATCGCTGGTGATTCGGCGGTATCTGAAGATTTCAAAGCTTCGTTGAAAGTTGATAAACGATGGATTTACAGCGGCGGTGAAAAGCTTCGATACGCGTTGTACTTCGTATTTACAATTAATTCAATATTTCACTGTATCTTGATTAACATTGTCTTATTTGTATTTACGTATATACTATATACAATGACAGTGCATTAAAAAATCACTATTGGCAGTAATTAAAATATGGATTTTATGATATTCAAATTGAAAGTTGAATACAAAATACTTTGCATACAAAATATCCAAAGTGGAATATTGTTTACAAAATTTTCCGCATTCCAAAGTTACTGTTACACCGTATGAAAAGAAGAAATCTTTGTGAAACTGACTCTCGTCAGATTCTTGTATTTGGTACTGTACAAATGGATAAATACAAATATAAATAATTTTGTCAACGCGACTGTATTGAAACGTCGCACTAGTAGTAAGTAAAATTCGGGATCGAGTAAGAAAATGGTGGCAAAAACACTCGCGACTAAATCAGTTTTTCGCGTACGGAGCTGGGCGATGAAATATTGAGCATTGGTGGTCGGAGAGCGGAGGAGTTTTTTCGTTTTTAGTAACGTCGATATCACGGTACGCGGATCGACGCAAGGTGTCTCACTGCCGGTAGATAATGCATAATATAGACAGGCGGGAATTCGCCTGTTCGATTCTATACGTTCTTTTTGGTTACGTGGTATGCACGACACGGAGAAGCGTTGGCTCGAATCGAACATAATTTTTGTTCCCCGGTGGATGGAAAGAATTCGATGAAAATAAACACCGATGGAGTTCGCCGATGAAAGAATATTCAAGTACGTGTTCGAAATGCATTGAAACAGAGACAGAGAAAGAAAGAAAGAAAGAGAGAGAGAGAGAGAGAGAGAGAGAAATTTGATTTTTGCATATTAGCGATACTGCGGCAGACGAAAAACTATTCCGCGAAACGACCCTCGTATCGGAAAGTATATCGATGCGACCTGTCGCGCGTAAAAAAATGATGATCGATGCCGCGTGGAAAAACTCGTCATCCGACAATCGATTACGTTTCCCGGTGACGCGGCTGAAATTTTTATCGGCGGTGGTTAACTACGGTAAAAAGATTGCCGCGGAGCGAATCGATAGAAACAAAACAAAAAAAAAAAAAAAAAGAAGAAAAAAGTAGAAAAGAAGAAACCTGACGAAAAAGCCAATCGAAAGATGACATTTTGAAGCACGCGATCATCTTCAATCGAGCGCAAATAGGCGACCGGGCAGATTCGAAGATGAACGAAAAACGATGTTGTTGCGAGACTTTGACGCGACGGGGAATATTTTCGAACGTGTAACTTATTAACTTATTTAACAGCGAGTCACGCTCGAAACCCCGGCGTCAAAGCGGGTTGGTAAAATGAAGCCACGGCCTCAAAGCGCGCCGCTCCTCTCGTAAATCAGACTCGCCTCGTCCTCGCTGCGTGTGTCAGCAACGCGCCATATAACGTCGGATTCGATCCCCGATAAAATAAGGGAAATGAAAAATTGATCGAGCACCCTCAATTATTTATCCCGATAGTTTACATGCGCCTTTTGACCTGGTCTCCTTTTTCCAGGGGAAAATCGACGACAAGCTCGAGTGCCGCTCATTTTATAGAGCGTGTCTGTCGAATAACAATCAGATCGCGTAACAATGAGAACACCAGTTGGATTGTTAGCACAGTGGCAATTATTTCTCGTATCAAGTGGCAACGGCAACTCGAGACTTATTAGTTCATCGATCCGCTCTTTAACGAGCCTCTTGCCACCTGCGAACATCGTTGCCTCCAGATGTCGTCCTCGCCGGAAACGTGATTTCAAGGATGTTACACTGTTCGATGAACGCGCGAAAGAATGCCTTGAAAGAAGGCATTGTTGCTTGGGACGAGTGTCTTGGAAAAAGTCAAGAGCCACGAATATACACATATACGTCAAATGCGGAATCTGGGCGAACCTAACCGGTTTAGAGAGCATCCGCTTAACTTGCTTCGTTTTTCATAAAAATTTCACTCGCGGAAGCTCGGATTCGGAAAACGGAGAAGCTTCGCCGCAAGAAAGAATCGAGGTTTGCTATTTTCTTTTCTCTTCTTTCTGCGGGGAAGCGCGCCAAGAGTTCAAGTGGGAAAAAATTGTATACTTTTTGTCGGTCAAATATTTTACAGGCTCCCAACGAGACAAGCAGCTAAATAAATAATTCACGGTGGAAAATATAAAGAGCCGTTGCAATAATTCTCGCGGTCAATGCCTGTTGATAAACTCGCGTAATCTTTTGCGGAGGTTCCGCGATGCACGGTCGTTGAATAAGAATCCGTGTTAGGAGCTTTGGCGAAAGAAGCGAAGCCGGCGACAAAGCGGTTTTCCATCTCTGAGTGTGGACAGTTTCTATGCAAATGCGTGGAAACACGCGGCCCTCGCCACGCGGGGAATTTGAATGCCGCTGCACGAGGACTCCCGCAATGCGCGTTATAATGCTCGGCGAGAAATAAATGATTCAGAGACGACGGGAAATTGCAATTTAATTCGCAAAAACTCGGTTAATTTATCGTCGAACGAGATACTAGAACGTTGCAAAAAAAAAAAAAAAAAAAAGAAAAGAGAAATCGACGCAACCGATATCGAAACGAGCATCTCCAATTATTGCTAAAAAAAAACTTTGTGAAAACTAATCCTACAACAACAATAACAACAACAACAAAAAAGAAATCCAATTCCAATGGTGAACGAGAAAAAAAGAGAGGAAAAAAAAATTGAATTTCCCGAAAACGAAGGTTTATCGATCTTTCGGCAATGAGTCGGAGGGATCTCGAGAGCACGAAGCTCGTTTGTTTTCACGGGTGAAACGAGTGTCATTAGCGGGGACAGGAATTACATTCTTCGTTACCGCAATGCAGGCAACGGAGGCCGTAAAAGCGGCGCAAAGAAAAAAAAAAAAAAAAAAAAGAAAAAAAGAACGCGGCGAAAATAAAACACGTAACGACGCCGGAGCGGATAATCTGCTGGGGCGCGGAGGGTTGAACGCGAGGGAGGGGAGGGAGGAGCAGCCTCGGCATCGAGGTTCAGAATGATGGGATTTTAATGGGATTAAAAGCGGCAGCAGGTAACAGTCACGCGGGCCTCGCAACTAACCAGTAGTAATAGTACGGCACGATCAGCCTTTAATCTGTCTAGAAATCCTTGCGCGCTCTTCGTCCTTTTCGCGTGCCTGTAAATAACTAACCGAGAACCGACCAAACTGTAATTGATCTACGAACAACGACGCTGACGATCGTTCGCTTTCGTCATTTTTACGACGCGCGATACCTCGCGCAACGCGAAACGGAACACGAAGCTCGAGCAACATCGCGCGGGGATTAAAAATTTCGTCGATGCTCGCGCGGTCCCTGGGGATTATTAAAAAAACGAAAGCCTCCATCTCGCGAGAGAAGTTTCTCCCTGGGGAGGATTTTTATCTCGCGAGATCGCGCAGTTTTTTTCGGAGTTACAGGTTTTTTCTGATTTACCGACCAGGAAGTCGTTAGACCTTCGTCCAGCTCTCCCCGTCCGAGGGGGAGAACGAAAGATAGTGTTCTTCCAGAGGGTACATAAAGAACAAGCGAAAGGAGAATGGTTCCCTCGCCTCGACTTGACCGACAGGTCCTGAAAGATTCAACGGGCAAGAGTATTCATCGTCTGTCGTGATTTAGAGGTAACCGATATGCACTTCCCTCGGTCACGAGATAGTACGCGTAGTACGTGCGAAGCACCGTCCAAACAACACGACCATCGATAAGTCGACCAGTCGAGAATTTTACAGTCGCGAAACGTGCTTCCCCCCACTCTCGCCACTCTGTCGGTGGAGGAAGAATTTTATCGGTGACAGAAGCTTCCTGGGGACTTGAAAATTTTTCAGCGGAGAAGTTCTCCAGCAACTGGTGCGGTATCGCTCGAACACGCGCTCATCGATCAGCACGAACGGCGCAGCACATAAAACAGCGTACATTTCCGAATTTACTGCGCGATTTTATCGCTAATATCGGTGAAACGTGCGATACTTTGAGAAAATGAACGGTAGCCTGATCAGAATAGGACGACGTCTTTCGATTATTTGTCCATAATTATCGAAACGAGTATTATATTTCATACGAATTGGAAAAGTTGGAAATAAATCTAGTTTCTTCGAATTGCATTATTTTTTTTTTTTTTATGTCGAATTTGGACCATCAACTCGTCGTATATATCGAAATTTAGAATCTGGAGGTATACAGGTGGTCGCTGAACTACGGATTTTATAAATAATTAAAAAAGTAAAACCTAGGGATTTGCGTTACCTGTTAAATATTATAACGAGTTGTATTTTCCACGTTTTATTTATTTCTCGCGTATTGGACGCGTTTTTTTTAATTTTTTGAACCATTAGACTCATCGTAAAATCACAAAAATCCTGGATTTGTATTTCGCGACTACGAGTTTCTGTCGTACGAGACATTTTCATTAAATTTTGTTCAAAAGTGAGAAATCAGAATAACAAAATGAATTTTTATTTCTCATTTACGACATTGTCGAATAAACCGAATAAACAGAATGTCTCCTAATCATCCTGAATCATTTTTCTAAACATTCTAAACGAAGAAATACAGAAATATCGAACGGATAATTGAATATTCGAAATTAAAATTGCAAATGCGCCCCGCTGAAATCTGTGTGGGAAGTGAACACTCGTTAATCGTAGGAAATGTAGCTTTAATCGCAACAGATGGGTTGGAAAATCAAGCTGATTTAAATAACTCGCGTAAACAGACGCAAGCGAACGATACAGATTGTATATGTGCAATAAAGATATGCGCGCAGTATAATTACTCTCACTTATTTTGAGACATTTGATTCGTTCGTTCGTATAAAGCGACAATTTAGTCATTAATTACAGCCTTTAATTACAGCCTGAACGATTTCTAATTTAACCTGATCGACTGCATAATGTGTTACGTAATTGGAGCGCATAAAACATATCTCGTTCTGAATAAAATAAAAACAAGATCGTGCTTCGAATCTTTCCACATTTACACCTTCTTTGATCAAAAGTGCAGTTATTGTGATTTTTACAACACGATGTTACAATGAGACTAGCTCTCAGTTAATTTCCGAAATTTCGGATTGTAACATCCCATCGAAAGTTGGGTAGATTTCAAGCGCGGCAATTACAATCTTGCGCAATAGCATTACGCGATCAATCCCCGTGAACTGGCGATAATTCAGTGCCGTTACGCAAAGAGAAGATCCGAGTTTGCAAGATCCCAAATTTACGTAAACGAGCGGAAACGGGGTATTGCGCAATACGTTTCAAGATTCCACGTGGCAGCGTATCCAGCGATTCGCCGATACGTCTTTGCGCCTTTCGAAAAAGTTCGCTCCACATTTCGCGACGTGACGCGAGACGCACGGAGAATTCGGATTTATCGGATCGCGGGGGGATAGCCGCGTAACTCGTTGGTCAGTTGGCGTTTAATTGTGAATAACGCTTCCGATCGGGTATCGAATTAGCCGCGCGATGGTCTCCGCTGAAAATCCGGCTTCACGAAACGTGGCGCGATACAGGCTTGGCATTTGTATTGAAATTTTCGTCGCGAGACCGATTTTTTTTCTTTTTTCGAGCGCGCCGCAGTCACCGCCAACAAGAAGAGGCGGAGGAAAAGAGATGAAAAAAAAAAAAAAAAAAAAAAAAAAGAAAAAGCGATCGACCACTGTGATTTTCGTTGCTATTGTGCACGACGGCCGGCTCAAAGCCTGCCGCGGGAGACCCCCAAGTACAACGGATGTTGGCTAACCTGTGCGCGAAAATGGAAATACTACGCCCCCTGTTATTCGCCAACAGAGACCTTTCGCGCACGAACGATCGCTGGATTTTCCATTTTTTCCGGAAATGTTTATATAAATACGCGGAGTGTTCGACGAGTTCGTCACGCAAAAAACGAAGTGTCGCCGCCTCGTGTACACTTCAGGCGCGGGGCAATGTATTTTCCCTCGTATTTCCCTCGTTTTTCCTATTTTTACTTTCTCCCTCTGTTCCTTTTTTCTCCTTTTTTCTCCGGTTTTTTTTCTTTTTTCTTTCCTCCTTTTTTTTTGCAGATACCCGTCAGGAGCCGAACAACAAAAAAATAGGCTAGTTTTTACAGGAATCGTTGTTCGAACGTCTCTTTTATTTGTTTATCCGCGTGGACTACTTTAAATATTACACCGCGACATGGTAGCGCGCATTGTTGCACGACGATCTTGCGGAAAATCGTGCAACTATTTTTTTCTACTTTTTCCCCTCCCTGCTGTATTCTCTCTCTCTCTCTCTCTCTCTCTCTCTCTCCCTCTCGTTTCGCTCTATTTTACGACTTCGCGGTTGAAACGCGAGCTTTTATCGATGGTGCCTTGTTTCATGGATTGTTATATTCGTTGGACATTGGTAAGCCACGCACGCAACCTACATTCCTGCATCCCCACCATGTCATTTGTCGTCATACGAATCGAGCAAGTCGAGCTTTTATCCATACACATCGAACTGAAAAATTGCTCTTGCACAAATCTGGCATAATCACGCGCCCGGCTAGTCACGCTCCCTCTTGTCAATTAATTTTCATCAGCCCCATAATGATTCTATAATTGTTATCAAAGCGTTATATACTTTAGCATATAAGTACTTTTATTATATACACGTTATATAAACGTTGATTTAAAGTTTTATTACAAAGGATGATAATTTATATACTACTATGTATGATGTTTACTACCTAGATGATACTAAATATTGGTGGATTGTACTGAAATACATGGATCATCCAAAATTAGTTGCAATAAATAAATCACGCGGAGAATGTTTCATTTGAATTTTTTAAAAACGTGCTATTGATTTTACGCTGTGAAAAGGGGGATTGAAAAATGCGAACTCACACACAATGGAACAGAATATCACAACAGCGTGTACAGAATATACCGGAAAGAATACGCGAAAACTGCGAGTGTGTCAGTGTATTTACAATACGTTGTACGCTTGTGTACGAATGTGCGTACTTTAAAAATTATTGCGCCCAGGTTTCCCAATTTTTGACAATTGTTCTAATTCAATGCGTAGGGGTTATAATGCAAGTTTCGCAACAGTAATGCACGTATCGTCATACGCTTTTGGAATACTTCCGAACAATGTCGTGTATTTTATTCAAAAGTCGAAGTGTTAATATCTTTTAATCGTTTGTTGAACGAATGAAAATTGGCTCTCAAGACAAAGTCTATGGGCGAAATCATTACGTTCTTTGATTATCGATGTTACTTTGAGAATTGTAGGATATTTTGTCTTCACATCGAACATCATCAATAATATGATACTTGTGCGTTCGAGTGCGACTTGTAAAAGACATGCAATAATTAAGTCCGAAATTGATGAACGAATTAACGAACAATCGAGCGTTATTAATTTACGAATATTCGATTATAAATCCAATATAGAGTCGACATGTGCGTCGTGACCAATATACGTAATTAATTTCCGTTCAGGTCCTTCACTTTTATTAAGAACATGTAAAACGATGAAAATTCTGACCGTTCGTATTCAATGGCCAGAGACTGTATGATTCTGTAGGATAATCCGAAACCGATATAAGCCTATTTCAAAATTATTCTTTTATCTTTGTTTATTGTATCTTCGAGATACCAAATAACTTCCAACATGTTGTAAACGAAGGGAAGAAGAAAAGAAATTTTTGAATAATTTAATAGAATTTCCCTTGTACGAACCTTTATTTTTAGAATATCTAAATAGTATTTATAGTTATGTCGCCAGAATAAAATGACATAAAAGTCTCCCGGTTATTGGCAGACATTCCATTTCAGTGATATAAAATTCGAACGATAAAAATAAAAATTCACGTAAAGAAAGTACTAAAGTGGGAAAAAATAAAGACGTATGAACATTCCCACGTCATCTTCCAGCGTTTCAGAAATGTTCACTTTATACGTCTTTTTGTGCACCACGAGCAATTGTTGTCAGACCGAAGTAATATAGACGTTCATATAAAGCCATACTTCAACGCTCAGCTGTCCCTTGTGCGACAATCTGACACATTTCTCTTATGAAATAGGTACGAAACGCGTATAAAATATGTAACATGACGACATTTGTACCTCGGAGTAGGTTACGCGCAATTAAATAGAAATTTACTCTGTTTGAAAAGAATTTGGAGATTTTAATTCAACTATCTATCTTTTCATCTCGCGGGTGAATTTTTAGAAGATTCTCCGCATTCTGCTGTGTCAATCCGACAGCGAAGCAAAACGAATTAAAAGCTAGGAAAATGAAAAACGAACGAGGATCGAACTACTGTCTGAATATAAAGGCTGTTAAAAGGCTGTCTCAGTTAGAAGATGCAATTATTAACAGTTGATTTTTATATCTCTGTTCTGTGCAAAATTAGATTGGCGCGCGAGAATTTGCACATTTGTAAACGCGACGGAAGACAACGGTAGGAAGAGGGACTACTCTTTCGGAGATCGCGCAAACTTGACATGCTTGCGCGATATTGAAGATGCAACTCCGCGCTATAATTAATTTCGAAGGTCTTGATTATATAAGGCGGTGCAATAAGGCCCGATTGAAGTTGGAAGCTTTGTCCGTACATGTGACATATCGCACTTTATCGCAACGTAACAAGATATTAAGTAACATTAGGCGGTCGGCGTTAGTCAAAGTGTTTCTAAGCTCTGAGTGCCACTTCAAACATCCGTGGTTGTGGCGTTATTAGACGAACAACTGCGTGGACAGGTTATTCCTATCACCCGATACCACTCACGGTGGAACAGCCACTGCGCCGACCTCTCTGCTGAAAACTGCCCTGTAATTTCGCCACTGGTGGAAATTTACGTGGACGGGGATGGACAGTGTTCTTAGTGGACGGTGTTAGCATTTCGTTACGTAGCTGCTTACATTGTGTGCACGTAGGTATGATACACGTACGTCGATAACTCCGACGTCGTCAGGCTCTGCTAAAATTCTGCAAACACGCGCGAGAAATCGGGGCTTGAAATATTGACCCTTCGCGAAGGAATATTTGGAACCTGATCCCTAGAGTTTGGGAAGAGGATATTGTACACTGAAGATTTAAATATCAGGAACGACGAAGAACAGGGTAAATGGACGTATAACAATGAATGTTACTCGCACGTATCAAAGGAAAAATTACTATTTCTCTCTTTTGCGTTGAACAAGATTTACGTTGAAATTTACAGTAACCTCACAAATTTTTCACATAAGTTATTTTTTCCTTTCTGTTACGGCACCATAATTGATAATTGTATACTCCATCTGTGACAATAAGTCAAAAATATAGGATGAAATCCAGCACCAATCGATCAAAAGGCACATTTAAAGATAGCAATTGAGGATTCAAAAACGTTTAACTAAATAAAAATAAAAGAATACATATATATATATATAAAAAAATATTCCCTTCTTAATTTGGAATCTTGCCAATTACCAACATCTGTTCCGTTACAGAAACAGATCGATCTCGCGTGTCTAAGTAACAAATGAAGGGTGTTGGACGATGGCCTTCAATAATACCGCGAAACAGAGAACAGGGAACGAATAAAAGTTCGATCTTCCGGTTTGAAACTTTGCTGGCTCCCCAGGCGAGCATTCCCCTTTTCGCGTAAACGCTGCGCAAGTTTGCTTATGAATAAATTTCGTCCTATCATCGTTCTTCGGTGTCCCTTCCATCCCCTATCTTTCTCTTCCTTGCCCCTGATTACTTTTTAGCCTATCTTCGTGTTAATTTACTCGGTTCCTTCCGTCTACTGATAGGAAGAAGTATAACATGGATTTACAGAGATGAACATTACGTGCAAGATCTACGAATCGAGCAGATATTCTTATCTTGGAGATTACGTTGCGATAGATTAACACAAATAATGAATCGAGAAATATATTTCGTTTCAAATTTTTCATGCATTAATTTAAATTTGGCCTTGACCAAAGTTGGCAAAAAAGCAAAAATTATTGACCGTCAAGTTACGAAAGAATATTACACGGATATAGAAAATGAATTTATTTATAACAAATTGTATCAATGAAACGAATCGTCATCGACGTACAACAAACGCAACTAAATAATTGATTCGTTTATTTTTTGACATTTTCCACATGAAGAATTATTCGGTAATGATTTAGTAACGCTCGATATTGTCATGAAAACATTTGAATTTTTTATTTTCGTTCATCCGTCTCTCACTTTGCGTCAATTTTTCAGCGAATTTTGAAATTTTCTTTTTTCTTTTTTTTTTTTTTTTGCATTTTATAGAAGCCGCTTGCATTAATTTGCCGCTTTTTGCGTTCGCTTTCGTATTCAAAAAATGTTGCATTCAAATTGGCGCAAACTGCCTCTCTCTACAGTATAAAACAATGTACTGCTTTATCGCCGAGTGACAGCGTTTCATTCACGGTTAAACTTGCTGCCTAGTTGCAGTTAAAAGTCGCATTTCGTGCGAAAATAGCTTCATATAAATTTATATTTCCCCAAGATTTTCAATTTATACCTTTCAATTGACCGTATAATATTTCACTTTAAATTATGTAAATTAAATAATTACGAAGAGAGACAACGACGATATTATGTTTATTTCTAAAATTAGAAGCAATTCGTTTCATTATATTATAAATTGGAATTTTAATCAATGCTTTCCCATGCTTCAACCATGAAATATCTCAATTGTAGCTTCAATTTAAAATGACAAGTAATTTTTATATTAACTCTGTCCCGACAGAATGATCAATCGATCTTCATTAATTAAAATACTCAATTTAGGACGTTTGTTGGAAAAATAATATTACTGAAAAATTCAACATAAAAAGTTAATGAAATTCATAAGCTTCTAGAAGATTATGAAATTTAAAAATCGTATTCCGAGCGAATATATTATAATAAATAAATATATAACGCGTTTAGGCGACCAACGAAATATCTCTAGACAGCGGCAGGGTTAGGTTGATAGAAATAAATTTTGTTCGGCCGATTCCTTCTGATAAACGAAATTCGATGCTCGCGAAATTCCAGACGGATCGTCTGCACGATCGAAAACGTTGTTCAAGCACTTCCGACTTTCGCGCACTGCGTTTTTCCCTCTGCCTCTCATTCATCACCGAGACCGTTCCGAACTCTCCGTCTAACCCCCCGCCGTTCCCAAACCCTCTAAACCACTTTATGGGACTCGAGGGTTTGTCTCCGCGATCCTCTATCCGCCGTCTGATTAGCATACGCATCGATCTCCGAGCAGGGAAGGACGGTTTTTGCCAGCGGAGGCCAGGTCGCGCGACATATTTTCGCCGGGGAACATTAGGACCGGCCAATCGGTGACGAAGCGATTCTTGATAGGGCAAACCTGCCGCGGTTTGTTGTTCCTTTATGGCCACTCGATTCTCGTTTCCTTCTCCCTTCTTTCTCCGTTTCTGCCATCGAATCCCAATTTTCTCTGTCCCCACGTTTCTCTCGTTCGAAGGAATAACTTCCCACCGGCTTGCCAATTGGGCAAAGGTTTACTCGGCAGTGGTTTACGTGAAAATCTTCGATTCCGGCAACCGGCCGGACACGATAGGCTTAATTTCGGACGATCGGTCGGTTTAATTGCTCGGTCGGCTCGGTACGATCCGCGAACGCTCTTATTTCTCGGTTAAACCTCTTTGCGGCGATGGTTAATGAAGAAGAGGGGGCGAACGCTAGATTTCCCCTGGCGCCATCGGATTAAACGTCACAGCTGCCGGAAATGGATAGCGTCGTTTCCTACTCGACCGTATATAATCCTTACGGAAATTTATTCGATTCGTTTGCAGCCGGTCGCGGGCCCTCTGTATTGCGCCTGCAGTAATCGATCGAGTTCGCGGCATAACGACAAACGATTCGGCCGGTTCGACCCGCTCGCTCGATAAAGACCGCCCCTCCCCTCCCCCCTCCCCATTTTACCAACTCTGCGTATACAGTCGCGATCTTTTTTTTTTGTAACAGTGTTTACGAGTGATTTGCCGCGCGTCCTGCAATGAAAATACCCCCGTTCGTACGCGATTTATCGTTAGATTTGCCACTGTAAACGCGGATCGGTACTCGGGGATTCTGAATTCAATGGTAACAGCGTTTGAAGACGCATTGTTTGGAAACTGGCGAATAAACGATTGGTACGATTGATCGATGAACGCTAGCGGAATTAGCCATCCTTTTTGCGTTAATACGCCCGTGGAATGACAGAATTTTCAAGTTCATTGCAAATGGGGGACCGTGTAATGGGAAACGAGGTTCGGTTAAAGTTCTATCGATTAGCGTCGGTTACACGTATTGAATCCGTGGTCCGTCACGGATGGTAACCAGATGTATCAAACTTTGCTGGTTTCACGCTAATGGATCTAACCTTATCAAACGTTTATCGAATCCGGGGGTTTGGATCCGCCACCGATGAAGTATTTAGTTCCTTACCTACGAATCACGGTGATCAAAGACCTTCGAAATCGATAAACGTCGTTTCCAATCCCGAGAATTTCATCTTGTTCTTACCTGTAACAAATACAAACATGTTACGTTATTATACGTTGTAATATTTTAATAAAGTTTAATAAAACAATGCATCAAAGGTCAATGTACACTGCTGTGCACAAGTATTTGGACACTCGTAAATTGTTGCAGTACAATTCAGTTAATACGTATTGACAAAAAGGAATTAATATCATAAATCTGACGAGTGTAGACTCTAAGCATGTCAGTTTATTGCTGAAATTTTAGAATCTAACCGTACAAATTTTATGAAGGGTCAGCTATTCATTAAAAATGAATACGAAACTCGAAAATGGAAAAGATGGAAACAGTTTGAAAGAATGCTCGTCAAAGTATCGAGCTTCCGATGAAATTGCATTACGTGTCCAATTACTTGCGCGCGACAGTGCACTTGCAAACAAAATACACGAACCGCGATCTTACGTAAACCGTATGCTTCGTAAAATTCTTAACTATTATCTCGATACGCAAGACTTTCAAGTTTTTCTCCAACCACAGATCAAAAGTTGGAGATTATTCCTTTGATACGTTCGTTTCAATGCTTAAAACTTTTTTACTTAAGAAACTTCGGACAGATCCTTGCCAGCTCCGGAACTACGAACTTCAACGTAATCCCGTGTTCAACACGATCTCCAGGAACCTAATCTCGTTTTAATTTAATGACGGGAGGAGAACCGAATAACTACTTCTCTGAAACAACCCACCGCGATGTCTATCCACCATACGTCTAGACGTACGTGAATTCTTCTTTAACGTCGTAAGACTCAACAATACGGAGCGCAGAATCCTCCTCCATTTATAGAAACACGAAATTTCCTACCAACTTCCACGGAAACTTCCCCGTCAGCGTTCCTCCGCCATTTCGTAACATGGACCTACAACTCGAGGGACTCGGGCACGTACAGTCTTTAACTTAGGCATGCTACGGTTGGACCAAGTCAAGCTCTACTTGTTCTCCACTGAGAAGCTACGGGGAGCTACAGCCAGAAATCCTAAATTGCCATTAGCCATCCTCGAGGATAACTGATCTCTGGTAAATGTTTTTGACCCTTTGACGTTTCGCAAACGAACAAACGAGAAGAAGAAAAGAAAAGGAAAAAACGTTTGCTGCGCAATAATTGCAGACGAAATAGATTGATCAAGTGTAGCTCTATCGACAAACTGGCAAACGAAATTCATCCGACGCTCGTACAATTTACCAACGAGGTTCAAATCGGTTAACAGCAGTGCACTATGGAGCGGAGCGTCGAGTGTTCTTCAACTGGAGCATGCACCGAGAGAGATTTCTGGCCTATATTTCATTCGCGCGAACAACAATCCGATACCGTTGCAAAACCCGTGGCGCTGGGCCACGGTAATGGATCGTCCGCGGATGGACAAATTTTCAATTTTCTTAAGCCGACAAGAGACAGAAAACGTCGCGGACACACCGGCACTCGAACGCTTTCAACCATGGCCAGCGCCGTGCATTACGAGATTCCTCGCGACGCAGACCACGCAGAGACTTTAACAAATGGATCGTCAGATGGTCCATTGTGATGCCGCAGCGCGTCGTTTCCCCTCGACGCCTCGAGAACTTCCGTTCCCACCCTGCTACGAAGTTATTCTCTCCTTTCCGTTCAAATTTCAATGAACTTCAACCACTCGCGAGCGGCGAATACTTTTCGAGTCCGATGTTTAAAGATTAATACGGTAATGAGGGGAGCAAAGTTGGAGTTCATAATTCTGGTTCAAACTGGCTCATAATTCACCGCAGCACGGAATTATGCAGCACGTTTATCGCCAGGAGAGACATTCCCCGGAAATTTTCTTCTAATTCCCCGCGAAAGAGGACCAACTTAATACCTAATTTGGATCGACTCTTAAACTGGACTGCAGCCAGTTTGTTCGCGTGTAGATTAATTTATGCGACACCGTTTAGCGCGAGATCGTACGTTGCATGCAATAACAGCACGGAGGTAGAAAAGAGACGATTTTTTATCACTGAAAGTGATTTTAGCGGGGGTAACCCAGAAAATCGGGTCTCTTCAGGTGCAACGCTGATGCAACGAAAATTAGCGATTGGTTAATTTGGGTCACGTGATTCGTGAGGGGGCGTGGGGTAGACCTTGAGTAGGAGTAGCACTGTCTGGTACTGAACGATCGCGCCTGTAATTTGTTTTCTATCGATTCAAATGTTTGCATATCGACAAAATTTTATGGCAAAAAAGTCATCTTCTTTTCCTAGTCTATTCAGAACTATTCTATTCAAGCTGTAACTTCAACCAGTGCGTAGATTTTGAATTCGTGCGAGCAATTTTTAAAGAATCATATCGTTATTACTTTTGTTTATTATACCTAATTGAGTTTCCAACTAGTTTCTATATTTTCTTTCTATTTTTTGTATAAATGCACAAAAATCCGCAGTTTAATTATTCATAACGCAATAAATAATACCTCGCGAAATCTTCCAATCATTTGACGAACATTTAACTCGATTATTTCAATGCACAAACTATTAATTAGATCCGACAAATTTGAAAATCACGTTAATTAGTATCGACAAGTGATGTTAACAAAAATACGACGCATCTATATACAACACAATGTGTACGTGTTTGTAATGATTATTGAACTTTCGCTTCAATATTCGGCCAATTATGGTAGAAAATAATCGATACGCGATGAAACAACTGACAACGGATTAACGCGTACCAACAAACCACCTAACGATGCTAATGAGCTAGCGATTGGCCATTATCCAGGATCCTTTGTTATAAATTATAAGGAGCAAATTGTACCAAAAAATACCGATTCGCGTCCACTCGATATTAATTCATATTAGGTTGTTACATCCCGGAATATCCGATTTCACAAACGTATAAAATTATCCACAATTTAACGTTGAAAGCATTGTTCGACGATATCTGTCAACAGTTAATTTAAGGCTAAAAACTAACCAAACCTGGCGCAGACTGGCCTCGATTTTTGTTTGAAAATGGTAGATTATAAATCAACGTTAAATACGTTGTGCAAAAAAATTTAAACTTTGTTCCAAATGCTGCTCGTAACATTAATACTGATTTTCAAGAAATTCTATTTCAAGAGAAAAAATAACCTGCTCGAGAAAGTTAGATTAGATTGCATTAAAATTAACAATGATTAAAGCTTTTAATTGCAACGATTACAACTATGTTTTACAATCAGAATGTTATTAAATACTTCGTTCTCAAAGAAAGGAATTACAAGAATTTCATAGAGTGAATTCAGCCATTTCACTTGTGACGATCGAATAATCCTTCAGTATCCATCGAGCACGCATCAATGAAATATTTTATGCGTTTCGCGTGGAAATTTGTCACCGACAGTCTCGTCGCGCATTAACAAGAATCTCATCAATATCTATAAAATATTCGCGGACTTTCGAAACGCTGCAGCGAGAGCGATTTGTACTTTCTTCGCTGACAGGGAGACATATATTTCTTCTTGATCCTTTGAATTACCGAATTATTCAACTGAAACGCCGTCGGCACAAGAATCCGTCGTGTTTAATAGCAGTACGAGACGGCGTGCGTATATGTATTCTAACGTTTCTCCTTTTCCGGAGAGCAACTGTTACATATTTCACTGAAAGTTGTACTACTTTCGATAGTAGATTGAACTTTGACGGAGTTTCATCAGGAAAAAATTGCCGACCATTTTTCGGAATCTTCGATTTCGAATTTCAGCCGAGTTCCGCTACTCCACGAGAAACAGGCACGAACTTTTGCTCGCCTCGAAACGCGTGGATGTCCGATACCTTGTCCCGTCGAGCAAGAAAAACGACGTCCCAGCACGTCGTTTAAACTTTCAGCCAGACCCCTGCCATACTTCTCTTTCGTGCTCCTCGACTTATTCGAAAACACGTAATTACGTGCTAGAAAAAGTTCTCACCGTATCCATATCGCTGTCTCATCGACTTGTCTCTCAACGATTATCGTGAGACACTCTTCGAAATTTGCTATCTGACACTTCAAAAATTGGAGTCTTCGTAGAAAATTGTGATGCTTTGAATATTTTATACATTTTCTCAAATTATAATTTTGAATATTCCATATTTTCTCAAATTATGTGAAATTTATTCTAATTGCGTAAAAATTCGTAGCGACACTTAATATAAATAACGATTGTTAATATCATCCTTTTAACGTTTAATTATTGCATATACGATTGTTTATGCAATCTGACATTTCCATAAACACGATCAAAGATCCTAAGAATAAATTCGGCTTCATTGCAAAATATTCCACATATGTTTCATTTTCCACATTTTTTTCACATTGCGTTCGTTCTCTGCATTTTTTCATCTTTAAATTGAAATAACAAAACAATAAAAATGAAAAACCGCGGTCCAGTTATCAATTTTTGTTTTTTAATCATTTGTGAAATAATACGAAACCTCTCACATTCGTAATTCTGTTCGGATTAATTTTTTCGACAATACGTTCCGTTGAAATACAAACTCTACGTCGTTTTTATTATTTTTAGCTGCATACAATACGCGGAATATATTCTTGGATTTTCCATATATTCGTTTTCTTTTCACTGTCCCACAGAGTGCCAGAGTCCATGAAAGATTACGAGCAGAATAATTTATTTAGCTATTAATACGAAGCACGTATTTATATCCACAGTTGTGACAGATCAAGACCACGTCGTAAATTTCGGAGTTTACAGACGATCGTGCAACATCCAATCCAACGATAAGAATTTGAGCCCTCTGGAATATTCCAGAAGGGTGCCGATATTACAACTTTGCCATCCATATCTCAGGCAGCACTGGGCCTCTGATCTCCTCGTCCAGAGATTAAGGGTGCAATGGAAATGAAAACACAAAGTTTCGAAAACACACTGGATAAATGACGTTCGATGATTCAACGGCTATCGTTACGCGAAACACGTGCAACAAGGTCAGGGAAGCAATCTGAAGCGAGTGCGAGGGAGAAAGAATCGCAGGGAACGAGCTGGAAGACAGCGACCACTTAGTAAATATCCTCCTTTGGATATAACTTGGTCCCGATCCAAGGCGTTCTCAGGGTTTTAATTAAAATTCACTTCGTCTCCAACTGGGAGACGACTCTGCGAACGGAACGAGCTCGCGGGTATAGAACGCGGCGGATGTTTTGCACGACAAAGGCATTCACCACAATTTCGTTTGTCACCGTGACGTCAACCTTCCTGACCGTTGTCAGAATGCTCGTTCCATTTTGCGAAGAAGAAAAAAAAAAAAGGAAAAAAAGAAAAAGAAGAAAAACCCTGGCGCCGTTGCAGGCTGCAAATGAGGCGCGTTTCGATACGTTTCGAGGTAATCTTGAGTCTCTGTAACTAACACACGGTTCAATATTTGCGACGCGAGCATTGGCCGTGATTAAACAACGAATGGGCAAAGCAACAACAATACGAGCAAATATTGTGCTGCACGTGGTCGGTGGAAACAGTTCCGTGGAATAATAAATTACTAAAGGGAGAAGCCGGGGCTTGTCAGGCACTCACCGCCGGCATATCGATCTGCTGCTCTAACTGAAAACCATAACGTAATCGGGTAATCGTGCGGATCCGCGAGAGAGGAAAGAAACTGTTTCGTGACGAGCAGCGCTAGAAAATGCAAATAAGAGCTAGAAAATGCAAACAGGACAGAGATGAATAAAATAGAAAAGAGAGAGGCTACAACAGGTGGATACCGAGGGTATACTAAACAAACCTTCGCATAATTCGTATGATCGCCGAGATAAACCTCTACACGCTTGATTAAATCTACAACAGCGAAATTCCTATTTTATAGGTACAGAGCCAGAACCGTGTAATCCATGGGAGGATTTGGTTCCCAAGCTATCCGCGGATATTGAAATTCGATGCTTACATCCTTTTTTCTTTTTTCATATTATAATATAACTTTATTAGCTTATTTTGCATACATGGGCGTTACTAATGGATGATATCCATTACATCGCTGCACGAATCTCGGACCGATCTAAAATGCTACCTCTTGCGGACGTGATGCTTGATCGCGTTGATCGACTTCATAAATCGAAAATAAAGAAGAAAATTGCAATTGAGACGTTCGATGGGAAAAGGATGAAATATTATTTCGAGAAATCAAAGTTAATATCAAAGTTTTCTTCTTATTTATATTTTTGTTACAGTATTACTTTTTATAACAGTTACAAGAAATCATGATTCGAAAATGATACGTGTTTCTATTGATAAATTACAAAAATTTGTTTTATAATACTTGATCTTTTAAAATTTACAGTGTAACAAACGGAGATAATTCGTTTGCGAATAGCAATCAATCGCGGATAGGAGAAACCTAAACAGGGATGCTGAATCGATGGACGTTCTCTATCGTGTTTGACCAATATCAGAACCAATGGAAAAGAACTGAGAAACACGAAAAGAAGAAAATTCGAAGAAAAAACAGAAATTGCGAAGACACACCCAGTGATGTGTAATCCAATTATAATTTTCCGAAAGCAGGACGACATCTAGGAAGTATTTCGGCGTGGCCAAGAATTAGCGCAAATCGATATTGTAATGGCTTATCCAAGCAGACGTTCGATAATTGCGTCTCAATTAGGGGATCCGACCTAATTTCAGACGTGGCTGGCTGCCTCCTCAAGACCGGCTTCAAGATCTTCCGGCTCGCTGCGCTTCCAGAAACGTTTATACCCTGGTTGCGGTAAATACCTTAAACGGCGATGAACTTGGAAACGATCCCTGCACGTAACCCGCGGTTTCATTATCTTCTGTCCCCCTGCCGACTGTCTAGTCGATTCCACGGAGGAGATGCTCCCTTCGTTCTGGTATTTACCCACCAACTATATGCACCGATATCGCGTAATCGCTGCCTAGAAAAATCTCCGTTCTTTCGCGCGACTAATTCCAATTAATTTCAATGGTAGAGGAAGGAAGGAGTGTGATAATGCAGCCCCTTCCTTCCAAGTTTCTTCTCAAAATCCGATCCGTGATCTAAATTACTCTAGAGTCTTGCTTAAAAAGTAGCAGAATGATAAGAACAGATTGTGAAAATTGTAGGAACTCGAAGGAAAAGTAAAGGTTTATCTGAACACACGATTCCTCGATTTCATTAATTTACAGAAATATTTCTTTTTAAACAGGACGAGAAATTTTATTATTGACGAGAACGTTGTAACGATGAAAACACGTTTCTCTACCAATTAATAAAGTTCAAATATTTTTAATCACCCTTCCCTCAATATCGAATAACATTTTCCAATTTTCTACATGCGCCATATTAATCTACGATACGGTTTCGTTTTTCCAACACACAAGCGTTCGGTGCCTGCTTCATCTCTCATCAACGTCACGCGTCATCGTGTCTTTCCTAAAATAGATAATTAATAACTACGAGGTTAGTCATCGTCGTCGTCATCGTCGAAGAAGAAGAAGAAGAAGAAGAAGAGGCAGAGAAGGAGAAGGAGGTGAAGAAAGAAGAAGCTCTGAAACTTCTCGAGCTTTCTCAAGACTACTCCACGCGGTCGTAGTCAGTGTACATCTTAATAAAGACTTAATTTGCAAAGTATCCGAGGTAAATTTTACCGCGGGAACGGCATTGCCGGCGAGGAGGCAGGAAAGAGGGCAAGGATGGCTCAACTGGTATTCCCTGTCTAATTGGTATAAAATTCGCTGGCAGCCCCGTAGCTCTTTTGCCGCGCGGACCAACTGGATTTAAGTTGGGAAGTCAACCTCGCTCTGTAGACCGTACTTGAAACGCACTTTCAAGCATCGTGCTATTTTGTGTTGTTCCTTGTTTGTAGAATCGCGCGTGACTCGCGAGACTTGTTTAAAGTCCCAACGTTCTTTCGTCGCTCTGCGATGAAATTCACGATCTATTCAGAAACGCACGTCGTTGAAACTAAAATTACAAAATTGCAAAACTTGAGAATTTAAATATAATACGATACAGCGTGTAAATTTCTTTAAGACTACTCAATTAGGCTATTGGCGTACATTTTCATTTCGTCTCCGAGTAAATCTGTTTGCTTCAATCTTAGCCAAACACTGGATTGACACCTAATTAGGAAGTTACATAGCTCTTCGAGGAGCTGTGAATCTACACGTCTCACCTAGGTGGGATGAGGCTGACACTCGTGCCACTGCTGGTAGTTAATAATAAACCAGCGTATGCCTCATATCCGATCCCATACGCAAGATTACGAAACTTGTAAACACATACGAGGATGAAGGGTTGACTTCTTCCAAGGAAATTTGACATCTTCCAGAAGTAGCGTTTCCAAAATTTTGTTCCCTAAATGTAATTGATATCACTACTATTTGGGTTTTTTATTTGTTGAACCGTGGTCTGTTTAATATAAATAATAATAATAAGCAATATTGGCAAAGCTACCAATAATCCAAAGTTGAATGAATCTAGATGGAAAATTTCAATTTAAAAAAGTAGAAAGAAGTTTTCTTTCTATAGGGTATATTTTACTCCTTCCGTTTTTAATAGCTTATTTAATAATGAGGAATATAATCGGTGAGTTGGCTTTCGCAAAGTGAAGTGTAATAAATTACAGGCTCCTCTATTTAATTTTTTGTCATTTTGAAGGTTGGTACGTTTTTGAATAACTTGGCCCAATTAAATAAGCATTCAAATGTCCAGATGTAGAATCCCGAATCTTGGATCTAAATTTTATTGGAGCACTCAAGATCAACTGCCCGTAGATCCGACAACTCCTAGTACAGACTATTCTGAAAACTTGATGATAAATTTAATCTTCAAAATCATTTTTTTTTTCCCCTCTTCTTTCCGAATTTGAACGAGAAGAAATTTCTCTTTGACCGGCTTCTGCAATTCAGAGGTGAATAGCATTTCGTCCGTGAGAATTCATCCTGTGGACTGTTCAATTTTCTCCTTTGGCCGGGCAACGGAATGTTTGCCGCCCAATTTCCAACGACCGGCTCGCGTTCGCGAGGCTCTTTGCTCGCACGTGATCACGCGATTGCGATTTCGACCAGCGATTCCCGGATAGTGTCCCGCAATTTCGTTACGCTTTGTTGCGCGCTTTTTGCACGCCACGCGGCGACCAACAGCGTTTCGTACGTGCCCCGAATGCGGAGCCCGGGGAACGTCAGTTAACTGGACGAGATGATTCGCGACTCGGTTCGCGCCACACGACAAACGGCGGCAAGACAATCGATATTCCAGCGAGAAATACACGGGGCGGGGGGAAGGACGACTCGGGGATCATCTTATTGCGTTTCGCGGTTGACTGCGAACGCTCGGGGGCTTCGCAGAGGGTAAATAATCGGAGGGTCTTTGCACCTTTCCCCATCCCTATCCCCCTCCTCCTCACCCTTTTAACTTTATTTACTTTTAATCGGGAAACTTGCGCGACGATGTAGTTCGGGGACGACCCTCGTTTGTTGAACTTGTTAATAAAATTAGCCGCGGAACTGCTGGGGGCCGCGCTAGATTGTGCTTGCGGTGGAAATCTGCTTGCAAGCTGATTGACGGAGATAACGAATATTCGCCCTCCGAATATTTGCGAAACGTAAATACGTAGAATGCAGATGCGTTTTTTATTAGCGTTTTTTATTCAGAATTTAGACTGTTCAGTTTCAAAGTAATAAGACGCGAGTTCAGTAGTATTGGTAATGAAGCGTTACTTTTGTAGTAATAATCCCCTTGCCTGATGAGATGATTTTGCACAACTATCAAATGTCTGACCGACTTATTTTTAAGGGAATAATAATAATTATGTACGTTTTTATTATTGGAATCGAAACGCTCATTTTAAAGTAGCACAATGTGTGAGTGCACCTATAATCCTGATCTTTTATACAGAGTGTTCCTGAAGTCAGCTTTACGAAGAAAATTTTATACGAACATCAGGTGTCCGACTTACGGCCAACTTGTTCTACTTGCTCCCCACAAAGGAAAGAACAGCAGATAGGTTTTTATTATTAAAACTCTCATTTCAAAGTAGTAAAATGCGGGTGTACCTATAATTCTCCTCCGGCAGGACCTTTTATACAGGGTGTGTTCCCAAAGTCAGTTTTATGAGAATAACCTCGTACGACTGTCAGATGTCTGACTTATGACAGACTTGCTCCACTTTGTACTCGCCAAAGATCACGAAAATTGCTTTTGGAACGACGCTTAGAACACTTTGCAATATGCATCGAGTATTGTAAAACGCCGATGAGATTTCTCGAAATAAACCTTGGTTTCTTTCGATGTCTGAGTTTAAAATTTCAAGTCTAGTAATTCGATCATGCACAGTGTCCTGGAGAGCAAATTTTTTCATGCACGACATTTTCGTTTTCGAGAGAATGAAGTTGAAAATTTCAAGCACACTTCGACTTGATTTTTCACACGAGAATATTCTCTCTAATATATCAAAATGGAATTGTGAAAATATGATACTCTGTCTTCGACATATTTCAGGAGCATCTAGTATAATTATCAAGTGCTTAGAACTTTAAACTTAAGAAAGAAAGCGTCATTGATGCAGCAATCTCCAGGCAGCAAGTGGAACAAGTTAGTTACAAGTCAGACGTCTGATAATTATTTTCGTAAAACTGATTCGTCGTAAGTTCAAAGTACTAATGAAAATACGTTATCTCATAACGAATTATGTTTCACGCGTTACGATACGTCTGTAACGTTTGAAACGAGAAGCGAGAAGAAAGGGGAAATCCCGTAGATTTTAAAATCTCAAACTCGGACATCTGAAAGCAAAGTCTCATTCCGCCAAGTGTGCACCTACAAAGTGCTCCAAATGTCATTCCAGAAGCGATTTCCATATTCTTCCATATTTTTCAGCAACGGAAGCAAGTACAACGGATCAGTCATAGGTCAGACGTCCGACGGTCACGCAAGAATACTAACGAAGGAACGTTGAATTACGCTTCGCGCGCTGTAATATATCCGCGACGTTTGAAACAGAGACGAGAGAGAGAATGGGGAACGTTCTGTATCATAGGCGAGCAAATTAACCGGTGATTACCGTGCACAGGCAGGGAAACCTTCGCGCAGAAAGATATTTCTGTTACTGGAACGGCATTAATGTTTCCACCGAAGAGCTGTCGTTATTTCTGTAATGGCCAGCATTAATAGTCCACGGGGTGGTATCACTTTAATGACACCGCGGCATGGAACACTGCGATCCCGCGGCTCGTAGCTTTAAAGTGTGAAATATTGCCTCGTACGCCCTCGATTTGCATTCCACGTCATTGTTCGTTCGTCGTTCATTTAAACAGACTTCGAAAGAGACTCTTCGGCTCTTCTCGCGAACTCGTCTTCCTTTCTCATTTTTTCATCGCCACTTTGGCCCTTTCTGTTCTTCCTTCATCATTTCGCATCCCTTCTTTTTTTTTTTTTATCGAACACATTTTTATCCGTATATGAAAAACAATCGTTGTCGCGAAACTGTTCACGCCATGGCCACTTACTATTCGATCCATACCACTTTGTGACCCAGTATGTCACGCCGCTCGACACCTTTTCAGCGTAACAGCCGTGAATCGGCGAGAACAAATGGTAGAAACGCTGGGAAACTTAACAATGATCTCTCGCGAGGTTCCGCGCATCGGGGCAGGCAACAGTGACTGAAAGGTTTGACCGGCCGGCGACCAATTTTACGGTTTATCGCGTTGCGCATCGGAAACACGCGTCAAACTTGCTGACACTTGGTAGGACATTCCCATCAAACGTCGGCCACTGTAAAACTTGGCGTTGTTGAGCCCGCACCGACCGCCGGCGAACACACGTCGTTTGATCTCGGAAACAAGGTGACGCCCTCGTTCAAGCTGCGAGCTGTGAAAAAAAGGAAAAAAAAAAAAAGAGGAAAGTATCGCCAGGTGATACTCTCGACAAAGTACGTGTCGCATCGTGAAAGATCACACACGGATGGGACAAGAGACGGTTCCTGTTGAGGAATCACGATCGATTCGATCGGGAGAACTTGCAATTAGTCCCGAACCGAAAGGAAAAAACCAAGCCTCGAGGAAGCTGCCGGCGCACGAAGGAAATCGATCGTCGGTTTAATGGGGAAACTTGAAGTTGTGTTTTTGCATCTACTTAAACAATTCATAACTCCGTCGAATCAACGAACTTTCACGGTGGATTTCACGGGTTGAAATCGAGCGGAAAATTCACGGGGGTAGGAGGGAGGAGAGTTCGACGACCGGCCACAGTAACAAAAACCGGTGGCCAGTGTTGGAGAAAATTTCGACCAGGCACGTTTCCATCCTTTCCGTCCTTTTAGGCTTAGAAGAGATTTCGGTTGACCTACCATGGATTAACGCAACTCTGTGTTATGGGGTTCCGGCCGAACGCGGGGGATAACGGGCCAAGACCAACTTTCGGTTGATGAATTGAGCTCGGATTAAGGTGATGGTGGCTCGAGAGGACGAGTTCAACGGACAACTGCTGGCGTTCCTCGTGGAGAGAAAAATTTCTCCCCGATTAAGGGAAATAATGGGACGAAGATTGAAAGGGGGACGCGAATGTAACGCCAGTTTGTTTAAAAAGAAAAATTCTAGATTACATAAATTCGTCGATTGCTTCAATCTCGCAAAGTTTGGAAATCTTTCGTCGACAACTTTGTGCGTTCTTTCCTTCAGATCGATTGAACGAAGTTATATTCGGTTGTAACTAGACTGCGGATATTTATGAAAATTCGTATTTTAGGGAGATACGTTATTACGTATGTTTCAACTGTATTTTGGATATTTCACAGATCTTCGTGTATTGTACGGATTCTGTGCGATTTAATTTTCAATAAATTCATAGAAACCCGCAATCTAGTTATAACAGACGTTTATGTGAAACATTTATAAGTGTAACGATTTTCATCGTGGGCGAAATTGAGCAAAGAGCGAGTATCAAATTTTATGTCAAAAACAAAATTAACCGGGGCAATTGAAATGCTGTGAAAAGCCTTCGGGGAAATTGTTTGCTAAAATCGCGAAAATGCTTGAATGGCATAAACTTTTTTAAATGGTCGAACGCGGATAAAGGGAAATTCACGTTCAGAATGTCCATCGACATTAATTTCAAACTTTTCTTTTCCCTGTTTTTTTTTTTTTTTTTTTTTCTCTTTTAAACTCAACAAGCACTATAATCACTCGGCCAAGCGGCGTGTGACGTTTTCTTATTTTCTTAATTGAAACGGCCTTTAACGCGGACGTCGCTCTGAATCGACAAAACGAAATTTACCAAACGAATTAAAAGCAATTTCGATGGCAGAGTTCGAAAAATGTTTCGAAGGGCAGAGAAAACGTTGACGCAAATGTACTGCAAGCAATGGAGGAGTACTCCGGAAGGTGACAAAGTAGAAATGGATGATTAAATCAATAGTTCTCGTTTTATTCGACTTGTTCTGTAACTTTTTGAACAGGCCGCGACCATTAGCGTAACTGCAATCGAATTGATTCTGGTTCCGGGAAACACAGTACGCCCGTATAAATAACTGGGATATAACAGAAAAGTTTCGGCGTTTCAACGAGCATAACAGAAAAAAGTAAATGTCACGGCTTAATAAGAGATTGACCTACAACTACGAAATTCAATTAAAAGTTCTTCAACTGCAACTCAAGGAATTTCACTATACAACACTCGCTGCGAGAAGCAAGATTAAATAAAGCGTTAATACTTGAAAACTGATTTCAAGTTGTACTAACAACTATGCGATTAAGCAGTCGCAAGGTGTCCAAGCTTCCCGAGTGTCTGTAACAACTTCAGTGTGTAAATTAACTTGCTTCGTAGCAGTCAAACTAAAAGTATTAGGCTGTGTAATATAAATTCGTTCGCCTTTTGCTGTCAATTACATTTTTAGGATATTAGAGGCACGTACTACAGACAATCCAGTAAACAAATAGTCCATTCACATGGATAAATGTGGATAAATGTCTATAACTGTAAATAAAAAGTAAACGAACACTATAAATTGAAAATATAATGTACAACATTTAAAGTATTAAAATAATCATTTTCTGTTCATAGAAAATATCGGATCTATGATTTGACGAACGATTTAAGTTTATCAATGTGTTTACTGCACTATCAAAGAACGTGCATATGTAAAGACGAGGCTCTCAAAGTTATTTTGTCAAAAAGGTAATCAATTTCATTCCCATTACACAGCCTGATAATTTGCTTTGTCGATTGTCCTTCGTCAAGGAAATTATAAAAAATCTGAATTTAAAAAACAACGCGACGAATTCAATTTTCCAACTTTCGTGACGAGCCGGTAACTCGAACACTCTCACATTGTTACACGTTGCGTAGAATCACGGGGATAACAATACAGTTCGTGTCTCGCGAGGCTGTTTCATTGTTAGAATGACGATCGAGAGAAAGAGAAACAGAAAGAGAGAGAGAGAGAGAGAGAGATTTCGCCGCGAACGTGGTACGTACATACACCTGCACGGACACAGAGACACGTTCGCAGTCGACGGATGATTGCATCTCGGCGAGAATGCAATCTGGAACAGTGCACATTTCTCCGTTTGCCGTTCCTCTTCGAGATTTAGAGACTCGTTGCCAAATGTCAGGGCGCGGAAGTACCTCCCACTAATTAAGTTTACTCCAAGAAACGCTCCAACCCCCTCGCCTGATGCAACCGCCCATCCCTCCTCGATTCAACTACTCTTTGCTTGCACCCACAGTCACCCCACCTTGTCACCTAGCTCGCCTTTCTACTCGTCTGTATCCGACTCTGACTTTATGCTTGTAGAGCGAGTTCTTTGACAACGAGCAATCCCATGTAGATAACAGCCGCGTGAATACGAGATCTCAATGCGGCGGTGCTCGATCACGACGATAGGAATCTTCAGATTTCCCGGTGACAAAAATTTTGGGAAACCATTTTCTGAACGTATACGACGCTCAAATATCTGGGAAAAGGCGGATGATACGAATGAAAAAAATGTTCCAGATGAAAACTGCACGGTGAGGGTGCTTTCATTTATTTGATTTTAAGATAACATTCAAATATCAAATTAAACTACCTCCACTTTTTATTCCATTTGTTGTTCTTTGAATTATGACGTGCTGTTTGATATTACGAGACTAGTCACTGGTTCATCGAAAAGTGAAATAGATAGAAGCACAGTACGCCACACTCGATTCGACGTAACTTTTTTTCGTATCGTTCACATTTTTCCAGATATTCGAGCGCTTCCAAACAAATCAAACAGAAACTACATATCTAGGAGATATATTTGACGCAAGGAAAATATTCCGGTACGCGATTCCTATGGTGCACGATTGATGGACATGGTAGAATTTGAACAGTTGAGGATTCTTGGCAAGAATTTCGTATGCTTTCTTTGATACGTGTTATAAAATTTGGTAGAATTTTACAGTAAGACTGTAGTTCGAACTTGATGCTACTTCGATTCATACTTTTATTTTATTTTTCGTTATATGCATATCCATACTCATATCACGCATGTAACAGAGTATAAGGCGTATAATGTGTGACCAATGTGCATTTTTGCGATGTATTATTTCAGCGTTTTGCTAACGACAGAATGCATAAACGACAGAGAGATAATGCAATTCAACGATCGACATTGTAATTTACAGGCTCGATTCTTCTGAAAATTCATATTTTTGCACGTCACACATGTACGTTCATGCGTGCATATGCACCAATCGTATAACTCACATAAAAGCATATAATTTAATTTAATTCAACTGGCTTTATTCGTGGGTAAAAACACTTTTGCCATATTAATGTTGCAGTTCTAACAAAAATAAATACAAACAAATATACATGACGCACTACGTAAAAGTATGAGGAAATATAAAATTTAATAAATTTAACTGTAGCTAGAAAAGGTATGACATAAAACTACACTATATAGTAATCAAACACAGTAACGTGTAACATCAGTACGAATCGCAACGAATCGGAAGCTTGATAATTTAATAATAATATTGCAACTACTAAAATTCACCTTTGCAATTAATATTAGATAAACCGTTCACTCAATAAAATGATTAACTCTGCAAATTTCTTACTAATTTTAGGAAATTAACAGTTAGAAACTCATCAGCACTAAATGATGAGCAATTCTTTCAGTCACGAAACAATAAATAATTTATTTCAGAGGTGTATTATTCCAATTTTATGCATTCTGAACGCCTCTAATAATACGAATTTATAGAAATAAGTATACATTCTACACTTGTACGTTTTGCGGAGTTGTTGATCGACGTGGCGAATGAGGAAGTCAACCACGACTAACGCGTATCTCATTGCTTGCGGGCGTTCCGTGACATTCTGAAATTCACGGATTACTTTGCAAAGACTATTTTATTCATTAAACCAGCGTGTTTCATTGGTCAGTTGCAGCTGAGTATGAAAGTTTACGATATTCGCCACACAGCCCGTTGCCCGTTGCCCGTTGCCCCCGCTGGCCCACGCCTACGTTTCCCACGACACGTTCGCGAAAGTTGCTCGCGCGTTCTCGCGAAACGCCAACAGCGTGGACGGGCCGCGGAAAATTCGAGGAAAACGTCGACACGTTCGAGGAAGTTTTATCGCGGTCGCGGTCGCGCTCGCTTCGAGCGATTTTTCGAAAATCTGCCGCGCGATGCTCGTTAGCCCGTGCGAAATACCGTGCCGCTCGATTTTTCAACATCCGCCACAATGCGATGCATCTGGGAAGTATTCGCTTTCGAGAACAAAATCCACGAACCCGACCGGAAGTTGTTTTAAACGATTCTGTGTACCGAGCCGCTCGTTTCAACATCGAGACGTGACCATTTACCGCTTCGTCCGCAAACACGGATGGACGACGCGGCTGAAAACGAGTGATCGCGGCCCGCGCCCCGGAATATAACCGTAAGAAACAGGATCATGAATATTGCGGAAGCACGAAGTCGCTTCTTTACGCGCATTGGTATTCATACGGCGGACTCCACGCTTTGCCGAAAGTGTATAATAAAATTCCGCCACGAGGTGTTCCTGGCTGAACGACGTAAGAACGAGTGGCGCGTAAAGCAGGCCGTGATTTATTCGCGCTACGATGTGCACGGTGTGTTGATGAATATCGGCCTAAATGATTCTCGAACGATGTAACAAAAATATCCTTTACGACGGAAATATAATTATCTTTGCACGCGTACAGTTGCTCGCGAAAGTGTTCGAACGAACACAATTACAATAAAAAATGGATGCAACACGTTTACGAAGCGACACTGCAACGAACGAAGGATTCAAGTTTTAAGAAGATTCAAGAGAATAACAGAGCTGGGAGAAATTCAACAGATTAACAGAAATTATTTCTGTAAGTAATCTATGCTGATAGTTGATGGGGCCATCTTTGGCATTTAATGTTTCTTTTCTATGGAATTCCACATTTTCATTATTTTGGTTTTTAACATCTGCTTTGTAAGTTAGGGGAATGTTTAACATAATTTTGAAAAATATAAGCCTTGAATTGTCATTACGCTGAAACTATTCTCACAAAATTAATTTATTGAGATGACATTTCTCTGGATTGTTTTTTAAAACAACTGCTTAAAATCTGACTAACGAGGACACAATTTCTGATTATACCACTGCCACAAACCCTCGAGAGTGTTGTTCTACAATCTAGAATATATCGTGCTTTTCTAGTCGTAATTACAATAACAATCATCTATCTTTTTAACAGACTTTTCTGTAAACGAAATTTCACTTCTTGATTGTTACGAACACAATAGTTGGAAGACTTTCGCTAATTCGTTTCTTGCATTGGTTAATATCGGTTTTTAACGACACGGTTCTGGCACGATTGCAATTCTAGCGATTCGAACGCGCAATTCTTCCAGGAGGCGGGAAAAAAAGGATCGGAACAGCTATTTTTTCCATCGTTGAAAGGCGGTATAAGGGTGGCGATAAAAAAATTTTGTATCACGTCAGATCGCATATCGAGGTCGGCGTATCGGCGTGCTACGCGACATCCCACAGCTGTCGCGCCATAATCGTTTCAAGCGTGAAATTACAGCGGAATCGATACTTGAACTGGACGGCGGTTTTTGCGGGACTGATGGGGACGCGCAGTGAGCAAGAAAACGCCGATTCCAATCGAATTTGAAACAAGTTCGTCTCTCCGAAATTACGCGATATCGTTCAAACATTTCGACGACATTAAATTCTCCTCTCGTGAATTCTTCGTTTAGCAGCTGTTCTTAATCCTTTAACCCCTTGCTGGTGAAACTGGAGAACTCGTGACTGTCTGAGCGACAGATTTATGCGACGAAAACGACTTAGCAATGCAACAAATGTCATTGTCACTGTCAGTGTCGGAATTGCTCAACCTATTAATTAAGATTTTCCCGTTGTAACTTTTTAATAAATCTTTCGTCATTTCGCGAATCAGAAATTAAAATAAATAACTTTCGCTATGAAAAGTATCTTCTATCGCGTACGGTTTTCCAGTTATAAAATACAATCATAAAATACCAAACTTTTTACAAACTTACAACAGATTCATCGTCAAAATTTTATGATATTACAATTTCAGATGAAACTTCATGAAATATGAATGTCTGAATGTCTAAATATACTTGAATTCTATTTGTATCACGCCTTGAAATTTCGAAAAATTTCACCCCTCAACGTGCAAATAAAATGATAATACGACTGGATGTGTAATAAAAATACCATTCACATGTTACATAGTTCAATGTTTAAAATAAATATAAAAGCATCTCCAGACTGTACATGTATCTTTGCGTGTCAAGAGTATTAGTATTCGTATATTTCAATTTTTCCCGTTGTATCCTAAAAAAGAAAGAAAAAAAAAAAAAAAAGAAAGGGAAAAGGAAAAAACAATCGTCCACGTCAATGTCGTATTCCTGTGTGTCAGGCACAATTATCCAAACATTTCGACCCAGATTCTCAGCGATTAAACCGTGAACTGTGTGCTCTAATCACCGCGCGAAGCAACGCCTCATCCGCGTGGCGAGCAGCCGTCGACGAGGTTAAGCCACGATTACCGCGCTGCCGCTCGACGGAACGGTCACGACAGGCCGTGCAAGTGTACATCCGAATCTCGTGCTCGATAGTGGGCTCGCGTGTACCGCGAATAAATCTGTTTATCTAATGACCAGCCAGCAAAAGGGGTGGCGGGCCCCTTATCGCGTATACCCCAGCGCTCGTTCTTTATTCCGCGTCGCGACGCCCGGTTTTATTCGTCGGTCGAGCGTAAAACTCACCCCCCCCCCCCTGCCGCCCTTTGGGAGTTGAGATAACATTGTGAACGCGGCGCTTCCTCCGCCACTCAGCTAAGTCCGTGCTCGACGTTCCGCCGTCGATCGGCAGCTATTCGACGAGTTATGCTTCCGCTGACGAGCGGCTATTATGCACCGGGATCTTGAACGCTTCTCGATACGCTGGTTCGAGGATGCCGCGAATTTATGCCGTCGTGTCAGCATCGGGGAAACGATCATCTCGGCACGGTTCTGTTTCGCGAACAGAAGCTGATAAGCACATTGAACACCGAAGAAGGACGAAGAATTCGAGAGTTTCACGACGAGCGGCAAACTGTACAACGGAACAACGTAAATCCCGAAGAAATGGACGCGCGTGCAAGATATCGTTCGCTGATTTGGCGATACATTAATACGCCCGCCGAGTCTCGATTAGCTCCCCGCTCTAACGAACGAGACCAAGTCCCGATATATACTCGTTTCGCAAATTACCGCCAACGAGGGAAGGGTGCTTTTATATCTCTATATCGAATAATTGAGAAAAATCGACGTCGGCTAATGGCTCCTCCAAGGGAGAGCGCGATAAAACTTGAACCGAGAACGAGTTTCGTTCGTGGCCACGTTACACGTTATAGATAACGTTCCTCAATCTCCAGGCTTTTATTTTTAGAAAATTTACCAATCTACAAATCTGTATGTACACGACGAGAAAACGACGGAACCTCGTCGCACCGCCAAGGGAAAATCCCGAAATTTCCGAAAGAACCAGATCGCGAGGAAAAACTGTCTCGCGTTTGTACTTTCACTTCGTAATTGTAATCGCGTTTCTCCCGTTCACCGTGCCTGCCCGTCATCCTACATCACCACGGTACTCGGTGTCTCGCAGCTCATTTATTCCAACGATCGCGCACCGACTCCACACCACTTAGCCGCTCTTCCTGCACCTCGACTTTATTACTTCGCTAACTAGCTTTAAACGCGAACTTTAGTTTCGAGTCGGGAATCTGAATCGTCGAGATGGACTGGCGGTCGTGAAAGTTACTCCGCGATGCGGGGGAATTGCCGAGAGCCACTGGAAATAATTAAACATCACCGGATTGTATCACAGAGTTCCACCATCGAGTTATATATCGCTAGCTATATCTATGAATTGGTTGATAAGCTCTCTTGCGTGTCCTCGAACTACTTTCCACTCGTATTTTTCGCACGTACCGTATAAAAATATCGTGCGTTGGGTGGCTCTGGAAAATTTGTATACACTCGATGAAAAATTCCTCGACGAAAGTGCTTTGAATTATTACTAATTTCGCGAGAAGATTGCGCGAGCGATCATCCTGGAAGGCAAATTTTAATCTCAAGACCGTGAATAAATATTCTTTATAAAGAAAAACATTTCTTACAAAGACGTGAAGAAAAAATATCTTCTCCTGCCCCTTCTCAAAATAACGCATCTTTGAGAGAAATGAATTCAGCATTGTGAAAGTAAATCGTAATGAAACATCCACAGATTTTGCTGTCGCAGTGCGTACACGTTTCAGTTTCCAATTTTTCCAACGCAAACGCACCTGATACCTGTCGTCGCAAACGACAGACAAACGTCTGTCGTACCGCCAATCGACGAAACAAAATCCCCAATTACCCAAGGAGAAAACAACAAAATCGTTGGAAATTGGCATCCTTCGATTTGCATACGCGCCCGGTCGCCGTCTCCCCTTTTCCTTTGTCCTCGCGTCTGTCGAACAAACGTTCTGCTCGAAGGCAACGAGAACACCTTCCAGAGCCTTCAGAGGCTCGTGCGAGTGAAACGTAAAAATCGTCCGCGCGTCGAGAAATTTCATATCGGCCGGTTTACCGCGCAATTCCAGAAAATTTGATATCAATTCTCTCATCCGTCCACGAGGAGGCTCGATGTATCGACTCTGTTTCTCCGTGCACCTCGTAGAAACGAGAAACTTTCCGCCGTGGGAAAAGGGGATTGAAATTTTTCGCCGGAGAGGGCTGCGGATAAACCCCGGCGCCGAACAATGGCAACCGTGGGGGTGGATTTCCGGGGCGTCGAATTTGCTTAGGTTTCCCGGGGAATCTCGTTTGTTTATGGCCCCCACGGCGAAACGGAGACAGCAGACAGGGGTTACGCAAGCGAGCACACCCTGAAAATGACGAACGAGTCTCCTCTCGGCAGGGAACTCCGCTGACTCGTGGAATACAATTTTAGAAATTACCGAGACGAGACGGGAGCGAGAAAGGGTGACGCGAGCAGAATTTGTCGGTCAACTTGATTACCTGGCTGGATCAATCACCAGCCGCGAGGATTTTCCTCACGGCGCTGCGCGATCGAGTGCGAGGGACGAATTTGAAGGGATGCTTTCGCCACGTAGGAATAAATTTGGCCGAGCATGTTCGCTGTGACAAACATTTGCTTGTCTTTCGATGGCGAGTAAACGAGCGTGAGTCTTCGGGCACTCGCTCACTTCGCTGGATTCGCAGAGGAGCGCGCGCTTTTGGAAGAAAACGGCGAAGATAAAAAGGGGTAGTGAAAAGGCGCCGCTGGGATCATCAGCAAATACGAGTTCGCTCGGGCAGGCGATAATTGCCGGTGTGGAGGCTGAAGAGGGCGCGAGCGTGGAAATATCGTTTGAATAATGTTCGCCGTTTAAACGTACAAAAGGTTTAAACAGTTCTAAATTTCACCCATTCAAGCTGCTTCGATAAATCCCCAAATTGACCCAAATGTCCCGCCGGGGAAAAAATATCCGAGGGAAACAAAGGATCCTCGGTATCTCTGGATGAAGGAGAACAATAAGCGCCGAACGTCGACAATAACGTTCAAACGAAGCGAGAATCGAAAGGAGAGTCGCAATTAAATCCATTCGAATATAACAGGATCGTTCGTCGCGCCTTCTTCTCGTTACTCGGGATAGGCGCTGACACGAGTTAAGGATCCGTCGTGCGAGCGAGAACCCGCGTTGTCCTCGCCTCGCGAAGCCTCTACTACCATTATTATCCGGCGAAATTCCCAGTATTTCATGGGAACAGCCAGCGAAGTGGAACTCGACGGGAGAGTCGGTAATTGCTTCCTACGCGCAAGACGCGCTGATTAAACTAGTTGCCAAAAAGTGCAGGCATCGGCGTTCAGTGGAATTAACGGATTTATTTGACACGGCGTTGTCGCGACTTTTCCACTTTGACGATCAAAACAGTCAGTCCTTTCGATACTTTAACAATTTCATTATTTAAAATTGAAGAAAATAAAAATATGAAAGGATATACTTGCTAACTTTTATTTCATTCGTTTCTGATAACGTTCTCTGTAACTTTTGTCGCGTATCAAGATTTATATTTATATAAAAGTAAATAAAATTAAAATTAATAATTGCAAGCCGAATCGATAAAGATTATGAGATCAGGACCTCGCTCCCCGTGAATCTAAATTTACCAATTTTCCCTGAGTAGCGTTTTCTGCTTACTAAGGGTTGAACCTCCGAGGTATTCTGTTGCATCTAGCTCGGGACGTAAGTGCTTCTGTTCTCCCGAGACTCTGTTCAAACGATTAGCGTTTGAGTTTCAACTCGAGCTCCCAAAATTGTTGCTCTCGGGCGGAGGATTAGCAAACTGATTGTTGCTTCACGTCAAGAAAACCTTCGTTGAAACCTTCGCGCGTCAGTGGTGGTCTGTACTTTTGTTTTCTCTTCTCTATGGATCGCGGCTTCTCGCGGAAAACAAAACAAGACGAGGAAATAAAACGAAAGGGTAATTTTGTACGTAAACTGACCGTTCGAGAGGAAGAAAAATGTGATCGAATTCCGTCGGGGCAACATTGACGCCTTTTAAACAACGATGTCATGGATCACGGCAGCCACTTTTCGCGCGATAAATTCGGAACAATAGGTTCCCAGCGAGGACAGAAGAGGGATGGAAGGGGGGCACGGTGGAAGGACAGTTACAAAGGAGATGGAGCACCGACTCAAAGACGTGCTTACTCCGATAGCCTAAGAAATATATTATAGTCCTCTGGTTCAAGAGGGCTCTTCCAGGCTTCGGATCAGGTCCTGGCAGGGCATTTATCTGACTGGCTACTCCGTGTCGAAAAATTATCATATTTTTGCATAATGGAACCGACGTGGGACGGGACTTGCTCGAAAATGACACGATCGACTGGGGGCTTTTATGGGGAGAAGGGCGATGAAATTTCACTGGAGGAATTATGCGGGAGCCTGAGTCGCCGGATTTCGATAAATGTAAAGAGGAAATAGTTGACTTGGTCTTGAGAGGCTGTTCAGACCCCATTCGATTCGAATTCACATCCCCTCTGCACTGAATAATCGAGCGATCCGAGATGCGCCTGAATAACAATCCGTAAACCGATTCGGTCACCGGTTTAATTATCGTCGCCAGCCTTGCAACTCTAGATTTTGTAAATAACCGCGCGGATAATTTACGGCCGATTTGCCCGACGATTAACCGATTTAATCTTACGACTAATTTAATAAACGGCCGTCTCTAAATAAGCCGTTGAGAGAGACGCGCGGCCGGCAAACGCGGATTCCGCTACGTCGATTGTGTGCTAAATTTCTGGTCCGCGTGATGGAAATTCGGACGTGGGGATGGAAACCTGGCGGGTCCCGATCGGATTCGGGCAGCCGGACGAATTAATAATTCGCGCGACACCGCGACCGCAGTCGCAGAAAACGAACAATTTAGTCAAGTGCTCGGCATTACGCGATAATTCAATTTCGCGCGAGCGACCGGCCTTCGATATTAATTTGATTGCGCCGCTAATTCGCGTGATTTCGATGATCGCGCGGGGACCAGAGACGCGACATTCACTGCGTCCGGTAATTACTTACATTTCGGGAGCAATTTGCCCAGGCATGCCGGAATCTGCTCGTGAAATGGTGTTCAACTGCAAACTCGATATAACCCGGTGAGATCTTTCTATTATGTTTCGCGCTTCTACCGTTACGAAATACCGCAGCATTTTCATCGGAATTCAATAACGAACGTGTGATGAAAACTCGCTGCGTTTTCTGAACTTCAATCCGGCATTTTTCAACGTCTACGGCCGTCTGATTCTTTCAATGGGTTGTGGACGTCAACGCGACGGTTGTTACGAGAAATCAATTAAAAAGCCGACTCGCCCAATGACAACGGCGTTGAAATAGAAATTAATCGATCAACTGAGAGTGATTATTATTGTTGCATTAAATATAATTCAAATCGTTTCGGTGGTTTTTCGAAGCAGTCTGCTGTTTTATTTAAAATCGTTGATTTTATATTTCCCTGGAGTTAAATTCATAGACATAACGAAGAATGAAAAAAATTGAAATATTCCAAGTCAAAGTTTGCTCTCTCCCACTTTCCCAGTAGTAATACACCGAATATTATTTTTCATACGTTTTCAAACTTTTTGTTCAACGCGTTATTTCATTTATTTATATAATACACAGTGTATCAGTATTTTGCAAATTTTATGTTAGAAACTGTGGCTGCAATGCCATTGTACGAAGATCGAAAAACTCCATACGCGTTCAAATAATTTCCAAGTCCCGATGATTTTTCCGTACTTGGTTTCATTTTTATTTCAATAACCCAATACATTCTCCAGTACTGATCGATAACACCAATAACAAATTTCTTGCCACGATACGAACGGCGCGCCGTCAGGTAAAATCAGGTAACCTCCGCGTAACAAGCACAAATTACGTTATTGACATCCTGCCAATTAATCGCGTAATCAAGGGACCTATTTTGCAATCTTTCCCGTCCCAACAGTCGTAACAGTTTCGTAACGGGTATCTTTGATTTTCCTAGCAAGATCGTCAAACGATCGTCGATAATAAATGGCCCTCGACTAATTAGTCCATCAGGCTAAATCAGTGGCTTCATCGGGACATTTTGCAATTCGATTTCGAACCCCTGGAGGCAACGTAATTTCGCGCAACCCCTTCTGACGTGTAAGTACGCAAACGGCCGCGATTCGGATTACACGCACCAGACCTAGCTAATACGACGCTTCTAATGGCCGAGTCAACTATTATTGTTATTATCACGGTTACGGGCGGATCTGGAGATTTGCGGCGATGAATACGTAACGATCCAGCCGCGAGGGAAGAGAGGCCGACATTACCGGTTCGCAAGCCACATTAAAAATGACATCGTGCACGCTCGATTTGTACGCTTTCAAAGAAAGAGTGTCTTTGTATCGGAAGGACCGAAGAGGAACTCGGCATTTTTATCGTATTTTCTTGAATAAAGTTTCGACAGTAACGCAAAGTAAAACGACTCGAGATATTATGTTGTTCAAAAGATGCATAAAATAGCCTTTTAAGTAACAATATTTTATTGTATATTTCATTCTATATAAAATATTGGAACCTTGTGTATAAATTATATTTATTGATCTTCAATTTAAAGAACTGTAGTTTCAAATTTAGACCCGAGTTGAAAAGGATTACAACTTGTTTCATTCGGTCAGTCTTGTAATATAATAATCTTTTTGCAATCAGTGTGGATTACGATTATTCTATTAAAATACAAGTTATTTATTTACATAATCAAATACACGCAAGAAATTGAAAATTTCTCCACGTCTAATGACTTTTCGTCCATTTTCATCGAATGAAGATTCCCCTTTAATTCCGCTACATTCAAAAATTTTCGAATCGGGGAATGTTTTCCGCGATCGATTCTGAATTACTTTCCAAATTTTTCTTCTCCAGTCTACAAACCTCGCCAAAGTTTAAACATTTCGACCCAACGTTCAATTTAATCGTTCTGTTTTTCTTTTTTTTTTTTTGAAAATCATCGTGAATATCGCCGCGCGATTTGCGTATTCGATCGGTCCGGAAGACGTGACCGAAATAATAGCGCGCCGCGTGGAAGTCGCGCGACGATTGCCAAATTTGCCGGGCCGTTAATTTATAATCAATCGGTGTGAAGGTTCGCTCGTGTTCGCGTAACAGGGTTTTATTTCCCTGGAAATAAAACGAAACGAATCTCATCGGCAGCGGCGGCGCGGCGATTTCTCCGACCCTCGACGAGGCTTTTCGCGATGGGGAACTGATTCGTTTCGGATAAAGCCGCAAGGCCAGCGTAAACTGCAAATTACCATTCATCGAGTTACGCATTAAATTTCGTAATCAATGGGCCCCTCCCCGTCGACACACGTCGTTTTTGAAACGTTCTTTCCATCGTAATTACAGAAGCGGCACGGATTAATCAACGAAAGTAATTAACGTGCATTCTGCTGGTCCCGTAAAACTAACGCGATTCATCAACCTGTAATTGAAAAGCGCCCGCTGTTCGATCAGCCCCCTTCTTTGCGAAATTTCGATCCTTTTAACCTTTTGCCCGCCGTGTTGTAAACGATACTCGAACGTTCCCGATTTTGCTAAATACTAGGTTTCGTTTAACACTATCTCGCTATTGACATTTATGTGTCAACATTTGTGTCGAGATACTTGATTAACTTTCGATGTTGCGCTTTTCGTCCATGGTCAAAACTTACTTTCTTTCTGGAAATTTTGTAGAATCGCAAAAATGAAGTTCTATATTTCGAGTTCTATATTTCGGTTCAGTTCCACGACTCCTCACCATTGAATTATCTCTGCATCTTACATAGTTTTGATAAAGTTGAGGGATCTGAACATTGATTGATTAACAAATTTTATCAGCTATTAAAATATACGTATTCTTTTACACTCGTATACGTACAAGCTGCGTAAAATATAATTTCACAGTATCCATATACCCTTTTTAGTGTACACTATTCTATAACACATACACTGTTTTATCGTGTATTTCTAAAGTTTTTCTCTCCACGATATAAAACTAACTTGGATCAATAATATCCAAATGGAACATCCTCTCAAACGCTCATCTCGTAACTAATACTCTAATATAAGCAAATCACAAGAAATAAATAATAAATTGCTTCAATAATGAAATATCACGTAGAATAATACGTAAATTATCAGACTATGCACGTGTGATACTTCGATAGTTGATAAAACTCGCAACTAAATTTCGCTCGAATCCTTCACTTTTACTAAAAAAAAAAAAAAAAAAAAAAAAAAAAAAAAAAAAAAAAAAAAAAAATACGCGAAACATCGAGAATTGCGAGAGGTGAAACCGCAGTATTGAATTCTTACTAGGAATGCAAATTTCAAAAGAAACCTCTTTCCTTTCTGGTTGTGGTCGCGCGAACCGAGTGAAACCTTTTCTCTTTGCGTGTTCTACATTCTCTTCCCGCAAACCTTGGTACAGCTGTCAGCATCGAGCCACGAAATCGGTCTTTGCCGCCGCAAATCAGAGGGAGGATCCTGTGAATCGATGGGCGAGAAATACGAGAAGCTGCGGCTGGGCAAAGCAACGACGGTTTTATTCGTCCTCTGACAGACAGCTTGACTGCGAGATCGTTTGACAGTGTTCCGAGGCGGCACATTGGAAACGCGATCCCCCGCAAAGATTCACGATTTAATTAACTAAAGATAGTTTGTACTGATAAAGGAAGAAACACCAGACACACAACACACAGACGTTATTTACGTCAGCAGTGAACGCTTTGTGCGAACGCGCGTCTGATGGTTTGGCAGGACGTCAAGTGCACGGGTGTAAGAAACTCGTTGAACACACACCGGGGCGACGCGAGGATATCGTGAGATAAACGTTCAAATTTCATTCCAATATCCCCGGTGATTTCGCTCGGCGGGACAATGGAAAGCTGTTCGGGGAATCCGTGTTTCGAAATTTGCGATGAATTGGCCAGCTGTCGCCGGATAATCTGACAGGGTGCGACGCGCTGAGACGTGTTTAATGGCAAAGTGATATTTCAAAGCTGCCGTATTCTGTATTTTAATCCAAATAATCATAACTACGAATACTCCAATGACGCTTGATAAATTGAGACGATTAACCAAAAAATCTGGATAAATTTTAGATTTAGGCAAATTGAATAATTTAGACCAATTACAATTCTGGATAAATTGGGATTATAATTTACGTTAGAAACGGCTTGCGTTATGAAATAAAATTATATCGCATAGTTATTAAATTTTGAAATGACAATGCAGATTAGGTTTCGAAAGTCTTACCGAAAAGTGAGCCATTTGTTCTATATATATTCGCCTCGTGCGAAAATAGATTGAACAATTGAATAATTCGTACAGATTCTCAAAGTACATTTTGGATCATTGTTTCGCGTAAATATTAAATTTTATCCTGTTTCAATAAATCGCCAGATTCATTGACCTCAAAATATATTGAAATATGTTTTATAATTGACAGAACACAGTCGGATACTGATTGAATTCATCATTTCGACTTCAAAGACTTCGATCAGTCCACAATATTTATTTAAATTGCTTATGGACCTGTATTATTAATTACGTGTTAAAACATTGCTGCAATTCGTATAAATATCACGAAACGAAACAATTACATCGAGTGAGAAAATTGTACTGGCGTTTCAATCATTCGAAATGAACGAGCGTTCGATGATTTGTGGGCAAAAGTGCGTGTATGAAATCGAGGCTTATTTTTTATTGATTTTGTCGTGTATTGCGAAGGGTGGAGTGTGAATAAGAAACACGCACGAATGTCACACGAAGCTACTGCATTAGTAGTGACAGTTAATGTGATCATGAACGCGAACTAAACGCAATCGATTAATATCTGCATTATCCAGCAATTCGAGCCCCAATAGGGTTACTTGACCCAATCGAGCAATAAGCTGCAAGGGTTCATAATCGGCAAATAATAATGGCACACTGTTATGATAATGCAGCGATTCTGCAACGAACAATAGGTACCTTGTGACGAACTTTGATCAATTTCGCGGTTATTTGACTCGCACATTTTTCACCGCATTCTTCATACATGGGAAAAACACAAAAAAACGTATGAATTCATACATCTTTCAGTATGTAAAAAAATTTGATATATGGAAGATGACTATATATAATACAAGTGATTTAATGAGAAAATGTTTATAAGAAAGATTTACATAAAATACTCTAATGAGAAACGTGTTGGTCAAGTTGATACAATAATAGAGAATTAATACAATGACGAAACAGATAACTAAAATTGCAAATTCTTTTGTAAATTTTTATCCAATCGTAAAAGAATCCACGTATATAAGATTGCACTTTCGTGTATAGATTTAATTTCACGTTAATTTTATATTTTTCAATTTTGCTTAACGTTACGATCGTTTATTTTGAGGTTTCACTTGTTACAATATTCGAAGCTATTATATAAATTTCGATATGCATTTTCGGAAAGATGGTACACCGAATGCATAACTGTGGTAAAATGATTATATGGTATGCTAAAAATCGATGCACAGAATTTTAAATAAATCTACCTGGTACAAAATTCGGTTGATCGAGAATTGTATTTCGTCGGTAAAAATAAAGGCTTGGCTAAACTATGATACGAATTTACATTTTTCCCGAAACAGATCGCGATCCAATTTGCGATTTACTTAAATTATTTCGAAACCAACGCAGTAGAAATGAATCGCACTAAAAAAAAAAAAAAAAAAATATCCCGTTTATAAATTGGGATCAGGGCAAAGTTGAAGGATCTCCAACTAGAAGCGTTCACGGGGCAGATTTCAGATCCGTGTTATCCGGACAAAGTGTACGAAAAGCTGCACTTGGCTAAGATCCGATCTTCTCTGGCCGTAGATCCAAAGGTTTGATAATTAAAAGCACGAATGATCAAGTGACCAGTATGTTTCGGGGCTAACGATGTCGTTAAAAAGATCGGCGGACTTGCCTCCTTTGAGCCAACGAACAAGAAACCCGGTAAATCCTCCTCGTGAGAGGGACTTTGACCGGGGTGTATTTCATCGCGGAAGTCTCGACGCTCCAACGAATTCTGGGCTGAGTGGCCCGGCATAATATTAACCCGAGAGCGTTTTGGAATTACCGAAGACGCTTAATCCTGGTCGATTGAAACTTGAAGCATAAAATTGTGTTCAAATAGCGATTCAATCGCTGTTTTTTTTTCATTATAGTAGTTGAATTTTATTAATTGAAAAGGCAACGCATATCTATTTTATATAAAAATGGATGGTATTTAGAAATGTTATTTTAATCTTCCGCGTACAACGAAACTGAAACACGATGGAAATTTACTATGATTTTCTTTTGTCTTTCTTTTTTAACGTGAAACATTCATTGTAATATAATAGTGATATTATTCATAATAATGAATATTACATTAACTAAAATTAACTAAAATCAGAGCCAGATACTATTCCCAATTTATATCGAAAATTTTATTCGTGTTCCACTTTGTTATTTTAATCGATTACAATACTGGGCGACACGAGGCCTATAAATCATAGCTATTAATACCTGCAGATAATTATTAGCAAAGTCACATATTCGTTTCTCACTTAATTGTATTAGTGACATGTGTTTCTTGACTTACTCTTTCCAATAGAAATTGTATCTTTGAACTGTTAAACGTACAGAATTATTAAAAAAGGAATTCGTATCGTAAGGAAACGTATCAAAATGATAAATAATTTTAAATTCGGATTTTAAAAGGATCCAATACGTTTAATAACGAATGTGTCTATTAATCGCTGCGAGAGGAACGAGTCAACTGCAGCCAAAGAAAAACAATTCCGGTGGGGCAAAACCAGGCAGTGGGATACAGAGTCGGGCACCGGGAACAGGGATCTGTTGGAAAACGCGTGCATCCGGTGCAAGGCGGTTCTTGCGCAGCGAAAACACACATTGGTGCGGCATTAAATCGTCACGGCAGTGTGTAGGCATTAGCGTTTGACGAGCAACAAGGTTCCGCACTTTAAGCGTCCCAGCGACCGGGCTGTTCGACTAGAATCCACCAGATAAGGCATTCTGAGGCAAAACAGATATCGAACGGACCTTCTCGTGAAATTCTGAAACCCCCCGAAGGCACCTTGAATTTTGTCCCTTCTAGGTCTTATGCACGTTACACCTCTTGGATGAAATCCTCGCGAAAACACGAGGTTGAAACGAGAACGATGATTCGAGATACGAGATTAAGTCGCTACAGATTTTGTCATTTCTATTAGACATTAAGACGTATCATTGATGCGTATCGAGGTTAACCACGTTGATAAATATGGCATGAGATTTGAGCATTTTTTAAAGTTTTTATATTATGTCTTATAAGGATATCGCTACAAATTAATTCTCGTCCGTCCCTTGCGTCAATTTGCGACGATTTTCTCTTAAAAAACGTCACATTATATTTGACGTATTTTTTAAACATATAATATATATTTTTGATATGTTTGATATTTTTGATAAGGAAATATGCTGCCAGAGTGGCAAACAATATTCGTTTTACGGTTGATAAAAACGTGCAAACGTTTTCGTTACCTTCGTCACTTATATGCCGCCGAATGTACCATTGGAAATGCAAAATAATTCTTAAAATAATTAGTATCCAAATGATCGAAAAGAATTAAGCTTGACTTTCAAGAATTTAATTTAATTTCATTTAGTTCTATGCATTCTTTATTTTGTTAGTCGATATCCTGCTATTACTACGAATGCCAAATATGTTATTCTTATTACGAAAACCAAAACGGAATGAATTTATTAAAATATAACACAATGCGCGAGTAAAAGGTTGGAGAAGGCAGACTCGTCACTTGACGTGTCGAACACAGGGGAATCTGAAATCGATCGTTGACGATCTTTGAATCACCAACGGCTCCGACTTCTTTCAAATATTCTCGTTTGTCTGACGAGCAGAATCGTCGAATTTCCGTTCGTCGAGCGCGGAAACTGGACGCGACAATTCAAAGCGGAGATCAGAGAGAAACGAGGGTGAAAAGGTAGCGACACACGACATCTGAGCGCGAAACCCTATGCCGGATCTCGTCTGCGTGCAATCCACGCTCTTTACTCGTGCCTTCTCGCCTTGTGCAGCGGCGGCAAGTCTGAAAGGGGAGGCGTTGTTTCGTTAGAAACGCTCGTCTTCCCCTACACGTTCCGTTGTCGCGAAGATTACGTCGGAACAGTGGGGTATATTAGCCGCCACGACTTTCAGCATACGTTTCTCACCGCACCAAGAAATTTCGGTGTTGCACTTTCGTTTTAACTCGTGCGTTGAAGACCGTCCGTGAAACTGCTCCCAATTTTAAACATCTATTTCTACTTCTTCCTTCGCGTTCAACATATATTTATCATTGTTCAAAACGATTCGTCAAATTCTGCTTGGAATCCTTCGTTATTAATTTGTATGCAGTAAATGTGAGTTTAGTGAGTTTAATGAGTTTTTATGTCTACAATACTTAAGATGTTACTATGTTACTGTTACAGAAATGCTAGATTGCGGACTTAATAAAAGTGAAACAAAAATATGAAACTATTCGCAGAAAATGCCTTAAAAATACGCGTTTAAAAATGGCATTTGATTGGATTTCAAAAAACCAAATATATTTGAGATCAAAAGCATCAGGAGCAAACAAGTAAAAAAATATTAATAAACACACGTCCAGGTATTCATCTTTAATTTTAGAGTTACAGAATAATTTTTAGTTTTGAATTTACAATGGCATAAAACTCACCTATTCAAGAACAGTAGTATCGTCGTGGCAAAAGACAAATATAGTTCGTATCGTGGGATAAAAATATTTACTTACAGAAGAATATTATTCGACGATACAACCATAACCTAAAGAATGCGAACGCACGGAGTCAAAACAATATGTGCTTCTCGACTAGTGGAGTAGTTCACGTGGAAGAATGTCAAACAGAATAAATCGGTCCTCTAATTATGGCAAGTATCGATAGACGATACATAGAAATTACCCAGGAAGCCTCTCCAAATTTTCTCCTCGAACAGAACGTCCCATGTATAATTCAGCTCGATCGATCCCCCGTATTTAAGACTATGCTTCGTATCAGGCAGACGCACACTGGCCAAAAGAGGACGCGCGAAACCAACGAAAACGCACGACGTCCGCGACTCAACGATTCGCGGTGTCGAAACCACGAAGGAACGTGTTCGGCCACACACAGACGGTACCATTGGTCTAGTACGGTACAGAGACCGAGAACGAATAGAATTCAACTCCCGTTTCTCCGTCGAGCCATCGCCCCTGGTTCAATTCAGATAGCCTTTCCACTCGGCATATTAAATTTATGGTATGCACGCTGCGCATAACTCATCCTACGGAGGGGGTGCACGCGCGACGATCACTGAAAGGATGCGGAACTAGCCTAGGTTACCTCCCCCCCGTTCTCCGGGTTCGCCCCGTAGTTCTTTCCCCTGCTCCCCCTATTTCCCTTTTCACGCTTATTTTCACCCGCTGCCACCTGAGAGAATGAATCTTTCGCCCCCGGGTTTTTGCGCCCCTCGCGCGCTCATCCCGCACTCAATATTTACGACTTGGCCGGTCCAGCCGCGGTTTTTGCCGACGCTCGAGCGAACCCCGAGCGGCTTTGGCGGTTCGAACATCGATGACCGGCCCTCGACGGGAGGATTCCACGGGATACAGCCAGGAATTCGGTCGAGGGTCTCCAAACGATTATGGAAGTGTCGAAGAATTCGAGGGCGTAATTTTACGAGTGGCGAGTTGTCGAGTACTCGCCGCGTATTTTCGAGTCTTTTTATTAAACGAAGGGCCGAGGAGTCACAGTAATTCGAATTAATAACGTTGATTAATTTGTTGTTAACTAAACTCTGTAGTTTTAGTTCTTGCAATTTGATTTATTACCGAGAAATGGCAGTATGCTTTGTTAGCGCTCAACTAAGAAAACAATAACGATATACTCGCGAAACATAATTTCATGAAAAACGTTACAAGTGACTTACATTTGTGATTGTCGGCCTTTCGCACGATTCAATATTTACATAAATATTGTACACAATAGTGATAGTATAGTAACTAGAATAATATACACACAATTAGTTCATGAAATTTTAAACGAGCAAAGAAACTGATATTTTAAATTGAAAAGAAAGAAGCAAGTCCAAGTAATTACCATGGCCAATCTATAGGATCAGTCTAATCAAATCCAGGTGAAAAAATGATATCAAGCGGAAAAGAGAAAATTGCTTAATCCGTCGTGATGACAACTCATTGAAGTTAACTATACTTAATGAAATAACCATTTAAAATATTACATAAAAAAAAAACAAGATTACAACATTGGAGCATTGCGTCAGTTGATTCGTACATCAATTTATATTTGTACAAAATATCAATGTATCAAACGACACAGCATCGCAACGACAAATATTTATACTCATAAAACTGTAATAATAATAAATTCACACTAATAAAAAAATTCAAGACGAGCAGACGAGCTACTTTTAGTAAGTTTATATTTTTAATTATAAAACGTCACAATGATCGCACCAGTATTTCCAGTCATTTTCTTTCATAGAATACTTATACGCTCAATTGATGTTAAATGTAACTAATCGTAACAACAGGAAAATTGTTCGTCTACATCGGCTTCGAGACAAATCGTACATTCGTGAAATAACAAGGTTGCATGATTCAGAGAAGCAGAACGAAAGTGAAATTCAACGTAACGCCGATTACTACCGTGGGGAAAACACTTATCTAGGCTGAAGATGCCCGCGTTTCCTAAAGAGCACGGTAAACAAATTTTTATGAGCGTTGCTCGTTCTGTTGGCATAGAAATGGAACCGGGGAACGGGCTTACCAAGCAAATAGAACGCCACATCGTCGGCGAACAGTTTTGCCAGATTATTTTCCTACGAGAAAGAAATGAGGCCGTACGCGTCGCCGACACACTGGTCCCGGCGATTATATATTTTTCCAACGATCAACCGTCATTGGCAAATTATTCCAAACGTTTGGAAAAACGTGCGAGTGAAATTTTATTCGATTGGAACGAGTTAGTCTATTATTTTGCGATTTCCAAGTTTATCTTTCGACTGAGGCATTTAAAGGCTACCAACGTGTTTCGTTTCGCAGGATTGTTCGTAGAAAACTTTGGCAAAAATTGTTCGTCTTCAATTTTCAAATTGAGAGATTATCATCTTTGAACTTTCAACTTTCGTCTCGATAACATTTGTTGGAATTTCCATGAATAGCCGATTCTTTCGTCGCTGTTACCGCACATTACCAGCTGCGCAATTCATCATTGCGAAACGAAAATGAAAAACACGGAGATCTCGGTTGATTCACCGGAATTTTTCCGAGGTGTTCGATCAAGTTGACACAATGAATCCCTTTCGTTCGGTCAATTTTCACTCGAAGATTAACCATTCACGGGGAGGATAATATCCGAGGGAACGGGCACCGTCGGGTGTTGAACGATTGCAGAACGACTCGGAAGGCCCCGGCTACGGGTGAATGGGGGCGAGATAGCCTCGTGCGAGCGGAAATTTGATGAAAGAGAGGGTGGTCGGACGCTGACGAACCGGAAAGAACGAACAGGGTGAAAAGAGAAGAGAGAAGGAAAATCTTGAGAAGCTCGCCACGACTACGAAGGGATTGCAGAGGGTACGGGAAGAACAATGCCATGGTCGCCGAGTATTTCCCTCTTCGTCCAACCACTAACAAGTCCGCGCCAGTCAGCGGTTTTTATAATTGGCCGGAAGTAGTTCAATTACGGAAGCGTGACGCCGGTCGACCACCTCGAGAGAGTCGCTTCTTTCGCTCGTCCCTCCCTTTCTTCCTTCCTTTTCTCCTTCGTGAAACGCTCTTTACATCCCCGCCGACCCTTTCGTTTTCGATGTGTTTTGCGTGAATGTTTCATTACGGCTGACATCGTCGCAAGGGTTCCCTCGTTTCCGTTTGACATTCGAGTTAAGCTCGAAACGATTGGTTACCGGTTCTGTCGAATGGTCAGATGACACAGATATTTGAAAAAATATTTGTGTTCGTATTCAGCTTTCGGAGGATCGGCACATTTTCTCTTTTTTCTTTTTTTTTGAATAAAAATAATGATTTTATCTTTCAAAAAGAGAGAGAGAAAAATGTACATTTACGTGTTGTGTAAAATACGAAAGTTTATTCCAGAACTGGTGCTGATCCGGACCGATAATAAAATTTCAAACATTTTCAAATTTCATGAATAAACTATTTCTAGAAATCGGATTTTAAAAATGTTCGGCCCGCGCAGCAGTTTTCCAAACAAGTAAATGTGCAGCGGCGTGTCCGATTTGATTGAAAACGTTCAAATATTTCGAGAAATACGAATGATAGGAAAAAACGTTTGAAATGCTTGACGCGAGATATATTATGTTCCGACGTATTTGACTTTATAATTTAAACGATTATTAATTGACGTGCTCGCTCAAAGTCGCAGAAATGATTTCGCTGATCTTCTGAAAAATAATTTTTGAATATCACTGTGAATTCAATAAGGGATAAAATATTAAACGACACAGCATTCTAATTCCTGTCGATTTTCAATGAAATATGAAATATAATTATAGTACACACGTGTGCAAGGATAAGGATGCTATAAAATTTCGATATTACTCTATTCTATGCTTTTCGTTCGAAATGAAATCCCAGAATAACGATGAAAGACAATCGCCGAAACTAAAACAGACACCAATGGTTATCTAACGATATGTTACTTCGCTTATCAAGCCGTGCACACAAAGATCAAACAACAGAAAAGTGTTCCGTAAATAATAAAAATCCACGACTGTATATTCCCTGTATGTAATTGTGTCGTTTCGATAAACGAGACGAGTAAATGAACATAACACAAAAATCCGATCGTGGAATTTTCATGGAATTTCATCTACACGGTTATGTAGTAAACAACGATATACAAACTAATGAAACATATAAATGAAGACTCATTAAATAAATAAATTATATTTGAGAGAATTAAATAAACTGAGCTTCAACGGGTAACTGATAAAAGATTCGTTCGAACTGAGCAATTTCAGATAAAATGTTATTAATAATTTGAGAGAATTATTTCTTAATAAAATTGCTAGTCGAGAGATCTGTTAATCGTAAAATGGGATTCTGGTCGTTAAATAATATTTAAAGGGATATAAAATAAATCTCAGATTCAAATCAAATTAATCAGCATGTTAAGTTTCTCTATAGTTTCTTGTTGAATTTTGTCCCAATTTTTTCATAATCGTTTACATTTAATTTTAATTTTCCGATTTAATTAATTCTATAATTTTTCGGTTGAATTAAGGTTGGATAATTGTGAGAACTAGCTTAATTTTAATATCATTATTAGTTTCCAGTTCTTTTAAATATTTAATTGAGACATTTTCACTCAATGAATCATTATTGCGTTTATCTGATTTTTATCTCATTACGAAGGGGAATGCAATTAGATTAAACAAATAGAATCAGAGTCCGATAATGAGTAAACAAATTATAAAAATCCCACGTTTCGGAAGTACATAGTACATATTAGATTACTGCTGCTTATACCTCGGCAAGAGCAAGAGCAAAGACGGTATTATCCTTAATAGGGTTTCTCTTCTTTTCTCTTCTCTTTTCTTCTCTTTTTCTTCTCACTTTTCATCTCCTTCTCTTTCTTTCTCTTCTTCTTTTTCTCGCTTTTATCCTCATCTCTGCCTTCTTATTCCATTGCATTTTCTTCCTTCGGTACGCTCCAGTTTTTTGAAATATCGTCGATTGGAGAACACGGAAGAAAGGAAGTCACCACCTCACGCCGAAGGCGTTTCCCCGTTTTGCATGTATTTCATTACAGCGCTAAACCAGGTTATTTTCTCTAAATGAGAACGTGAAAATTGCAATTAAATTTCACTCCATTTCATAAATAACGCCGTACAATTCGTTCAATTTACCCACGGAGACGAAAGAAACTCGGACGATGTTGAAATCCTCAGAAATCGGTACCCACCCAGCCTCGCGCGTTTCGTCACAATGCGTTCGAAATTTATTTGCACAAGCGGTTCAACAGTTCAACATCGCGTCGTCGAATTCACAATGGAGCGCGCGATATTTTTTAAATACAACTGTTTCGCACGTTTATTGTAACTCAGGCGTTCGACCATGCGTTAATCGTATTCGGTAATGATCGCTTTTCATTCCGTAAGAATCCAGGCGAGGCAACGAGACAATCGACAAATAAAATTTAACATTTGTTAGTCGGTGGGAAATATTTATGCTGTTCGCGAAACTGTTATCACCCGGTACAACCATTCCCATTTCCGCGAGTTATTCCCTGTTCAGAATGGAACCACGGAACGACGTTAAAGTAATACGCGAACGCTTCGCATTCGAGGCACGTGTACGGAAATTTCCAGTGGCAATAATCTAATAATTGAACCAAAACCTGTATATCACCATAAACGGTAGACACTCTCGATCGTTCTTTTTCTTTCTATGCCTTAAATTTCCCGGCATAGCTGACTGTAACCAAATCGATTCTTCTAAGTGCAGTAAGGTACGCTGGAACGAACGTTATTGATTCTCGAATCTCGTTCGTTATAACACCCGTATTGAAACGTATTGAAACACACAATTGTGGAAAAAGCATTGGCATCGTTAACTTTCTTAATTATTACTGTCATTGAAACAGAGAAATTCTATTTCTTTTTTAAATTTCCTGTTAATTAAAATTTCATTAAGACTGCTGAAATTTTTTTGATTGAAATGAAACTGAACGTGATAATGTTATAAAATTTATTGCAATATTGATTGAAAGGCTTGTATTATCCAACAAGTATTGATAGTGTCGTTAAGTATCAATTTCATGAAGCAAGTTTTAATTCGGTATCGATTCAAGAAAAATTGTTATCGATAATAATTGATACCAAATATCTGAAATTTATTCACATTCGAATAGTATTAGTGTCTGATCGCTAATTAAAACGATTTGAAAGAAGGAAAAATGTAATATAATCTAAAATCTTGAAAAACACGTATGCTCATCCAAATCTTGAAATTAGAAACCCCTTTCTCATTAGCTTATCTCTCGACTTGTTATTTATTTTATTCCGCCAGCTCACAGTTAAAGTTATATTCTGAAATAATTAAATTAAAAAAGATACTGTTACTGTCAAAGAAATTAATGACTAATTGATTTCAAAAACAATAACTATTGTATTACCATTTTATTCGCGAAATTTTACGTCATATAATCATAATTGAAAGATCCAGTGCAGAGCTGTGCAAAGAAATGTTAAAAGAACAAGATTCTTCTTAATTCTTACATCTCTTGGCATCTAATTATTATCCCTTGACTTAAATAAAATTCAAATTCAAATTACTGCCATACTTCCATAAAAATCTTAACATCTGACAGTGTTACAACTGTGGCATAAATCTGTTTTGCACTGAATCCCTCGATTGATTATCTTTTCGTGACATTATCGAACGAAACAGGGAAGAAATTAAGTAAAGTATAATGAGTTAACTTTTTTTTCTTTATCGTGGCAACGAAGCCAGAGAAAAATCGATGGAACAGGCAATATATTTCTTTCGCGTTCGTCGTAACAGCTTCGTGCGTAATGGCACTCTGATTTTCTTCATAAAAATTGTTCGTTAAAGCATTCGTTCGCCGCCAGTACGCCCCACTCTGTAATTAGTGTCCATTTTATAAAATGCAGAAGTACCGCAAAATAGGCCAGGGGAAGATGGAGCCGGGAAGAGACGACGACTTTTAGAGGCTTTCTAGAGGCATTTAAAGAGGCGCTAGGTGAATGTAATCGCGGCCGCGGACAGAAAACGAACAACCGCATTCAATCCTCAACCCGGCATATTATATATTCATTTTTCGGTATTCCAGCACGGAAATGGATGGATCGAGGTGGACGAGCAGATGTGAGGGATGCGCGTTTAGCAGAGGGCTGACGGCGAGAATGTGCGTGAACGGCAAGTGGAACGCGACTTGGTGACCCTTGAATACGCCACTCGAGGAATTTCTCTTGGAAATATGACCGAACGAATATTCCTCGCCTCGATAGTGTTGGATGAAGTTACCGGCAGTTTCCACTCCTCGAAAACGTAATAATTCTCCGGCAGGAAGACGCGCAGTTACTTCAAAAGAAATGAGCTTGCAGACTTTACCGTCACCGAAATGACTTGTCCTTGAGTTTAAATAAATATTCGCAAATTATTACTTGATGTACCAAACCATGGTGTAAATAATTGTAAAAATAGATTTATCGCGAGACTAAATACACCTTAAAATATAATATAGATAGGTGGGTGTCAGATATCAAGACTCACTTTGAACTGTAACAACTATCGAACAAAAGGAATGGCGTACAAATTATTGAAGAAACTGTGATTTTCCACTGGAGCTATTATGTAAATTTCAATGTAAAAAGAATTCACTCCTATATTTTGATAAGTATTTGGACTTTGTCAAACAGAAATCAATAACGTGCATAGAAATCGTTCCAGCGATTTTGAAAGTATCAAACTCTTCTCTGTCGTTAGATCTCTGTCTCGCGATCGCCGAGTATATTAATTCTTAACGAGCGTAAAAACGAAATATAACGATGGTAGTAGAAAATTGTAGAAAAAGCATTTGCAACGTGGCAGCGTGGAGGCTCTGTCGCGCAGAAAATCTGTTTCCTAAGCGAGCGTTGTTCACGATGGTCGATCAAACGTAAAAACCGCTCCTCGGACTGTCGAGATTGTGGCCGGACGAAGACTGATGACGGCATAGAAGTCGAAGGGGACGGCGGAGAAAAGATCGAGCGGGTGCGAGACGAGCGGAGAGGTCGGAAGAGAGATGAAACCGGGAATTAAGTGAGTGGAGAGAAGTCGAGAAGAGGGAGCCGAGAACGCAGCTTACGTGTCACTTTAACGCGTCTTTGGTCATCATTCCACTTGCATGAAATATCATTTAGTTACGAATCGTGTCTACTCTTCGTTTTTCTTTGCCACTTATCCGCTCGTCCAATATATTAATCGTTTCTAGCTTCTGGACATTCAACTATTTTTATAACAGTATCGGTAACATCTTGGGAGGATTTAATTACAAGTGAACGTTCATGTATCGTTATACATTTGAGTATGCAAACGACAGGATTATCGCGTGTAACTGTCGAATATCAAGTTCAAGAATATACTAGAGAGCATACTAATGCTACAGATGCGAGATATAGCGTTTTCAAAATTTAAGTCTTTAAAAGTACCGTCGTTGACTTTATTGTGGAAAGAAAAATTGAAAAGAGAGAAATATGATAAAGCAATGTATGATAAATAAAAATTATTAACGTACACGTATGAAATACTGCGTGTATTTTGCATTTATTATTAGTATATATTTTATATATATTATTAGCATATATTATTAGTTAGTATATATGTATATATATATATGTGTGAAATCTAACAATTAATCAAATTTAATTAAATTGCGTTCAGATCCCTCAATTTCAGTAAAAACTTGTTGAAAATTCCGAGTGATTCAATAGCCAGAAGCTGCAGGAGGAGATCTTTACAACATTTTATAAAAATTCTTTCTTCATGAATACACAAAACATATCAAACTGATTTTAACTGAAATCGCAAGAATAATAGAACTCGCGCGTGGAATTCGCGAATTCACATGGAACGAATGTTTCGTACAAAACACACGCATGAATGGAAGCACTAAACGTTGCGTCGACGTAAAGCTAGATAAACGTGTTGACATTTAGTTAGGCAGCCGAAAGAAAACGCGATCGTTGATCGAAAGAGGAAAATTGAATGCAAACATGGCGAGCGTGTCTCCAGGGTGTCAACGAGTGCAGTAATTAATGTTGCACGTGTTTAAACACAAGCAATTGACTTGACCGTTAAACATTCGAAATAACGATCAATCGATAACCATTCTTGGTCCTCGACGCGACGGAAAATTCGCTTTAACTAAATTCCCTTTTCACGTGTTTGTCGATGTTTCGCTTCGAGTAGCGTGTACAGTAGGATCCCCAATAACGTAGCAGAGATACGTACCGCTACGTTATAGGGATTCAACGTTATTCGAAACCAAGAGCGCAAAAACAGAACTAAATAAACAGCTTATTTTTTTTAAACAAAACGACAAATAATAAAAATGATATAAATCTTCCGTCCAACTTTCGTGGAGATCTTTGAAAGATATTTTTCAAAAATGAAGTAAATTCCTTTTCTGCAGAAAAATAACTATTCCACAATGTGCACTTTAAACACACCCTCTTTGCTTTTTTAAGTCAATGGAAAATTACAACAAACGAGTTGTAGCGGCCTAGGATTCCTCAACTACGAGTTTCGAACACTGCAAGTGGCTGCGCGCCTAACGTCGAACTCCGACGTTAAGCAAGCAGTGTGCGGAACCCAGCTAGGATGGGTGGTGATAGGGCCCCAGCCTTAGTTGGGTAGTTGCAACAACAAGCGGTTTGGGATAAAGGAATCGCTGCCATCGGCCTCCACGTTGGGCGCCAGAGAAGTAGCTCGCTCGTCATCCAACAAATACGGAACTCCAAATAAAATAAAATAAAATATAAAAAAACCAACTTTAGTCTCGTGAAACCAAACAGCTCCAAAGAGTCTCCTTCAGCAACTTTTTTTATCGCGTTTTAAACCTTTTGAATAAGAAATGCTCATCCTGTTTATGAACGCCACAACGATCATAGTGAAATTGGATCTTGATTGAAACCGAAAAAAATATTCACGCGTCATACGTTATACGTTATACGTTAATGGATGTGACGACGTTTATGCGAAACGGGAACAGAAATCGGGAGTGTAATTGCGAGCTCAGTTAATACGGTTACCGTGTGCACACGGGAAATTTTGACGAAGGACCAGGGGGTTTGGGGACCTTGTTTCCCGTCACCCTGCCGTCCATCGAGGCGAAGCAACGACCGATCGCTTTTTAATCAATTTTAAAAAGCAATTACACGCTCGTTAAGGACGAGGAGCAATGGATTGAAACCATACGAAATGTCTCTGCTATTGTTTTTCACCCCCCCCCCCCCGGTCTTGTAGATATTTGAAGAACGCATCGTTTTGAATAATATATAGGTCTGCTATTTTTAAATTTAAATTATTTAACAAATAATTACTGAAGCACAAAGTTTGAAAATAAGATCGGTAAATACACCTACACCTAGTATTCTCTGTATTTAGATATCTGTGGTGCTAGATGAAAAGCTATTTTAAATAATTCTATTTATTCTAACGTACAATTTCGAAAATGAGATATTTTACTTGATACAGTATTTTCTTTGAAAAATATTGAAAACAATTGGATTTCGTTTCGAAGTATTTCATTTATTTATTAATTTAATTCCCATATTTCAAATATTTTGCTAAAAGTAATGATTCATGTTCAGTATATTTGTGAGTACTTTGTATATTGCGTACCGAAAATTATGCTACACGAAGAGGTAAATTACTTTACGATTTATTCTTAGGTTTTAGGTCAAAGAGTAAATCGAAAAAAGCTCTTTACTCGTAGAATGACGCAATACTTTAAGCAAGATTGAAATATTTCGTTTCGTGCTTCGTATTATGGAAATAAATTGAAATAAATGTATTCGCTGGTTATTGTTATTATAATATTTATGTAATCCTTCAAACAGGAAATTTAATAAATAGGATCCTAATATCTATCCCATAATATCAACGCGCAAGTTGAATTAAGAAAATAATTAAATACTAGGTGAATTTGATAAATAAGCTTAATAAAATCTTTCTTCTTGGAATAAAAAAAAAAAAAAAAAAGAAAAAGAAAATGGAAGCCGAGGTCCAACAGACACACACGTGTTTCACGATAGCGTTTCCCGACGAATCGAAGCAGAAGCTTAACAAGCGCCTCGTCCTCGAGATTTTAATTTCCGACCGACATCCGACTTCATTTGTCTCGGTCTTAATCGAAACGAGCAGAAACGCGCGCTGCAACGAGGCCTTTTTGTTTTATTTGTGGATCGGGCCTGGACTTTGGCTTTTTCCCTCCAATAATAACGTGCCTACTGTTTCGAGGCTTTTCATAAAAACGAACCACTCGGTGGTTGGATCGCGCGTTTCCGCTTTTCGACAAGGGATCGCGCGTGACTCCGCGAAACGGAAATGAGACGGGAATTAAATCCGGCGAACAACGCCGATTACCAGGAGGAGAATGGAAATAAAGTCTCGTTGCGCGGAACGTCGAGGGAACAATTAGAGTTCCAGAGGACGCTTCGAGGAAATGAGCCTGTTCGATCGGTTTAGGAAATCGGATTTCGTCCTTAGGAGAAACCGAAGACCCGGCTATTTTCTTTGGAAGAAGAAAACCCATGGCGAGACCATCCAATCTAGAATCTTGATACCTCGATTAAACTCGAACGTTCACCATGATCGAACGATTCTGGCCGGAATTCGGCGCAGATCGATGAACGGTGGCAAAGCGTACGTATCGCACGACAGCCGAGAAGAACCCCCGTTCACCTCTACATCCTCCAACCGCGCCACGAATTCCTCCGACACGATTCGTTCTCAACTCGCCGCGTTTCCTCGTCCAACACTTCTCACTCTCTCCAGAAATTTCACCGACGTCCTCGAAATAGTTGCACCGTCCAACATCGAACCATAGCTCCACCCATAACGTATAACGTTTCGTCAACCCACGGCAGAAATACCATCGTCGGCAAACGTAAGTTCCCGGATAAATCGGCCGGCCCGCACCGCTCCAACGCGCCTCGATGACACAAGTGTGATATTACTTGCGAAACTTTCTTTCCCCTTTCGTGGTGTATACGCGACTATCCTGTCCTACGGTGGATCCGAGGATGATGATCCAGAGAAGGTCGACAGTTGGCTAACGATCGCGATACTAACGCCGTGATAGGAAAAGTTTCTCGGCCATTTTGGCGGAAAAATTCATTAAGCCGGTTTCACGAAGGAGGTGGTCAGCGTTTAAAAGTGGTCTCTTATCAATTACTGCCATGTGTCGCCACGTTGTTCGAACGAGAGAAGTTCAACTTTGAGCATGCGAAGTAAAAACCTTTAAGAAAATGCCGAGATGCGTAACGTCGTGAAATTTGATGAGTTATTTAAGATTTAGTTTTGATTTGTTTGTAGAACAATTGTGAGAAACACTGCTATCGATATCTTGAAACTTAATCACCAGGATTTTTATATTTCAATGATCGTAAAACGAACACGAAATCGAACTTGAATAAATTTGCCAAATGTTACGATAAGTACTCTATATAAGTAAATATGTATAAAATACGAGTACTCATATGCATTTTATGCAATATTGCAATTTTGTGCAAGTTCTCCATAAAAATCCCCATGAAAATTTTGTAGTTTCTAGAGATATACAAACCAAAGATCATATTTTGCCTTCATAGTTATGTAAATGTTTTCTATAAATTTTTTTAAAATACCGTAGATTGAAACTTTGATCTGTTTCCAAAAATTTGCAATATCTCTTCCGTAATTAGTTCACATTTTATCAGTTATCTAGAAACAATGAAAATTGAAAATTCTGCGAAAGGCAGTCTATCGTCGATAACAAATGGAACACGGAGCACAATGAGCAGAAGGATGGAAATCATTGTTCAAAGCAATGATTAAATATAGATGTCTGACTCGGGCTTGAAATTATTTACGATATTACACTTTCATCTTTGACGTTTTATCTTCTCGGTTATATTTTTTCTTTTATTTCTCTTTTTCTCAATCAAGCAGCTACGAGCTATTCGCAGATTAAACAAGAGAGCTGCGTAATAATTATTTCACACTCGACGTCGCGTTGTACTTCAACGAAATTCACGTGAAGAATAATGAAATAAAAAATGTGTAATAAAAATGTATTGCAGCGATTTGGAAGTTAAAACAGAACCTTCGATAAAGAAAACGAATCGAAAAGAGCCTTCGCTGGAAAGTAAATTTGAGAACGATTTCACGTTACTGCTTCCTCCTGATCAGAATTAAAATATGTGCGGCACGCATGCACGCTAAATTCTCGATACTTTCTCGTTATATTTTATCTCACATTTCTATCATGGAAATAAATGTGAACGTACCGATCCTCGTTTCTTTTATTTATCAATCGAGAAATTGGCGGTAATATTGATTCAGCTCTTGATCGACGTCGTACGTTCTACATTAATATGTGTTATTGATTTTCATTAATATTCTCCGCCGATTCCACCAATATTTGCTCCTGCAGAAATCTTCCATATAGTAAATTGCAATTTTTCGGCAGTAATTCTTTTCGTCATTTATAAATAAAAGAGCAGAATTGAGCAGAACTGAGAAACATAAATGCCAAAAGTGGAACATTTTGTTCCCTTTTTATTGAAAAAAGGTTGCATGTGACAATAGGATATGTTTGCTATAATATAAATGTTTCTTTTTTAATATGTAACACGCATATTACGCACACAAATTGTTTCTACAAATACCTTTTATTTGTCGATATTTCAAAGTGTCACAACTTTATACAAAAGATCACATAACAATCTACTTGCTCTCACTTTCAAGGATCTTGTTCCTACTTTGACTAATTTGTTTTTTTCCCCAAGATGCTTTCAGATCACGTAATGCGTGGCAAAGCAAAGATAGATTTATTCGCGAAAATTATAAAAATTCAAACGTCTCTAAGAAAGGAAATATTAAAAAAATTTTTTCACGACTGGTCTTGAAGATTGAAACTTTCTCTTTACGACGACCTCTTAAAACTTACTGCACAATTTTCTTTGTCGCCGTTTTATGGAACACCAAAGCTAAACGACGTACAAGAGATTCTAACATTTTTCGTCTGTCGTTTCACTAATAAAGAGAACGCAGTTGCCAAGAAATACATTCGGAATTTATTAAAGAACAGAAATTGAAAATGTCAGTTTTGGGGATGAGGCGAAGCTAATTCCGATGAAATAAGCATTAATCTGGATTGCAAACGAGGGAACAATCGACGCGCACCTCGAGCAAAATCCACCGATATTGTTGTCGTAGCTTATTCTCCCTCAACGTTTCTCCGCGGCGTTTGCAGCTGTGCGGAGAAATACACGCGTTGCACTCTCCTGGAAAGCGTTCAAACTTGTAAATTCTAGAATTCCGTGAAAGGTAGCTCGAATTGTGTCTCCGTTTCGTGCCAGTAAAGTGTGATTTTAAGGAAGACAATGCGAAAGGAAATAAAAGGAAGGAGAAGACTATTCTAACCAACGCGTCGCGATGTTCGGAACTTTTCTTTCCATGGACATAGAAGTTTCGCTTGAATTTCTAATTTTCCTGGCAAAAAGTCCCTCTTTGCTCTTTATCGATGTGTAATCATGCATTTGAAACCTTCGATCAATGGAACAGTTTATAATAATTGAAGACCGAACGCCATCCATCAACAGGTATTCGCGCAACGTGAATTATTCTTAATGAAAAGTGACTTACATTGATTGGCTTTTGATACGTTTGTATGATATTTATCGAATGTACACCATTTGTTCAATTCGAATTCCACTTTAGGCGTATCCGAGCAAAACGACATAGATTTAAAGATTTTGAAAGCAGAAATTGACTCTCACGAATCACGACTTCTAAGAGATGATCTATTTCTAACCTAAACCCTATTATGTTGAGTACATCTTCCAGCCTAGGTAAAGATATACCTCAAGCTCGTTTGTAAAAATTTCGTGATTAAATCTGTGTCGAAAGCTCCAAAATCAGCGTAAATAGCATATATCGTTCAAAACATGATTAAATATGTACAGATAAATTGGAGCACCATGGAATGACCAAGTTGATTAGTCAGAAACAGATACCCTCAAATATCTTACTCTCGTTATGTCGAGCAAGGATATTGATCTATAATTAGTAACATCGGTTCTGTCACCAGATATGGATACCGGGGTAACAATGCTTGCTTTACATTGGCTCGGAAAATAGCCCGAGGGCGAATTGAAAATAAGCCACGGAATCCTGGTCGAAACAAGCTCACAGTTTTTGAAAAGTATTGAAAGTGCTATCTTCGTTCATTTCTCTATATTTGCCTGACATATCTGATTATCATGTTCAAAGCAATATTAAAAATACGACTGCTATTGGAAACTAAATAAATCGAGCAAAAATGTCGCTAACAATAGGATCTACTAATTTTTAAATACTGCTACCAGCGCTACTACTCCAATTCTATAAACTTCTCGGTGAACATAATTTCATATACCGTGAAAATTCTATGCGCACAAACGAGTTGCGAGGAAACAATGAAATTTTTTATTTAAGGGCTCGTTTCCGAGGAAATCAAGTTTGGAAATTTATATTACAAGTACACTCGAATTTAACCAGTTTCCGGACTCTTCAAAGGACCTCGCGAACAACCTTTTTAACTTTCGTCAAACGAATTAGCTCTGGGGAGAATCAATTTGAAAATCCCGAAGCCAGCAGTGCACAAAGAGGTGTATAATTATTAATTGAGTGCAAAATTTGATTATATAAAAATGAAAGAACAGCTTCGTTCACAGGCAGATTATTCAGGGAAGCTCAATTAACCTCCTCGCAACTCTGAACGAGACGTCTCGCGATCTGATACCCCCAACGTTTAACGCTTTTATCGAGATATCTGGCAATTTGATATCAACCGATTAACTTTATAGACGAAATATTTTGCATCTCGTTTCTCGTTACTCGTAACGCGTAAGTTCGTTGTCATTTAAAAATATATAGACATCCTTCTCAATTTTCATCTCGGAATGAACATTGAAAGGAATCTTCAATAAATTCTCATCAAGAACACATTGCGGGACGTGTTGTTCCAAAAAATGTTTGAAATAAAACTTGTTCTGTATCAAGGGGAATATCTTACGATAATCGTCAGATTTGTTTAGGTGAAAGCTTCCTCGAAACCTCAAAATTATTTTCATTGTTTTTCTAAACAGAGTCGTATATTCTCTGCGAAAAAAGAATTAATGTATACATGAATGTGAAAAGTGATTACTTTTTTGATTAGTTTTAACTTTAGTTTTGTAAAAGCTATCGTGTAAACTTTTGCCAAAGAAGAAAAAGCTGTAATAACTTCTCACCAAAGTTATGCAAATATTCTTTTTTTTGTTATAGCTGCCGGTAGACTGAGTAAAAAAAAAAAAGTACAAGTTTCTATCTATCCCAAGTCATTCTTGGTAAAACAGTGACTTACAAAAAAATGGCACATAAACTAAGAAAAATTCAGACTCTCTGAGAAAAGACGACCGGTTTTTTATTTTTTGACAACAGGTTCAACATCAAGCGTTTTCATTTCGAAAACTTCCGACTTCGTATCTATCCTAGAGAACATTTAAATATACGTGTAACATGTACTTGGTAGCACGGTCCGATATAATTTAACAGAGGGTGACGAACACCGTCTTCGAGAAACACGGTATTCGCATAAAAGAACATCTCACTGGTCAGGGCCCTCGCAGAGGGAAAGAGAATCTGTTGGATATTGGGTAAGTGATCGATGGCAGCTCCAACGGGAATGTCTCTTCGTTTATCCGGCTCGCGAGTTTGCCGTTCCGTTTGCCACGAACTGATAGCTTGCTAAGGAAATATTTTTACGAACTCTGGGGGACGATTAGCCGGGCGGTGCAATTAAGCGATTCAAATCGTCTGCATTTTAATGGAACTGTCCGTGATCGTCGCGATCCTCTGATAAATGTGCTCGCCGCGCACGTGTTTTTACATTCGTAGATTGAAAGTGCTTGAAAACAATTGGAATCGCCTGATCTCGTGCACACACTCGCAGGGTTCAACCCCTGTTTCCTTGTCACGGCTTCTGCTCTGCGGGCATTCATAATTTTGGCCTCCCCTCCTGCAGGAGTTGACGTGATATCAGATTCGAAAACCAAGTACGGGAGTTACGGCTGGATGTCAAGTGTCACGGAAATTGAACGATACATTTTCTAAATCGGTACATAGTACGATCAATCACGAAAGTATACGTATATTATACAGGCATTGATTTATTCATTAATTAAAGTTGTATAAAGTTCGGAGTACCAACGATATTTCTTATATTCGTTTATTGGAAAATACACAAATGTATTTTTATTCTTTTATTATGTAACGAAATCTGTATATTGGTAATATTGAGTTTTGCAAGGCGTTCTCGATTTATTTACAATATTATAGAAATAGTCTAATTTTAACGAGTGAATTATTTTTAAGATTCGTACTGTGTTCGAATGTGTACAAAATCTTCCCTTTCTTCAGATATTTGAAATTTGATAGATGTATGTAAATTTTTGTGAGTGATGATAGATTTGTATCTTTGATGAATATTACAGACAAAAACGGAGAATATTATAATGAACTTCAAAAAAACCAAATAATGCTTGTAAAAAAAGAGGGATTAGAAATAATCTATTACACAATATCTGACGTGTCTATCTTTGCGAATATGAAGAGAAATTTCTAACCGCACGAGTGGCACATTGCTAGCTCAGCAAGTGAGATCAGGTATGCACGTATTTCAGGAATTTATATTTATATTTATATGTCTTACAATAAATCTTCGTTTATTTACTAATCAAACACTGAACAGTTCTAATTCGGCTCAAAATCAATCGATAAAATTTCATGGAAAATTTACCGAGAGCAAAGATTATTTTTACAACGTGACCTCAATCTTTAATAAAAGATTCTTCTACTGTACTAATTTATCGAATATAATTATTACTCTAATTCAAGAATAGAACTGCTCTTATGAAATGCCACTGCTAAAAAAAAAAAGGGAGAGACTGATTGTGAGTCTGCGAGATATTTCACATCCTGATCGATACACACACGGTGTTCAAATCTTCAGAACTTGCCCCTGATTCACCCTATCTTTTCTTAGAACTGCGTTCCACGGCCATCTACGAAACTTCTACAAACTACCGTCGTAAAAAACGACCCACGTTGTCGTAGGTGCGTAGCTGCTGTCGGAGATATTATCACTGAAGTGCAACAGTAATTCATCGCGTGGGTTCCAGGGCTCGAACTAACCGAAACAATCATATTTGAGAGCGCAGCTGCTTCTGATCGCAGGATACGGGGAAAAGCTTCTCGTTATTATTTCCCAAGAGCACGCCGGAAGGCTCGCGATCGCGCGGCCTCATCCACGGTTCGAAGCGGAGTTCCCGCGGCGAACGTATCCATTTCGCGGGGCCATCGCGGAGATATTTCATCGGCGGCCCACTTCGGCAAGAAATCGAGCAGAGCGTATCTCGGGCCAGCCTGCATTTGTTTCGACGAAGCTCGCCTCGCCCTTTTTCCACCGCCCTGCTGCTGTCTGCTAGGAGAGCAACAGTTCACCCTTCAGCACACCCTTCACCTCGTCATCGAGCTTTGTTCGCTCAGCCGAGTCGATTTTTCCTCGACGCGAAACGTCTCCCGACGAAACGTTGCCCGACCGTGAGAATTTAAGGGCGACCCCACCCTCCCCCCGCGCGTCTGGCTTTAACTCACTCGTTACTCGCTGATGATATTCCTACAGTGAAAAATATTCCCGGTGTGACAGCTTTTGTAGTTTTGATCTACAATCGCCTGCGATTACGGTTGAGAGTATTGTCCTTTTTGAGGCGAGCGAAAATTGTTCTGCACTGTGAAGCGGAAGTGGAATTGTCGCGCACCAGTAATTAATTTTTTTCTCGTCGTAGTTTTGGGAGATTTGTTCTATTTCAAAAATAACTGGCTGCTTAATTATTCTTAAAAATCGTTTCCTTCGTTTAAATTAAAAATCGTGCGTTTGATCGTAATTAATAACTTGACGTAAAGTTTGATTTCAAATATCGGGTATAAATGAAGATAAATACTAGACTTTTTCAAACATAATTCTCTGCTAGTATTTATCTGAAAATTCAGTAAATTCTATTTCTAATAAGTATTTTGTTCTTTACGGATATGGAACCGAGTATTTGCTTGAAAAATCACTGGTGATTATTAATGTAGGTATAAGAAGATAACCGAATACGATAAATATATTTATACGCGTAAACAAATGTATGATATTCTACATTGTAACAAAATAAAAACGATACATATAAACGATATAATCGCCATCCATTTTTGATGTATAAAAACTAATAAATTAACATTTTCCAACAGTTGGTGGATCCTTTTTATTATTACAATATTTTCGACATTTGAAAAGTATGATACAATGTTGCTGGCATTGTCAAATATTCTTCAGCAGTATCGTGTATTCAAGCTGCAAACTTTTACGCGTTTATCAAATATTTTTATATTTTTTATTTTTAAATTGCAGAGAATACGCATAATACAAAAGACTATTTTTTAAATTTTATTTTAAAAAATGTGAATTTGCTTGGAAATCCACAACCTACATACATATATATGTATTTGTTCCGGAAATTGTGTGCGTAAATATATCATATTCTTGCAAACACGTTAATAATTTAATAAATATTTAAATTACTTAAATACACTTTCTCCGACAAAATAGTGATTTCACTCCTCACTTATTACTCATTATGCCATTAGGTCTTAGCAAATTCTGTTCCACAATTTTCTCATTTTTCCCAAATCTTCGTCTTATTATCTTCTTGTAATTTCAGTCAGCACATCAAAATTATTTTGATTTATCATTACCCTTTGAGCACTTAAAATTATTAAAAGTTTAATATTGAAGTACCAAATTAATAATGCATTCACGCTTAAATATAGTCCTTTCGATGTATTTAATCAACATATTTACCGTAATATGTTATTCTCTTTGAATCTGTAATAATTAACTATTTCATTATTTTATTATTAATTGTAGGATTATCTGCACTACACTCTGGCACTAAACACTCAAAGAGTCGACTGTATAATTTCGTGTACAAATTGTTGTTAGGTATTTAATACTGGAAGATAGATTGTTGAAGTGTTAGCTTCTTTTCGAAATAGTAAATTGAATTAAAATAAATATTAGAAACCAGAATATTCTAACAAATGAATCATAATGGGTTGGGTCTTCGATCACGTCCGAAATAGGTCGGATTTTATTCTCTGCGGATAAAGTTTGATTTCCTCCGGACTTTTATCTTCCGAGGTACATGCAGCGATGATGAATCGGTAGAAGTAAAATTTAATTAACAACGAAGAGTAATAAATAGCGTAGAAAATCCTCTCACCGAGAGTTGCTCGACAGCGAATGGGATTTTTCACAGTGTAATAAAAATTTTGCAATAATAGATATCTGATGCAGCGCGCTCAGAGCAATAAAAACGAAGAAGAGCGTTCTTCCTAAAAAAAAAAAAAAAAATGTTTCAATAGAGAGAAAAATAAACGAGATTAAAAACATAAATTTTCAGATACTAGGGGGAAAGAGCGTAAAAACAGGATCTGGGTAATCGAAGCCACGCGTGCATTGGCCATCATTGCAAATCCTCGGAGAGGAAGTAAAGCTAAAAAATTCAAAGGATTCCTTGGAAAGTTCTCTCTTCAGTTGTGCGTGAGTGAAGCGGCGAACGTGTGTGCCGCCGGGGCGCCTCTAACTTTTCAGCGAAACGAGCAACAAAATTCCTTGAAATCTGAGCGAAAACTCGTCTAACGAATCGCGAAATTAATGATCGAAAAACGAGACACGAGAGTCGGTAGTAAAAAGGATAATGAATATGGTAAATCTTCCAGATTTAAATTTCTTTTTATGATTTGGTTTGCAATAATCCTTTCGTAGATAAGACTGTTGCGTGTTTAGTTGAATTTAATACATATTATGAAAACAACTTAAACAAAAGTGGTCCTCTAACAAAAATAGAGATCAAAAGTGATCAATAGTGAATGAAAAGAGAATCAATAGATTCTGTTCTTTAGAAATAAGAATTTGCTGTTTTTCACAAGATGCGCAATTATTACGTGTCCATATAATTCACAAGTGAGTCATTTAATCCATGTTTTGTTAGTTTATGAAATAACGTCTGTTGCAAAATATTTATATCATGAGTTCTATAAGAAATTATAAGACAATGAGATTTGAAACTCGAGATTTCTGACTCATGTCTCTAATTTCCGGGAACCATATTATCCTTTATTATGAGAAATCGATATGTCGACATAGTCTTGGAAATTGATACATCGACCAAGTTTACATTAAAAAATATCAAAGATTTATCAAACCTCCCAACAGATACACCACAACACACAACTCTTCAACTTCCAGAACTTGCAAGAAATATTTCAGAGAACTTTCGTTCCGCGGGTTAAGCTATTTATGCTCGCTACCGTTAGTCAAAGAACAACGTGACAACATTTAATCCTGGATGTTTCAGTTAGAAATAGGAAAATCGCGGACGAAATTACCGTAACAGGAAACCGTAGTATCCACCCTCTACCCGAATATTTTCCATTCCGGATTTCGGTTTCGAAACGTCGCTGCGATGCTCGTAGTCGGGCAGCCTCGGGTCAACCGCACAATGCACGCGAATGCGCTAAATAATGCAAGTTTCCCACATTAAGGGAACTCTATAAATATATTACACGTCCAAGCGGCGCGCAGACGCCGTGACGAGGATTACATTCTCGCTGTAATACGCGGTAATAAGTAACAGTTGGCTAGTTTCGCCAAACGCGATACCTGCAACCCACCGTGACGACGACGGTCCGTGGAGCAAGGAGGAGAGTGCGTGTAGCTAGCTGATGGGAAACGATTGGAAGCGAAAACGAAGAAACGAGAGAGCTTCGAAGAAACGAGAGAGCTTCGAAGAAACGAGGGTAGAGAGGAATTTAGAGGAGGACGGGGAATGTGCTCTATGTTTCCAAAGACCGGTTTCAATGTTCGATGCACCGATGCGCGCGGGATGCGCATCGACGCGTGCGAATCGCAACGTGTATACTCTTGCGAGCCGCAGTAATAACGCGGGATGACGAATAACGCGCCACCGATGCATTATGCAATAGACTAAAATATTCATGATCGCTGTTTCCTGGCCATTGCTATTGAACCGTGGTTGGCCGTGATTTGCCGCGCGGGCATCGATGAACGCGCCCCGATCCCCCACGTTCGAAAAATCACGACTAATATTATACTACGAATAATATTGACCTTGTTCCACCGCGAAAACGAAAATTCGAATAGAAAATGAAACTTTCCGACCATACGGCGAACTGCTTGCGTTTCCTACATTTATTTCTTCCTTTTAAAGGATCATTGATAAATAGTGTCTGTACAATGCGTGAGCTTTGTAGCACAACGGACTGCTTGCGTTTCGATGTCAAACGTTTATAAATAATTTTCAAGCGGTTTGCAAATACCTGATGAAAGTACGAACGTGTACGAATGTTCGTTGTTTCCCGGCGACAATCTTTTTGCTCTTACCTGAAACAAAAGAGACAAGCAGCAATATTAGTTGAAACATTCCGCTATTGAATACTGGAAATTGTCAATAATGGCTTGATTGACAAAGCAGTGGTTACTGCCGCACGCAAAATGACTTGTATTTCTGTCATTTACCGCGAGAAATATCATGTGTAGACGCAGAAAGAATTGGGAGAGACCCGTGATTTCGATCAGAGCAATGAATTAGGTCTACTCAGGATTTTCAATACAGTTTTTAATACGAATGAAATTTAATTACAAATTTTATTAATAACAATATGGCATGTAATATATTGTACCGATAATAATTTATATTGATCGCGCATCGCATAAATATTTGAAAGAGACAAGCGATTTTTACAGAAATAAAACTATGTTATTTATTTTCTTTACTGCGAAAAGAAAAATTACTTACACGCAGTATGTCTGCCTACTTTAAATAGTTCATAAAATTTATTATTAAACTTTGATCAGATCTTTTAATTTCACTAAAGTCACGTAAAATAAAGAAAATCGAAAGTGGTAAGCAGGGCGAAGCAGTAATTCATATCATAGTATAATAAATACTTCAATTTCTTGAAATTTTATGATATTGTGGAATTTACGTAGAAGACATCACGATGACAAAATATTAAGGAATTTGTTCTTGGAATTTCCTTTCATAACTCTGATATTAAAAAAATGGAATTTGATAGCACGGATTTATTGAAAAGAATTGCGAATGAAATTTCGCGTTAACGGAATTCGTCCTCAACGAATCAATTGAGCGTTCAGTTTCATTGGAAACGAAATTATCATTTAACGTTCTCGTTTAATAAGTTTTTCCTTTGACGACGAAATTACTAATTTACGCGACGTCGACGCTTTATTTAGAAGAATTCAAATTTTCATGCTGGCTAATCAGCTTCGAAATGAAATTATTAAGTGTGTAAATTAATTAATGTCCAATGTAATTTCCATTTAGTGTTTCAATGTTTACGTTTTCCAAGCAGCCCTTGACCAAAAAGTTTCGTGTTTCTAGTAAATTTTAATTTATCAATCAAACAAAATTTAATTTATACGGAATAGCAATTAATAATTTTATCAAATTACTACATGTACATATTAATAATTTATATACTGTTACACATGATATTCCATTCCATTGTACACGAGGTTGAGAATCGAATATATTTTTACGCTAGAATAGTTACGAATAATGAACAATTAAACGTGCCATTACAAATGTGCCATTTACAACAGATTCAGATCATTCAAAAATAAAGAAGATGATAAAACAGTACACATTATATACCAGAAAAGCTGTACTTTGTAATCAAAGGAAAGAAAGCAAAAGTTATTAATTATGTTAATATTATTCATCCATGTGACATTAAAATATACAAATTACGTTCAAACCTTCAATAGTTTCTCAGAAATACAAAAGACACTGAGAATTGTAAGTGACTCTAATTTTTTGGCCAAGGGCTGTACATCTACTTCAACTGACAATGAGTTGGACGGTTTCATTCTTGCACGAGATAATGAACGTCTACTAAATTACTTCACTTCGCCTTTTATTTTATTTTCGTTGCGAAGAACCTTACTAAACACTCGAATTTCAGAAACCGAATAATTAAATCGCGCCAAAGCAGACGTTACAGTGGACTAAATGCGAGTGCCACGAATTAATTTGCACAGGAAGACAAACGTTGTATTTGGATTTCACAAGGTGTAACGTTTCGTCTTTGATACCTGGCGAAAACGTGAGCGCATTAAGAGGGATACACTTGGAAGTTTAAAATGACGTCAACAGATCCGCAGCTCTCATTTTTAATGCCTTTCTCCGGCTGTCCTGCGACCGAGATTAGCCTGTTTCTTCTTCTCTTGGGATAGTTATATTCCCTTTCCCGTCTCTCCTGCCGCGACGTAAAACACAGCAAGACGGGCAGGAATGTTCTTCGCGCGAGAAAGAGGTCGCGCTTTGCTTTTTCTGCGAGAATTTTACTTCGTCGCGGTGGCAAGACCAAACGGAACGACTGTCCGGTAAGTTCCTGAAGAAGCGGCCCTCTTCCACGGATGTTTCTTTTGATCCTCGGGCGGTCGGTTCGCGCGAGTTTTATCTTTATTTTCTCCTGTACCAAGTTAGCGTCGAAAAACACGTGAATAATGCAATAAATACGTCGGTCGAGCAACGCGGAGAAAATAAAACGGTTGCTTCCGCGCGGTGCTGGTAGAAGTTTGCGTTTTTTCGAGAAGAACAAACGTTCGTTATGACAGATTTTTTTTTTTTTTTTAATATCATGTTATTTCGCAACGCGGAAGTTCAGGTGGCGAAGCTCTCAAAATATATTTCTCAAGTTCTCTGACCTCCAATCACTACACTATAATTTATATATTTAATCTACTTTATAACTTTTCGAAATTACCTAGAAATGACCAACAGAATTCAGCATATTTTCGGCAACGACGAACTAATAAAATTGGCTACTTCTCGTGGTCGGCGTGAATTCGTGTTTTTCCGAAAGATTAGATACCAACTGTTTTTCGCAATAAACGAACGAGAGCAAACTTCCACGGGTGAAATCCGGCTGTCAACCAGACAGCTCGTCAAATACAGATTTTATAAATAACGAAATCGACCGGCACGAGCAATCACACGGATTTTTTGGAAAATTACGAGACCGAACGGTCGAGCGTCGACAACAAGAGAGAGAGAGAGAGAGAGAGAGAGAGAGAGAGAGAGAGAGAAAGCAGGAGAGTTTCGAGACAAGCCGCGATTAATCATTCCGATAACCGAACGAATGTAACCGACTCGAGCGTTCTTTGTTCTTCCATTCTTTTTTCCCCGCCGACTCGCGTGTATGTGTGCGTGCGCGTACGCTGGAGAGAAAGAGAGCCGACGAACGGCGGGGAAAAGGCGAAAGGAAATTCGCGTAGGCTGGGGCTGTTCTCCGCTGGGGGATGAAAGCGCGTCGGTGGGGAAAAAAAAATAAAGTCCCAAGCGAAAGGAGGGGAAGGAAAAGAGGGTGGGTGGAGGCGCGATAGAAACGAAGAAGAAAAGCGCGAAAAAAAAAAGAAGGCGTTGGCAATGAACGTCACGGCGGGGGCGAGAACCCGTTTGAAGTGTGGCCGGCATAATTTAACGGCGACAGGGGAAATTTCCAACCGACGAGCGCGACGAACCTACCCCAACGAACCTCTGTTTGTTTTTCGCGCGCGGACGCGGCTGTTTTCCGGCGCGACCGTTGAATGTCGACGGAAATATTTCCGGAGCGGGGCGCCGCAGTTTATTACGAAAAACGGACGTCCGGCGTTCGCCCTTTACGCGAATTTATTCCCACGTTTCCCGCGGTGGAAAAACGTCGCCAGCGACGCGGCGACGTGAACGACGCCGTTGACGAGCTACAGAGACATTTTAAAACGTGCTAATGGCTGCTTGCTGCCCGACACCCCTCCCCCTCCCCCTCCCCCAGTTCTTTTTTCCCATTGTTCGAGAAATTAAGCGGAGGCCATCCCCCGCCGCCTTCAACTTCCGAAACGATTGTTTAAATCATCTTTTCCTCGTGGAAGGACCCGTGTTATTTACCACGTTCCTGATTGCTTCCGGATAACGACCAAAGTAATTTAGAATCGTGTCTAAAAGTGTCTCACCCCGAGGGCTCGCCGTCGCGCAATCAACGAACTCCGTAACACCCGGGGAACCCGAGACCCGAGTTCACCCGCACGTTCCACCATTTTCTAACTGTATCAAAGGATTTCTCCTCGTTATATCCGCCGGCGGATTAATCTTCGAAGATCTAGCGCGCCAAGTAGCTACTAGCTTAGTTATCTTAGTTGCGCGAATCGTCGTCAACCGGTTACTCGCGGAAGAACAATCGCAGCTACATACATACGGCGTCCGGTTATTTCCACGGGAGAAAATTGGAAGAAACACTCGTTACTTTTTCTTCGTTCGCTCGTTACTCGAGAACTTACATCGCTCGTTCAACGAGAATTTATTATACATACATAGGCTCCTGTTACTGAACTTGATCAAAGGAAAAGTTTAACTATATTTCACGTTCAATTTGACGATTTTATAAACTGACAAAACATCGAATAATTCGACGATACATGGTTGTATCATTATTATTGTTTTCGAGCGATTTGCCTTTGCCTTTGATCATCAAAGAGCGCGCCCGTCTACCGTATTGTATTTATTGTGTAACGCAGTCGGAGATATTCACAGAGAAGATATCAAAAGGAGCAGACGTAATGAGTTTACATGACATTTTGACAGTTCATTATATTCATATTACAGAGCTTATATCTTGTTCGTTGTAACAAGACTTCTTTTATCGAGTGCAGTCTCCGCTCTGCTCGACGGAGCTTTGTGCTTGATAACAAATTGAATTTATTGCCTCGTTTCTTATTGCAACTGAGAATGGCTGCTGCGACAAATGAACAGCGTCGTTTTTAGATAATTTCAGTACATTGAGAGGGAAGCAATTAAAAAGTGCTGAAAGTTTACGGTGATCTGATTCCAAAATTACCACCGTATTTATAATATAATAATTTGAGGCTAACTCCTTTCTACATCACGTAAAAGCATCACATTTTGTTTCAACGAAATAGGATAAATTGTAAAAAATGTTCCTGCTACAAACTCATCAGCGGCAGGTTGCACAGTGTACAAAGTAATTACACTGGTCTGCAAAATTTTACTTTATTTCTTAATCGCTAAAGTTTAATGGTATTTTTTTTTATGCCGAATTCAAACGTCTATCGTTCGAAGGGAAATTCAAATTTTCAACTTCCAAGCATCTCTCTCGTGCTTTGGGCGGAAAAATTACTCGTGAAAGAAGCACGCTCGTAACAGGAAATTAAAAATGTGTTTCCAAACAGTTTTCAGATAATGATGATCGATATTCCAACAGAATCCAATATCCCGGCAGAATCAGAGCTTTCTAAAAATATCGTCTTTCGTTCCTGACGCGACGATACGGGAAATATACATCGCGGCAGCTCTGTCTGATATTCGCGTGGGTTGCCATCGCAATTACTTCATCCCGACGGCCAAGAGAATATAGTCCGCCTTCCGGAAGGAGCGGAATCGAGACGAGAACGTTGGGGAAAACGTCCTTTGTATCCTGTTGCTTACCACGCTTCTACGAAAGTCTGACTGCGTTCGATCGAGTTTCTGGTCTCTTTATCCTCGCGTACAGCCATCCCTTTTCTCCTCTCGATTTACACGCAACCCCTCCGTCTGCGTTTCGCGACTCCTCGGCGTTCGCCTCTCTCCCGCCTTTACGCTTCGCGGTATTGTTTCGACGGATCAATGGCGAGAGTGCGTACCGCGATCCCACGACGCGGCTCTCACACGCGATCATCGTCACCGAGCCAGCAACGATTTAATTAGGATCGTAACATTATGAGTCAGACTGCAACCACGTACGTGATTTGTGGTAAAATTTGACGTGCGTCTTCGACGTTCCTGTTGATGGTAAGCGAACGGTAATCGACCAGCTTTCCCATTGTTCGGAAAATCATGGAGTGGAGCGAGTCGTACATTTTTTTTTTTTTTAATATTTTTTTATATCTTTTATATTTTATGTGAAACCATTAACTAATTGAACCTGATATACAATGGCTCTTCGTATCTCATGTTTTGGGGGTCATTTTCATGCCACATTCTACCATATCGATTCTATTATTAATAATAGGAATTAAAATCAGAAAAATAACGTTGTTACATCTGCACTGAAGATTATTTATCGAATTGAACGCGAACGCTTTCTTGCAAACTATTCTTAAAAGAGGACCAACTTAATTTTTAACTGTAATATAATTATTTTCTATATAAATTAACATTATGTGTTACAGACTTCTAAATTAGCATTTAGTTTATGTGAATTATAAGTTAAAATTATAATTATTAGTTTATGGGAATTATATGTTAAAAATTAACAATGCAGAACGACACAGTTTCAGCTTATAAAACATGTAGAAATTATTGTTGCTTTAAATTAACGGGGGCTGTAAAATAACAAAAATCTAAAACTGATCAAATTATTAATCATTGCAATGGGAAAGCTGTATTTCGAAGTATTGAAGATTTCCAAGAATTAATTTCCGTATCATTGACGACCGAGAGATTAAGCGATGACTAATCGATATCGAGACAAAAACTCGTTAATTAATTAAACGTTGGTCGCGTGCACATCAATCAAACTTTCAAAGTGAATTTTTAAATAATATCTCTGAATATTCCAATTGTTCAAACATTATAAATATTTCTAACAATTTAATTTGTAACGAGTAAACAATCAATTCTCTTTTACAACGTTTCCAAGTACTACTATTTCAAACTTTTAATTAATCATTCGTAGCAATCGAGTCACCAATCCCATCAATCCCCTTCCATAATATTTCCAAGAACTATTTCAAACTTTTAATTAATCATTTGTAGCAATCGAGTCGACGCAGTAATACATTTCTAGGAAATTTCAATTAATAGTTTCGCGTCGATCAAAAATACAGAAAAGTACGCATTGAGGTTTAAAACATTCGAGATCATCTTGATATTTCGAAATATTTCAGATTTCCTCTTAAATGGCGCAATTTTTAAATGAAACACTTTCTCAGTAAAACGCGTAATTTTGAAGTTGTCCGTGGTGGACAAGTTATGTAACTCAACTTGTATTGTAATAACTGTACTGCGTTTCACGAGTAAATGTATATTGCTAGTTACGCGGATGTTAAGCTTAACTATCATGCTGACGTTTAATGTTTTGCAATTAGTGCAGTTTATTTGATCCGCTAAGGTAATATTAGCGTAATATAATTACAATTGTCACAGAATTTTGTAATCAGTTGTGACGATTTGCAATTGTAATTGACGACGAAGAACGGCAATCATCCAGGTTTCCCATTGTTTGGAAAACTACCGACGTTGTACACGCAATAGTTGCATTCTGTGAATTTCATGAAATTGTTAGTCGTGCGGATTTGCTAAAAGCAAACTGCCATCACGCACGTGTTTAATACTTTGTAATCAGTGCCATCTAATTTATAATATTACACTCGTTTCTAATTAGCGCTCCGTTGACGCCATCAAGAAAAAGATATCATGAAAATCAAAACGATCTTCACGGAATTCGAAATTCGCAGCGAAATGCTTCCGCATCGATCACGATCGGCTCTACGTTTCACTCGCACGGACTCGCATCACCTTCGCGAAAGAGGTTTCCATATCCACGCCAACCTAATTATCGTCGATTTCCCACTCCTGTCTCGCTTCTAGCTTGCACGTTCCCACTTGGTTCCAAATGAATTCCACAATCCGGTAAACTACAAGCGTTCATCAATCTCGTCGCACACAACAGGCGAGACACGTTGTAACTTCTCCGTCAGCAGCTCCGAATGCTTGTACCCGGTGGGGAGAGCGCGATTCCAGTATCGCGACAAACCGACCCAAGTTTCAATCTGTCCCTTTCTCTCAGCACCGACGGCAGAGAGAGGGTTCGATCGCGCGAAACACCATGGCACAAAGTCGAAGCAATCTACACCGAAACGCGACTCGTCATTATTGCCCGCCCGGAGCGCATCGCACTCGTCATCGAAGCGTCTCTTTCCCGTCGCAGCCGGTTGTCAAAAAGAGGAAGCTTTCGCGCAAAGGGACACATGTTTACGTCGTCCTGCGTCCCACAAGCGGAATTACACGGATGGGAGGGGAGGTGGACGTGGCGCTCGGCGTCGACACGATGTATCAGGAGAATTAAATTTAATGAATCCCCATAACACCGAGCCAACTGCATTATCCGTGCGCACCACCTCGGCGTACTTTATCCAGCTTATACGACCGCCAAGGCGAAAGCTTCTGTAATTTGATTTGCCAAATGCACCTGCATCGCCGTGTCGCCGCCGCCCCTTCGGCTAATCCGGACTTTTTGCCGTTCGACCGAGCTGAAAGCACGGTCCGTGCGTACGGGGGATTGGCCGGCACCGGGGAAAAGGCGCTTTTGTCCGCTACGTTGGATTATTGTCCTTCGGAATTACCCTCTCTCCCCTATGTTCCCGGATTAACTGACAACTTTTCCGCCAACTTCCACCCGCTAATTACCGCCTCTGACCCTTTCACCGGGGCTATCAAGCTCGGGTCGCTATTAGGTTCCGCGATCTCTGATTTCTCGCGACAGTTTTTCGCGATTACGGTTCGTTCGCGGCGTATCGCGGCTGTACGCAACATCGCGCTGACATTTAACGCCGGAAGCCAGGGGGGCGGCGAGAAGTTTCGTACAAGGAAAAATACTTAGCGCTGGAACGCGAAATCGTCGAAAACACGAATCCACAATTTGCACGGGCGCGTGTTGTTCCCGACAACTTTCTTCGCCCCGAGAACTCGCCGAGACCTTACCCGGGGAAGGGAGCCATCGCCATCGCCATCGCCATCGCCATCGCCATCGCCATCGCCATCGCCATCGCCATCGCTCAGCAAATACGCAAGAAGTTTCTATAAATGAACGATGAACGAACTTTCCTTCGCTCTATCGTTTCGCCGGCGTGTTGAATAATTAATTGCAGCAGCGATATGCTCTTCCTAGTTTCTTACACTCGTCGTTGCACGATCATCGAGATACCGATAGCCATCGAACCTCGTTTCTCTGACTCCCGAATTCGCATTCGGGCTACAAGCTTTCGTTGCACTGAAGTGACACGACGGCGAACGTTCCCTGGTTAACGAGCCGCGATCGCCATCTGTTAACAGCCATTTCAACAGGGACACCGAACTCGTTTCCAAGCGTACTCTCCCGTAGCCGGAGGAGTCTTCACTTTAACCGGAAAACTTCCACCGCGACTTCTCTTCGAGATTCCTCTCTTGGCGAACAGCTGCGGGGTTAACGATTGACCTATTGTAAACAGACGCGAATCGAAGACTCGAAGTCGGGCTAACGACCGACCCTCCGGATACGAAAGATCAGCTTTCCTTCGAGTTTTACTTCCTCGGGAACAGTAAGCCCCCTGCGGCACGACAACGGCGCATTAAGCAACGGCGCGCAATTTAGAAGGTATTGTGCGGAATTTTTCTGATACGACGATCTCGGAATTTGCATTCTCCAAGCATCTCACCGAAATTCGCAGCAGCAACGAACACAACGGTGCTCCTCCGGCTGTCTGCTTTTCCTTAAGAAGATTTACTTCAACCAACCAACAGTCTCTACCTAGCGGAATATCGCACGACTGTATCGTTATGTCTGTTCTAACTACATTGTCTAGCGTACGCCGCAGTCGATTCCGTTTGTACGTGTATTCAAACGGAGTGTTCAATCGTGCTCTGCGCATAATTACGTATATTTCACGAACTACGTATTACCTAAAGAAGATTAGAGAAAGAGGGGACACGAGATCGGGAGGAGGAAAGAATGATCTGTAATTTGATATTTACCGTTCTCGTATCTCAAAAGTACGATCTGCCTATCGGAATACGTCAAGTATTATCAACTTAATTGCAAATTGTTTTAAAATAATTTCAGGAATACTCCGTGCCTCGTATATGAAGCAACATTGCAACATTAATTGAATAATAACTGCTTGTTCACGAATAATATTCCTAAGCAGATAAATAAATATTTCAAGAAATTGCCCAACAGATAACGTGTTACTTATTTTCTAACGTTTAAAACGCGTGAGAGAACAAGACCACGATAAACGCGTGCAAACATTGATTATAACTATTGGCGCTGATAACGTATCATGCAGAAATTCAAGTGTTTCTTTTGTTCTTAGTAGAAAAGCTTTGTAAATACGTTTCACTCTGCATCCTCGTGTCACCACCCCCCTTCACCTTACTGCCAGCGTTTCTACTTTTTCAACTGGCCTGTTGAAACGCGAACTTTTCGCACAATATCGAGCCAATCGTTATCACCTTATAGACTTTCCACAATGGAACAAACCGTTTACCACTATGATCGATATCGGTGTCGTTAAATCGTTGGCCGAGATAAATCCATCTTAATTAGCAACACCGCGACGACGAGCATCAATGACACGATTAAATATTCATGACGACCAACCGATCGGCCGGAAATCGCGGCCGTGTTTGTAGGTAACGCGAATTTTCCACGTAATTATATCGCGCGTTAACGAATACGCCAGTTCGCAAATAGCGACAACGCGTCGACGCTCGTTTATTAACGCGTTTCTCTGTCGCGCTAACGATCCTTGCTTCAACCATCTCCTCGTCTGGCGTTACAATTACTGACACCTTCTGGCTCACTCAAGGAAATTAGTTAATCAGTTGACTCGTACATACTCCGTGGCATTGCTGTTATCAACGCGACTGTCGCTTCCAATGCGATTTGCATGTAAATTGCCAGAAAAAGTACAACATAAAGACGACTAACAGCATCAATGACCACGATTACGATCGTACTTTGAAGAATATAATATTTGACACGATATTTAATTTTATTTTCTATAAAAAAAACTCTGTTTCTTTATTTAACTCTCCACAGAGAGAAATCTATCGTCGTTTACGTCCTGGGCAAAATTTTATTCGTGAACTTTTTCGGAGTAAATTTTTTATTCTTTCCTAATTTTCGATTTATTAAGTAACGCGAAATTTTTTCGCCTCGAGTAATACAAGAGTTAATGAAAAAGTGATATAAAAGGACGATTCACAGTATTTGACTACGAACGGTTAGAACAATTTAACACAAATACTGCTGCTTCTTCGGTGTATTAAAAAGTTTTGTATTTCTAAACACAATCATTCTTCAACTTTTCAGTAAGCGCAAACGCACGCTCAAGGTGCTCAAAAAATCCTCTCGTTTCCTCCCTCTGAATCATTTGTCTTATTGTAGCTAATCTCGAACCTCGTCTGAACGACAATACACTTAACCTACTTCGTCGACTGCCAGAACTTGTCCGCTGCACTCCCGTAGTCGTCCGCCCGTAGTCCTCTCCCTGTACCTTTCGAAGCGCGACGCGATCGATGAGCGATGAAATTAAAAGAAAAGAACAAAAAAAAAAAAAAAAAAGAAAAAACAGAGCGATAAACACTCCGGGGATTGGTCCCGTTTCCAATAATATCCGCCACGGGGCGACGCGTCGCTCGCTCTTCGCCAGCAATAAGGTACGGCCTGACCGAGTTTTACGATCGGAGAACTTGAAGGGTGGTAGCCACCCCCTTTCGACCGGAGCGTTATCGGACCCGACTCGCGATTGCTCGACGGCTTACGATGAAGGCTGCTCGTCCAAGTGTCGCGGATCTCGGTGACAAATCGTCTGTAGCGAGCAACGTTATGCCTATGAGCGCGTGAACGATTAACACGGCGCTCGATTTGACCGAGATATACGATCGGGACAGTCAGCTGTGCCGATTCGTGGGTATCGTCTTCCATCCGTGCATTAGTTTGATTAAAAGACCAGAATGCCAGCGATTATTCAATGGAAACATTTGCACGCTCGACTGAAAAAATTGTCCTTTCCCGTTGCTATCTCTTTTCTCTTCTTCCTTTTTTTTTTTTTTTCGTTTGACGTCACACGCAAAAATTGCAAAAGTTGCAAAAATTTCTATGGTAACAAGTGCGATGTCCAGATGGCAAAATACCGTGTCCAGCAAAATCGCGTCAAATCCGGCGATTTATCGCAGCGCTGACTCGAACGGGGTTGCCATAACAGGTAGCTAGCCTGGTGCGCGCCGCCGTAAAATTTCCGTGACCATCCTCGTAAAAGTCACTTAGGCCGCGGCGGGAACCGTAGTCGCTGTTTCGCTGATGACACGAAACACCGTCGAGTGTAAACCGCAACCGTTTTCGAGATAATAATAACTGACGATGGTCGACACGACGGGGTTGTTGCATTGGCGAAGCAATCTTTCGCTTTTCCACCGAAGCGTCCTCTTCGAATGCTCGTTCGTTTGCTCTCTGTGGTTTATCTTCGTCGGCGAACTTGCTTCGGTTGGACAACGGTTGGAAGCGGAAATTATTTAAACAAACGTCGATTATCGCGGGGATAATTCTCGACTTTTCGATTAGCCGCCCTCCCTCCGTTGTTTCAACGAACTATAAAGTTCAAACTTTCAGCAGCAAGAGGGTCGAGCCAGAACTTTGTTCGACTCTCGCGTAGCCAGTGGACGCAGTAAGTTGGCGTCGGAAACAAGTTCCACGTAATGTTTCTTCATTAGATTTTATCGTGTTTTCCTTTGCAAACAACCGCGACGCGATCAAAATGAAACGATCTTACCAAGCAGTCGAAATCTGCTTGATAAATGAAACGCTCCGCGGCGTGCTGGAATCTCGCGGGTGCGATGAGTGGAACGATGAATCACGCGCCTCGAACTAACGCCCGTACACGTAGAAATGTTTGTCAACGTGTCTGCCCGGTTGGAAAGCAAGTTGACGTTCCGACAACGTAGAACGCTACAGACATTAACACTGTCTGCGAGACGCGGGGTGAGAAATCGATATCCAAGCAGTCGGCCGTGCGAGTTGCTAAACAGTTGCCAGTCAGCTGGCAGTCAGCCAACGGTGCAATCAAGTGGCTATCAGCTGGTAATCAGATGGTAATTAGTTTTCATTCAATCTTTCATTGATCTGTCTGTATGTCTTTGCGGTTGTTGGCCGTCATTGCTCGGGCCACAAGTCGAGGAGATGAAGCTCGCTTTAGTCGCGTGAAATTTCAACCCCCTAGAGAGAATAATCCCACTGAATTGGACGAAATTTAGCGAAACGTGTTAATTTCGTTTGCCGCGGAAGAATGTTGAATCATCCCGGAAAGAACGCCGGATCACAGGAGATCTCGCTCCGAAAGAGGATGCGCGTTTGCTGAGGGACTCGAGCAGTAAATTTCGTGGAGAGAGATGGATACACGTAGACGAGTGTTTCTGTCATTTGTTTCTCCTTCGCTTCATCTTGCCAAGAGATTGCAATTGGAAATGGAAAATTTTGTTCCTGAATTTCTCTCGATTTCCGCAAGATTTCTCGGAGTTTGCGACATTCGGGGAATTCTCGCGTCTCAATGCTCATTTGTCTCTCGTTCTTCCAAAATTTTTGAACGTGTCTCTCTGTGAAATTGGTACAGTGGCGAAGAACCAAATAATTCTTTGATTAATAATTGTAAGATTCTTACGAATCCTATCCTCACAGATGTACAACTTCTTAGCAAATACTTTAGTTTTAATACTTTGTGCATTTTGCGATACCGTGTATTTTCTCTGCAAAATGTCTACAAATATCGACAGCCTGGTAATAATTTATTTTATTTAAACATATTACACACTTTTAATACACCCTCTTTATTAGTTTACCTAGATTTTGAAGCATGTTTAGATTAAAGATTTTAAGAAATTCAAAACTAAACTCTGGTGTCCTCGCAAGAAATGCCAGAATGTTGATGAAAAATCGAATAGCCTGGTGAGAAAAGAGAGATCGTTTCGCAAACACGAGCACTCGACGCCGATTCGCGGATGTTAATCGAAAGAGAATCGCGGGATCAAGCGACGACATGAAAAAAGCCGAGCGGAAATTGTTTCAATTACCGAACAGTCGGCGGATCCGACATTTCTTCGGCGTGGTATCGCAATTTCCTTGCCGGCGAAAGAAAAAGTTCAAATCGATAAATGAGTATTAAATAATTAACCGTGTTCCCCAAGGTGGTCAAGGTGGAATTAATTGAAACCCTTATGAAACGAGACCAACGATAATTAAAATGGGAATGTTCGTATCGAATTTCGCTATCTCTTTCTCCCTCGCGTATCTACTTTGCTCGTGGAAATCACACGGAAAATTAAGAGCCTTTTCTGAAAGAGAGAACTGGAGAGAATTAATCTATCAGCGCGAGAAAAGAAATACTCGAGGAATTTCCGAGGGAAATCGGATCGGTCTACGGTCCATTAACTTTTCGCGAGTAGATGTCCGCGAATAACTGTGCGCCAGATCCGAGAGAGCTTTACATTTGATCCAACTATCATAATTCGCTAATTACAACTCACAGATGAGCGTTTAACATAATTCGATTGCGTTGTTGTTAACAACAACGGAATAACAACAGGGACTACTTTCCCTCGATTTTCAGAGTATTTTATTTTCATATAAAAAATACCGGTCAAAATTTCGGATACACTTCGACTGGCATCTGTATTTTATACTTGTAGTTTAACAGGCTGACTGTCGCGCGAGATTTATACGTTCTACTTGCGGGACGTGATATTTTTTATTTTTATAAAATATCATGTTACAATAGAAGCGCGATGAAAGCGCGTCTGTCATTTTACAATACTATCCACTATCTGGTTATTTATGTTTTTATTCGAAATCTCCTAAAATCGTTCTAAAATATTTGTTGATGTAAAGATATCTGTGATTGTTTGACCGATGACCACAATCTTGTGTTAATATTTCGCTGTGTATTAATTTTTGTATATCTTTCGGCTATTATATATTATAATACAACGGCAGACATGATCGTTTCAATACAATATTGTAGACATAGAGATCGTTATTGATAAATTATTGAAAAATTATATGCATCATGTTCACATATATAAATATCACTTATTCACACCACGATTATTTTATATCCTATTTAGCGTTCATTACAGGCCTCATGAACACGGTAAGACAAAATTTTCATCGAGTATTGGTATCTTGATGAATTTTCAGTTTCCAATAATGGAAAATGTAACGTACATTATCGCGTTCGGCGTTCGACGTTCCACGGAAGAAATCGAAACTAGAATTGCGAACCACGAAATAATGAAAGAATCGCGTTACAAATACTCGTACTTCGTACTTGGCCGTACGAAATTTTCAACGAAATGGCTTCCTTCTGCCGGAGTCCGAACGAAACCAATTACTCCGGCAGGCGATAATTACTAACTCGATGCGCGCATTGCGAAGCCGTTACATGCGACAGAAATTGTCGCGTTAATCATTATTATTTCTGCAACGAGCGACCGTATACGTGGAAGAAGAGCGTATCGCGATGGTAATGGCAATTCGCGTATCGAAAAACCGTGTTGCATTCGCTGAGGCGAAAGAGCGCGCGAGCGTGGACTGGAAAATTTCGTTGCAGAGAAAATTCCCGGATCTAGGGGGCGTTGTGTCATCATAATCCCGCAGGATAGGGGAACACTCGGCCGTGGAAGAAGTTTCGGGCTCTCCGTCAAATCCGTCGGCGAATTTAGATGCGACACCCGCCGTGGAAAACTGTAAGCCGTGGCTGTCTCGTCACGTTCCACCTGTCTCTCGGAATTTCTCGTTATTTTCCGGGCCCGCAGTCGTCGGATCCGCTGGCTATCGGTCCGTCGGGCTCTTCTCGTTTTCTTGGCCGGATTGCCGCTCGATCAAACGGTTCGAACGATTCACGCTGCTGCGTATTGATCGGGAGAAAGCAGGGTGGAACGAGCGCTTTTCAGCTAAAATTATTGTTCACAAATCCGAGTGTTTAATCCCACGGTTATTTATCCATGCATCCAGGAACGTAATTCTAACAATGCCCGATGGTTATAGTCTTCGTTGGAGGTCTGGCACAGGATTCACAGGAGTGAAAAATTGGTGTAATAATTAATGAGCGGATATAAATTACTAACGAATGAAATCCATTATCTCAGACAGTGCTTTCCAAAGGTCGAATTTATCGGAGGATCGTTAAAATACAAACGCCACCTTGAAATATAAATCGTGGACGTAACGAGTAACAAGATTTATCTTGAACCGTCGAGTAAACAGAATGGTAGCATCGTACAAATTACTAGCAAGAACGCTTCTCTGTGTCTGTACATTTCCGCTGTGGAACTCTCAACGCAAAAAAGAGTGTTAATTCGTACGATGCGAGCAACGTTCATTCACTGGGGAATGTTCATTCACTCAGGACAGGTCATCATCCCACATAGTCTAACGGAGAGTTTCGTTTTTCGATCGACCGGCACATGCTGAACAATCGAGAGTGTGAATCAGGCTAATGAAGTAGCTGGTACAAACGAATCATTGTTTCCGCAAACGACAACAAAGAAACAAATGCTCTCGGCTGAAAATGGCGTTGAAGCGGTGACAATAGACGAACGGGCGAAAGGACCACGGGAAGAAGGCTATTATGACAGCAACGAGGTAGACAAGTTACTATTCGCGGGAGCGAGCAATCCCTTCTCTAGACAGCCACGCTGAAACATCGATAATAGTCTTAGGTGGGATTGCGATGACATCAGACTGCAAGGCTGAATCGGCATCCTCGGCAAAACGCTGTGAATCAGACTGTAGTTCAGAAATTTCCACCAACGGGCACACACTTTGAGCTGTGGCAAGCGACTTGAACCGCGTTAACCGCGACAAAAATTCCCGTGAACGTTCGCAAAGATTTAACAGAGTGAAAAATACGGGAGTTTTGTTGCAAAATTCGTGCGCCTCCGGGCGAACATGAAACAGAATACTTATGAGGGATGCAGAGGCTGGTAAGCTCCGTTGAATAGAGTGCAATCCCGTCCCCGGACCAGGGCCTTATCAATACCGACAGCCACGAGGAGATACACACAGACGTCGGCGACCACTTTTCACGAACGGCCACCCGGATTGTGTGTCCTGCTCGACAAATTCTCCCTAAAAGCCATCGCGATCCCGAAGGTGAGCCCCTATTGAAATATCCGCCGGTGTACAAACTGCATCCTCGTGGCAACGAGACAGCGGTTGCTCTCTCTTTGCGGGAATAAAGGCTCGTTAGAGAGGATCGTTGCAGTTCAAATTTCACAATAAACGCTTGCGCGACTAGCTTTCGTTTCGTTGAGATTTGACAGATTTCTTCTGGAAGGAGAATCATCCTTTCTTATTTCACGGTATACTTTGCGCGGATGCTCGCCGTCGGAGAAATTAGGAAACTCAAAAGATTTCAATGGACGTTCAAATGGAGGACGAAACGAAAGGAAGGAAACGAGATTGTTGAGAAAGCATTTAACGAGACAATGTGATAACGCGAGAAGAGCGTAGAAGAAAATCAATATCACGGTAGGTTTTATTCACCGGTGGTAGCCCCGGGTCGGGACAATTCCACCCTTATTTCTCTAATAACGAGCACGTCCCTCGTCAGGGGCACAAATTTAAAAATACTCGCGGAGCCCAGGACGACGAATAATTCGTCGCGGCGAGACTGGGAATAAATAACTAGGTCGCGGACCGGCGCGTTATATAATTCACGTTGGATACGAAATTCGCGTGAGAAAAAGTTAATTTCGTTCGGAGAAACACACGCCGGGAACATTTTGACCGTGGGCTGAACAATGCATCATTTGCGATTTAAATAAAGCTCGAGCCTGAGTGACACACAGACCGTCGAAATTACGAGTCTCGGCTGTGTGACGTGTGTTGTTCTGCTGTTTGCTGTCCTCTCTCCTTTTTAAAAACCATACGTTTCGATTCTCGGTTTTGAAACGGTCGAAAGATTGATCTTCTACACGCCGAATACGATTCCATTTGAGAACATTCCTGCGACTTTCGTATACATTTTCAAATTGCTTCCAAATTTTGCCAGAACAATCGCAATGATTGTCTCTCGTTACAGTACTAACGAAATTCCGAAACGTGCTACGCTGCAACACGTATAATGTACACGCACGAATGTTCTTTTGACGAGTGCTATCGCGTTCGTTAAAAAAGCTGTCCATTAAAATTTACTGTCTACCTACCGCTTGTTACGATAGATTTTCATTCGAATAATCACAAAAAAAGATAACGAGAATATTAAATATCTGAAAAAAAAAAATGAAAAAGAAATCCGTTTTTCTTTGACATAATATTTAACATCTTATATTTTTCACGTTTAGGGCGAAGCTGGTTTCCCCCCCGCCCCCGGCTCCTTTCTCGCGAATGTCGTTATTTCCGTCCATCCAAAGCTGAAGTGGCTCGCGAGTGCAATTAGGCTCGTTGAATATTGCATGAGGTCCAAATTTATTAAAATGATCTTCAGCCCCGCGAAATTGCGACCGCACACCCGAAACGCGTCACCGCTTACGTAAATGATATATCGCGTTGCACCTGCGATTTTATTAGTTTATTTATAATCGGCAAAACGAGAGAGAGAGAGAGAGGGAAACCGCCTGCACCGTTTATTAATCACTGCGAATCCAGGCGACCAATCCACATTCATGCTGAATCCGTACGTGGGTATATAAAATGCAGGATACCGTCGTTTCGAGGGACTGTGATTAATGATTATTGCCGTTTAAAATTTAATTTTTTTCTTCTTTTTTCTTTTACCGTCAGGCAATTTATGACGCTCGCGGTATAGATTATTCCTTCTGTGTTTCCTACTCTACTGTGTTTTAATTATGCATCCGTAAAACAGCTCTCGTTTAATTGCTGAAAATTGAACAACACGATTGATTTGCTGAGACTCTGTGTTGCTCAGCCGATGTAAGAAATTGGAAAGTCAGATTTCTGTTTAGTATTTGGAATTTTTCGGTCCATTAATTGACAAATTTCCAGCAAATCTTCGGAAAATAATTAGACCGCGGAGTTTTACGCATCTTAACGCGTTGCTGCCACAGCTCAGAAACTGTCAAATAGCTCGGAGTGCAAGATCATTGCTCCTTTGGTGAAGGCCGGCACCCGAACTGTGCACTGCAGCTCACTCGTCCAGTATAAACTTTTGCCCGCGACCCCCGAGAGTCCGACGATTCGATTGACGACAAGGGACGAACACCTCGTGGACCCGGTGTGTCAACCCCCCCGGTACCAGTGATCAAAGCTATACTAGTTGTACCTGTCGCAGACAAGTCTGCTTCCCAATGAGGTTACCGCGCATAGCTCGACTTGAGTAGGATCAACTCGGGTACGTGGGGTCGTCACTCCCCAAAGGGCTGGGATAAACACCTACAGCCCCCCCTGCGGGAGAGTTTTTATGCATTTATGGGAAAATCGTTTAATCGATCAGAAAATAGACGACTCCATTTAAAATGGAGTGGAGGTGATATTAAAATTTCTGAAATCACTTTAGCTACGTTGTATTTTCCTTTGTACCGAATAATGAAATTCTTTTATTTCTAAAAACAACGGAGACGTTAAGCCACCAATAATCTGCTATATCTAATGCTAAACACTTGTTGTCTCTGTTCAACGTATCATAAACGTGTTCTAATCCAATTGAACGAAATGCTCTCTGATTAAGGAATTCAGTTCTTAGTCGTTATCTTCAATGATAGAACAAAGTGATATAAAGTGAAAGAATATCGGGAAGTCCATAAAAGTCCATAAAAGTCGGGATGCGATTTACGAACGACGGACAATTTGGAAAAAACTTTACAGAACGGAAGGGGACACGTGTTTCTGTTCAAACACGTGTAATTAGTAACGATTTATATGTATATTTCAGCGAGCCGAGTCTAATTGTGAGTGTTTGAAGTCATTTAGTCCGAAACAGGATACAGTTTATTTGCGGCGAATTTGACGTATTTGCAAACGAATCTGCGGTTCGAGGGAGGGTAAATTTGTTTTCCAACGAGATCCACGTTCGCGGGGCGAAAAGTGCTCGCTTTTCAACGGAAGAGAAAGAGGAAGACGAAAAAGAAGCTCAAGCAACGAATACATAATTGAGTATTTATAGAAAACGTTAATAAATTACGAGCGCGGAGAACTTTATTACGGAAGTGACGTATTGAGAATTTTTGATTAACAACTTTTTCAAACGTGATCCGAAAGAAAGTCTACGTTTGGCATATTGCGAATGGAAATAACTTTGAGAATTTCATAAACATATATCCAAACGATGTTCTCGTGGCACTTATAATTATGTATTAAATGGAGTTAGAATGCGACTAGCTACTGATCGATACTGATTGAACAGAATGACGCGATTTATAAATAATTTAGGTTGAGCGCAATAACAGCTGAAATTTTGAATAGCTCGCTAATCGCATCGTTAGTGGCTATTGTGAACTTGACTTTCTGTATCATTTCTGCGCAGTGTTACAGTTTGCAAAATTCCCCTTGATAATTTATCCACGATATCCGGTATATGTACGTCAAACATGCAGGAATTAGGGTGAGTTGTCCAACTACCGCCAACTAACACTACTCCCCTTCTTCTTCCAGCGAATGAAAACGTTGCCTGCATCGTATGAAAAGTAACATCCACCGTGCTCTCTTTGCATTTGCATTTACATAGTAGCTTCAGGTTCCCCACAAAAGGGTCCCCACTTTGTTAATAATAACTATACTAAACGATACTACGATGTCCAACAAGTTCAACAAGATAAATATTACCGTTAATATATTGAAATGCATTTAATCGTTCAAATGTTCTTTCGACGAAGTATACTTACAACAGGAATATACAGTAAGCATATTCAGAATTTTATACAAAACATATGTTGTTGATTCTTTTCTACTGATTGCAATTATTATCTGTTCATTCACTGGAGTATCTCTGTTCGTTCATCGGAAATTTACATATTTATTCATCAGTCATTAGGCTCGTTTTTCATTTTATCCTATATCAGATTTTTAACGAAGAACTAATATAGCTGTTAAACTTTGCTAGAATTGCAATCTTACTAGCATGCTTGCGGTAGTAACATTGAAGAGATGAAATAACGATTTATAAAAGTCGTAATTTTAACAGAGACGCAGCCCAAGTGTTCGTTCACTCGACAGATCACTCCACGTTCCTGAACGAAGCAAAGGAATCGGAAGAATTTTTCCAGCCATCGACTCGCGGATGAATTCGTTAGTCACGCCACGACGGGGGACATTAACTGTTTAGAATTCAAGTAGCCGAGTCGACAGTTCCGCGTACTTACTCGAGCAACTATTCGAGGAGACGGCGTGAACGAAGAGACCACGGAAGCTCAAGCGAGATAGCCCGATACTTTCTCAATCTGTGCGACCACAACCTTTCCCCAACGCTGTTACTATTTTCTCGAACCAAGTGATTTCCCAGAATCAAAACTTTCTCCCGCCCTCGGAAAGGTATCGCCCGCCCCGAGTACGGGGATTTATTAAGGGAAACTTCTCAGCCGTTTAGCGCACGCGGACCACCCCTTTTCACCCCACCAGTTGGCTGCTAACGCGAAAATCGATTATCAACCGAGCGTGAGATTCGTTTCGGCCGAAACAGCGGGCCCCAGCGTCGTTTCCGCTTCGATTTTCGCGAGCCCTCAAGCAGAATGGACCGTTTACCAAGCGACGACGACGTATTTAACGCAGGCTCGGTCGAAAAGGGATTAGGTAGACCAAAAGGAGGGACCGTGTTGTACATCCCAGTCGGCCAATTTTTTTCCTCTTAATCGGTCTCCCTTTCCGCGAGGGATTTCAGCGGGAGAAGCATCCTCTCCTCCGTCGGGCAAATGAGTGGTAATTGTCTCGAATACCTGTTTATTGTCTCGTTAACCTGTTTAGTCGTGACATTCTGGATCGCGAGTTTTCATTCTCCGTTTGCGATTCGCGCGGAAACAAGCGATGTACTTTGAATCTATTCTAACACCTTTTCCCCTTCTTTGCGCCCAATCGTGAATTTCTCAATTTTCAATTATTTCTTGCTTCCCCCCCCCCCCTTTTTTTCTTTCTCTCTTCTCTCTTTTTTTTCTTCTTATCTACGAAAAAGAGAGAGGCAGTCAAGAGTTTAAATATAAACCTCCTACGAAGCTTTCAAACCAACCCATCTTTGAACGTTTGTGCGCGAGACAAGAACAGACAGTGAAATCCAAGAGGAGGAAAGAAGAAAATGGGAAAGAACGAGGGGTCGTGTGTTTCTCGGTCGCGTGGTTCTCGCGTATTCTTGACACGTGTCACGCGTCCTCTCTTCGGCTTTCAGATTCGCAATACCCTCGGCGCCGAAGGATTTCCAATCTTTCCCCCTTTCATAGGGCTGCGTGAGTGGCTACCAGCGACTATAGAATACGGCACGAAACAGAAGAATTCCGATCTAATCCGGCCACGGAGACCTGCCAGTCTACGTGCTTCAGAAACTTTTCAACGACGATGCATTGAGCATCTTCGAAAATCAGGAAGACGTGTTCGAAAAAATGCGAATTAAGAGTGGAAAATCGTTCCGTCACGATTAATTTATATTGTTTTACTGTCTCGTTTATCTACTTTTCTCGTCTCAGAATGACAAACATTCCACCAAGAAAAATGACTGTGAGATAATTTTATTTTGTAATTTATAGAGTTTGGAACGACAAGTGAACACATTGTGCGATTGGTCGGACGGGAGAGGGGAGCAGTGATTTTGTTGTACGGTTAAAAACAAGTGGAAAAGGAAGAAACAATGTTTTTGCGAAATGCTGGTTGTTTTAGAGAAAATTGAGTTTGAATATTTCTCGACTACATTTGAGTTGAATCAATTTTAGATTGGACAGGAATGAATAATTAACGGAGGGTCATTCTATCTGCGAGAATAAGTGAGAAATATGGAATACAATTTTTTCATTACGTAGCACTCTTTTCGAGGAAATTAAATTTGAAAATTGATCAAGTACGTACACGTGTGCCAAGACAATTTATTAGTCGAACATGTTCGAACTATAGTTTCTTGGAACGGAGGCATTCGATTGAAAAATTGCATTTTTGCACGTCGGTCGTCAAAACAGATGTATCTTGTTTCCGTCAAAAACAATTTTTTTTTCTTTTTTTTTGTAATATATGAAAAATATTTTCTCCTTGGAAATTATTTTCTTGAAATCAGAAGCATTTGAAGTGAAGAAAAAAAATTTAGCTCTAAACAGTAAACAAATTATATTATTTAAAAAAAAACGTATCTGAGTTAATTCAAGGTTCGGCGTTCGTTCGCGTTAATGCGCCTGGTGACATGTCCGAAGTTCGAATTCATTCGATTCGCCGTTGTACCATTTGTTTATTTCTGCCTCAAGTAATTTCGCCATTAATTCCCGAGCGCAGACCGGCGAGAAACTTTCTAATCGACGAATCGGTGTGAATTCGAACGCGAATGCGCCACGAGCGAAGAAACAATTCTCGGAACGTCTTCGAAAGGCCGGCGAATCGACCGCCGTTTCTATCAGAATCACGGAATTATACTACAAACTGAATATGTTTCGGCGCAGGCTTCTCATTCGGAATCGCGAACGTGACGTACGTTCGCCTTTATTTGGTAAAAATCCAACCGCGTTGGTAACTCCGCGCGGGAGAAAATCGACATTTTCGGTCGTGCATTTATTCCTGCTGGAATCCGTCCCCGCTGATATTTCCCTTGTATCGCGCGAGATAACGGCAAGACGTTTCGAACAACTCCACCTTTCTTGGTCCTATCGTAATACAATCCATCCCGCGAATACAATTCCTCTTTACCCGTGAATCTGACGTCGCGTTACATCTTCCGGTGAAGAAAGATCGATACGGTAGGTCTCGATTTCTCGTTTATATTGCGAGAAAGTTCATCGATGCTGCGATATATATTAGTCTCTGTTCGAGGACGCCTTTTAATTTTCGAAGAACAGACGGCCGAGTCGAGGGGATTCAATGAAACTGTCCTTCCATTCAATTTCACCTCTTTCTTCGCCGAGAGATCATCGTTTTGAGAAAGACATAAAAAAAAGAAAAAAAGTCAAACGACGACACGAGGCATTAACGGGAAAACTCCGTTGCGAGCAATTAATTTCCGAGCTGGACACGCGTGTTCCGCGATATATACAAACGTGTGTGTGTGTGCGTGGCTGTAAACCGCGAACACGGGGCCACGCTCTTGTCCCGGTTGATCGTTGAAAGAAACGCGCGCACATACACCGGTGAAACCGAGCGTCGAAAAAAAGAAACACACCGTGAAATGTTAATGGAGCAACGGAGCGAGAAGGAGGAAAGAAGCCAGAGAGGAAGACACAGAGGAGAGACGGAGAAAGGGAATATAACGAACGAACCGGAAGAACGAGGCAGCGCAGAGGACAGAGAGCAGTGGGAAAGGGGAGCAGACAGAGAAACATTTTAGCTGGTTATATGCAGTACGAGCTGTTGCCAAAAAATATCAAAAATCTTCTGGCCAGGGGCCAATGGAGGTTGAACACAAACCACGGACCACGCGCACGGCGAATAGCCAGACGAATAATAGGACTTTATTGTTGTACGTATGAGCTCGTGTACGCCGGCTACGTTTCGTACATTTTTCGACTTAGATATTGTTATTCGACTTTCGAGAGTTTGATTGATGGATAGACTCGCTTCATCCGGCTAGCCGATTTCGATCGAGCAGATTTCCTTTTTCTTCTTCTTCTTTCGTTTCACGGAGGAAAACCCGAATTTGAATAAAACGAACGTCGCGGCGAGAAGGACCGCCGAATTAATCGAAGTTTCGAGTCGGGTTTCGAGAGCCGCTGGACGATCGACTGGTCGAAAATTAATCCACCCGATTAACTATGTAACAGTCGGGCAACTCGAATGGAATTCATAATACGAAGTTATCGGAGAATTTTCCATTCTCCTACCCCCGATAATGGCACAAAGGAAGTAATGATGCAACAAACTGCAGTTGCACAGAGGGAAACGGGGAAAAGATGGACGACCTGGATAGAATTCAGAGGGGAAGAAAGTTCACCTATAGCGTCCCGCGGAAAGGAAGAAATTATTCAAGAGCATCGCTCTATTTAGAATTCCAGGTCGAACTGTACACACAGACGACGGCATCAAAAGACGAAATGAACAGGCAATCCAATAACTTCCTGTCCATCGAGTTAACCAACTTTCTTCGCTTCTCCGCCTCCTTTCTCTCGGCTTCCATCACCCCGCCGCCGCCCACTCCCCCTTTCTACGTGGCCTTCGCGCGCCCACCTCGTCGACTATAATCGCGATTCACGCTGATAGAAACTTTTCTAGTCACCGGGATAAGCGTAATTAACGATCCAAGTTACACGATCAGCGCCGCTCCGCGCGCTGCCCTGCGCCTAGTATTATCATCAATTTCGTGTAATTGCATAACATCCCCCCATCGTCGCGATAGCGAATAAATTGACGCCCTGTGTCATCTAATTTGCGCGCTCGCATACTTCGGATTGTTTGGCCGCGTGATTATCGCGGAGTTTCTCGGCCGGCAGTCGGTAATTAACGACGAAACGTTATCACGCTGCGTGATCTCGTCCCAGATAACTGTGCGTTTCTCCATTGGAAAATTACACGTCACGTCGGCAAACGACGAGCTGGATACCCTCGCGATCGCCATCTTGGATCGCCGATTTACCAAACGAGGTATTTATGCGACAAAGGCTCGATCCACACGGACTCGGTCCGTGCTTGGTCCCCGTCCAACTCGATAAAAATGAATTTCGTTAATGGCGACGACACGACGAGCGTAGATACCCTTTGAGATCGCGAGAGCTTTGTAGTCTCTGCATCCTCGTATCAATTCTTCGAGACTCCCACGAGAGCCGACACGGATTTTCCGTCTCGAATCGATACGAGTTTCACCCCGAGTTGAGCTTCTAATCTCGTCTCCGTCGATAGGGACAGGTCTAGGTTAGGTTAACGAACTTTGACCCTGGAATTCGGGACTTTCGTGTCTGATACCGCAACGCCTGCGCACGTTTTCTATTCCTCGAAATGCGGATGTGGATAAAAATGAGCTTAATCCTGGATCGCGCTGACCTGAGAGATTTCAGCGCGATTGCCACCAAGCTACCGCGAGATGAAATACAATTTTCTCTAACCAAAATTTTGTCTGTGAAATTTTTAATTGAAGCGAATGATCAGTACGGTAACTAAATTTCTATTCACGATGCCAATTAACGGAAATTAAAAAAAACTACATCAAATCAAAATTATAGATATCCGTTGAAGAAACAAATGCAATTGTACAAAGCTGTCTATCGGATTATATTTAATTCCGATGTATAACATTTTCGAAAGTTATACAATGAAATTAAGTTCAAGTAACGATACGAACAAAAAAGTTTCCTTTAATTTCAGTTATCAGTCTCAAAGTCTCATTGGCATTGCTCCCGTATTATATCCCGTAACTTTGCGAATTTCAACGGACTTTGAAATTTTCCTCGATTCAGAAGTTCATTCGTTGTTTCAAGGGACAAATTGGAAAACAGGGAACTCGTGCTTCGATCCAGGAATTTCCCGGGATTTCTGTACGACGCTTGGTAATTTTTTTTTCTTTTTTCTTTTTTCTTTTTTCTTTTTTCCCCTCGAACGCAATCACCGCAATTTAACGTTCGAACAGAGACAGGAAGCAACGAGCGGCTTTAGATGTGTGCAACGCGAAAGACGGTTTCTCGATAAATCGATTCATTTATAGATGCACTTTGGAGCACGGGGTTTTCCCGCGACAGGAACAGTCCAAAAGGAAAATAATAAGGGTTAATGGTTTCCATGCTGAGAATCCATTTAGCGAGCAAGTTAGGAGAGTACCGCGAAGGTTTATAACGTTCTTTCTTCGCTGCGGAAAGAACGAAGTGTTACGCATTCGTCTCGCTTAAACGCGGGCGATTTACCGTGAACTAGATAATTGCCGCGGGAGGAACTTTCCAAGAAATGAAATTTCCATCTTAATGCATTTTCTCTGAAAATGTCTTCTTGTCTTTTCTAATTGCGACGCCTAAGCGTGCGTTTAATCCCAATAATAATTGTTCTTTCAAATTTATTCGCACTCGTTAATTCAACGATTAAGTCATTTGAATTTGGTGACGCACTGCGTGTATTATGTAATGTCTATCTATTGGAGGAAGAATTTGTTCATCGTTATATATTGGTATTTGCACCGAAATGGAAATCAATTTCAAACGGGTCGAACCACTTTCGATCGAGCAACAATAATCTTTGACGCAACAAGTACTCTCGCAGATTTATCTGTTCCTCGAAATGGTGGAACTTTGCGCTTCCGAGGTACAGATGTTCCCAACGGATCGCTTTTATTCCGGTTAGTTTGTAAGGAGATCGTCGCAAAGGAAGTTCAAACGTCACGATTACAGCGTCAAAATTTATCGCTGGACAGGTTGGCGCGGTTCTCTTTACGGGCCGCACCGACGTCCGACGTAATTGCAACATTTTTCCGTCGTTGCCGGAACTAATTAGCGTCGCGACGTCACTTCCGCGATACCTCTAACTGCGATTACCGGCGACATCCGAGATTTTTCACGCCGGCGCGGAAGAATCCTGCCTTTGTTCCTCGACAGCGTCGAGAGCTTTCAGCTAAACTCCCCGTGCAGCGGCAACGTTCGTCGCGCGATCAACTCGAGGGAAGCTTAATTGATCGACGAGGAAAAGAAGAATCGAGTATCCCTTTGTCAAGTCCAACGTCACTGCAAAGCGCGCTTAAATTCACATTTTTTTAAGAAGTGTAACGATGAAGTGAATTTTGATTCCCAGTGAAAAAAAAGTATGACAGAATGACCTGTCCAGTGAATGAATATTTAAACTGCGTGTCTGTCAAAATGATTACTTAATTCCCTGAATTTTATTAATGTCTCATTAGTGACCAAAGTCATATGCAATCTCAGCAGTGTTTTACAGTCACAATTTTCATTCGAATAAAAACTTGTGGGAACTTGATTGAATGATTGAATTTCTTTAGGATCAGAAGGATTCAAAATTGACAAATGCTTCGAAATTTTGTTCTTCGTTAAAGGATCTATACAATATTTATCACGTTGAACGTAATTCAAAATGGAAATTGTAGACTGGCCAAGATTGATCTTGAACTATTGAATAAAGATCTTCGCGAGAAATCTGTGGGTTCGATGCAACTTTGAAAGATGTTCATTTACCGGACAGGTTGCCACCCTGCACTTGTTCCAGCGGCTATTGAAACGAATTACGTTTCTATAAAGGTATTCTACTTGACTTTCCACGCTAGTAAAGTTCCACTATCTGATCTTGATACCCACTTGTCAGGAGACTGCAGAAAATTTGCGTTTCGTCTAGAATCTACGTTCGACTTTACCCAAGCGAACCGATCTCTTATTCCATTCAGCGCGAACACGATATAGATCGCACGGTAGGATTCTTCGCTTCCGTTTTCCCTACGGCTCGCGAAAGAAGGGAAAGCTAATAATTTTTTGCCCTCGCCGCAAGACATCCGAGCGGAATTTTAAGCGAAACGTCAGGAACGGCGAGGCGATAGGCCCTCGAGATAATTCCAGCGGCGGATCGATAGCTCTTACGTCTCTGGCGCGAATTATCGAGAAATACGTGTGACGATGATACGGCTTGGAAACGGTGGTTTCCCTACTTTTCTCCTTTTCTCTCGATCATCCCTCTCCCTTCAAACACACACACACACACACACACACACACACACACACACACTCTCGGGCAATTTAAATTCAAAGGATGGCGCAATTAAGAAGAAGACCACTCGAACCAACCGTCGCGCTCGTGCGAACTCTTCCATTTTCGCTCTAATTACGTGGCTTACCCGACCGTCGCGATAAGCGATTGATAAAACGGTAAAATTATCGGCGAACGCGATAGTGCACCCACTGATCATGATGTCGCTGATCGATCCCGTCGAGAATTGTTTGCACGTTGCAATAAGCGGTTTCGTTCGAACGGAACAACGTTGATCAATTATAATCCAGCCATGATTTGACAGACCGCGGTTGAACTGCATTTTATTGCGACTATTCCGAATGGAGTTTCACATTCCACTCCGCCAAACGTTGTTAAACAGTCGTTCAACTCGCGAATCGTAGATTTTTATCGTTCTTCCTCTATTATTTCATCGCCATCGAAATTTCATCTCACAGGAACGTCGAGTGGTAATTTCTCTGTTCTCCGAATGCGCCAAATAAGTCACATCGTTATCCCTATATCTTTAACACTCTTCTTCCCCGTGCATACCCTTCGTTCCCGACCGGCCGTTCGTTCCTTTATTCAAAGGTAAACGATCGTCAGCTTCTCGGGATTTGCGCGTGGCCCATTGATTTCCCTCAAGTTTCGCCGAGAGGACGATTAATCAGCCCCCTGTGTTCCATCCTCCGTGCGAGCTGCGAGCAGACAGGGGCGGGGGGAGGGGAGAAGCAATGTTTCAGGCGAAGATCAGTCGTGGCGGCAGGCTTTCTTCGTCGACGGCCATTAACTCGAATTACGGCCGCTTCAACGAGAGATGAACTTCGGGGACAACGAGTACGACCGCGAACAGCCGAGAGGGAGGAGGCTGCTTCCCGGCAACGTCTTTACGAGTTTTCGCGATGGGTTGTTGGACGGATTTCATCCTTCAGGAAGAAAGATTTCGTCCTCCGTCCCTCGAACCCTCGTAAAAGAAGGCATGCGAGAAGCAACGTGACTCGAGATTTACTACGTCCCACCCAGAGGATCTATTTGGCAGCAGCGTAATTGGAGGTATCGAACCGTACTCTGTACCTTGTACCTCTTCGATGTCCCCGTCTGTTTCACGGTTGTAGACGTGAGAATTCCTTTCGGCACGTTCGCTGTCCACACGTCGTGATCGCCCACCCTTGTACTGCAAGTTTTATGATCCGCGAAGATCGTAACTACTCAGACTGAAAGGTCCAAGGAGAAAGTCGTAAGGTAATTATTATTTCGATCATAAACAGCAATGTGCTCGTTGCTCATAACCATTAACGACGATGGAAATTTATTTCGATGCGGATATTTGTGCGTTTATGGGAAAATTTTGCGAAAAATTTCAAAGTTCCCGATTATTCCTCTTATTGTGTGAGTTCATATCCTTGATTCAAATTCCTCTCACAAAAATACTGTTATTTCCGATCCCTAATAATTTGCAACAAACAAACACGATTTTATAAATTACATCAGTTTCGTTCTACAATATCTGTCAAATGAAATTCATTCAACAGTGATCGCGCGTGTGCATCAAAAGATCAACACCATGCGTCACGTATCATACGCAGAACGTAGCAGTAAAGAATACCGTCCATCAGGCGCGACGCACGGGACACTGAACGCGTCAGTAATGGAATTCCATCAGGACTCGATATTCCTCGGAAATAAAATTACACTTGAATTGTTTTCCCTCGAGCGAGCCTGCAACTCGCATATTCCGCTATACTCGAAATAATTCCAGAGAACCATTCGTTGTAATCCGGGAGAGAAGTACTGAGCTTTACGAAATTTGAAAGAAAACGACGCTCCGTGTTTACTTGTGCAGCACTGAATCCGAAGGTAGCGCGAAACCGTCGCACAAATGTCTGACGGAATTGGTCGCAGCGACGATTCGATCGAACAATGGACCCATATTTCGTCGCGAGTCCCAGACTACACGTTTCACACACGCGGCGATCGTTTTCGAGTTTTCACTAGGTAAGAGCAACGGCTTGCAAACAAAAATTGCGACGGAATCGTCTCTCGAAATCGCGAATCTCTACTTACTTCTAGAATAGAATAAAAGGGACAGGGACTAGGCGTTAATCGACGCGATTCTTTTCGAAGCCTGCCGCTCCGATGTTCCATCACGAGTGAAAGAGCCTGGAGAAATTGAAAGGACCGATAGACCGTCGGTTAAGAACCTTTTCCCTTTGACCTGACGAAAATTACTTCGCACTCGCCGTCTAGTTGACTAATCCGAAGAGCTAATCTAGTTGACTCGAAGTAGTCCCGAAGGAGAGAGAGGCTCTTCTTCCCCGTCTGAGCCTTGATTCCACGACAGATTCCCTGGCGAAAATTTCCACTCCAGAGTTCTACTAATTCCTGGGATATCGTTTCGGTAACAAACTGATAACAGGTCCAACGATTTTCTAACGTATCGGAGCATCGTCATCTCGATGAGCAGAGTACACCTCGCGGAGTACTGTTCTCGATAATTTTCACCGTGTGAGAGAAATGTGAAAGCTACCTTTCTACGATATTAAATTTTCCGAAACAGAGTGGAGGATAATCGCGAGCTGCTACGTCGAGGAGCGATATCGAAATGATTATCGTGCTCCAACGAATTATCCGGAATTATTCTTTGCCAATTTCCCTGCCGGTCATTTGCATATACCCGCTCAAAGTTGCGCTCCCGGTACCGAATAAATTTTCTAGAAGGCACGGGATTGTGCAAGAGGGAAAGAAGAAAAAGAACTTGAAACGCAATTAGACGTTTGAATAATAGAGCGAGTAACAGATCGTTTCGCATTCGTTCCGATACGACTTATGCACCGATGCGGGCGAGCGGAAGTCGTCTCGATCGCCGAGTAAAAGCGTGTAAAAGAGGGACTGCTGACCGTATAAATTTCTCGCTGGCCATGAGACGAGGCCGCGTTACACATTTACGAGGAGCATAAAAGAATACGGGATATTATGAATGAAAGTGGCGGCGGCAGGACACGAGGGAAATAAGGCGGGCGGCTGTTACTTGAAATTTTCATCGCGCACGATACCAGTCGGCTACATTTGTTAACTGTTTATGGAGGAAATTCTCCAAAGAAGGGAGAATTCGTGTCTCAGAATTTCCTGCCTGATGATAATGTATTGCTCTGGCACAGTCTCCGAGTAGACCCGCTCACGCGGGGGTACATCACTGTAACGGTAACAAAAAATTTTTCTGAAGGAAAGTGCAGTGAAGTCTCCTTCGACCATTATTTCCTAGCCATTTGGTATTATCGGAACAGGATGTCAGCTGGTAACTAGAAGAACGTTTGTTAATTCCGTTGCGGTAACGCGATGCAAGTGTAATTAGAATAGTTTTAAAAATTTGGAGCACTTTTTGTCAATTTTGGATAAAAAAAATATGCCGATGTTTATTTATAAATTGTTGCCAGTCGTATTTACGATTAAAGCCACACAGGATTACGTATGAAATTGAAATTGGAATTGAAATCGTCAATTTTTGGACGGTAGCGCGTATCGAGTTTTCAAATTCCGCATAAAGTTTATTCTATGTTAAATTTTTTCAATAAAGATTTTCAATGATGATATATATGAAAAAAAGAAATATTTTAATATAAAACAATAGAAAAGAAGTGGATTCCAAGACACACAAGGCTTTTGAAGATACGTGGTAAATCCACGAAGTAACGTTAGTTCAGTTATTCTGTCAATTTCACTTGATTGTAATATTAATATTACTAACATTTTCAGATTTTATGTATCAAAATAAAAAACGTTGTAGCATAACAAAAAGATAGAATGATAAAATAGAAAGTGAAGCTGTTTCTTAAAATTCAGTTCAAAATTAGTCCTCCAAGGGATTAACTAATTAAATTGATGACAAATAAAATTTCAAAATTGCTCCACCATAAAAAAGATCTTTATCGTGTTTTGCCTATTCAATTCATTGTTTATCAATATTCGTTGATCCTTGAGAACTTGAAAGGAAAATTCAATCTTTTTTTCGGTCTAAAGAGGAAAATTTGCTGATATTGTTGCTGGCAAATGTTTCTAAAGCCTAGGTTAAATCAGAAATACCACCATAAATATGTGAAACAGTGGAGCGTCGAGTACAATAGATTCGAGCAACTTTATCAGCGAACTTTGTTTGCTTTGTTGGTCGATAATCGGATAACTAGAAAGGAGAAGTAGCTCCAAAATCCTAAATATCCGCGGTTCTCAAACATCAATCCCAGTGTTCATAATTGATTTCGTGTAACAACTGCAACGGTACTCGATATACCACGTTTGATATAACAAAAATCGTCGATCACGCTGCCACAGTTGGTTGGAATTTCATAGGTTTTTGTGACATCTGTCTCGTATCGATGTTCTTTATTTTCTATGATTGTCAAACGTTCGTGAATTCAGATAAAATACAGTTGGGATTTTTCATAAGCTTAAATCCATCGGACGTCCTTTCATTGAAAAAAATAATAACACGCGGATCGGTATAACCTGTAATAGAATCTCGATTGTAAATCGTTAAAATAACAACAGCATTCATAAAAGGACAATGAAAGTTTCGCGGCTGACTGAATTATTGATCCGTATTACTGACCAGATAGTACAGGCCAATAATTCAATCTTTTTCTTTAATACTTTTTTAATTTTTAATACTTTCGTTAATAAATTGTCGAATAAAAGTATAAAATATAATATCTTTCTTCTTTTTCCTTTCCGTTTCTTTCTCATTATACTTATTTTCCCTTCTCTCCTTTTTGTATAATACTTGGCTTGTCTAATAATAATCACTACGATGACACAATTTCTTATTTCGACAACGAAGACACACACGTAGAGCACAAATTACAATAATTTACGCTAACTGGCTTCTGAGCTTCCCGTACAAAAATATCGAAATTTTCGTTCGAGATGTCTGCACACTTGTCTCGTCAACAATTTCCCCTGGAATACAAAAAATTCGCTTGCCTTGGATCGTGCAGCCACGCTTGATATCCCAGTCATCGACAATATTCCCAATTTGCCAAATTCTCGCCGTAATTACGGGCAACGATCTCACGCACGCTGATTGGAGTTTCACCAGGATACCGGCAGCATGATCAACATCGCGACGTTTTCCAAGGGAACGGTCTCGAATACCGGCGGACGCGCAAGCTGCCGGAATACCATGGCGTCACGACGTTGCCGAAGGTTTTACGATTTATTCGGGCGTCGCCGCTTCCGACAAGACCTCGCAGCGCACGGAGTCCGTGGTCATACGTTCGAGCAGAAACGACCAAATCCGACAATTTCCGACGAGGCTCCCCCCGGAGCCAACCTGCTCGATCACGAAGAGACCGTGAAAGAAAATTCGAGCAACGACGAGGGATTTTGAGAAGGGAAGGATCTCGAACTTCCGTTCCGTTTAGCTTGGGGGAAACGCCGCTCGTTCGCAGCTCGAATCGAACATCTCCTAGCTAGGCGTGTAAATAGAAGTTTGTTGTTATTCAAGCACTCGTGGGAATTATTTGATAATTAAGCGAAAGGATATGGATCCTTAAGGAAAGGAGGTGTGCTCGCGAGCAAATTATCGGGGCGAGAGCGAACCGTAGTAAATCTTCTTTGCTCGAGATTGCTGGCTTGACTTGGCAGTAATTCACGTTTAGTGCATCGACGAGTGAAACAAGTAAATACTGACTTGATATTTTATCAGTGGGAATGCCAATATGGAACGTCAATTGGATGCATCAGTCGCATGTGATGCGATACAGTTGCAGCATTTTTTAGAATAACGATAGAATTCTTGCATTGCTAGTTTTCGTCAGTACAGCTATCATTTAATGTAATGTCTGGCTTATTTTTCTAAAATTTCAACTTTTTCTATTCCCAGAAAAAAATAATTTTTAAACTCGTAAATAGAACATTGTCTCTTCTCCAACTTGTTTTATTAATACACGATACAATATGAAAAATAAAATTTCCAGTCAACAATAGATTGTTGTAATTAAATTTTCCAAGAGTGAAAAATTAAAAATATGCGGACTTTCGACATTTTCGACATACTCCACGTTCCAAGTTCCCACGTCAACTGTAACGATTGAGTCACCTCCGCACCTGGAAAATTGAAAATTTATGGGGTGTCTCAAATGCCAAAGGATTTCGTACCAGTCATTGGACGGTGACAGCAGATAAGTTCAATCCATCTACAAAACTTATCACGCACATATACTTTATAATAATTAATCGGTCATCGATTACTGAGAGAAGAAATTAATTATGGATACTGACATGAACGTCACGCGCATTGCCTCGAAGCTGCTAATCGATGCGCAAATTACTCCCGGGATATTCGTATAATTATTTTCCTGCCCGAGCTGGGAACGCCCTCCGTTCGTCGATTAAGGATGCAGCGATATAAAGGCGTTGCATTTAAAATGGCTCCGCGGCGTAATTCCCGTGCACTAAACCGCGCGTACGTGCGTGTGTGCACACACGAACGTAAACAACCGCTGGCAGATACAACGCGAGTCCGAATACATTAACAGAGGAAAGGGGAAGCTAGAAAATATTTTTCCCTGCCGTCCGGAAAGCAGTGAATTTCCCAGCCGACTCCCAGATCCCGTATGTCTCTTTATCAAAGCGTTTCTGTATCCGAAACGCGACCAAAAATTCCACGTGTTTTACGACGCGGCGCCCACCCCGATCCCACCGCTTGTATTTCACGATTCTCGATAACCGTGTTTCGTCTGGACTCGGCGGTAATCGCGCGAAATCCGCGAACAAAAGGGGGCACCGGGCAGCCCTCTTCGTCGTTCCGCCACGGAAAAATCCCGAAGGCGTGGCGAGGAGTAGTCGACGATCCAAACTCGGGAATGATTTATCGCGACGGAATAATGCGACGAAATTTCACGAGGGGACGCGCTAACGACAGCCTTCGCCGTCGTGACGCCCCTAAAATCGAGGGGAACATTAGTTGCCCCGTGAGAGGAAAAAAGGATGGAATTTCGGCTCAAGCTTGCCCGAGCTCAGCCCGGGCTTAAACAGAAAAAATTGTCGGGAATAAATTGCGTTCCGAGAGCTGCTCCGATGCGTAAAGAACGAGTGTCATTTTTCCGAGCACACGTGCTGTTCCGAACCCAACAGATTTTCTGTCCAAATATTATTCGGAATCGAGAAGGTCTTCGATGTTTCCGTTGTCGATCGATCGGAAGAACTGAATGAACACGATTTGATGAAGCTCGACCTCTATTGTACGAACGAAAAATCATTAGCAGAGGGAAGAATCAAGAATGAATTTGCGCGACGACCGAAAAGGGAGTGATTTTATACGAAAGAACAAAAAAAAAAAGCCTCCAAGAGTTTTCAAGAGAATCCAATTTTCTAACTTGCAAAGTCAAAGATATTTCTAACAAAGTCTTGAATATTATCTATTTCGCAAGTAAAGAAATTATCTCCTATCGAATTAGACAAATTCGAGCACACCTCACAAATTTTCTTTTTTTTTTTTTTTTTTTTGTAAGAAGCCTTAAACTCCTTCTTTGATTACACCATCGGGTTGGAATAGTAATTTGCAGGAACTATTATATTGTCGCACAAGTTTAGTATAAATTCCGCCGCTGCGAGTTCTATAAAAAAATTTTGGAAAGTCGTAAGACTATTGCTTGAACGTCGTACTTCGGGGTAAAATACAACGAGACGGCGGCGAGCCGATGAAACAGGAAGCGCGCCGCCGGATGCCTTCCGTTTATCGACATCGATACGATTGAAATTGCGGTTGCACATCTTGTGATCGCGAGAGGTGAGTTCCTTGCGCCGCTTAAAGCCGTCATAAAGTGTCTCTGGGTTTCGTAACCCGTCAGAATCCCGACAGGCTTGCGCTCCGTCTCGGCTGGGTTGCCACGCGGAAGAAAAACTTTCTTCCTGCTGCGCGCTAGGATATATGTATTAACCCGTGAACACGGAGGAAGCTCTGACAGACGTGTCTGCAATCTGCCTCTCGCAGGATTTGTCTTTGTCCGCTTCGAGTCATACTCTCCGGAGTATTCGGGACCTTCCCGATGCTTTTTTCCCCGTGGTGATTGACAGTGAAAAATGTTGAATTATTTGCCAAGAACGAAGCACGTCACGATGATTAATAAAATTGTTAATCTTTCTCGACCAAGCCTACGCGGGTTACCCGATAAATAATTTACGCCCTTCCTCTGATTCTTGTTTCGAAAGAGGTGTACACTTTGTCCGATCGATGGCCAAACAGGGTGTGCAGTTTTTATTAGAAAATGATCGCCGATGTATTTTATACGTCGAAACAAGAAAACAAGAAACGTTTATATCCAACGGTATTATAATATTTCGATAATTGCAATTACAACTTTATTTCGAAATATTCATCATTTCTGACAATATTAACTAAAAATATTACTGTCAACTGACAATATTTCAACTCGATAGAATTTAAAATAATCAACATTTTAATACTCGTTGATTTAATTTAAAGTTTCCAAATGGTGTCATTGAATTAAAGCGTTCGACAATGACCGTAAGAATATTACTGACGACGCAACAACAACTTTAAAACGGTTGGAAATTTTTTTCAGATGCAATTCAAAAATTAATCGCATTAAAACGTATTACCTAAATGTAAGTAAAAAGTTTCATTTACAGGTGATCAATCTCATTTACTTGTGTAACTTTGCTCTCGTGCATGTTGCACTTGTTAACTTAGTAAGTGGCGGTTTCATTTTGCTTGTTTATTTCAAAATAAACGATTTTTCGCCGAATAAACGATCAGAAACAATACGAAGCCGAGCAATGTGAATTGGGACGAAATAAAATTGACCAATTACCGTTAATAGACACTTATACCGGGGCAAATGTTTGAACAAGTGCCAGTCGGAAATGCGAGTAACAATTTCCTCGAAGCTCGCGAATCGATAACGCGCGATAAATATTGGTATTGCCGCGCTCGGTTGTCAAGTCGGCGAAAGAAGAACAGGGGCGGAAAGCCCGTGGAAATAAATAGAAGAAATTGAAGAAGGGGAAGAAAGGTGAAAAGCAGCGGTATATTATTAATTCCGCGACACACGGTACGCGCTCGCGAGTTCGTTTTCTCATTAACTAAACCGTCAACAGATCGGGATTTATCGTCGCCAGAATTATAAGCAATCCACCGAAAGTGATTTAAAGAGGGAATATGCGAGGAAGATACGAGGGAATTTCTGCTACGTTCGCTACCACCATCCCCCTCCTTTCGTTGGCAGTCAGGAAATGGCAAACTTGGATCCCGCCATTAGTTTCTGGACCATCGGTGAAAGGAACTTTTTGAAGCGAAATAAATTCCTGTCGCAGCTGTCACCGGAAACACGGAACGCCGATACTGATTTCTCACGTTTCCTTTTCTTTCGTTCGCATAGAGTTATTTACCAAACCGAAGGTTTTCACATTCGGACACGCTCCAGTTAATTCAACTCTCGATGCTGCATCAGAAATCACTAGTTGTCCTTTCGATTTTTGGTCGGTAAAAACGTGTTTTCAGACAGTTGTACACGTGTACAAAATTTCGAAAATTTTGCGCAACGCCGCTTTCGAAATGTTCGGATCTATGAACAATATTAAGTAGCAAACATTACTTTCGTTCTTCATGTCGTTGTTGCTTTAAAGCGATTTATATTTCATACGAAAAGTTTCACAAAAAAAAGAAAAAAAAAAAAAAAAGAAAAATGTAGAAAACATTTTCGGTGATTCGAAGAGTCTGCACGGAGAATTTCAAACAGAATCGATTCAAAACTGAAAACAAAATACAACTCTCGCGTGTACTTTAGAATAACGCATTTCACAGAAGTAATTTTATACAATTTCATGGTATCTGTATACTCTGGAGGACTGAAAGAGTTAATTAATTTAAACAACACAGTCGTAACAAAGATACGCTCGGTAAAAATTAGGAAAAGCCACGATGTGTTTTCTTCCTTCGCCTAATTAATGGTTTTCAAATACCTACGTGCGCTGTTTAGCTGAACTTACTTCAAAAACCATTTATTTATTTAGAGAATTTAGAGATTCGCGTGGAAATTTAAACGGAAGTGAAATATATTAACACAGTCGCAACGGAAACACGGTCAGTAAGAAACGGTAGCCGCGGCGTTTGACCATAGACAGTCCGCTACTATTTGCTTCTCATTCTTTTATAAACCACTTTAACCGCTTGTTTTTCAGACTGGTAATGCCGCTGCGTCCCACAATCGTCGCGTACAACGTCGCCGAGAGAATTATTCCAGAGGAAAATTGCTCGGGTAAATGGAAAAACAAAAAGAAAAAAAAAAAATATATATATATATATTTAAAACAATGTACCGGTAAGTTCATTAAAAAGTCAGACGGTTTCCACGACGAGCTTAAAACAGTTTCGTGACAACAATTTTTCTTCGGCCGTTTGCATTCTAAATTCCGCGGTTTATCCCTTGCCCTCGCAAACATGCAATCGCGGACGACGCGATCCTTGAATTTTCGTGTCCGTCTGATCATTCAGAAATCCAAGACTCTCTCGGCGCGTGTTGCCCCTAGTTTCGTTTGCGTTTCGTTCGCTGCATTTCCTATTTAAATATATATATGTAAAAAAAAAAAAAAGGAAAGAACGAGAAAAAAGAAAAACTTGTCGCCCGACAACCAAAGCGAAGGAGCGTCGCCCATTTGTAAGAAGCGAATCCCGCTCCAAACGTCCTGCCCTGTTCCACTTGTCCTTACCGTCCTCCTCGCCATCGAGAAAAAGTAAGTTTCGCAGTTTTTCAAGAAACTTTCTTATCCGAGTGCGCGGCGGCTTCGCGGCTTCTCGGGAACGAGATAAAACACGTCGATCGTCGTAACGAGACGGTCGTACGCGAACATTTTTGCCCGCGACCGCCCATCTAATTGCGGCTAATCGGCCCCATAATCCATGAATTTCCTTAATATCCGCGCTTGGTTCCCTTATCTCCAGCTTATCTTACAGTATCGCGGTTCTTATTCTCAAGAAGATCCTTAAACGGAGGATCGCGTTCGAATCAGAATTTTCAGCACGTCACGGATGCAAATCGCGGAGGTAATTGTGCGTTTTCGATTAAAAATCAGACGTTCCTCGTCGAGATAAAGACCCGAGGTAGGATGGATTTGACGTTTCTCGAGCGAAATGAAACATTCGTATCGTGTCACGCGCAGCAACGGGTACATTGAAATGGAATCGTATCGCGAAACAGTTGCTGCAGGCTGAATCGAATATTTCATAAGCGGCGGCAGTGCTAGCTTCTTCTAGAAGGCCTGCCCCGAAACGCGATGCATGTTTCAAATGCGTAACGGCACACACCGTTTCAATCTCAAGCTACGGCCCGCCCTTTTCGTTTCTGATTATATCGGAATTCTTACGAGCAGTCGGGATAAATTGTACCCCGCACTTTGAGCCGCGGAAAAATTCGCTCGCGTTTGAATAACACGCGCGTAGGGGAAAGTAGCAAAGACGCGTTTGAATTTAACATGGAGCGGATTATCAAAGGAACTTTGAGACACGCTAGAACTTTCATGCCGTGGATTTACATCTGACGGAATTTTATTAAATTTTTGGACGATCTTTTCTTTGATTATTTTTCGACGATCGGTCTTTCAAGATTCGTTGATACAATGAAGCGTTTCTGACGACAAAGTGTACACTCGTTGCAGCATGGTATATTGCAAATATTTCAATCTCTTAAAATTTCATGAAATTGTAGCATTTGTCTATACTTTTTTACCTACAGCATACATCTACACGTAACGATAAAAAAAAAAACGTTTCACAGTCCTAAAAGTTAGGATTCGATACTACAAATTGTCTGCCAGGAATTGCAAGTGAAATCGTCGCGTCAACAGAAGGTACATCCTTAATTGAATCTAGTATATTTCTTGGTTCTAGCGCAGATCGCTGCTAACGGTGGCTCTAGAGACTACTACATTACGAGCTGTTCGCGCGGCAACGACAAGTCAAACACGCGAACGAATGGAGAAATTCACGACGAAGGAACGTGACGTTCTCCAAGCAGCGTCGGCGGTCTTCAAAGTCAATAGCGCGCTAAGAAGAGAATCCCGGACCAGTGGGCAACAACTGCCGACTAACTCTATAAATTCAAAACTTAAACCAGGACCGACGTTTATCGTGGTTGGTGCGCTGCTGCTCGCCACGGAGCCAATGTTTGCGCCCTAAATTTCGCCCCGGTGCGGCGATTCGAAAGTTCGACAAGGACCGTTAACGCGTGGCAAAACTATCCGGGAGCGGCTGGATTTAATCGAAGGGAGGAATCGATCGGAAACGTCATGCCTCGACGAGCAACGTCGGTGCTCTCTCTCTCTCTCTCTCTCGACAGGGTGCATCGACGTTTCTCGGCGACTTCCGCGCGCACTTCTTCAGTTACAACGTAACAAACTAGTTTCTGGCTTCTTTGAAGACCCGGGCGGAGACTCGAATGATCATTGGGAAAGGAATTTTTAATTACCTGGGAGCTACTTCTCTTTGATCTTGACGATACATGAGAGTACCTATTACGGTGATATTACTTCAATTCCGCGTATAAAATGAACATTTATTCATCGTTGGAAGATGGTACGAAAATATTTAAACGTCTTACACGCAATACCACTTTTTCTTTTAGTTTTCCAATGTCTTAATATTCGAATGTATGCACAGACATTTCCAATTAAAGACACATTATTATTGCACCGTTTCGATACGAAAAGGTTACATTTTGTATTATATAAACGAGTGAATATGGTCGTCTATTTTAATTTATCTTGAAACTCACAACCATTTACACTGTAATAAACAAATCCGTGAAAATAAATCCTTTGTGAATTGCGAACAACCGTGAATATTGAATCATAAAGTGGATATAAAGATCCTACTGGAGTTTATGAATTGGAAATAAAAACCGATAAATATTACACATTTATGTGATACAATATGAACTGCATCTATCTTTCTTTATTTTTCGACGATTCATTGATAAGAGAATAATATGATAAAAAAAAACATAACTAAAATTCATTGATAGAAGAATAAAAATATTTACAATAAACGGTCAGTTCCGTGGGATCAGCCTTCAAATCGGAGAACCAGCAAATCCGACAGTATTAGTTTCTTAAATGAATAATGTTTGAAAGTAATACTTTTAACAATAATAACGTGTGCTCCATTCTAAAGCTAGTTTTCGAATTTACAAAAATTATCAATTGCATAAAGAAACAATTATTGCTGGGAGAGCAACAGTTACTATGTATGTCGCAAACACAATCACAGATTCTGGCTGGAAGAAAGATGCTAAAAAAGAATTCTTGAAATTCCATTTCATAACTGCAATTAAAACGTAGATTCGAAGATGTAAAATAATTGAAAAAGAATTGCGAATGAAAACGTTGGTCCTTGATGGATTAATATAAATTGCCGTGCAATCAGTTGCCAGACGATCGATCGTACGAGGATTAATTCCACGACAAAAGAAATTTACGTCCCCGTTTCTTATCTGATACCGCCGCTTCCGCAATAATTACACCCATTCGCTTTCTTTCCCTGTCATCCCTCCGATTCTTCTCCACCCATTTCACTTTGGAAAATGTTTTCGGCCAGTCGGCACGTAACGCGCACATCATTTCAAACCAAGCCTCGCATTTCTACGCTCTCTTTTCATCGGGAGAAAATGTACGCGGAGCCAAATTAATTTCCGCTTTCGAAAAACAGAGGCACGAGATCGCGAGACGGAGAAACGAAAAAGGGGCAAAAAAAAAAAAAAAAAAAAAAGAAAAAAGAAAAAAAGAGAAAGCCCGAATTTTGTGAATCGCGCGAGCGCCATGGTTATTCGCGTTATCCTTCCGGCCGCGTGCAGGCCAAAGTAAATTTCAGAATTGTTCCAACGCCTGTTGCGACATTTTGAAATACTAAACTCCGCGAGGAACGTGACACGGGGATTTTATTCAAATCCCGTGATCGTCGCAGTTTCGTTCCGGCGAAATGTTCTATGAAGTCGGATTCCTAACAAACTTCACCGTGAAAATTTAATGTCCCCGAAACTTGGAAATTGGAACGAACTGGTATCAAGTTTTCGTAAATCCAGCGAAATTCATAAGATATTGACAAGATTATGAAACGAACTGAACTTCGGGGTATAAATAGTTTATATAATAGGAATCCACTCGTTCTCCCCTCTATTATCGACTTCTCGTTCGTACAATAGACGTTCGGGTTCAAGAGCAATTCAACTGCCAAGAGTTCATTTAATCGGGCATTAACTAAAATCTGTTTCAAATGACTGAATTTCATATAAACCGCAAAGAGGAAAGGAGGCAAAAGATATTGCGCTTTTTATGGCAAAGCAGAATTTAAAGTAATCGCGCGCGATCGCGGTAACTACGGCATTCAGAGAGTATAATACGCGCATCTACGGTGCACAGAGCGTTTCCTCATTACGGGAACAACGACCACGAGACACCGTATTTCAGCTCTAATCTGACCAGCCATTACTTCCGTGAATTAAAAATCTCGAAACAATTTATTCGGTTGGCCGCATCTCGATGACCTACGGGCGATATAAAAGAGAGAAAGAGAGAGATACAAAGGAGAGTGTCTGCTCTCGGTAGAAAATGAAGATAATTAACTCGTAGTTTGGCTGAAAAAAGCTTCGTCTCTTTCACCGTTTCTTTCGCCCCGTCGTGGACAATATAAACTATCGTATCTTTTCACAGCGTAAAACACATGTACCGTGTAACTGAGAGACTCCGTGGTTTCAAGTATGTAATGTAAAATCGATAAATTAAACGTGTGGGTTATAAAAATTCTATATTGAGCGTTAGATCATCGGTGCTTGAATTCTGGCAACAGCGGGATCTAATAAGGCCACTCTTTTCTTTTTCATCCTTTCCTAGCCCCATCGTTTCTCTCTTTAGTCTGTCTTTCATCCCCTTTTTCATTACTTTCTTTACTTTCATGTCATCTCTATTTTTCTAACTTGGTTTCCTTTCTTTCTCTCATCTTCTTTCCTTTCTCGCTCTTTTGCTGTTTCATTCAGTTTCTCTCCTTCTTTGGCAATTATATCGCCATTAAAACGTACCAGTAGGAAACGAGCAAATCGAAATCATAATCCCGTAGCTCGTTCCAATTTTTACAATCATTTCGAATAATCCCACTGTTTGTTCGTTTCGGAATCTTGGCAAGATGATTTCTCTGAGTTATAATGAGAGGTAATTATTACGACCTGAAAAAATTCATCCGATAAAAACCTGGCCCGGTCGTGCGCGAGGAAAGAAGCCGGGGTTTTCCTCGATTTTCTCTGCGGGCAAAAGTTTGTTTGCCCGTTATCGATCGAGGATTATCTTTTATCCTTATCCAGGCAAGAATCCAATTTTTCCGGCAATTCTTGGCTGCGACTGTACAGAAGACAAACCGAAGCTACTTGGACGAGTTTTTCATTCGACGCAGAAAATCGTCTTGGTCGTGCCAATGATCTTTTGATATTTTAAAAATCTCAAAACATTATACGAAGGTCAATGATTCTCAATCTCTTTTACCATCAAAGTATCATTTCGTTAAAGTATCACGGAGAATTCTTTGTTTTCGGTTATAACAAAGTATCGTTGAAAACGTATGTTCCTTTGTTCCCTGATCTATTCTTAGCTCCAAGAATTTATCAGAAATTTCGTCAATCGATAATTTAAATGGACTTTTCGTCGGATTCGGAGTGATCGTCACTGACTGTGAGTTTAGAAAAATGTCTACTAAATTCAATCGATAATTGCGCAGTCGCACGCTGTTAATTTTCACCTTTTAGTCGCGAGTTTCCTCTTAAAAATGATGAAATTCCTCTCTGATTGGAAACCTTCGTTCCAAATGGTGTCACGAGCGGTTATTGTCACTTGCAGATCGCAGACGAGTTCTTAACGTCAAACGTGAAACGCAACGAGCATCGGAGAGATCGTAGGCGACAGCAGCGACGAGAGATTGATAATTCATTTGCCTGTGTTAAATCTGAGCTGGTGATAAAACGCACCGGCGCTTTTATCGGAACACCGTGTCTCTAGGACCGCCGCGTTATTGCCGTGCGAAATTCAACTGTGGCCAGCGTAGTTCCCGATTGTGCCCTATCGGTCCGGACACATTAACCGGAGGATCGACATTCACGAGCGTGTACATTCACGAGCACGGTTGTTTGTTCGTTTCGAAAGATGGGTCGTTGGCGTGGTAAACATCGGCGGGCGAAGCAGCCGATTTCATCCGGGGCCGCTGCCGCAGTCCCGTTGTTTTTCACACCTCCGATGTTATTTTGCGAAAGCCATTCCCCACCGGCAAACAGCGCGAGTTTAATTTAAATATTATTGCCACGAGTGACACAGTCATGAGTGACGTGTCCATTTTTTCGCCACTCTTGCAGACTAATATTTTTGGAAGCGCACGCAGCCGACTCTCTTCTTTATTTTTCTCTCTCTTTTTTTTTCTTTTTCTGTACGAACTCGCGATCGCGGAAATGAATAAAATTACTAGAAAAATCCTCTTGGCTCGAATATGAAACGCTCGATATCCTTTAAATTTCCTCTCTTTTTTTTTCAATTTCTTTACACGCCGTTCCCGTTCAAAGATGAAACTAGAATCACGCGCGCGTCGCTCGAACGTCGCGTTATTTCGAACGAACGTCTGGCTCGTTAACGACGTCGGCGCAGGCCACGCGGTGCGTTTACATTAATTGCTCGTCAGACAGCACGGAACGCGAACTAGTAGATACAATTTATGGGATGAATAAAACTGGAATACGGTCGACAAGACACGGCTGATAAACAACGTTATAAACAATCGGCACTCATTACACACTCGAGTTTCCATTTCTGATCGAACCGGCGAATTTCCAACGTATCTGTATTAATAAACGAGCACGTGCTCCGACATACGTATACATACATTGAAAGCCGGCTTTCAAATCGAATTCGTACAACTTCGAATTGTAATTACTTAAGGTGCTGCCCGGCTCAATTAAAAAGTAATTTACTCATTTCCCCATAGCTTCCTGTTTAGAGTTGATGAAACTTGTCTGACAGGAACGCAATTCGGAGAAACTACGAACGCGTAGTCGTTATCGACTTTTAATAAATTAACAATCAGAGAACGTTTTCGGCCGGCGTTTCGTAACGAAATTTCAGAGCGACGAGAACGAAAATTGAAATTTTCGTCTTGGAAGATAATGCTGTCGAGTTACACCAGTAGTTAATTAAGCGTTGTAGTTCTTCCGACCGTGGTAGTATCGGCTTTGTTACCTGGAATTATAGTCCCACCTCCGGCCATTATTAAACATTAACGGACTGTCTGTACGAGCTCTTAAGCCGGTTTAAGGACTGCATTTACAGAACGCGATAAGACTTTCACTGTGCGCGATACGCGCTTGGAATAACAGATATTTCATAGGGGAGCTTTGGCCAGCCTCGTAACGAAGTTTCGCGTACGTTATAAAGCTAATATTTCCCTTTTTCGTCTGCGTCACTTTTACGAACTCGCGTATTCGATATACGCTGCGCTCCGTAGTCGATATACAGCGCAATAACTAGCGTGCAGCCAAAGTTAAAAGCAGGCTTTGGAAGTTACTGCAACGGGTACGCTTTAGCGTCTGATTATAGGCGGACCGTATCTACTTGCGCGTTCGTTCTCCTTTCGGGTCACCCGTGCAATTACTTACTGCATTACTTCTGTATTTCTTCTTTCTCTTTTTTCGTACTGTTTCCTACGAAAAATTTTCTCGTCAAACACTGGTGGAGCTCGTCGACGACGAGGCAAAGCCAATAAATAACGCAGAAAAATAGCTAACGGCAACGAAATTGTTATTCTTTCCACGGCCGGCAGCAATCGCGTTCAAAAGGACAATCTAAGTTTGTGCAGATTTTCGCGTGGTTCGTGATTCTACGACGAAACAAAGGCGTAACGGAGGAGGGGGGAGAAAACGCGAAATTGCATCACACGGGAAAATGTTGTAATACGCTCGAGATCGAGGGCACGAGGTTGAAAGGCGGGCTTGAACATTTCGTCGTTTGGATGCCAACTCGAACAGTTATGCACGAAGATAATCGATCATCTCTCGTCTGCGCCACAACAAACGATAGTGATCGGGCCGGTGTCGCGAAAAGCGGCCAACGTCGAGGGCGCGAACCGGTTGGTTGACCGTTTATAGATTATCGATTCGGCCAGGGTGACGAACAAAAGCCACTTGCCGATGAATAGCCGAAACTCGGCCCGTTAAAACGCTTATTCGTGGTGGCCATCGCGGCAAGACCGCGGGACCAACGGTGAAATCCAATTTCGAACGAGCCGTGAACGCCCAATTAAGATTCTTCAGCGATTGATCCAAGAGGAATCTCGCAAATGTAAGTGATCATCGAAGGAGTCTCTCTCTTACTTGGGACGCTCAAGTCGAGCTTGAACAGATTATGTTTCGTTTCCGTTGGAATATCTGGCTAAACGCTTACATTCCCGACCGTCGATCGCTTAATAACACTTGCGACTATGATTTACGCTAAAAGTTACGTCGTACGTCGTGTTTTGTAATGTAACAAATAAATTATACCGTGATGATCTTATCGCTTGAAATACATTGAGAATCGTTGTAGAATTATATCACTTGGATGTTACAATGCTAATGAAATCTTGAAATATCTCAAGAAGCTCAAAAATACTTTCGTAAGTCACTTGTACTTGCGACAATGTTTCACAGTTACTACGTAGCATATCGACCCAACAATGAGAGGTTTAAGCTATCGAATCTATCGAGCTCTGAATTCCACGCTTCGGCAAACATTGAAATCGCGACTCAACCAGTAGAATCCGTGCATACCTGATTTTCCAGTTATCTATAAACTCGTCGACGACCTAACCTAGTGAATCATCGGATATCTTCTTCCTTTCCACCTTTTTCGTTTTGTTCTTTTTTCTTCTTTTTCCTTTTTTTCTTTTTTTTGTTTCGTCTTCCGGGCGTTTACATTAGCGCGTTATTGCGCGGATATCGCGCAAGGTAGATCAGAGGAACGAACGAACAAATGATTCTGTCGGTACGACAAGCTACGGTTGTGCAGCTCGTTGAAAATCGAGGTAACGAGTCGCGTACACACTGTCTTTCTCTCTTTCTCTCTCTCCCACCATTCGTCTCCGTACACGCTCTGTTCCTCCTCGCTTCCATTCCGACCTCGTTTCTTGCTGCAACGTTGGCTGCTGTAACGCTTTTGGCTTAGTCGTCGGCCGGAAATGTGCAGACCAGTTCGACCCATCTAAGTATTACACCGTTGCGCTATTAGAGGCTAGCCTGTATTGGAAGCATTGTGCGCCGCGAGACACGGGAAACTGGGCCATTGTGTACATACAATAATTGTACGTACGTTCTGTTCCTGAGCGATAATTTTTTCTTCCCACTCAACCACCCACCTCCCCTTCTCTTCCAGCGAGACTTTTTTCGAGAGGCGCTCGCACAACGCTGCACGGAAGCCTCTCAAATTGGAAAATTTCTGCGGAGTTGTTACCAATAATGGTATTTACCAAAGTTGCGAAAGACAGGATATGGATTGGTTGATTTAACAAAACGAAAGAGGGAAAAAGCGAGAGATAAAAAGAAGGAAGTTTAACGCGGTAAAGATAATTAACAAAGTTATAAAAGATACGACAGGATATGGATTGACTTGCGATCAAAAAAAAGAAAAGAAGAAGCAAAGAAAAGAGACGAAAGGGTGAAAGTTTAACGTAATTAAAAATAATCACGAAAGTTGTGAAAGATACGACACGGGATATGGACTGACTTGCAACGAGGAAAGAAGAAGCAAAAGAGGTTTAACGTATCGGAAGATTGTCCAAAATAATTCTAGGCTCGATGGTAGTATTTGAAATGGATGCAATCAAAGACCGTAATTTACACGGTATCTAATTTTCCCTGGCAACCGGTGGAAGCGAGGCGCGTTAGCGACTGCGAAATTGGTCGAAGTTGAATTTAAATTACTTTCCGGCTAAATCATTTTCCAGGCTAAAAGCTACGAAACCAAAAAAAAAAAAAAGAAAAGAAAATATCTCGAAACACATCCGAACGCAATTAAATCGACGAGTTAAATCTCAAAATGCTCGTTTATCATTAGACTGATTGAACTTTGATGACTTGTCGTCCCAGACGAAATCGTTCGCAACAATCGAACCAGATTTCTCGAACCGTTGTTTGTTTCCACTCGAATCGCTCGAAACTTTCTTCGTTGTTCACGATGTGCTGTCAATTCACCGTGTACTTGAAAAACATCGTCACTAAATTCAAAGTAATCGCGCGGTTAAACTCCGCGTTTAATTGCAACTTGAACCGAGACGGTGACTCGAAAGAAGGGAGTATATCGAGCAGAAGGTGGCAAAAAGGGAGGAAGAGAGGAAAGAAGAGCGAGGCAGGAAAGAGGGGCATTATACGCAATAAAGGGGAAACAAGAGGGCAGCGTCAGACACACTTAACGTCGGAACTTTTTGCCAACGGTGGAGCCCATCCTTCTTCTTACTGGCACGGAGACGAGAAGAATGAAAGGGCAAGAAGGGGCAGCGATAAATCCACAAGCGGGGTTTAAAACGTTCGCGGGACGCCTGTAAAACAGTCACGACGCCGTGACCCCGCAGCAAAACGGACCTGAATCGAGCAAGAATTATTTCTACCTCTTGGTTAAATTATTCCATACATCCTTCATCCTCCAAATAGAAACGAAAACCTTCTAAACGAAGGATTCTCTCTCTCTCTCTCTCTCTCTCTCTCTCTCTCTCTCTCTCTCTCTCTCTCTCTGACTAGAAGGAGCAAGAATAACAACAGGTAAAACATTCTTACGTGTACATCATTTTCACGAAAAATTCATCGTTATCACGATTTATTTGGTGGTTCGCGTACATTCGCGGAGAAAAGGAAACCGACCGGTCGAAAGGATAAAGCGCGATCCGTGTCGTTGTTGACGAGCGTAATTTTATCAGGAGCAGATAGCGCGTCGGTGTAACGTTTAACGATCCTTTACGCAGGTCAGAATTATCCAGGACGAGCTTGATTGAAAAATCAACGCCGCGGAGCTTTTGCGCGAATAATTTCGCGTTTGCTCACGCACTAGACTGCCCCTTGTCCCTGCGGAGGCCATTCGAGCACGCCGTTAATTCGCGGAACAACGACCGCGCACACCGCAAACAAAACAGCTGCCCGCTAATGTATCACGCTCGATTCGCGACGTCCGGTACTTTGTAATTCCTGCGTTTGTTTTTCCCCCGGAAACTCTGCCCTCGAATAGAGGATTCGATTTACGGCAAATTAACGGCTGTTCATTGTGCACGCGGCATCGGCCCGCATCTACACTGTAGAAATTTATTCAATTCTGCGAGCTTGCTTCGATAATTGTTATTTCGACAAAGCGGGGAATTTCCAAAGGAGAAAAAAAAAAAAAAAAGAAAGAAAAATGAAAAGAAAGAAGAAACGAGAAAGAAAGCCGCGAGTTGAAACGGAATTTCCGCCGTTACAGAGGAGAGGAGAGTTTGCAGACCGACGAGACGCCTTTCGGAACTTGCGCGACGTTCAGTTTCGAAGCGAGGCAAAGGACGAACCAACAAAGAACGCTGCAGGGCTGCGACTACCTACAGAGTTTTTCAACGAGTTTCGCGGACCGCCTGTGAATTTTTGCAACACGCGAGAGCGATCGATATCCCGATGGAAGAAAAAAATCGATCGAACGTAACGGATGAGTAACGATATTAGCAAATATGGGAGAGGTAGGTAAAGGCACGATCGAGAATCAAAGTATCGGATAATGGAACAGCGATGTAATACCGTTGGAAAAACTGTTTGCCTTTTAAGAAGTTTAATTAGTTAAGGTGATCGATAGCTTGGCTTCAAAGCTCCGCTCCGATATGAATTTCCTTTCGATTACACCGAGATTTCGCCCGTGGCTGGTCCGCGAGGGAAAAAAAAGCCGATTATTTAAATCGATGCTGCTCGACGACTGAGATAGGGGGAGCAACAACAAAGACAAGACTTCGAATCCGCCGGAGGCGTCGCGAAAGTGGAAGCTCAGACTCTCTAATCGCCTTTCAAGGTACAGAGATGAAATCTCGATCGATGGATTAAGTGGAATCGACGCCTCGGGCGTTGACCGGCAAAGAGAAGTCGGGAACGAAGAGAGGAAGCATTTTTTAACGCGAATGAAATGCGAAATATTCGACGAGTTATATTCCACCATTGTCGGCAACGGGAGCCACTGGCCTCCATTCGGAATAAAAATCCCTCCGACGATATGAAATCTGACGTTACTTGGCGCACTTGACGAATCATATTTTCGCAAGTGCCGTACAACGAAAGCTCGAAGAAGAAGAGCCACGATTCTTTTGTCCTCGAGGCATCACTGGGCTGAAAAATTGTCGAGACTTAAACTTTGTTTAAATATTACACTTGGTGTTATTGCTAGACCGCCGAATTCTGTACATTTGTGGAAAATGCAAAATATATAAAATACCCACGACAGAACATTCACTATAACATTTCATGTTTATAGAAATTTTAAAATACATAAAAATTATGATTCAAGACTTTTCGTAAAAAAAATCGTATTGCTTTAGTGCGTAAAGCTTCTACTCTCAGAATCGAAATAGTGTTACGAGCCGGACAAATATAGATGCATTCTCTTTTCGAAAATTCATAAACATCTCTCTGTTGGACGAAATTATTTTCAGAATTAAAATTACCATTAAATAGGGTTCGAAATTGTATTCTGAATATATAGTCGTTGCACAGTTTGATTATATACCTCGTGTGTCTGTATTAATTAATATGTAAAACGATCGTTCGATTTCTTCATTTTGTTTACGAAACTGCAACAGTTTAAATATCGGAAAATTCAGAACCTTCTATTTTACATACTAATGTACGTATACATTACATAATGTGCATAATATAGTAAGGGTCTCGTTTGGGAAATTTTTAAAAAATTAAAGGATTTTGCTAACGCGTCGAAAACAATTTATATATAACGTACAAAGAGACATCTCGCTAAACTTTTCATCGTTCGTACGGGCGTATCAATTTTTATTCCAACGAGAGATAATCCTTTGTTGAATAATAAGAGGAAGATGAGAAATAGCCAAAGGGGGATATGCAGATGAAGCAAAAAGGAAAGAGTTCGAAACGAGTTGCCGTCACCACGAGCTAGTTGCGAAAGCTGCGGCAGCTACTTAACGTTACAGCTACTCTCGGCTTAGTGTTGTGTTCCAAGCAAAATAGCTTTTTGCAAAGTTTCCTTACGATAGTCATGCCACCACTGGTTGGGATGCGTCCAAGCTCGCTACAACGATCATCGCCGTGCGCTTCGTCGAACATCAAACACACGATGCAATCCTGCGAAGTTCCTTCGGCAATTTAGGTTAAATAATGTAATAAAACTGGCAAACTCGGCCGCGAAGCACGACACGTTGATAGATCCTTGATGTCGCGTCAATAAATAACGACGCGTTGAAAAATTAAGAGGGATACCCTCTGTAGTAAGCGATACACGAGCCAGCAGTCTCTGCTGTCTCTTTACATTTCTTTCGCCTGTGTATCGGCGCAACGAGAAAAACAGAGAAAGAAATTGGAAAAAGAATATCACGCGATTTCTTTTCTATCTGCCCCGACGACTGCCCCCAGGGGAGAGGGAAGAGGGGAGGGGTGGGGGGGGGGCAAACCTCGGCAATTTCCTCGGTCAAATCGAAAATTTGATGAACAATTTCCAAGGGACTTCCCTCTGTTGTCCGTTGATCGAACGTCAGCGAAGCGTGACAACGAGAAATCATCTTCCAGCGAGGCTTTCTTCCAGCAATTAAGAGGGATTACGAGAGGGTAAACAGGAGAGGAGGCGGTAATAAAGTAGCTTTCCCAAGAATCCGGTAGCCTGGGACGGTGGTCACGTCCCCTCGGCGAGTCCGTGGATAAAGGACGAGTCTGAATGCGGTGCAACGGGTTGCACCAGTCCCGTGAGATCGGGCATTAAGCAGCTACAGCTGCCGAGCGAATGGTCTGCGGCCTTGTCGCCTTGTTTTCCTGTCCCTCGACGGGGCCCATGCAAGATTAATCGGTGGTCGTTTAAGCTAATTCGTGGCAAACCAGCTCCCGCGCGCTTTTTCGTCTATTTCTGCTAGCTTCCGGCGTCATCCAGAGGAATTAACAAACGGACCGTGTAGTCTGTGGCACTTGGGCATTTTGACTTGCACGAATCGTAACGATCGCGAGACTCGGCGATTGCTCGGCGACTCGAGCACGGAGCGAATCAGGTCGATCACGAGACGCTATCGATTTCTTACGGACGAGTCGTCCTTCCGAGGCGACGAGAACGAGACTGTAGTAATAAGAGACGATAATAGTCGTTGTTATTTCATTACCGAGGAGGGAGTAACGAGTGCGGCGGACGGGTTTTATTGCCTTCCTTTTAAGCCGCGGCACGTTTTACGGGATTAACGAGAAAGAGCATCGTACCAGCTAGTAGCCGAGCTATCGTTGAATCACACCGCAGCTATGCCCTCACGCGTACTGGCAATTATTGCGTCGTTAAACCCTTTGTTAACGTTTCGAACCTCTCTTGTCCTTCAGTCGTTTGTACCCTGTTGGAATTTTGGCAATCGAGCAGAGTTCAGTCGTCCACCAGAGTTCCACTTCTTCGATGGACGGTTCATAGAGTTTGCGTTTTCTTCAACGTTTCACAGAAGAACGACTCTCGTTAAGAGCAAGTGCTGCATTAAGTGCCAAATATTAAATAAGAGCTTTTAACATTCAACTCTCAAATGAATGTGGTAATTTAAAATAATATAATTTAGAATATTTTGTATTTTGTAATTCTTGGGCAATTGATGAACACCATGCTCCTTGGAGCGATTGATTATTTTATTTAAATATATATTTAGATTTTCTTAATGTGCTGTAGAATGCCTCTTAGAATCATTTTTTTCTTTTTTTTATAATATGCAAATATACTTATCTAAAGTGGTCCAAGTTGAGAAGATAGCTTCCCAGATTGACGCTATTTTGAAAATTTTGCAACTAGTCGCGCAGTGCTTCTTTTTTTATTAGATTTACGTGTCAATTACAATGAAAAATTGTCAAATTTTTATACTCAAAACTTGGAACACGGTATTTTTTTAAGCGGTAGAAATTAAGAGATGATATCAGAAATATAGAATTTCTATTTGTTATTAAATATTACCTATCCACCAAATATATGTTTAGCGTTATACCAGCTTACACAAGCTTGATTTATTAGATATTATTTACACGCAGTGAACAGGGTGACAATCCCGGCACCGAGCATTTTTAGTTCCTTCCTCATTACGCAGCGCGTGCCGCGTGACCGCGAGACTCGCAAAACCGATGAACGCGCGACACAGTCGCGGGGAACGCGTTAATCGAAACAGCCAGGAAACGGAAGTTTCCCCGAGGAAACATTTAACGCCGCCGCAATTATTTTCGCCGTGGTCACGGTAAGCCTGCGTATAAACCGTCAGCGTTCGCCGGGGATCAAGGCCGAAATAGAGGGAAGACCGGACACAGAGAGCGGCGAGAAAGGACCAGAACAGGAACAGGAAGAAGCCGAAGCGGCGTAGAGGGGCAAAAAGACCGGCGCAAAGAATTCCTTCGTGACCCCCTCCCCTCTCGTAACGTCCACCGTTTCCGGCTTGTGCCGCGGCGGTTTCATTCGACCAGTCCACCTGGCCCGCTGGAAAGTCTCTTTTAATGACTGTTCCCGGTTCGAGGGAACTCCTAAGACTCGAAGCGAGTCGAAGCGAACCATTACCGGCAGGAATATGACCTTCCTTTCTCCGCGAAGAGAGTTCTCTCTCTTCGTTCGCGCGCCACGTTGGTCGACGCCGTATGACCTCCCTCCCCCACCCTCCTAACAACCTTCTTCCATCCCTTTCTACGGCGACCTGGCCGTAATTCAAAAAGTTTGGTCGGATTAAAAATGTGACCGAACTCGAGCAGCACTCGAGGTTTTTGTCTCTTCCTCCTGCACTTTGCTTTTCACACACAGTGTGACAGAAAAGTAACGCAACCCTGAGTTCGAAAAGATAAAGGGTCGGCTATAAGGGACAGTGAGAAAACTCTGGTGGTCTGTCTGGTTCCCTTAGCACTGAAAATAAACGCTACGCGTCGCGAGTAGTCGAAAAGAGAAACAAATGACAGAAATAAGATCGACTAAAAACGAGCGTATCGATCAACCATTCGCCAGCACGCGATTTTGCATTGGAGTGGTGATCTACTTTCTTTCAGGGTACATACAATCGGCTGGAAAAAGCGGAGAATAACCGGCAACGACGTAATAAATCGACGAGTGGTTGCTTCGAAGAAGAGCTTCCAACAAAGAGATTGCGCGCCCGAGGCGTAGGGATATCGCGATGAGCTTGGTGTAATGATAAAACTGGTCGAAGATCCTGGACGCGCGCCGTTACGTACCGCGATACGTCGTAAAAAAAACGCTTCATTAACGAGGAACAGATTAAATTCGTGGAAACTACGGAAAGTGCGCGCTTTGAAAAAGACAAGCTTAATCCACGATACATGTCGTATTGCGAGGATAGAGGATAGATTCTCTGTCGCTGACAAATTTTTTTAATTTATCCAGTCTTATCAGTGTTTGTAATGCAATTACTCTCGAGGATTTTCTAATCGCTACTTTTTACGCGCGATCAGTGACTATATTCGTCCTTACAGTTGCGACCGTCGCGAAATCAATAAGTCGGTATCGTTGGTCGGGTGTCCGCGCGTTATTCTATTTATGTAAAAGGATAGTTATATACGACAGAGCTCGACGGAGTCTGAACATTTAAAAAGCAAACGTTATTAATAAATCCCAATTCCAAGTGGTAGGCTTGACATTTAAGATCTTGAACTTGAGCAATTGCTGTGTGAATCAATTTTATGCTTTTATAAAAATGTTCAACGACCGTCACATGTGAAAAAGGCACGAATAGATGTTCGATTCTTTCTCAAAGGAGCTCGATCCACTCAAAAGGTTCACAGGCCGGATTAGTCACGGTTCAGCCGCGAAAATTAACTGCTATTAGTAACGGAGGATGGGTAACCGAACCGATTCCACAAGAACTTCAGAACGTATAGTTCTTGGGCCAAGAATGCTAGCCAACTATAAATTTCGATCTGATATTAATTCTCTTTTGGAGCAGACTTCTGGAGCGCCAGTTTGTTCGAAGAAAATTCTATAGAGGATATAGTGAATGTGGTTAAAGAAAGTATTAATGGTAGTGGCAGTGGCAGTATGACAATTGAACGGATAATACTTTGTTTTTCTCCTCTTTTTTAACAAAAATTACAAACGAAGAAAGGAAAACGTAAATTAATCCTTTCCTAAAACTGCTAGGATAATACTAAACTTTCACTACGATGTATTATTTTTATTGCAATTTATGCAATTTAGAGCATACTTTGCGTCATTCATTGTTATATAATCTACGAAAATTTATTTAAATACGAAAGAATAAAAATAATTTCACACATGGAAGATCATAAAATAGAAAACGTTTCTACGAAACTCGAGGACCAAAGAAAGGACGTGTTGAACCCCGATATATTCAGCAAATAAATTTTTCCTTACATTATACAATGTATAATTTTTAATGTCGCCACTGAAGTCTGCTGAGACGCGATCCGACTGTGAAAGATTGATGAGGCTATGTATCATTCTTTCAAAAATATTCCAAATATAATTCCTTTTCGCATACATTACGACAGGACTAGATTATTCCCATGTTTGGAAAAGAAAGTCGTCTCGAATGGGTTAAGTGGAGACAGACGTTTCGCACGTTACTCCTTTTCGAGCACGTGCGAATTTTAATTAAACACTCACACGAGTTCCAGCTACGCAGCAAACGCACAGAAACACATGATTCACCGTCAAACTATCGATAAATCAGTTTTCGAGAGAAGTAACGCGAGCAATCCTTGCGTCAACTCGTTAATCTTTCGGTCGTGATAAATCGTCGTGCACCTCCACGCTGCTTACGCTCAAGTTGCGCTTATTATTTTCCAGTTAGCTCGTGTAACGTGCCCCAGAAACGACAACAACTTCTTCGTCATGATCAAGCCGCCACTTTCGCATAAGCTGGTCCTTCTGCAATATAAGACCCTTGTAGGTCGTGTAATCCCCTTAGCATGCGCGCCGTTTCACTTTGTCCGCGCGATAACTGCGCGTTTGCAGTCTAGCTGTTTTTAATATACATGCATACGCTCGTTTCGTTTATCGCGAACAAGTGACATCAACGTGATTAATTTCGTTGCGACAATTCCCAACGAGTACAAGGTAGAAAAAAAGTAAGAAAGTAAATTACTCGGTTAAATCCGTAAAATTTTGACGAGGATTCGCAAGTTGGTCAAGATTAATGCCCGGTAAAACGCGACTCTTCCCCGCGAGAGTGTGTGAAAAATGTAAAAGACGCAGGATGAAAAGCTGATCGCGCTTAATAATTCGCACCGCGAGGCCGTGTATTCTTCAAAAGGGGTTCGATGGAGGCTCAACGTGTGAGCTGACTTCCAAAGCACTTTGCCGACGGAAAGACAACAACGTCGACGTCCCGGGATACCTTAATCTGTCGATAATTCCGTGTCAAACCGAATATCGTTGGCAAAAAAGAAGTTTGTCCAGCAGTGACGCGTCCACTCTCTCCCCTCGCGGATTTACGAAGCTGAATCCTTCGAGCACGTTATTCCTCGAGTTTTTTGCCTCGATCGTGATTAATAGTCGATCGAGTTCTCCCCTCGAAGGAGCTTCCTCTGCATCTTGCGTAATCTGATTGTACATACGCTCGAACGTTGATCAATTAGAGTAAACGCAACGTTCGAAGAAGCTTCGCGATTTCGACTTTAAATGTCGGTCTTTAAGTAATTTCCCCGAACAAAGCCTGGACCGCGGGCATTTGAGAAGCAAGGGTAGTGTTCCCGGCATTTGCCGGTTCGCGCGGCTAAGCGTTCGACCAATTTAAATGTTTATCTGTCCGATACTCTTTTCGCGCTTTCAGCCACCGGCGGCCGGTTCTCCGAGTGAAATCCATTACAGACTATTCACCTCCGATTCTGCAGCTGACAGCTCCATCAAGCCTCGTTGGATGATTGGACCGTGGAGAGTCTTGCTCGGTAAGAGAAGCATCTCAACTGCAATTCACACGGTTCACAATTATCCCTTTCAATTATTCCTTACAGGTTTGTATCTCCATAGTCGGCGTTTCCTTGCCTGCTTTGTTCGTTTCTAACTGCAACTTATTTCCAAAAAAAAAAAAAATCTTTCCGCGACACCAACATCGACGTCTTTTCTTGTTCGTTCTATCTCTTCTTCGTCATTCCAGTATTAATGAAATATATTTCAAAATCGTAGTACCGGTAGTACAGGAGATCGGGGCGAGAGTTTATCGCGAAATGTCATCGGTTAATATCGTAACGGATGGCGGAGGAATTAGACAAGGTACCCGGGAAGACTCCCGGCTGCAGACGATAATAACTTCCTGAATTTTCCACCCATTGTCGGGAAACGTTGCAACTTGTTCGATAACTATTCCGGCTTTCGCAGTAAACGCGACCCAACCTCTTCCAGAGCCTCCAATCGCGTTACCGTGCGCAAAAGAGAACTGCCTCTGACATCAGAACGTGAAACTCTAAATAAGCGAGTAAGTTCCGTCATCCGACACTTTAATCCATTTTTCTCCAATTCACGAGGAAGTTGTCCGCCATCTCGTCGATCGTGAGTGTCGAAAGATCATTGCGAGTATTGCAATGATCTGCCTCCGAGGCAGATACGAACGAGAATCTGTCGCTATTTCGTTTTCAGGCGAGAGATAATGCTAACAAGGAGCGAGACACGATGGAAGAACGGAACGTTCGCCGCATTGACATTCATAAATCGTCGCGCTGGCATGTTTAATGCATGTTTTTCAATTGTTTCGGGGATCGCGTATCCGCGCGGCTATTCCTTGGGCGCGATCGATTCACAGTTGCCATTGTATTGTGTTCGAATTGCGGGCATCGTTATCGGGTTTGATGCTTTTCCTGCGTCCTTTTGATCCACGAACGAGGAAGCACGCGAGCATTCAAAAAAAATGGCGCACGGACGGCGAACGAAATTTACGATACCGCGGATGAATATCCTCTGTTCTATATCACAATCTATAATGGAAGGCCGATCGTTGGATTCATCGATCAACAGCTACCTTCCGCTTATCACTCGGAAAGCCGAGTTAAAAGCTTTCGAAACTGACGAAGGTTAAAATACCGAAAGTAAACGCCCGATCGCGCTAAAGTCCGCTAATACAACGGAAAAGTTTGCTTTGCACATTTCCCTGTCATTTTTTCTTTTTCTTTTTTCTTCGTATTTGCACCCACATTCGAGGAAAACGCGAGAAATTATAACAGGTATAAACTTTGGGACGTTTCATAATTCACAAGTGGATTTTCCTCGGCTTACGAATATATTACCGGCACATTCGTTAACCGCGCGTCCGACCAACATCGATCCAATTCTATTTACAGCGCTCGGCATTTTAATATCGTATCACTTGGTCACATTAGTCTCTGCTCTGTTTATTTAAACACGCTTTGCGAGAGAAATTCACTCGCCATATAAAAATACCCCTAACTCCAGTTCTAATCTTCTAATCTTCTTAATAAACTCCAGGGTTTTAACGAGTCGATTGACCCGATTTGCGTTAACGTTAACGCAGCTACGTAGAAACTTCAACCGAAACACTAATATTCATTGGGAAAATTTATATATTCCGGCGAACCGATAGGAAACGCCCAGCGCCTGCAACCACCACCTGGTTGCTTTCTTTAAATTTCCCAGCTGCGCCGCATCGGCAAGAACGAGAGACAAAAATTCCGCGAAGTTTACCCTCGGCAAATCTATTATCCGGATGATCCGATATATAGCGGCGCGCAACAGGATTCCCGCCTAACCCCAACACTTTGCCCAGCAACGTCAAAAGAAGCAACGTTATTCCTTCGGAACGAGTTCTTCCGAAATTGAAAAGTCCCACCGCAGCTTCGACTCGCGAATGCGCATGTTTTCTTTGCCCCTCCTCCCCCTCCTTCCGTGAATTCCATCCGATCGTGATCTCTAAAATACCGTCACGTTTCCTCTCTTCCTTATTTCTGACCGCGGCGTCAACGCCGGATACGTGTCATCACATCTTCAGAATACGAAAGGGAAGGACAGTATTTTCATCGAGCTTTTCAATCGTGAAACAAATGCTATAAATGCCACAATAAATGTAGGAAGAGTTCTGAATATCGATATATAATACGCAGCAGAAACATGTAGTATAAATATAAACATAGTATAAATATAACAGTACAGTGTAAATATGGAGAGGAGTCTCTCAACATAGTACATTTATCCGCGAATACTGTAAGTAGTACAACTGCATGAAAAGTCGGACGAGTCAATTTGTCGAGAACAAGTGTTTGACTATGTCCTCTTTTAAAAAGTAAGCAATTGTATTCTTTTATGAATTATATTTCTAAAATTACAGTTTCATAAGCTATTTTTGTCGTGGTAGTTTCTTTTTGAAGTTTTGAAACGAAATGTGTCGAAACTACTATGTTGATCAATCACTAATGTAGCACTCCTCGTATTACAAACAAACGTTTAATTAAATTAAACTAGATTAAATTAGATATTTTCAAAGAGGAAACAATGGAATCCCGATTATCTATTGAGAGTATTTACTTCCCCCATATTAGAGATATCCTGTCCTCGTTATACAGAGAGATTTCGTGTTTCTGCTAATTTGATGGTAAGCTGGTGGCAAATATGAATGGTAATGCATCACAATGTCATCCAATCATTGTCAAAAGAAACAAAAGCAAAATTTCGAAATATTTCACTATTTGTACTGAATCGGCATATCACTGAAGGAAAAATTCCATATTAGGAAATTTTTCTCTATAAAATAGCTGTAGAAGATAAAAGAAAAAATGTCAATTACTGCTTTCGGGGATAGTGCCGTTTACGTTGAGATTACGTTCGAAAAATATTCCTTTATTCCCTTTCTCTAAGCTCGCTGAATCCCAATTTTTCTGGCCCGCTCAGCATTTACGCGATGCAGGGTCAAGTGGACCTGTTTTTCTTAGGTCAGCGCAACGCGTGGTGTGCACGCGGCGTGTAACGTGCCAAAAAATGCAAAGCTCAACGATGCTACGCGGTTAGAGCGCAAAGTGGTTAAGACGTCGTCTGCCACTGTTGGTGTTCTATCTTCTCTCTCTCTCTCTCTCTCTCTCTTTCTCTCTCGCTAATTCCCTACACTAGCAGATAAATGAAGGCTGAATTAGTGCTCCGCTAAATAGTAGCGTTGGCTCGCGCACCTTCAAAAGCCGCGCACGTACAGGGACCAGCGCTTTAATTAAATTTCATAATTAGTCGCGGCGTGTAAGACCGTTTACCAGGTTGACCGCGCCTTGATCTCGCCACTCATCAGCCGTCATGCACTCGAATTGCGTCTATAAATCAGACTCGCGCACCAACCGAACTCATCTCCAGACTGGTTCCCTCTGAGAAAAAGATACTGTACGAACCACAGTCGATTAACTAATTAAAATTATAAAACGTTACGGTTTAAATTAATTAATTAAAATTATGAAACGTTGCACGAAATTACACGTTTCGTTAAATTGATGTCTGGAGTTTCTAAACAAACGATAACGTTGAATTTAAACGGTCTCTGATATTTGCAGCCCCTGGCCGCTGGATTGGGATTATTCTGAATTTTCAACATTTTAAATGTTTTTAAAACACGTTGTAAAGTAAATATCATGTATTTTATGTTTTACGTATTGATTATTTAATTAATTAAAAACAAGATTCAAATTGACACTATGAAAAAATACGAAAATCATGAAAATCTTATTCATTTATCAACGGAAGAATTATATATTTACAATTTTTATATTGTCTATCATTACGAGCAAACAAGGTGTCATCATTGCGAGTTACACTGTGAACAAATACTTTAAATCGTTTCGTTTTTCTGATCAACTTGTAACTGGTCCATTCTGTTCAACCGTGACGATAAATACACGTATAATAATATTAATTACTAACGTGCATCGTATCACTGCAATAATATTAATAAAACCATTTTACTAATTTTACGAAAAACACGCAAAGCGTTGAAAATTCCCCAGCGATTCTATTTCAATGGCCAGGGTCGGTAACGTTCCAGTACGCCAAAGTATCCTGTACTCCGGAGAATTCCCACAGTTTTCTACTGTGGGAACACATGGGCGAACAATCGATCGAACAGCCGTAGAATCCTTAGCAGGAATCGAGCAATCGTTTTCCAAGCGAGCGCCAGCAGGAAACGCGAAACGTTGCCGTGAATTAGCATAACAAGATTCCGCGGTGTACGTAATGCGGCAACGCCACAGACTTGCCACAGATTTGCATGGTCCATTTAAATACAATTTCTTTTCCTCGATCAAGAAATTACGTGAATACGCGAGTGCAACCTCTCCCTCCCAACCACCCACCACCGTTTGAATGTGTTGCGCGCCGCAACATCGAGGCGGATTAAAGGGGCCTGCATTAAAGCCGCGCTCCAAGGAAAAATCCCGACGAATCTCCATCGTACCTTCCACTTTATGCGCCTTCTCCTTTTCCGCGCCTGTTCCGTATCTCGCGTGCCATGCTAATTAATTCTGCTTGTATATTAATCGCGCTGCCTTTCATGTTGCCCGTTCGGACATGACGAATATTACCTCGCCTAGTCAACCCGTTTCCTTTCCCGTTTTCATAACAAAATCAATTTAAACGAGACAAAGAATTGCTCGAACCGGCCTTTTAATGGGTTTTTAAATTTATAACGAAATCACCTTTTGTGAAATTCAACCGTATCCATCGATGGCTACAGAAGGAATATTTTATACATATATTACGCGCCGCGGATAGTGTTGAAAAATTAGTATTTGCTTTATAAATTATTAAACGGAAGAAGGTTTGCAGAGTGTCTGAATGAAATGTCTGAAAACTGGTCATTTGAGTAATACAACTATCCTATTTGATGGATGTCATCTTGAAATAATCTTTCGTTAGTTTATTTGAACAAGCGAGTGATTCTTTTGGACATCAGTTCATCATTTGACACTATCGACTGCATCATAAACGCAAAATTTTTCAAAGGCAAAAGTTTAGATATATCCAAGAATAATTAGAGCCCGAAGGATTTATCGTCGGAATAATTACTTCGCATTGTGGCCATTTTCTACCTCCAACAACTAGTTTACCGTCTATTTGTATATTATATGTAATATCACATGTTACGATTTTCACTTAACTCAATGAACTAACCAAAATAAAAGATTATTTGCAAATGACTTATTTGATTCAAACGCGAGGTGAAGTTACTTTTTTGAAATTGAATTATTTTTGAAACAAAAATATGGAATTGGAAATGATCCAATGTCTTAAATTGTTATTTCTTATTTTTATTTCTCGAGCAGAGTTTGCCCAACTTTGCTCCGAAATAACAAAAAAAAATTATTCAAATGAAAATGCGGACTTTTATACATTAGAGTCTTTACGACTTTAAATATTTCACACATTTTTGTACGATACACGCGCATTTCCTGCATCTTTGCATCTACCAGTTTCTCACAAATGCATAGAAACCCGTAGTTACTCAACAAAGCGCAAAGATGATTCTGCGTTTTTAAGTAGAACAGATACTCGGATACTCGGACGTCCTAGCTGAAGATTCCTCAGGTAATTGCACATGCAATCCCATATCGATTACCGAACCTCCGAGGCCTCGTAGAATCAAGAGGGAAAGAACCACCGAATCCCTGAAATTCTCAGTCCCGTGGTGTTGTGATCGCTGCGTAAAGTAAACGGCATTGTTTCCCTCGTAAAGGAACCAACGTCAGGACGGCGGAGCTACTTCACCGTGAGAGGTTCGCGTCGTTTTTCACTCGGCTAGCCGGCAAGCGATAAGCGAAGCCGGGTGAAACGCCGCGGAAGATAGAAACCGCCCAGCGAATCCTTCGAAACAAATGCCCGGAACGTGTTGGCTTTCACGTGTGTATGTACAGACACACGGCAGAGACCAGCGCGTCCGTTTTCGGCCGGTTGAAGCGATCTGCAAACACGTATCGTACCGAGGATTGCGTGTAAGTATCACGAACGGCGAACGAGAAAAAAGGAAAGAAAAGAAAAAATAAGCGAGTAAAAAACGGAATTGAACGGAATGGCTCCGGCAAGGCGCAACCTCGAAAGATGAACGTTTGCGCATACGCGCGCGCGCGCACTCGCACTCATGAATCGACTAACCGGCGAGATTGTCGGTCCACCATTTCAACGGAGATGCAAATGCACTCCTACATTTGTTTCTCCATCTGTTCAGAGACGCTTAGTTAGCGATTTACTGAGGGTACCAAACTGGTGACAAAAAAGACAGTACCTAAGTTACTCTTACAATACTCGATGTACCCTTTTCTAGAATTTGCTCAATGAGACTCGATTGAAATCATGCTTTAACGTTAGAGAATTACCAGTCCATCGGTATCATTCGAAATCGGAATTTCACAGATCTCTTTGTTTTAATTGATATCGTTTGAATCGTAATGATTTGTATCGCAAAATATATCAGCACGTGTCAGAGGCCGAGAGTTTCAGCGTTAAATTAAAATTGACGGAGAATACAGGGTGCAGGGGAAGTTGCAACGAGACTTGCGCGTTACATCCAATTGAGATGATGCGACCGAAAACAGCGTTCTGCACATCTCTGTATTTTCATCGAACATTCTGTTGGTCCTTTCTCTACGATGATGGTATCACTGAAACGTAATGAAAAACGTGTTCACTTCCATTTCATCACACAAAGGTAAATAACAGAATAGACGAACAAACAAACAAACGAAGAGTGTATGTGTGAGAATTAGATTTTCAGTGAAGGTGCAAAATCCTGTTATTTTGGTAGTGGTACCGATTCAAAAAAATTATCGAATTAATATCAATAGGCTCCTTCATCCTAACTATCTGTTTCAAATTTATAAAAAATTATGTCGAGTGTTGTTTTCGAAAGGGAAGCCGGTTGATAACTCTGTGACAATTTTGCTGCACCGATAATTCGGTATACGTGAAATACAAAAAATCGAGCACGAACACGATCGAGATAAAAGGTTGGATTGCAATGACGGGGGAGGGGGGAGGGACGGGGTGATCAGGTGAATTCCACGGGTGCAAAACGATTTATGAGAAGCGAACACCCGGCTGTAAAATAACACTTCCCATTCAAATCGACAAATTAATGGTCGTTTTCATGGATTCTTTGTTTGCACCGACCCGACAATGGCTCGCTGCTGGGTTATTATTCTGAAATACTACCATGTCCACCGAGTTGGAGCAGAATCTGTGGAACGTGCGCGACCAGCTCCCGTTGAAAACTTCTTTTTTTTCTCCCCGGCGACCAACACCAACCACGGCGAGCCGAATTAGAAACAGAAGATTTGTTCGTGATTCCGATGATTCCTCCCTAATCAAAAGTCACTGCGCGATTTTACCGAAGCATCCAATACTTTACAATCTCGAAAAATTGAAAGGTTGGTATTCCGTTTCAATAGGCCAAAGGTTAGATCTATTGGGTCAGTTTAAGTTAGAAGTTTCCGAGTTCCGACTGAATTCCATTGCTTTTGCTATTTTATTCATCGATTATCTAGCACGAAGTTCAATCTGACAGGTGCTTTAAAAGGTCCGTCGGAATCGATGTAGACTCAACGTTCTCCGGCTTTCATTGATATTTTCTCTCGTTCGTCTCGATGCTCGCTTCAACTTACTCTCTTCGAGAACCATGGAACGATCGAAATTGGAGAAAAGTTGAAGAAAGTTGACGATCCATTATCCCCGATAACGTAAATATCGAATCGCAATGACGTACATTTACGTGCATGAAACAAACGCACGTTCGTTTCCCAGTCGAGCAGTGATATTCTCGCGAAGGCAAAGAACTCCTCTCTGCTATTCGCGTCTCTCCTTTTTCCCTTTTTCTTTTTTTTTCTTTTTTTTTTTTTTTTCTTTTTACCCCGTCCTGTCTTTTCTGTATCGAAATTAATCCGTGTCACTCAGCTAGACGCATGGAAATCCTTTGACAACGGCAGGGCATCGATGAAAGGCCGTTGAAGAATCGGCGCATATTTCTACCGTTCGAAAAGGTCCCGTCGCAGTCGCCGAGCACAAAGAGCCGTGCCGTTGGAAATGAAAACGTGAAAAATAGGAGAGAAGGAAACGCGAGTTCAGAATCTGAACTCTCGGCTAGCCTAGAGTCCTCGATTTTCCCGTGATAACGATCTACCGACGTCGCCGAAATTTCAACAATTCTAGACGAACGTGTCCGAATCGAATTTCATTCGAATAATAAATCCTGTCGATGTTCGATCCTCCAACTATCTCGCGAAATCACCGCTGGCGAAAAAGGAAGAGAGCGAGAGACGATTCCCGTGTGAGTTTCCACGAAAAGTAAACACGTGGACCATTCATTTGGGTCGGAGCAGCTACGCCCGCACGGCGGCCATTCATTTTATATGGAGTTCCATGGCCTCGATGAAATAAAGGCACGCTACCGCGCAGCGCGAAGAAATTCCTAAATCTTAATCGGAGATCGGCGCTCGGGGAAAATGAACATTCCTCGATCCATCTTGGAAAAACGGCTCGTCTGAATCGAAGTTAATATGCGATATAAAATCAATATGATAAAACAGGTTTTACATTTTTAACACGTACATATACGTAGATAATGTCTCAATGTGAAATTCGAAATTTCTAGATGGTGAAAGAATGACAATATTTCCTTTAGAAAAGTGTCTCTGATATAAGCTAACACTTTTATGATCGCGCTACGTATTCGCACGACTGTGCTCAACGCCCCATACTAGTATAATAATATAGGTAAAGGATACGGTATTTCGTATCATATAATACAATCTAATATAGCACTGTGCGTAATATAAAAGTTACGTAATACAAACGTAATATAAAGTTACGTGAACAGCTAAGCACTCGCGGAAAAATGTTAACATTAAATTTCGTGTTAACGCTACAACGATCGGTTACTTTCGGAGAGTATCTTTTATCAGGGGCCGACACGTTTCATTAAAAATTCATAAAACGCGAAATTTGTTATGTAGAAAAGAATTTCTGAATACACGGGTAAATGAATACAAACATTACCTTGTTAACTTGCACGACTATCGTACAACTACATCTGATCAGGTTCTTTTACACTCGAACCTTATCGTTCAAATTCAATCGTAATAATAGTACAATTACTAGAAAATGGAACGAACGTAGTAAGACACGTATTGCGATTCTACAGAGCGTCTTACTAAATCAAAATTTTCATCTTTTACTCGATTTCCTCTAGTTTACACTACAAATGTGAAACAAATATTCTATGCGTATGTTTCTGCATCGTTTACGTTCCGTGTTTCGCGTTAACATGAAAATCTTCCCCGATAAATACAAAACAAAGAGGCGTGTTAAAAATTCACGGAACGACACAGCGTTTACCGAGAATCACAGAAGCGGCGGCGACAACACTCTGCCGGTCGTCGTAGCGTTGACAATGAAAAAAGATGCGAAGAACCAAGAAAATCAAGTGCGTCTAACCTTGAACCGGTGCGTAAATGTTTAGATAGAGGCAGTCCTCGCTCTGGTTCCTCAGGTAGGGCAGCAGTCTCCTCAAGTACTCGACCCTGCCTTTCGGCATTTTGTCACTGAGCTCGGGCAGCCTCTGCGGGCAGACGGGCCCGAATTTGTCGGCCACCTTAACGCCGTGCCAAAGCGCACCGCTGACAGGGGGCATGAAACGTAACGAGCCGACCGGCGGCGACGCGTACGGAACACCGCGGAACACCTCGACGCCCTCGAGGTGCCGATCGAGGGTCACGATAACGCCCGACAGTTCCCCGTACTTTGTCCTGACGATCCTCGAGCTGAGCTCGGCGCTGGCAGTCGCCAGGATTAGGCCGAGCAGCGCCAGGATCGACGACGTCATCTTCGTTCGCGCCCTTGAAACCCCGTCTCCACGCCTGCTCCCTTTCGCGATCACTCGAGCTCGACCGACGATATCATTTCCCCTTGGAATCTCTATCCGCCTCCGGAGGCCGGAACGCGCACGATCGTGCCCATCTCGTCGCCACGAGGATCCGGCGCGCGTTCAGGATGCATCAGTGGATCAGGATGGATCCGTGTCGAGGACGTACAACCCGAAAATGTGTTCGTTTCGTTTAAGCTTCACCGCGGTTAAATGCTTTCGTCTAAGTTCTTATCGTCATCCACGTTCATCATATCATCCTTACAGACTTCTCGGAGAGACGTAGTGAAAGAGAGAGAAAGAGAGAGAGAAAGGGAGAGAGTTGCACGTTATTACGAGCGAGAGTCGCGAGCAAGCGAGCTTATTATCAAAACCGAGTCCCTTTTCACGTTCAACGTTGTTTGTCCATCCCTTCCTGGCTAAACCTCCTCCGACGAATCTTCCGCGAACAGTCAACACGCGATCCCGACAGACATCCCCGAGTCGCCGTTATGAAAGGTAAACACGGTGAGCACACGCTGTTTTATCATCCGTTACGCCTGGCACGGTTTCCCTCGACGGGTACGTATCCCGAGAATGGTGTCCTGAATGGTGACGACCCGTCGACACGGGTACGCGACTGGATCAAATCTCGATTGGGGTAGTTCGTCGTTTCGCAGCAATGGTCCGGATCATTTTGAAAAATCACGTACGAGTCCGAGAGTTACAAAAAGACAATCTCGTTTCTGATAGCGTGCTTGATATGGCGGTACAAGTAAAAAGCGCCCGCCCTAATGATGCCCAAGAGAAAGCCACGGCTCCGATGTTTACCGGTTCGCTTCATCCTTACGACCCAGAGCTCGCCAGAGCGGATAGGAAGCTAGAGGAAGGAAGGCACCGGATGCCGTCGAATTACGTCCACCGTTTCACTGCTGCCCTTCTCCTCTTCTTCTCTTTCTCTTTCTCTTCCTTTGGACGGACCGAAGCTTCGGAAATTCCCTTCTTCCGCTCTTACGCGAACATCACCCCCGCTGTGTATTTGCCTTTCACGGAATTGTGCGAAAGCCGTTTGACAAGAATTTCGCGCAGAACATCGTGTTACTGTCCCGAAGGATCACCCGTCCAACACGGACATTTCGTAATCGAAGCAACTTGACCATCCAAAGGGACACACGGAAAGACCCCAATGATCGATCACTAAAACGACGACGAAAAATCCACACCGAAAAATCACACTGTCACACCGTGTGTTGCTCCATTTCTCTGTCCTAACCAACAAACTGTATCTTGTACGTCCGCGTACGCTGTTGAAGACCCGTGCCCGCGCTCGGTTCACATACCCTTGTGAACGAGTTTTCGAGGGGAGCTAGCGAACGATCAGTGGTAGCAAAACGCGTCCGTCATTTTCGGTGAGCGACTATGAGGGAATGAAGCTGTATGGACGCACGCAGCCCCCTCGATCCGGCTGGAATTTACCACGGAACGACACGCGCGACGACACTCGACCGGGAACACTCTTTTCACGCACTTCACACTTTCCGGAGTCATGTGGCGATCCCTCTGTCACGTGGTGGCCGCGTAACGCGATCCAATCCACAGATAGATCATGAGGATCACGCATTAGAAGGAAAAGGATGCGAGACGCGAACGCGGACCCCGCTGGACCAGAGAGGAGAGAGAGCCGAACTTTCCGTCACTTGAACCTCGGACAGACTGGCGTCAGGCGACGTTGCTCGCGCGAAGCTGCGCATGCTCCGCGCATACGTTACCCACACCGCTCGCGACATGGGCGGAAGTCCGCGGACGCGTCGATACAGCAGGTGGCGTCGACATCGACTGGAGGAATTTGGTTTGCGTCTCGATTTCACCTCGCAATCAATTCGCCTCGAGATAAACTGACTTCATGAAATTGCATCGCGCGTGTGATAAACACGACGCAGTCGCAATGATCGAATCGTGGATCGTTTTAATTCAGAGCCGTTAACTTTTGTTTGTCACGTTTCGAGGTGCAATTTTGCAGTCTATCTTTGTCATTATGTCGTTTACAATACGTCACCAGTTATGTTGTCGCATTCGTCCGAAAGAAAAAAGTCAAAGATGAATTTTTAATCTAAAAGTGATCATCTTGTAAACTAAAATTATATCAGCATACCGACGATTGCCTGAGTAAGTTACGAGTTTGATGAACTTCTATTTTCCATAACTGCCAATTTGTTCGTTCGTTCATCATGTTCGTTTCATTCTAATCCGTAAAATATTTCTTCTCACATGAATACGATAATCGTACAAAAACTTCTTTGCGCTGACTTGAAACGCGTACAAAATTTCAACATAGTATTCAAAATCTTTAATCTATACTTATCTAACTATTTTTATCCAGTAAATCATCTAAATATTCGAACAGATCCGAATGAAAATATCATTTTAGTTGAATGGTTATGCAGAATAACGGCGATTTAAGGCGTTATTGTATAATTTTACAATTATTAAAAAAACTAATTACATACACTTGTTTTTTGTACTTACATACACTTATTTTCCTTGTACTTTCTTTTCACTGTTGAGAAGATATATTGGTTTAGAATACCATATTTAGGTTTTTCGTAAAAACTGAGTTATGTTTAAGAATAAGTGTTTTATTGACTAACACGACTACGTCCATTCTCCTAGTCCGAAAAAAGAACGAAGAAATATTTTAATGTGAACTAAAACAAAATAAAAATGTTGAGAGTGAAAAAATGCTTGTACTTTTCATCTGGAGTATTGATTTTTCAAATATTTTATATTTATTTGTTGTGTATACTAGTATGTTCAAAAAAGAAAAATGTTAAAAAAAACATCAGATTTTAAAAGTTTTAATTCGTGCGATAACAGTACGTGTGCTAAAGATTTACAACAAAATTTTACGTTAATCGTTCAACTAGGACTTTAAACATCACGTCAATTACTTCAAAAAATATAGTTAGGTTTCAAACATCTGAAACTAGCTTAATTCTGCAAAATCGAATGAATTCTGCAACGAGTACATCATTGCAAATACACGTGTGTTAGGAAAATGTAAAACAAATGTAAAAAAATTGATTTTTTCAAATTTTTACCTAAACCAGTATATCCCTTTAACTAGGCTATAGGGGCGATCTTCGATTTCTCACTTACGCGTGAAATTGTCGAATATCGTGCAGTTTGAAACGAAAGAAAGATCGATTGCCATGCAGTTAGGTAGACGTTTAATGCAACGGAACAATGGCTATCTCTCGTTAACGAGGTAACGTCGAACGTGTATCGACAACAGACCGCTTTAGTGCTTTCAATCTCTCTGTCTATGCCTAATAATAGATCCACGCACGTACGTTCCCAAAATGCTACATTCGATATCGGTGCAAAACGAGACAATATGAATTTCTATCAAAATTGTCACACTTGACAGTTACTTTCAAAGCTCGAAGTCGAAATCTTTATCGAGAGCAATCTTTATCGAATGGTGAAAAAAAAAAAAAAGGTTCACAACAATTTTCATCGCGTCGCTCAAGGATCTATATTTATTTTTATTGTTCCATCTCCAGTTACGGTGCTTCATCGTGTCAAACGTTCGCGAGTCAGCAAAATCCGTGTATAATCATTTTCAAAGTTGATCATACGCAGATTCCTATAAATCACACTGTTTCGTGAATCATCTCAAAGAGATGAGAGTGAGGAAAGAAGGAGCCTGGATGGGCGGAACGAAATTGGAATATCAGCCTGCCTAGCTAGCAGGTGGAAAACTTTTTAACGAGAATTTCAGAGAAGAATGACTAAAAGCGCGGTCGGTTTCTTCGCAAAGTTTCGCGATGTACAACACCGTCTCGTCTTTATAGTTCAGTCTGTGTAGTTATACTCGTTAACAAACTTCGATGTACTCTAAGCTCCTCTTAAAACAGAATATCCCCGGCTTTTTGACCCGGATGCGTGTCGAATGGGCCACCGACGACACGCAGAACTACGTCGGCACGTACTAGATAAGCCTCGGCCTGTGGACTCGACTTGCGAACCCAACCGATGTAACTCTGCAAAAACTTTGACACTAGAAGGGTAATTACGTCACAATGTAACATGTTCCAATTTTAACTTAAAGTCTTCGCCGTATAAAATGAATATAAAACGAGCCATGGTAAAAAGTATCGCGAGATTGATCGAGAACTAATTCATCGTTTTAAAACTACCAGGATCCCAAAGTGCGTATTATATATTCATTGAAAGTATTTTGCTTACCAAGAATACGTGTAATGCAGTTACGTTGCTGATGCAAGTTACACGTAGGCTATATATTTCTCCACTGACACATGACAATAAGCAAGATACACGCTACGCTGGTGACCGATAAAACAAATGAGCGATCCAGCGTTTTTTTTTAATTTAATATCTCTTAATTTTAATTAAATATTGAGATAGTTGTATAGTTATATTAATGTAAGCGAATGAGTTGCTAAAAATTGTTTAAAAAAAAAAAAAAAAAAAAAAAAAAAAAATTGGGAACAAACGTTGTTTTATCGTATCAGGAGAAACTCCAATAACGCTCCTTCGTGTTTACAGAAATCGAGCAATTTATTATTGATACGTCAGAAGAAGCTGGAATGCGTGTTGGTGAATGAAAGTTAGAGTGGTTAGTACAATAATTCCACTAGTCTATTGTTGCTCGAAGGTGTTATCGCGAGAAGCGTAGGCAGCCCCGTACGATGCAGTTTACTTAACGTCGAGATAACGAGGTCGTGAGTGGCTGTTGGACGAGCCTTCATGAATTACCGACTTAATTCTTCCGGGCATGAAGGCGCGAAATGCATTTAACATCGCTCCCCGACGCGCGGCGTTCTGGTGCGTCAACTTTGCCAATGCTATTAACTCGTATCCTAAGGCTAACGTCAGCCTTTCCCACTTGCTCCCCCTAATCATTGGGGGGTTGCGAGTCTGCGTGTCGTTGCTTGTCGAAAGCAGTGCGTATAATTCAATTAAGCTTCCACTCGTAAGACGTTGCCTCGAGGGGCCGGCTTTCTCGAAATCGCCCCCAACTACACCGACAGCGATTTAACTATACGCAAGTATAATATTTAAGCAATATGCTGCTCGACAACTTGTTCCTTTATAAACGATATTTATTACAGATAAGAACAAATAATGTATTTATCGTTTTACGAAAATTTTTCACTCTTAACTGAGGATCAACTTCGATCAATTCGTATTACGAAATTCTTTATCATTGGCGCTGTGAAAGCAGATTCTAAGAATTAAGCGAATATCTCTTCATCATTACACGCTTTCTATCTAGAATTTTACGAACTTTCAAAAAATTAAGATGAACTGTATAATTCAGCGTTCTTAGCAATAGTTTAGCGTTAATTTACGCGGCTGTGGTTAGGCATATGTCTGAAATTGCTCGATTTCACTCTAATGATAAATGTGATTAGTTTGAGCTGCATGTGAGGTCAGAGTGGAAGAAGGTATAACGTTCTCCAAGCGTCTCTACTAAGATATATTTCACCCCTTTATTCCCACGTTTCTCTAATAAATTTTATATTGTACATTGAACCTGCTGAATGCGGGGCGTACAGCTCTCGCGTCGCTAAAAATTATGGCCCCTGTAAAAATAAAACCCCTAACCGTAGTTTACCATGTTCAGAGAGTATCGGATCTTCCTCTATACGGCTTTTGTCTATAAAACTTCGTTGCTGATAAATCTAGTCAGTTTCAGTTATGAAACTTTTTAAATGAATTCTGTCTCACGACGCGTGAAAAAAATCGGAAAGTTCGCGTGTCTGACAGAGTCTCCTTTTACATCGATTAGCGAGCAACCTTGTCACGAAGCTGCTCAAAGCCGGAAATACGTTTTTTACGGACGTCGTGCGAACGAATGTCGCATAAAAGGCGTGCAGCCGACAGGAACGCGCGCCATTTCCGAGATTGCAATCCATAACGACACACACCAGTCGACCTGGATCAACGAAACTTGCAACGAACACGATGCACCGCGGAGTCTCGTTTCACGCTTTGCGCCGGATTTATTAGCTGATTATGACGAGAATCCGATCGATGTTATCTGGTGACCCGTCGCGCGGAACTCATCGAAAGAGGCGAAATTACCTGGGCTAGAGAGCTCGTGAAATTTTTTTATTAAGAATCAATACCAAGGCGATGTTAAGCCGAGCGACGGAGAGAATAAAAAATACGGGAGAAGCGAAAGAATATATATAAAAAAAAAAAGGTTCATTCAACCGCGAGAAAGTCTGTCGAGTGTAAGTCTGGCGAAGTGTGAGGAATAAAAAGTGACGTAAACGAAGTGGCGTTGTCAATGACGTAACCACAATGTGTGCAATACACGCGTCGTCAGGCATTCCGATGAATTCACGAAACGTTATGATTTATTCATTTCTATTAAAGTGGCCTGGAAGATGAACGTCGCGTGGGACAGAAAGAATAGAGAAAGCGGAGGAATTTATCTCGGCGAGGTTCATTCTGGGATAGCGATGCCCTTCCGCAAGGATAAAGGATCCGTGCCAGAAACGGACAGTGTTTTACGACGCTTTCTTCGTTCAAGCATTTCGCACGTTCTCCGATAGATTTAACACTAGAGCAACTAGATTCTTCTTCTTCGAATCTGTCCATTCTCGTCGCAACTTTCTCAACGATTAAGAAGAAAATCTGCGAAACCTCGACAGACTTTCGATTGATTAATTTTGCAACGGCAAATCTCTCTTTACTTTGATTCGTTCGAGCATTGATTTTCACTCGCTCTCGGGCTTTAGAAACATCGAAGTTTCAAGGCGATTGATCGACTTCTTGGGAAAGATAGATCACGTCTATTATCCCAGTGTGCAACTATTCTGTCGTCCAATCTTATCACGCTCGTCCATCACCAATTTTTCTGTCGTCGACCGCGTGTCCTTTATGCGACGTGCATAAATTAATTTCGTCGCGTGCGCTCAATCGGACCTCGTCTCACGGCTGTCTCATAAATTTGCCAAAATTCAACGAGCGACGCGGAGGAAACACGTCCACGAATCTAGTCCCTCCTTCCGAAGCTAATTTATCTACGTAACCGCGTCAGTTAGGCTACGAAAACGGCGATTCGAGTGAAACGGCAATTCCTCGTATCTCTCGGAATAATTCGTTGCCCATGACATACAAATTCTTTCACGTTCGCAATACGTGATCAATAAACTATGAAAGCACTGGCAGTTCAACTAAATGAGAGAAGGTCGAACGGTTCCGCCAGCAAAAAGAAATTTCCTTCTGCCGGATTCAATTGCGAAATCGCTGACGCGTTCATGATTTGCCGTTCACCTGAAATTTCTTCGATTTGGTAACACGTAAGTCGGGCTCGAAATCTGTTCAAGCAGAAAATTAATTGCACCGAAGAGATTTAAAAGTGCAATTTTCTTCGAAATATATGAGGCGACGAAATTCTCTTATGATCGTGATGCATCATGAATTGAACAGGGTTCGATGCTCAAACCGCGGAGACAAAGCGTTCCAAAGCGTTCCAAAGCGTTCCAAAGCGTTTAAAGGATGGGGTGCTGAAGGGGAAAGAAAGGTTGGACAAGTTGGAAAACGTAGCTCCCACGACTGCTATCGACAGAAGCTTCGTAATGATCGAAGGAACAAACTTTCATGCATCCCTAGATAATATTCGCGTAATCCATCAAAATGTTACGAGACAGTTGATGTTTCCGTGGTCGTTTCGTCTAACGTCAAAATTTGTCTTCATTCTGCTAGTAAGATGGATTAAATTCGTCATGAAGCAACAGTAGTCTAGATTCTAGAGCTTCGTTCGTCCTTAATGTCTTTTTTTTTAAAGAAAGTAGTAAAATAACCACGACAAAGGGATAAAAACCAAAGGTGTATTTTCTGAAACTTGTTCGTCTCATCCCGATCGTTCGCCATCGAGGGAAGCGATATTCTCTCTCTTTACGACAGCGTTTCCCTCATAAAACGATTATCCCTCGAGCTATTTGTAAGTTATGAAAACAGATTCGAAATTTTTCTTCAACTGCGGCAACGTATAATCGTAAATGAAACTTCTTCCCTTTGATTGTTGTTCCTTTTCTTCCTTCCAACGATATTTTTACCTACGCAACGTTTTCCGCGCAGCGAGATGGTCGACCATCGAGTTAAAAAAATGCTGGTTTCGAATGAGTTTCTTCGCTAATAAAAATTACTCCCGACTCAGCTTAGATTGGTTTGCCAGCGTTTCTACGTTGAGCTTCATTCGTCGGACGCAAAGAGAGAAAACGCAAAGAGAGGAAAAGGAAGAAACTGTTAACGGGAGTAGTCTACTGGATAGTTGTACGACGAATAATACGAGGAGATCCAGCTAATCCCGGAAAAATCCGCCGTGCATGAAAGCCTTTCTTCTTCCTTTCATTCGCCGTTCAATACTACCTGTTACGTATACTGGTTTTCACTATTTTTGCCCGGTTATCGCATCTGGACTTGTTCGTACACTGCTCGCGCTCGTGATGGAAGGTTAACCCGACACAAATCGATTACTGAAACTCTTTTCGAATTCACGATATTCGATAGATATCGATGAACTTTCAACGGGAAGCAAACGTTTCGTTTTCTATTTAAGACGCGTCAGAAAGCACATGTTCCGTTGGATGCTGTCCCGACATTTTGCGAGCAATTCTGGGAAATTTTCAACGAGAACAGGAAAAAACGTAAGCACCAGAAATGGAAGAAACAAGTATTTAAAGAATGAACAATCGTCGGTCGCGGGAAAAACCTATTTCACCGAGCGACAGAAAATAATGTAACACCTGTAAAATGCCCTGGGGATTATCTACGACGTGGCGACGCAAATATAGAATAAGGATAACTGGTTCCCGGTGTACCTGCAACTGTGTATATGTATATCCAGCATACTAAAGCGATAGCTGTTACAGGAGAACGTGGTCGTGGCAGAAAACTACGGGATATGGCTAATCCATGAAATCCTTCAAATGACAAATCCCTCTCTTGCTTCTTTCCGCTTTCTTTTAGGCACGGGGAGGAAAACGTGCTTCCAGAGAGAAAACGTCGGTTCTTTGTCGACAAAATAATTTAAAGCAAAAATTTAAAGTACTTCGTACGGTATTATTTATACAGTCTCTTTTTATAATTCATCATTTCTTGTGCCGCACGTTTTAAACGTTCTCGTGTGTAATTAGAAAAGTATGTAGGATTAAATGTAGCGTTTAATTCTTTCATGGTGGACGTCGCACATTGAAGATGATTGTTAAAATAACGAAATAACGAAATATAAAAATACGATTATTGTGAGGTAATATTTATATAATGATAGTACTAATAGCTGTTACGTACAATAGTCGCTATCATCTTGAGAATTGTAAAACACGCCGGCAGATAGAAGAATCTTTGCCTGAAAGTGTTAAAAATAGGCAAATGTAGCAATTTTTCGTTGAACAATTCTCAATAAGCGTCAAAATTTAACTGTCATGATTCTATTGTCCACTTGTTGGTTTATCATCGATTGGCCAAATGAAATGCGATTACTTGATCGCTTGGTACACCTCCAATCGCATGGACCTTGAAATCCTATCAATTGTGGGTTTTTGCCTGATTCGCCTACCGAATCGAAACTGTTTCAATGGCTGGGTAGTGTTTGTATCTCAAACTTGGAACGTAATTTATCGTACATTGATAGAATCGAGTCCATCCTTCTTAACAATAGTGAATTTAAGATACTAATAATTAATATAAAATTAAAATACATTTACATACGTTTAATTGATTGATATAACATTATAATATTGTAACATAATATCATAAAATTGATAGTCTGTCTGCCATTCGAAATAAACCATAACATAATAACTCAGCAAAACGTTAATTGAATAGAACATTACGTCATTGCATAAAAATTTAGTTTACAGAGATTTGTCGAGATGAGTAAAGTATTATAAAAATCAGTAAAAATCTAGTTTCACGTGTACGTTTTTATCAAAGGAGAGGAATTCGTTTGTCGATAGTCTGCAACACGGTATGACTTTTACAAGGGTACAGTGGCTGCTGCATAATTCACTTTCTCTCAAAAGAAGGATATTAAATGTCAGACGATCTGCGTAACTTTCGGTATTACAGACAGATTACATTCTTTATCTCGAACGTGAAATGTTGAATTTGAATGAAATTTAAATGAAATTCTGCTGCCACGTATGCCAATCCTCCTGACGAAATTTCATATCATCTGCTCCAGTGTATCAAGGTCGCCTAAGGATTAAAGAAGCATCTACTGTACTCTGCTGCTTCAACATATATTAAACTGAAGGAAATCTTTTAACGTAAAACGATGATACGTTCAAGAGGATGTAATAGAAATAATTGTGTTCTCGGATTAATTGTCAATTCTCGTGAAGTGCGACGTTCCTCTGTTAAATGTTACACATTTATTATTAACAAAATTGAGACTGACTACAGTATATCATTCATAATTAATTCTTAGGTTATGATTCAAGATCAACGTACTCACTTACTGAAAGTAAGTGAGTGAAAAGGTTGACTCACATTCGCGAAACGCCGATCTTAACCACTTGAAATCTTCCTGTATGTAAATAGAAGTTCTTTTCGAAAAAATAGTATCTCATGCAAATTAATTAAGAGTTCAAAACTAAACGACTTTTCTGTGTTTCGGAGGTACACGAAGACCAATGATTGATTCATTAAACCAGAAAGATTCACATTTTCGTTCACAGAATCTAATAACATAAGAACATAACAAATCGATTATTTTCCTACGATTTTTCAATGGATCCTACTCTCACTCCAAGTCGTTAAAATTTAAAATTATAATTATGATCGTATAACGCGACGAGTTCTCTTTTATCGTTCTCGAAACAAAACCACGCAGGAACGAAATGGAGGAAAAATTCAGCAAAGTCTGAAGGAAAATAGACCACGCTCGAACCCGATTCCACAAAGAACTGACGGTTCGAGCTACAGACGACGAGCCAGAGGAACGTGGTTATCGATGCGCGAAATCTTGCAAAGTGGGTAAAGTATCACGCTAGAGGCTTGGGCGCGATAGGACAGTACGAGGTCCTCTTTGCTCTTGGTCCGATTCCATCTATCCCTTACTATGGCCTAAAAATCAGATGGTCCTTGTCAAGATCGTACGCCGATTCGTCGGATTTGAATGTCCTACAGTTTGATCACGTATTACCACGTCACAATACGACGGCTTTCTTCCAGCGAATATCCTTCACCCATCTTCGATCATCTCGAAAGTCCACCCACCCACGAAAACGCTTCTTCCGTTTCCCTTCTACGATCGTATCTGCGATATATATCTATCGATAGGTCAACAAGGATCTTCCCTGGACATTTCATTCGTGATTAATTCGTCCCAGGATATCAATGAGAAAAAAAAAAAAGGAAAAGAAAATTGATATTGGCAGTGGTCGGAGAGACGGAACAGGAGCGACGAACTTAGAAGGAAAACAAACAACTTTCACAACCGAGAGCTGACTGCCCGAGCTTTTTTCTGTCTCTGTTGGAGTTTGGAGAATATTCGAGGAGGGGGTAGGGATGGGCTCAACTCGAAGCATGTTGTTTAGTTGTTTCGTAATTTTTCTCTGGAACGAGAAATTAACATTGCTTGGAATCTTGTTCGACAGTTGAGTCTATCCGATTTTTGTGACTTGAGTGTAAAATCGCTGGATTATTATTGGGTCAGCTTTCGCTATTCTTCGCGCAAACAAAATTTAAATTAGCGTCACGTTCCCACGGTGACATTGCTGCCTTCGCAGGAAAACGCTCTCCTCTCTTTAAAAACGCGTTAGCTATTACCTCAAGAATCCAGAGTTAAAAAGTAATTAAGATCAAAATCGTGAATGCTGCGAATATTCATAAATTTGGCGACTGGACTCCGGATTTGCACCGAAATTTGCAGTTTTGTGAAAACAAAGAAAATGAGATTTGCTTCAATTTATCAATTTACTAAATATTGCATTGTGTTCAGTTGTACAGGTTTTAAAAAGCTAGTTTAGTTTCTTCTGCTTATCACGACTGATAACAATGGCCGAACCATTTTGCATCAAACAGATAAGATAATTGTCTTTTGCATCTTTGAATCTCTCATAAATGCACAAAAGTTCTATCAATGACCAATGAAATAAATATTATCATCCCCTATCGTTTTGCGAATCCATCATGTTTAGTTTCTCTCGTTTCGTTTCTCCATGGAGATATCAGGAAGTTACGACAACTTTCTAACCATCTTTTACTTGCGTTTCATCTCGTCGAGACGGTGCAAACGAGACTCATTTAACTTCGTCCCCTTCTACTTTACTGCTTCGCTCTTGGCTGACAGTAAACAAGCTCAGAGATTGCTGCCAGGCAAAGAGGCGGAACACCCACGACGAGGGCTCGACGATGGTAATTTTGCTTTGAAGGGGGTGCGAAATATTTATTCGCGCTGCGCCAAATCTGCCTGTTTCGACGACGTAGTGGACAGAATAGATTCTTTCTGGATTATCCGGGAAAAACGCGGCAACTCTCCAACACTCTGGGAAACGTACGCCCTGATCTTCCACTCGGGACGCGGCAATTTGAATTATCGACTGTTCGAAAGAACTTCGGCTTTCTCGGGAAACTTTTAAACTTGATCGAAACAACGGGGAAACTTGCCTAATGAACGGTTAATTAAAGTTTGAACGCGATATAATGCCAGTTCGTTAAACACTTTCGATGAGACAAAAATCAGGTAAATTTAAAATAAATACGATCAATTCGCCGTTGAACAACGAACCTCTGGTGTCTGGTAATTTTCGCTCTGTAAAGTCCGCAGATAAGTTCCAAGACAACGAGGCAGAAATATTTTCAAGAAATGAGACTCGACCCTCCTGGGATTAGAACGTATTGTTAGTGGACTGTTTATACGCTACAAGTTATTTATCTTCGTATTTTACTAGTTCGTTTTCTTTTCTTTTATCGATAACTCGGGAAACAATGCGTCCTATCCTCCCGTACATAGAATCGGATAAATCAGCTGGAAAGTACTGAAAGTCGTAGAGATTGCTTCGATTTAACCTCCGACCTGAATACGGTGCACAATACCTTGACAAACAATCTAATCATAAAGCTTGCATTTACTAGCAAATGCTAGTAGAAACTTTAGATTAAAATAATGTCACTGAAAATATAGGAGACTCGTTACTTTTCATTTTTATTAACTCGAAAATGCCAATCGAGCGTTTCATTGCAACGAGGAGAAAGACTCATCACTTTCGGATCACTTTCAGATACGTGGTGGACAGTTCTATGAGAAAAGAATTTTGCGTTTACGCTGTATAGTATTTGTGTGCAACTTTACACGTGCAATTAACATGTATTATTAATTACAAATTGCCATGACTGGTCGTTAATATTTCGACCACTGATACGTCGAGACGAGCTTGTAAAATGGAAATGGCAATTTACGTATCTAAAACTGACTGAGCGGCCAGTTCACCTACCTAATTAATCATAATTAATTAGAGTAGATAGACATAAATTAAATTCAACGTTAACAGTAAAAATTGATCGATGAATTTAGTGGTGCGGATGATGGAACAGTGGGCCGGTTAACTCCAATAAATGAGTTGAGTGATATTGGAAAATAGAGAGGAAGAACTCGCGTGTTTCCTGAAAGAATCATAGGTATTTGACTCTCCGTGTGTTCGACTTTTTCCGTACTACGCGTGTGCATAGGTGTGCGCTGATACGAACCTTGGAACCTTTGTCTACATGGACAAGTCACACACTTTCGTTGGTCTTGCACTTGTTCCCTAGCTCACGAAGTAAGTTCATTAACGTGAATGAGGTGTTCCAGGAGAGGAGCCACTCATCGGGGAACGCCTCATGCCTCGAGGACGGCTCTCAGAACCTTCTTATCGTTGCTTTAACACGTCGTTACATGCGAGGAACAGTGGCTCGGCTTGTGTACGTACGTGCAAAGTAATTCAGCGACGAAGTTTTCTAATCTGCTTGCGCAGAGCAGCGTCACGCTTCGAACAATATTTGTCGAATCATCGACATCGAAGTGTTTGAAAGTTGTTCTACGTAATTGCTACAATCTTGGATAAGTAATCGCTGACTTTCCAATGGAAGTGCAAGTCCAATTTCAATCAAAGCAACCGTAGATCGTCGTTCTTGAAAGCATTTTAAAGTACAGCGAGACGAAGATCTATCAAAATCTAATTTACATTGCGATTCGAATTTAAATATTAAAAACACTTTTCTGCAAAATTCGCGATTTTCACTGACATTCCAGTGAATTCAGACGCTGTTTTCATTTGGATCGAGTTACGCAGAAAGCTGCATACCCATATCAATCTTCAATTATGTAAAATTGAGTAAATTTAACTTGAAGATTTTGATTGAGAAACAAAAGCTTTATCTTTATTGAATATTTTATCCAATTCTATTTCTTCTTTCTCTGTTGAATTTGATTAGTATAATTTAAGTACCTTTCAAAATTTTAAATTTTCCGTATTATGTATGGATTAATATTTTTAAGTTTCATCAAAGTTAAGTTTGAAATAAGATTACAGCAGTTTTAATAATTGCCCAATGTAAGAGCTGTTCCATGAGTTAGTAAGTTCTTGTAAAACAAAGATCATAAAATTGGAATCGTGAAATTATGGAAATTATTGCGTTTAACTAATTGTTCGCTCTTCCGAGGATTTCTCCAGATTTCTGCGTAACTTGGTCCATTAACTATGGTTGTGAACCTCGGTATCTAACGCGCGATTTGATTTCATGACGATTAATCCAACTTTGAAGTTAATTTAATTAGCTTAATGTCGATAAACAGATAGTTTCAGATACAAGTTGTTCCATTTGGCGTGTAACATGCTAATTAAACACAAGACGATTAACTTGATCCTTGCCATTCCACCAACAGAGAAAATGAAGTCAAGTTAAACGAAATCGTTCTCGATGGCAGAACGATAACAGAATCTTTCAGATCGTGACAGGATAAAGACATTCGACGTGTGGAAAGCCATGGAAAATTCGGAAGACTACGGAAGCTTCGCGCGCGGAAAGTTTCCTTTCAAACGAGATTTCAAGATGGGAAGTTTGCGAAACGATTACGAAACGTTTTCCCAAAAATAAAAGTTTCAGCTTGTAAGGCGGCCACCCGGCGGCGCTTCGTTCTCAACGTGTTCTCGATTTAATTTTAGCACTTACGATTCAGTCCACTCGCGAGTTCCATCGGGTCGAAATCTACTACAAGTAGAATCTATGCCACGGCGTACGTTTCGTACGTTTCCTGCTGATAATTCGAAGACAACAAAGTATTCCAAGCCAAAGTCTCTCGTCTCTTCGTCAAAGTGTTTCTCCCGCTGTGTCACAAGTGTTTCTTTCACATTTTTGCAATGACTTGGGTAAACAGTGACTGTGACTGTTTATATTCACGTGCTTTATAACGTATGTACATAATACATACATACGTGTCTTATAACGCATGTATCTTCATAGTTTTAAGGTCGAAACGTGGGTGAATGTTGCAACGGTTGTTAGATTTTTACCTTCCGCGTCGAGAATTCATTTCACGCAAAGAATCATTATAAACATTCAGAGATTGAGCAATTCGCGTGGGTCAACGTGATTTCCTTCGCCGTGCCATTGCTCAAGAAACGTCCAAAGGCTCGGATACAGCGTGGTCCAAGAATATCCACATTGCTCGAGGCATGCAAGGGCAGCCAAAAGTTCAACATCCTCGACTAGAGTTGCAACGTTTGCTTTCTCCTAAGTACCTTTAATCACACTACAAACGCCAAACACGTAATACCTAGTACACTCTCGTTACGATTCCTCCGGAACAGCGAAAAATCTCGGAGAACAGTTTAAAAATGAAAACAATCAAAAAAGAAAAAAAAGTACTTCATGCTCGTCCACATTGACTACTCTCATCTACGATGGAAAACTTTCGCGGCAGATTCGAATTCAACTCGAGAGATCGACTGTCCTCTTGAATCGTGAATCGTGTTAGGAAAGCGCGTCACGTAGTTTCGAAGCTTGGTGGTTCGATTAAAAAAAAAGAGAGAGAGAGAGAGAGAGAGAGAGAGAGAATAAAGAGCGGGAAAAACAAAATGACGGCGGGAAAGGCTGAAAGGAAGGAAAAAATGGTTGCGCTGTACAGTCGACAATCAGCCACGATGCAAATTACGGGTATTCATAACTTAACGCGTGCGCTACCGAGCTTTTAAGCGGACGTTAAAGCCGCCCCCGGGTTTTATTTCACGTCGCGTAATCCGGTTTCCCGCTCGCACGTGACGTCTTTTTTCTCGTAAATTTCGCCAAATGATTCTCGCGCCATGGAAATCATTCGCGCTGTTTTCATTCGCTTCGCGAGTTCGATGAACGTAGTAAATTGAAACCCTCCACGAGCCTCGCTTCCTCCCCCAGGACACTGTTCTTTCTCACTTTCCTCTAATTAATTAGTCGCATTAATCGCTGCTAATAGAAACGTCAAAGGATCCTATTCAAACTATCCAATTAATAACAGCTTCGATTCGTGTTGTTTCGCGCATTTTTATATTCCACTGCATTCTCCGTAAATTAACGATGAATTCGATGTCAATATCGGAGCCAACGTAGAAATGCAATTTATATGAATGAAAGTTGAAAACATTCAGACAGGATCCGGCAGATTAATATGTAAAAAGGGGCACGAGGTTATTCTTTTTGAACGAATAAAGGAAAAAAATGTAATTCGGAAATTACATTTCGTAGTTGAACAATAGGGTTTAGCGAACACAGCCTTATTTTTTTTTTCATTTCATTATCCCGTTTATCATTCGAGTCCACGATCTAAGTTGTTTCTAAGAAGCATCGTTCCAGAAACTGTATCACTGTGTATCGTTTCGGCATTTTTGTTTAAAACGGCAACGCCATAAATCACCGGTAGAAGAATATCTCTGATAGAACCTGAAGGGAATCGCGAGTGTTCCGGTGTGAACGTGCGTAAAGTTTACCAACAGCAGAACCGTTCTACTTGGAGCGAAAATAGAACGCTCTCTCCAACCGTCTCTTTCTCTCCTGGCGCACACGAGCATTCACCCTCGTTCGACCCAAGAATATCCCGCTGGAGAACAGCGTGGAGCAAACCTTTCCTTGCCTTGTAATCGGCATCAAGCAGCGCGACGCAGCCGACGAAACCGAAACCGCGTCTGTTTCGTACCTTGTCAAATATACTCGAAGAGCTTATACACCGCGACCCAAAGAACGAGTCGTCTCTAACTGAAGAGAAACTCAACAGCCTGCATTCTTTATTTTGTTTCATCTATTTAGAATATTTGTCGCACAAGTGCAACGCTACGGAATCTTAAGCAAACACTCGAGTGCCTTCGCGTCGTTCCGAACGCAAATATCCTCGTGGCGATCCTTCTCTTTCATTGTTCTACGAATATCACACCAAAATATCCTTTTTCGTTGAGAAAAAGGACAACTCGTTCTATGTTACTTAGACAATTAAAATGTCAGTGAAAATACGACATCAACGAATGACAAAAATGTGACACGTACGTACACATACCGATGATAACGTATCAAAACACAGCTGATTTCTGAATCTTCACCTAACCAACGCTAAACGTTCGAGTTCTGCGAAAGTCGAAATCTTCGGCAATCGGCCGAGAGACTCCCCTCGCATCCGGCGCAAGAACGGAAGCAATTGCAACGGTGAAAAATTATTTTTACCCCGGCGAAACGGTTTCGGGCCGCGTGACTCGGTCGAAAGAGAGTCGAGTCCGAAGGTGGAACGGTGAAAATCCATTGCTACGGTTTCCGGCTGTCCACCACCGATCGAACAAATGTCGAGGATGCTGCGACTGGAATTGTTCGGACTCGTGTTGCTGGCCTGCACCCAGATCCTCACGGAGCATCGCAGTTTTTACGACACCGTACCGCAGTACGGCTACTCCAGGCATCCCGATGTTCCGGAGCGCACCAGAGAGGTACGCGTCAAACAGGGCCGTTTACGCGGAATCGTGGTGCAACCGAGGACCGCCTACGATCTGCAGCCGGTCGATGTTTTTCGAGGTGAGCATTACAATCGAAAATAATTTTCGCGCAAACGCGGCACGGTAATTGTACAACACAATCTGTAAATTAATTTTGTACAAATATTGTAAATTAAACACGTGCCACGTTCCATTTAACGATATTCATTGCCAAACAACAGTGATATAATTATCTATATTCATTCGTTGGTACGTACGAAATAAAAATGAAACAAAAATAGCGATAATTGTCTATACTCGTTGAAGTGAAAATGAAATGAAGATAACACGTCTTGCTAATAATTTTATATGGTAACGACAATGATTATCGTAAAATTCGAAATAATAACACGTAATTCTTGTGTATCTATTTTTAATCGATATCTGAATGATTTCGATTAAAAAAATTGATTTGAGCTATTGAAATCAGTTCAGAATTACTGTTTAATACAGTATGTAGGAAATTTTAAAATTTCAAGATTAATCATTGCAAGATGAGTGGTAACGATAACACAGATATCGAATTGACAAATTATCAAACTGTGTTATTCGAATGTTTCATCGTAATGCGATACTTTTTTTCAATGCAACACGTAATTGGTGCTTGTTGAAATAATTCGAAAGAATATTGTAACAAAAGAAAAATATTCGTTATTGAGCAATAAATATATTTTTGAGAGAATTTTCATTAAATCACGCGGTGATAATGAAAGACGCTGAAAATGAAAGCAAATGAATGGCCAGAGGGGCTATCAAAACATTGTTATTACAATCCAATATAATTATTCATCCAATGTACATCTGTACATCATAATAAACTGCAACTGAAATTATACGTGGAGTACGAAATTCTCAAAACAAACCGCGTAGAGCGCTTTTTGCGTATATTAACAATATAGTTCAATACTGAGTGGTTTAATATTGAAGAAAAAGAGATAAAAAGATGTATTCTGAAGCTATAGTAAGATAATTTATTTGTGTAGCATTCAAAAGTTTATGCACTCATAGCCTAACTAGATGGAAAATACGGTGGCACGTTGAAACATCATCACTCGCTATGAAATTATTTCATTTGTAGTAGAACTTTCTCTTCATCAAAGAGAACACATAATCTCTTCGTTAAACTAAATCTTTGAAGACACAAAATTAACAGTTGAAAACTGTTGCTTTGATTCCGAAATCTGCTTGTCACGGAGTATCTTTCTGCACGTGAAAAGTACATTCTTCCACGAATAAAATTGAGCTGTAATATCTACAGATATTTCGAATAACGTGATCAAACAGTTCCATATTATTCATGGTAGTTCCACGATATTGAAGTACTCCTAAATATTATTATTAGCATTATAATAATTTGAATTATAATAGCAATAACAATTAATAATCATTGTATTATTTTAACTCTCAATTAACCACAATCACGGATAATTATACTAATTTATATTTATATTACAAAACCTAAGTATTTATATTAATATTTATTTTGATAATATAAATGTAAATTATTAAGGAGAAACGTACGTTAATTGTACGACGGTAACAGCAGCGTGGATACGAATATGGAAACAAGAATTGCGAAAGTATGACGGTATACGATAAGTCGATGATAAATGTCAGACATAGTGATACGTCTCAACAATGCAATTTTCGACAATGGACAACCGTGCAACAGGTTCGCGTCACCAACTAATTCCGTGGAATAGAAGCGTGCACGTATGGGATCCGACTGACTCGTGGAGAAGCAAATGTCCGAGAATACATTGAGCAGTCATTAGAAAGCACAAAGTATTTCATGAAAAATTAAAAAAACAGAAGTACAAATACAACAGAAACATATACAATACACGTGTTATTATATTATTTGAAATCATTATTTAAAATTACAATCTCTCTCCGATTTTTAGGCGTTCTCTTTCTGTGTGTGTGTATCTAAAGACTTCTTTCATTACTTCTCTAACACCCTGCAATACTAGTTCCAATACCTCTGCGCTGCGAGGATGCTAATACTTCAGAGGTATCAAAATGGGAAGCGCGCAGGTTATTTCGGTAGTTGGCACTCCCTATGGTTTTTGGTCGCTTGAACACATGCACGTTCACCGGCAAAGCGGAATCGGACAGAGTTTGTACTTTCGCGAGTTCCCTGAGATCCTCTGACATTCCTTGGCATCAGCTACTCACAGTTCGCAAGTGTTTCCGCGCGTACAAACGGTTCCGTTCGAGCAAGGAATGGTGTCGAGGGAGTATAGGATAAATTAAGGATAGATTCAGATTTGCCTAGCCATCGAATTAACTCGGGGATTTAAAATAGGTGGTAAGGGAAGCGTACTCGTTTTCAGAATAATTAACAAAGATTCGGGTTCATTCAGTTTAATGAAAAATTAGGAATGTTAAATAGCATGTCTACATTCCTTCAGATACAATGAAATATTTCTGATAGATATAAAAGTAGGTAGAATTATTTTAGAATTAGAACATTCTGTATATGATTTTGTCAACTTGTACGTAATACGGCACGCGTATGTATGCAACTTATCGAGCATTACATGATCACATTATGCGATTTATATGATCAATAACTTTATATACGATAAATTGTTTAAAATGATAAATAGGATCTTGAACTGATGATAACTATCTCTGAACCGTGGCTAATAATTTTATAATTTATTATTATGAATAAAAATATTAAAAGAGAAAGAAAAGGAAATCGATCTCAACAAATTTCCACTGTATTTTATAAAATCTCGTACTGTTTCGTCGTACATGAGAAATCGCATGTAATATTACAGATTTTTGTTCACGCATCATCGTAAATATTTATAAACACAAATAAGATTTAAAAAATGAACGTGCAAATGCATTACGAAAGATTATTTTATAATATAATTCTCTGTAATATAAATATATTAAAACCAATGAGAGAACGTGCAAGTTCAAACAGATGATTTAATTCCAAATAAAAATTTCCACTGCCTTGAATTTTAAGCAAATTTCGACTATTGGTGAATCGTTGAAGAACGTTCAATCGCCGCGATCGCACATTTCAAATTGGAGGTGTGTTTGCAATCAAATTTCCGACTTCTACTTGCTTAGCCGGACGATTTGATATTTTACGTAGAAAAGCTACTGACCTGAGAATTCAATTTACACGGAAATGGGATAAAATGGATCAACCGTGATCCTTGCCGCCAAGCTGGAGAGTGTTAACACACTGAACGCGAGACGAACGCGATCAATTTAATCGATCCACTCGCGGCGCAATAAAACTTTACGGTGATTACCTCGTTGCCGACGATTTCGCTCTGGCTACAACTCTGCTTCTTCGCCCAACAAGAAAAACCATCGCGAATCTTTCGACGTACAATTTCCCGCTCCTCGGAAAAACCTTTTTAATTTAACGCCTAATCCGTATCATCGAATAGTAGGAGTCGCAAAAATTTAATTTTGAAATTTTTAATTTGATTCAATTGCCAGTTACTATCAGAAAGGATATAAAATGCAAACTAAAAATAACTTGATTAAAATTTTTGTAACATAATATTGATTACTGTGGATTTCTGTGCATCTTTGAGTTTCAGTAGACATTTGCTACATACTTGGGTATTCTATATATCACTATATGCATACCATAAATGCAGAAAAATCCACGATCTAATAATACAAGTTACTACCGTCAATTTAACTATAGTCATAACTACATAATATTCATAAATAACTGTCAAAATTCAAAATTTTTCAAATTTCTGATTCAAATCAATCGTTCGGCGATTTATATTCAATTTATATCAAATTTAGTTCGAAACGAAACTGTCGTGAACACGATATCGGTTATTGGAAACAACTTGCACTTCCCTAATCAATCAACAATGACCCAATGTTTCAGGAGTTCCATACGCAGAGCCACCAATCGAGTCCTTAAGATTCTCTCCTCCAAGATCACCGGAACCATGGCGTGGTTCACGACAATTTCAAGAATTCGCGCCTGTTTGCTCTCAATTGTTGCCGAACTTGCAAGACGAAGTGAAACCAGTTAGATACGAGTACCTAAAGAAGCTTCTGCCATACTTAGTGAATCAGAGCGAAGACTGCCTTTACCTCAACATCTATACACCCCATCAACCTGAAGGTAAGCGAACTGAAATTAATTGTTTCGAAGATCGACGATAGTCGAACATCGAGCGTTTATTCGGCTAGAAAGTAGATGGGGAATTGAAAAGCTATTCGTTCCATTATACAGGAAAATACTGGAAAATGTTCTTTCTTTCTTCAATCGTCCGGAGAATTAATAGAGAAGCAGTTACGATTTAAAATCGAATGTACAAGTACAGTGTGGTCCAATAACTTTGTCCACCTTGAATGTTTTTTATTTATCTTTCTATATAGTAATTCATAGTAAAACAAAGTAAAACAAATTCTATGCGTTATGAGGACATCACATGAACATATTTTTTATGCAAGTGGATATTTCAGGCAATTTGCCTTTTTTCTAACGAGATGCTGTAATTTTTTTTTTTTTTTTTAGTTTTGGACGAGATCATTCAAAATCAAATGCGGTTATAAAATAATCTTTATGATTCTTTCTTGTCCCATACAAAAAAAAAAAATAAAAATTTGTATATGAAATACTTTCATATTCAAGGTATAAAGAAGTTGAGAAAATTTCCTCATTCCTCTCTATATTAATCAAGTATTTAGGTATTAGCTTTATGGATCAGCTTCGGATTTACGATGCCGAAGGGTATATTTTTTGCTTTAGCGCGGTTTATGAGTCGTAGGTTACGACTGTTAGACGACGCTAAAGGAAGATTCGTGGCCGATAATACCATGAGTTGTGTGGATATTTAGAATGTAAAAAGAGGGAGAAATACACGACGCGGTAAACAGTGATTCAGAGTTGTGCTTTACTCTTGACGCTTTGCCAAGAAAATAAGAGGGGCCGACTGCACAGCGAAAGTATTTATCTAAAAGACAATTAGAGATACACGACAGGATACTTTTAGCCACGTTTCATCCACTTTCAGAGTAGATCCTAATTTCGAATCCATGTTCAACTTTCTTTACGGTAAGATTCCGCGAATCTACTTACATCCTATTTTATCTAATCACTTTTATCTTCGAAATTGTTATCTATTCAGTTTTTGTGTCGTTAGGCAATTTTATTGTGAATATAGGAAAACGAAAAATAAGTTTTATAATTTAATGTATTGTATTTAAATTCTGACATGCTAGCAACTGTGACCGGAAAGAGTAAAACGTAGCATTATACAAAGAAACTTCTGGCAATTCACGAATGTTCGTTTTGAGTAACATTATGAGAAAATGTTGTCACATAAGTGACATAAATGTGATTTATATGAAGCAGTATTTTCAAATCAGAATACGAAGGATTCTTTAAATAATATTTATTAATGTTGAAGTACTGATTAAGATAAACCAATGGAGCCGCCATGGAGTCCCAATTAATTTTAAATTAATAATTTTATCATGTATGATACAATTTTCATCATTATTTAAAAATTTATGTGACTCTTTATTATTTCTTACGCTATAGCGAACTATTTATTTATCAATTCGATATAAATTAAACACAAACTCCAACTACTAAACGAAAATTAAAAGTGTACTTAAAGGTTGAATATCGGAAGATTCAAATATCTTTTCATCTATGTTCTGGAAAATTGCGTTCCGAAGTAGTGTGATGTTTGTTGCGCACAGCTATGGATATCCTCCAGCATTTTTCCAGCGCAATCTCTCCTTTTGTTATCGAATATTTCCAAAATTCCTAGATATTCCAAATCTATCGGAGCTTGAATTCTTTCCATTCCAACGTATTAAAAAAAAAAAAAGAAAAGAAAGTTACGGTTCGGATATTGTTATAACATCTATCTTAATTGTAGATGTTTTTCGGTTTATTAAAAAAAAAGAGGGAGAGAGAGAGAGAGAGAAGCTACAATCACGCAATGTTTTCACTGTAGTTTCTGGGATTGTTCAGTGAGCTGGTTACGCGAAACACGTGCATTCAGACGATTCATACCTTTCGTCGACAATTTCGTCACATTCAGAGGCGCAGCAGATGCATCAAATGCACGCATTGTTTTCGCTGCAACGAATCGAACCGTTTTGCGAGACGCTGCCATCTTCGCTAGATTACACATTACCGGAATGCAACAACCGTTTTCTTAAAATTGTCTTCTCTCGATAAATAAGGAGTACCGTTCAATTCTCCAGTAGGAATCCGAATTCCGTTAGAAGTGCGACATTAAAATTCACGATAAAGGAAGTAGCTGTGTCGTTCCGCTTTGAACTTCATATTGGATTTCCTGTTCTCTTGGAGTTGAATGTTCTTTGCTCGTAGTATCAAGGATACACATCGGAGGACACGTTGTTGATGCAACAATCTTTGAAACTTTGCGCAAAAAGAATTTGACTGTCGTTAAGGGTGGAGGAATGTATTTGTGCAATTGAAGAAACGAGGAAAAAAATAATTCTCCTTTTGAGAAGTACGATAATAATATCTCTTTTTCCGATTCTCTTCAACAACGTGAATTATTCCAGGTCACGAGAAACTCCCTAGGTCAAAGGTCGGATTATGTTGAACACGACTTGGTCACTTCTACATTTGACAGTCCTGGGAATTTTTACAAAATATAATTTCCTTTACAGGAGACAAAGTAAAAAATCAATCATAGTGGACTTTCATCGTGTTCTGTAAGATGTCCACGATCACAAGTAGTATTATCAGATTGCAGATTTTCAAGCAAATTCGTATTAACAAATGTAGAAAAAATTGTTCTCCGTGCCTAGTGTTACAAGAGACAGTATACTTTAGATATTTCACATAATATTTCATATTGTATGCATTCTGTAGAATTTAAATCTCTGAAAAATGCATGAAAATTCCAAATGCATTCTTCAGAACAAACAAAACATCATTTTCATGCGTAGAAGAGCATAAAAAAAAACCTGCCCATCATGCTCTTCGTATTTCTGTTTCTCTGTTTCTCAAAATGAAAATCATTCGCCAATTAATGATCAAAAGAAAATGGAGTCGTTTGTACGGAGAATGAGGGCAAACATCTTTGATCGCGATTGATGAATAAACGCCGAACGAAAAATTATCACAAAGAATGATTGACGTACAATTGCGCGTTGACGCGCGTACGATGAATTCACCCGTTTCCCATACTTCTCCCTCGGCCGGTTCGAGAAGTTAATTAAAAGTAATCTCTCGCGTTTGCGACGAGCCGTTAATTATGGAGGGGAGGAAGCGCGGGGCGCGACACCAATTATCCCCTCGGGGATTACTAGAGATTTTCTTCCTCTTGTTCCTCGTCGGCGTCGCTGCGGGTTTCCGTCTTTTTCTCTCTAAATTCGGTCTGTCCGTTTCGCAAGATAACCGTAAAAAAATTAACCGAGGGAAGATGTATGTTTATGTCTGTATGTTTGCGCTGAATCTCTTCCTCTGGCGAGAAAATCGAATAATGATAATGTAGTTGTCGCGTTTTAACACCATCTCCATCTACTTCGGAATTTTCCAATTTTCTTCACGTTGAGAATATTACGCGCAAGGTTGCGGTGAATCAACGCGAACGTTCCCGATTAGCTGGAAATAAATTAACCTACGGCATAATGGACGAATTGAAAGGGAAGTTGTTTGAGATCTGCCGCTAAGTAATTTCCAACCAGAGCCAAACATGTTTATCAACCGTTCCGGAAGAAAGGTTCGTTCGTTGCGGCGAGCTTCGTAATAAGGGATCATAAATTATACCCGTTATCTGTCGCAGCCAGCGGCTAATGAACGCGAGATCGGACTCCTCGTGAGTTTAAAGAGCCCCGAATTTGACTTGGAAATTATTCTTCCCTGTATTTGTTTCCCCTTGGAACCGCGGAGCACGAGGTCACAGATCGTAGACGAAATTCCTCAACAGTTTGCTCCACGTAATTCCAGCGATTAAACGTTCAAACATTCACACGATGCCTCGAATATCAGAAATATATTCCACTAAAAATTTTCCACCCCGAACGTGAACCGTCCGATTTCAAGATTTCCCCTCCGGTTTCGCGAAAGAAGCAAAACAACGAAGAACTTGCTGAATCTGTTGAAGAAAATACGAAAAGGCTGATGAAAGATGCACCGCCGCTGCAAATAAATTGGAACCGTCCGGCCACGGGTTAGAGGGGCTGTTCTCGGGAAGATATATACGCTCTCTTAAATACTGGAACCGCCGCGGCACTGGAAACGATGGTGGAGAAAACTGCTTTGAAAGAACAGACTCGCGTCCCGACGATAGGACGATAGGACGAAGGCCCCCACAGCCCTTGGAAATATCGGGAAATTCATTAATCGCCCGATCCGCGGGGTTCGATCGCATAAATTTTATTTGGCGGATAATAAAATTTACAGCGACACGCGATACTGTTAAAATGAAAACCGTCACTAGCCTGCTGCTGCTGCTGCTTTTCGACGATTCCCCTCGTGTTACCAAGATGTTGCCGGTCTTTGTTCTGGCTCTGGCAATTCGTTTAAAAGCGTGAAATGTATAATGACTTCTTTTTCCATTACATTCATTCTTATTTCTCAGAAAGGTCTTTTCTAATACGTCTTGGTATTATATTGCTACTTGCTTTGTAGAACAAAGACCCTGTTCATTATGGGTCATATCGCCGAGTAATTAACCAGGAGAGGAAGACATAGGTTGAGAATGGTCTCCTCGACACAATGATTTCAAGAGTAATGTAATTTCAGTTTTTTCTCAAATATTCTAGCATTTTGAGATTTGAAACCACAAACTTAAATAATTTTCGTGTATATAAATATTTACGCTCGAGAGTATACGGACACTTGTCATTTTTATAGAAAAATGTAACGTATGATATATTTTAATATAGTTAAACGATGTTTGTTGTTAAATACATTTAGGATTACATATGCAATGTGTAATGTGTAATTAGTGGTGTTAATTAAACCGAACAATTTAATTATTTAAATCTTTCAAAGAAATAAATATTCATTTATTGCGTATCATCGAGAAGTTATATGACAATTCTGTGGTGTCACCAGTGATCGTTCCACGACATTTTGACAGCAAAATGACAAAATATCTGTTGAAAACAGTATAAAATATTTTAAGAAAAACAACGTATCACGATTTGTTACCACAATTATACAAAATGAAGATGATTGGAAGATACTATTGTTTTATTATTGACAAAATGCTTAACAAATTACTGGCAAAATACATAAAATTCTTTGACACGATACAAACTATAATACACAAAATTTATTCAAATTTATTAAACATTTTCTATCATTTTATGTTTTTCAGATACCTATGTAGTTACAAAAGTTACAGAAAGTGTTCTCATACTCTTGAGCGGTAACGTAGAGAAGATTGGAAGAATAACAAAAGATTATTGCGCGCAGACGAATGGCTCGAAATTTTTACAAGTTCTTACTGAAAATTTTTGATCGCAACGAAACTTCCTGCAGAGAGTTTTGAAAATTTCGAAGCCGGACATCGCACGGCCGAAAAAGGAGCAAAGGATCAGAAAATAAATTTCCAACGAAATTTCCCTTCTATATCAGAAGCTGGTCGCATTTCAGAAACTAAACGAACCATGCGAATCACGTTTGGGCGCGCGCACACAGATCGTGTAGCACCGATACTTTTCCCTTTTTTCCTCCATTCCGTATTTCACTTCGCCGACTCTTATAATGACTCGCGACGATTCCCGAGGCAGCGCGGCAGCCGTTCCAGGCAGCAGCTTTTTCCACGATTCTCGTCACTCTTTGCCGCTGCTCACGTTCTCGCTTTAACCAGCAGCGAAAGACACTAATTTTCACGTGTAACTACATTCCGAGCTGACGAATGACGCGGAGTTGATCCCCAAGCCACGTATATCTGGCCTCGAGCCGCGCCGAAAACAAAATTCCGAGTTTCTTTTGAATATGAAAACGCATTATCCACCGCCAAACGCCGCCACGCAGGAATCACGCCGTCGGAATAACAAAACTCCGCTCGATTCGGCATCACGTCATTGGGAATTTCTGGCCTCCTTTCTTTCTGCGTTTGTTTCTCAATTCAAACAGTCAAATTCACACGTTTCATCAAACTCCTTTGCGCTCGGACTTTTCTCGATAATTTATTTACGAAAAAGCGAGAAAAATATGAGATAAAATGAAATGGTATAACGTTGGAGATGATCTTATTTAAATGATATTTCATACGAAACTTATATTTTTCTAATGTATGGTAACAATCATCAATGTGCATCGCGGATTTGCTAAGTACACGTAGTATGTAGAAATAACTTTTATGTTAATCTACAAGTATATGTAACTTTTTATTCCAAATAATTTGTTCAGATACCACAGCTATTCTATTATATCGTACAGCAACACCAAACAAACGCCCAAGTTTATCTAATACAATCACCGATCACTAGACTGCGGATTTCTGTGTAAAATCAGATAGAATCTTTCAAATTAATTTCTTCAAAGGGGTGCTACCATGTCAAATGCTTGATTAAAACTTCAAACTAACAAATCATTGCATCATCACCCCCCCCCCCCCAGAAATTTCCGTGTGTTTTCATGACTGCACTTACAGATTACATCGTTAAATGCTGAATCCATCTTTCCTATCGATAATGAATTTGTAAATAATTGTAATAATTAATGTATTATATTAATCCTTGATAAAAGAAGCTACACGTGTGTCTCTAAACATAACACATCGAAGCAACATTTCGCTGTTGATCCGAAGATCCGTCGTACGAGGGTTGAAGGAGATTAAAATATGCTTCGGATACTCTCGATACTCCCTTGCAATAACAACCGAAGCTTTCAGAATGGACGTCGCGGCGGAAATATCCAAGGATAAAGAAGCACGGTTCTCTATTCCCTGTTGATACGATTCCGTTTCCTAACACCTAGCGAAAAAGAGGCCGAGACTGACCGTAGGAGTTTCGAAGAATAGTGTCAGGTGCGCGGCCGGAAACACGTCGATCCGGTCGATTCCCTCCACGTTTACGGATTTCCGACGAATTCAATTTCTTCGTTGGCCTTAATCCTTGCCGTTCGCTGATCCCCTTTGTCCGGGATCGCAGTATCGGAGTCCCGTAATCCCGTAATCGTAGTCGGGGACAAATTTAAGGTACCGCCAATGCTCTGACAAATTTCGTTTCCTTGCTACTCCTACGTGTAGCTTTTTGATCTCTATATCCGATTGGAAAACCGCACCCACTGTCTTTCCGAATTTCGTTTCCTTCTTACCATTAACGCGTGAATCTGAACACTCGGTGTATCCGTATGTACATGTCTCTGTTAATTCAGCAATTTGGACGCGAGTCGACACTAATTGGATAATTAGGTAATGTACACAACACAATAGATTAAGAACTGATGGGTTACTTGAATAAAGAGCGAAAAATTTAATCAAACTGTTTGTAAATTTTTGTCTCTATTTCATTTGAACCTTTGCACTGATCTTGCATCGTTCCAAAAAAATGTCAAATAGAACTTATTTTGTGTTGAAGAGGACATTTTACGATCGTCACGAATCTTATTCAAGCACCTCTGAGATTTCCTCTCAAGAGAGTAGCTTCTGTTCTTCTTTAACTGAATGTTTCTGTTTCGCCAGATGTAGTAGCCAATTTCGAGACTAACTGAAGAACATTTAAGATTATTTACTCCGAATGTTACACAACTAATTTATATTTGACTAGATATTTCTAATTGCAAATGCCTAATTCTTCTTCCCGATAAACTCGATCTTTTACAAAATCCCACAGAAAAGAAAATGTCCAGAGAAAATTAGATCCAGAGACCTTGGTGAGAAAGGTATTTTACTTCTTCTTCCTACAGGTTTCTTTAACTCGACGGTCATTAGGAACCGGAGTCACAATAGTATCACAATAGTATGAAAAACTGAATTAGAGACATCTGCCAACAAATTGATCGTGCAACATTTGAGAAACAGAAACTACCATTTCGAGATAGACTCAATCTAGAGTTGTCCTTTCGAATACAGAAGATGAGAACGCACTTAACGAAAGTAAAAAGTAACGTGTTGCGTTATAGGTCAATGAGTTGTTAATTAAAAATGGCGCATGTCATGTATGCGTTTATCCTAGGTATATTAATCACAGGACCTAGGACGATCGTTTGTCCACGGATGGATCGGAGTTTTGAGGTCGAGGATGATCCGGGAGGGAAACGCGTGCTCGAGTAGCACTCAGCTGTCTCGAGGCTTTTGTGCAGCTTCGTTCCCGCGAGCTACTAGCACATGAAAAAAGTTCAATTTCTTTTGTACAACATTTAATCCGACACCAAAAGAACTTGCTGAAACGCGCTCTTTCCATCTTCTTCTCCGAAACCTTTCTCCTTCTTCTTGCATCGTCTACTGAAACATCTTTGACCAATTTGTTTGCAAGAATTCTTCCTCGTTTGAAATTCTCCTCAATTCCTCTTCATTTAAAAAATTTCCATTTTCTCGTTTGTCGTTGGAACCGTGGTCGAGCAATAGCGAAAGAAATTAAAAGTACAACGACGTACAATTTCGAAGAGTAGGGAAATTAATCAAGTGCACGTCGTTGCATTCAATTTTGTTAATTCTAAATCTACGACTTGAAAAAAAAGTGGTGCATTTAAGATAATTGTTGAAAATCATTACCCCCCCCTTTCTCCTGAAACCGTAACACACCGAATTATCGGTGTCGCCTCACACTTCGACTGATTGACCATCCGTGTGAAATCAGTAGCATTTGCCAATTAATTTAGCGTGCAGCGAAGAAGGGACGCCACCCCAGCGACGCGACGAACGTAACGAACGAAATTTCACGGCTGTCTTTCCGCCGTCGATACTAACTAATTAATAGTAAATCAGTCCGGGTGGATAATGGATGGCATTTTACCAGGTTGCATCGGCGCGCGCGTTCTCGTATCGCGAATAACATGGTGTGCTCCACGTCGGGCCGATAACGTCGTTATCAGTGCATATGGGTTTCAGGGCCCACGTGCGTTTGTCATATCTGCAGTCGCGACGTTGACGGGGGGTTGGGGGTTTGGAAGAGGGTCGGACGACAGAAGAGGAGAATAGTGGCCGTTCAAGCATCCACCAACCCCTATTTTCCAGCCATCTCCGTTTATTCCCCGTGCACGGCTCCATTTCCACGCGTGATTTTCCAGCGTGCAACGAAACGTCAATATTAAATTTACAAGGGACTGGAGAGATCTTTCACGGTGTTGCGTGTCCATCATGCCGAAAACGTTTCGAACGATTCGTTCTGTTTGACAAAATCGCGCGCCTGAAACGGGGAAATCTCGTGGAAATTCAAAGCTTCTGTTTTCTCTATCGTTTGAACGGCAAGATAAGTTTGCACACGTGAACTAGCCGTTGTTGCGTGGTCTGGCTGTATTTTCCGACTGATTAAATTAGTTTGAACTCGCCGATTTTAAACGTTCGTTCCGATACCATGCTTTCGTTACTCTTCAGTCGTAACAACACGTTAACGTGTCTATCCTTTCTGCAAAAACTGAGCGAATCAAACGTTTCAGTCGTTTTTTTTCTTTTTTTAGAGACCACCGCGCCCGTAATCATATTTAGTTTCGCGGTGAAAAAAAGAAAGAGAAAAAAAAAAAAACTGGAAAATCGTTTCTATCGGACGATTTTACTTTTTGCTGCGACGATACGTCAGAATCCGATTCACCGTGCTTGAAAATTTCCGCAATGTTCTCCAACGATTGGTCTCAAGAAAAGATAGAGGAGATCCTGTTCAAATAGATCAAAAACCTGAAGTTCTTCAAGCGGGAATTGAAAATCCACAGTACGACAGTCGTTCATATATCACTTGGATGCGGACGAAATGAAACTTGCCACGGTAGATAAAGCGCTCGACCAGGAGAAAGTATTTTTCAATTCGTCCAATAACACTCGCATGCTTCTATAATACACCCGTTCATCATCTTCTAGCATAAATAAATTCGCGTAGTATATTTTATCCTGTTGGAGATAGGGACCGGTTAGGTATTAAAAGATTGTCACACGTCCTGCTACCCGTAAGAGATTTATTTATCGTTTATAAATTATATGAGCACGCTGTTGTAATGCTTTCCCCGTTCATCTCCAAATTTATGTGTCATTTGTTGTAAGATTGCAGACTTTTGTACATTTCAAAATGCAAAATTGCAGAGAATACACGTTGTACGAAAAACTGTGTGAAATATTCAAAGTATTACTTTAATAAGTAATATTTCGTATCTGAAACAATTTTTCTTTGATGCTCTATCTTTTTAATCGTATTCTCAAAAATATGAAAATCTGCACGAAAAACCGCAGTCTGTTTATCGCAACAAATGACAAATTCGAGTATCGGCTGTTTGAAATTGAATTAAAAATGTTTTACGATATAATAAGAAAGAAATGCTATCGATCTCAATAAATGACGAAACGAAAAGTGATCGTATCGGCACCGCTTGCGTGGCTTACTCCACTTGTCGTACAAGGTAACGCGATACCGAAAAGTATATAGGGAGTATATAGGAAAAAATTACGAGGGGCGCAATGTTCACGAAGAATTTCAGATAGTCATGAGTTAGTCCCGTTAGTGGCGTTACGGGATCGTGCCGGAAATTGGCTTTGTTAAGGGAGGAGGAAGCCGTGCGTCTCGTCGCGTCGTCGAGTTTTGCAAGATGCCAGCACGCGTCCCTTAAAAGTCTAATGGTTTGTGTCGTGAAAGTTGTTTTCGTTACGGCATCCTTTCTTGTTACAACGTGCTGTTCCCTCCACATCGCGCGCGTATTTACAGGCGCGGCCATTTTTCCCGCGCTTACGTGTCGCGAATTTCGACGCTTCGGGAGAAAAAAAAAGCTGTTATCTCCAAGCTTCGCGAAACTGGGCAGACTGAACACCAGCGGGGAAGAAATAGGGTTGGAGAAGTTGAGAATTTCCAAATCTCGCGCAGTTCGAGAAAGACAGACATTTCCTTTTTTTTTCCTTTCCTTTTTTTTTTTTTTTTGTGAAGTGCCCGAGATGAAAGACGTCGATTTTCTCACGCTTGAACAAGAGGCCGCGGAAAAGCGCGAAACGATCGATAACAACGACGGAATAGTTACCAATAGTCGATAACGATGGGCAGAAAAAACGAATGAGCTTTCAGCCGCTATATATAAAATTTGTCTAATGGTTCGGAGAGCAGGGTCGGTCTTCTCCCTTTCTCCTTCCGCTCTTTCTTTGCTCTATTTCCAGCACGATACCTTCGCTCTCTCGCCCGGTGGCTGACCTTTCTTTCCTTTTCCCCCTTTTTCTCTTCCTTTGTACCACCACCTCCGCACTCCGCCTCTCGCTCGGCCAAATTCCCTACGTCTCCCCGTTTCTTCGCCACTGACGCCTTCTTCCTTTCTCGGCGAGTGCGCCGGAGAGTTTGAAAGAACTTAAAATAAACGACGCGCCCCGGCCAGCGTTTCTCTCGCTGGCTGACAATACTTCTACCCGCCCTTCTTTCTCTTGTCATTGTTGCTTCTTGCGAGCCGAAACTTCCCTCCTCGACCACGCGCCTCTGTGATTTCGATGTCGATGTTTTCATATGATCCGCGCAATTTCCTATGAATATTCGAACGAGTTCGTAAGAACACAGCTTCGCACACGAGCATTTCACGAGCAATGGATATTGGTCCTCTCGAATAACTTTCTCGATATTGCATTTCCGTAATATAGCGGTTTCTATAATACTTAATTAGAAGTGTTATATATATATTGTAGGTACGTACAGTGTTCAAACATTTATCACGGAGAATTGTTGTGCGCATTATGTATGTATTATATCATATAAAACACTTTGAAATTTCATTGATACCATAACGAAATCCGATTAACGATTAGCGATTGCATTGGTAAAATTTCCAATCAATTCCAAAGTGTGCAGATATCTTTTGCAGACATTAGTAAAATTCCAGTATATAGTAATTAAAATGAAATATATATATATATAAAATGCGTTAAAGATAGTTTTTAGATTCTCGTTGTATCAATAATACTATTATTAGCAAAATGGGCGCAAGTTAAACTAACAAGTTTATGTTTCTAAACAAACTCGTCTTTTTCCAATTCCAGACTCGCCTAATTGAGAGGTAAATGTTGGAACACTTTGGTGAGCGTGTGTACGTAGTTTCAACTTGGAGGAGCGTCTCCCTTGACCGAAAGAATCGGGTTTTCTCGAAACGTTCGTTAATGAAATTAGCCGGTGCAGCTCATTAACCAACAATAGTAATTTCCCAGAGTGCCGTTCAGGATTTCCGTCGCGGAGGCGTCTTGGAGGGTAGAACACACGACGAACCCGACGACATCCACGGGCCAGCCGGTGAAACCAAACGCCCGCCGGGATTCGCGGCTATTTGCATTCCCTATCTCTGTAGTTAATCGTTACTCGGTAAACAAGCATGTCCGTGCTCTGGCTGGCGCAGTCCATCGAGATTAACGCGCACTATACACAGCGACCGATTTTCAGCCATCCTGCATCGTCGTGTAATCAGTTCCGGCATTATGCGCGGCGCGTGTATCCAAATTGTTTTCCATCATAGTATCGTGCAATCCCTCGGCGAGAGGTATCGCGCGATGTCACGCTCGTTTCGTCGTCTTTGATCCGTGGAAATGCATTCGCGTATTTTTCAACGGAACACACTGTACTTTGCGTTCATGAATAAACAGATGATACGTCGTTTCGAGACGATTCGTGCCAGCAGCAGCTGAGTCGCGAAATCGATAGACACACAGACACCCGAGACACCGAATTGCCGTTGTACATTTAATTAAAAGTTTTCACGCACATCGGTTCGAACGTTTAATCAAAGTGTACGAGGCGATGGATCTCCTCGCGTTCGGTGCGCGAGCTTTCTTATCGTTGTTCTTTCTACTTTCTCGTTTGCACGCGGCATCGAGCGAGCAGCCTGGTTTTTCAAGGTCGAGACGGATCGCGAACCGCGACGGACCGCGGGCCGCATTAATCAGAGGTGTTTCACGTTGATTAAAATCCCGGGCGGTTTTCGCAGATTGAATTGTAGCGCCGTTGTGCGCGCGTATTCGTTCGCGCTTGTATTAAAAACCTGCACCGCCATCGCGAAATCACGGGACGTGGAATTATTAAACAGTCGATTAAAAGCATCGAGCGTGGTAATGCATCGCGGTATCCGTTCGCGTTCGCGAACACGGGCAAGGTAATTACCTCAAATGGTTTTTCCAATGGGACGCGTAATTACGTTAAAGGATCGCAGACAAGCTGGAAAGATATAAAAGTCGTTTTTATTTAACCTCGAGCGCCGTTATTACGTATATGTATATAACGGCCTGATTCAATGAAATTCGACCGGACGGATTGCAACTTCCGCATTCTTTCTCGTCTATCTCCCCAACATTTCAATTCCGAGCCGAAGGATCTAGTAATCTCGAGTGTCTTCCGATCTTTGTCGAAATGATTAATCGCCGCGGCGAAAGAGCAACAGCGCGTCCGTTCGTGTCGCGAGTTGGCCACTTAATATGGAGAGGAACAGCGGCGGAGCGTGCAACTGCTGCTCAAAGCCTATTTACGGGCGAACAGACGCCGTGATGGCGGCCAGTAACATATCGGTCGTGCATGCTACGGATTTCGGTTCATCATTATGGAAGTCTCGAAACGTTCGCCGCGTCGAAGAAACTCCTCCTGGCCCGATAACGCTGCTCGCTATGAATATCCGTCTATTCAGTTGGCCGTGTTTACCCGCGGTAAGAGCATCCTCGAGGATCACGTAAGGAATCGGGACGTGAGCATCCTGATAATTGTGCCCTGCGTGCCCCCCTGCCGATTGATTCTCGCATTAAACGCCAGCTTTCCCATCATTCCCTTCCTCCTAATGGATCTCTTCACCGCGTCTTCCGCCTTCTTACAAGCTCGCGTTCGGGCGAATATTTCCTTTGAATATTCATCGCCTTCGAACGATCGCCTTCGCGATGTTTATTCGATCTGATAAACTGTACGTGCGTGGAGCGGACGTGTTGGTCGGAATCGACGAACGAACGGTGACAGTTATTCGCGCTGGAACAATCTCAAGTCAGTCGGGACAGTTTTTAAGAGGATTCGATGAGCGTTTAGCGTCTCGTTGATTGCCTCGGGGACCGTTGGCCTTCCATCGATTCCTTCAAGACTCGAACTGATTCGGCCGTTTCTCGACTGTTTGCTTGACTGTTCTATCTAGGCCGGAAATCGGACAGGCAATTGCACGTGATGGACACGTTAATAATGGAATCAGTCGCGATCCTCCGTTTGATAAACTGTATTCCATTCGCCGGCGAGACTCGAACGATCCAGAATTTTCGTGCAAATTCGGTTTTTTATATATTTTAATTGAGTCGTTCGTCGCGCGACTCGGTGTTGCGAAGTGTCGAATAATTTAAACGTACTCGTCGAATATTGAACGAGTCGCAAAATAAATAAATACATTCCGCGTATTAACGTTAATTTCGATCGCGATCAATTATTAATCGCACGAAGCGTTTAAATTATTCACCGTTCGATTTCGAGAGCCGTGACGTTTGTCTTTTTAAAATAGACGTGATACCTTCTTCTCGTTCGCCTCGTCTAAATTAAACAATGCCGTATCAGATCCGGGATATACGCGAGATCACGTACACCAGACGATCTGGGCGTCTCGTTTTCCAAGGCTAGTATCGAAAGAAGACAACGTCTCCAACGCGAAATTCGTTTCTCCTCGATAAGAATCACTCTTCCCCGCAACATCCATAGGACAATTCGTCGGCAGCGGAAAGTATCGTTCCTCGGCAGAATCTCTTATCGTTTACAAATCGCGGCAATTCGACGAAAATCGGTTGTAAGGCAGTGTTTCGCGAAGCGATCGAGTCGTTTCAGAGCCCGCTGTAAATTCATGAGATATCGATTCAGGACGAAACACGCCGTGGTTTTGCATGCGACGTGGATCGTGTCATTGTCGTCGGACGATCGATAGATCGACGTGGTTTTGCGACGCGAATCGTTTGTCGGAATAAACGACGGCAGAGATAATCCCGTTCGCGTCTGAAAAACTTTGAGTCATTTTCTATCGTGATTCTGGTTCTTCTCAGTAATCATAGCGAACGTTTAGTGTATAAATATTCGACATGACGATGACTCAATGTATTCGAGAAGATTTTCGAAATGCTGTCCTCCATATGAAATGTGAAACGACGTTGATCCACTTAAGTTGTTAAAGTTAAATTTTCGTTTAAAAAATGTCATGATCGCTTGTGTGCGTAAAATAGCAATTTTAATGAAAGATTTGTCAAATGAAAGAGAATTATTGAAAGAAAATAAAATGATTCTTTCGATTCCAAAAACTGAGCAACAACGTTAGTCTCGAATGATACAATTATTCGTCTGCCAAGTGAAAATATTAAACAATCAATTATCTCGACTTTCTTATCACGTACAAATTCAATTCCGACGCAAAGTCTGATTATTTAACTCTAGATTATTTGCCGTTATTGAAAAATTCACTTTGCGAATCACTGGAAGTAAAAGTGCTCAATAACGTCGATTAAAGAGAAGTTGACGTTGAGAAGAAAGTTCGGCTGGTTACAATAACGATGATAATACAGCGCGTCGAGGAGCAACCCATTAAAAAGTCCGTGTCTGGTTTCTCATTAGGTCGCGAAACTTGTGGAAAACTTCCACCGTAGTTTACTGAAACAATTTCTCAGACGGAAGATTCAATTTCCCAGCGAAAAAACAGAGGCTGTGAATTTCACCGGGAAGTTAATCCGTCCGAAAGCACCGTCGGGAAAAACACCTTTCCGAAGTTTCTCCCGACGATATTCCCATTTAGAGATTCATTATATTTACAATTACATTTGGAAATTAGTATTCTTGAGTTCGGGAGATTACGCGTCATCCTCTTTTCCTTCACCCGCGATATCACTGCAAGTTCGCAAGTATCTGCGACTACTTGGCTGATACGGATTTGCATAATAAGAAAGTTATCGGAACCCCTGGGGCGAAATTGTCACTCATTGTTGCTCAAACTCGTGTGTAACGAAATGGCGGCTTAACTTTGAATCATTGCTTGTTGCTTGATTAACTTCTAATTTGAATATCGAGCGAGTGTTGTTCTCCGTAGTGATTTTGTTAGAGGGGAAACGTTCGCGTAGGATTAGATTGTTAAATACGAAATGGCGGATTTTACGAGCGTGTAAAATCATTTGGAATTTCATAGCCGAAGCACGCTCTTAAAAAATATTCATTTTTGTACGTTTTGAAGCTTGAAACTTGTCAAATTCAATGCTATCGGTGTTTCGTTTTGTAGATTTGAAATTGTTGTTTTATTCTGGACAAGACAGGTTATGTAAAAAAAAAGGCATGAATGAACATCGAGTTTTTTTTTTTAATTTTTTATAAAACTTGAAACTTTGACCTAACGAAGTAAAAGTGATGCAGCAAGAAACTGCATTAATTACCATTTAATTAATATTTTTACCATTTGTGCGAAACGTGAACAATGTATCACAAAATTATCAATAACGAGCGACTAAAGGTTATAAAATTTAAGACGCTTCCGGGGAAAGGGATGTACAGGTTCTATTTTTGATAAATCGCCTCTAACTAACTGTTATACGTTAAAATTCGCCACAATGTTCCACGTAATAAATTTAGCAATATTAGCAATGTAGCAGTGTGTTCGAAAAAACCCTAAAATTCTGCTTTTACGAAACGTTTTCAATTGTCTTATAATGGATGAAGTGAATAGATCAGAGGCTCCCAAAGTGGTTCGCGAAATTGATGGATTGCGAAATATTTCAAAACGTAAAAGTGCTTCGCGTATTTATTGAAACAACGTTTGCGTCAAATCGCGTAAGTAATGCAGTTACGTCGAGCAAGGCAACATTTCTTATTTAATACCTCCCACCGTTAAAAAAAATTATCCGTTCGCAAAAGTATTATAGTCACTGAAATAGACGAAGATAGATATATACTACAAATTTCACAATTTCATCTGCATCAATCTAATAAAATAAAATTCAATGCAGCGAATGAACAATAATCGGTAAGACCGGCTGCGTTGTCGAAATTTCACGAGGAACGTCGATTTAACGAGTATATCTTGATGTAGCCTAGGCGGAAATAAAACGTTTGCCACGTGAACGTAACAAATTCGAGCGAGTAAACCCTTTGTTGGTTGGAATTTTGTTGCCGCCCGGCAGCAACCAAATGTACGTAAAGAGAAATCTGATTGGCGGGGAGTTGGAGAAAAAGCGAAGAGAGAAGAGAGAAAAACAAGGAATGTTAATCGACGTCCCGTTGACGGCTGCGGGAAAACCATTAGCCTCGCGTTTTCGTCGACCGTCGTCCGCCTCTTGCCTCCTTCACCCCCGCCCCGTTTCTCTTTCGCCGTCGGTTCTCGTTCGTGGGAAAATCGTAATGTACGACGACGAAACGGAAGTTTTCAATCTCGCTAATCGATGTCTCGGAACTTCTACCACGGATCAAGGGACTTGGGAACTTCTTGCCCGGTCGTTTCGAGGAATCGAAGGATCTGGGGGATGATTCATGAACGAAAGAACCCCGATACTTTCGTTCCCGATTACAATTTCAAAGTGAAACATCGATTCGATCTTCGATTGACATTGACACGCTGTCGTGTATTCGAAATTATTGCAAATGTAAGTGAAATACACAATTCGAATGAATGTTTTAAATTTAATTGTAATGCAATGACTAATATTAATTAGTATGAGTAAAGAGAAAACAATAGTTTAAGGTGGCTGAAGATTAATTCTGCAGAGACATCTTGGCATCTTTAAGTACGTTTAAATGTTAGAATAATATATGCCTTTAATGCGCCTAATGTCTAATTAGTTATGTGTGATAATATATGTAAACTATAGTAACATTTAACTTGAGTGTTATAAAGTGAAATTATTTATTTCAACAAATATACATGTACATGGCTGCAATTCTATATTAATGACTTGGGATGAAAACGCCAGAGAATCGTAGAAGAATGTTTCACTTCTTTGCCATAACAATAACAATAAACAAATAAACTTTTCTAGAATGTAACGTTAAAACGTACGTCAAATAATATTAAACACAATGCGGAGTAGCGGCAAAGAAAAATCATTTAAGAAGAATCGTTCGTTGGAGGAAGTCCAACAAGTAAGCGCCACGATGGAAAATCATAGAAACACCAGAAACTGATCGAAAACGAGGACAGACGGTCAACGACGTTGACCGGCGGCGAAACGCCGCGGGTGTAAACCCCCATTAAGCATTTCCAAGCTGCAACTGCACCCCAGACCGACTTCTTACTTTCTAATGAATATAAATATCCATCCCCTTTCTTATCCCACTCTCTCTCTCTCTCTTTCTCTTTCTCTCTGGCCGCGTTTCTCTCCTACCACCTTCGTGCCACCCTCTGGCCCGCTACTTTCCTCCTATTTCACTTCCGCTTGCTTTCCCGGTAACCTTACTTCTGGCCTTGCCCCCTCCCTCACCGCCCATACCCCCTATATAATTGTTTCCGAGCGAACTCGCAGACTTCCAGATAAAGTTCCTATTATTTTACTAACAGCGCGCCCTCTCCTTGTCCCTCGTTTGCAAGAGTCCGCTCTCTCCACGTGCTCCGTCGTTTCACCCGGCCGCTCATTTCTCTCTCTCTCTCTCTCTCTCTCTCTCTTCGTCGCGCCAACTTCCCGCTGCTCCGTTTCGCCTTTCATTCCCTGAAGCTTCCCAGCTTCCCGACGAGCGTTTGCTCGTTCGCTCGATAAAATTTTGCGCGAGTTTCGGAACAGCATTTGTTTAACCCCTTTCGCGAAACATATTCCCCCGCCGATGGTGTTTACACGGGATAACGAAAGAGATCGAGAATGATGATCGCTTAATAAGTAGTAGTAGCTCAACGTTGTTCGCCACTGTATCGAACAAAGCAAGAATTTGTGGTCGGCAGCTCGGAATCGCGAGCGATGCCGCTTTGAACGGTACGCGCAATCGCGCTCGATTTCCCTCTGAATTTATCCAGGGAAATTACGAGCACTCGAGCATCCACGATGCTGGTAAACTTAACGGGCTAGTTGAAAGTGTTCATTATTGATTTCTTGGAACTTGGATCGAACCTCGATTTATTTCGCGTCGAGAATTCGCGAATTTCCAGTATCGTCGTTTCTGTTACCAAGACCCGAGTATCTTCGCCGTGCCGATATTGATCGTCGAAGCCTCGATATTAAAAGAATTACGAGCAAACGTTATAGATATACCGAAAGATATTGTCGCAGATATTGTCCGAAATTACATCGCGTAATTTTATTAAAACCATTCGTTACTTCGACTCGACTGACGATTTTCTTCAAATTTCCTTCGTTCGACAAAGAATGCGTCGAAATTAATTATTATTAATAAATAATGTAAGAGAAAGACGCGTCGATCGTTGATCGGTATCGGGATCGTTAACTATAACTCTCGGTCATACGTGTAAAAGGAACGTCGCTTTATCAATCGTGAATCTTTGCGTTTCTATTGTATCAGCGTCGTGAATTTCGCTAGAACAATGCTTAGATTGTTAGGACAGTAGCTGTGGTGCAATTTCTGCCGAATAGTTATCAGACAGGCAATTTGGGCGGTAATTTTCCAGGTTAGCCATGGAATCCGTTTTAATCGATAAAATTCATTTCGAACGGCTGCAACATGTTCTGAACAGAACTGTTGCAACTGCCGAATCAATTGCATTTTCGGTCTCTTTGTTTCAACGATAGGAAAAATTTGAAAAAATGACGGCAATACTGCTTGTAGCTGCGGTAATATGTTTGAAAGTAACAATATATTTCCTCTCATGCTGGATTATCTCAAATACAGGCTCCGCGAAACTACTCAATTCCTCTATTGTTCTGCTTAATTGAACGAACCGTACTATGGGGCAAGTGTCTATAATTACTGATTCTTGGAAGGCTATCTATAGAGATATTTGTAGTTCCATTTTGTCTGGGGCGATTGCACGTGTAAATGATGTTATTGTAGGAATTATCCTAACAGAGTTTAATGCCTCAACTGTTTTATTGTATCTGTCAAACTACAGCCTATCAGTGGTGGAAGTTTCCGATTTTCGACGAAAAATTTAAAAGCTATTATAGCTTTATAAAAAAAAAAAAAATGAATTATATTCCTTTTAAAACGTAAAGCTTCTATTTTCACAATATCAAGTTCCTTTCAAAGATTTCTTTACATCATTTTGAAAGAAAAATTATTTTGCAAATTCAATTATCTTTACGAACATTCAAAGAATTTTGTCCATAACGAAATCCGCCATGATCTTAAGAATTGAAGTCTCTCTTCTATAACGATTCCTTAAAAAATTTATTGAAAGATTCTTTTTCATGAAGTTAGTAAGAGTTTGAAACATCAACAATTTTTTCATCGAGTATATGAAAACTTCCTGAATTTTATATGAACTTTCGGTGTTGGGAACTAGTACGTGCATAAGATAGGAGCTATGTAAATTCGATGATTAAAGTTACGTCTTATCTGTTTCTGTCCTAGTAATAAGTATAGTATTATTATTACATATTTTTAATAAGACGTGAAAGATTTCCTTCAAGTCCAGAATTTGATTTCCAGTTGAACTTTACAAGCAGTATGAATTTCAATTTTCTAATTGAAAAATAAAAGAATATTGAAGAGAGCGAACAACGCGACGAAAATGGACTAATCGCGTGCCAGGCTGCTTTATATTGTTTCTTATTCGGAAAACGCAAACGGTTCGAAGAACAGCGATCTTTTTGGCCGTATATCACACACAGATAAGCGCTGGCCACTTATTGGCGAGAAATATATGGCGACCCATTAAGAAGCCAGGTGCCCTCACGATGATTTACCGAGCTACCAAGTGAAAAATACAACGTTCGAACTGATTGTACGCGTTACACGCACTTCACATGGAAATTTTTCTTTTTCATTTCTCTCCCTCTCCCTCTTTTTTTCTGTCTTGTATTTCCCTTATCGTTCTTTTTTTCTTCCTTCCCCTAGGTAAGTCTCAAGAGAATATGTGTATTTTTAGTAAACAGAGATTTCTAGCTTATCTGGAAACACACAGAAACTCGAATAGACTAGAGAAATAGTCGCAACTTTTTAGGTAGAGATTTTGTGTAATTCGATTGTTAGAATTTCTGGGATATCTGTTATTTTTGAATTTTTAAAATAAATCGTGACAATGTATGAGATGAGTTTTGATGTAAGGTTTGTTTTAAAATAATCGTCACCTGAAAACGAAATCTCAATTATTTTACAGATTGAATTTACTAGTGTATAAAATTAAAAGGAAGTTTTATGATAAACTGCTGCTGCTTGACCCTTAATGAATTAAGGTATATTCTCTTAAGTTACTTTGTTTTTTAAAGAGACCTGAAAATTACGAAACTATAGAGACGTATATGTATATGTTAAAATTCAATCAAAAAAGGAAATTTTATTCTATTTTTGGATTTTAAGTAAAAGTTATTTGTTTTTAAGTAAAAATATTGTGACAAGATTTGCCAATTATTTACGTACCAATTAGGAAAAAATTGCAAAAAAAATTCATGATTATCAGGAATATTATTTGTAAAGTGAAATAATGATAATAAAGTAAAATAACGATGTTTGTTTCGGGAGGTGCGAATATCCATTCCCCGAGGTAGAACGATGTGTACAACAGTAATGGCAAATGATTTGGCCATTAAAAAGAGTTTCATTTTTAACGTGAAAATTCGTGGAAATCGTCGATTCATAATTCAGAATTAATTTATAATATTTTAATATTATCGAATTGTCTTAATGTACAATAATATGATGGAAAATATAATTATGAAAAATTGCGTGTAAGATCGAAAATATTAACCAATACTCAGCCGAAGCGTCTGGTTTTAGCTGAAATATTTATGCAACATTATCGAAATGGACGAGGTGAATTATTTGACTACGTACTTTGCACTAAACATGGTTCGCCCTCTGATGGCGAACTTGTTTGACAGTAGAATTAATAAAATTAATGTAACAAAATATTAAAAATGAAAAATAACACAAACATGTAAATATTTTTCTAGTTAAAACAAATAATTTGTATCTTGGTGATTTTTCTCTTATTTTCGAACAAAGCGTTACGTTAAAACGCTCCTCGCGAGTCAACGATTCAAAAAATATTCTTTCGCGAAACTCGACAGCATCGAATTTACTTTTGTTCCATTATTCTGAATTTTGGACAATTCATAACGTATAATGTATGGAACTGTTATTAATAGACGTCGTCCAACATATTTGTCAGTGTCATTTCTCGTCTCCTACGGCGCGCATCGCGTTTAATGACGAACGAAACTATTGCGACAAACAGTGGAACCAGCCGCTACTGGTCAGCCGCTCCGAGCCTCTTTCTATCCGACAATTCGATTCGTCGTGATTAACGACTCCCTTCGATCCCTCGGATCTATCTACCGGAATATTTATTGCGCCCGGGATCGTGGCTACAATTAATTGATCGTTTATAATAGATAATTAATTATCCGGCGGCATAACGCGTGCTGTTTTTTCGGGCTTTGCCCTCGCGAACCCATTGCACTCGTGGATAATCAGTTCTCTCTGATCTGAATCTAATTAGAATATCGCGATGGATAAATAAGAGGATGATATAATGGCTCCCTGCTAATAACTTGGTCCCCTCGTGATTGCTGCGGCAAATAGTTTTTTTTTCGTTGTTTTCTCCCTTCCTTTCTTTCTAATTTTTTTTATAAATTCGCACGTGTACGCAACGTGTAAAATTTGAAGTACGTACATCTATATATTCTTATTTCATATATTTCGTATCAAAAATCTACGTACTGTCTTCACATACATACGTATGTGTATGTATAACGATAGAGCATACATATTTTGTAATAAACGTTTTCCCACAGATGAACGCGCTGACACATGTTACCCTCATTTTTATTCGAGTTCTTAAAACGACTTATGTTATATAAATCCAATTAAATTATTTTTCTTTTGCTTCCATTTTTTAGCACATAGAATCTTATTAATTTCTCTACAATTTAAGCAAAAATACAGAACAATTTAGATGTTAAGAAGAAATTTAAAACTACCACCCCCAATTCTCCAATTCTCGAAGCGCGCAGACAAAGTTGAAGGAAAGGACTACCCATAAAATAGCAAAATGATGGAAAACAAGGAAGTAAGAACGACCACGTTAGAAATCGATTGCCAAGCAGCAAGAAAAAGGGGACCAGGTGCGGTGACGGAAGGATTCCTGAGTAAGATATAGAAAGAGAAGGAAAAAGGACGCGCGCGAAGATGCATGGTGGCAGACATCCGCCAATGAAAAATTTCCATAGCAAAGACTGGCAAGAAACTAGCAACGAAAGTACGGAAAAACCTTCAGTTTTATGTAGCAAGGATGTCTTAAACGTACGTAGGAAAAATTGCGATTCTCGAAACTGCGAGAAACGGTAGATGGAGAATAGTTTATGATCAGTTTAAAATACGATCGGCATGGCACGAGTTTCGTTACTTTATGATCGTACAGCTTTTGCTATTATTTCCTTGATCGTATCGTTCGCTAGCCGACTCGGTGTCCGCACTCCTCGACGTCAAGGAACAAAACGATTTGCCACGCCAATATCAAAGTTACATCGGCATCTACAAACACGGCGGATTATGGCGGCCGCAGGATGACACTTGCATCCCCGCCGCTACTTTTATCCTCGTTATATAAATTCTCCGCACGCTTTGGTAATTTTCGCCCTCCACTTTTTGAGGCTTAATCAAATTTTGTAATCCTTCCTGCTATTCCTGTCGAGGAGGCGAGAACAATATCACGTTGCGCGAATTCTCCCGACACATTTTCCCCGCTCTTTAATTTTATCCAAGGGGTAAACACTCGGGGTTTCATCTCCTTGGATGCTTGGTTTCCTCCTTTTACGCGTAAAAAGGACTAAGAAAATAGAACTCGAGGACGACGTCTCCGCGTTAAGTAAAAGCCGAACGAAATAATTCTTTTTTCTTTGACTTTCGCAAACGTAAAAAGCGGCGTTTAAAAAAAGAGAGAGAGAGAGAGAGAGAGAGAGAGTTCTCGGAATTTCATGCAAACAGCTAAACAAAATGCTAAATGTGGAGAAAGCTCCTGGGAATGTACACAAACAATCCCGAAATGTAGAAAAATAGAGGAAAATGTAAATAAAAAATGATCGAGCTACACGTAGAATTATCGTATTTCAGTGTTCCACACACGCGCGTTTAGCCAGCGAGTTTTTGCAGCCGTGGGTATTTCTCCCGCGTAGCAACGTCGAGATCCCCGAGCGCGAGCGATCATGAAAGATTAATAGCGATCGTTGATATTCAGTCACCGATATTGCCGAAACGTTTTCACGGTTCACTCCGAATTTCTAAACGGCTGCGTCCCGCGTTACTTGGCCAGCTGGCAGAAATGCCTTGCGCGGAAGGAGATACAATGGATTCAACGAGTCGTGCAACGGGCGTCGAATTCTCGTTGCACACCGGCCGAGCTTAATTATCGCGCAGTGAAAGCTTGCGGCTCCCTTCCAGCTGGAAACTCTAATTTATAACGCAGCGCGCTTTCTGCGCGTCCCCTCCCGGCGAATCTCCGATTGCTGACGGTCTTCATTTTCGTTGATGAGCAATATACTAACAAGCTCGCACAAAGCTCTTGCGATGAATACGTATGAAAACATAAACGAAGCTACGAATTGTACAAGTATTTATGCGACTGAGATGATCCTGATGCATAAAACACGTATTATGTGATTTCTCAATGAAACCAATAAGTATAAGTGTGGAAAAATACTTTAAATTGATTTCTTAAATATTCATTGGTCAAAGTTCAGATCTAATTTATATTTTTCTATTTCTTGCTTATACGTTCAACTCTATAATTCCCAACTTACAACCTTTTGTTCCTTTCTTTCTTCTTTCTTCTTTCTGAATTAAGTTAATGACCAATAATTACCAATAAATAATAAAAAGTGGTGATAATAATAGTGAAAGCTCGGCCGCATTCCTCGACGCATTCCCGGCAGCGTAAACCGCAGGAACACCGCACAAAGCGGCGAAATCGGTGCGAAGGCGGTAAAGAAATCAGCGTAGATATTCGAACGCTCATGGCTACGACTAATTGCCGTACTTGCGGTAGACTTGGCGTCGCGTAATACAGCCCTGTAATTTCTCCCGTCGCGACGGTTTATGGTACATGCATGGAGTTTCCGTGATACCACGCTGTCAGTGAAATGAGACTCGTGTGTTCCGGCGCGCACGTTCTGGGGTGGGCACTACCTACTCAGCAGCTTGCAGCAAACAGCCAAAGTCCCTGCGGTTTCAAGAGGTGTCGTTCTTGAATGGCGTCGATGATGCTGACAGGCGTCATTGAAAATTCGAGCCGTTTCCCTCCCTACGTATTTCGAACAATACGCCAGCTTAATGAGTCCTTAATTATTCCATCGACGCGGGAACTCGTCTCGAGATGTTTATCGACTCTATCGTGGCTCCTTGATAGCTTAATATTATCCTATGCTTATTAGAGACGTCATGTAAATGATGCCCAAATCCCTACCAGAGAATTAGCATAGAAAGACGATAAAGTTAAAGTAGAGATTTTGATACGATGCAGAGATGGTTAAAAGAAGACTTGGAGTAAAACTGGAAAGAACGCTGTAATTTTACAAAGTCAAATACTTGTAATTAACTGGAGAAGTGAATGTGCAATATAATTGTATAATTTTATTTGTATGTGTACACTACTATTCAGCTGGCGTAATTCTACTGAAAGATTCATATTTTTGTTACATCTTCAATCTTTATAATAGAAGAATGTTACTCCTGTCTGATGAATATGCTATTCATATTACTCATGAATATGTCCCTCAGTTCTTGCAATAATTGAACAAATGATCTGTTCTTTTGGCATTTATAACTTCTATTAATATTGCACACGATTTTTTTATAGTAAGATCAGAGACAAAAATTAGATTAAAAAGTGGTATGGTAGCGTACTTATGAAACATCAATTATAAATTTCAACGCATTTCTTTTCAACGATTTCAAAGCGTTAGAATATAAGCGATAGAATATAATTAAATTCCCCATGTACGCTTTCTTTCCTATATTGCAATATTCACAAGCGACAACCCCGAAACAAGCGTCGCGTTACAACGAATGTTCCTTCTTCAAAATTGCGGCAGCGAGTAACCATAGGTTTGAGACTCTCTTACGCCGAGATGTAATTTAGTGTACAAAGACCTGCATTTATCTCCGCAACCTCGATTGTACCAGTCGCTGCTATAAGTGCGAGTGTTTCGCCGTCGCGGGCTGACGGTTTCGTGAATGCCACTCGTTGAAATCGTTATTAACATGCCCCTTTCGTACGAGTGTCATTACCAAACCCCTCGAAATATGCTCGATATTTACACTCTGTTCTACCCGGGACGATGATCATCCTCGAGATCATCCTGCTTGTTGGGAAAAAAAAGAAGAAGTCATTAACGAACACACGGTCTACTGTCTACTGTACAGAGCAAACGAAGAACGTCGACCATTAGAAGAACGACACGTTAGGCAAAACGCTCGACAAATACTCGCGGTACCGCTCATCGAGTTCCGTCTGAGGCCTGAAGAGCGGAGTCTGAACACGGGTCAGACCTCGATTCCGGATCTCTGTGCAAAGATAACGAAGAGTAATCAAGAGCGGCAGGACAAGTGGGCGTACGCGTCTCCCCGACGGCGATACCCATTCCTTGAAAGATATTTCCATTCGTCGAGTGGCTGCTTTCCATTTAATTATTCCCTCTTAGCCCGATATCTCACTGTTCGTTGAATCCGTCGGTAAATTAAGTTACCCGTTCCGCTCTAGAAGGAAGCTTTACGAACGAACGAAAAGGAATGAAAGAGGGGCGGACAGCGAAAGTTGTTCAAACGATACGACCAATTCGCGCTGAAACGGAGGGAATCCTTTTGTTTCAAATATTTCTGCGTTTTTACTGAAAACGAAGTTGTGAATTGTCGCGTAATCCACGCACTCGTTGGCGAAATTTCATTTCAGGCAATATCGATATTTAAACTGGAAGGATTATGCCCATTCATTGAAAAGAAATGTGCGTTCGATGTCATTGGTAATTGGAAAAGAATCAAAGTAGAAAGACGAACAAAGATTGAAAATAAGAAAACGAAAGGAAAGCGTTAAATTCTAATTTAATTCCAAGATTGTTTAATCTTTTGCTAGTTTAGTCTTTGTTGGTATTTTTAAAAACGTTAAAAAAGTTTTATAATGCGTGACTTCAATGTTGCGACAATTATTTGTTGTATTTAAAAAGAAATGTAAAATGAAAATATGAAGTTGTGAATTGTTGCAAGATGACAGAAGAACGTTCGTGTATCTTTTCGTAGTACGTCTTATTTTTATTGGAATTGCAAGTTTATTGATACCTACTACAAGCATCAACTAGAATCAACTTGTTATAAAATTTCCCCTACGTTTGCAATATTTCAAAAATTATCTAATAAGATCAGAATTTCATTTTACAGATAAAGGATTAATTAAAATTAAAATTAATTAAAATTTTAACATTTTGGGAAGTTTCTCCACATTCCTAAAAGATCTTCAAGTTCTTGATCTCCTCACGAAAAATAAGCCGTAAAATTGGCCATGTTCTTGCGTGCATGAGTGGTGTAATTAGCAACACGGAAACGTCGCGGAAACTATCTGCGATCACAGCAAATCCACAAACGGAAACACAAGACATCCGTGCAAGAGGAGCGTGTTAGTAAACGCACGTTTACGACGTGTCCGCGAGTTATTTTTCGCACCATAATTCACGACCTGGTTGAAGCTGGCACGCTCGGCACAAAAGCGAGTCGGCTTGCCTGCTGAACGAACCGCGCCGTTTCTTATTTCACCGTGAACATTTTCGAGCCGTGCTAAACCAACAAAATATCGCAGGAAATAAGCCAACCACATTTATCGAAACATTGTCGAGGAAAATTACCGGAAATATCGGAGCGCGCGTTCTTGTGTAGCGTTCGTGGAATTGATCGATTCGTTTTCGAATATAACTTTGCTCTCGATCGTGGAACATCTCCTGCGATTAACTATCCAGGAATCTTCGAAATTTATTTGATCAGGCCGGTTCTTACGACACTGTGAAATATTGTTGAAGAAGAAGAGTTGTACATTTTCAGAGAACCAGATAGAAATCCTACAAGACGGTATGAAAATTGCTCGACATGATGTCTCAGCCTATTTTAGTAAAGTGCACCGCACTAGACAGCCAGTTTTTCATGACCAAATTGAAAAGACATTTTTCAATTTAAAAATAGAATGTGATGGTATTTAATGGTAATCTATAGAATAATGAATATCTATATCTTCTGTTTCTCTACGAACTTGTGGATAATAATAATCAAACTACACGAGAGGAATTTAAAAATACGTGAAAACATTTGATCACTAGGAAGGATCACTTTATAAGTACGTCATAAGAAGATCATTTTCCAAGCAATTAGTCGTCTATTATTTATTAAAATCTGTATAAACATCAAGATAGTAGAAAGCAGTTGAAATTTATGTATGTAGCATCTTAAGGAAATGGAATTTTTATATGAAGCGAGTCCAACGTTTAGCATATGTAAGGGTTTTCTAAAAGCCTTTCGCAGAGACCCTTTCAAATTTTATACATTTTGCACTATTCGTGCATGGATTAGAAATGGTTTTAAAATAAATTAAATATTCAAAATACACCCATTGGCATGTATAAAACCATCATTTAAATCAGAATTCTAACATTTTGCAATGAAACTATCCGAAACCTTTAAACTCACTTTGCGATTTTTCATTTAAAACGTTATAGCGCCGAATTAAATTTTGAGTTTTAAAGCTTCAAAGGGTCATTACTTTGCAACAGAAAAAAATTTTTTCTGAACTATGAAACTTGAAAAATCGATTTTTGACAGCAAAAAGCAAGCTTCCAGATCACCGTGCACACATATCGCAGCAAAAATTCAATCGCTCGCTGCCTCAACAGCAGGAAATAGCTTCATTAGTAGACCTATCAGGCGTTTCTTCTCACTTCCATTTCCAATGTTACTTCAGACATTGCGAATCGTGGAATTTCCACAGCGCGCGCGCGAGAGAGAGAGAGAGAGAACGTGTCTACCAAACTTTAGCAGAGATCGATTCGAAACGCGGCAAATAAATGAATTCGCGAGTTCGTCGCTCGAATGGAAAAGTTTCGGGCTCGCAAGCATCGAGGCCGGTTGCTTACCGGATCGATGGTAATTTTCTTTCGAAGGAGAAACTTCCGAAAGCTTTCTCTTCTTCGCGGTGTAACCGCGCGAATAATGGCTCGAATGATAGCGTCGATTTTTCGCAACGTCCATCGTTTTCCACATGGCCTAACTAGGCAAAATATACAGGCAGCTTCGTTGACTTTGCTTTAGCCAGCCATCGAGCAACGTGTTATTTTGAGTGCAATGTCTCGTCTGTATGTATATACGTTTGCGTAGGCGCCAATACGGTTATCTGTATGAACATACGTGAAGCACATAAACGCGGAATTAATTTTAGGAGATGGCTATTTACATTTTCACTCTCTACTCGACAGTAGTTCTCAGACGCGTTATCATTGGTTACGTTGCACGTGTCTTTGAGTAACATGCCGGTTTTCCGGGTCGATTTCCTTACGAGCGATTTCAGATTCAACGATCCGTTTACCAGATATATCGTATTTACGCATTTACGCTAATAGTATCTAAAATTCTGTTTTAATTTTACGTGACGATTTAATTCTGTTATTTTCAGGGGTCGAAACAAACGGCTATTTTTTACTTTTAAAATAAACAAATGAATACTTTAAAACAGTTATCTTTTCCGTTCGAGTTTGCATATTTCAGCAGTGGATTCTCATTCACCAAACGAATACTCGTTCGACCAAATTCGTGCTTGTATTCCTACTGTTGTGTTTATTAAAGTGTCGGTATAATAAATGAGCAGGAATTTATCGGAACAGATATGGGAGGAGCGAACGAACATTCGTTCGTTTGGTGGAAGCGCACAATAGAAAAATATTTATTCCCGCGCACTTTGTATAGAAAGAAATGTTACTCTTGATGAAAAAGCATTTTCATGGAACAGATATTTCAGAATCTGTATAATAAAAATTTCATAAAAACATGTTATTTTGAAACGTTTATTAAAAGAGATTCCAGAAGATGAATAAAAGCACCAAACTATTCAGTTTCATTGAATAATACAATATCGTATCACTGAAAATCCAAATTGTATCGCAACGCAATAATAAACCATCTAATCAACGATCATGGTCAAAATGCTGATATTACACTGCTTTATAAATATCATATTTGTATTCAATACTACCCTTAGTTTCGATATTGTCTATTCCAAAGAGAAACACAAATAAGCTTCGAATAGTAAATTATATTACTACGTATACATACTATAAATAAATATACACACATATTCGAGATATGAATTTAACAGTAACAATTATATTTAATATTCTTGTATTAACGCTATTCATTGAAAAGTATTCGTAGTATTTATTGCATTGGAAACTTTTTTAATATTGACGAACAAATATTTTTTATTACAGAAAAATTTTACACATATGAACTCTATTTAAACTGAAACATCTATTTTTAAGAACGTTCCTTAACTGTTTTTATGAAATTTATAGAATAACTGTACCGTCCACGTTTTGAATGGAACTTGTTAAAAATTTTTCCAACTTTTTCGACACCAGATTATTTTCCCTTTTCATTGAGTATCAATTTCTGTTAATAAATAAATTAATGAATAGAGATATTCTGAAACGGCTGTTAAAATCATTAAATGGACCTTGATCAATTAGGTGTTGCTAGTGTTTCGAAAATATTCGACGCTTCCGTAGTATCGGATTTCAATTTCGTTTTCCTCGTGGGATTTTAGATTATCCGAAATAATTGCGGCTCGATTGTAAAATAAAACGCAACGCCGTACCATTAAATATTCCCCCTCATTTCCTTCGTTACGTATCCAATTCCCTGTTCCACCGCGGTGCCGTAAAAACCGGAGCAACAGGAATGCAAATCGTGATGGAGAATAAAACGCGTAAAAATCCTCGTGCGCCAAGATTCGTACATTTGGGGAAAGCGTTGCTTTGAATCCGAATCGGAATCCGGATCCAAATCCGAATCCGACCAGAGCCGCGGCAACATATCGAAATTCTGTGGAAAATAGAGGAGAAAAAACGAAGAAAACGGAGAAAGGAGTTCGGAGGCCGCAGATTTTACAATCCCCGCGCATTCTTTAAGTCCCTGTCGCAAAATGAAAAATTGGGTCGCCACCTGCCCCTTCATCCACCGCCTCGCCGCCCCGTGTTTCGCTGACGTCATCGTTTCTTGTATGTATATATTCGTCGCCAACACCAGGTAGCGTGTAACTGACATTTCCACGCCAACACGTTGAATCTCGATATAGCTGTATACACACGGTGTCGAGAGAATTAAATACGTCATCGTGTCGGCGGCGACGATTCCTTTAAAATTACCCACAAATCAATTTCCGTTACTTCCTTTATTTCTGTTTCCGTTACGCAACGAAAGAACGAACAGGATGATCCGTGCGAATGAACATTTCTGTGATTGTGAGGCACAAGCATCGTATATCGCGGTTTTTAAACATTTGCGTTTGTGCATCAATCGAATCGTAGAATAGAGGATTCGTGTATGAAATGAAAAAATGAAATTTGCATGAAAGTGAATATTGAAGGTTTAAAAAAATAATAGAATTTAACTGAGAATAAAAAGAGCTAGTGACAGTGCGAATTTTCGATGACAATATCTCGAAATTAAAGCATGCGACATGCGGCGTTTTTTCGCAAAACTACAGATTTAAGCTGCACGTCTGTTGAAATTTAATCCCCTAAATGCTTTTTATTACTGTTAATGGACTGTTTTATTATTAAAGTCATACAAGTCCCAGGCACAATTTTAACAACGTTCGAGTTGGTCGAGAGTTTGACACGGAATTAAGCCAAAGTAAATCGAATGACCAATGACTGAACGTAAATTTATAATGAACAAGAATAATAATATTTTCGAATAAAACATGATTTTCAATTTATTTTTTTTTTTTTCTTCGATTAATTACAGCAACTAGTAAAATTAACAAAGAAAAGGTCATATTTCGAATATAACTGTATTAATTCAATATAGTTGAATATAATTATAGTAATTGAATTCTGAATATAACTGTACAAGATACGATAAAACTTGGAAAGTTTACAAAGTAGCTTATTTCAACTTTAACAAGACACCCTTTCCATAAATAGCAAATCTGTTTTCAGAATTTCGACGTCGCACAACGTGGCTACTCGACCGCTTATGACGCTAATTCTACTGTTTTCAATGCCATTGTATTTCTGTCGCTGTATTTCTTTTCTTCCCTGAAATATTATCAAAGTCCACGCGTAATTTATTAGAGTTATATTTTCAAACTCTTTCGAGAGGAATTTAAATCTCCGCGGATAAACAATTTCACAGTGACTCGTAATTATCGTGGCGCGCTAAGTCCAACGATAGCACTGCATTCCCGTTGGATGTGTTTCGTGGGGATTTCCGCGAAATACAGCCGGCGAATCTGCAAAATTATTGGATGTTGCCGTGAAATGGTCGCATTAGGAACTTTTATTCGAGCTTCCGTGAATTCCGACAATTATGATCGGCGAATAGTCGAAGCATGCTGAAATATTGCTGGGAACGAGATCAATGGAGGAAAGGCCATGCGATTTATCGGCCGTGTTAAAGATAGTCCGGCCACGATTTCGAATTTCTGTTCAGCCATTATAATGCCGGCCGATATACGAATTTTTTCCCTTTCTTTCGGCGTAATGAGCGACCGAGTTTTTTTCCCGCCACCGTTCTTCTTCGTTTTTTTTTTTTTTTTTTTTCGTCTTTTTGATAAATTCAGCGCGAACAACGTTAACGATCGTATCTATTTCACGGAGAAATGATACGGAAAATCCTTCAATTTGTCAATCGACCGCAAATAGAGTCAGTCGCTCTTTTTTAAGCAGCTTCCACGTACGTGCTCGTGTTTTATCTCCTCCCCCCTTTTTTGTATTTCAGTAAATCGAGTTTCTGACAAAGCTTGTTAAACGGACATTTTTTTCTATTTTCTCTTTTTTTTTGTTTCTATCTTTTTTTCACTTTTTTATCGTTCACTTTACAGTGATCAAAAACAAAAATATCCATTTGGAAGTCAATCGTTTATTTTTTTTTTTCTCTCTCTTTTTTTTACAGTCTACAAAATTGATAACGCTTTCCGAACCGGATGAACCAATCAAGTAGAAATACCAAGGATCGGAATGGCTTACAATTAACAGAGAATTCCCAACGGCCGGCGACGAGCATTAATTCGACGTTACGCGGCGATAACGGTGGATCCCGTGACGCATCGGGCGAAACCGATAACAGGATTTCATTGGCCAACGGGGCGCGAGAAATGATCGGTTGGGAAGAAAGGAAAGATTTTAAGCGCAAAACAGGCCAGCGCTGTCTGGCAATGTAAATACCGTCGGAGCTCATTAATACGCCGATCTACCGAAATGTCATTATATGCGTCGCGGACCGTTTCGGTTTACCCTCTCGTGGCTGGTATTAACACGCGATCACGAACGCCGTCAGAGGCAGAGGGCTTGTCCACTCGTTCGAGTTCGCTGGAACGCTGTAACATTGCACGCTCATTATTCGAAGCGTTTGATTAATTGCACCGTTAATTCATTCGCGGCGATGCGCAATAACCGGCGGAAGGTGAAGCGAGAGAGGCCGAACGCAATCATTATCCAGGTACCAAATCTAACTATCGAATATTTGCAGCTGGAATTATCGCGTTCGTCCCGTGTTTTTCGATATTCGATACGTTCCCGAATTACAACATTCGTCTGTTGACACTTGACCCCTTGAAACGAAACGTTTTTAAGTTTTCTCACGCAATCCGATGGCTTCGAATTTAAAACTATCGCGTCGAATCTTATCATTGATATTTAGGCAACAGATTAAGATATTTAGCACTGTTGTAATTATTCAACTTTGTCGCGCGTAAATGATTAAATTTTGAGGATGCGTGAATCTTCTCTTGCATCATTTATATATAATAAATTATTATATATTGTACACATATAACATATTACGGAGAGTTTTATTTTAATATATTACACCTATGCAATATACACACATATATATAGATGCAGATTGCGTACATTTGTCCTTTCAGTACACGTCCAAAACCACAATCAGTTATTCGTCTGGAAAGATTCACACCGTATCAATATTGGTCCAATTTCAATAGAAACTAGTAAAATTAGTCCCGATACTCTGTCTCTATTTTTTATGTAATACCTATCTAGATACTCTTTGTTTCACAATTGTACAATAATTCGTGGAGGTAATCGTCATCACCGTGCGATAGTCGCAGAAACAAAGCTCCTATATAGTTGGAACAACAGCCCGCATGCAAATCGCAGAGTGGATTGTAACGAGTACGAGAATTCCATAACGTTCGGAATCCCATGGCGATTTTCTACCCGTGTTGATCGTTCGTTGGCGGTTTTTCGAGGGCGGACACACGCGCGCGGTCGCAGCGGAGATGCAGGGCGCAACGTCCGAGCGTGACAAGTAGCCCGACAAATTACAGCGGTGCTGATGAAATTACACGGGGTAGCAAAGTGTGTCTACGTCGGTAGCTTGTAGTTTACGGGGAAGAATGGCTTCGTAATCTCGCGCAGGAGTACCGGCAAATTCCCGTGGCACGTAGAGAAAAATGGGGGGGGGGGGGAATTGCGAAATAGCGTGTTCTCTATCGGTTTTTAGATGAAGACGAAGTTCCATGAAATATTTATCAAACACCGGGGTTAGAAACCTCGAACGTCAATTTCACGATCCAACGTCTTTACCAAACCTCGCCTTTCCCGAAGCCGAAAAATACCAACAACAACGAGGGACGATAGTCTTCTGTATAGGAGATCGGAAGAGAAGCCAGGGTAGAAAGGGAAGGAATCAAAGGGGAAATGGTTAGAGCGCATTGGGGGTGAGCGAGCGGCGGTTCAGAGAGGATGAGCCGACAATTTCGAACGGGCGAACCGTGTACCGGTGTCCCGGTTGTTTGTATTAGTAGCGACGACGCTGCCTAGAGCGTCGTTTTCCGAAATTACGAGCCGATACCGTTACAATCGGTTGAGCGATGCACCCGCCGCGTCACGTCAATCGCTGTATATATGTATTTTCTGCTAATCGATCGCCGCTACTTCCGACGAAATAGATCACACGTCTAAGCGTCGGGCTACCAATTGGAAATAACGCCGAATAAACTCGTCGATATGCGATTTTCGATAAGCCGGATTTTAACAGGCTTTTGTCATCCTAGTTGATCGAGTACCAACCCGATTAATCAACCCGGACTTACCCCCGCTCAACTGTTGCTACTTTTTCCTCGACTTGTATAATTAACACTTGCAAGAGGTCGAGAGTTCAACGGAATTGGCGCGCACGATCATGCATGTATATGCCGATTATCGAATTCCCTCTTATTACCCCGTATATACAGAAAAACGAGAGTTTTCATAAACTGATTGCTCAAAAATTTAGCAACAGGAGCAATGAATTTCGAGTGAATAAATATTTTATCAATAACGTTATCTTTATAGCACTAAAACTTTTAATCGTACTTAAAAATTGACGTTGCAATCGTAATATTCTTATTTTTCAAAAACATATTTTATCGTCATTTAATTTCAATATTCAAAATTCAACAAAAGGATGACAAAAAATTTGTCTTCGTAATTACGGTGAATCTAGTCACGAAAACATTTCACAATGTTTTCTGAGATATTTGAATTTTTACAATTCGTTCGGGAGAAACGTACTGTTTTCCATCTGTGATAGGAAAACAAAATTATCTTTGGGAAAAACGAATTGAAAATAAGACCAAGTGGATTGTTACACGATTTCTTTCTTACGAAGTTTATAACAGTTAAAATTATCGACGATTTTTCATCGTTACTGGTTCAATTATGCTCTCCACTGTGTAATTTTCTCAACATCTCGTTCGTTACTTTCACGCTCCATTTTAAGGGAGTTATCGGCGTTCGCACTGTCCCTGTCCAAATTATTAATTCGTGAATTAAGATTCTAAGCAACTGTGAAATTCCGCGTGTAATTTTTTCTTCGCGAAGATAGCCGGGCGATAAATTTTTGTATGTCGCAGCAGAATTTCATAATGACCCCAGGATCAGGATAATTAATGGTCAGGGTGAACAACGTGGGATGACCATTTTATTTTTCGTTTAATTAGCTCCATTTATTAAGCGAAACGCGTGGCTCGTACAGCGCGAAGCGGCCGCCGTAATTTGTCAACTGCTTGGAACTTTCAATTATGACGATACTACTACAAGATGTATTTATTTCCAGTCCAGTTCCCAATGTTTTATTCATGATAACGACCAATTTAAATAAAATGCTGTGTGTAGTTGTAAAGAAAAACGCCGTACATTGTATGTTTTCATTTTCAAGATATTATCATTTGAAATTCTCAATGCCAACTTCTTATTAGCAATGTTTCCTCGTTCTCTTTTTAATGTAGATATTGTTTCTCTTTTCTTTCATGGGCGTAATAATGGGTGTATTTAAAAATGTTATTTTTGGTAAAATACACATGTAAAATATAATTTTGTGAAATAAGTGAAACAAAAAGTAGATTAACAAAAAAAAAAAAAAAACGTTTCTCAAATTTTCTGCATATGAACGAAACATTGTATTTGAAACGCTTAAATTACATCATCTTCTCGAAACCTATGAAATTTTTCTTCTTACATTTTTCTGCGATAATATACATGTATTTTATATTTTATCCAATTCTGACTAACGCGTAAATTCAAATTTTTCGAAATTCCAACATACGACGTTTCTTCTTCTTACAACTACATTTTAGCACTCTTCGCGTAATCCCAATTTATTCTCCGAATGTTCTGAGCAATTAACGAAAGAGCGACCGTCGTTTAAATTCCAAAAATTATTCGGCATTTTACGAGCTTCCGTTAACAATTTTCCGATTTTCAGATCGGTCTAAAATTCCCCGTGCTTGAACGTCGAACAACACCCTCTATTCAGGAAAAACCACACCCCGAGGACACCACTTGCGGCGTGACGTCGATTCCGGAGTAAGGGGGAATTGGTGGTCGAGCCGCGAAGAAATTCCAACGGTGGAGGCGGATCGCGATGCACGGCGTCGGACATGGGATTCGGGCTGGCAGGAAGCTGGCAAAAATTTCACCGGTAGAACGGGTGGGCATCAGTATTCGCCGAAAGTCGTGGTCACCTCATAGCGTTTACGACTGTGGAAGCTTTTTTTCCGAGGGCCGCGGTGGAAAAGCTTTTAAGCTTCTGCTTTAGGGAGGACAGTCCGGTTATTGTACCACTATCCGGTCGCTCGCGCGCGCGTAAATATATCCAGACACAGGGCAAAATCTTCCGCCACACCGTCGCAATATCGGATAACTCGGATGCGCGTGCGAGTCGCTCGCTTCATGCATTTAAACGGGCAATCTAAAAACGTTATTACGCTTAATAATGCCGCTCATTATTAGGTTTGCCCGCACCGTTGCCGTTTCACTGGCATTCCAACGGGCGTTAGGGGTTAGAACGTGTTGGAGTTCAGCCTCGATCGACGATTATCCGCTTGTTCAGCTCTCGCTACGGTTTCGATTGTGTTGCAAACTTAATTAAGGGAAAAGCTAACGAACATCGCCGAGAAAATGGCTAGCAAACGATTCATAATTGCGTTATCTCTTAATAAACTTCCTCACTTTGATTCCTTATACTCTTCCGAGCAATCGGGCAGACATGGAAGTCTTGAAGATTTTGTTTCTTCAATAACTGTTGAAGAACTAGATTAACTTTCAATCTGGACGTGTTTGCCTAACGAAAGTACAGAGTATAAAGCAACAAAAAGCACGAAGAAATAAATAAATAAATCATGAACAGCCAAAACTTTAGTGACATTACTACGTTCGACATATAATTTTGCTTGTTACGTTCAATTCTTTTTTTGTCCCCGTAACATGCAGAATTTTGTACAATCAAAGTCCCAATGGTGTTGAAATTTTGAGTAACATCTCCGTTAAAAAGTTTACGTAGAATTTTGCATAAAAAATATCTTTCGCAACGTCTTATCGCTTTCCTGATACTGATACCAATATCTTAACCTCTATATGTATACTCATTGATGTGTACATATTCCAATCTTCTACTTCGTCTTTAGCATGTTGAAATTTATGTTTTGCTTATGAAACGGAACATTTAATTCCCATAAAATATTATACCACGATAAAAGTAGAATGAAAGCACGTTTCATTATTTCTAACTATTTAGTATTATTTTGTTCGAGATATTCATCATTTTATTTTCATCGTTTTTAAATATTCATCAATGATTAACCTGTCAGGTGGTTTTCTAAACAAAAAATTCTCCTTTCTAGATATTTTTCTTCGAAATAATTAATTAAAACAGATCAAGAAATGCGGTCTTCAAATTGTTTATAGTCTACTTCCTTTTTAGATATTCGGTACGCAGAAGTTTCTGAATCAATAAGTAGCTTCGGATAGTCTTTTGTGCATCCAGCAGATGCAATTAAATTGAATTTGAAACTGCATCTTCGTCTCTCAGCGTGACGCTGGATCAGGGACAAAGATGTTACACTGGAATGCAAATCAAACCGCATCCTAATAGTCTTTCTATTCTAGTCTTCAATTAATAGTATCATCAAACCAAATTCGATAACAGTTTTCGAAAAGCCATTTCTCTACAATTTATCGTGGATGTCTATACACCCGGTTATGACGAAACGATTCCAAAAATCGGAGCAACGTTTGGACCGTGCGGCGTGTTTTCTCAGTGTGCAAAGGAAACTCGATGTTCGCACAAAAATTTAATCCGACAGCTCCAACTAGTTTTTCAACTGAAAAACCATGATATTCGGGAAATACCAATACGTATTGCAGCCCTCTAAATATTTGACGTTCCAAAGGAACGTTTACGAATATCGGTAAAAATTTTTTACAGCTATGTTACAATAGCGTTTCACTTCCTTTTGGCTACGGAACGTGTGATATAAAAAACGAGCTAAACTTCCTTCTGTAAAATCGCTTACTTTCACGCGAAATTCGTTAAAACCGGATAAGAGAAATTATAGTCATCGTATTTATTGTTTCTTGATAAACTCAACAACTGCTAACCAAATGTTAAAGAGCTACGTGTGCAAATTTTTTCGTGACCGTCGCGATTAATCCACTAACTTTATTTCTAGTTCAATCTCAATCAATTCTTTGTGTCGACAAGGAGAGCACATGAACAAAAAGTCACTATTATGAAGACAACAGACGAGATACATGAATAGACATTGCATCTCACGGGATTTTCGTTTCATGCTCTCAAATACCGAAATAATAAAAAATTCGTGTTTTTTTTTCTTAGCGCACTCTATGCGTAAACAATGGTGAACGAAGGTTGCAATGAATTACCTCTGTCTCTATAGAGTCCTTGTAGCTGCACCACACGATCCAGAAGCAGGAACAATCTTCCACGAATTCAGTAGAAGAATATGGACATCAAGTGATCCAGAAGCAGGAACAACCTTCTAAGAATTTCGGACGAATCACTTTCCAAGTGATCCAGGAGCAGGAACAAACTTCCACAAATTCAGTGGAAGAAATTGGGCATTTCATAAACGCAACGCTACTTCAAGAAACGCGAACATTCATTATCGCAACACTAAGAGTAAAAGTAACTGGAAATCGCGATGAAATAATGTCGCAACACTAGCTCTAAAACTAAATTTAATGGAAATGTATCAATAATACAGAAGCTACTGTATGAACAAAAAATTACTTCAAACATTTTTCTACTCTAAAATCAATTTTAAAAGCAATGATTCTATCGTCTAATTTAAAACAGAAAGCAAGATAAATTGTGTTATATAGAAAACTGAGACACAACCATGAAAATTAACAATCAAAATTGCAAAAGACAATCGCGATATCACAGTTCGCAACTCTAAAGCAAACACGATTATCATTTCTACGCAACTCTAATTCAACCCGTAATCATCTTTCGCAACACTAACAAGAAAACCCGCGAGTTACCCAAAACGATGATGAACGATGACGGAGAAAAAAAAAATACAACTACAAATACTAAAAGAGCATAGTGACAAAGTAGTAACGAGAATGACCTCCCATGCTCTGGAATCATTTAAACGACCAAGAGGATGAGAAATCATTTGTTGTGACCCTCTTCGTGGCAGTTTGCCGGGCCTCTTCTTTTCTTCGAGCGCAATGCCCGCTGAAACTTATGTCTAGCTCGAGTCTTTCTAACCGTAAACCAAAAAATAACTTACAAAGCTGAAATGAAAAGATAAACAGCAGAAGCTGATCTGAATACACATGGACGACCATCGATCATAGTGATCGCTGTCCGTTCGCACGTGCGTGCTCGAGCAATGCCTACGTGAACGTTCGTTTCGGGACCTACTCGCGACCTATCCGCGACCGCGACCGCGATACTATATTCGAAAAATCGAAGAGTAAAACCAGAAACAAGCGGCATGCTCCATTTGTACCAATTTCACTGTCGATTCTTCAAATTAGATTTCCTGAAACAGGTTGGACACGCGAAAAGGGGACACGCGACCAGAGACTGTGCCAACCTGCCCGGCCCTACCTACTTATAATTAAACACAGGCATAGCAGAAAGTAAGCTACCTATCCTAACAATTGCCCTATATTTAAAAATGGCAAAAGACAGGCACACCAACACACTCACTCCACGATTCTCACACATACCACTCGGGCGCAGACCTAAACTAGAGAGGACGTCCCGAGACGCCTCCGACACCCGAGTTTAACACACGACTTTCACACTCTAATTTACGTACCATTTTCCTGAAATCGACTGACAATGACTAGCGAACACTGCGTAAAATGTGATTCAAACACATTTAGGATTCTATGAGAGAGTAATAACTCAGAAAAAATATATATAATTTCTATAGAAATGTGCAAGTTGAGTTGGAATCATTATTATAATTGACTGTATAACTAATAATATAATTATAGTATTTTATATTTAATAGATATTAATATAATAAGTTCATACTTCGAATTAGTGTACAAGTATTTTAAATGGTTCAACTTATAATGAATGGAACGACGCAATTCCACATCCTAACCGTACACACACATGCGGAAAATACGTCGTGCACGATACGCTAACACACTGTCAGTCGCTGAGAATTTTTTATAAAATTACAAACTATGGTCATCGTGCCCAATGTCTTTCACCCACCCAAGTAGCACCTGGGCACGTGAGTGAGATCCTGACAATGAACACGGAAGGGGTTAAACCTGGAAATCCTGAATTAAAAAAATAATTAGTTCATGTAATTAGGTATCTAACGGACTATTGCATTATTCTATTTCAAACTGTAATAATACTCTTTCAGAAATTATAGAAATTGCAAGAGAATAAAGACCAGAAAATGAATTTATCAAAAAAGATATGAAATCTAACAATTGACTCAAACAATCAAAATCAAAAAATTGACTCTAAATTAATGGAAACAATCTTAGGCGACTTCTTCATCAAAGCACATTTTCGAAAATGCGAAAGCAATGTTCAATCTTGTTGCTTTGATTTAAAAATCTACCTATCGCGAAGTATCTTCTTGCACACATTTCACACATTTTTCTGCATTTTCTTTAAAAATTCTAATCTATTATGTTTCAAAATGTACTGAAGTTTATAATTATGAAACACAATTAATTAACAATATTTCATAATTATATTTAAACTCAAAAGATGAGATTAAAAATTATTAATTATTATAACAAAATATATCACCAGTATCAATAAATAATAATTGCATCTTTCATAGCAACGAAGTCGGAGGATATCCATCTTCTCTACTATGAAATGCTCAAGCGAAATCGTTTTAATAACAATTATTCTTAAACATTTATAATTTATCTATTGATTGAATATCCATACGGATACTTTATTTTTGTAAACATTTATACTGAACATATTTTAATTTTATAAGTAATTACTGTAAATGTATATATTATAATCATTAAAATCGCGATGTGCAAGAAGTCCTATCCTAATCTAATAAATTAAAAAATCTCAAAAAAATGTTACTACTCACGGGTACAAAAAATACCCACGGTCACTATGCTCATCAAAAATTCTACGTATACAACCAGTCACCCGTGCCGATTCGGACCTTTCGTCCTACGACATGATTGAGTGACCGGAGGAACATAAATGCATGCGACTCACGGGATAGATGCGAAGAACGTTATCACCGATGCTGCACTGGAGAAGAAAAAGTAATCATGAAGACCTTCATCAAGTAGATACCACTGAGAATTCCATGGTGGAAGTGAACGCCGTGAAAAATTCCTTAAAAAACATAAAATATTTTGTTTCTAAAGACACAATATTATTTGTGTGAAAATTTAAATTTTAATAATAATAAGAATTGGGACTAATAATTTAACGTATGTTTATTTTATAATTACATTCAACTTCAGTAGAGGAAGAATTAAAGAGAAAATTTAAATACAACATGCCAAAGTACTTACATTTTTAGCTTCTGAAGCATCATAATGGAATCTTGGAGAATTAGGGGAAGTGAAGACTGTAGAAAATCTGTAACCAAACATTATACATTGGAATTTATGTTTAAAAGCAAAATCATAAGTTGGAGATAATGAAAGATTCTTACATTCTTGGCTTTAGAGCCACCCCAAAAATGCAAAAAAAATTGTGAAGTGTCTGTAACAAATATCAAACATTATTCTTCGTTGTTAAATTTGAAAAACTGAATAACTTGAGGTACGATATACAAAACAACTTACAATTTCGATATCCTGCAGGGGCCTCATCCTCTTGAGCACTGACTCTAATACCGAAAACGAACATTGAACAAGAAAAAACACAAAAAGAAAAATAAAAAACTATCAACACGTACGTAAATAATCGGCGGACTCACTGATTCTAACTTCGCGAATTATAATTTAAATAAATTAATAATCTAATTTAACGACAGCCACTTTGCTCAGAAAAATGTGAAAATACTGCGCAACAAACACTGATTTTACGGACCACATTGCGCGAGGTCACAAAAATTTTCTGGAAATAAAGCTCATTAGTAGGAAGGGGGCGAAGGATACGTCTATATAACAAATACTGCTATTATTGCAGAACATAACTATAAAAAAACTTGAATATGTACGGAAGATACTAATTGTAAATTACAAAATATTTCTCAATACTGCAAATAAAAGTCGATTATATTCTGAAATTGTATTCTGAATGTTCGTAATTGGAATAGGAAGTGTGCACATTAGTAATGTATCAACGTCGCGTGTTATAAATACTCGACAATGTTTGGACAAATCAAAATTTCACAGCTAAATATATTTAAGGAACAATACTATGAAAAACGATCGTCAAGTCTTGCTTCGAATCATTTAACAACGTTCGAAAAAAGCAAAGATAGTGTAGTAAAGTACAGAAACTTTGAATTTCTGAATCTAATACAAAAATCTATTTGAAAATATATACCGATAAGCCACAACAATTTTATATTCGAAATCAAATATTAATTCAATTTCCTCCACTGGACTGTCCCGTAAGTATGTAATGTCACAATAAGTGATGGTCTATTGTTTTTCCGTGACAAAGAGATGATTCTAATCTCTCAGCCTTAATCGTATCTTAATTGTTGACACTTTAAAACGTTAGTTACAAGAAAGCATATACCAAATCTTAAAAATAAATGAAATGTTACCAAATTTCTATGAAAGTTCTCCAGATAGATCATCAATAATCGTCCACGAATTCTATGCTGTCTCTGTAATTAGGAAATAACCTATACAAAAAGAAACGAAAAGTTAAAACAAATGTATCAAATGAAGGCAAATATATAAAAATGAAACCATAATCAACTTTAAATTACGCAGTAAAATTATTATTCTAACTATTAAATATGTACATTCCTAATGAATTATTGTTTTTTAGTATTAGAATTGTTAAAAACTACGCAGTATGAAGTTAAAGAATCAACAAATGAATGTTAAAAATGCTAAAGAAGTGTGTATATATAATAAAATATGTGCGTATATATAACAATAAGCCAATCAGTTACAAGGTTACAATATTTTTACTGGTAAGAATCGAAATTAAATTTTGGTATAAAATTATAAATAACTTTTAGCATAGTATGCTCTGTTTAAATCTTTACATGCTATTATTTCTTTGATTGTTGAAAATTACATGTATAATTATTGTGTTAAATCTTACCCTCAGCTGAAGCCAAATTTTATTTAAAAAATTCACAATACAAGCACAAATCCAACAATTATTGATTTATATTTTTACCTGAGAGAGAACTTTTGAGTAATACTTCTTTCTGGATGATTCTTCTGGACAATACTTTCTTCTTTAGAGATGAGACGTGCTCCTTTCCGCCATATTTTCCGTTCAAAAATCGATCGTGAGAAATATCGATATGTTCGAGAATCGTAGGAAGTGTGATACGTATTTCACCGTTGGCGCTGTATTATTATAAATATATAACATTCAATTGATACATATTTAAGACATTATTAATTATCAAATATATTTTATTGTTATTAAATATATACAATTATTTCGTAATACAGCAAAATTAAAAAATTGTTATTAAAATTTCAAATATATTTCGTATTATTAAATATGGCGTCCCTGTTAATTAAACGAACCTGCGCAGTATTCAAACGATAGGATGCGCAGAATGCAACGCCATGTTTAAATTCGTTGGATAAACTTTATCTAAATTGTATAAATTTGTAATAAATTAAATATTATCATACCTTGACAAAAAATTCTTGGATTCATTGTTATCGTGGCAATCTTTCGAATTTCGATGAAGTCCCTCCTTTCGAATCTCTCTCGTAACCAACCCGTGGTCGATCAACAAGCTACAAAAAAATTTTCAGTTAAATATATAAACATAATATGTAAAATATATGAAAATAACAAAAAATTAACAATAATCAAGGTCAAATTTCGTTTATAATACCAAACAGCAGCAAATGCAGTGAATCAAAAAAGACGATCAAACAGAGAAAGAAACACAGAAAAAATTTATTCATAAATTACAATAATATTCAATAAATTATTAAGAACGTACATTAATTAAACGAAGTTTGCACTACCATGGATATGAGTGATGAACAACTGTAATAAAAGTATTATATAGTTAATAAAATAGGCTACGCGAGATAACACGTCTCAACTATTCGATGATCGAGAATAGACTACACTCCGGGCGCAGAATAACGAACTAACAAGACTCGCACGATAATTTCGTAAAAAATGAACGTTCTACGCGAATTTTTCAACAATAAATATATCATATGTTACATACGTTTATAAATAAATATTTATATATGATTCAATTTGATCGAACAAAATTAATTAAACAGATGAATATGAACATGAACAAAGATTTTTAACGCGGAATACGTTTTCAACGGAAAATGTTAATTTTATATTATATGAATTTCACTAAACCTTTTATATTCCTTCCTTTCGAATATGCAAGTGTTTGTCCAGAAAAGTACTCGAAAATGCTTCCAATAAATCAAAATTCTTTGAAAAAATACACTTTAAATGCAAAACGACACTACGCGCGAAAAATCTCATTCGTAATGGCGTCTTCTTCATATAGTAAATATAGGTAATAAAAATCAAGAGATGGCGCCACTACCGGAAATTTGCGCGGGAAATGCATTACTTTATATATATATATATATATTATATATATATAGGAATGGTAATCCATTGATGGTTGCCGCATATGTGCTGATTATTGAATTGTAAGTGATGATGTTTTGTCAGCTGCGTGAGTATTTTTGAGAGATGACCAATAGTCAGCTTATTTTTTGACTACGATAGAGGTAATTATAGTATTATTATATAAGCATTTAGTACACGTCAAGTTATAAATTAAAAATTAGCAGTGTAAATGTAGTTTTAACCTACAAAAAATATAGAAATTGCAGTACCTCTTATTGCAATTTAAGACGGGCTAGAAAACAATGTCGCGGGTTAGATGTCCTTGTTAACACTTCGAAACATTGTTTTTGTTTTTGTATAATTAATAATTTGAACAATTCATTGAGTATTGTGGTAAAATCATATAGTGGTGTGAAACTTTTTGTGCTCATTTTTCTTCAATCGTCGATTTCACTTGTATGGTTATCTGTAGCTTGTCTCGTGTCGTTACCAGTTGCTCGTCTCATACGCGTTTTTAATAGAATTTAAAGTAGTTCATCGTTTCATTTTTATATGTTTGCCTTCATTTGATACATTTGTTTTAACTTTTGGCTTCTTTTTGTACAGGTTATTTCCTAATTACGGAAACAACATAGAATTAGAGACGATTATAATGATCTATCTGAAATTTCATAGACATTTGGTAACATTTTATTTATTTTTGTTAAGATTTGGTATCTTCCTTCTTTTAACTAACGTTTTAAAGTGTCAACGGTTAAGATACGATTAAAGCTGACAGGTTAGAATCCCCGCTTTGTCACAGAAAAACAATAGACCATCACTTATTGTGATATTACATATTTACGGGACTGCATTTACACTGCTAATTTTTAATTTATAACTTGACGTGTACTAAATGCTTATATAATAATAATCACTAATATATAATATATACTAATATATTTTACTTATATAATAATAATATATAATAATGTAAATATAATTACCTCTATCGTAATCAAAAAATAAGCTGACTATTGGACATCTTTCAAAAATACTCAAGCAGCTGAAAAAATATCATCACTCACAATTCAATAAATAATCAGTGCAAATGCGGCAACACCAACAATGGATTACCACTCCTATCTATATAAAAACTAATGCATTTCCCGCGCAAATTTCCGGTAGTGGCGCCATCTCTTGATTTTTTTTACTAATATTTACTATTCTTTGAAGAAGACGCCATTACGAATGAGATTTTTGGCGCATAGTGTCGTTTTGCATTTAAAGTGTATTTTTTCAGAGAATTTTGATTTATTGGAAGCATTTTCGAGTACTTTTCTGGACAAACACTTGCATATTCGAAAGGAAGGAATATAAAAGGTTTAGTGAAATTCATGTAATATATAATTAACATTTTCCGTTGAAAATGTATTCCGCGTTAAAAATCTTTGTTCATGTTCATATTCATCTGTTAATTAATTTTGTTCGATCAAATTGAATCATATATAAATATTTATTTATAAACGCGTGTAACATATGATATATTTATTGTTGAAAAATTCGCGTAGAACGTTCCTTTTTCTCGAAATTATCGTGCGAGTCCTTGCTCCCCTCTCTCTCTCTCTCCCCCCCTCGGCGGCGTCTTATCAGTTCGTTATTCTGCGCCCGGAGTGTAGTCTATTCTCGATCATCGAATAGTTGAGACGTGTTATCTCGCGTAGCCTATTTTATTAACTATATAATACTTTTATTACAGTTGTTCATCACTCATATCCATGGTAGTGCAAACTTCGTTTAATTAATGTACGTTCTTAATAATTTATTGAATATTATTGTAATTTATGAATAAATTTTTTCTGTGTTTCTTTCTCTGTTTGATCGTCTTTTTTGATTCACTGCATTTGCTGCTGTTTGGTATTATAAACGAAATTTGACCTTGATTATTGTTAATTTTTTGTTATTTTCATATATTTTACATATTATGTTTATATATTTAACTGAAAATTTTTTTGTAGCTTGTTGATCGACCACGGGTTGGTTACGAGAGAGATTCGAAAGGAGGGACTTCATCGAAATTCGAAAGATTGCCACGATAACAATGAATCCAAGAATTTTTTGTCAAGGTATGATAATATTTAATTTATTACAAATTTATACAATTTAGATAAAGTTTATCCAACGAATTTAAACATGGCGTTGCATTCTGCGCATCCTATCGTTTGAATACTGCGCAGGTTCGTTTAATTAACAGGGACGCCATATTTAATAATACGAAATATATTTGAAATTTTAATAACAATTTTTTAATTTTGCTGTATTACGAAATAATTGTATATATTTAATAACAATAAAATATATTTGATAATTAATAATGTCTTAAATATGTGAATCAATTGAATGTTATATATTTATAATAATACAGTGCCAACGGTGAAATACGTAACACACTTCCTACGATTCTCGAACATATCGATATTTCTCACGATCGATTTTTGAACGGAAAACATGGCGGAAAGGAGCACGTCTCATCTGTAAAGAAGAAAGTATTGTCCAGAAGAATCATCCAGAAAGAAGTATTACCCAAAAGTTCTCAGGTAAAAATATAAATCAATAACTGTTGGATTTGTGCTTGTATTGTGAATTTTTTAAATAAAATGTGCAGTTTTGGCTTCAGCTGAGGGTAAGATTTAACACAATAATTATACATGTAATTTTCAACAATCAAAGAAATAATAGCATATAAAGATTTAAACAGAGCATACTATGTTAAAAGTTATTTATAATTTTATACCAAAATTTAATTTCGATTCTTACCAGTAAAAATATTGTAACCTTGTAACTGATTGGCTTATTATTATGTACACCTGTTTTTTCAGCAAACTAAACGTGACGAAACGTGCCTGTTCGTTCAAGATCATCCGATCTCCTTCTATTTTCCCTATTACTGGATGAGACGTATTGCCGATTCGGCTTTCGAATTTCGTGACAACATGCATTACATCGCATTAGGTTCGTAATCTGGTCTAACCTATCGATAGCGTCTGTTCGATAGCATCGCTTCTTCGACACTCTTTTACTTCCATTTATACCTCATTAATAGTATCATTTAATTAATACGCGTGTGTTTAACAATTCATTGTGCATTTCGATAATGAAATCATGTAGTGCTGTGAAACGTTTTGTGCTCATTTTTCTTCATTCGTCGATTTCACTTGTATGGTTACCGGTAGCTTGTCTCGTGTCGTTACCAGTTGCTCGTTTCATACGCGTTTTTAATAGAATTTGAAGTTGTTTATGGTTTCATTTTTATATATTTGCCTTCATTTGATACATTTGTTTTAACTTTTGGTTTCTTTTTGTACAGGTTATTTCCTAATTACAGAGACAGCATAGAATTCGTGGACGATTATTGATGATCTATCTGGAGAACTTTCATAGAAATTTGGTAACATTTCATTTATTTTTAAGATTTGGTATATGCTTTCTTGTAACTAACGTTTTAAAGTGTCAACAATTAAGATAAGATTAAGGCTGAGATATTAGAATCATCTCTTTGTCACGGAAAAACAATAGACCATCACTTATTGTGACATTACATACTTACGGGACAGTCCAGTGGAGGAAATTGAATTAATATTTTATTTTCGAATATAAAATTGTTGTAACTTATCGGTATATACTTTCAAATAGATTTTTGTATTAGATTTAGAAATTCAAAGTTTCTGTACTTTACTACACTATCTTTGCTTTTTTCGAACGCTGTTAAATGATGACTACGAACGATTTTCATAGTATTGTTCCTTAAATGTATTTAGCTGTAAAATTTTGATTTGTGTAAACATTTTCGAGTATTTATAACGACGTATTACTAATGTGCATACTTCCTATTCCAATTACGAACATTCAGAATACAATTGCAGAATATAATCGATTTTTATTTACAGTATTGAGAAATATTTTATAATTTACAGTTAATATCTTCCGTACATATTCAAGTTTCTTTATAATTATGTTCTAGAATAATAGCAGTGTTTGTTAAATAGACGTATCCTTCGCCCTCTTCCGCTTTCATTCATTCAGCTTTATTGTCAGAAAATTGTTGTGACCTCGCGCAATGTGGTCGGTAAAATCAGTGTTTGTTGCGCAGTATTTTAATATTTTTCTGAGCAAAGTGGCTGTCGTTAAATTAGATTATTAATTTATTTAAATTATAATTCGCGAAGTTAGAATCAGTGAGTCCGCCGATTATTTACGTACGTTTTTATAGTTTTTCTTTTTTTTTTTGTACTTTTTCTTGGTCAGTGTTCGTTTTCGGTATTAGAGTCAGTGCTCAAAAGGATAAGGCCTCTCCAGGAAATGATGGTAAGTAATTTTGTACAGTAGTTAGTTTCACGGATTTACTGTCCCGCATATTTTCTCGCAAACGGTACATGCTATGAAAAAATGAAAAATTCATAATATAGTATTTAACAATTTATATCAATGAATTATCTCACTTGCAAATTTCTGAATTTGTCTTAACGAGAAGTGATAATGTTGTATTGAAGGGCAGACTGTAATATTCGTCAAAAGTATTTTTTAAACAATTTGTACCAAGACATATAAATATACGACATAGTTATCTATGAAAATTTATGAAATAATAAATGAAATATGAAAAGATTCTCACCGTCGGCAGAATATTTCAAGTCTCCATTCCTTCGTATTGTTCCGGAATATCGATAGAAAAAGGATTGGACTTCTTTCGTGCGTCACTTTATTATGCATGCAATTCTCATTATTCGCGGAATAAACGTTAATCGTCCGCATCGTTAGAGAAGCGTTGGTGTCTTTTTGCTCGCGCGTCTGACTCCTCTCTCCCTCCTCTCTCCCTCTCTCAGCTTTGTGAAAAGAAAACGGCTGCCTTGTTTGCTTGTTACTTTTCGCCTGTGACATTGACGTCGAGACGCTTGAAAACAATAAAAGAAAAAATAAGTCTCCGTCCCGGAAATGGGGGATTGTGTCAAAATGAAGGGACGAAAGGGATGAAGCATCGCGCATGGATCACTTCCAATTTGTCGCAGTTTTTCAAAGTGGAGACGTCACCAGGTGTGACAACCAGAGCTTGAAACTGACATTTCGAGCATTATTGCCTAGCATCCTGTCATCTTCGCACCTTCGCTTTCCTATAATAGCTGTAGCAGAAAGAATTCGCCTGATATTTCGAGGATAAATCCCAATGTCTGGACTTGAAACTCCAGGATAATCTTGAAACCATCCCAGAGAAACCTTTGAACTTGAAACTTTCGGTACTTTCCTCTACTTAAGCTCGCTTCCTTCGTGATCCAAGAACGTTGTTTTCTCGTTTCCCGCAAAAGGGGACAAAACAAATACGGAAATAAATAGTCTAAGATGGTGATGGATTCCTCTTCTCTTCTCTGTTTGGAGAGCTTATCGCGAGGAAACTAATAAACGGATCTGCTTATGGAGAAGCAAGCTACGTTAGAGGAACGACGCGTTGCTTTATCTGGCCGAGACGATCCGCGAAACGTTAGGATACGTGTAGTATAGATTGAATAGCGTCGACCAGGATAATGGAAGGCTTTGCCGGACCATGTATCTACACCGCAACGTTCGTATCGAACATTCGGATCTCTCACGGTTCTGTTTCCTTGCCGCTTGGCTCGGCGATAAGAAAGAACGGAAAGGAAAGGAAGTACATATTAGACGGTTGAGTCAATTCTCCACTTTCCTCTCTCTTTCAACTGTAATAAGATCTTCAATGCGAATCGATCTGCGATGGTGGTTTCAGATTCAACCTAAGTGCCTTGCAATTTATTGAATGCTTATAGAGGTTACTTCGTTATTTGTACTTTGCTTAATGTACTCACCAAATAATAAATGAAGGCGATGGTAATTATAGAGGGTTCGACATTCGTATATTTTCTAAATAAATAAATATTTGTTAATAAACGGACAAATCTAGCAAGATACAATAATATATACGAGATGCAGTATGTAAATAAATAATTAACATTAATGTTACTCGATGTACAGCGTCCCCATTATTATAATTTAGCAATCTTTCTCTTGCATGTCAGCATAACGTGCAATGTAGATAAAATCCATTTATAAGATACGATAATAAATACAAAAATGAAACATGCTATACATCAATATTATATATTGATATATAGCATATTCCGTTTCTGTATTTCATTATTATTTAGTATAATTAACAACCCTAAATGCAAATGCGATCATGCAAGTGAAAAGTTAAGCCAAACTTTATGCGAGTGTAGTCCATATAATTCTCAAAGAATTAAATTTATTAAAATTTTACGCAAATATAAAGTACAACTACCACTAAGCATAAATCCGCTAACTACTAAACTCAATATTTTAGTGTGCCGATATATTCACATGTTGTTGAAAAAACATAATCTTGGGATAAAATTGATGAAATGTTATATATTCAAAATTAATTAACCTAGTGATTTCCTTTGTCTTTACATTTCGAAGACAATAGTATGTAGTTTCTTGACTACGGACATTTTTGCGAATGTAATGAAAGAAATAAAACTAAGATATTCATACTTAAGAAAAATATTGTATTGTACATTATACTTTCGATATTTCACATATATTTGCTTGTTACATATATTTGCATTTCTGTAAATTTTGCCTGAATGCATAAAAATCTACAGTTTGTTGATGATAAAAATGTCGATTTCATCCTAATACATTTGTATATATAATTTCGACGATTTCTAACACGAGTGCCAGTTAATCAAATTCTTTTGAACGTACGCGAAATCACGAGCGATTTGATGTTGAAGCGAGCAGAAGCGCAGAGATTCTTTGCGAAATCTCGTCTCGCGCAGCATATTTTCACGACGAAATGAATGCGTCGGTCAACCGGGGCATCTCTTTCCTCGGGACGAGGAAACGTCTCTTTCTGGCGTACAAGGCTACCAAGGCTCCACGGAATCGGTAGTTACTCGAAGGTGCACACGGCTCTGTATAAAAGATGCACAGCATCCGGTCGACTCGCATGCGAAGTCGAATAACGACGGATTTCCAGAGGCTCCAAAGTGAATGGTCGAGAAGCCTTCAAAGGGGCCATAATTCTTTGAGATGAAAATGCGGACGACGAATGTAATACGACGCTTGCGTTCGTACAGAGTCCGTCTGTAGCATCCCTCTCTCTCTGCTTCGGCAGAAGGGTGCACTAGAGGAGAGAAAGAGAGAGAGAGAGAGAGAGAGAGAGAGAAAAGAATCGCATCTTGGAGAAAATTCTTTTTACCTCTGACGTTGCTCACCATCTGGACCGTGGAGAACGTAACCTTATTACGCGTCCGGACTGTCTTTTGCAATTGAAACAACTCGCTTGTGTTTCATTTTGCGTCCACGATGCTCGAGTAGCGTCTAAAGGCATTTGTTTCCCCAACGAGAGGTTGACACAATGGAAAACACGCTTGGCTGTAGCCGTGAAGGTCTTGTGTAGATCGAATCCCCTGTTGGCTTTGAACCTGTTTTTCATGTGGGAATGTAAATTTATCACCTTGCAGACAGCAGTGTATTCCGCGAATTCACAGACGAGATAAATAAATGGAAAAAATGCCTGGGGGACAGGAATTTTTGTTGTATAGAGCGAAAAGAAGAGTTTTCTTTGGAGGAGGAAGATAAGAAAAAAAAAGAAGTGTCAGTAACGTAACGCAGTTAACACTCACTGTATTTCAAGTAATGTAATCGCTCGATGGAGCAACAGCATGCAACGATATAGGGATGATATTACAGCCGAGTGTGTATACTGGCATCCAACTTTGCTCGGCATTACTACCCTTAAAACCCAGAAGTACCGCGGTGCCAGTGGAACTTTGTAGTCCCATAACCATAATGTAACTCAAGCGCGTACTACTATGATACAGTTATATGTAGCGTTGAACCGTTTCATGCTCGATTAACGTTGCCCCGTTACGTCCGTGAACTTGCTTAGGTAACAAGCAACGAACCGCGAGAGTTTCTCTATACGGGGGTGACTGCCACGGGGGTTTGGAACCTGGGTTCCATTGTGTTACCCCATTTTCCAGAAATCGTTCGACCATAGTCTCGGTTCTTCTGGATGTTCGCGGCACGGCCGTCCGTAAAAAGCGGCCAACATAGATTTGCACTTTGCCTACTTCAAACGACTGAATGGTCGTAGAAAATTCACGAAAGTAGCTGTTGCTTGGCAAAATATAGCGGCGATAAATTTATATCGAAGCAGAATGCGTTCGAGGAACGTAGATTCAATTGGGTTTCTTTTTTCGTTTCAACATCTTCGTTAAAGGAAGAAAGGTTAATCGATTGATAGGATAAACGAAAAATTTTTGGAGGATCGAGGATTGTTGCAAAAGTAAATAACTCTTTGTTTCTTCTCGTTCAACTATCTTTTTTCTTTTTTCTAGGTTTGACATCTCATCTTAGAAGTGAAGAAATTGCTCGCTGTTATTTAGAATTTCATGTTTTATTAATGAAACGATTGTTTGTATAATGCGTAACGTCAAAATATAAATATGTAGTTTATTGTTATTTTCAATTTATTAGTAATGTAGCATAATCACGATGAATGGAATAACTTTTAAAATTATTATTCCAATATATTTCATATTTATTCTTCTTCTTACTTCCCAGACAATATTACGAATTTTCGATTGTTGCATTACCTAATATACACTGAATCTTCAAATACGTGAATAAACTCAATTCTAGTAATAATTGAATTGTAAATAAACTGATCTCTCCAAACAATCTGGAATTATGCGAATGCATTCGAATCAATACTGTTTGTTTCCAATGCTGAGAAATGTATATGCATTATCGTGCATAAGTATCTGGACAGTTCTAAATTATTGCAAATGCATAAAATGGAATTTAAATGAATCTTTTTAATTTAATTGCTTGATATAATCAACTGGTGTAAATTAAAAAACAATAATTGAAGATTATATGAATTAATTTTGCAGAAATTTAATTTAAGTGTATCTGTGTTAAGTTATTAGAAAGATTGAAATATGTGTCTTTAGTTAAAGAGCTATATAAATTTTATGAAATCTCTGTTATTTATTAAAAATGAATGTATATGCAGTGATTTGAATGTGTACAGATATATTTTGATATATAAAAGTAAATATTCTTTCAGATTAAATTTAGCATTCGATCTTAGTTATAGCGTGACGCAGCTGCGGAAATGAAACAAAAATATTTACCTTTCAATGGAATTGCATTAGATGTTCAGTTATTTCTGCACAATAATGTACATGCACACATACTTTCGAAGTAATTTTCTAACAAAACTGTTTCCTCGTTTCAAAGAATGTTTAATAAATTGTTCAATAATTGCAATTATTTAATAAAACTGATTTGTTTCATCAAACGTTACATCGGAAATAACTTGAGAATTCTAGAAAAAAAAACAATATCTATTATCACGCTAGAGTTGGTTTCATAATGAAGAGAATTAAAGTGCTGAAAATATGGAGGAGAGAATTGTATAAAGTTTGTACAATAACAAAACCCGCATCAGTAACAAAATAGACGCATCTGCAATTTACTTGTACTACTTAAACACCAGCCCAGTAGTACGAGTCAATAATATATACGGCATGCTGCTCTAATCGATTTTGCACGCGAGTTTCTAACCCGCCGCAAAACCTCGAAATCGTTTTACAAGGGGGTACAAAAAAGCACGAAATTTCGCAAAAACGACAATGCTGTTTTTCAACTAAGTATCGAGCCACGAACTAATCCGTGGTTAATCCGTGCTTTACAATTACCATTCATCGCATCTGTGTACCGCCGATCTAATTAGTTAATTAGTTAGTTTGCATATTTCAATACTCGCGTAATGGATGCACGCGTGGCGAGGTGACCAATAAAACGCGCGCGTGAAAATAACCAAGCCTCGTCATATAGCCTGCCCTCCCTTGGGTGTAAAGTTAATCCATTAACTGAACAGGCCTCTGTAACGAGATCTTTTGACCTGTCAAAATCGCGCGTTTTCCATGCAAATGAGCATCGCGCCTACCTAGGGTGCCTTTAAGTAGAAATTTGTTACGCCAGAAGGTGTTTGCATGTACATGCATATTAAATCTGTTCGTTTTTTGCTCGCCAACTTTTGTCGCATAACGTTGTAAATTTTCTTTTGTAAGAAATTGTGATAGTTGCAAAACTATAAGTTGTTGTAACATCAATATCGTTGTTCGCACATAGGAAATTACCCCATGAAAAATTTATTCACGATATAGCGAGGAAAGCATCGTTTCAAATAAAGTTGTATAATGTTGGAAATTATACAATTAATTTTATTGATTATATTTTTCCAACGTGTGGTAGCATACGAAGCGTTCACGAACGTGTATTTACAAAATTTCTTCCTCCGATATTTTATAAATTTTAACAAAAAGCAGCAAGAAGTTTAATTTAAGCAAATCGAACTACCCGTTTGATTCTTCAGTCACGACTGCCTTCGTTCTCTTCGTATATATCCTTTAACATCAGAGTATGATGTTATTGGGTTGTCCGGAAAGTTCGTGCCGATTTAATATAAATTAAATTTAATATTTAATAAATGTATACTAAAATTTAAATCTTCTGCGTTTCAGTTTTCCTTATACATCGGCAAACCTGTTACTAAAGTATCAGCAATCTTCCATCGGAAGGGGAGCTGTTCGAGTTGTTTAAAAAGACAGTCGAATGCGCAGGTATAATTTTCAACCTTCTTTTTGCGAATCATTGTCGAAGCTAGTCAAAAGAAAAAGTGGTTGTCATAGTCAAAGAACTGTATCTACTGCGAGTTCTAAATCTTTTTAGGAACTTTATCATTGAAAAAGAAGTTGATTCGATAGCATGATACGTAGAAATAACCCTCGTGCAATATTCATTCTCCTGTTGTTGGAAGTGAAAGTGAAATTGTTTCGTGGATTAATCTCCTTAATAATTCTCAAGTAAGTAATTTGCAAAACATTTTTTTCCTAAAATGTTTTCCTATACAAGTGTATTTCCTCGTTTTAATTCAAGTTACATCAATCATTTCGGAACCATCCGGTTCCCAATTATTTACCAGATTTACTACAACTATCGGTGCCTCGTAAACTTGCCCCGTACCTCCGTTCCTCCGATTCAAAGAATCGATATCCATCCTGGAAGAAATTCTTGCCTCTTGGAAGTGCAGTCGAGGGTAGCAGTCCCGTTCACACTTTCCAATATAGTTGCCGGGTGAGGGGTGCGAACTCGCATTATTCATTCCCCGAACCAATTTGAAGGTATCGATGGAAGGATGTCCCTTAAACCGAACGAAAACACTATGCGTGCCGACATCTGTCCGAGGATGAAGCAACCCCCGTCAAAGAGGGTTTCGCGGCTCAACCACGAGGTGGCGGAAGCGTGCTCGTTTTCCATCCCCCTCCAGATTTTGTTTTGCCTTGTCAAAAGTAATCCCCGAATTGTCCCCGTCTGCGTGGAACGTTCCGTTTCCGATGTTGCTGGATGTCGTCGACCTCGAACCCGACGCGAGATTCGTCGCGTTTCGAGGCCGTCGGCAATTACAGAGCTGGATTAAAGCGGGGCGGCCCCCGTAAATTCAACGGAGCTGTAACTCGTCGCCTAGCGGCAGCCATAAAAAGAAATCGGCCGTACGGGGTTGAGTTACGAGAACATCGACACCCGAACGCTATACGGGACAGCCATAAATATTTATCCGACGCCGGTCAGAAACGACGAGGCCGCGGAACCGATAAAAATGATTACGTTGCGGTAAAAACCACCCCCCTTCCTCGCCGGTCCGTTGATCTCGTAAACGGGTTCTCTCGTAAATCGAACGATGATTCTTTTTATGTATAAACTCTTTGTTCCAGTGATACTCCGGTGATACGCAGTGGATTACAGGGGAAATTTAACCGACAGTCAACGACAGCAATGCGCGTTGCCATTCAATAAGAAGAATATAAATTCTAGTTTTACGAGGTAGAAGCGTCGTCGTCGTTTGCGTCGAACGTTACAAAAGTCCTCCCTGTAACACTTCGAAACAGAAAGTTTCCAGTGCCGCGAGAACATCCAAGAAATTCAGAGAGATATTCTTTCGAAATATCATCCCTGTCTCGTACACGTAGGAGTAAATACGATCGAACAAAGCCTAATTCTCTGATATTACGTATTTGCCTCTAGGAGGGAATTCAACAGCAATGCACACTGTTACCGTCATTCAATAACACAAATATAAATTCTAATTTTACGATCTCCACTGCCGTCGCTGCTATTGCGCACCGAACATTGCAACAATCGTGTACCTCGGCTCGAGAAAATCCGGCAGAAAGTCAGAGATATTCATCGAAAATGTTCCTCAGAAAATGCTTCACAGAAAATCAATAAGTACGATCGAGCAGAGCCTAATTCACCGGTATATCGCATTTGTCGTTTGCTACCAAGAAAGTCGAATGCTGTCGTCGCAAATATCGCGATATTACTCGTTCGCTGGCCAACGTACAGTACGTTCGGTGTAGCCAGTGCTGGTTTCACGATAACGTTGTAGCGCAAAGTGCACCGGATGATATCTTTTTGCTCGCCGCGCCATCGACCACGTTGCTCCTTTTATTAGGATATAGATTCGCGTCAATTGATTTATAGCGACCGGCTCGATTTCCTGGCGCGCACGTCCGCCGGCCAAGATGAACATATCCCCAGGCGCGATCCGTTATACGTCAATTTCACGCACAGCCCAACGACTCACTCTTTTAATTTTTATGGAAATTTCCTAACCACGATTTCGTTTCGTAAGTGAAACTCACTCTACCTGATCAGCGGTTCATTTCTTTTTTTTTTTTTTTTCTCGTCCCCTACGATTCTTCGCAAGTGCATTGAAGTTTTAAGAGCAGGGTCGTTTGAAACAGACCATGCCTTAATAGTAGCAATTTAATTCGCGAAGATCCATTCGCACGGTCGATGAGAAATTATCAATCGTAAATAAAGGGGTGGCGAGGTCGTGCGCAGGCCTTCGTTTAACATGGCTATCTGGAGGCAAACGCGACGGAAAATAGGTCGATACGATCTTGCGGAAGTGGCCATACAGCGCATTTATTATTGCACGAGTGGCTTTCGTACGATCGCATCGACCTATTTCCCCGTCGCGTTTTTGCTATACCGTGAGATGATCCCCGATGGAAGTACGCCCTACGCGCCGTGGCCCGCCGAATCAATGGATCCTTTTGCGGAAGTAACGTGCACTAACGCCGCCATAATTTCGGCGTTCGCATTGTTCGTGCTCTCTGCGCTCTTCCGCTCGTTTGCTTGACAATTCTACGCGGTGAACGATGGTGATGTATGCATGTTGATGAGAAGCGAAGTTGGTCGAAAGAGTCTCGCCCAGGGTGGAACGTTCGAATTTTTTTTCGAGGATTTTCTCGTAACGCAGGGCCGGTGCTTACCGCCGGGCAAAAGCAACGAAATTCTGGAATTTCGCTCGATTGGACGACGGTGCATTGAACGCACCGCGAACGGGAATGTAACAAAAATGCGACGGCTTTTCTATTACGCTGGCTGACTCGGAGATAACAATGGATTTGTACATTGTTTTTAACGTAACGCTGAGCCCTGCGTATTAATTATTTCTAATTGGGGTTGAACAAACGGGATATAGAAGTAATAAATTCAACCCATGTAATGCGTGATTTATTCCATTCTTGCATCTATTATAATTTTGTCATCGAGGGCAATGGTATTCCAAGTTCTTTTCCTTGAATGTTCAGCTATTGAATTCGTGCAACAGTGGAGATAATGACGACGTGAAGGCGAAAATCATTCAATTTGTGGTCTCGGAAAATGCGATACCTTGCTGACAGTTCATAAACGTGTTAACAGCTCGTCAGCTTGTTGCTGATCATCTCGATTCGCTTGCCTCCCCCTTCTGTTTCTTGTTATATTTTTCTTCGTTGATGGATGTACGAGTTATTTGCCGAGGAAGATACATGGCGTTATATTAGCATAACAAATTCGCCCGGCACAGTGGCCCGTTTGGTCAATTTTGCTGGTCAGAATTAAAGACACCTTCATATCGATTTTCTATTAATACGATAATGTAATACAATAATATATGACAATAATTAATTAACGCAAATAAATGCATAAACATACATTATACATAAAATTATATATAAACTTGTGGAATAAATTATCTGGAGGTTTAAACTTTATCGGTCCTGTAAATAAAAATCAGATTGAAAGTATTACGTAGTAAAAGTTAACGTTTCGTCAAGAAGTTGAAACAAGAGTACGAAATGACAAATGAAATCAACCCGAGTGATGGATTGGTCGAGGACCAATTTCCTGGCCTCCTGGGTCAGCAGGCCTTATATCTCGACTACTGTGGGAACTTGGGGCAGAGATAAGTGATATTCACTCGTCACCGCGATTCTTCTTAAATTTAACAACGATCCTGAACGTTTGGATCATTTTGCGTATAACAGGATCGTTCGTGAAACGTTACAGTAAAAATAAAAAAACGTTAAAGTAAAAAAACATGGTTGATAAATCAGCCGTGTTTAAGTTGTTGACAATATAGAACATCCTTATCTGAAAAATTTTCACAACTTGTTTGAAACATGTAAGAATTGCATCGAAGAGTTTGAAAAAACTTTCGACAGAGCACAGTACTTAATTAATGAGTATATGATGAATGATAATATTGATACATTGTTCCCTATTGTTATCCAACTGTCTTAAACAGAAAAAATTTTACAGATTCAGATGAAATTTCCGAAACTGTCTTCGGTCAATTGGATCAGCCAAATGGATCACCGTGCATCGTGGCGAAATATTCAACGGATGGATTATATCGATATATCTGCCACCGGGGTTAGTGGCTAATAAAACACACCGGTTCTTCTTCGCGTGCCTTGTAAACGAACCGGACAGAGATTGGACACGCGCGCAACCACCGCCGTTCTTTCTTCTTCCCGTAGGGAGAGAAAAAAGGTGGAAAGACGCGGAAGTTCCGTGTCTTCCGACGGAAATTACGGAAGCAGCGATTTCTGCCCGCTTTCGAAAGAACGTTTATCTCTGGAGAATGAGGACGAGATTTAGAGCGGATACAGAGTAGAAGTTGCTGTTGATGCGGGTGTACAGAGGAAGTTACGTTCGTCGCTACCGTTCTACTGTTATTCGCCGAACGATAAAGTGAATACGGGACGCGAGGAAAGTATACTTACTTTCAAAGACAATTAATCTTCGACTGCGAGGAGGCGCGTATGATTTAATTCTCGGCCGGATCGCAGCGGTATTCAAATGTCAGCGGCAAGTTGGTCGCTCGACGGAAACTGAAATCGTGTAAAACAGATTCCCTAATAAATCTCGAGCTCTTACGGCTCGTAAAGGTGGTTTGTGTGGAGCGCGGTCGAGCCAGTGTTCGTTCTGGTCTAATTTGTGGATCGTTCGCTAAAAGGAAACTACGTCGTCTACAGGATGGGGGAGAAGAATTTATAGATACCCTAATACCGAAAACTCACAGTGAATAGTTCAGGAACAGGCCTGGCCAGCAGCGGCGGTGGGAGTGATAAATTTTGGAACTGGCCCGACGCACGCGTGCACCACTGTCCACGGGCACGAACTCCGCTGATAATTTTTCAAGTGACGTAAATCAGAAAAAGTTGCCGCGCGACAGAAAAAAATGCAATCGGTCCAGAAACGCGTCCAAGTAACAGTCGTAATTTACGCGATAATGCCATTGCTGATAAATGACGAAGATGTGTTCTGTCGCAAAACTAGATAAATTCCATTTTAGAGAAGATCTTGTTTGTCGTTTATTCCATTGGATTATATTTTCTAGCGACGGACACTTGGTCCATTTGGATTCGTGTTAGAATATTATTGACAATCAACTTAATTATGTATTAAATATTTTCGTTCTTCTGTCGAAGGATTCTAGTTTTGTAACATATTGTTTAGAATCAACTTTTCAATCAAATATTTTTGTTCCTTTGTCACTGAGACTCATTCATTTATGCAATCGTTATAATTCATCATTCGTTTCGTGAGTTTTACGAGTATATATTCGAAATATATATTTTATAAATATATTTAAAACATTTGTTACATTCGCCTTCGTTTTATCGCTCTGAAGAAGCGGAAGATTAAAGGGTGACATAGTAACATAGTGCGACTCGTGGCGTTCAACTGTTTATACGAATGGGTTCAAATGGATCTACCATTCGTCGGATGAAGGTTGAAACTCGAGAAGAGTTATTACCAAGTTCTCACAAGAATTATTTTGTGGCTAGATCTTCACCGACGAAGAATTCTCTAAATTGTTTCATTGATACTTTTCAAATATATGTAAAACGCTGGCAAACAGAAATCAATCTACGTTTTATTTATGATATTATGAATTTATGGTACGACCCGCTTGATTAATCTGTATATATAGTTTACGCGTAAAAATTTATTTCAACATATCCGTCATTCGTATACGGCATTAGCTTTATGGAATATCGATGGATCAATTAACGTCGCGCCTTGTATTTTCCGCTTACGAACGATATCGTTTTACCGTCGTGTTACCAATTAACAGGCCAATATATATATACATTATTATACACTCAGCACGAAAATATTTCCAAATGGATTTTGCATTATTGTGATGTCGCTTGATTTATTTCACGCCTTTATGAAACATTATGAAATAAGTGCGGTAACTAGAGGAGCGCGGTAAACGTTCATCTTCCACGGCTGACATTAATACCTTGCACCCTTTTGTCTTCAGGTCAAAAGACTCTGCGGAAGTATCCCGTGATGGTGTTCATTCATGGGGAGAGCAGTGGCAACCTTTACGACGGCACTATATTGGCATCTTATGGCAACGTCGTCTTTGTCACTATCAACTTTCGTCTGGGCATTCTCGGTAAGTTGATTCAAACTTAACGCTCGAATCGATCTGCATAATTCATCAAACATACAGGGTGTTTCGCAACTCGTAAGCAAGCGATTTCACATGAAAAAATGAGTTGAAAGGAAAGAATAAAATTTCTTTCATCAAAGCCCTCGTTTTCGTGAAAATCGAGTTTGAAAATTTGTCGAGTATACTTAAATTTGGCCAATTTCAACACGAGGACATTCCATATGCAAAAATAAGTAAAAAATGTGGGATAAAATTTGCTTGTTCGTGATATTATTTTTAAGAAAATGTGCTTTGAATATCTCTCGTTAGAAGTTGAAGAACAAAAGTGTGCTTGATAAATTTTCAAATTATATTTCACATTTTTCACATTTAGAATAGTCTTCTACTGATTATTCACTTTTACTCAGTTCAGAGATAAATTTAAGTATTCATGCAATTCAAAGTCAATTCAAATATTCAAAGTCGATTTTGTCGAAGACGAAGCTCCCCATGCAACTGTCTATCGATTTGTCATCGGACAAAAATAATTTGTTCTTTCTTCTCGATTCATTTTTACATGCAACCTTTCATTGACGAGTCGTGGGACGCCTTGTACAAAACACTCGTAGGAAAATGTCAAATCCTCCATAATTTGCGTTAAACGAACCACGTTTCTCTGACACGACCTTCAAGTAATATGATTACAGTACAGACTCGCTGCAAGTAGTGTAAGTCGAGCATTCGCCGAACGCTATGTTTTCACGATGGATTCGTCCGAAAGTCAGACGAGATCAAAAGATAGCGGATGGAAACAAGAGGCGTGGTGCACGTCGAATCGAATTGAAGATCGTTCTGGATCTGGAACTTCGTCTGAGAGAACTACGAAAGACCAAGTCCCGCGCCATCGATACGAATTTATGAAATCTTGTCGAACGCCGCCAGCGGCAGCGTTGCATGAAATCAGGAATTCTGCTTCATTAACGTTCGCGCTTCGCTGCGCCATCGGCTTTTTGATCTTCGACCAACTCCTTTTTATTTCTATCTTCTTCCCATCCGACTGTCTATCGATCCGTCATCGCACGCTGGGACAACCGCCATCGTCTACCTCGGTATCTTTCACAGTCCGCTCGTATAAATAACACGAGGCCGAGCTATGTCTCTTAGAAGCTCGGGTTCTCCGAACTTTCTTCTGAATTTTTATAGACCTTCCCTCTTGTTGAATTAATTTTCCGAGTGGATTCGCAACTTGCTTCGAAAACTATGTCATACAATATGTTCGTCTTAAGCGTCTACAATTGTAATTGTTTCTGTAACTAGCGGAAATAGGAAAAAATGTATCAGATGAAATCTGTATAGTAGGGAACACATCGTAGTGACAATTGTTTGTCCTTGAAATAACAATTCTTACGATTTTTAATCCATGTTTGAGGCGTTTTTAGAACTTGTGTAATTTCCATAGGAAGTTAAATTATTAATATCTAGCGTTGCTAAACGTGGTCAGAAATTAGAGGAAAGAAGAAATACACGATTTCATCAAAAAAACATGCATTTCCGCATTGCATGTACAATGATAGAAAACATTGATTTAATGAAAATTTTTAATTCTCCAATTCAAATAGTCAAGTAGGTACCAGTTATTACGAAAGTAGTTCATAATTTGTTACCCGTAGGAAACTGCAAAGGTGAAACAAATGGGGAACGTAACAGTTCCGAGCTCATTCTTACACAGGAGGGAAGAAAATTTTTCTACGAGAAAAGAGGCTCGGCAGCGAGACAAAGGTGGCCCTTTTGCCCTCGAAACTTCCATCGATCCTCGCCGTTTTTCCCGTGGTCTGCTCTATTTTCTCCAGCCCCCTCCCGGTCCACCGGCTGCAGCTGGGTATTCGCAACGAGGAGCGTTTCCCCTAAAATGATAACGCGACCACCGGGCGCGCAATGCAAATGGACGGACGTCGGTGGCGCGAGCTGCGATGGAAGGGGTAAAGGGAAGAAAAAAAAAGGGAGCACCGCGAAAGGAAAAAACGAAGAAGCAGCCGCGAAACCATAATCATAAATTAGGTTAAAGTGCTGGGAAGGCGCTTAGTTAACTTCACCCTCTTCCCGTCGGCTTCGTAGTCGGCGTACAGTTCGCGAGAGGTCCGGATAACTTCAGCCTTTTGCAAAACAACGGGGGAAAAATATGGATAACGAGCGAGCTCGCGTGAACAAAAAGAAGAAGGCACGTTGTGCCGACCAGCTTTACGTCCCGCGTTGATGCCTTGGTGGAGGATGTAGGCGTAGAGTAAAGTTGTGTTTTCTTTTCTTCAGACTGGATAAAAATCCTTTTTAGAAGGGGAACGGTATTGAAGGCTTACGATTGATATGAGACATCTTGCATCTTGAACGAATTATATAATAAAATTATATAATATATAGGAAAATTATAATATTTAGTATTTTCGATGGAGAAAGTATTTATTGGAATTTTTTATGAATACATTACGTGCGTTATATAAAACATCTTAAAATTAAACCAATATATTGGTAAAAATGCTACAAGAGGTTTCATTGATGTTATATTATTTTAATAAACAATAATATTCAGTGTGCAATATTATTCAAAATAATCGTAATATTCAAACTATATTTACGTATATTCATATTTATTATATGCTCAAGATGGCTAATTTTTTATTGAATATATGGTTACAAGAAATATCTAGCTACTATACACATTAATTTCAAAATTTACAAGTATTATGACAATCGTATCTCACTGTGTTTTATATAATGCACACTTTATAAAAGTACTTTGATAATAAGTGAATTTACTCATTAATTGTAACAAAGATGATGATTGCAACTAGACTGGAGATTTTATGCAAATTCATATTTTTGAGAATGTGATTGAACAAATAAAATCTAGTAGAAGGTAGAAAATTGTTTCACGCACCAGATGCATATTGTGAAAAGCATTATTATTTAAATATTTATATATTTTCTCATATTATCTGTGTTCCATTAGTACATTTAAATTTTCTGTAAATGCATTATGATCTGCAATTTGATTATAACTTATTTATTCAATAATGCACGTTTCATTGCAGGTTTCTTGAGACCTGGAATTAGGGACGATACGACGAGTAATTTCGGGTTGCTGGATCAAATAGCAGCGCTACTTTGGTTAAGAGAGAACATCGCTGATTTTGGTGGCGATCCAAATAGCATAACACTGGTCGGCCATGGTACTGGTGCCATTTTTGCTAACCTGCTGCTTATCAGCCCGGTCGCTAATAAGAAAGGTAACTGTTACTGCGGTGTTGCGTGTTTGCGACTTTTGCGATGCCTGAATATTAAGAGAACACTTTCGTGGGAGAAACACGTAACTGCCATTTTCCTCAAATCGATAAGATCGTCGACTACAAATTTCGATTTTAGAAACGCGAACTTTGAACGTTTGAACTTTTAAGATCAAAGAAACCACGTTCGTGATGAAGTAAATGTAGCTTTTCATAAAACTATTCAGTTTATTTTAAAGACATAATTTTACAAGCATATAAGGCTCGTTCGACAAAGTGAATCATTCGACTGACTTAGTTAATCTTAATTTATCAATTTGACACAGATCTGCAATCAGATATTTGAAACTCTCCTCGGATATCATTCAAAATTATAATAGAACCGAGATTCCAGGATTTTGTATACCTCTTTTTAAAGTCGCTGGTGGGAAGAATAACCCTTGCGAGGAAAAAGTGAGTGAAGAAAATGAAGACTAGAATCATTTTTCAGCGGCGATACAAGCCGAAGGGAATTGCACCGTGATGTTCGATCAATAATTATACTATAGAATGAAAAACTTAACATTTCTCGCGTACAAGTAGCTACTAGTTCGATCCCGAGAGACTCGGATCATTAATCGTCTTTCCATCTTTCGCAGGTCTCTTCAAACGAGCTATACTGATGTCTGGATCAGCGTTAAGCGCCGATGCTATCGGGAAAGCGCCCCTACAAATCACCAAACAGGTTGGCACATCAATCTCGACGAAACACGAAATGGAAGAATGATATGTCAGAAACTTCCTGCTTATAATTACTGGCTACAGCAGGACGTTTAATCGGCTCTGATTTTTTAATTAACATAAAGCAAAACATACGCAAGTTAAATAGAAGCAAGCATAATTAGTGCTAGCTAATTTTGTGACAAATTAATTTTTCCTAATCTTGGATTTACGCCGCTCGTCGATTGACTCGTGTAGAATGTGAAAAAGTGAAAGTATAGTACGCTGGCCGATGTTTGTCTCATGGCGAAAGGTACATTTCAATTCGACGTGTCTGACATCTTGTCGACAGAAGATCGATATCATGCTCCTCGCTAAGGGCAAACGAGTCGCGTTTCATACTGTACGATCGCCTAGTTTCTGCTCGAAAATAGAAGAACAGAAGGCCGCGATTGCGATTGGAACTAGCAAAGGAAGAAATATCGTTTTTCATCATCACGACCAGCGGCGGTGATTCCAGTAGACAGAGGGAATGTTGATTGGATGTCGTTGAAGAACGGTCTGGACCATTTTTCAGGTGGCGCACGCCCTCAATTGCCCCACTACGACTGACAGTGACCTGGCATTGTGTTTACGTGGCCAAGATGTAAGCGCGTTGCTGAACGTGAAGATCCACAAGCCGAATTACGTCCCAGCATTTGCGCCGCTAATTGACAATGTGGTTATCCCGGATAAGCCTTTAAATCTGATGAAAAACTCTGAGCTATTTGGCAGGTAGATGTCACGGTTGCAAAGATTAATCTGCTGTTTATTCATAGGAAATAAACTATCGTCATGCATAAGTATTTGGACAATTCTAGTAGCAATACAATTTAAATGAATTTCTTCTGAATTTAATTACAACGTTTAAAACGTTTAAAGTTCATGGAATAGCTGATGTCAATTAGCATAAACAAAAAAGCAGTAATTGAAGCTGGCTAAAGATTCATTTTGCAGAAACATCTTACATTAGTTAAATTAAGTGATTTTAAGTATGTTTGTTTAATATTGAGATATTAAAAGGATTGAGATATATATTTTTTATCGCATTGCAAAAAGTTTACGTGAATTTTATGATGTGTTTTTTGCTATTTATTGCTGAGCCATATTTATTAAAGCTATTTGGAAATGAATATGGAGCTTGAGCGATATAGATATCTTGTTTCAAGCTATATCCCATGTATTCCTATTAATTAATTCATTTGATCCCAGTTGCAGTGAAATGTTGAAAATTAACAGAGGAATCAAGAGGAATATTCGCTGATTGTAATTGTGGAAATAAAACAAAAATATCTATTATCTTTAATATCCCAATTATTTATGCATGATGAGTATACATACATGTTTTAATGAATAATGTCAATGAAATCGCCTGCATTTAATTCTTTGATTTTGGAATTCATTTTAGTTTATGTACGGTTTATAGTTTATAATGAAACCATCAGTCACTTTTTGCACCAAAGCAAAATGAGAAACGTGTTTCTCAAAGTCGAGAAACTAAAAACACCTCGTTTTTCACTTGCTCTTTGTACAATTTCTACGAGGGAAAACTGTTTGAATAACTGTTGTCCAAACCTGTTGGACAGATTTGATCTGATGTACGGCGTCACGGAATCGGAGAAGTTTCATATTTTATCACCGATAGCGTTGCTACACGGGATGGTGGACGTGCAGAGAGACGAAGTTTTACGAGAATACGCCAAGGTACGCTCTCAAATCGCCAGTACGCTTTTTGTTAATTTTTTCGAATTTTGTCAATTAAAACTGCTTTTGATTGCGATTTATTTATGAGAAGAGAAATTGATGTATCGTCGTGGAACGGAGTTTCGGATAGGAATGTTTGCACGCTGGCTGATATTGAATCCGACGAAATTCAGCCGACGTACGAGTAACAAAGTGACGCGATATTTCTTGGTCGGCAGGCAACGCACGAACTGGAAGCGGAGCTAATTCTGTCGAAGATTCTGGAACAATACGGCGATTTCTCCGGCTTCACGAACGACTACACCTTGAAGAATCGGGATCTCGTTCTAGACGCGCTATCTGACAGCGGTACCGTCGCGCCATTAATTATGACCGCGAATTTGCACTCGAAGGCGAATCCGAAGAGCTACATGTACGTCTTCTCGCATCCGAAAGCGATGCAGGAGTACTCCGGCGTAAGTACGTCTTTGAAAGCACTTTCACAATTTGTTACACCGTCTATGTCACTTAAAAATGACGAAACATTTCCATCTCTTCGTTCAATTCGCGTGTCTCTTGAGCTTCTTTGCCTTGGATTCGCATCATCTAAATAATCAATGACACGTCGAAGCTCCACGCTCCCAGTTACAATTACAATTCGACAGAGATATGAGATTGGCGCTTCCAGCCGAAAAAGACGGCGACAATGGCGCATCCGCCATTGTCTAGATTGACAAATTCCTCCGAGTCAAGAATCCGGAAAGGACAAAAATATTAAGGAATCGCATAAATTCGCTGGGACTGTTCTTCCCGTGAAAACTGGAGCACGTACGATTAGACGGTGTACTTTGCATTTTATTCATTTTCCTCCGGCAGCGTGCGGATTCCTTGGCGGAAACGGGAAGTATGACCTAGTGACTGTTCGTTGGTCGGTCGTGCGCGAACGGAGAGAAAAATCCCGGTTACGAGGGGCCCATTTGGACGTCGTCCAACTATTTTTATCGGCGCTGCGTGCCGGCCTGTTACGCTCTGTCCAAGAGTACAATGACCGCCTGATGTCGTTAAACCGAATGTAACGAAGTTTCTGCTTTCCAGCTGGAATTTACAAGCTTGGCCACCTCGCAGTTAGGTGCGCAATTTGCAAGTGATGGACTCCAGACAGGATGGCGAGACAGGTTCGCCACAGGAATGCTATCGTATCGCCCTTCTTGCGAACCATCGTGCGAGTAAAATTTACGAGAAATCGGCAATTGGCGAGATATATCTCGATTGATCGTGAAAACTAAAAATTACAGCTTCTACCGGAATAATGCTTTCATCTGTAGAATCGCAAGGAAATGATCGAATCTTACATGGATGAGCAGACTTGTCAAGTGTCAGGATATTTGCAATTAGCCGAAGGATAATGTTTGTTGAGATGGTTCTAGTATAGACCAGACCCGAGATCCAGGCAGTTTAAAATGTCTTTTTAAAAGAAGTGTACAAGAGAAGGAATGCACAAACGTATGCTATTTAGAAAAATATTTAGATTTTGACTAAGATTTTAGTTACAGATTTTAATTAATCAAATAAGTTCAGCAAAAAAATATAAAACTTTGCTGATACTAGATTTCGATTTTCTAAATCTTAAAAATCAATTGTTTTTTTTTTATTAATTGTCAGGTTAAGTTGTAGAATATTTTTTTAACTCGATTAATATCAAGTTTCTTTGAATTTTTCAATTGTCAATTCCCTCGCAAGAGTTTAGTACGAGATTCTTCAAACTTCTGACAAGATACTTTACTACAGCAAGACTCGTAATTCCGACCAATTCTTCCACACTTTTGTCCATCGAAAAAGTAAATAATATTACAATATTTCTCGTAACTCTGTATTTCTACGTTCTTCGAAAATGCAGACTCGATGCCCTCAACATCTGGAATATATTCATAGGATCGTTGACCGCGATCCTCCAGGAAGAACGAACTTATCGGATAATATCGATCATCCGGAACGGGGAATAACAATGAGGTCGATGGAGTTAAAAGCACAACGCGATGAAACGGAAGTTAATAACAATGGCTGCGGTTTCATGGAGAAGGCCTCTCTTGACCGTTCCTTTCGATCGCGAAATTTTGGCGAGATTTTGTTGCCGGCCGGCAAAGTATTTTGAATCGAACGCTCTTGTATGTTTGCAGCAACAACGTCAGTGCACCGTGCACGGTGAGGAACTGCCCTATGTTCTCGGCGTCCCTCTCGACAACAGCAAATTCGACCAGCGTCGCCGATACAATATCGACGAAATACTCTTCTCCGAAGCAATGATGAACTGGTGGTGTAGCTTCGCGTACGTGGGGTAAGTTGTTTCTACGTTACGTCATTGTGCTTACATTGTGTAAGAATTTAAAATTATTGATACAAAATGTAATTGACGAAATATTTATTTATTAGTTAAAGAGGATTAATCCTTTGGTATAGAAGAATATAAAGCTGGGGAAATAATATACATTTGATAAGGGAAAAAGCGATAAATGAACGTAGCAATAAAAAATAAATTAATAACATTGTTATTATAGTAGAGCCAGGTTTATATTAATTGAAACATTAAGCGTTTTTTGAAGTTCGCTGATTTTTCTGCAATATTCTCTTTTGGAGTATATTTGCATAACTGGTCAAAAATTCAGATTTACGTGATTTAAATAGGACATAATTTAATCAAAGAGTCACAAGTAAAAATAACGTGTTGATGAATAATGGCTACATTTAATATTATTATAATATATTGTTATGACGTGATAAAATTTACTTCAAATAATGAATATAGATACAATAAAATAGGAGCAAGAGTGACAAAAATTAAAACGATAAAAAGTAAAACTATTTTTCAATGAAATATACGATAAAAAAATATCAGTCCTTAAATTATCTTCGTAATTCGCAAAAAGAAAATTACAGTTCAAATAAAAGAAATTTTTTTTTTTTTAATTTAATAGATACATCGACGAATCAGGTTTTGAATTTTAATCGACAAATTAGTCGACAAATTACTTATTATTTGTTAATCCTACGAGAAAGTAAATATTTTCATTAATTTATATAGACTTTAACAACATTCATACATTAAAACGCCTATTTACGAGCGTAGTCTGTACATCCTCGATAAATTACACGTTCATTTCGTTGAAAAATATAGCACATCCGTAACACAGAGGAGCAAACGAATATTAAAAAAAGAATATTTTGAGTTGTTCGTCCCTTTGCGCCATTTTTATCTGGCAGAGCTTCTGGAGAGATTCCCTTTACAATCGAGTAAATTAAACCGGTATATAAAGTTTCCAGTGGAAATTATGCTTCTCGCCAATCGCCGAAACGGCCGTTGCGACTATTCGCGGCACGAGAAACGAGCATCAGGGAGATTTAGCAAGATCGCGATTAAATGTATTTGGAAAAATAATTACAAGTCTCGCAAACGGGAGTAGTAGCGGGAAATGGTTAAACATAAATATTCAGAGACGCGTATAATTGAAAATCACATTTGGAAGCGCGTCAGTCTATTTTCCGTCGGTCGGTTGATAATGAATTTCGAGAGAGAACCGGTATAAAATTCTCTGCAGTTTCATCTCGTAGTCGCGCATCGTACCGCGATATTTTGATTATTTGAAAACTGTCCGAGATTTTTCGTAAAGCCAGTCGAAGCGAGACCGACGGGGCGGAGGGCGGAGGAACGCGATGGATAAATAAAACGGCGCTTTCACGTCCATTTTCGAATTTATTATTTAATAACGGAATTAAATGCGACGAAAGCTTCGTTCGAACTCGCTAATTTCAATCAATGACACTACAAACAGTCTGCATCGTGCAGCGACTGCCCACGTATATCTATTTCCATTATTTGAAACGGTTTGTCAACAATTCAACGAGTTTTCAGCAGCGTTCTACTCAATTTGTTAAAGGTGAAAATAACGTCCAATATCGCAAGTAGATTTTCAGATTCCAGATCGTCTTTGATGATGATGATCGCCGGAGAATCGTCAAACGATTTCGTTCTTTTTTTTTTTTTTTTTTTTGGTAGCGTTGTCCCGGAATGGAGGGGGGGAGGGGTGGTTCAATCTGTAGACCGTAAATCACGATGATTAAAACGTGCATGGGTTAAATGGGGCGCGCTAATTAAAACGTAGGCTAAATGGAGTAGTCGCGAGCCTCGTTCGATCGTTTCTGTTATTTACTATGCGTACGTGTGTTATTCTGCAACTCATTGCGAGACTTGGCAAAGATCTTTTCGCAGGATCGTTTGGTTGTTTCAACTTAGACTCGAATATCGGTGGTGCAAAGTGTGCATATTCGGTGGCGGCGAGTAGACGGTATCGTGGAGAGATTGGAGGTCTCTAAGCAGGGACAGATGATCAATCTTTCTGTTCCATCGATCGTTTCCACTCTAATTCTGAGAGGCTATTTCCAATTTCGGTGCACTTCAAAGGGAATGCACGTAGATTACCACGTTTAGAAAATAAATACACAGCGTGACGCGATCGATCTCACGAAAGTACGAGATTTCGCAATACGTTGGAAACTGCGTGCGTAGCGTGTTCGAGGCAAGCTCCTTTTCGAGGGAAATCAATTAAAAAAGAATGCCAGAAAATTTCTTAAAAATTGCCACGCGACAGAAATGGAACGTCGAACTGAAATAAACACGATCACAACACGATCCCGGTTCACTCGGCAAAAATTGGCCGACTGCAATTTGACCCTCGTTATTTTGACACCAGTTATTGGCGAATTAACGGCCCGATAGGTTGGCCATTTTAATTTTCTTGATACAAGCATATTACCTATATATACAAATTACCGGCACATTTCATTTCGAGCAGAGGGATGGCGGCTCTCCCCGGACTGGGCCAATCGATTCCACTGTGTTTTATCTTTGAAAGCACGAAATTTCTCTCGTATTTCATCGCACGCGTCAGGAGATAATTTTCGGAAACGAACTCCGCAGGCAATATACCGAGTCGTCCTTTTTATTTGTCTCGTCGATTCATGCTACGTGAAACGCCTCTATCGGCGTTTTCGTATCGACGATCCTGTACATCGATATCGCATCCTGCGATTGTTCGAAATAACGAACACAGTCGACCGAATCAATGATATTCCCTCTACTAGTAGTTCAATCTTTCGGCTTAAAGACGGTTTTTACGTAGAACGGATGGTTCACTTCGATCGACTTCGAGATTCGTTTCAGTTGAAATTTTAGTTGAAGAGGGATGGTTTGCGACTTTTTGTCATGCTTACGGAGAAAATATTTAAAGACCATGCCAGGTTACATTCTCCTTCACAAACTACGCAGTGAAAAATGTTTTCACTGGATGTCACAAAGTTGTTCGCTGGTAATATGCGTAAATAAGTTTTTCGTCCCGTCTGAAACGAAATGTTTCTTGCGAGCTAAAGAGATTAAAGAAATTAAACAGTTGCATGAATTAAAGAAATTGAATTGTTTTTCTTTCGCTTTTAGTTTTTGACAGGCGAGATCCCATTAATCTACGCGTTATTAATTATATTTTGAAGCAGAAGTTTGGAACAATTCAGATTTCAAGAAGAAATTTAAAACTGTGGGACCGTGTGCCGCGCTTTCCTCCATGTATTTCCCCGACTTTCTGCAGCCTCCGGCTTGAGATTTTTTCGTCGAAAACAGAAATGCATATGCATCGCGACACGGTGGCGGATCACAAGCAACTGGGTCAATCCAATTAAGCGAAACAAAGCTGTTTAATGCACGCGGTGGCGGCCCAAGTAAGTAGACACCACGTGTGTTCCGCACAACTTGTGACGCTGGCTGATCGATATCGCGCGTGACACTGTGTCACGCCTCCTTGGAAGAATATATTTCCCATGGCTGCACTCGTGCGTTTATACGGTGTATAAACGAAGGGCGTGGTGTGTCGCTGCGTTATTTCACAGTCAATACGAGGGAAGAAGAACCTCTTCTAGAGAAACGATTCTCAAGCCTCACAATTTCGTTCCGAGACAGGCGTGTACGATCGATGCGGTTCGAATTCCGTTTCTCATTGGTAGATTTAATCCGTGTTTGGTGAAATATTTCTCCGGCTGTCGGAGACGTCTCGTCCAGGTTGTCAAGTTCGATCGGTTCGATCTTTACGTCCGCGTAAAAATCCTAGAAGAAAAGAAACGTTCGGCCGTGAACGGTAAAACTACGCTCATAGCCGTTTTCGAGACAGGAGTCATAGTGTTCGTCGACCGGAGAATGGCTCGCTCGTCTCACCTCTCTCTCTCTCTCCCTCTCTCTTTCTCGATCCCTTTGAGATACACGTTTCAGGCAGAAGTTCCTTCGAACGTGCGAGTATCGCGTCACAGAAACGGAGTAGAGTTACCGTGTATCAAAATTTCGATATTGGACTGGTTTTCCGATATCCAGGCGTGGATATACGATATCATTTTGCGCGTGTCGGGGCAGGAACACCTGGAAATGTTGCCTGGACCCGGTTCTTGCCGGGGACATTATTGAAAACATCGCGAAATCGCAATTTCGGTTTTCATTCCAGAATTCGATTCCGATTGTGTTGCGAGAACGACCGGCGAGCTTGTAATTCCATTGGTAAAAATGCTTTACCCCGTAGAGGTGGACCTTTGTCTACCTTCACGCTCTATTTCATGCACTGTTTCTTGAAAATGTTGCGAGTTTCAAGACGATAATGTGCATTGTCATCTAGAGCAATCGAGAGAATTTTGTTGGAAGGTATATTCATAAAGTTTTGATGTAAATAAGCAATTAAATTTACATAGATAAATTAGGGGACCAATATTAGTCCTTTCCTTGTTTGAATGAACAAACAAATGTCACAATTTTATGCAATATATTATTTTCGATATTCTGAGATATAACATAGACACGTGTTAACGTTCAACGTTAATTAATGTTTAATAACAATCAATGAAATAAAAGAAGTTTAAAGAATCTCGCTTTCTTTCCTTCCTTCATCTTCGAGGTTTTGCAATAATTACTCATAATTATTATTTGTGATTTAGGAATCCGAATATCGCAAAGCGGTATCCTTACCTGACGGATGGTTCGAAGGAATGGCGCCAGTACGATATCGATTGGCCCGAGTACGAACCTCAAAATCAGACCTACCTTAATCTCAGTAAGTCCACGAGATTGTTTTCTTGATCATTAACGATTTGATTAATGATTAATTAACCGATCAATGATAATTGTACGACAATGGTAACGATTGATCAATGAAAATTAGATTAAACGAATATACGACCTGCAAATTCATACAGCGATCCCACCGAGCACCGGCAGGCGTTACCGATCTGCAGAGATGCAATTTTGGAACGATGACGTACCTTATCTGCTTCGTCCTCCCGGCAAAGGAGCGCCGAAAGGACCGAGGCCGCAGTTTCTCGACATCGCGGATAGGATCGGAAAGTACGCGAATGCGAGCAGAGAATATGACACCTATGGTTCCAGGTTTGTAACGAGTACTAATTGTAACAAGGAACGACGCGAGGAAAGACGAGACCACCATGTCTGTAACTCAGAGAAATTAACTACAATGATCTTAAAAATAGTTTCCTTTATCACACTTACAATATAAGGTGTCAAAGTCTAATTTTGTAGATTAGGTTCTGCAACGTTGTTGAGAATTTCCTTTTCGTCCCCTTCAACACTTTCTATGATGCAAGGTAGATTCTTTGAGCATTCTTGATCCTTCCTTTAGGATGCTGAAACACGACATTTTCATTAACTAAAAACTGTTTCACAGTTGGATAACGCGTTGTAGGCGACTTCGTTGTCGTGGAAATCACGAATTCGTTCTTTTGTCTCTAGTTAAAATATTATTTATGACTATTTGTCTGTCTCCTTCCAATTTTTGTTTTCGAGTTATGAGGTTAGTCTCGTTTCTTTTTTTTTTTTTTTTTTTTTTTGTTTAATGTGATCTCGTATTTTCTGATTGAATTTTTAAGAAATAATTGCATTGAATAACGAAGATTTTTGTATACGCGGTAATTAACGAGTGTGCTAATGACGTGACAATCGTTTATTATTAAAAATTTCAATCGACAACGTCCGCGTTTATACCCTGCTTTTTTTCCCTCTGGAAAATTCAGCGCGGATGTCAATTGAAAAATTAAACGCAATTCATTTTCGCGCGGGCGTTATATAAGCGGGAATCTCGAGACTGTTTTTCAAGCGTATACTAAACATTTAATGAAACGTCACTTGCACGCTATCGCGTCTGCTTTCTTGCTTGTCCCGGCCCGCTTAAATTGTCCGTATTATGCCAGTTGAATGGAATTTATTCAAACTTGCGCGCAACGGGGCAAAACATTCGTTCACTTCAAGTTTCAATTTTACTCTGATTCAGCGAGCTTGTGTGTTAACATCCTGAAAAGAATTCAACCTACCTAACACGTTCACCCGTTTGACTTTCAACAAATATAAACAAACGCAACGATTTAATCCTTCCAGACAAGTAACTGCTTAAATTCTAACACCTTATCGAATTACTCGCAATCCCGTCTATGAATATCTGTACAAGGCCGTACAAATCTGAGAAACTACCTAACTAAGTTCAGTCTAAACTCGCGTGTTCCCCTGCAACGATACAAGTTTCCTATCCCTTTCGGAAGCTTCCGTGCAAACAGCTGCAGCTCCCGAAACTTTCCGGGCTCACACACGATTCCGTGCTACAGCCGTAAAAATTAACGTTTCCCCTCCCCGCGACAAAGCGTCATCAAATAAACCTTTCACTTTATCAGATATAAGGCCGACGACGATCGCTACGAACCGTCGACAACTCTGGATTCCACAACTTCCTCGCAATCGGACGAAGAAGTGATACCACAGCCAAGCGCGCCGAAGAGTTCCTCCGTAATCACTATGTTGGCCGGTTTCGGGCTGGTGTTCTTGTTGATCAATTTCACGGCGTTTCTCTACTTGTACTGCAAGAAGCACGACGCAAAGTCGAAGGGGACAGGGGTGAAGAGACGCGCCAGCCAGAAAGAGGACTCGAAACGTGCGAAGTCGGACAAGTACGAGAATCACTACGGAGAGTTAGCGGGCTACAAGAGTGACAGCAAGCCGGATCTGAACGACGTGATAAAGAACGACAAGGCGTACGACAACAACTCGAACTTTGGCAGGCGCTCGAAATTGTCCAGGCAGAATTCTGGATCCACTATCGACACGCACGTGAAGGTTAGGGAATGGATACAACAGGAGATCGTGCACAGGTGGGTACGATCCTACGGACGAATCAATTAGAAAACGGTCCCTCTGAATAGTTTGACAATAGTACAGACTCGAGCGAGAGCTCCTCAGAAATTCGTCGAACTCTTGGTCAATTCAATCGATGACTCCGCTTAAAGACGCTTCGCTGCAATAAGACGCGAGCTGATTCATCGAAAGCAATGCAGTGCTGGTTACGGCAGTGTTCCACCCCCGATTCCGCGTCATCGAAATTTACTTAGCGGTAGTTAGGAGTAGTTTCACCCTTTGACGGCAATCCGTCAGTCGCGGGAAGTTTTGGAAAATTATTTCAAAGTTCCTTCTCCTGGACGCGTATTACCTGTACAAATTCATTCTTGGTTTTCGATCAATTGATCAATTTGATCATTTGTTCTAAAAGAAAGTGGTACGAGTTCATTTTCATTCGTCTGTGATTGCATCGAAACTTTGGTCGATTAGAGCGAACGAATATTTTAAGATTTAAATTGTAAATTGTTTATAAATGAAAAGTTCGCAATACGTGCAAATTTTTCGTAAAAAAAAATAGACTTACGAAAATTGCACGGTCATATATAGCAAGAGACAAACTTCTTATTCACGCAGCTTTTCAAATTACCATTTGTTTCGACATCGTGAAACATTTGCACTTTAAAACAATTGAGAAAGTTAAAATTTTTTTCATTCAAAGTCATCTTTTTTTATGGAGAAGATTCGAAAGTCATAAAATAAATATGTACAAATCGATAAAGATTAGATCTCCAGACTAAAATGTACTTTGGACTTTCACAAATTTGTGAAAAGACGAATTTGTACACTTGATAATTGATAAAATGTCACTTGCAAAGGTATCGATTTATCAAACGTTTGCGTGTTTGTTTTGGCGAAGGTGTTCCCCGAGGTTTCTAAGGAAAACGCGCGAAACCCTGCAAAAGGAGCACCACGACAAACTGACGAAACAACAAGAAGTGGAGAAGAAGAGATTGGAAGAAGCGCTATCGAAAGAAAGGAGAGAGGAGCCGATCTACGACAAAGATCCAACGCTGGTTGTACGCCCTGGCAAGAAATCAAAGGTCCCAAAGGTCTCCGTAGCCATTGACGCCACACCAGCGACCAGGACCGAATCGATTCTGAATCAGGTGCCTATCGAGCTGACGAAGGTCGTCGAACCGGACGACACGTTCGACAAGAACGTCGACTGTCCCACGATCAGTTTCAGCCAGTTACAGACAGCTCCTCAAGTGGTTGTCATAGAGCACCATCACTCGAAGAGCGACCCGTTACCAATGGAAAACGTGTTGAAGAGCGTGAAGCCGAATTTCTCCACGCCCAGGATCTACGAGTCCGATTCCGGTAGCGCCAGCAGCCTTTACGCGAAGATCAATCCGAAGTTGAAGTCCCGTTTGCCTCGTCCCGAATTGCCACTGAATCCTGATGGATCAACGGTGGAAGATCAGACCGAAGAGATTTACATGAAAATGGGGCCGAAGTTAACTACGTTTGGTGTGAACAGCCCGCCAGGTTGCGATATAAACGTGACCTGCAGGGAGCCCGTGGCGGAGAGGGAGTGCGTCAGCCCGGAGGAAGCCCTGAGGACGATCAAGCGCAGAAATTACCCCAAAGTTCTGCCAGACATCGAGAAAAGACGGTCCCTCCCGGCGCCGAGCAGCTTGTTTGCGTCCAAGCAGCATGTTGGTTCGTTGAAGGATTACAGGAGCGGAATGCATTCGTCCTCGTCCTCTCATCAGCCACCTCAACCTCCTCCGAGGATGTTTGGCCCGTCCAAGAGCCTCGAGTTTGCAGAGGAGAACGAGAATCAGCACGAGCCGGAATCGGTCATTACCAATCTCCACATTGGCACATTGCTCAGAAGGCAAGATTACACGACGAAGAACAATTCCGACCCGAGTATCATCGATATCTCTCTGGACGACAGGATAGACAGGACCAGGGCGCAAGCTGGCGGAAGCGTCGACACTATTTATTCGAATGCCGTGTCTTGCGCGCAAGAGGCGATTCAGCCGATCTCCCATAGCGTAGACAAGAACATAGGAAACCCGATTGCCCTTCTGGAGGCGGGAATCGGCAATCCTAATTGGTACAAATCTTCCCTGTCTGGAAACGATACTTCTATAGCGACAGCATCGTCGGAACCAAGAATCACTGGCAAAGAAACGAACAAACAGCCTGAATTCGGTGGCTCGAACTGGGACACGAGAATCGTCGGGGTGGAACCAAGAATCGTCATCACACCTAGAGTTGGGAATCTGTTGGAACAGGCGAACCAGAAATTGAGTCAAGTCGTGGTGAGTCTGGCGGACACCGCTTCCGACGAGAAGCTGCATCAAGAAGCGAAACTCGCCACTGCGCTGGAATCGAACACGTCTGGTAGATCTAACGCAAGCTCGGCGGAACAATTACAATCGGACTCGTTAGGTTCGTGCTCCTTTCCGGATGCCAGATCGCCAAATATCGTTAGCCAAGAGCGAAAAGAACCGCGAATAATAATTACAGCAAGGGACGCCAAGGGCGCGTCCTCGAACTTGAAGCAACCGAAAATTATCATCAAGCCGACGTCGACTCTGCAGAGGACCAGGGATCACAGAAATATTCCGAAAGTGTCTGCTATCCCGCCTCCGGAGCAAAGTTGCCAGAGTATCGATAGGGACAAGTTGGCGGAGCAGAGGGAGAAGCCACCTCTGAGGGAGAAGCCAAAGGTCACGAGGATTCCGTCGTTTTCCAGACGCAGGGAAGAACCTCCCGGCGAAATTGAGAGGCCACCCATTCCATCGTATCCCGAGAAGACGGAAATCGTGCATAGGGTGGAGGCAGTGGCCGGGGGCAAAGTGGTGAACGTGTCCGTGGCGAGCGATGGCAAGTCGAGCATTCCGACGCTGCAACGGAAGGAGAGCGAGAAGTGTTCGAGCGCGGAGTCGACCAACGGGGCCTTGAACACGGGCACGATTAAAAAGAAACCGGTGAACAGAAAGTAGGAAGCTTCTGTCGCAGCTTTTCGCGCCACCGTTAAACTTCAATTGTGTATTTTCAGCCGAGAGTAATTTTCTATGTTTGGAATCAGCGGTCCTCTGGTCCGTGTGACGCTGTAATTCTTTGGTGACAGCTGAAACAAGGAGATAGATAGCGGTAATTGCTTTTTATCTGACTGGATGAATGTCGCGGCAGAATGTTGCGAGAAAGAACGGTGAAGAAGGAAGAATGACTTTGGTAGAGCTTAGGGACCACGAAATTGAAAGTATGTGTGTGATAAGATGTTGTTTGACGTCCGAATCCCTTGAGTTACGAGCAGATCAGCTGATATGAAATGCCATGGGAGTCGATTGGAAAGATAGAGGGAAGATAGTAAAATTGTAATCGAGGTTTTCGTAGCGGCAATACGTACGTACGTATAATAATGGATTTTAATACGACATAACGATTTAAAGATATTTTTCGTACGATATCCAGCATTCTAACGTTTAAACGATACAATTTGTAGTAAACAAATACCTTTTGTACTCGATGATATTAATAATTATCAAAACAGACTTTAACTTGCCTGAGCAACTTATTCCAATTTGAAGGAAAATTGCAGGAGAATTTCAAACAAAGTCTTGAGATGCGACACGCTTTCCTAATCCCTGTTAAACAACGTTGCATTTAAATCGTTCATGAAATCGTCTGTTTTACAAACGACGTTCCTACTTCTCTTACGGCTTTCGCAGAATTTAAACATTATTAAAATTTTCCTTGAAATATCACTATTTAGCCCGATAGTTAAAACTGTCCATTGTAACTTAAGATTATACTCAGTTACATACGTGTCTGTGTGCTGAACGTTAGTTACCTTTCGTTATATTTTTAATCCTTCCTTCGTTTAACGAGGAAGACTGGTCTTCCCCTTTCCATCTGTATTTGCGTTCTCGCTTAAATTTCTCGTTTAAATATACTCTTTTTTTTTGTTTTTCTTTATCGCGTTATCGAACGTCTTGTTCGCTCGGTCTAACGGTGTACACGAGGCTGAAATAAACGATTTTCATACTTCTCTAGCGCGGGGGCAACGTGGGCTGAAAGTGTTTCCCTGAGCGGAGTGTCGCGGCGAGTCTCTGGTTATCATTTTTCAGTACGCGGCTGGCGTACCATTTATCTTGCAACTTTACCTTTATCCAGCGGAACTTTATTATTAAGTAAAACAAAGTCTATAAGTCACAGAGCGTTGCCGAGCAGGTGGGGGCTGTCTGAAGGTGTAAGGGCTTCGTGGGAGAAGTAGAAGGGGTTGGAAACGACGTGAAAACGGCCACCGACTTTGCCACTCATACACTACCGAACCGTTCCTGCACCACGTACGTCCGCGAATCCAATTGATTCTCGAACTTCAGCCAGGCTAATACGATTCTCCTACCGATCGATGAAGAAAGCTTCATTTTATTCCGATCTTTCCTCCTACTATCGCACTCCGCTTGAGTTGGCCACGGCCGTTTCACGAACGAGTTTAACGCGGAACATCGTCACCGACGAGGCCTTGCATCTTTAATTTTCACGTTGGTTACGTGCCTACGTGAGTTCGTTGTTTCCTGTCGAGTTTGGTGAAACATCGTAGAGAAACGTAATAACGTAATATTTGCGTGGAAGTTGGAACACATGCGTTGACGCTTCGTGTAAACTCGTGATTTTATACGACGGCAAAACGAACGTGTGTAGCAGTTCGAATGCTGTGCTCGCCTATTAATTTCGCTGCAATTGTGTTTCGTACGTAATCGAGACTAATGCGACTCGTATTTCTCTTTTTTACTCGGTCGTGTGTGTGTCCGCGCGTGTAGATTTTTTTCTTTATTATACGATCAATCGATAAATCGAGCGTGCCATCAACGATACTCGATTGAAATATCGTTTCGGCTGTGCACACGAGAACATTGTGCCGTAAAATGTGTATCGCTCGTTGAAACAATGGGATACAAGTGATTTTTTAAGAGCCCTTTATCGCACGAGTGGTGCAAATATCTCTTTGTCACATTTGTCCGGAAGATGTATACCGGATGTTAGTCAAATTCACGGATATTTTTCCAAAGATTCAACCTGCACGTTTGAAAGAAACGGCATTGGAATTGTACCAACCGCGAATGCTGTTCCCGCGGTCTCGAAAAAAAGAGCGTCTTTTCGCTGTGAGAAATGAAGAACGTTGACGATAGAAATATGTCGACGTTCTTTTTCGTATCAGAAAAATTTAATTTTGTACGTTTTAACTTCTTTTTTATTAATAATTGATATACTTAAAATAAAAGCAGGCTTTAATAAGGGTAAAAGTGTGTTGGTGTTGATTTACGTTCCGCAATTTGTGCTTCATGTAGAAACCCATGGGGTCTCGAAACTCCCAGTTGTTTATCACGCAAAATTTCATTCTGTCCCGACCGCTCTTTTTGTACATCGTATCTTCAGTACCAGACGCGTGTTTTTCTTCCATCAATTTCAAGTCAGTCACCTCTAATAGTTCGCTCAATTCCTCTTTGAGAGCAAACGTTTTTACCTTTGTATTTCCTTTTTAATTCTTAACTAATAATAACTGAACGTTGAGACAATAATTTAAGATTAAGTTGTTAAATTTTTCAATTTTTAATTTAATTCAATTTTGTCACATATAAAATGTCATTTCTCTAAAATCTGAATTTGATAAACTAATAACATTATTAACTTTCTTCTTCTTTTCCAGTCAATTATTAATCGCTATAAGTCACGTATAATTCAAGAAGATTTATATTAAAAATATGAAAACCTCATTAACAGACAGCGAATCTTCATGCAATTTCATATTTCGACGAATACGATCAAAGGAATAGAAACGTAAATAGTAAGTAGAAATTTTTTTCCCCTGTTAAAAGAAGGTAACTTCCGTATACAGCAGTCTAATAAAGACGCAAAAAATTAAATTCTAATTCGATCGATATCGCAGTCATCAGTTGTTTACTACGAGACCTACAGCTGTAGTTGTAACACAACGATCGAAGAGGAAGCAAGGAAAGTTTGGTGCGCCGATAGAATATCAAGTTCGGGGTCTCGGTACGTCGGATGAACTCTCGATTTGCCGGCCGGTGTAATGGCGCGCATTTGATAAATTTGCCGGACGTTTAATGGAAAGAGCCACGTGGCTTTCACGAGGTAAGTTTCTGCTTATTGATAGTACGTAGTTATACCGTCCTTTGGTTCGACAAAGAGCAGGGAACTCTCGTTCCTCGGAGGACTTTCTCTTCGAATAGTTACTTCGGAATACGTTAAACGGGTAATCTAACCGATCAGGAACAGCGTCCAGGTATCGCGAAGTGACCGACCGTGCAACACGCAAAGTTAAGCAGCGTCGAAATGAACGAGCGGAACGTCGCTTTTGCGTATCAAATGGAATTGTATCGCTCGCGATACGCGTCAAAGGAGAGGCGATATCGATTGTCGGAATGGCGGTTTTGCTCGTCTCGGAGGTGCAGGCGTATGTAAGTCGCACACGTACGCGCGAACGTACATCGGGGAAAATATATCTAGCGGCTGCATCGGGCCAATTTGCATTGCTAAACGTACGTTTCACATTCGATTCGCTCCCGGCTCCTTCGGCCTGTGGATGTTTGCACACGCCGGTATGCATGTGCTTCGGGCTGCCGGCTCGAAATTGGCAAATTTCAAGCGTAAACGGCGAAAAAACGCTTGTCACTGCCACTATTGTTAAATCATTTATAGACGATAACGCTGTCGGCTGAAGGGAGGAACCGGTGATTCGGAATAGTTGAGCAGATAAACGAATTTTTCGGAATATCGTGAACATTTTTCCAACCGTTTGTTTTATCACGTCTCGCTCCGGAAAGAAGATACAAAAAAAAAAGAGAAAAAAAGGAAAAGGATAATTTCAGTTTTCACAAAGCGGTGAAACGGAATTTCTAAAATAAAACGTACAGATTGGACAGGGGTTGGTCGAGAGATCGTCGTTCCGTTGTGTCTTACGGGCAAATGTCGCGCACTTTCTCTGCCCTGGTAGAAAAAAGTTTCACTTTGTATCACAAAGACAGGCGTGGTACACAACGTGTACTAAAAATTACAAAGACAGATTATGTTCAACGTGAAAGCTCACCGTGCTTGTTATCGTCGCGACTCCATTCTACGTTTTCACGAGCGAACGTTCCACCACAGAGGGGAATACTTTTGAACGGTTAAACTCGTCACCCTTTTAGAACTCCAACAGCCCTATCGTCCACTTTCTCGAGTCAATGAGGTATAAAAACGATGCGTCGAGTGGCGGAAAGCCGAGAGAGACTGGCAACGGCAGCGACAAACGATCCGATAATGACGGATACATTCGTCCGTTCGCTTCGCTTACTAGCAAATAGCCGAGCGATTCGAGGGGAAGGGGTGACAGCAAAGCCACCGTTCGGAACGGGTGGAGAGTTTGGGAACGGGAGAAACAGGAAACGGTGAGAACTGAACCGAACGATTACCAAGCATTAGTTACGGTGCAGCGTAACGTAGTCTCTGGGCGCAGCAGTTTGGAAAGCCGTAATTGCAAGACAACTCCTGGCCCTTCGCCCTGACGGGGGCGGATTAGTGGCAACGAGTGCTTACATCGTGGGTGCGACATCGTGGAACTGTCGTCCAGTCAGCTGGACGAACACGCGGCCCATCGTCCACGTGATGTACGATGCAGTTTCGCGGCTGATGAACGTTCGCCGGTTGAATGATGCGAAAAAGAACGAATACCGGAATGACCGTGCTCTTTAGGACCTGAAGCTACTTTTGGTTTCTCGCGACGGTAGAATTACATTGAAGTCGAAGTTACAGTACCTACATACATTGTATCGAGGCGTGTTTACAAAAAAAAAGCCGGGTAGGGAAGAAAGCGGAAGCTGAGGAACGCTTGCCGCGAGACGAGCGAGTTTCCGGATCCCACTATAAATCTATAACGTTCTTACGTTGACACACGTATCATGAATTATTCCGGTGTTCTGGTTGCTCGAATTATTCATAAGAAAACAAATGTTGCTCGGTTGCGGTCGGTTCTATCCGGAAGCAAGACGTTGACTAGCGTCACGCTACGAAAAAGAATCTATGTATCTACGCGCGTCGCTCTGCTTCGCCGTACATCGACGATGCTTTAATTCGAACAGAACGTCCCCACGGACGTTTCGGAAACTCCGAACGCGTTCTAATCCATAATCCATTACCTTTCTTTCAGAAAGGAATCTGCTACTCGGGAGCTGATCTCAATTTTAAATTTCGCTCGGCCAAGATTTTCTTGTACTTTAATGCAACGTGAAAATCCAACGCAAGAGAAATAATTTCGCGAAATAAACTACGTCAACAGCTACGTCGCAGGATAACGCATTGGCAAGAATTGGGGACGAGAAAAGACACAGTTCAAGGCTGTCTGACCTCTGTATAAAGGGTATCTGTTAAAATCATTCAGCGATATTATCGTAGCTTCGACGCTCTCGAATTGCAAATCAGCCTCCAAATAGTTCTGCAGTAGATCGGCTTCTCGTTATCGTGTCCCGTGGTGGGTCTAGCGAGAGTAGTAGTGATCTAATTCCCTACCTTCAGGGCTGAGCCAATTAATAAATTTGTACCGGTCGGCTGGCCACAGAACAGGCCTCTGTCTCCGCTTCTGCTTCAAGAGGTATCCATTGTTGTCGAGACAATGCCCGGCTACTTGCTAGTTAGACTACCTAACTGTCCGCGGTAACGATCGAGCGCGATGTCAGATTAATTAGATTTCAAAGGGAACGCGTCCGACTCTGTTTAATCAGCCGTGCTTCGAGTACCAGTCGGGAAACATTCTCGACGATGGTCCAAGTCGTAGCTTGGGATTCGTCGAAAAATGTCGTTCGAGAACGACAACGAGCAAACCACCAGAGGGCATCGCCTCTCGACGGATCGAACATCCCGTGAAATTTCTCCGAGAATTCGTAAGATCGTTAGGATAGGTTCCTGGTTGGCGATTCGTTATTAATCATTTGTGTCTCGACTGTTCCGGGACGTAATTTCGCAGATACTAGGAAGGAAAGCGTAATGGATTTAGGAAGGCTGGTCTCAAAGGTCTATTTCCAGAAAGCAACTATCGTACACTGAACGACAGATTGACGTTTCAAAATCTAGAAATAAAGTTATTTTCAGTAAAGATAGATTCCTTAATGACAGACTGATCGTCTACAGTGCGTCTGGTTTCTTTTTCTTAAGATTTTTGCTAATGAAAATACAGTATTTCATAATAGTAGTTATTCTGTATTAATCACATGTTAACAACGATAAGAATCAAACTGTACGACATTTCTTAAACAATGAACCCAATTTTCATTGTTTCTCTCTAGGTGAGCTCCTTTCGTAATACAATTTTCATCTAGTGAACTGCCTAGATGTATTTTTTAATAATTGAAACCAATACAAACATTAATAAAAACTATCCGATACCAGAAGAAAAATATTTTTCCAAAACCCAGTCTACTGTTTATAAAAAGAACGCAAAATAGCTGAAAAAATATTGAAATCGCGTAATAACACGACTCGAATATCGTTTGCTCTCGAAAATTTGATAAATATCCTACCGAGGATCTATTTCATACCTTGGATAGATACAATATCTATCCAGGCATCGGTTTCATAGATCAAATTCAACTCAACAATCGATCGAGTTTTATTCATGTACACGTGTATTTGGAACGTGTCAAAGCCCGCGTTCTTTTTGTTTCATCCCTTCCCCCGCTTCGTCGTTCCAACAGTTCCATCGCATTTCAGTTTTTGAAAATATAACTAATGCCCGACGCTAGATGCCCTCCGGAGCTGGCAGAACTGCCTCCAAACGACAAAAAGCCAGAATCTAATTTGCATTCGATTTCATTCAGCGGGAGTTTCGAGAGAAATTCAGAAATTCTAGCAAAAGTGTCAGCAAACATTCACCGCGCGGGCGTGTATGACGCGGGGAAAGGCAACTAGCCGCGCATAGCTAGTTCAGTTTCTCGTCGGGGCTTTCTATTTTCACAGTCCATTATCCCCGCGCGTCGAAAAACGGGCGACTGTAAGAACGAGGACGAAGGGAACGCGCGATCTGGCGACACGGTTCGCGGTTCGACTACTACTACAGAATCTCGCAAACTCGCAGTCGCATTCCGACCGATGTTTCCGACGACACGTCCACGGGCAATATCGATTATCGGATGTTGGGGGTGATTAAACGCATCTGCGAGGCGCATCAGTTCGGGGTTCGCCACTAAACGATCCTACCTGTTTGTAAACGACGAGGATAAATCGTTCTTGAAGTTTTCTTTTCTACGTTCTTCTTTCGTTCGTCATTTCTGCAATTACTGAAATTACCATCGTTAATTGGAGAACGACGCTGATTACTCGTGTTCAGAATGTATTCGGAAGGAAGTGTGATTTCTATCGATCGATTTTGACGCTTTCACGTCTCGGTCTGTGTCGGAGAAAGATCCGGGTCAGCAAACGTTGCGAGTCGCGCACGTGTCAATCCACATCCTCGAGTCATTAGCCACGGGATTCATTAGCTCATGCTCGTTCTTGTGTTGTTGAATTGATTTTCCGATCGTCGATTGCTCGGAAATGTGCAACAATTATCACTGGACTATTTTTAATTTTATTCAGCACTACTGCAACGTTCAATAATTCTCTATCGAGGTTCTGTCTTCAATTTAAAACGTAAAAATCCGCAGTTCTATCAATCACCATCTTCCAGTGATTTGAAAATTATATTGAAAATTTAAGATTGACGAACACACTGTACAGGCGCTTTGTGAATTAGGCGATTCAATTACAGCGATCGTGAAAAATTGCAGGTCTTAATATTTAGAGCTTACGAGGGATCACGGCTATCCTTCTCGACGAGCGGCCGACTATCTTCTTTTATAACTTGCCTGTCGTTAGCTCCCTCTGCAATTTATTTTTGCCCTTCACGGCCGGATGATCTTCCTCGCGCGTCCGACTCATGTTTAAACATGCCAGAATAGATCTCGTTCGTAAATTAAATTTCCTTCAGACTCCGGGGCGGAGGGGGTGGACAGTTCCTTCACTTTGTGCTTCACATTTACGTTCCGCTGTCTCGGTCTGGCTGCCTCGTAAAAGTATGTCTTATCTCGCCAAGGGTAAGTACCACGTTTGAGTGTCGAGTTATACGAGAGATCGTATTTGAAAATGCTACCATAAGATCGAGAGCCTCGAATAAAATTTTTACATCGTACAGCCCATCGCGTTGGCCCAACTTCATTGTTTCGAATTTAACCGTGTACCGTGCGATGAAAGTCTGGAAGTCCTGCGAAAGAAGAGTTCACCCGGTACGAATTGATTCGAAGAGGAAGCCACACGTTCGTTTAAAGAAACGTAATCGGCTATCGTACAGCCGTGAATATTATCAGCTTACGTCAAGGGGCAAGGATCAATTATATCGAATTACAGCAAATAAAGATTCCACGGATAGCGGAGATATGACGACACCGGTGAGCAATCACGAGGAACTCGTCGATCGTCACAACTAAAGCAGCGCTCGATTCGCCGCAAAAATCTTTCCCTTCAGCGAGCAACGAAATTCCAGGATCTCGTGACGCGTAAATTACGCGAAACGGGGCAACAAGATTCCGTTTATCGGTGAAAATTCCGCGGGATGTGACCGCGTAGGCGTTTCTTCGCGCTCGTCCAGATTCCTGCGGTTCTTTCCACGGGTAATTAATACGCTGGAAATCGCCCATATGGCGAACGACGGAGCAGCCTGGGCAGGCGACAAAAAACTGGTAGACAAAAAGGAACGGGACGAAAGAACGCGACGCGGCAATTCCGGAGACACGGTCGTCGTCTATCTATAATGAAATCTCCAGCAATATTTTCATCGCGGTGACTCTGGCCAGCACTGTGGTGATGCTAGGAACCAAGCTAATGTTCCACCAGCTGTAATCCCGTCGCTCGGTAAACTTTGAATTTCATCGGAACGCCTTTTGCCAACCACTCCTTCCCCACCTCGATCCACCTCGAATTTTCATTCTACGCGATGAGAATATTTTTTCTATTTTTTCCTTGAAAATTCGCGCGATTTCTTGGAGATTTCTTCGATGTTAACAGCTCGAAAAGTCTACGAGGAAAGGAACAAATTCGTCGTTTGCATCTTGGTAAATTTAATTTTCGTGGAGCACTCCTGTCTCCTAATATTGTAAGAAACAACGTCGTCGATATATTTAATGGAAGTCTTTTCAATTTGTTTGCATCGAGACAGAAAGGCTCGTTGTCATCTACTCGCATCTAAGGATCGGATCGATACGGGTCACCAGAGAGAGAAAGTGATGCTTTTCTTTAGCTCGTTACCAAAACCGGCTTACACTTCCCGGCGTCTAAGTCACTAGGAAGCTCGCTTCCGTTTCTGTTCCGTTTCTGTTCCGTTTTCTTTGCCGGCCGCTCGTTACAGTTTTCTATTTCGTCGCCTACGTCGAATCGAAATCCTCGTGCTTCGTTCTATTTCCACTTTGGTAGTGAATACAGGAATCGAATGAAACGTTGCTGCCACTCTTCCAGTCCGTTGCTACACGCAAATCCTTTTTCTCTGGGGTTACGTACATTTCCTCCTGCGACATTAGTTTCCTCGCGAGATTTTCTGACACTTCCAGAAAACTACAAAAAATGATTCCGACGCGAAAGTCACATTTTTTAAAAAAAGTAAACAGATGTATCGTCGAAAGTGGAGTTACATGTAACGGTACAGAACGAAATGATGAAAGAGTTTGTAGCAACGATGCTTTGATTAAATTAATTCAGATGTTGAATTACAGGAGAAAGTTATATCGTATAAAAAAAGCACCAATTTCGTTTCACTGAATTCTCATCTCGTTGTGTAAGTAATTGTCAGATGATGATTCTAACGAATTTTTTTCACTAATAGTACCAATCAAACTGAAAGTGCAATTAACCGAATGGAGAATGCAAATGAACTCACGTTGGACTCGTATGCAAACAAAATTAAATTAAGAAGCATCCACTATTTTTGTTAATCGACTTGATTACTTCCCTGAAAACGATTCTCTCAGATCTCCGAGTCGACCACGCTTTTCACTCCTCGAAATTTTCTTCCAAAACTCAGCCACGGCGCATTCGTTTCAGAACTATTTTACAGCCGACGAAAAAGCTCGACGTAGCTGGCCAGGCGGATTCAAAGGAAGAAGTGGTGCGCAATTTCATTTGATTATATTGCACGAACGGTGGCGGGTGAGCTTTCAACGAATCGGTGCTGGAGACGGAATTACTTGGCGAGTGGTTGACAGTCGGTCAACCGCCATTCTCCCGCAGTGTTACCTTTCGTGCTACTTACACCTTCTGTCTTACATTTCGGCTCACCTCCGCTCCCCTCTTAAATTGAATCACGCGCTGCGAGATTTTCATTTATTTTCTTAAAGCTTTGGAGATCGCTGCTCTGCTATTGCTAGTGTATTTCAGCGTCCAGCACAAAGAGTCTACGTTAGAGGTAGCGGCAGCAGCTGTTTCTGAAGCCAGACACCTTCTTTCAGTTGCTTCTATCTCGCCATCAGCGTATCTTGAGAGACGGTCGACAGGGTGATTCATCTTCTGGGAGGGGATTATTGTGGGGCTGGCTGTAGCCGAAAGCTGCTCGTGGCTCGTCTTCTCGTGTCAGCTTTGCTCGCTTCTTCTTCTCCTTCTTCGTGATCGTGCTGCTGGTAGTCGTCTTATTCTTCTTCTTCTTCTTCTTCTTCTTCTTCTTCTTCTTCTTCTTCTTCTCCTTCTTTCTGCTACGTCCTTCGTTATACTGATCCCATGCTAGCAGCCCGATGACCGCGACCCACCTTTCCGGAACACATCCCCCAGGATTTCTCTCGTTAAACCAGGACCGTTCGACGTCCGGAACGTCGACTTCGTTTCCCGTGATTCCCTGTGAAACCGGTGCACTTGGAATAGTTCTAATCCCGGTAATCGCTATTTTGTTTTAGTAGCCCTTTGAAATTATTAAATGGCAAGCTAAGAATTTCGGAATTTGGGGAATTTGTTCTTCAAAGATATACGCTTTAATAATAGAAATACAATGTACGAATACGTGCGAATTTATTAAACGCGTTAAATGTTAATAATATCGTACCAATAACACGTTGTATATGAAAATGCAGGGAACATTTCGAAATCGTTCACAAAGTAAAATATTTCATTTAATAACTCTTATCAAGAATTATATCCGGCGACTAATGACAAATTTCGAATAAGCTAAATAGGATGGGATTTAAAATTTTTCGACGTCGAAAGCACGTACTATATATTCATTTTTAATATAATATAAATGAATATAAATGAACTTCATATATGAAGCACCATGGAAACCTGTATTTCGTATAAGTTTCGCTCAGCGCTTTAATTTACATCTCTATGCTGTTCCTGGAAAACGAATTGTGATAAAAGAGAAAAGATAGCGGCAACAGCGAGAGAAGCATCGTTACCTTCTCTCACCGGCTGGCAATTGCCGCTTATCGATCCGGCGCAGATATAGATGACACGTTTAATTAAAATACGACGGGTACAGGTGTTCGCAGATGACCAAGAACTAACTAGTAAGTTCAGAATCTCTCGGGAGGACTGTGCGCCGAGATGTCGATCGGAAGTTGAACCAACCGGCGCGTCTCTACGTTTCAACAATTCGACCGCAGGAACAACCGTTGGGATGAGTTTAAGAAACTGACACCGACACGTGATCTGTTGTCTGCCAGTTTCGCGAAATAATCCGACGTCGAGTATCGAACAAGTCCTCGACAGCTCTCTGCTTCTGTCTGGAAATTGGTAGCTTTGTTATGAATATTGTAATACAATATAGGCAATACACAATACATATTTCCTTTTCTTATGAACATCGTGTAGGTAATGCATAATTCCCTTTAATTCGCTTTAACCCATGATTTTTCCAACTTAATTTCTCTCTAAAGTCAAATTGATAAATAGTCAAGTATATAACTGTAAAGTAATGCGATACTTTGAAAGAAAAATGTGTCAAATCGACACAAGCGGTGGATGAGAGTTAATATAATATACGTAACGAATACTTTATACGTAACGAATTGTATAACCTTCTTAGAAATTTATTTTTTAGAAAGAAGGCGATCCTTTCCTCTCGGCAAAGACGGTGGATTTTGATAAAGAAATTCCACGAGACCGGTAGTTTTTTCGCAGACAACAGCAGACAGAAACTCGCTGAAAGGATAGATAGGATGTACGGCCCAAATGCCATCACAACCGTTATAACTTTAACCGAAGCGGCAGTCACACTAGCTGGTGTGCGATCGTTCGTGCATCCACCGTCGCGCCGGTATATCTTCGTCCGAAAGACACACGCATGCCATTCAGCGGGTCTTCTATATTAGACGGGATTCTTCGACTTTTGCTAGACACGAAGCGCCAGGAAACGAAATAGAACGTCATCGAAGGCTTTTTCGAATATATACTGTGCACGTAGTGAGAGGCAACAACCTTTTAAGAAGTTTGAATCAAGGGATGAAACGTTGGTCGGGATGTAAACTAAGGATGATGGTACGTAAATCCATTCGGGGCGTTTTGTTGTACCAAAGAGAGGTTTACGAAGAATATTTAAAATTACTTGGAAGTTGTAATTGTTTTAAATTCCTAGTTAAAATCGTGGAAGTTAAGTGTTCTCCGGTCTTGTGCTTGAGCACAAGGAGGAAGTTTAGTTTGATAACTTAAGAGACAACCGTGAGCCTTGGAAACTTGGTAGACTACGCCAACTACGTCCTCTTTGTGTTATGTTTCGTGCGGACGAAAAACCAACATGCAAGAAAAACAATCAGAAATTGAAATCTCTCTCGGATTTCTGAAATTTTCACCGGATGCCAGTTTGACAAAATCACCGGAGGGAGAAAGACGACGTGGTTGCGGTTCCTTCATCGACATCCGTTTGCTTTTGTTGCGTGTATCTCTTTGAAATTTGGTAAATTCACGCGTCGTGATCGCGCTAAACATTGCCGCGTTGAATGAGGAAACGTTTAAACTGCCTGGGTTCACCCTTCGGCGTGGAAAACCAGTCGTAACTCCAGCCGACACAGGAATTCGTGATAAGGAACAGCATTTGAAGGAACTTCAATGGAAAACTCCAACAAACTTTCATTCATTGAACTTTTCCGACTAATAAAACTTTCTACTTTAATTTTCCGGGGAGCGGCTGATAATTCTTTGTATCGAAGAGTACTCGACGCTTCAAATTTCCTATAAAAATTTGCTCGCGAGCAATACCTTGCTTTTAAATATCGTTATCGAGCTAACGTAACGTAGATTCTTGGAATAACTTCCATCCTAAAATTTCGAATTTGCTCAAAAATTCAATAAACCATGATTCCTAAGGAGCGTCGAAGCACGTTAAACTATCGATCTCAATTGAGCAAGCTTAATTAAATCCGCTTTTCAGCACTTATACCTTTAGTTTCTTTAATCAGCAAAGCATAGATATTTGCAGAATTTACAATTTTACAAGGAAATCGATCGAACTTTGTTTGAAGAACTTCGACCTGCGAGTACCTCGCACAAGTGTCCCTAGATATACGACAAAGTTACCAAAAAGTATCCTTTCGTTGGTAGAACTGAATCGATACCAGGTGTCTCTTCTCCGGCGGAGTCTGCGCGGCGCGATTCGACCAGCTTTACCGGTGTTTCGCCATTCAAGACTGGATTTTGCATTTCTCCCTGAATATTTCATCTCGTTACAAAAGTGACGCTTCGGATTCTACCAAACCGCCTTTCCTAGAACTGGACCAAACAGAAAGAAAATAAATGAAAGATTGCTTCCGCCACCCTCGTTCAATCGTCAATCGCGTGAGATTTCGACGAAACGCGAAATAAACAGAAGGAGCGAATACGCGTAAAGTTCCAGTGATAACTATTTCGACTGTGTTGCATGCTAAACTAACCCATTCCAAACGCAACTTCCTGGGAGTAAAAGAGAAGATCGGGAAATGGAACGATGGAACATCCTCAATAATATACGCGAGAAGTTGGTGCGAGGCAAAATGAGAAAAGATCGTTCAAAATCAATGGCTGCGAAAAACGAGGGAGAAACGTGGATTGAAAGAACCGCTGGAAGGAAGGGTGGTTGTTCGGTCGGTAGGTGGGAGTTACAGGAATCGACCGTGGCGCGCTTCGACTCGCCGGGGAGACGGTGAGGTCTCTGGCGTCGCGGTGCGCGAGCGCTCGCTAGCCCTCTCATTCCCGTACCGTAGTTCGTCTCGCGAGCTTCGAGGCGACGTTACGTGTTGTGTATTCGCGTTACCTGGCTCGTTGTTTCCGCGGCCCGTGTGTGTCTCTCGGTGCGTCGCCAGTGCTCGTATATTCCTCGTCTCGCGCGTATATTCGTGCCGCTTCTCGAAAATATCCCTTCGCGTATCGCCGCGGTGACTGGTCGCGACACGTCGCGCGCACGTATCGGAGCGTACGTAACGGAACGATGCACGGATCTCCGCAACGAGATGACGTTTGATCCGCTCGAGGCTGTCGTTCAAGCCGGAAACGGTGTTCTCTCTGGCAACGGAGGCTGGATCGAGCGACAGAGTTACTTGTGCGAACAGTGAACCGAACGATCCGACAACGTGACGCGCTCGTTGCACATATGCTCTATCCCGGTGATTGTGTGTCTCGCTTGTTCGTCGTCAGTGTCGTGTGTTGATCCTCGTGAGGCTGTGATTCGCGTAACGGGGACCGAGAAACAGTGTCGTGGCAAAGCAAGGAGCTTTTTTCAAACGAATCGACGTTTCGGTATCGTATTCGGGCCGAGCGTCAGTCAGAGACGAAAACGGATCTACCGTCTCGACAGTCTCGTGGGTCGCGTGATTCGTGCGACCGTAGTCCGACCGTTACTTGTGTGTATATGTGTTGTACAGTGCAGACACCGGCGGAGCTAGTATCGTGAGCAGCCGAAGGTGAGTCTGAGAGTAACAAATGTTTTACTTACATTTTTTCACACGATCGCGGACTCGGCGACTTGAATCGCTGAAAGTCCAAGGTTAATTGGCAGAAACGCCCGATCGTTCGCACCGATATTCGGGACCTGACGCCTTGATACGCGGCGAGGCTCGGGCGGCAAGAACGCTTTGGAATTGATCGTTTGCCCCGCGGTTCTCTCTAATGCAATCGGACTGTTGACAGTGATGGATTCGGCCTCGGAGACTCATTCGCGTTCAAGTTTCGGCGCGTCTGCGTGAAACTGATTTCGCTCGGCCGCCCGAGAGATTCGAGAATTATGCCTACACGCCGCACAGTACAGTAGCAGCAATTTTTGCGTTTTTCATTCGTTCGTTCTTGCCACTCTACCTTCGTCTCTGTCTATTTCTGTTTTTTCCACCGTAGGGAAGAGGCTGTTTAGGAATTTTTCCAATTGTTTCCACGTACGCGCGACATGCCTCAATAATACGACGCAATAATCAGAGTATTTCACCGTACACAATATTTCACCGCACGCTCGATCAATTAATCATTTTTTACACGTGTTTTTGCACACGAGTGATCGGCCGAGAATCATATTTCACCGGTTTTCGATGTGACGGTGCATTATATCTCCTAATATTTCCATTTATCATCGGTCCTACCGTGCGATCGCGATCCCGCGCCAGCTCCATTCCAGATCTCATCCCCTTCGGCGTCGTATTTTCGACCTGGCGCAGTCGAAAATAAATTTCGCACGGTTTGCGAAGCCGTGGCATCGCGGCGGGGATGTTTATTTATCGAGCTATTATGCGGTATTTAAATGGAAAGGGGAAGAAGGCGAGCTTTCGTAATTCCGTCGGAAAATGTATCGACACTCGATTCCTTCCCCCACCCTACTTCTCCCTTCACCACCACCACCACCACCTCCCACCCTCCCTTTCCGCCCCGCCGTTCCCTCACGCTGTATAGACGTGCGAGTTCGTAGGCGGTTCCGGTTGCACGCGCGACAATGTATTAGCCCCGGGTTCCATCAATAATTTGCATAAACCGGCGGGGAAATTTACGTGTTACGCGCGGCAGAGGCGGCGGCAGAGGCGGCGGCGGTGGCGCGATGTTCCTCGCGAACTCGAAAGTGGATTACAAGTTACGGCCGGCCGATTTATGCGGCCATTACACGCCTGTAAGGTCTTAATTACTCGCGGCGGGAACTTTTCGACGTGAAGAATTTCGACGTCGCTCTACTCGGCGAAGCGAGAAGAAAGAAAGTAGCGAGGCACCGGTGATACTCGGTGAACGCGACGAGCCAGTCGGTCGATGATCGAACACGATAATTAATTGTCGCGCAGTTGTCAGTTGCAGAAATTGTTGCTGACAACACTTTCGCGCCAGCGGTCAACCTTTCTATTTACGTTGTATTATGCACGCGTGGTTTCCGGCGCACTGGTCGCATTAGGAAATTTTGTTGGAACTGGATTTGAATAAATACAATTACACGCAAGAGGCGGTTCGATTGTTTTTGCCCGAGATTCCTTGTACAGTCGAGACGCGAAATTGGAGTCGAATTCGCAGTGCGGTATCGTTTGCCGAAATTAGGCGTTCGATCGCGCGAACAATTACGGAACAGGATTCGACATTCTTTGCCTTGAAATTTAGGCGTGGACAAAGTTTGTTCGATTTAATTTGCACCGGCGATTCGCGGTTCATTGTTTGCGAGGTGCTTTAATTCGTGATCGATATCGCTAGGAAGCTAATAAATGTTCAGTGTTTAATGTTTCATTCATTAGTCCACGATCGAGTTACCAAATGTATTGCTTATCTGTTTACTGTTCGTCCCATTAGCACGTAAAACGTTGAAATTAAAAGTGGGCTACGTCGAGTGACCCGATGGAAGGTCGGCGTTACAAATATACGCGAAATTTTTGCCAACAACTTGTCAGCGCACAACGATTTATCCGTTTCGGGACGCTGGCGTACGAAAATCTGAGACACAAACGTGTCGACTGTTGTGCACAGTTTAAGAATCTCTCGAATTTATCGCAGAAGGCGTTGCTTTGAAAACGCGAATTACGTGCACACAAATCCGACGCACGCCGAATCTTTTTATTTGGTTAAACCAAATACTCGATCGACGAGATACGAACGCGTTATCGACAAATATGCTCGATATTTTTCACGGTTGCCTATGTTTGCGCAAACTGACGGAGCTACATTCGCAACAAACTCGACCCGAAGCACCCGGTTCGAAACACGAAATCTATCAATTTGCATAATATGTGATTTGATATTTAAAACGCGCGGTTAATATCTCGTGTATGTTAAAGAGGTTCCAAAAAATGAAACGACCCAAAATAGATTCCAAAATAGAGTATCCGTATAATTACACTTGGGATTATTTTATCGCGGTGATTCAAAATTTAATGCGTTTAATTTATCTATTTTTTTTTATATAGTTAATTGGAACTTGATAAACGCAAAGTTACCGACAGTTAGCAACAAAATCTCCACATCAAAAATCTCGTTAAATCGCACAGAAAGTTGATTGCTGTTAGATTCGATTCGTTTGGTGGAAAATTCGCAAAGCTATAATACGCGATAATACGAAAAACCAGCGAAACCGTCAAATATCAATTTGGATAAACATCGACACGATCTATCGGGGTTGGGAGTGTTTCCCGCTGATGTATTTCGGCCGTTCGTTGTCGGAATTGGGTATTGATACGGACGCAATATATCCTTGGGAGGGTTGCGCGCGTTAGCCCGGAAAGTTAAGTCTCGCGTTCGCTACTGTCTGGCATTAGATCAAACAAAAGGGGCGTTGAATGAATATCGGGGAGCAGGCGGCAATGAAAGGAACCAGTTGCCTGAAGTATGATTATGTCGCGAGAAGCAATCCGTTCTGAGTGAACGAAGTCGCGGAGGCAGTCGTCAAAGAAAGAGGTTAGAGAGTGCCAAGTCAAAGAGGCAGTTCGTCTTTCAGCCGTGTCGTTGAGACGCGTGCACGTGTCTCGATTCGAGGAGACGAAGGAACTCGAGTTGCTCGAGTCATCGTCGGAGAAACGCGTTTCATCAAAACTTGCGGTTTGTATGTGTACTCCGCCGCTTCGTAGCGAGCTTCATTCAGCCGGTAGTTTGGAAGACTCGAGGATCTTGGAATTTAAGTGAACAATGGAGTATAAATGGAATTTTGCGAATGGGATAACGAGCGTCAAGTGCAAAACCGGTTTGGCGAAATTTTCGTTGAATTTCGTTAAAAGTTCGATTGGCCGGCTGCGGATATCCGGCGATCAAAGTTCCGCGATAATTAAGCACGTAATTAGCAATAACATTTCCGGGAACTTGCGTGAAAGGGTCCTCGATGTTTCGGTAATCGGAGCAGAAAGAAGAATCTTCAGAAGTTGCGGTGGCAGGAAATGCAATTAGAGTTCTCCGAGTGGATAATACGCCGCAATTAGAACTTTCAGCTAACTGTGATATTCGGTCACGAAGCACTCGATGACTACGCCGCTTCAAATCTTCGACAACTGTGCGCGTTTATCGGCGGATAAGGCCGCTAGACCACCGAGTAAAAATTGATCTAAAATTGATAAAACCTCCCTTGGTCAGAATACTTCGACCAATCTATCAAGATGTCAGTTAATCCCTTCGTCAAGTACTGCGTTCCCTCGTTTTTCATCATCTCGTGTCGTGCTTCTTCAAGGAGAGCGTCACGTAAATTGCATCGCATATACGCGTGAGAGCCCCTCTACTCGAAAATTTCTTGTTCCATCGATGTCTCGCCGGTAGACATTGAAATCCGCCCTTCTACGTTGGCTGTTTTCTAAAGTTTAACATATACCCGGGAATATTGCGGCACTTTTCCAACGAGATCCCTCCCGGCAGAAGAGGCGTGTGCATTCGAGGCACGTAATCCATGCTTCGCCGTGTGTCGTCGAAGATAAATGAGCCGTTCTCTATACCTAGACAGGAGAAATTTTGTTCTATCGACGAAATCGCCAGCTCATTGGCCTCGATTCGCGCCGCCATTTGTGACGATTAAACGGACAGGTCCGACGTGATCGTCATCGCGCGGTTGCGAAAGGTAAATGAACGAAGAACATGGAGTACTACTGTGAAATTTTGCCGAAACTCGCCTCAAATCGTGGATCGTGAAACCTCGTCGTATCGGGCACTTAAATTCAAATCGATGAAACGATTTCTCTTCAATGTTCAAACTGGCGAGTTCGATTCGAATTGAACTCGACCGAGTTCCACCGGTGTGGAACCAGTCGGCGCCAGACAAAGAGTCGAGTACAATCGGTAATTTTTCACCTTTCCGCGACCACTATCAAATCGGAATGAAAATTTATGACTTCGTCGTTGCTTTCGCGGCCACGGTAAAATTTTTACGACACGGGCCATTCCCCTGTCCCTCTGTTTTTCTATTTTTCTCGCCGTATCTGTCGCTATCTCGTCTCCCGCTTTCCGCCTGGCCAGAGATTATTTTCACCATTCCAACGGTCGTAACTCGCCGACAACCGGTTAGTGGAAGATTGTTCTCGTGATTTCCACTTGCACGGTCCCTCGATCGTGAAATCCATTCTGGTTAATAGACGACAATGCCCGGAAACGAATACAGCGTTTACAAAAATGCCTCTGTATCGCTGAAACGTAAATGAAATAACAGATCGAAACGACGATTCTTTACGACGATCGTATCGCGTTCTATTTATACACGCTGCGCACGGAATGTTAAAAATTTGGTAGTTTATCTGGCAATTTGATTAAAAGCTTCCCTGGAGAATTACAACTCTCCAATGACCCATTCGTTGGGTCTGGCGACAAACGTCGAAAAACATTCGATCTCCGAATTTTCGCGCAACAATCACGGTAAATCAATTCTAGAAACGGGGAACGGGGGGGGGATGGGAGAGAAAGGGAGAATAGACACGCGACGATGGGTTTTGCCACGGTGTTTTGCCAAGTTCGATCGGGCAGAAATCGTCGGTGCTTTCAGCGGTCGTGTTCGCGATATGTTGCTTAAACGGCGATCCCAAAGTTCGATCGTAAAACGAAACATTTTTCACTGGGGAAGGAAGAGAGAAAGGGGGACGGTGCCCGTGTCACTTCGTGCATTTCGCGTTTGGCCAGTTGCCATGCTAGCTGGAAATCACGAATAGAACTATCGCGTGTCGCGACCGATGGAAATTAAATCGTAAAATTTTCGACTCTGAGTCGATTCGGTAGCCTTTGTGTTTCGATCGTGGATCTCTCGGATAACCGTGGATAGCCGGGAACAGTTTCGAGGTTTTCCTCCGCGATAAAGTTTCCCCGAGCGCGGGTCATCGTGCTCCGGCAGCGAAGTGTTTCCTCTCGAAGCAGCACCGACTTTTTCTATAAATCAGCGGTCTCGTCTTCCACGGAGACCCCGGAAACGGAATGGAACGTTTAACCCGGTGCATCTTGGTTCTGCGACGAGACGTTTCACAAATTTTTCCAGTGAATAGATGAACTCTACGGAGCTCTCAAAGGGAAAGGAGAGAGTTTGACGTTTACAATTTTCTTGGTTGCCATTCCAGCGCCTATCTTCTAGTGATACTTCAAGAGTACTCGCAGATTGGTAAATATCGAGCACCCTCGAAGTTTCGTGAACTCTCGTATAAATTTCACGTTGTGAACGAACAAAGGCGATTCTGACAGGGTCTGGTTGCGATTTCCGAAACGAATTTTGCCATTGAAACATCGAGTTGAATTCCACGAGCTAGAAAAAGAGACGTCAATTAATGTGGCTCTTCCCTTTATGCGCGATAGAGCAGGTCTAGAGAAAGTCTTTGTTCCGTCGGACGACAGAGTTTGCGTTTGCAAACATGGCCCTTTGATATCTTCGATTCGATAGAAAGATCGACAGAGTTGATTCGTTTCACTAGCATGTCGAACGTTTGGAAAAAAAAAAAAACTGGGTGAAGGATAATTACACGTGGTTGTTTGAAGAGAAAATGATCTCACCGTGTTAATGGAAATCATCGAGCGCCTATTACCGAAGAGCGTAGCTGTGCAGCGTAGGACGGGCACGGATGGTGAAAGTAGACGAGCGAGATGTATGGCTTGAATGAAAGATCACCAGGAACGTTTTCGAATCGCCTTTGATGGAGGAATTAACTGGGAATTGGTCTCTCAGGCGGCATCGATCGGCCAGCTCCTTTCGCTTTTGGCAAGTGATCCGAGAAGTAAATTGCCTTAAGTGGGCGATAACGCTCTTCGCCGGCGAGGAGACTGACTCAGATACGGCATAGAATGTAAATACAACACATAGACGAGGAGAAAGGCGAAGAGAAGGCCTCGCGTATATAGATTTTCAGCTCGCGAGCAGTTCGATGAGTTGGGTGATGCCTTTGTGCTTGGCACAACCTGTGTGGTCTGCGTGCACACGAACACGCGGCCTGAAACACGTTGATGAGTTCTTCGCCGTGCAATAACACGTTCCTGCCCTACCACCGGCTTCTATCCCCCGTCCGACACTCGAGCTTCCACTTGTTCCTGCTGTTCCTGCTGTTCCTGCTGTTCCTGCCCTGGCCGCGAAATGTCTGCCACCGCATATATGCAGTAATGTCCAGGAGATACTCGACATATCTGCGTGACGTCTCGAGGGTGCAGATGTCGCATCAGGGCATTAGCATCGGTCTCAGGATACTCGGGTGATTTTCGAGAACATCTCGGAAATGTCCTCGATCCTATCTTCCACGAGCAGACAGAAACATATAGCAAACGAGAGAAAGGGCTGCGGTGGGGTGGGCAGAATGGCAGCGAAATAGAGAGTATTCTGATGCCGATGAATTCTGATGGACCGCGTGTTTGCGCAGTCATTGATATTTACCATGGAATTGTTTCCCCTGTGTCGTGATGTCAAGGATGGAAAGGATGCTGGTTCCGGCGTCCGCCAGAGGTACATACTCGAGTCTCAAGTCCGACCACCTTGATTCTTCACTACGGAGCACGAAATTCTGTGTGCAATTGTATTAATTCTTCATTCTGCAATCTGATCCATTCCGGATTGCTTGCGGATTCCGTTGCGCGGGTTCGCGACGATAAATCAACAGGGGAGGAAGTTGCGACGTCCGCTAATTTCTCGGCGAACCAATGCATCATCCGCGAAGAAAGAAAAGGCGGTCGGAGTTCCTTTGGATCGTGTCGCGTCATCGCGCAATTTTTCCAAGCCTTTGTGCTGCGGGGATTTCCGCGACAAAAGCAATAAATCCACCGTCTATCCGCCATGCGGAACTGACCTACGGCTGGCGTGTCGCGTCTGCGTACACGTAGTAAGCCCCTTTCTCACCAATCCCTGGGAACAGGCAACATTTTAGCACAATACGTCCGTCCTCGTCTTGAGTCGAGCAGCAATCTAGAGAACAGAAATTCTAATTCTCTCTCTGTGCGATTAAACCTGCGAATGAATTCGCAACAAACTCGTTGCAGTAACGTTTTCGCGGACAAATTTCGTCGACGAGAGGGGAAAATTCGCGAATCCTGGCTTCTGAAGGTACAAGTTGTCGATTGACGGTGGGCATTTCGAGTGTGGAAAACGACTAGGAGAAATTTTTCACGATCTTGGGCGCGAATCGATTAGATAAAAATAAATAAAATTATAGATGAAACTATGTGTTTCTACACTCGCCATCATTTTCCGGCCAAAAACTACCAACCGCGTACGTGAGAAATTCAGAAATTCTTCGGCGCATGGATAATTGCAGGGAAGTGAATCCTTTGAGGGGTTACGTGTTTCGCCACACAGAACATTGGCAGGTTACTGTCTTTGTATTTGATTAAAGGAAATGAATAAGTAGGGAACGCATTGGTGCGGAGTCGTGGCTACAGACTATCGCTACTCGAGCTTCCGAAATGCTCATTGTCGGTGCTTTGTGTTAATTACACGCAAGGAATGCTCGGATGCGCCAACTCCGGACATAATCTAACAGCCGTCACGCAGATGATTAACATTCCCCGCTAATTAGTGATACTGCTTGTCAATCAACGTAGCAATCTTTTGTGACGTACGAGGCATCGGTTTCCAACCGATAAAGACTCTCTACGTCATTGTTGTCTCGTACATATTCGAACAATATGAGTCAATTACGACGATATTTCACATCCTCCCCCTCACCGGGGATATCTCTGCGATATCAATGCAGCTTCTAATCGACTTCTCTGTATTCTCACCTTCGTTCGTCTTCTCTGTCATTCTCTGAACGAGCTTGGCTTCGTGTGCTCAACAAGCGTGCGTTCGTTGTTTAAAGCTGCGCACAAACTCATTCGCCAGTGGAATTAACGTTAATTGGATACGGATCGCGGAACGCTGTTTAACGTCGCTAAACGCTCACTGTCACGTACTCGTTTGAGATGTATTCGAGGGTGCCACGATCGCGAGATCGACTGCGTGAACGACGCGTGAATACTTTTGCATAATCCCCGCCGCGCCATCTGTCCTTTCACTTAGACCATCGAATATGTATGAGGGAATAACAGGGAAAATGAATTCGCTAATGTTTACGGGCTGTCCGCCATCGTTTCTGCCATCTCTCCTGATCACGTGCTCTGACGAATTACCATGTTCATCGGTGAACATTAGGGCCCGAATATCGTTACAGAGAAATTACTCGTATTGTTCGAAAGAAGAAGACGACCAGAGAGATATTCCAGGCAATCTACCTCCAAAATTCTAGCACTAGGCTATTTGTAACTAACTAGGCTCAGCCAAAGATTACAAAACGCTTTTCGCAAGGAAGATTTCGAGCATAGTGCCAAGGATTCTCACGACAAAAACGTTTCACCTCGGAGTGAACGGTATGAACGTAAGAGTAGTGTAGGGAACAGTTGTCAGAGATGCAGCGGTACGCTGCAACATCGTCGAGATAATTCCTTTATCAGCATTCTACCTGAAACGTCAAAACGGATCAACTTCTGTCGTTGGCAGCCTCATTCTCCGGCAAGTGCATACCATTTGCCAGAGATAGGATTTCACAGTTCTCCGTAGAATTGTTATAACAGTAAAATTAAAGCCCCAGTTGCGGTTCGCCCGAGCTGTGCGGGGTATGGCGTGATTTGCGGTCGAATAATGCATCCGACTCTCGATTCCTCGTGTATACCGCTTGCTACTTCATCGTGAGTTTAACTTCAAAGAAACTATCGATGAAAATATTATTATCCCGCAATTGCGTCATGTTTTTTTATAAACCGATGGACGTTTTATAACGTTATCGCATCTTCGAACGAGTGGTTCTATAAAAAAAAAAGGCAAACGTATGCTTTTTAATAGAAATTTCTTCTGCTATCTTTATCAGAAGGGATGCGTCATATGTTGTAAGATTACAGGCGGTGATCGATAGCCAGTGTGTCAATCGATCCCAGTTTCCTGCGTCGAGAGAGCATGATGAAAAATTGCACGTTCAAAGCGTGGGAGGTGGAGGGGGATTAAAACGGTGTTATTCAGTGACACATGCCCCTATGACCGGACTGAAGGGGTAATTCAGCAAACGGTAAAGTGGTTTGAAGACTACTCGATTTTCGGTTTTCTGAACGCGAAAACGCGTATAATGATCCATGAAACGAGCGGCGAATAATCTTACCGCAAACGAGAAACAGTTGGGCGAGGCGCGCACGCGCGCCATGGCGGACTCGTTTAAATTTAAATCGTCAGGTTTCCGGTGGCAGGCAGCCGGGATTCAACCATAATACGAAATACGCGGTGACGGTGAACCGCGATAAACAGGACGACCCCGAATTCCCCTGGGACGTAAAATCGAAACTTGAAACTATCGGGACCGGCGTCGAAAGTTGAACGCACGCGTAACACGATGTTGCGAGCCACGCAAAATTTGGATCTTTTCGCAGTTTCTTTTTTTTTTTTTTTTTGATGCACCGATCGGATGTGTCGGAATACAGCGTCGCAACTGGTTGAAGGAACGAAAGATGTGAAGGATGCGTGGAAAGGATTTTAGGTAGTTGAAAGAGAGAAGAAAGGCGAATGCGTTTCGTTTCGGAGTCACTGCCTAAGATTCCATCAGTGGAGTTGATGGCAGCGACTCCTTATCCCAGACGCTTGTTATTGTAACTATCCGCTAGGCTGGCCCTTATTCAACCACCCATGCTAGCGAGGTTCCGCACACACTGCTTGCTTAACGTCGGAGGAGATCGGGATTGCGGCTTGTGCTAGTCAAAACTCGTAGTTAAGGAATCATAGGACGCTACATATGGTTTTTCGCGCAGCTTGGCGAAATTATTAAACTATTTAAATTTCAAGCGCATAAATGTGCGCGCCATCGTTTCTATCGTATTCTGTCGGGCGAGCTTTCAGTTTTCGTTCATGTTTCTTTCTCCAAGAGCACGTTTCGCGCAAACGATTTTCTATGTGATTACACATGTATGCACATGTAAGATGTGGTACACGGATGCGTATGAAATGTGCGTGTATTTTTTTGCACACACGTATCCAGAAATAAACAAAAATATTGAGAAAGCCATCGTTCCGATAGTGTAGTTTACAGGGCAGCGTGATATCGTGTCGTTTTTATCGATGACTAGTTTTTTGTAGTTTCGGGCTCAAAGCCGAATTCAATAGGCAGTTCATATCTGTTTCTGGCACTCGTGCGGTTTTCTGGTATTATTGTTTCTGTCAGGTTTTCGTGGTCGATAGGAACACTTAGAGTGTCGTTTTTAATTCCACTCTCTGTTTCCCGAACAAAGGCCGAAGTTGGTTAAACGATCGAGTAATTGTGCGTTGCGGCGATGTGGATTTCGTATTTCTTTACTTTGCCCGCCATAATGTGGGAACATTCTAACGAGTATTTCAATTTACATTTGTAGCTGTCTGGTAAATTTCAACGCTGTGTTGTAGTCCATTATGTAATTTCTATTGAAGAGAAGAGAGCGATGTGCTCTTTAACCCTTTATATCTTGAGTGTGTTTAAAAGTACATGACAGTTTCTCATTATACTAAACAGATCACGTAAAATGAGCATTTATGGGTCGTTTATATGTTCTTATACTTTCTGATTGCAGTTGCAAGCCTGTCAGTATTTTACATTAAATTATTCTAAAATTTATCTTACTGCTCTCTGGGAGGCAAACACGTTTATCTCTGGAATATCTTAATCACTCCGTTGTAACATACAACACGGATATCATTAAAAAATGTTTAAACGATCGTTACTCTCGTACCTAATTGTCTCTGGAAACAATCGCCCAATGTTCAAGATTAAACAAACGATCCACGCGTACGCGAAACGAAAACTGTCCAGAAGATGACAGCATTGTTTCGGCATTCTATTCCGGTTCCGGAAAAAGTTCAACCTGTAGCTTCCCCTCTGTTTCTTTGACTTCTCCGAGGGAGAAACGGACCGATCCGTCAACTTTCCAACAGGCGATGATCACAGAGGCATGAAACCGTGACACTTGGTTCGGCAATTTTGCAAGGAGACCAACCGTCGACGGCGGCAAAGCATTCACACTAGAATTAGTGCGGACCGATGCGCGAGCTTTGCTTCAAATTTAGTAGCCCGTACAGAGAAGTCTCTGTAATTAGCTAGTTCGCTTTTTCCCTCCCCTTTTCCTCTCTCTTTCTATCCCACGCTTTGCCGCCACCGTCGCCGCGTCCACCTCCACCTCCACCTCCACCTCTTCCTCCTCTTTCTCTCTCGTCTGGTTGGTGGAGTCTGTTTGCCCGTGGCCCGAAAAACCTCGACAGGCTGACGTGTAAACGACATTAGGAGAGTTCACAGGCTGAGTTTCGTCGATGGCCCCGGCCAGCTAGAACACCCGTTTGATGCAAACTTTACGGAAGAGCGGATCTGCGGTCGGCTGCGCGGTGGCCAAGTCCGCTTACCGGGGGAATCATCAGGAGAGTTCGCATTTCTCGATCGTGTCTCCGCCTTAATCGCCAAAGCAATGATTAGTTAGGCATAAGTCCCTGGCTCGGCTCCGACCGTCTTGTTCTCTGACCAACGTTTACGTAACACGGTCCACGTAATCCTCGGAGTTTGTGCCCAGACCGCCGTTCCCATGCGAATAGAGAAGATGGAAATGTATGCTGCGTAAACGACGAGGCGCTAAGTTTGATTAATGCCGGGATGGAATAACAGAGATTTTAATCATACCTTGAGGAGTATTTAACCCTCGTGTTCGTCTTCCCTTCGTGTCCAACCGATACAATAGTAAAAAGTTAATCGTTAACGAGAAGATAAACAGCTTTCGTTTGTGCTCGATTTTATTTTCGCTGACACTACGATCATTTGTCCAATTGTTTGTTCAATTTGAAAAATTGTACGCGTAATTATCGAGGAGAAATTAGTACAAGGAAGGGACGATAGTTGACACACAAGAAATACCGTGATTGTCTATTTATCCAACGAAACAGTGGCACGTTGGTTACAAAAATGCTTAACGCAGAGTGGCATAATATGCTACAGTCGGTGCGGTGTATATTTGAAATTTGCGGTCCAAACAAAATTACAACTGGAGACAATTACAGTGCGCTCGACAACGCCTTGAGCATTTAGTTTCCGGATTAGCCGGCCGGTCGGCTGCAATTTAAACTCCATGGCAGATTCGTGATTGTTTGCCAACCGGATGTCACGCTGTAGCCGAGAGGTAAAAGTGAAAACGCCGTTTCCGAAAGTTCACAGCCCGTTTATGCGATACAATAGCACAGAGAGAGAGAGAGAGAGAAAGAGAGAGAGAGAGAGAGAGGGAGAGAGAGAGAGAGGCGACTCGCCGGGATTTGCATGCCTCGCCATTGAGATCGGCTCGCGAGTGAGGTCGAATCCTAACGCCTCGACCCTGAGCTTAACCTTACGTAACATTCCCAACGCCGTGCGACGATAAATCTTCGCAGGAGCATTAGTGGCCCCTTGTCCCGAGCTTCGCTACACACCTACATGGTCGCCCGTTTCCGGTCGGTTGCTCAATAGCTTTACGAGTTCATATTTCCATGTCGTTCCGGGATTACAGACCGGAAGCTTTAGACCAGAACCGAGATTAAGGCGTAACTTTGCATTATGCGATCAACTCGCAGATTCCTTGCGCGAACAATAAGAACAACGGGAAAAAATTCCCGGCCAATGAAACTGGAAAGCGAGCAGATTGCTAGCTATAATAATCGTTTCACACGTTTAATCGTTCGATTGCAGAAAGAAAATTGTTAATCTAAAAGCACTCTGTACAAATAAAACTTTTGCGTTCAAATACGTGTGAGGTTTAAGTTATTTGAAAGTTAGTCGAGCTATTTTCGAAAATTTTTCTGTCTACTCGGTGGTTTTTTTCTCGTCAAAGCCAAGAATTCGTACATCTGTGAATCAAATAAGTTATTAGATTCTCGTTTCGGCACGTAATGACGCGTAGTAGGTGTATCGGTACGTTGGCAATCAGTGAATACAGAATTCCGTAATCCGCACACGTATCTTGTCTTGCGCGTTCAGATTAGTGGACAGATGGTGGTGGATTAAATGAATTATCCCGTGAAATAAAAACATCGTCAATTCGAAAATTGAGTCAAACGTATAAAGCGTTGGAATATTTACAATAAGTACTTTTTGAATAGAATTGGTAAACAGAATTATCATTAAAATAAAGTATTTTCTATATTTCTCTAAATTTCCTTTCCTTCGATACTTTCGCAAATTTTGCTATATATATTTCAAACGTAGAATTGTAGTAATCATCTAAATTTTGCCTAAAGTGTAATCACCTAAATTTCAGTTCAGTGTTATTTAGTTTTATCTAATTTTTGTAGATCGGTACCAACACATTTTGTTATTGAGGTGTTTTATTCCCCACAAACGTCATCACTCATAATTACTTTGATTTTGAATCCGTTATCAACTTTCTAATTCATCGTAAGCCTAAAAAGTGCCATTCGTCATCTGGCTGTTACAAATGGCGATGGAAAACGAAGCCTAAGAGTAGAAATCGCTGAGGTCAGTTACCGAAACGAAGAGAAAACCACGGCCGGTGATTTACGCTTTTAATCGAATCGCAATTACACGTGACGGGCACAGTCTTCATCTTCTTGTACCCTTCTGTCGGCCCGCCTCTACCACGTTCGTGGAAGTTACCGCGAAGAGCTATGTCCGTTTCAGGTGCTTTATCACGGGGCTGAAGCTAGATTTGATCGATGTCGGCTATCATTTTTTGCGCCGATTGTGCGCACGTCTACCAGCGATCGTTCTCATCCGATTTCTCAATTCGTGGACCACGGCAGCGCGACAGTCGAACGCGTACGATGGCTGCTTAATAAATCCAGCGGACACAACGACGACTGCAATCTGCTCGTGGAACGCGTAATCTGGTTTAACGTACATACGCGTTCGCTCGATGTTCTCGCGTTGTTCGCTACCTTTTGTCCGTTTCTCTTTGTCTCCTGCTCGCGCACGCAATTTGGCAGTTCTTCCTTTGTTCGAGCCAACGTTCTCGGTGTTGATAGCAATGATTTAAAATCGGTGCATTATCGCGAGCCGTTGTTTCGACTAACACGATGATCAACGTGCCGTGGAATCTTTCCAACGGGAACGTCGCGCTCTGCGATGTATGTAGATCAGTTTTCCGAGGTAAGGTATTGGATTACTCATGCTCCGCTAGCGAGCAGTGTAAACTCGAAGATCATCGTGTAGCAATTAGAAGCAATATTGGGAGTGGAAACTAGATGGACGTCAGGGAGCAAACGTCAGACGGGCAATGTGAGCTTCGTGATCGCTCGAACGTGAGATCAAAGCAAGGAAATCTGCGACTTTCGATGCTACGGACGTTTCTAACATTTTTCGTGTTTCTTTCCTGCTTCTTTCCCGATACTTTGGCCAATGATCTACGAATTTCCATCGGTCAGGAACTTTCGGAACTGACAGATGCGCAAGGTAAACGTTCGTCGTTCGCCAAGTATTTTAATTCGCCGTGGGATAGTTTGCCGGGCGCCCAGAATTCTTTTCCTTTGGCCGGACTTCTCGTGATTCGACACGATCCAGAATCCTTTCGCCATTTGCTGTATTTTCCAATTAACGTGAGAACCCGCATACTTGCCCGACTCCGGCAGACGGAGGGATTGTTTGACGGAAAATCCAGTGGACTGGCGCCTCCGCGTCTTTTGCGCCGTGTCGTTTGAAATCCCGTTCACCCCTTTCACGCCACCCTTGACATTTACACTCTCTCACGTCTTGTCTTTGTTCCGCGCCTTTTCTTTTTCTTCTTTTATTCCCCCCTCATCTCAGACGCGGTTGCTACTTTTTACACGCTTAAACGCTCGATAATGCAAACGTTGTAACGATCGGGGATTACTCGTAACAAACTGAAAGATTCACGTGCTAAGCTAATTTCCAGAGTAGCAAGCTTTTTGTCCGTGGTATTAAATCATTCGCTGAGGCAGATCGCGGGATCTGGTTTGTTTAACGAGAGCAAAGAAAGGAAAAGAAACGGCAAAAATTTGCCACGATTTTCATGGCGAGAGAGGTGCTAGTTCGTTGAAACTCGATTCGTTATCTGGTAATCACGAGTGATATATCAGTACCGTTCCGAGAACCGTTCCGATTAGATGGCGCAACGCGCAGCCCGATCGATCGATCGAATCGCACGATTTAACATCGCATTACACGTTTTGTTTGATCGGGGTAACAAATTTAGCCGGTGAGAAACAGGTTGCGCAAGCGAAGCGTGTCGCGCCAAGGCGTTCCTTGCGCCAGCCGTATCGGTCGACGATGATCCTCTTTGATGATAAGCGGCTATTTGCGCAGAAATTTATGGCTCCATCGGCAGCGAAAGGGCGAATCCTCGTTACGTATTCGCCGGGAATTTATTCGAGAGTCCGTGTAATTCCGAGATCAACAAGCGTGAATAATATCGAGCGACACGAGGTCCAGGGGCAAGGACAAGAGAGACTTCTTTCACGGCGGTGGATTTTCCGCAAAAATTGAAACCACCGCCTCGTTAGACTAGTTAGGTGAGAATGCAGAAATCGAAATTTCTGCGTAAAACCCAAGGAAAACCCCCTCCGTGGAAACCCAAGGATTAACCCCCTGACCGGCAGGGAATTAATTTCTGTTTGATCTTCCGGTTGAAAAAATGAAATTAATTCCTTTATTTTTCGCGATGTTACGCAGGGTTGGGAAAATTTTATTCGAAATAAAAAAACGACAAAGTATGATAATTATTTTCATAATCTTGTCACTCTTACTTTGGGCGTCACATCGGTGAACGTGTAGCGGTTTAGGATTCCTCAACTACTTTTAGACTCAACTGCTTTAAGATTCGTCAACCAACTTTCTTCTCCCACTCACAATACCTCAATTCCATTCGTCCTTCCATCATGCATCCCGAACCTTAAACCCTTCAAACGTAATCTCGTGTCCGATTCTAATAAAAATTTGTTTTATGTAGTAAATATCACAAGTGACACTTACATTTCACTCTATTTATTTTATATATCATTTCGCCTATGCTTCCTGGAACTTGAAATTTTCATACAAGATCAAGATTGAAAGATCTATAAGTGCAAAAGTAGCAAATGATCCTAGCAAATATAAAATACTCCAAGATATAATAAGAAGTTATTCCATTTGTCACGAAAAGTATCGAAGTAGTCTCTTGCTTGCTCAAATAATTGAAAAGACTACTTCAAGACAGTTATGTTATATCGAGTCGAATGAAATGACGCATTATTCAAATATTTCTGAAACATCTTTTTCGAATAACGTGTAACGACTTTAGCCGAAGAAAACGAAAACGAATGGAATTATCGCGGAAACTCGCGCGCCCTTAGTGTTTTCTTCTAATCGCGGAAGGACGCCGACTATTTTACCATAAATTGCACACGATATCGCAAATCGCATTAAGGCGGAGTGGTTCGCGGTCTCGCTTCATGCTCAAATGGCCAAATTGGATTTCGTTCTTAAGCTCCGAATTTCGTTAGGAGCAACGATGAAATTGCGAGACCGCTCCTTGCGCGAGCGTAATAAACGAGGTCCGCGCGGAACCCTCTCCTCCCTCTTCAGCTTTTACGCCTGAAACGGGGTTAAAAACGCTTCCACGGCCGAGTATTATCGAATCCTAATATTCAGTGGCGCGTTCCCGTGGCGCGACGCGTCCCTCGGATTTTTGAATAAAATATCGCCTCGCGCACGCTGCATGGTTCATACATTTTAAATCTCGCCATTTTTCCATGAGAACTGTCGCTCAGCGACGAGATCTCGGACTGCGGGCACGTGAGAAACGCGGCCGAATTAAAGAAGTGGAGAATCCTGTCGCGCGACGCGAATCCCGGCATCCTGGCCCGCCGTTTCCGCGCAGGTTCATTTCGTTTCCCCATTTCTCGCGGACTTGGCCGGAAGTTTTCCGCCCTGGGAACGTAAGCAATCGTGCTGTTGGCTCTCGTCATTCTCGTTCGTGGTAAATAATAGGAAGGATCGATCGACTGTCGCAAACGTAGAAAATAATTTTCAACGAGTACGCTCATGTTTTAGAAATGTTAGTGGAAGTACAGAGTGGAAGAAAATCCATGGGAAACTAAGCGTAGGAAGATATTACAACGTTTGTTTGATCGTTGTCTGTTTATACTACTGAATATTCAGACGTTTGTGTTTGAACGCCTGATCAATATCTACTTGTACTACTGATTCCGTGCTTGTTGCCCAATCTCGTGTTTTTAATCTCACCGGCTAGGTGAGAATTTACGAAGTTATCAACGAATTAACGAATCTAATTAGTTATTAGACAAAAACAGTAATTTTGTTTTACGAGTTTAGTAATTTTGCTTTGTGAGGCTCTCGCAAAGAATTTTAATGAATAACATTCCACGTTTTCGATCCTATTGATCCATTAAGAACCAAGTACTAATTTATTATGAGACTTTTATGCATTTTACGCGTTCCCAAATTTTGATAAATTGTTAAGAAAATGGAGCCTGAAGAAATGGAAATTTGTTTTATATATTATATTATTTATATATTTTATTTATATATTATTTATATATTATATTATATTATATTTGTTTTATATATTATTAGAAAATGAAATTGTATCTTGAATATTTTACATATTACGTGTAATGTATTGTACTGCTGTATTTTATAAAACTGTAGAATCCAGATAATGGATGAAATAATGACGACAAAATATTAATCGAATTCTTGGAATTCTTTTGCAATCCGAATATTAAAATACAGAGTTTTATCGCACGTAAACGTGTTGGAAAAAATTACAAATGAAACATTGCATTAATGCAACGTTAGTTCTTAATGGATTAAGACGATAACACATAATCCAGCTAGCACGACGTGATACACATTGAAAACAATTTCTTCTCGCTACATAATTATTCTTTCTGAAAAGGATTTTCTTGAAGCGAAATATATATATTTTTTTTTCATACGCGGCTGTGCCATATGGCGCAAAACAATTTTCCTGTCCCTTTTAACTCGAGATTCATCGTTATCGATTGGCCCGATTATAAATAACACGAACGTCCATCATTCTTCTCTAAAGCGTTTCACCAAAGCTGTCACGATCTTCGGGTTGAACCTTGCGCCTTGTTTTATTCCGACCGATTTTGCGCGGATAAAGAACAAGCCTCGTGCGAGTCGTTCCACGACGTGTCGCAGCCCGATGATTTATTACCACGGGGCTCTGCGAGCAATTGAATCGACAGTGCGTAGGTCAGGCGCTCGATCAATCTTCTTTCTCTTCTTGCGAGAATTGTTGGGTAAACTCATTTGTAGTTTCGCGACGTTCCGATGCGTCGATCGATAAACTACTGGCTGCCGGGGAAAAAAGCACTTCGGAACGATGGCAACGGGGCAGCAAAAACTACAGCCTAGTCGTTATCGGGGAAGATAAAGGCAACGGTGTTCCTCGCGAATCGCGTTACGCGACGAAATTCCATTTTAACAGCGTACAGTCTGTCCAAAGAGCAAGTTAATTCCAATTGCGAGAAGGAAACCAATTTTTTCCACTCTCTGTGCGGGATTATACTGTTTTTAGCAAACGATGGTGGTTGTAAACGATGATTGCAGCAAATTCTTTTTAGTAAAGCAAGTGCCACGGGCTTTACTAGCAGGCGGCTCTCGTTGGGAAAAATTAACGAGATTCGGGATTAGCTTTGCGTAATTAGCGAGGCCCGTTGTTCGTCGGATCTCCGCGGAATCTATGGCGAGAACGAGAGGAGAAGCCAAGTTTTTGACAAATTTCACGGACGAAACTCTATGGTTAATGTGTTTAAGAATTTTGATCCTTGAACCGACTGTCGAAAACATGAGAGCAATCGTTGCAGTTTGAGCCGCGTTTGATTTAGCGGATCTTTCGTTTCGATATTTCGATCAGTCGCAAACGAATATCGTTAGTCAGTCGTTTGAAGATTGAAGAGAATTATGCGATGTAAGAATCGTGTTTATTTGGTCGTAGCAATTTCTATTACTCTTAAAATGCTTGCACATTTGTTAGCTGTACCTACTCCAAAGGAGTATTTAAGGCGCCACTTTTTCGAAAGACCGAGTCTCGATTGTCGTTTGTTCAATTAGAACTCGATGAACTAAATTTCGAGAGTCATGTACGTAGATGACGAATTTCAGAACAAATTTCAACATCATAATAAATAAATCACCTCATAAATAAAACACCCTCGATGCAATCAACATTAATATAATATTTTAAGAACCTTGAGATACTAACGATGTATATTCTCCGAACGCTCCTTGACTCAGGTTCATACACACCAAATTACGCAATACGTACGTAGTCTTCAAACCGTCCAAGCCGAGACGGTTTTCGAAAGCAAATTAAAATTCCGCCGCGCCCCCCTGACCGAGTTTCTTTCGAACAACGTAGCAATTCCACAAGGAGAAGAGGTAAAATTTCCGATTTAGTCGGCGTCGCGTTTCTCGCCCTCCGAGCAATCATCGTGGAATCCGTGGAATCTAACGCGGATACAGGGAAGAGAGGACGCGAGCGATACCTGGCACGGAAGTCGAACGATACCTTCCTCAGATTCTACGTCCTCGTGCTAGACGCTCGGAGTAAATCGCCCGGATCTAATTTGCAATTCCTGACGCGTGACGGTCGAAGCGAATGGAAGGGACGGTCTCTCCTGCAGGAGAGTTGGAACGCGCGAACGCATCCAGGCCATTACGTGCCGCGGACGAAAGTCGAGGAGACGACCAGCAGCCTAAAAACAGTGTCCCGCGCCTGTTCGTCGCGAGCCAACACCAGCGCGTGTCCTGGTAACGCAGGGTAACGGCGCGAGCGTCGCACGTTCGTTGAAATTCAACAACGGTCGCGCTCGCAGCTCGTTCACGCGCGAATCAGCGCGATCAGCTCGCGCGTGTAGTCACGTAGACGGAAATGGGGCGGGGCCCGGGATGTTGGCTCCGATCGAAGATAGGTTGATTCTTGTTTTCCATTTTTCGTGCCGCGTTGATGGAAACGTTGGCTGAGCGCGAGATCGAAATGAAAAATTGCAGCGCGGATCGTTCCGATTGTAGAAATGCATTGAACGTTCGTCGTGAATCAATTACGGTTGAACGATAACTCGGCGTAGGTTTCCTTCCGTGTCCTTTGAACTTTCAGCTTCCTGCAATGGAGCAATTACGTAACGTTGCGTCACGCGGCGTCGAGTGTCGTTCTTCTTCTTCTTCCTTTTTTTTTTTTTTTTTTTTATGGAGATCGTAGGTGTAGATAAAATTACTTGGAAAAGTCAGAGGATGGCAGAGGATCCTTTCCTAATGGCTTGTAAAAATAAACTTGCAGCCTGCGTGAATAATAAATTAATAAATAACTCGGGTAAACCGGAAAGATGGTTTAATTAACGGGAAAGTTAAGTAACGATGTTTGAGAGACGTTGCGACTGTTTATCAATCAGCGGAAAGCTATCGCGGGGGGGCAAAGTTTTTTAATTATTACGGACAGATTGTCGAGTCATTGGTTTCGCGAAAGTTTTCGTTCCGGGAAAGTATCTTGCAGCTTTTATTACTTCGTTTATTCGTGGTTATGACATTATTCCGGATAATTCCCTTGGAAGGCTGACGGCGTGTGTTGCGAAAATAAGAAGGAGTTGCACGGTCAGTGCAACGACGGAACGAGTTGAACGAAGTTTCTATCTCAGCCGCCAACAGCCAAGCGCCGATTCGATTAAAGTTGCTTCTTCGAAGTTATGCATCTCGAAACACAAGAAACAGCCAATAACTACAAATTGAAGGTGGAAAAACATTGAACCTATTGCTGTCGACTTTTCTCTCTCTCTCTCTCTCTCTCTCTCTCTCTTTCTCTGTCTGTGTGTAAGGCAGAAAAATGTACAGCGCGAGTGAGTTTTCTCGGCAACTTTCCTCGCTCCTAATTGAATTCTCCCTCGGACGTCTCTCCTAGTGTTTCTCTTCCGTTCTGCCCCTTTTGATCGTGTTAGTCAATGATGTACGTTCGGTCGAACGTTTCCGACAGTGGATAATCCAAAACATTTAACAAACACTTTTTATTTCGCGTGTTTGTTTATCTTCTTTTTCGTTTGTTTATCTTTTCCAATTGTTGATGCGTATCGCCTGGTGTATTTGTTTCTTCTTTGTTTGCTTTTATTTTCGATTGATTTTTTTTTCTCCTGAATTTGCATGACAATTTCGTAGCTTCCGCCACGATCAATGAACTCGTTCGACGTACTTTCGGGAAATGGCGTCTAATTAACGATCGCGAGACAAAGAGGGCCCGGGCGATCCTTTGAATCCATAAAAAGAGTAAATTGATCGCGATAGACGCGTCCGAAGGAGAGGCAATCTCGCTGTAGCTCGGTGGAAAATTTGAATGGAAAGCTTTTCTATCTTAGAAGCTCGATCGAAATTTCATCAGGACGAAACAATGAGTCGCTCGATTCGTGCGATAATTTGAAACCTGTCGCGATCCTCCGAGGATCCAGAGTCGAAGCGGCTGCGAACGGATAAGGCGTTGACAAGTGGAAGGAATCGTGTACCGAAAATTTGTTTGAAACTCCGTCCCCTCGTCGAGGAAAAATCTCCAGGACGTGGCCTCCGAAGGAATTGGGAACCCTTGGCGGAATTTCAAAGACGATCGCATCTTGCGTCGAAGAGATTCTTAACTGTAGATTCGACGGAATCAGACAAACGAGAAAGCTCGTTGGGTATTTTCTGACGAGGAACGTTGTTGTCGAGAGTATTCGACGATTAAGTATTGATAAGAATTTTTCGTCGTCCGAAACGTCAGACAAGATTGATATACCCTGACTGCGATATTTTCATTCATCGCGAGATTCTTGAAACATTAATTATTGCCCTAAAAAACGCACGTCGTAGGGTTTTTTTTTTTTAACGAGCCGGGACGTTTTAACAGTTTTCACTTGTGAATTTTTTTTTTCGTTTTTGCCGCGGACACGACGGATTTTCAAACATTTTCGCTCGACGACGTGGGAACATTAACTTTTCAAATTTCGTGTCCCGTAAATTGTATTGCAACTCTCTCGAAACTAGAATTTTTCATACTTTTGGATGCATCATTTTTCAGTTGTGCCACGCTGCACTCGTATTTTATGGCCATGTACCGCGTTTCCGTATACCTTCCCATGCTTTGAATTCTTAACCATCATTTCACCATGTCAGGCCCAGCCACTGTACGGTTTCGCCACCGATGTTTAAAATTCTACCACGTTGCCTAACACCCGTGCATCAACGCGTTTCGCGTGCGTTCTTTAATCTCGGTATGAATACACCGAACAAACACATCGCGAAGCTTATCCGGGCTTGAACCTAAACTCGAACTTGATTCAAATACGGAACCATCCCTGTCGTTCAAATTTCCTGACCCGTGCGTCTTCCAAAAAATATTACACTCCCGTTGAAGGTGCAAATTCGAGACCACGAAGACGCGGGACGACCAAGTATATATTCAAGAAACCAAAAAGCCAGGGAAAATGACTGCTATCGTTCTTCCGAGCGACAAAGTGCTGGAGAAGTTCCGCAAAGTACCGTTTAATCGAACGAACGAACAATCGCGAGGGTAGGCCACAGGAAAGTGATAACGCCGGGTGGAATCCCTGGCTCAAGTATATATATCGAGAATCGTCGAGACGCGGCGACGCGAGAGGAAGCCTCAGTATCTCGGATGGTATTCCCATTCGATAAAGGGGTTCAGGTTCAATTTCCCAATTTCCCAGCCTGTCACTCTCCCCGTCGCGGCCGTTCGCTCGAATATTCCTCGATAGCGTTGCGATTTCTTTCCCTCCGCCTCCTTCCTCCTCCGTCGCTTCTTCGGGGCCGGCAGTTTCCCTCTCTGCCCGGCCGCGACGGTTATTTAAGATTCCCGCGGGCGTCCCGTCCTCTGTTTTAAAAATCACTCCGACTCGCTTAGTATGCCGGTTCAGGCCATCGCTAGTCGACTGTGATATTGCCTTAGCGTTACACCGCCCCCATTCCAGCATCTCCTTACCCATATTTCATCCGAGCTCTTTCTACTTTTCTTCCACGTTTTTATCCCGTCCCACTTCTCGTCGTCCCGCCCAACTGACAGTCCTCTCCGCGTTCGTTTCTTTCAGCCGACTCACCTCTCTTCGATCCCCCGTGTATTATCCGTCCGCTGCTTCGAGACGGGGCGATTTTTCGGAGGTGAGCCGATCGATATGACTGTTACCACCGTGTTACGTGCCTGCGAGGAGATGGTTGTGCTTTTTTTTCTGTTTTTACAGAGAACGGAGCACGTCAAAATAATAGGATCATTTTCAATTTGAAAAAGCTGCTGATATATCCGAAATCCCGATCAATTGTCATAATATGGATGCCTCGGAATATTTAACCACGACTTCGCCAGAAATGAATTCTGGCCTTATTAAAATAAGGGAAGAACTTTTCTGAATTTCTGTTCTCTAATAATTTTTTTCGATAAAGTGAGTGACGTTTGATACTTTGCGTACGATCTTTCTGTTGTGTGGAAATTTTCTTGTTGGCGATGTTCCTAAGTTAAATTGTATTTTATGATATTGATAACGATAATGGATTGTACAATTGCCGAAATGATGTACATATATAATATGGTTTTATCAAACAAGACAACTGAATGATTAGACGTCTAAAAGAATGTAGAATCTAAAGGTGATCACTTGAAACGATTTCTGCAAATGAGAAAAAATTATTAAGTACAATATATAAAAACAAGATTATATTAAACTTCAAAATTAGAAAAATTAAATTATAATTGAATTAAATGTTAGATTATATTAAAAACTTGCTCAATTTCATTTCGTTACATGACAATTCCTATCTTTGAAATACAGACTTCTTCGGACAATGGCTTCTTCGTTCGGCTCGAATCTTGTAGAACTTGGGAAAGTTCTTTTGTTCACTTATTGCAGACAGCCTCTGTTTTCTTTCTAGATGCAGAATGTGCAATCAAAAGAGGAACACTAGGTCACAAAACCTTTTAACACACTTGGCTCAGTAATCTTTTAGAATACAAACATCATCTTCGTGCGATTTTAAATAGTTTTCATTTAAAATGCAAACACAGTTCCGCATAGTTTCTACCGTAGATCTGCAAATAGAATTCACGTAGAATATACAAGGTGATACGGAAAGTTATGCAGAAGCGAGCACGAGGTATAACTTTCAGTCGCGCCCTTTGTATAATCTCGTAGCAAAGCTTTAAATACATTGTTCATACATGGTCCCAAGAATTTCGTCTTAAGTTATCCATTGGTATTAATCGCTATTAATCAACGTATACAAATACAACGAACCAGTCCTTCAGAATTATTTAGCTAGTTATAAAACAAACTCTCGAAATTTCATTAAACCGATGCGTGTCAAATGCCATTTTATGAAATCAGGCTTGAATCGCGATTCCTTCAAAATGTTACTTTGATTCAATCAAAGTATCAATATGTATTACACGATGTGTATTATACGGAACGGGAATTGTTCATCGTTAGGAGTACGACAGGATCGTTAGCAGTAATTAATTAAGCCGTTCATTGAAACGAATCGATGGAAAGTTTCGCCGCTGGCAGCGATTACGAACCGACAGAAGGTGATAAAAAGTCGATCGCGCGAATTCTTACGTGTTGGAATAACACGCATTGGTTAAGGAACGCCCAGGGCGCTGGTGGCGCTGTATAAAATCGGTTTTAATTATCCAGAAGAATGCCGGAGGCGAAACGAACCCGTGGCATTATCTCCGCATTATCTCCGCCGAGAAGATTGGCCAGGTAACTGATGCTTGAAATGCGGCGTTCGAACGGCCGGATCGTTTGGAAAGAGCCAGAATGAAATTAGCCGCGGCGTCTTTATCGTTTGAGGGGGCCGCGATTCCATCGTGGCCGCGCGCTAATGTCAGAACTCGGCGATATCTGCTATAATTTCTGCACGGTCGAGTACGAAGTAATTTAGATAATGCCGGAAGTTGGTGTAACAACGGTGGCCCGGTCGGCCACCCGCTGTTTAGTAACCGGTTCGCTTTTGGCTACTCATTTCCATCCCGCTGCCGGGAGTCAGGTAAGGACGCTGACAAGCTTCCAAACGAATGCTGTTTCAGAACCGCTTAATGGGGAAACATGAAAATTTCACTTCGGTTCGCACGCAGATTAAGTCTTGCTAGTATTAAAACGTTGGATTGAATTATGCAGAGTGTTGCGTGTAACACGTTGATGGAGAAAACTTTTGTGAAAAACTGTGCGTCCGGTTGGTTGCTGCTTCAGTGCTTAATTACTTAATTCTAAAACGATACTGTGGTGACGCAAAACGATATCTAAATACTATTAGATTTAGTTAATTCTTGACTAACTACCTAAGATGTTCTAAAATAGAACAGTTCGTTTGCAAAAGAATCAAATTTAAAAATCCATCGAGTGTACTTATTGTTAGTTAATACTTAGTTCAATATTGTATCGTGTATTTTTCATTTATCTTCGTTCCATTACTGAACTTCTAGAATCAATTAGATTGAAATAAATAATTGTGTGTCGCATACGAGATGATCACACGAGGAAATTATATATTAAAGTTTCATAGTTTGAGAACGAAGTTTCAAACGATAAGATGCTATCGTTTCTTCTTGAATCGAACGTTAAGTAGTTGGAAATGAAGTGCTTTGTTACAGATAAAAGGAAAGTTCTTTCTGAACTTGGACTTAATTCTGCGACTCGAACAACTGTGTTGTTAAATTAAAATCGATTTGAGCGATCAATTGGCATTCTTTTCCCGTCACATCCGTCTATACGGAGAATACAGATGCAAGTATTTATATTTGAAGCAAATCTCTTCTCTTGCATTACCCTCCGTGAAAGACGTCGCTGCTCGACGATTACTTAGCACACACGTGCACGTTACATTCCCGATGCGTCTGTCATGTCGACAAATCCAATGCAAATATCGAAATCGAGAGGGAACGGCTGAATTTTCACGGAGAAAGGAGCTTAGCTGCAATATTCGAATTGCGACGCAGCGAGCACCGCAGGATTTTTCGCGGCGACTATTTCAGCGTCTATTTTTTCAAGGAAATCGCTAGCTCGAGATTCTCAAATTTGTTATATCGACCGTGAAGGATATTTCGATGGAAAGAAGCACAGTAACACGACGGGCCCATAATCTGCCTTAATCTGTTGGTTTCGTACTAAACCTAGTCGGGATCTAACTCAGACCTAGATCCAGGCCTCGATCATGACCCCATTCGGATTCAACGTTCATCCCTAGATCAAACCTAACCCAAACCTAATCTGAATCTAATCCAAATCTAATCCATACGTAACACAGACCCACGCTGGATTTTGTTCAATTCCAATTCGAATTTTCATTTCTCTCTCGTCCACCTCGTGCTCTCCCTCGTATCTCGTTCGTCGCACGAGTTTCGCATTAAACTGAATTTAGCTACCGAACGATGACGCCAATTATCGTCACCCGCAAAGCGTCGAACAGCTTCGACGCACGCAGTTTCGCTTCATTTGCAAATGCAGAGGAAGTGGAAAGAACCGAAAGAGAAAACGCCGAGAGGGAACGTCGAACGAGACAATCGGTCCGTACGACGAATCGAATAAATCCCGGGTGAGACAGGTCACTCTTGCAGGGTACGACTTTCTACCTAATTCCAATGCATCATGATGAGTAGCTTGCCGATTGGGAGAGCGCGGGGTAATTCGATAGAATATTGCTTGGGAAAGTTGTAGCCTGGATGTCGCGGCGAGGAATCAAATCCAATATTCGAAATGACTTTTAGGCTTGAAAAGTTTCCGCACTAATTCGCCGTTCTTCCCGAGCAAACTTTCGAGTCCCTCTTCCGGATTTAACATGCTCTATATTTCTCCTCGTACCTTTCCTCTCCATTTTGGTCTCTCCTTTTTCTCTTTTTTCAGTTCGATGATTTCTCCACGATAATTACCCGAGCTTGCAGAATATTATTTATTTCTCGTTACGGATACATTTATGGTTCTAGAATTAATAAATTCTGGAATTACTTTTTCATTTTTTTATCACGTAAGATTTTTTTAATACAAGAGTCAGTCAATATAATATTTAGAATTGCAAACTATAAAACATTATCTATGAATAATAATAGTCGACGTTTGCTTGGAATGTATGACTTGAGGAATATTACAGTTGAGCGTTCGATAGTAGTTAGTTATTATATTAAAACTTCACTTTTGATAGTATCGCTTTTTCGTGCTCAGAATGTTCCGATTAAAGTTATATCGATTTATCGAGTTGGAGTATTGAAAAGTTCAAGCAAACTTCTTTCCAAGAACAAATTCTCAAATTTAATACATAACGCAAATAGGTAACATTTTTGAGCGTTATCGCTGACTGTAGTTACCCACTGAGTAACTATACACATTGCAAGGAAGAAAAAGAGAGAGCGGGAAAGCTATTAAACTCATTGATTGCAATTTTTGATTGCATTTTAGTGATTTTAATTTCCTAACGAACAGCAACGACGACAACAGCAACAAAAAAAAAAAAAAAAGAAAAAAAATAAATAAAAACGATCTGCAGCGTCATATCAAATTTGTTGAAGTAAAAAGAATGCCATTTAAAAACGTTGGTTAATTTACTCGTAGAAACACAGGGATTCCAGTAATTGTTCAGAGGCATTTGTAAAATCGATTTCACGGTATCAAAACTAACAGCACTCGATACGCGTCGATGGAGAGAGCGCGACATGAGGGTTCAGCAACGTAAATTGCTGTTACGAAGTTTCACGATGAACAAACGAACGATTAAAAAATTTGCCGGCCAGTCGGCTGGAACATTCCCGCTGGAACTTTCGCCGATCGCGAAGGGCGAAGCATTTGTTGCACACGGCCTACACGGTATCGATCCGTCTGGTCCTCTGTTCGCCGGCCAGGCGGAAGCCAGACGAGCCGGATTTTACAAAAATTTCTCCGGCTTCGGTGGCTTGCAAAAAGTTAATAGGCTACCGACGGGTTAGGCAGAGGGCGGGGGAGGGGAGGGGGGGGGGATATAAAGACCTTGAAAAGAATTTTCAGGCAAGAAAAAGAAGGAGAGGGGCTTGAAAGGAACGAGAAAAAGAAAAGAAAAAAAAAAGGAGTAAAGGTCCGGCGTATACGAGCATATGCTAAAGGATACTTGATCGAGTTAACGAGTTTCCGTTAAACCCTCCTTTTAACGTGCGGCGTTCGCCGGGGGTTGAAGCCTTTCAGAAAGTGAATTTTTTTAGCGAATTTTAAAACGTGCACGCGCAATTTCTCGGTGATCGATGAAACGACGTATACGTGTCAGTGTCGTCCGATGGCAATACTTCTGCGCGTTACGTATTGCGTATGTAGCAGCGTCGCGCCCACTGACCCAAATTCGCTCACGGACTTCGATCCCCAAAAGGATAGTTTTCGTAGCCATTAGTCATTGGATTAATACTGCGCAATGATAGAATGTGAATTCGCACGACGAGAATAATTAAAATATTTGGTCAGTCGTTTGTCGCGCAAAGTGAAATTACAGCTGTAATTTGTTGTAAAATTAGTAAAGGAAATTAATGGGTGACGTTATCTTCGTGTGATTAAAAGAGAACGAGGGAAGACAACGATATTGGTATCGAACGCCCGAGAAGGAAAGTAAGGTACGATCAGCGAGCAGAAGCGAGCAAGTAGTATAAGTAGACGTTTGATCAGACTATTACTGATTTTTACGTAGCCGAGCTTCCGCGAGATTTTGAAACAGCGCACGGGGCGCGATCGCTCGAGTTTATTGACTTGGGTAAAGCTTTCCTGGAACGGGGAGGAAACGGTGAAATATTACGATAACCTATCGGATTATCGATTTCTTGGGAATTTGGAGGGTGGAAAATTACACTACTGTTGCTACGGGGTACGTGCAATTTTACCCGAATATTTTCACTTGCTTGCTGCCTGTTTTGTTCCCCGTTTAAATTCTCTTCGTTTCTAATTGTCCAAAGTTTTTTCCTTTTTTCTTTTTCGTTTTTACACGAATCTATAAATTTCGCTCGTTCGTCTTCCCTCGATGTTATTTCTCTCCGCTCGAAGAATTATTTGTTTTACGGCAGGAGCAACACGAGGCATCTCGTCAGAAGTTTCCCGCCGGCAGCAAAACTACCACGCGCTCGAACTTTGGCTAGCCTCGATATTTATAAGCGTCGGTTTTCGTGGCCGTCGTATAAGAAAAACTACAGGCATATGTTTTAAGAAATACAAACGAAAGAAGACTTTAGCGTTAACTTGAAAATTAATCGAGAAAACGATTTATTATTCGAAATTCGAATATTACTTCCAAATCAAGGTAAAAGATCGAAAGAACGTCGAATTAAATACTTTTTTTTTTTTTTGGTGATGTTGTTTGAACGTACCGAGTCTCCGCGTCTTCGAAAACGGAGAGGTCTGTACGACGGGAAACAAACGTTCGCTGCTAGGAAACGGTAATGAAATTCGGCGGAGGATTGCGTGCCACTGGCTGCTTTGAGTATCGATGCTGTATTCGAGCAGTCGGGGGGAATCGTTGAGCTGGCAAGCCCGATCGGCTGCCGCACGCGAAAATTGCCGACGGTGATTTCATTTTAGAATCGTCGGGTCTTGATTGAACGCGGTTCCGAAGCCACAGCTGATGCCGTAATATCACGTGCTTCGCAGTAACTTTGGCAACATTCCGCCCGTTCCGCGTCGCCTATCAATTACTTCTTAAATTTATCATCCAGCGCCCGGGAGTGTTTTCACTTACAGCTTTGCCGTCGATTCCGGCGACGAAGAGAAAGGAAAACTGTAGGACGAAAAATTAACATCCATCGTGCTCTCTTCGCGTTGAAATTTACATAATAATTCCAGCGGAGGTCCACGGGTTTCTTATGAAAGTGTTCTCCTTCTTACTTATAATTCCTATGATATTACATTCCATTTATTCAACAGTTGTCCCTGTAACGTTCCACAAGTTCCAGATAAGTCTCGTTATTTGACATCTACAATTCGTACTTTCAGGTGCGTTATTATTTAATGATCTTACGATTTGACGATGTTTTTTGCTTGCTCGTGCGTCAGACTTTTAACGAAAATTATGGCTAGAATTGGGATGTACGATCTTAGTAATGAAACAATTTATCACGGTATAACAGTATCTCTGAAATTGATACTTTGAGTGCTCATGAAAATGACCAAAAGTTAGTATCACGTAATGTTAAATATTAAATCTGTTACTCTCTGAAAAGTAAATTATTCGAAACATCTCAAATTACGTACTACCGTGATATTCTACCACGGATTGAACGTGGTTCAATGATTTGAATGAATACTAATTTCAACAGGCGTGTTCCACCGGACAGGCTCTCCGAGCTGCTTGATATTTTAATTAATGCAGAGAAGAAATCTCCAATTTCACAACAACGCGAAATAATTAATTTGGATGTTCGATCGTGCACCATCGATATCAAGAATTACAGGCTTTAACAAACCGAAAACCCAGGCAGGATGTGCTTCTCGGACGACGTGCGCACGGATATAACCGATTCTCGGCGACGCGTGTACACATTGGCTATCTAGGCCGGAAGATTTTTTCAATATTTCCCCGCGGCGTTGTTCACTCCATTTGCAAACGCGTATCGTGTAGCTCTCCGAGCTTACGCTTGTTACCAACGCGTTTCATGCCGGGGGTGAAGGGTGTTGGTGCACGGTACTGCCTACGTACGAGCTTGAAAAAATTGTAGACCAGTCACGGGGACGGAACAGAATTCACGCTACAACGCGACTGCACGCGACATGGTTCGCGCGCTGCTACGAAATTAACCCGCTTTTGTTGGGACCCGGCCACCCCCGTTTCTCTCTTTTCTTTTCTTCTTTTTTTTTTTTTTTTTTTTTTTCTTTTTTTGTTTCTCCGTTCGCGTTTCACCGCCGACTTTCCGGCAACCGGCTTTTGTCTCTCCCTTCTTTTGTCAGCTTTGAAAAGAATGCGTGGAACTTCTGCTACGAAGACGTTTAATCGGGGGCTTCTTTGATCTTTGGACTTTGACATTCCGGAAATCCGGAGTTTTTCTATGGATTCTTGTTACATCTTCTTCTAGAATGGCGAATGCAGAAAGTGTTCTTGTCTTCTTCAGTCTTTCTACGCGTGGCGTTTGAACGACGCTCGAAGTTTTTGCGCGGTCCTCTTCTTTCGATTTTCCAATTCTCAGTTCGTTGCTGACTTTATTGTAGAAGTGAGAAACTGAATTTCGTCAGTTGTGGTATTTATGTTTCTGTGATCGCCGTTACAAAGATGGACGTTAGGCCAACATTATCATTCTCGAAAGGTAGATTTTAGTTTTCCGTAATACGTGACTCGTTATAGAAATTTTGGCAAATTTAAGGAATATGCATTGTGTGACGAATTATTATTTTTTCAAAGAAGCTCCTATTGTTACAACATTTTCTCATTGTAATAAATTACTTACGAAATTCACAACCGGAGGATCGTTCAAAATGTAATAGTGTATTCGTTTCGACGTCAATTTAAATATTTCTTAATATTTATTAAACGTAAGTTTAAAGTTTGAAGCTTGTTTCGAACAGTCTCTGTTTCGTTACTTGTCTTATTATAAAGATTGATCATATTGATCAAGCCAACAATGAATGATCGTCAAACTTGAATGCATTCTTTACGCAATTTGAAACTTTGACCTAACAAATTAAATTAAACGTTGTTTGTAACCGTTCTTCGTAAACTACAATACATTAGACAATTTGCCATTGATATGAGAAATTTAGAATATAGAAATTCGTTAAAGATTTTAATTGTAATAATTACAACGTAAAATACTCAAGTGAATTATATTATTTTGACAGAAACTATAATATAATTAATAATATTTCTACGAAGAAAATGTTGAACACAAGGGAAAGCAAAGTTTTGAATACAACTTATTGTTAGAGTATAGTAAGTTTGAGTATTATATACTGTAAATACAATAAGCAATCGCGCTGATTTCGTCAAAGTAAAAGTTAAAGATTTTTCGATTTTTCTACTAAACTATCGTCAACATCAGCCCTGAATAACATTGAAGAAATGCCAAATATTATAAATTAACTCACGTACGCGCGTATTAAAAAGAAATCTATCCGCAGCTACAGCGTTACTCAACCATCATCGTTGCAACCGATAACGCGACCCGGTCTTGATGTTCATTCCGTCCTCGGGTTGTCGGGTATATACGCCTTTGTCTGCGGACCAATGCCTAGAGCCAGAAGATCGTCGTCACCCAGATAATTAACCAAATGGAAAATTTGACCCGCATACCCTATCCGTTATCGATGACTCGTGATCGATGCGCTCCATTCGCTACTACTCGTTCAGCCGTAAAACGATTCGCGTGTATATGCGTTCGCCCATTCGACGTTGGTCCTTTTCGCGATTTTGGATCGCGAGAGTGGTAGTTCCATCCGAGAACAAATGCGATTCCACCGAGAGTAGCAACGTCACGTCTTCCGACGAATCTCGATCGGAAGCGTAAGTCGAGCTAAGTTCGTTCTCGTAAAATTTCCGTACGAAAGAACGTAGACGGTCGAATTCATGGGGACGCGATTGTCAGTGCCGAGTACGTAGCTGGCGTGTTCGACGAGAGTCATTAAGCAGGAGACACGGGCACCTGTTCGAGCGTACAAATCTCGCCGAGTAAGGAGCTACCGTTTGACGATCGTTTAACGTTGATTGATCGATTGGCTGCGCGCTCAATCGACGATACACGCAGTCGAATCGGCTCTTCTGGCTCTGCCCTTTCCCCCGCGATAATCCGCAACCGCGTTCTAGCGAAACAGCGCGAATGGTTTATGGATGCGGTGCAGTACGAGGCTTCGTGGAAGGCGATCACCGACCTCGTATAATTCATTCCCGCAGAGGCGACGGGCATGTTTGCGCGTGCCTGACATAGCGCGGGCTATTCTACTGATCGAGAGAACGCCGCGGCTCGTTGACTTCGCAGTAGTTCCACGCTGAAGGGTTGTCACTGTTCGACGTTGTTCGCGGTGTGGGAGTGATGCTCCTTCAACTGTCATCAACACGGAGAGAACGGATGGAGCGTATATGATGAAATAATGCTGTTTCGAATTTCTATAGCGATGAATTATTCGCGAACGCGTGACGGCTGTTGGAAATGTCGGCGAAAGCAAAGTTTGTCTCCATTTCGACGGACGCACTGTGGTGGTACGCAAATGGTAACGGAATCTGCGATCATTTGTAAGTATTAAAGGTTGATAAATGACTCGCGAAATATTGCCGCCGTAGTCCTCTGTTGTCGTATACTTGCTCAATGTCCATTAGAGTATTGGAAAAAGTTGTTCCCCGAGAATGAAAAACGACGTAAAAAAAAAAAAAGAAAAAGGATCACGTCGTGTCTTGATTATGTAAAACAGTATCGGGAAGAGAGTTTTAAATATACACCGGACGACGGTTGTAATTTTTACCTCAACCTTATAAATAACGACGAGCAACAGGATGTACCGTGACTGTGAATCGACGTACGAAGCAAAGGTTTCCCGGTCGCAACCGGTTCAAATATTTCTCTCTTTTTTTTCCCCTCCCGCTCTGAACTCGAAGAAAGTACGCCGACCTGTTTATCGGTAAAACCGACGGTCCACAGCTGATACGGACTTACGGACCGTGCACTAATCGATATCGCTTTGTCGGTCAGTCTCCGTACGTGACTCACGAGTAAGCTCGAAAATGAATGGGTGATCGGTTCTACGTGGCCTTTTTATGGGTTGAACCGGCACAGGACATGTAGGGGAGCGCGTTTCGCAAAGCATTCTCGCATAAAAATAACGAGGGTGAAGCGTCGAGTGATTGCAGTGCACCGACTAGTCTCTCGGCGTAGTTACTTCCTACGAAAGGATGAACCGGGAAATTGATAGAAATAGCTTCTCCTCTCTCGCAGTGCCGCAAACGATAATCACAAGAGAGCATCGACAGCACGAATTAAGCCGTTTGTTGCAGCGTTAACGACAAAGTCGCAAAGACGCCGAGTTTTCAAAAATAATTTAGGAGGTGGACGAGCATTTTTCTGAAAGGAAAAATTCCATTTGACAGACATTTCTAAAATTGGCGCGATCTCATCTCGAGACCGGCGAATGGTGTTTTTTTTCCACTTATAGGAGAGTTAGCAATTAAATCGACGTTGAGGTCAGATAAGCATATTTTAACGATGGCGATTGATTGATTTTTTATTTGTTCAATTATTTTTCGCTTGGTCTTTGAAATATCACAGTCAAAATATAAATCGTGACAAATGTTATTTGAAATTTTTGTAACATTTTCCTAAATTTCACACAGGTATTATTTACAAGTGTAATTTGTCTCTTTTCGTACTTTATCGTATCTATCTTCCTCTTTTCAGTAATAGTTATTTTAAGTTATACTTAAAATCACTGTTTATGTGATGTTAAAACTAACCATTATACCATAAAATGACTTTTTGCAATTCAAGAACTGAGCGACATTATTGATCTTACTGTCAGTTAAAGACGTAGACCAATACATAGGGATCGAGCCTGTATTTTTATTAATTCATCTCTAGTAACATGCCTGACTTTTAAATTTTGTAATTAATAATTTTCAGTCATTGATCTTTGAAGAGTAATTATCGTCACATACCTTTTTCCAACTTCTTCTTCTTTCCATCTTCGATTCGACTGTATTAATAACAAATATTAACATACAGCTCGAAGGTATATGAGAACCTTAGTACTTTCAAAAATGTCTCGTTACTTGATAAAGCTACGACAATTAATACGATTGTTTTTCTTGAGAAAGCTGAGATTTAAAGCGGCTCAACGTAGGCGAAAGATATTAAATATACTTTCCATTGAAAACCTTGGATTGAAAACCTTGGATTGAAAACCTTGGATTCTATTTTTCACCAAGTTCACGAAGCTCAGTCACTTGACGATACTGCTGATTAAATCTCAAGTGTACACAGCTAGTCAAACTATGTCAAGAACGTAACGTAGCTGTCTCAACTAATGAATCCTGAAAACTGAATCTTCGAGGATTCAACGATTGCTGATTCTCTCTCTGACAATCTGGCGATATTTTTTTTAAATATCTCAACACGGGGTATCAGAACTCGGATCGAAATTAGAGAAAATTTCCGCAGCAATTTCCGCAGGTGGAAAGAACGGGGCAACTTGAGATTGAAGTTGAAGTTAAGATTAGGATCGAGCTCGGAATAAATTAAGAGCTATCTCTCATCCGGTTTAGGTCGGATTTCAAGATCTCTCGGTACAATCGTCGGGTTAGTTCTGACAAGTTAATTACGACTTAGCACCGTTCTATCGCGTTAGCGCGTTCGCTCCGCCAGAAAGAGGGAACATGTAAATAGTTGATCATTCGGCGGCAATGCGGAAGAGATAACATCATCGACCTCGGGGAAGTAATTCAAGATTCGAGCTTCAACGGCCAAGAATTCCACGCCGGGAACTTTCATAATTACCAAGTTTGACGCGAGCGCCGATGCTGCCGGTCCCATTGCACGCTTCTCCGTCCGTCCGTTCGTCCGTTCGTCCGTTCGACTAAGCTCGACGACGTCGCTCTCCACCTTCAACTTGGTTGAAAGTATCTATCGCGAAACGTTTCAGCGTGCTTCTCAACTTGGCCAACGTCAACGATAAAACACTTCGTCTTGTCTTTTATTTGTTTTTCAAAGGAATCTCTTAATTATTCACCGACGAAAGTGGCGTAATCTTTTACTTTTTCACGTAAAAATGCAATCGTTGAATTATTCCGACCTCAGGGATCCCCCTGAGCGTTCGAGGAACAACGAGCCGCGGGTCCAGCGCGGCGAACGGCATTAATGAGTTCGTTAAACGGCCATTAAAGTATCTTTGTGCGCCGTGGCGAGGAAGGACGCGATAAAACTCGTCTAATTATTACACGCTTAATGCCCGAGTGTCGTTCTTTCAGCCGGCGACGAACAGATAGCCCTTTTTCTGCGAGGTGGAAGGAAATCGGATCTGAAAATGAATTCCAAAATCGAGACGAGAGAAAGCGGCGGTAACAACGCGACGGGGGCGAAAACAATTTCAACGGCGCGCGAAATGGTCGTTTAACTTTTCGCGCGACGAGTTGCCTTCTATTTCTGAAATTTCGAGAGGCATCGCGATCGTAATGGAGGAAAAAAAGAAAAGAGAACGCCGTCAAAAGCAATTTTCGTGCACGGAATTTTCCGTAAGTTTGATGGCGTTTGATGCGATTAGTAGAGGGTGAATTGGCATTTTTCCGTTCACAGGGGGGAAGAGGGGAATTAAACTTTTAGGCAGCATTTTTTTTTTCTTTTCTTCTCGACGGTGAACTTGCTTCATCCGTTATTCACCAGCGATGTTTCGATCGTCAAACAATTCCGATTCAATTTCACTCGGCGAACTATGCCTCGCTGCGAGAAACTATGTTTCTCGCGCGTGGCAAACCTCGTTGCCGCGAACTTTTCTCGCCGTTTCGAGCCGACCTCGCCGGTTTCGCAGAAAGAAGGGAAACAAGCATTTCTCGGGGAGAAATAGCGAGACGACTGCGAGACGAGGCTAAGGGTGTGGTTTACCCTGCCGGTCGAACGGAAAAACTCGCGCTAACGACCATCCCGCCTAACGATTCCTCCTTTCTTGCACGAGGCCGGAAACGATTCACCGACGTGGAACACACAGTCACTTTTAATCTGAACCGTTGCCTCGATGCTAATGACAGTCGGTCGCCGTACCCTAACTGGTGGTTTTTAATCAATGCAAACGTTTAGCCGATACATTTGAATAAGCTGCTTGGCGCGCGTCCCACGTTCCCCCCCGGTGATTTGAATTTTGCGCACGACCAAAGACAGATTGGAAAACGATTTCTCTCTCGCTTTCTCGTTCCTTTCACTCTACAACAACCGTACCTGATCGTTGTAACATTCATCTCCGACGCGTTCGATCGTCTCGTTCGAAAACTCCGAGTTCGAATTTTTTCTCAAGAGCTAACAATCTTAAGAAGAAACTCTTCCTCGAGGAGACGATTTCTTTTCTTCTCGCTCGTTATCGTTTCCTCGGCAGTGAGATATTCCTGGTTGACGATCGCGACGGAAATAGTCGTCGAAAACCGAAGAAACCGGGATTAAATGCGAAGTAGGTCGGTGGGCCAGCGCGCCCCCGGGGAATCAGTCGCGATGCATGATTTCTGTGTGCATAATGTACGCGCGTATGCGGAGAAGATAACGTCGAACAACCGTAAATTGCTTGTCCATTACGTATTCGCGGTACGGCGGGACGTGCGTTGCGCTGGCAAAGTTTGCTGCGCGAAGAAAAGCAATCGCAACCACGCGCATCGCTGGCTAATCTATTTCAGAGTACTCCCATCGGGCTCATTCGCGAGTCTCTGATCGTCGCCGGCGCATGAACGAGAACCAGGTAACTGGAGGAGTTTACGAGAGGGCAGCATGCATCGTTAACTATCGTCCACAGTTGTGCACCATCGTCGGAACGAGTTTCGAAAACTGCGAAGGAAAGTGGGTTCGATCAGTTCGATAGTAATTTCTAGAATTATATATATAAATAATCGCGTCGCTGGTGATCTATTTCAAGTACCTATTTCAAGTACTGAAAGTGATTTTAGCTGGCGTAACCCAAAAATGCAACGCTAATGCAACGAAAATTAGCTATTGGTTGATTTGGGTCACGTGATTCGTGAGGGGCCGTAGAGTAGACCTCGAGTAGGAGTGCCGTTGTCTGGTACTGAGCGATCGATCCTGTAATTTGTTTTCTATCGATTCAAATGTTTGCATATCGATAAAATTTTATGGCAAAAAGTCGTCTTCATTTCCTAGTCAGAACAGTTGCTTCTGGGCCTTTCAGTGAGACGAATCGTACTGGGGTACAAGTCGTGCAGTTTTTTAAATTAAGTGCACGTGATGAAACTCTTCGACATGACGCTTTTTCATTGCATAATAACGCGTCTCCGCGACCCTTTGCCACTCTTTTGATATACGCGCGTACGTTGCACGTACCTTTGACGAGGTACGATTTCGTTAATTCCGTCGCTGTTGATAAAAAACCAACAAACACGCGGCTCTTGATTAATCAAATTAAACACTCCGAATCGGATTCACAAACATTCGATCAAATCCTCTGCCGTTCCGGGGGAAACGTATCGTTCCGTCAGCAGCGCAGTTCGCTGGAAATTTCGTCGAATATTCCCCCTACCTATGCTATTCTGTCATCTACGCTCGCGTCGTAATTACAGCTGGCCGCGCGTCGCGTGTGCACAGGCCACGAAGACAATCGCCGCCCCGTTTCGTCTCGGATCTCGCCGTGGCCCAGATATTTCAAAGCTTCCACGCGAGCACATTCGGTCGCGATTAATGAACCCGGCGCGACGAACGACCACCACCTACGTGCGCGTGAACGCGCGTGAAATTCATCTCAGTCGAGGCGAGACACGCTCGCTGAATATAGCCGAGTCATCGATCGGCTGGGTCGACAAGCGGCGAGCACACTAATCGGCGATACACGCGCGCCGTCTTCTTTGACACTTCGCAGCGAGGCCTGCTGCGAACCGAAGGCTGCCACGATCGAACAGTTGACCGTTCCCGGCTCGTGCACACAACCTCGGGTACGGATTGATTAAATTGCAATCTCGCGTGCACTCCTCTTGCTCGCCTCTCTACACTTCTGCTACTTTTTCAAGCGTAGTTCCCCCAGTGCTTCTTGCGCTCTCTCGCAAAGCCGTGACGCGCTCATTTCCCTCGGGTGCATTGACAAAAGATATTAAGCTCCTTATTACGAGCGCAACGCGACAAAGGCACCGGTGAATCGCTTCGACCGGTCGTCGGCTCGTTCACGGGCAGGATAACTGTAAAGTTATCGGGGGGATAGGGGAGACCCGAGCGTCGGATTCGGCCGCTTTTCGCGACGGATGAATCGACGAGGCGAGAGAGTGGTAACCACGTCGACTTTCTATTGTTTCAACACTAGAGAACACCCTTCACCCAGTTTCTTCTAACAATATTGATCTAAAAGTACTTCCGCAGTTGGTATATAACTTGCTGGACGAAAGCGGACTTGAGAGACCAGGCTCCTACCAGGTTCTCCTCGAGATCTCTCGAATTATGGCCACTTCCTCTCCTCGTTGCTCGGCGAACACGCGCCCGGCAAAGTTGAAGAACGCTGTTCCTTCGAGTTATCGAAGGATGCCCGTTGGTTTTCAGGCCCGGATTATTTCACCGGCCCGGGGATTTCCGCGAGCAAACTGCGCCAAGTTCTCTCCCCGTCGTAAACGATTAAAAATAACAGCGCGAGGCACGAGCAACGGGAGGAACGGAGCAAAAGTTTCAACGAAATTAGAATGTCTCGCGGCGAGGATTCTTCGCCGGAGGATTGAAGCCGTTGTAATTACGCCTGTGAGAGTTTGCTGCCAAAGTACCGAGGCAGCTGCTTGCTCTGTGGTTCTCTTCCGTTCGCGGAGACGGGAAACTGGCCAGACGACATTAAATCCCTCCAACGACGAGGAGGAGTTTCCGTTCGAACGGGCCTAACGCGCCAGGCCTTGGTTCACACGGACGATTCCCGTTACGGGGGCACAATTCGCGAGAAAATGACGAGACTGGTTGCTTAGCAATTAGCTGCTTTCTTCACGCGTGCCATTCTTCGTTGCCTCTAGGGCTCTCCTCAAATAAAATCCTCTAGCGCACTTGACACCCTTTGCATGCGTAACGTGATAAATAACTTGGCGACTCGTCGACACATTTGCTGTTCCGCAGCGCGGATCTTTCATTTACGTAAATAATACACGACGAAGAGGACAGCGCGGTTTTCGTTCGAAACGAACATGGCAGGAAATCGATTTACTCTAGCGCAGCTCGAGAGATTTGTGCAAGTTCGTTATTTTTGGCAAGCAAGAGGCATTCCGGCCCCTAACTTAATTACAGATATCGGAGGATCGCGAGCGGGGTAAGCTCGAAAAGAGCCTTCCATCCCCGTCGAAGCTGAGATAATCGGTAGCAAAGTAGCCGGCGCTCCTTTCTTCGACTCCGAAACTTTGTTTCGTAAGAGGGATAAAGATAAAGGCACGCGGGCCGGAATTAAGACGGGAAATTAAAGTAACAGCGCGCAAACAAAAATCGTTATCTCCGGGCAGCTTCGATTACCGACTCTGAAAAACGAAGCTTCGCGCGGACGCTTCCTCCTCGAATTAGCATCAGCCTCTTCGGGGCCAATTAGCGAGTGAAACTCGACATCGTGCTCCCCGATTTTTCCCCGGGAATAATTCACGTTTAATCATCTTGGGACAGCACATCGGCTGGCCGAGATGAAGAAATTTCGTCAAAGAAACAAAGAGAAACGTTGAAACGTGGCTGATGATAAAAACCGCGAGTCACGGGATTAAAAGCGACGTTTGCCACTTCCGGCAACCGTGATCGAGCGAGGGCTGCTGTAACGACCGGTGAAGTTGGTTCGAAATTAAAGTAATGTCCGCGCTTTTTCTCGCCGTGCGACGCTTGCAACTCCGAGAACGTTTGCGATGGTAACTTGGATCGTAAAGAACCGTGGCCGTTTTGCAGTCGTCCTTCCTGTACCGACGATAAATATCGAGCGATCGGCAATGCCATAGTCGTTCGATGGCTAACTCGCAAACGAATCGCGGGAACTTGCAGTTCCTCTTAAACTATGAAACTTTAGGGGTAACGATATTTCAAAGGGCCAGTGATATTTGTTGGACACCGAAGCGTGGATACAGCACGAGGCATAGAAATTTGGTTGTTCTTTTTAAATATAATTGAGTCAAGTTTTCAATTTTTTCAATTTTTGTAGCGAGTTTGTGACAAGATGGACTTTGATGAAAGTTTGCTTTGAACATTTCGCACGACTCTTTTCGTTGGAAATCGCTGCGATATCATCAGTTGATTGTTGTTTTCAATGACATGTGAGTGGAAAACTTGCGCAGAAAAAAAATAAAAAATGAAAGTATACAGGCGATTGTAAAAAGGAAAGAATAAAGATATAGTTTAGGTACTTTAGAAAAGATGAAACTAAGAAATATACGTAATAATAATATAATATGCACATGGTTCTATGATGAGTATTTAAATATTTTCGCGAGTCACTGTATTACAGTAAATACTCTACTTCAGATATTTTATATATTTTATCACTGAAAGTGATTTTAGCGGGGGTAACTCAGAAAATCGGGACTCTTCAGGTGCAACGCTAATGCAACGAAAATTAGCGTTTGGTTGATTTGGGTCACGTGATTCGTGAGGGAGTGTGGGGTAGACCTCGAGTAGAAGTGACGTTGTCTGGTACCAAGCATTCCCTCCTAATTTGCTTTGCATCGATTCAAATATTTGCACATCATTTTAAAATTTTATGGCAAAAAAGTCGTCTTCATTTCCTAGAACAGTTGCTTCTGGGCCTTTCAGTGAGACGAATCGTACTGGGGTACAAGTCGTGCAGTTTTTTGAATATTGTATGTATTTTTGCATCTTGTGTACATTCTCATCTAATGGTAGCACCATTTGAGTAATTTCAATGATCTTCAAATCCGTTGTGTGTTACAATACATACAACCATCGTGTAACTTTAATTTTCGAGGTATTTGCGAAAGTACTCTTCAATACCTTCTAAATTGGTTTTGGGTCAAAAAATGAATTTTCCCTTTAAATTTCAATTAACAGTTGCAATCTTTGGACATGCGTATTAAATAAACACGTTGTGTTGCGTTATAATCTTGCATATTTTCATTCACAGAGGCTGTTGTGCATTAATTAATTTGCCAGTAAATTCCTTCTTTGTAAAGTGTATGCCTCGTATAGCTTACGACACGTGTGTGCCACGTGGAATTTCGAAGGGTACCTCGATTCCATTGAGTCTCCTTTGTTACACAGGGAACCTAAGTTCCGAATAGTTCGAATAACTCCATTCCCTCTTCTCCCGAGGCGGTTACGCGCAGTGTCAAGTAACTAATTGAATAACTATTGCGTTCGAAATAACTATAACTCACTCGTCGTAACGGAATGTCTCGTTACACTGTGGAAGCGAAGGGAGATAACCACAAAGTGTAAAATGTAATCCTTTGTGAAAGAAGTTTCTCTTGAACAAGTGTTGAACGAATTGCGAGTTGCTCGACTAATCGGTCGTTACTCAGAGAAGGCAAAAAACAGCGAGAAGTCGATATTCGCGACGTGGAGCTTTCGAGAGCACGCGATCGTTCATGCGTTCCAAGTGAGCGATGTTGCGGTGGCTTTTCATTCTCTTTTAATTGAGCAACAATGGTCATACACGCGTGTTTCCTACAAACCGAAGCTCAGTCTCATAACGATACGAATCAGTTTTTAAATTTAACTGGAAAATTGATGTTTTGTCGAAGCTTCGCAACGTGTCGGCGTATGAGCCCCGAATTGCTTTATCGAATAATCGCAGTATATACAGGGCATAGGAATTTTTTAATATAAAATATCGTTGTTTCGACCGATGCTATGAAGTTCCATTGACAACGAAATTGATCGTAACACTACTATTCTAACAAAATGGTTACGTCTGTTTGATTGACGCTCAAAGTTCTTTATTTAGATTGTACAAAGCAGGAACGATCGGTACTTGTACGTAAGTAATAAATACCAGAGATGAATACTTCTACAACTGTACAAATATCACTAAAATATTTTAAAACGCAACACTTACAAATGTCCAAATTATCTTCGGGTATTACCCTAGTTCCCAACAAATTTTTCCCATCTTCTCGATCTTTATACAAAAACATATCGCTACAAAAGCGATTCAAGTTGAGCAAAGGATCAGATATCATTAAAGAAGGTGCGTAGAAGAGATTGGAACGGGAGAAATCGAATGTATTCCTCCTGCTCGCAGAGAACGTGGGTAAAAACCAAGGCACAACAGCGAAATAGCAGAACAGAGGGTCAACGACTAATCAAACGAGCACAGCAAACGTGAGAGCGAAACAGGGATTTGCGGAGAGTGAAGGGACGGCTATGGTAGAGGTTCGAAGGACTTACGCGGAGAGGCGAGGCCGACACGCGGCGAAACGAGGGACGCCGATCGAAAAAAAGGCCAAATAGTCGAAGGAGAAATAGACGACGCGATGGCCGTGTCTCTCGTTAAACTTGCAAAGGCCGTCCGACCATTGATTACCGGTGACAGGCTACAAAGTCCCGGTTTTTTATTCGAGGTGGTGAAATCAAAGTCGCGCCCTACTGCTTTCACCGTCCTCAAAGGCCCGGCCCCTTCTTTCGATCGACCGAGGCCATCTGTGCCCTGCACGAGCCTCGATACTTCGAGCGTGCAAACTGCACCTGTTTCTCTATTCGATCCGTCGTCATCCACGTAGAAGAATTAAGAAAGAAATTAGACACCTTGTCTGCGCATACGCAGATATTTTAATCGACACGGAATTCGAGCAATTCGGTAAAAAGTAGTGGGAACTTGCTGCGTTCGAAGCACTTTGCGATCTACGGCAAGGGCAACAGGTAAATCGATCAACAGTTTCTCCATTGATTAAACGACACCGCGGTACGTTCGATTGCAAGAATTGAAGAGCGCAGCGGGCTCGCGTGTTGGAGCTCCTCTCTCGCGATAATGGATCCGCAGGGTGACGGTGGTTCGCAGCGTGAACGAATTGGCGGTGAATTTTTGATCAATCCCGGGTCGCCGCGAGACGCGCGACATTAGTCAGGCGGAATGAAACATTTATCGAGAACGCGTTCGCTAAGCCGCGGCAATAAAAATGTCGCCGACATCGGCGTTGCTTGGCGCGGTCAGAGTGCACTAAACTGTACGTGCACTTAAAAGTGCCGGCTGAGATGGAGCAAAAAGCCAACGGCCACGGAACGGTAGAGAGTAAACGGGAACCGGGACGTCGGACGTGGGGAGGGCGGAGAGAGAAAAAAAGCTGAAAAGCTCTCGGCACAAAAAAAAGTGGGATAAATTGGGGCAACTGCTCGTAACGTTCCGCGCGCCATACATCCTATCGACGGGGTATAGATACCGGCGTGGCAGCCGTGTAACACACGTGTGCACGCGCGCACCAACACACGTTTTCCACGCGAGATTAAACCGTCTGAAAAGGGGCGGTCCCCTTCTGCGTCGCGAAACGGGATAAAAAGGGGAGAGTTCGACGCAGTCATTTCGAATATTATCGCGGAGACGACGATGGTGCCACGGAGGGGATGGCCCGTGCACGCCGATACAATTCTCTTTTCCGCGCGTGGTGCGCTGGCTACGGAACACGGGGACGCCGTTGATTAGAAAATAATGGAGCATCGGCTAGCTGCCGATTAACGGCGACGAGCGTTCGCGATTAAAGCGGCAGTTTCAATGAGAATTAACCCTTCCGCCCCCACGGATGAGATGTCTCGTTGCTTGTACGCGAGTAAAATATTTCACGGTTAAAGTTCTCGAAGTGTCTCGCTTCGTGATATTACCTGTGCCTCTCGTAAAGTGTCTCGAAAGTGTTTGAAAATTTGGAATAAAATGTCCAAATCGTCGTTGCTAAATGTAGAAGGGCTTTGAGCGAAGAACAAGTGCAAGTGCAACTGCGATTAAAAACTGAGACAAACGCAGAACACCTCGTCCGGAGAGATTGGGTTACGTAATTGTAAATAGAGAAGAGGATAGATGTAAAACATTTCGTCCGTAACTAAATGGTATTGCAACTCGAAATATTTCGTCCGCAGTGCTTGTAACTAACGTTCCAGTAACCAGATAACCAGATAAGATCCAAAGTTGCGAAAGAATTAGTTGTTTACAGATCATATGGTCCCCTTTATACCAGGGACACGAATACACCATTCAAATTATAGGAATTTGGGAATAGCAGAGCAACGTATACATATTTGTGAATAAAGAGTATAACTTTGCTATTATACACATATTATATGTATTTGTCATTTTTATACAAAATTCGATACAGCCTTCCACTCAAGAAATAAAAATGTGCGTATTCGTGTCTTTGATAGAAAGGGGACGATATTACCCTTTATTAATCAGAGATAACAATGAACATGAACTGATTGCTTTGGAGGTAACAGATTGGTAGTTTTCTACCAGATATTGTCCAGCTCTGAAATTTAGGGCACGTTAATAGTTGAAAAGTAAATAAATATTTCGTTCATGGTATTATTTTTTTAAAATACTGAAATTTTAACTAATTAATTATATTTAAAGATCGGAGTCATTTATTTCAATTATGATACTTTTGTCTCTCTCTCTCTCTCAAAAAAAAGAGATTGTACCAAAAAGTTTGTTTCGTCTGGAAAACAAAGGGCGCTCCAAATATTTCTATTTTCTAATCAAATGGTTCATCAACGGAAGCAAGCTTCTATTTTTTAATCAAGTTGTGTGTATTAGCTTGGGCAGGTTTCTAGTTTTTAATCAAATACTGCGCCAACGTAGACGGACTTCTATTTTTTAATCAACCGGCGCATCACACAAACTGCAACTACGCCGTACATTGCGCGGAATGCGATGGAATGACGATCAATCTCGCCGTAAAAAGTAGCGGGCACGCAGAGCAACAGAGATAAATGTTGAAAGGAAAATATTAACGATCCTAAAAATATCGAAAGGCAAATGATCAAATGGAAATCGACCGTATCTGCGAACAGATAGAATAGTTACGTGTGAATTATCAGATCATGCTCAAATGAAATTCCTCTTAACGAACTGTATTTGTAACAGCAAACGTACGTGTACGTGTATTTCACGGCGATTTTCATTTCACAACGGCGATCCAGCTAGCGCCCCGGGTAGAAACAATAAAATTCACGCTGACGCGTGCTACACAATCCGCCATTTTATGGAAAGCTCTTGCTGGAATTCCATTATACGTGCTGGTTGCCGAACAAAGTGCAAACATTCGTTCTAATAGCCACGAACTGCTTGACGACGACCTTCGATCGCGAGAAAGTAGAACGAAGCAACGTATTAGAGCCGCGCAAGTAGAACAACCGCACCATTTTTCTGCCATCCCAGTCGCAAATTCAACGCGACCCGCGTAAAGTACCACGAGTCTCGTCTGAAAACGTTTTACTCGATTGGCGTGTGTGTTATTTCTTTCTTCTGTTTTTAGATCAAACTTTAACCAAATTAGATACTCTGTTCAGAATAGTCATATTGGCTTGGCCAGTTTTCCACAAAATTAAACGCGAATCTCTAAAGATTACCAAAATTTTTGTCGATTTTAGAAACTGTTGCAATTTCTTTCAAAGTGATTTCTTAAATTGAACTTCATTTTCATGAATAATTCATTTTTATGAATAATTTCAATTCGTTCAAGCTGGGAGCTCACAGAGTATGTCCTCAGCTTATGCAGCGATTTTCGTGACACAATTTTCAAAGTTGAGCTTCAACATCATTTAAATTACATTCTATTACCATCAGGGGCGTACTTTATACACACGCACGTATGAATACATACGAATTGAATTATGCGAATACCTTTCGCTTCTCTTTCTTTTCTTTTCTTTTTTAATACGTAAATGTGCAAATGGCTCAACAAAATGAGCAAAAGCGTTCCAAAAATTATTCCGAGCTTGTTAATGTGACGAAAGCTCCAAAAAAATTAAAAAACCGATTTTTCACGTCAGAGGATGTTGCATCGTGACCGTGGTTGTTCCATTAGGCGAGCAATATCCTTTTTATCCGACGGTAGCCATCTCGTTACGCTATACCGATATGTACATATTCGTACGGATGTCCATTATGCGTAGATGCACGCACACACGCCGACAGATGGAGGCTAGTCCCGTACAATGGTATAAAGTCAATATAATTATGCTTCGCTGGTCGGATAGGGATTTCAACGTAATGCAGATCTCGTAGGAGGACAAAAGCTGAAGCCTGGAATAATTTAAACCAGCCTGATGCAGACTGATAATAATATTAATAATAACACGCGAAAACTGGATCTGCCCGTGGCTATGGCGGCTGATTTAGCTGGAAACTGTTGAAGCTCGAATGTTTTGAACAGCGCACCAGGGACTAGCTTTATCCTACGGGCTCTCGTGCAAACCGTCGGTCATCATCCGGTTATCACCTGCGATATTTCACTATCCGCGAGCGGAAACGGGATGTTACAGCAGGGACAGTCGTCTTGCACGACCGGACGTTTGCGCTACAGGGTGAAGCGGGAAATTCGATGTGAGGCGATTCAACCTAATTGCGAGGTATCAGGCAGAATCGCAGCCGAATCTTGCGACATCGGATTTCTCGTTGCTGCTCTAATTAACCAAAAATACGTTTGCTCGATGAATTTGTCAAATTTCTGATGTGCTGTCTAAAATTTCCCATTAATCACAGTTGAAGAACGATTAATGGGCACGCGTAATCTCACTCTAGGATTCCAATGAAACCGTTGAAACTCGGCCGATCGGGTACACCGTGCGTAAAGGGATAAGCGATTTAAATGCTTAATATGTAAATCCGGCGCTGTTGTTTGGCCGCGATATTAGCAGCGTGAAACAGAAGCCCGATCGAAATGACCGGCGTTTCTGGTTGAATATAAATTACGACTCTGGCCAGCCGCGCCCACGCCACGTCATCTACCCCTTGTCGGATTACGTTCGCGGATCTTACGCGCGAGCGAGTAGTCAGATGGCACGGAGAACTCGCTGAATAGAAATTCTTCCGAGGGTTTTCCCACCGCGTTCCCGGAGATTGCCATAATATTTTTTCGCGGTGACGTTTAGATTGGACGACCAGTTCAGTTCTGGCGAAGGGTAGGTTTTCTTGGTTCAACGAGTGAGGTAAGTTATGCGTCAATGATGACGTAGTATCTACCTGACCGATGCTCGCCGGAGACCCTGCGATTGTTCGAATAAATCGTTGTGTTTGCGTAGACAGGAGAAACAGAAAGAGGGGGGGGGGGGAGACGAATATTAAAAAGGAGAAGAGGACGACAAGTGAAGGGAAATAGTCATATTTTTTTTACGTTTCTTGTCATGCCTGAACAACCACGACTAAAGCTACGATATGATTTATTTCTTTTTTGAAATATTTTTATAGCGATGCCCGCAAATAAGGGGTACAAATCGTTAAAATATAACCAATATGTAATCAAACTAAAGTCTTACATAGGTGGCATTCGCCAATAGATGTTGAGCTGAAAAGAAATCACTTTCGAAGATTCAATAAAAATTGTTCTGATTAATTAACGATTTCTATTTAAAAAATAATAAAAATAATAATAATTCTCGTTCTCTGAAAATTCCTACGATTTTTGAATATGAACAAATGATGGAGTTTCGGTTCCATTAGAATTCGCTCACGACCAAGAATGCCCATTGTCCTTTGTGACCGAAGATAAAATGATAATTGTAATATAGCTAATGGGTACAGGGATTTAGTTCACATAGTTGGCGTATTTGGTAATTAAACGGATAACAAAGGAACAGGTTTCTAAAGCTTCTCTGTTCATTGCTATCTGCTTGCTGCTCAGGAGCGGCGCAGTGGAAACAGTCCGTTGATAGTCAGACACAATTACCCAGTCGAAAGGCCGGACAATTTTTAATACGCGAACGTATTATCTACTTCGGAGTTTTCGTTAATTGGGAGATTGATTTGGAAAAATATCCGACTCGTTGAATCAACGGGGAATAAACCAATTACCAACGAATGGCAACTTGTTGATGACACTAACGACGTAGCTCGTGTATCTTGTAATCGGATTATCTAGCGCACGATCGTCGAAAGCAACTTTCGAACAGCGCAGCGCGAAAATTTCCGTCACTGAAAAACTTGCAATTGCATGGAATTCATCTACGTTTGATCATTCCCTCGAAATTCTTCGGGAATTTCAAATATCTCGGGGAAGCAAAATTTTCGAAAATCCCCCCGAAATTCTCAAGAATCGCGCGATTGCTCGGAATCTTGAACTTACTGTGTCTGTTTCGAAATTGTCGGGTGTTCCAAAGTTCCCGGGAAACATCTCGGAAAACCTGAAATCCTCGGGAAACCCGAAATATCTGGAGAAACCCGAAGTTGCGAGGAATCTCGAGGTTCTCAGGCATCCTGATGTTCTTGGAAGAATCGCGATACACAGTGGTGTATCACAAAGTCCTCCACCCGGTTTGAGTAGGCTTGTCCGAAATATTCGTGGCAACCCGAAATTTTCAGGAAATCCGAATTTTTGGAATTACAGAATACTTTCGTGTTCCAATTCGATCTCGCTTGGTCTCTTCCCCGATTCGAATATCGAATTCTCGTATGCCTCTAGTTCAGTGCGGTAGTTGCAAAATTCTAATCAAGAAATCGCAAGTTTTGATCCACGGTGCAAGTCGAGCAAATTGTCGCAAGGATCGACACGAGTCGCGACACGAGTCGAATACCGAATTACAAGGCACTCTTATCGATTCCCAACTATTAATCAGCGAATGTAGATGGTCGAACGAGCAAGTAACGCGAAACGAGATCACTGCGAATTTTATGGCCGAGTTATTCGAATTAACAAGAGATACGCATTCCGATTGCTTGTGCGCGCCAATTCACCCGGTACACAGAGATATATCCTTTACGTATCTCGTCGTTGATAGTACTGTTACGTCAGCTGTGAATCAATAGTACTGCACTTGTGATATCGTGGAAATTGTACTAGCAAGTAGGTAACGCGATAGAATTGAAGTTTCATGCGGTACTTGGTTGTTTCGTGTGTTTCTTTCTCTTTCTCTTTTTTTCGAAAACCTGACGAAAATCGATAATCTATAATCTTTCTCTTTTTTTCACGTTGTTTCAAATGTTGTTTCCACGGCATTGAATGAATACGAATAGTTCGCGAGTCCGCGCGAATCGTCCAACGATAGCAACTGCTTCCTTTTCCCTTTTTTCGTCGAACACCTCCCCTCGTCCCTCCCGAAACGATTGCCATTGTCGGAGCGTCGAATTTACAAACTAAACCCGTTTAACCCTTTGATTCTGCGGCTGCTCATTACCAGCTGCTTCCGAGCTTCGATCAAATTTAATTGAAATTTCACGCTGCTGGCGTTATCGGCTCTGCCAGTGCTTAAAATTCCACGCTCATCGATAGAATCGGCGTGCTAGGATTCGTGTTTCTCTCGGTTGCGAATCGCGTTTCACTCGGCTGCGAAAAGCCGCGTTTATCAAACCCGTCACCGGATCCCTTTTACACGGTCGGACTTGCCGTCCTTGTCCGACGCACGCCGCCGAACGATTCGTTCGCCGATACACCTCGATACACGCTGAAAAAGAATCTACAGGGCTTGGCTTAAAGAAACACCAACAGCGTTCACCGTCTCTTTTCCATCAATCTTGCCGCAGAGAAATTTCCCTGCCCGCTTCTCCTTCTGCCGGCCGCGCCTTTGCAATTGCGCGTATTTTCGCACAATGCCCTCTCGCGTATAAATTCACGCGATTTCCACCGGGTTGGCTCTGTCGTTTCTTCGCGATTAATAACACGAGAATCGTCGGTTCAACCACGACGTAATTAACGAGAGCGATAATGCGTTGTGTCGAACACAATGGTCACGTTTCACGAGTGCGAGAGCTTACGCGTTTCGAAACGGGCTTCCGGTTGTTGTACCGTCGACCTATTATTTCTTTTTTCTTTTTTCTTTTTTTTTTTTTTTTTCCACCCAGCTCACCGCGCGCCCCTTTCCTGGCCGTTTCCTTTCGCACGGTAACGAACAAACGGGCATCAGGATACGAGAGTTTCGTTGCATTGTCCCCGATCACCGGCACAAAAGAATAAATTACGCGATTGAAGCTGGCCTCCGCGGATATTATTTACTCGCGTCAGTCGATATGCAGAACGGTAGTAATGCGTTTGTCATGACCGACTAGAAATTCATTTGCGTGCTCGTTCCTTCTCTTGTCCGTGGTTCTCCGTGCCGCAGCCAAGTTGCACGTCGTCGAAATTAAAATTTATTCGCGGCTATATTTTTCCACGGAGTAATTCTTCTCTCGCACAAGAATTTTTCGGCTGTTGGATATCTGTTCGTAGACGCTACCAGAGGGAGAAAGAGAGAGAGAGAGAGAGAGCAGGGACGCGCAAGAATTGCGAGATGCGCAATTACATGCACATCAGTTGCAGTTCTCCTTGCGGAAAGGGAGCATCTTGTTTCTACTCTCCCGTTCGAGTGGCTAATTAAATCCGAGATATTGTACCGAGCATAAAATTAGCCGTGTGAATGTCTGTGAATGAATGAGCCTCGGTCTGAATGCCGCAGCTAGAAACTCGCCCCTGAAAACTTTCTTCCGCTGGACGGCGGCTGGTTTTACGAGCATCCGGTTTGTTCATTGATCGTTGGTTTGCAATTAAAAACTCGCAACGACGACGCGGCACGGAACGCGAATGATTTTTATTTCCGACACGGTGCTGACCCTTGTTCTTCTTCGCGGCAACGTCTTGGGAATCTCTCGATATGAAACATTGAATTATCAATGACAAATATTTTCTTCTTTGTAGTATTTAATCTTTTCAGTTCAAACGAGACATACGTATGCTAAAGAAAGTATAAAATATTTTACTGAGAAATAAATATTAAATTTTGAACGATCGAAGTTTCAGTGATGTGTCAGAACATTGGTATACACTAAAAAAATTCACATGTAAAGTAAATCAGCCGCATAATTTCGCGTGTCAGTTCCAATCTTTAAAAATTTGCGCACAAAGTGTACGTAGTATATTGTATTACTCTAGTCAGTCGAAATTGTTATCGGTATTTCGCGCTAAAGTGTGTAAAAATTGTTTCACACCTTACCATATTGAAATTCCTGGTCTCCATATTTTGTATGCAAAATTTGCAGTGAAATATATCTTTGGTAACGTTACGTTACGTCACTTACTTTCAATAGCGATATCAGTGAGGTATATACATGCATGTATGTCTCATTCTTCATACTTACTGAGACATGTACTGGGTAAAGCACCTAAAATAGGTCACAAGGGCGATATTAATACAAGAGCATCCCTCGTCTTCCCTTGTCATTCGATAAATTTTGTAAGATCGAAATTGCACACTAAACTAAATATTTTTTGACATAAATGTTGAGGTGAACTCACATAAATGCAGCATTAAAAATTACACTGTTTAGAGGTACTGTTGATCATATACCCTTTACATGTTCACTCGTCAAAAAACTATTAACGTCAGATTTTGTGCCTGTGTAACAACATCTTTAGTCTGATTTTTTTCTATTATTCGCATACCTCGCTGTTTTTTTTCTAAATTACTTGAAACTTCCATTATACTTGCAATAGAAGGAATACTCCCAAACTAAATTCCGCGATTAAAGTTTGAAGAAAGCGGGATTGCAAGCGTTAAAGAGCGTCGCATCGCGGATAGTAACTGCGTTCAACGATCAGTTTAATTAGTCTCGTGCACGCGACCTTCCCGGGTACGGCTAAGAAACGAGTAATTATTTAACCACGATGTACCCGGTGCGGTATTTGCGAAAAGAAAAGGCGTGCCATGGAAACAAGAACGAACGAGGACTTACTTTGTTTGGACGCGAGGCGGACTCGCGTCCCGCCGTCACAGGGGGTTTCCAAGATCCCCTGCTGCTCCTGCAGATATTACAATACCGCAATACGTGTGCTATAAAGAAAATGAAACGACGAACGGTCGGGCCGTTTTACAATCTGATACCTGCGCGCGGCGGGGCCGTTTTCGTTGCGAAGAATATGAAACAAGACCGAGTTGTGGCCCGTGGAAACAACGGTAAGGACAAAAGGCGGAGGGGTCGTAAGAGAAAAAAATGGAGAAAGAGCGGAAAGGGAGTGGCGGACGATGCAGACGGGCCGTTCCGCAAATCTCTCGCCTAAAATCGGGACGCAAACACGCCACGATGAGGAGATACGCAAAGTGCCGGGGGCTTTGTACAAAAGGTCTTCTGCCGCCGATTCACTTTCTCACATCGCTCTTATCGTTCCGCGTGTACGACTCTCGCGACGCTTTCTTCATTTGCAGTATTTTTATTTTGCGCGGTCTGTGTACAAGTAGAACGTCAACGCGGCTAAATTCACTGCTTCTACGGCGTCCCTTCTTTTCCGCTGGATACGATGAACAATGAAAAGTCGTTTCTCAGGGAAACGATCGCTGATATTTCGGGCTGTTGCAAGAAATAAGTGATTGTTTGGACGGTCGAACGCACAGTTGACACGATTGCACGAAGAAAAGAGGTGCGTAGAAGTGGATGCGAGCGATCGTCGATGTTTAGAATCGTTGGTAATACCTCGTGTCTTATGGAATTACGTTTTTCAGTTTCTCAGTTGAAAGTCGTAGCTTTTTCTTCGATGACAAACTTTTATTCCAAGTTTGAAGTTTTAATCACGAAAATGGTAGACGTCGAGTGTTTGAATTTTAAACGTTGTTCAAGCACGTCTAAATGTACAGAATATCGTAATAATACGTACAGGATCTATAGAGTGATTTTATGTATCACAGAGTGTAATTGTAAATTTACGTTTCTTCTTCAAAGAATTCATTTTCTTAAAGACTGAGGTTGGTGGAACCTCTTGCACGAAACTCCCGCTGGATATTGAAACGTGAAATCATTCAAAATTTGTTGAATTTCTCTGTAAATTCTCGCAATCCCATTCTTCGTGACAAGGTACGGAGAAGGCTTACGCGTGTATCACGCGAACCGATAAATATCCCCCGAAGGGGATATGCTCGTAAACGATTCGGATTGTCACGGGGTTGATGTCGCCCCTTCACGCTCTTTCAGTTTGATCAATAAGCACTTTTGCGTGCCGGCGCGCGAGGTACTTGCGCCGATGCCTGGAAACATATTTCAAACTCGTATCTCCGCGTTCCGCGTATCTCCCTGAATAAAATATTTCCACTCAGCGATTCTCAGCACCGGGGCTGAGAATTAGAGACAAACGGGCTACCGAAGATTCGATCGGAGAATTAATACTTAATCCCTGATCCGAAGGAGAGATTCCCGAGCTAAGGAAGTATCGAAGGAACAGGAGGGTTCCTTCAACATCGAGACCGTTGCTCGTCCGCGGCCCACCGAAGAATGGGATTGAATCCGTTGCAACGACCGGCAAGAACTTAATTAAATTTGAACGTGCGCCTCGTTGAAATTGATTCAAGCGCGATCGTGCGCGAGCACGCGAGATGTATCGTCAACCGAGGGGTCTTTTGAGCGAGCCACAATCGATAACGCTGCTGCACGCGACTCAGATAGTCGATCGCTCGGAGTAAAGACCGATTGTCCTTCCACCGTCCTTCAAATACACCGAATTGTTTCAACAGGGATGAATAGCGCTCGTCGCTAGGGAATTTTTAATTCACCTGATAATGGATCTTCGCTGTTGGCGATCGCGAGTACAGCCTCATCGAACCGTTGATGAAAATGAGATTTCACAGCCAGTTGCTAAAAGATTCATCTCGATGATCTTTTGACGAATATCGCGCGGCAACGAGAATTAATTTATATTTCAACGCGATCATAAATAGGAGGTCGTCGTGAGTTTTAATCACGCGCGCAGACGTACGAATAAACGGATAAGAGTAGTTTATATAAATAGGGATTTATATAATAAATTATTAATATATTAGGGTTATAATATAAAGGATTGATATATAATATAATGTAATATAATATAATATAATATAATATATATATAATATAATAAAAAAGGAAATGTTTGTACATTTTCATTGTTTTTCTATCATTACGTGATTGTCGGCGACTGCGCGTGTTTTTTTAATTTAACAATTGAACATTGTCAATTAACTGGAATACTTAAAATAAGTGTTCTGAAGTGTTTCGTTTCAAATTACTCCAAATACCACGAATTGTTTCAATAGGAACAAGTGTTACATTCGTCTGTAGGGAATTTTAAATCAGCCGCTAATGAATCTTCACTGTGGGCAATCGCGAGTACGGTTTCATCGAATCGATCGAATTATTGATGAAAATGAGATTTGGATTATTTGGATGATTTTTCATCATTTTAATAATTGACCGTGCTGAATGGATATCGTAGAATAATAATGGAATCGATCTGCGTTTCAAACGCATGTATTATTAGTGCGAATAAATTCTGGTTCGTTATACAAACACCCACTAAACGTGAAAAATTTGAATCATAGAAAGACTCTGCGTTAATCACGTGTGTACAAATGGACATTAGAAAAATGTTTATAAAATAACAGAAGAGAAGTTTCTTGTACGTTTTCATTGTTGTATATTATCACTTTCATTATTACTGTGGGATTGTCAACGATTTTACGATTTTCTCGATGTGATGAAAGTGTATCTCAATTATCTAAAATATTTAGAACAAGTGAGGATACAAACTGTAATACGTTCGTAGGGTCATGTGTTTTAATAGAATCGTATCAAACGAACACTTCATCGCAGGCAATTCAAAAATAACATTTGTATTTTAATTTTGTTTCTTTGGAAATAAAATGCTATAGTCATCTTCTTCCTCGAAAGAACATGAAAGAATAGGAAAAGGATTTTCTGAGAATATTCAAACGTGTACCGATCGGTGCATATCTGAAACGATTTACAACGGAGTAATACCGAGTGAAAATCCCTTTTGCACGCAATTCAAGAGTAACGGTTTAAATGAAAAGCCACGATCGTCCTTAAAAGAGAAATATTCCGGAAAAGCATTGCCTTAAGAAAAAGATTTTCTGAAAGTATTCAATAACGTTCAAAGTATTCAGACTTTATTATATCGGGCCGCTCATGGTCTCACGCGCTCTAACGTTCTAACGTTAATACCAATATCATCTATCTATCACCTAACACGAAAAATCTTCACAATCTCTTAAACGTCTGTCACTTCTTTTCAATCTGATAACGTCGTAACGAAAGATTTGACAGAGCAGCGTGTCTTCTCGTCTTCAAAATATTCCCCGGCGCTGTATGAAGTAAATTCCAGGCCTGTTTCCCAGTGAAACAGTGGTCGACGCGAACCGAGCGATGTCCGGCGGTTTATATTAAAGATTCCGATAACCAGCTCGTGGTCGTGGACGAGGCGAAACTCGGGCGGACGTCGCGCTATCGCGACCAGACTCGAATACCCGAATCGCAGTCGTGTTTCGCAGAACGTGTCGGCCGCAGAGCGTGCTCAACGGCGGATACACCGATTCTCGAATCTAATCGAGCCCCGACCCAGATATCGCACGACAGAGACACGGCGGCCAGCACCCGCGATGTGCTCGCCATTCGTTTCACGATTTAATTAAAGACGAAACACGGAGACATCCGCTCGGCCGGATGATTTAGACTTTCGCCCGGAACGAAATTTTTCCGGGTGCTTGAGCGCTTTCGTCCGGGAATCTTTTAATCGAATTCGGGCGCGCGTCGACAGCGGAGACGCTCTTCCGTTCAACGACGTCCTTTGAACGAGTAGCTGCAAGTTAATTCGAAGTAATTACCGCGCTGCTAACGATCAATTAAAGCGCGTCTGGTATGGATCCCGATAATGCAGCAACGCGGCGACTATGGCCCGACTACTACCTGCCTGTTGCGATTAAAGCCCGGCCCCGGCGAAAAGCGCAGACCCGCGCGTGCCGGATCTGGGGGAAAATTGCCTCGCGGAATAACGCTTAATCCGATTTATAATCGAACTCGGACAAGGGGAGCTGCGTGTGTACGCGAGCGGGAACGGTTTACACGGTTTACTCGAATGAATTTCTCCTAGAAAATGCAGTCTTTGATCCGGGAAATTGGAAAACGAAAGGCGCGAGGGGAGAGAAAGAGATCAACCTGGTATTAAAATTGATCAACTGCCCGCGTGCTGGTCCAGCCGTTTCTATTTGCGTGCTCTAATATTGGTACAAGCTGTACAAAGGAACTCGCGCAGGAAGTACTTTTTAACGAAGTTTTTAGTAATTTAACGCTCGAACTTGCTCTGGCACGATAAAATAATAAATTGTGCGAAAGAACTCGTGAAAATGAAAAGAAGTATTCTTTCGACGAGGTGTATTAATTGAACTTAAAAAAAAAAAAAAAAGAAAGAAAAATGGAAACGTAATAATAAAAAGAAGTACACGGAAGACATCGACAAAGAGAATTGTTTGCAAGACGTCGACGCAAAGAGGTGTTTGAAAGACCGACGGAGTAAAATTCTGTCCACGAATTTGAAGGAAATTTGCTTGGAAATTTGCGACTAAAGAGGTTAAATCTAACAAGCAAAATTATATGCTTTACGCGCAAACTTTTCGACGAGTATATAGTGACGTCGACCGATATAGTGACGCGTCTAACTGAAATTCCAGTTGTTCAGAATTTAATATTTATTCCTCGGCAGGATGTTTGATACTTTCTCCGAAGCGTGTGCATCTCGTTTGGATTGAAGGGGTTAACAAAACTTGTAATTAAATTCCGTTCAAACTCCTCGGCCTTATTAAAAACGCGCGAAACGTTGGAAATTCAGAGTGCTGCTAATTCAAAGGCCAGAGGATGTGCAGGTTGTTTTACGGGGCCAAAAGAGAGAGAAGGTAGAAACGTCTGATTCGTGCGTCGGAATACGCAGAACAGCATCGCGTAATAAGCGAGTGGCCACTAGACGGGCAATCTTTCCGGCTCATTAGGGGAAATATAGGCACGCTCGCGTGCCCGTGGTTTCGCAGCCTCTCCTTCCCTCGTGTCGAAAAGAGAGAAAGCTCGCGAGACACGGCGCGGAGTCACGTACGCGAGAAGGGCACTCTTAAGGGAGCAACTCCCTCGGAAAGTCTGGAAAACCTTGACGTTTTTACTTTCCTTAGAGAGCCTCGTTGTCTGCAGGATCGTAATTAAATTAGCATTGTTCCTCGACGTTCGATCGCGATCGAATTGATTTAAAATGTTCTTTGAACGTAACTCTCTAGTAGGAGGAAAAAAAAAACAACAACAGAATATAATAATAATAATAATAATAATAATTCCAATCGACCGAAATTGAACCGCTCCTTATTGAAAAATTAATAACCACGTCGAAAGTTTCGCGATGCTATTCATAAAATTCCTACACGCATTGTGCACGTAAAATTAATCGGATCCACTTGTTTATTTTCCCCGATTGCAAAGCGGTTATCGAGTTAATAGGTGCTTGCCCTCTTCGATTCCACGGGAGATCTTTCATAACGTTGGAATTACAGCTTACGGGTTTGTTCGTGCTGACTACACAGCGGGATTTTAAATTGAGCGTCTCAAGGGATAAAACTATTCCTGATGAATTGAACGTTTGCCTGGCGCGCATATTTTCTAATTATACCGTGTATAATAAGTATGTCAAGCAAATACGGCCTGCGCCGACGCTGCTCCCTGCCAAAGAACCGCAGGGAAATAAAAAGCGACGAAATGCTGCGTTCCCCGTGTGACCGGCGTAATACGCGAGCTGCAATTACCTGAAAATACAAACCCCGTCGCAGTTGAAACGTACGCGACGAAGAATTTTCATGCTCGATTCTAATTAAAAGAATCTCTGTAATAAATTCGCACTTGCACATCCGTTGATCGATGATTAAAAATTCATGACAGAACTTATGCTCGGGGAAAGTACAAAGTGCAAAGAACGAAAATTGAATCTAGCCTATGCACCCTATTTTGTTAAATCAGCGATTTAAGTATTATTATTATATTATTATATTATTTTGTGCTAGAGTAAATTATTGGTACTCTCAAGTCTACCCTTGTGAAACGAGATTACACGCGGAAGGCTCGAATATTGGAAATAAAGAAGAGCATGTGTGTCTAAACCTTCGTAATATTTTATTACATATACTTTTATATACAGTTGTGGTATTCCTTAGAACGATACTGGACACGTATACTTTATTTGTTTTGACAACGGTATTCCACTGTCGCGTAAGTTTCAACTCACGGCGAGATAAGCGGTGTATTCAACCTCGTCCATCCTATTCTGATCTAAATTCGCAAACAGAGTAAACCGGAGCTAGTCCATTTCGATCCACTCCAAGGGGGAGAAAATCTAGATAAACATCCTAGCTTACAGAACTAATTAACCGCAAATAGGTGGCAATGACGTTATTCTCGAAAAGATGAAGCATTTCCCGGGCCCGAATTTCCGACGTCCATCAGGAAAATTTGCGTCGTAACAATAGCCACAGCCATTGGCCGAGTTATTAATAGTTCAGCGAGCTGTTGTTTTACCCTGGGTATTCGCTGGTAAATAATGGACGACGTTTCTGTACGGCGCGGCGCGGCACGGCGCGATGACGAGATGCGCGCTCGTTCGAGCGTGCAGCTTCCCGTTAAGAATGGACCGCGAACGAGCGTCACGAGCCTAGGGGCTGGTATGGCTCAATTAATCACGCGATTTATTACATTTCACCGTGATTTTTCTTAACGGTCCCGGTTCGGCCTTTGTGCGAAACAAAGCGCCGGCTACGGCCTTTGTCCGTGCCTCTGACCACGCACGAAGTGAAAAACAAAGTGAAAAGGAGCAGTTGCGCCGCGGTTCGACTTAATTAGATGCTAGCTACAGAACACCGGTGATTTTTCTCCGTTTAAATTAAACGCGCCGCCATACACACCACGCCCACCTTCTCGCCTTCTTTTCTATTCCGAGCCGTTTAATTAATGTTTCGACAACCTGACTCGTTCGTCTGCGCGCTGGGTTTCAAAGCGGCAGACGACGGTGTTGCCTCGTGATTTCATCTCCTATCACGGTCTTGGTCGTAAAATAATACCTACTCGAAACGTATTGGTTGTAGAAATTAATTTGGAAAGTCAAACTCCCTGGGAGTTTGGAGAGAAAGGTACGTAATGCGATTCTTTGCAGATTTCGCTCTTGTGGACAACAGTCTTTTAAAACTTGCTGTATAATTTTTTATTCATCACTTATCGAACTTTGAGCATTGAGACTAATATTAAGTTAAACAAGCTGAATAGAATTTCTTGAATTTTTCTTATTTGACTCTCTAAGTAAATGTATTTATATTCCAATCAAATATATTTACAGTTCAACGAGTTTTAGAAGGTTGCATGAAATCTACAAAAAGTATTTGAACGCCATTTGTATCTATTACAGAATTAATATACTACTAAACTGGGATCGAGCATGTTAACTGGAACATTTGTACAACTACGAAAAATTGATATTATTAAAAAACGAAAGGAGAGCGAGCAAACGTTGTTTGCGTATTATCACTGAAACTGATTTTATCGGGGGTAACCCAGAAAATCGGGCCTCTTCAGGTGCAACGCTGATGCAACGAAAATTAGCGACTGGTTGATTTGAGTCACGTGATTCGTGAGGGGGCGTGGGCTAGACCTCGAGTAGGGGTAGCGTTGTCTGTCTACTGAGCGATCGCGCCTGTAATTTGTTTTCTATCGATTTAAATGTTTGCATATCGATAAAATTTTATGGCAAAAAGTCGTCTTCATTTCCTAGTGAGAACACTTGCTTCTGGGCCTTTCAGTGAGACGAACCGTACTGGGGTACAAGTCGTGCAGTTTTTTTCGTTGCAAAAGTATCGACGATTTGCGGAGAATCAGGGAAAATGCTCTATATAAAAAACTTTTTTATATCAACGATTCGATTTTCGTCGTGGAAGAAATCTTTCTCGGCTGTTGCGCCTTATTTTCGCGTCCCTTAACGCCGACTGGATAGATCGCGGCGGAAGTTTATCCCCTTCGCTCTTACAGTCTCTCGTCTACGAGCCGTTGATCCGGTTTCCGGCGTGCAGCTCGGAATATCGGTTCGCGGTTCGACGAAGAGCGAGGCGACGCAGTTGGACGCATCTGTTGCAGAAACTACGATATCCAGTGACCATAACCACGAAGCAACGAGCCACGGAAAAACCGTTTCCTCCATTCCAGCTGCAGACCCTCACATTTTTTCGCCAACACACGCGCAACCAACCCCGACGTTCTGTTTCGAGCGCGTTTCCCCTTACCGCGGAGAAGAATATGCCGACAGTCGAGATTTTCGCGTGAAAATCGGCGGATGGAGTGAAACAGCTGAGCGGAAATAAGGCGAGAAGGTGTTGCCCGGGTTTGTTCGCGTGGAGGAAATAGAGATGCTTCGAGCAAAAATTCTACTATTCTCCTCGAGGAGGCCACGAATAACTGTCTTCTCGGACTCAATGATTTATCGAAGATTTGATGATTCGCGTAATTTGAATCGTGACTAAAAAAAATGAAAGGGCCGAGCTTCTCTCGGTAATATCGAAGCTGTTTTTTGTACGTAGGTTCGTCGATTGAATGAAATTTTCCGGAGAATTCAGCGCGGTATATTATCGAGAAACTGCAAAAGACGCCGTTCTCAGCCGTCCGAGAGCTCATTATAGAAAAACTAGACCAGGCTGTTTCGACGTTGGTTCCCCTTGGTGCGAGATGCCCGAGCCAAAGGTTTACCTTCTTATGAGAAGAAACGGAGCCGCATAATTTCCCATTAGCCGGAACATTCGCGAAAATCAACAGCGCCAAATGAATAAGAACGGAAGTTGCGGTCCATGGAGGATAAAACCGCAAACCTAGCTCGGTTTTAAATTAAGACACCTCAAATATTGCTCTCTCTCTCTCTCTCTCTCTCGTTTCTTTCTTACCACAAACAACAAACCATCTCACATCCAGGCGGAAACGCTCGCAGCCTCCGGGTTCAAACGTCACGAATACGGTTCAGCCAACGAATCGTCTCGCGCGAGGAATATTCCGGCAATTTTTTTCAATTCTGCCGGAGCCAGAGCGAAGTCGCGACGACAATTTAATTCGCGGGAAGAAGAAACTTGGGAGGCCAGGAGGGCTGGCTGGAAGTTTTAAGAAGAGGGCGGGTGTCCCCCACCCCCTCCCCTCTAGAGAGTCCCCTGACGGCAATTGAGAACATTCTCAGACCGGAAACGAGGATGGCGGGCCCCCGTATGGCCGGCAGATTTTCAAGAGAAGCCAGCCTCCCGCTCTCGTGAGCCCGGCAAATCCAATTCGCGGAACAATAACGGCGAACTTTCGAGCCGTTGTCAGGTGTCCGGCCACCACCTACTCTCCCCGGAAACTGCTGCTCGAAATGGATACGGGCTGGCAAGGTTATTGCCCAGCCGAGAATATTATCTTTCCTTCATATTCTCTCCTTTCTATCTCTCCCTTTTCACTTTTCTCGGCTTTTCCTTCGGGCTGTTCGGCCTTTACCCTCCTACTACCTCTCTCACCCTTCCCCTCCACCCTCCCCCATCGCGTTCAAAAACCGTCTTTCAACGCGCGGAAAAAGAGAGCAGACTGATACGGGCGCATCCGAGGGTTAGAAATCCACATCAGACAGATTTCTGATGGACCATCGGCCCATGGCTGATCCCCATGGTGCGTGAAATTCCAAGGATCCGATCGGACCGCGTCTTCCTCATTTTTCCGAAGCTTGCCTCCCCTTCGAAATCGGCGTTGAAGGGGAATGAGTGTTCGTTGTCGATCACCGAAAAGATTTATGTGTTTTGTGTGACAGGAAAAAAAGAAAGAAAGAAGACGACACTTGTGCAATTTCTTTACTTTTTAAATTCAAATTCGAAATTTTCGATAAAGAGTCGATAAACATTTTTGTCTACTATTATTAAGGTGAGAATAGTAGGTGAGTAATATTAAGGTGAGACAGTGATATAGTATATGAAACTTAACTTTGAAGATATAGCTTTTTATCTTGATGGTTTTAACCTGCTCAATAGATTACCATTTGCAACATTATTGAGAATTTCTTTTTCACACTTTTTACAATCAAAGATGAACTTTTTTGAAAGTACTGATCTGATTTTTGGGAGAGGCAGAGATTCGGTTTTTATCGAACGATGTTTTTATTAATTAGAAATGTTTTCACTCCATTGACCATAAATTCATTCAGTCAGTTCTCGTCCATATTAACGTACCGTTCAATTTGAAATCCACTTTTTGAGAAAATAAACTTTCTATTTATAAACAACTGACAATTTAAACATTCGTTTGGTTTCATCGATTGAAGCTGGATGGAATTGCGTAATCGACCCAAATGCAAACACCTCGCAGTATTTTAAAACAAAAGTAAATGGAATAAATGGTCCATTTGAAGATGCGTGCACTCGTGTTGAGTTTAACGATTTGAATTCTATAATCAATGTTAATCAGGATATCATTTATAACTGTCTGTCTCTTCTTATACTCTTAAGCTACATGATGAGATGAATCTTGTTCTTTTTGTAGATTTTGTATATACACATACATGTATGTAAATACATATATATTGTTTATTACTATATAGATGCATATTGATTGTTTTTCACGCTCGTGTATTTCTTGTCTTTATATGATTGCGGTCTTTTTTTTTTTTTGTTTGGTATTTTTTATTGGTTTCTGCGCGTCGACGATGGTGAAAATTGAAATTCCGCTGTGACGAGAACTCGTCCGTCCGTCAGAACGGTTCTATTTATTCGGCTGGCCGTGAAAAATGTCCAGCTGGCCCTTCCGCGCGTTTAATCCGACCCGGCCCAATTAAACTGTCGGCCAAAATTAATCTGCCACTTGTTTGCTGTCCTGTCATCGGTGTCTCTTCTTCTGTGATGCTTGACGTCCGCTATTCTCGTTGTTTTTCTATCCAGTCGTGTAAAAAATGGCTTCGAAGGATTTGAATGTATGTACCTGTTGATGTATGCGCAACGTTGGTTCGGACAGAAAAACAGCATGTTTAATTTTCGAAATGACATTACCGCGACGTAAAAGCGCGGCCGGAAAACATGAACCCAGTTCATTTGACATTGAAATCAATTTCGAGGGAGGGCCAGAAACAGGCGAAAGAGAGTCTCATTTTTAATCATTTTCCTCTTTTTTTTTTTTTTTTTTTTTTTTTTTGATTGATCGTGAGAAAGTCACAGCTGGTGACAACAAGTGAAAAAATAGTAACTCCAACTCATGATTCCAGCGAAAACCGGAATTATTATCAAAGCCAAAAATTATGCTTATAAATCTGGCGTTCATTAGCGGTGTCAAAGCTTTTAATTAGTAAACTAGGTTGGCATCAATCATCGTTGTTGCATTGACGTTTACCTGCAATTTACTTGGACTGCGAGACCTGCAGGTACTTAGAAGTTTGCACGTCGTTCATTTATCAGATTGCACATTAATCGAGTTTGGCCAAGTTATGCTTTACAACGATCTTGCTGTAGATGCGTATATAATACATCGAATGGCCATTAATGCACGGAATTCAAAATTACACGCGTTAGACCTAGAAGTTAAATATTTATTAGTTTTGCTTTAGGAATTTGTTTCCGTTATAAAGCTCATTCTTTTCATTTAAGAAGAGTTTTCACTTTTAATAATTGTTCAAGTTGCGATAATTGTCATTTTGTATCGAAATGATTCACACTCCTATTAAAGAACTATTACTCGATCGAAATTTTAACGAATGAATAATTGACTCGGAAAATATTGCCAATGTCCATTTTTTCCCGTTGTCAAAAGCCATTCTTCTTCCCAATATTTCATCTCAAATGTCTCTGTCGCGTAAAGTCCGAAACGCGTAATCTCGAAACGACTCAAATACTCACTCGCCAATTATTGTCTCGCAACGTTACTAAAAGTTAGAAAGCTAGATGCCGGTCAAAAAAAAAAAAAAGAAAAAATTGCGCCAATTAACGATAACGAGGTAAATCAAAGGCACGACGCGTTCGTCGTGTATTCATATGTTGTTGGGAAAAAATTCTGGAGCTGAAAGAATGCTGACGCGCAGAATTTTATACCAGTCCTGCGTGCTGATACGCCAACCATCGTTGAAGAACGGCTGTCAGACGATTTCGTGCAAAACACGGGTCAATTATTCTGCAGGAGCAGGCTGATTAGGAAAAAAGACACGTTCGTCGATCCACGAAATAAATCGTTCTTTCTCTCTCTTGTTTGATAGCTTGATGGCTCGATCGATCGATTCGACTCTTTTCGCGATATGTTTTGTCACAATTGTCATCGGCGTGTCCACGTCCAGTTGGAGATGCGTGGCTTTCCTTAATTAAAAAATGGACACTCGTCTCATTTTCTCGCGCGACGAAACAAGCAAGCTCTTTGGAGACTTTGGAGGAAGAAGCGTCCGATTAACGGCATTGTTCGAATAATGGCAGCGATAAACGTAAAGTCTGAACATTGTTTCTACGCTTTGGTCCACTTGGCCGGATCGGCCGGCTGTCAAAGCAGTAAATTGCATTTCCTAGCTGGCGCAAACTTGCCCGGCCTTCCGTGCTCGTCGAACACGCGGAAAGTCTACCTGCGAAATTTCGGCAAATGCAATTAGAAATTTAACAGATTCGAGGCAGCGGGGTATCGTTGATGGGCAAATTAATCAGGTCGGCCAGACGCGATCTCGATCGTTTATTAATTGAAAATGCGCGCGGGTTCTCGTTTCGAGGATCGGAGTCGAGATGGTTCCTATTTCTGCTGGTAGCCAGAGCGAACTGTGAACTGGAATAAAACTTTAGTTTATGCTGTTACCTCTGTTCTAGATGCTAGCCTACTCTTTCAAACGTACTATAAATAATAAATATTACTCTGTTCTCAATATCGAGCCTATTACTCCAAATATTAAACGCTTAAATAGTTCTACATGTTTCAAGTGCTCAACCGTATTCTTGCTAATCTTTCCTGTCTTCGAGTTCTCCGTTCTTTAAACTCTCAACTTTCCAACTTTCATCTTCTTCAACCGTTCGAATAGTTTGGCGTTTTTTTTGGGCTTTCCTGAATTTTTCCTCTTTCTCCAACTTCCTTCTGCTGCACGCTTTTGCAATTTTTCTTCTCTTCACTCTCCTGTTCAGCAGTGTTCTTGAATCATCCGGAAATGGCGCGACTAGCACTTTCTACGAAACAGAAGATACCCAATTAACGAACGATTTATCGATGCGTCTCCATCAACGGGAATTTCACGCATTTCGCTATCGAAACGTCGTTGAATTCAAGACGGGAGTTCTCCCGCAAAAGTTTTCCAATTAAATTTCCAACATTTCACAGACGTTGCGCCGCTCTTCTGTTCGCTAAAAACGAAGCTAATAGCGATTCGTTCGTGTTGCAGATGAAATTTGAATTTCCTGATTTTTCTTATCTTATTGGAATATCTCCATATATGCATTATTATGAATAACTCGGATAACATTGGCGGCAGTTTCGTTTCCATGGGTCTTCATTAATTTCCCCCGAAGCACAGTATTTAATGGTGCACTGTGAGTATTATTTATTCAGAGTGATGCGTATTCGTTTGCTTCTTCAGCTATCGATACGTCAGATTGGTTCGAGTAACACGTGCACACTCGTGTCAAAAGTTCACCAAACTTGAAATCAATTACGGCATTAGGATCCTGTAACGAAATAATTCAAAGTTCTGGAACTTTGTTGCAAGTAGACTGCGGACTGTTATGCAAGTTCGCATCTTTGCGAAGATAACTTAAAAAGTAGAATATAGGCAGAGGTTTGTTTCATATACTGAATATCATAATAGCTTCGATATTTTATGTTTTCATGAACATTTCCAAAACATGCGGTTTTGTGTCCTTGAATTTTTTATGAGTTCATAAAAATCCGTAATCTAGTTAGTAAGATATTTATACATGTATGTAGACACAGTTGAGAGTAGTGAATATAATACATAATAAAATATATACACACGTACAATTTATTATACGTTGCAAACATGAACTTATAAATAATTGTAAAGCAGAGAGGCCGATTATATTTCTTTTGAGCGTTTTAATTTAATAAGGAAAATTGTTCATTATAGCACTCTATTTTATCACAAAGTTACAAGTTACATCTAGGAGACCTCGAAAGGTATCGAAGAAGTTGATCCAATAATTACTAAAATAATGTAGCGATGCTTTCTATTATATTGGCTGTAGCATTAAACGCTTATGCAACCACCATTGGTCGACCTTCATTTATCACGGCTGTGTAAGTTTTTACCAGCTACTTAGTTCCTTTTCTGATTTATTACAACAGTAACAATGGCTGCACTACTACTTTACGTTTGCACCAAAGAGAAGCAGAATCCTGTTGTTATTGTTGTTACATTAAGATTGTGTGTGTGTGTGTGTGTGTGTGTGTGAGAGAGAGGAAGAAAAAATAGTAACGAGAATAGTAGCTACGAAATAAAAATGACCCACAAAGTGTTGCTTCGTCAAGGGTAAAACAAAGTGGAATAAAATAGAAAACGCTGTAGAACAACGCAGTTGGAATACAATAGACCATTTCACTAAAACCAATTAAATTTATTTCGTTATTCCGCTACACTTGACTTTGTTGAAAAATCTTTCATCCACGCGTTCCTGTATTCATTGAATTATAAAACGTAGGATTTATTAAAATTATAAAAAAGTTAAACGATGATATCTCGCGTCACGTTTCTTCGTTTCACTCTCAACAAACCTCCTCTCCGCAAATTCGTCTCCCCTAATTATTCTAACGAGGTTTGTCTGGGACCAGCATCTGCGAAGGAAAGAAACCGAAGACGTCGAACGTAGTGGATGCGAATCCGATCAGCGGGACGGAAGAAGTAGAGACGAAGGAGAGAGACCAAAAAACGACAACGAATAATCGAGGGGAGGGAGAGAGAGGATGGGATTCCCTTCAGAATTCGATTGTTACGCAGCGTGGCGAATATCGATTCGATGTCGGCTGTTCAGACGACCTCTTGGACGACAAAAGAAAACAGAAAAGTCCCATTCCGCGGGGCTGACGTGATCGACATAGACGGTCGGGGGAGCATTGTTCGGGCTGGTCGTTACTCGACGTAGTTTCAAGCTCGCAGCCTCTTTTCGAACTCGGCTCCTTGCACTCACGTGCGCACAGTTTCACTGTACGACGGCGATGTCGGATAAGAAGCCGGCGAAGCTAAGATTTTCCGGCAGAAGTACCGCGAAAAGTCCAAAAGAACGCAACGGGAACACGATCCCCCTCTTAGTCGAACTATTTCTACGCCGGTAGTTTGTAAATGGAGTGCAGCGTCTTGCTCGCGTCGTTTTTAATTCGTCACTTTTCCTGATTATTTCGCGCAGTTTGCGTGTTTCTTTCCTTCTTTTGTATCAAAAAGTAACAAGAACATTGCCATTTTTCTCGTCGACTTACCCGAGCCTGTGAATTCTAATCTTTAGCAACTTTGACGTTGAGTTCAACAGCAACCTTTGCATCTTTTCTTTCACCTTCAACTGTCCCTGCTGGCTTGTTTTGTGCAGATCTTCATCCTCTAAGGACTAAGCGATAACTTATTATTTAATATCATAAATGCTTCATTCTTGAAATTTCAGACAAAAGACGTAATTTCTTTTCCTCAGTCCTGACAGGTCTCCTCGCACATTGTACGTTATTAAAATAAATTGAAGTATCTTAAATTTTATTGTAACATAATACAAATTACTGCGTTGATTGTATTCGATTCTATTATGTCACTTGAGAGTTGAAAACTCAACGAATTTAACGATATAAATTAATCGAAAAATGGACAAATACAAATGAAAATGTGTCAACGCGACGTTGGTCCTTAATGTATCGAGTTGAAACAAAGTACCCACAGTGATTTTTACATTTTCACGATCGTTGAGTTCTCGACGTCATTGAAATTTCCCAACGGTAAACCAGGTGTCGACGGAAACAGCGAAGCCGGTACGAAATCGCGGTGCAAAATTGACAGTGTGTCAAGAGAGGAAAAGAAGGGAAGCTTTCGTCACGGAAGCACGTTTTTTGCTAAATCGATCTGTTCGTGAGTTGAAAAATAGAAGTCGCGGTTTCCCGACCATACGGGAGAGGCGTACGCAACTTGCTCCCATATTTCGCGCACAATGGGACGAAATTGACTATCTGGAAGCTGGCATTTGCCGTATAAAAGATTGACTACAGAGCTTTCCTCTGTCGAATCGATTCGATCGCCCATTTCGGATTTACCAAAATTCGTCGAACTTTTGCGCGAACCTTTAAGGGAAAGTTCCGGGCCAGGAGTGTTCTTCTTTTGTTAAAAAATCAATTTTTTTCTATAACGAAATACACAATGGACATTTTTTTCGGCATTTTACTCATACGTCTTTTTTTCACATGTAAAAAGTTGCGCAATTTTTCTTTTATTTGTTTATAGATATTTTAAATATCTAACTTACGAGTCGGACATGTGTTACAATCCAACATTGTCAAATTTACGAGATTTGTCTCCAACAGAAATAACAATTTATAAAGAAAAATGAGTTTATGGCGATGTACATACCGAAATTTCATCATCGAAAGATATACATTTCATTTGTTTTCCGTCCAAGTTTTATGACATTTTGTGTACTAGGGGTTGAGTTATCGCATTTACAGTGACTCTAGTTTCTGTGTACATAAAATGAGTTTCACATCGTGCATACGCCGTTAGTGCTTTTCTCGCAAAAAAGAAACAAATTAACATTAAAACGTTGTGACGATCATACTCAACGACAAGCTTGAACGTTATTTGAATAAAATATTTAACAAATAATTATTCGCATAATATATACATCTTGCTTGAGTCGAAATAATCTTGCTTTAGTTCATTTAAATAAAAAAAAAAAATTGTTATTTTACTTTAACATTTTGTGTTTGTTTCGATGAAAAATTGTTCAAATAGCTTCTGGTTCCATTACGCAAACTTTCTGGTTCTTCGTACTAGATTATTTGTTACCTCCGTGCCGTGAATATTTCTGGGTTTCTGGGACATTTAAAATTTCAAAATTTTTTAAAATCTGCGAAAAGAAATATTATATGCGGTAGTACGTACAGTATGCAGAAGTAGAGCACCTATCGTGGTATTTAATAGATGAAACAAATTTCCATTTAAATCCCATTATTTATTTATGTTCATGAAGATATAAAATCGTATAAATCGTATTAACGATTCAGAATTAATTAATTTCATTTTCGTTAACGAATTAACTTGAATAAAAGATTATTCGCCGATGATTTATTTACTGATTCAAACACAAGATCATTTTGCCGAATGTTGTTTCCAAAATAACAATGACAAATTAATGAAATTAACGTTTCGTTACTTTAGATCGTTTAATAATTTTTTTAATAAAAATTGTCCAAACTTGTTTAACAGTATCTCACGGAAGAGCTGATTGCTGATTGCCCGAATCCATTATATCGCTACGGAAAGACTCTGTTTCGAATAAAATAATACATTTTTCCTAAAAAAAATTACTTGCGTATCTTCATCACTCTCGAATACGTCCCGTTATTTTTGAGACGGACCTTGTACTTCACGGCGAGATTTAAGAAGCTCGATCACTTTGCAAAATTGTGCTTCGCGATTTCCGGTTTTTTTTTGGCTTTTTTAATTAGCTTGCATAGCCCAGTTCACCTGGAGCAGCGTAGATACGAAAGCTGCGAGGTTGATGTCGGTGTCACAGTAGAATAAACATGTACGTGGTCAGACGATGATCGATGGCCCCAGTGAAAGCATCCAGTCCATGATCAGACGTTGCCCGGTGACTGGAAAAAAATGTTTATCCTATGATCGAGTATCGGACGAGGGTCAGTCACAAAAAAGCAAAGGAATAATGGGAGCACAATGGATGTTCTCAATATAAACGTAATCCCTGGCAAAGAAATCACTGATTTCTTACGCTAGACAAACGTTTAACGCACGTAATTGGTGATAAAAATTTACGTAGCGGTACAAATTTTTGCGAGTATATAATGTATTATTGAGACGGTATTGGATATATTAAGTTGCGTGTATAATAAATGTATATATATATATATATATACAAATCTTAATACCCAGACAGTGGTAGTGTAGATTATTGCAGCAGATTTTGCTCCAAATGCAGTAAAGTGACGGAAATTATATGGTGGAACTTTATGTTTCTGTTTGAGATAATTAGAACATTGATTTCATTAAATTGTTAACTCTATAATTACAGATCTATAATTTAATTAGATTTCTAATTTAGTTTCTGTAATTAGAGTTCTATAATTCTATAATTAGTACATTAATTTCACGTAATTTTGACAAATAAGGCAAGCCTTCAGTTACGCGAAAAGGGACACCGAATTTCACTGAACAAATTTAAATTATAATTTAAATTTAAATTGTAATGACGATAAAAGTGAAACGAATTAAACACAAAAGCGGAAAATATTCAATAATTGTGGACGTTGAAATAAAATTTGATACAATTGAAATTTATATCCGTTACATTAATTACATTACCCATTGGTCCAATTAAACAAATAACGAAATTATAAATAATAATTCCATAATTCTGATTTCGCTGCATTTCGAAGTCGACGACTTCAAAACCGTGCGACCGCTTTAAAAATTTAACACAAGTGTGAAGGGATTTAATTACCATTTCTTACAAAATGGATGTACTAAATTACACTAAATATCAATATCATTTATAACACGTTTAAAAATTTATGCTAATCGTTGCTGCTTGAAAGTTAGTCCTACAAATCCTATAAAAGGAAGTTCCTCATCGGACTACTACCTAATGATAGTTTCGAACAGAAAAATTTGGAAGCTTTGGAACTAAAGAGGAAACTACATAACTTTGTGTGAAGAAATATCATACAAATTGATTCATTTGTGAACAAAGTCCAACTGTTTCCAACTTAGCGTCCAACTTCCTCTTACTTTACAAGCGACCGAGTGTCTCGTTAAAAATTATTTTCCGCAACGTCGGAATAGCCTGCAGGAATTGTATCTAAAATTTCGCGTGTGACGCGGTTGGTACATATTGGAGCAAGCAACTACATTATCAATACTGCCGGACTACGTCGTGTTCGCCTATCAACTGGACAACGTTGTTCGCTAGAAACGATTATTACTACTTGACAAACTCAAATAGTCTACCATCTAGCAAGCAGCACATGCTTGCGAACGTCTGTTAACTATCCGCGTGTCCGTCTAGCTGTCCGCGCGTGGCTATGTGTGCACGAGCAGAGAGGAACGCAGTCACGCAACTCGCGTGTCAACGTGCGAGCACGTAGCGCGAGCGTGTGACGCGTCCGGTCGCTTGGTATGCGAACGAGTGGACTACACGGCTGGGTTATCCACGCTTGGAATAATCAACGGCGTAATGGAGTGTGACGTGGTTAATGAGCTACCTGCTCTCCTCTTGTCGTTTCACAGCACGCGAGACAACTTGCGTCTACCTTCTCTTTCTTTTTCGGCGTCATTTCGTTTTCTTTTTCTTTTTTTTTTTTTTTATTTCTTGGAACTCGTGTCGTCTTGAGACACTTGCGGCGCCAAGCTTGACTCATAATCAATAAGAAAACCCAACTTTCTTCAAATACTTCAAAAAGTCACTGTTATTGTTTAATCACTGCAAAATTATTTTGTTATTACGATTGTTACGATTGGAATTTTCACTTGGTCGTTACCGACATTTTATGTTTCTATTTTTTAATCTAAATGTTTCGCACAAGTGGCAAATTGTTCGTTTTATTGATATATAGCTTTTCGAAAACTTTTATTGGCGTTACGAGTACTTCTACTTCGTTAGATCAAAGTTTCAAGTTTTGTAAAAAATGTGCTCGAGTTCGATGTTCATTCGTGGTCCGTTCCGATGCAAAATCTATTTTTTTTCTTTTTTTATAGTAAAACAGTTGTCAAAGTACCAATCGGGTCGTAGAATCATTTCGGTTGTACAAGACATCAATCACTTGTTGTTTAAAATTGGACAGAAAAAAGTTAAACGTTGGGGAACTTTCAGAAAAATTTCTGGAAAAATTCACATTTTTATAAATTACTGTGACTTTAAAATATAGAAAAAGCTATTGTAGATTAGCTACAGTTTTCTACAAATTTTAAAAAGACGCAGAATTATGTTTCCAGCAAAGAACAACGTAGGATTATAATTCGTAATGCCGTAAGAACGGCATTTGTGTAATTATTTTATAGTTACAAAAACTTTTTTATTTTAACAGTTATTTTTATTTATTTATACTAATCCTCCGAATGTTTAATCCGCACTAGAATATTCTAGAGACAATCTAAAATACAATCACTAATAAAATAGTTGGTTTACTTGTCAAAAGTTCAGAAAATGCAACGCATTACAGTTGCATTACGTTGAACAAATTTTAATCAAGGAATGCATATTTTGAAGAAACGAATCCGTAATGTGTATACGCTCCATATTCGGCACTAATGTTCCAAACATTTAACAACTTTAAGCACCCCCCGAAGGGTTAATATTTCCGAAACATCCGCCGGCGAAGGAGTCGAAAAGTGACGTAGAACCACTACCTAGTTATCAGCCGATTCAGCGAGTCTATTGAAACGTCAAGAAACAGAAAGAAAACGCGTTTCGAGAAAGCGTGTTTCTCCGTTTCAGTGGCGTTCATTTGTCAGACAACCGATTTCATTTCTCCGTGTGTCCCCCGTTAGAACTACCCGGTTACGGCCCGCGAGCGCAGGCTCCCGCCGTCATTTGCCCTCGGCGGCCCCGATAATATCCGCGTCGTGGAGTCACTTATTGGGTAGTTGTCTAATCGACTGTGGAGCCAGCTATAGGTATACCGGTAGCGGCTGTTACCAGCGCACGGCTCGACTCCCTCGATTAGTCTGTTTAACGGCGCTAATTGAACGCGAAACTGCGCCCCGTTGTCGGCCTTGCGAGAACCTCCGTTGCGGTCCTCCCTCCATTCTTCCCGCCTGGGAAGCAAGCACGCTCGCGTGCCGGAACACACCGGCCGGATCGAACGAGACAATGGAAAGAACGGCCTCAAGCGGGCCTCACCTCGGTTCGCTCGGCGGTGAAGATTGTCTCGAGATTGGCCCGCGTGTCGATCACGATTCGATTCAGGGGTGATATTAAAACCGGGCTAATTGGAACGATCGAGTGACCTAGTTTCGTCGAAGTTCGCCGAAGGAATTCCCCGACGGGGAAAGAGAGAGAACTTGGCGGTGCCCGTGAACGCGTTGCCCTCGAGGAGAGGATAAAGAAACTTATTTGCTTGTTACATCCTATTCCCGAGGGGCATGGCGGAACGGAAAAGATAATTAACGAGAGCGTTACGTTGTTTCGTTGAATTGACTTCGTAGCCGTACCTCGTAGATCCATGTCGCGATCGATGTAATAACAGAGCAGCTGACAGGATGGTAATTGCCCAACCGCTTTCTCAAGTGAATTACCTTCGTCGAAACAAAGGATTTGTATTGCAGATCTTCCGCTAAGCCCGTACCCTGGCTCAATTCAATATCGAGGTTCAACGTCGTTGTTTGGCCCGGCACTTGATCCTCTTTCTCCATCTTGACTCAGAGAAAAGACTCGACCGTGTATCTTTTCTCTTTTCCGTTCGATTCTCTAACTATCTTACAGGTACGCGCTGACCAGGATAGCTTTACGATCCCGGATCGGGGGAGAAAGTACTGCACCGGCACGATTCCTTCGCGTTACTCGAGAAAGCCTCGTCTGATTTTATGACGTTCTCCGTTTTATACAGTCGTGTTCATTCCCGCGGCTCTGCTTCACTTTGATCGGGACTAATAGATTAAAAACGCAGGGAGATTTCTTTTCCTTTTCTTTTTAATCAATCTTCTCTTCGATAAGTCCTTTTTTGCCTTTTCCGGGAATGAAACCGCATGCTTGTATCTGCTTCGATTTACTTTCATTGGAAGATTCCTGTCCGTAAATCATCGAACGCTTAATGAAATTAACACACACAGTTACAAGAAACGACACTATGAAATGAAATTGACAGGTTCAATTCAATTTTTACAATGCGAACAATATACAGTGCAAATTATATGTCACGGATCTTATCGAGACGGGATAAATTGATCCAATATTTTCTTTTCATCGCTTGGAACGTTAGAACCATTCTCTCTGTTAATTTTTTTAGTACTTTCAACCATGTTTCTCTTCTTCTAATTTACAAGTCTTTGAGTTTGAGCATGTTTTCTGAAGAAAGTTTTTTCGTACTTAAATTTGCTCAAATCACTTGAAATTTCTCTCTATAATTATTCTTTCACGAAGTGAAATAATAATCACAAGAGTTTAAAACGTTGACAATTTTTCATCGAATGTACGAACACTTTCATACTATTGTGCATTATTAAAATTCTGCAAACTAAGTATTACGCAGAATTGAAGTATGTCTACAACATATTCCAATTACTGACAATTGCATTCCTTCTTCTGTTTCAGAACTTGACGCGTGCCTACGGAAAGCAGTTGTCTCCGTCTTTTACCCCCGAATTTGCTAAAGATATCTGATAACAAAGAAACGCGAGAGGAAGCGAGCATCGGTTGCCGAATTTCTGTGAATCGCGCGAGGAAACATTCGGCAGGCGTATAAATGAAATCCCACATCGCGACGTATCGGTGTTTCCGCGACCCTCATCCTCCGCGAGCGGAACTACGTGCGTGGAAATCGATAATGGAGCTAAGAAATTAGACGATCGATCCGACCCGCGTTGCACTCGATCGCTAAAATGCACAAGGAGGATTCGTAGGCTCGTGTCGGTGCTCGCCCTGCTGTTGCTGCTGCTGCTGCTGCTGCTGCTGCTATTTCCCACCTGGAGGTTAATTAAAGCCGATGATCGGGTCTAATGGTAAGCGTTCCGACGTCAGCGAGAAATCCGACTGGCCAGTTTTCCGCTGATCTCCCTTCTCTGCGCCTTTTTTTCAACGACAGAGCTCGAAACTCGGCGAATCGCTATTAGAGACTGCCAACTTTCGGCATTACTCCGAAGATAACCTTTCGTTCTTGCAACTGTAGTCACTCAAATCGCTTCTGAAGAGATTTCTTCCCTTGAAACGACGTTCGAAGAATTTCAATCCAAGTAGCAGGGTTTTAACTTCAAGTGGAACGACACAAACTATGTTGAAAGTGACAGTTTTTAGAACCTTTAGGCGGAACGTTGCCAGAACTTTTGTGAGAAACATCAGTGAAATTTTATTTGTCATTCGTAAGTTTTTGAAGAGACCCTAAAGCGATTAGAGAAGTTTCCTATCTCTAAATGTATTGCCGATTATTACCATTATTAATGAAAGAAGTTCCATTTCGTCGATAGCTCATAATTGTTATCGACGAGGAAAATTTACTTTGGTTGCGCAAAGCAGTTATTGGCGAGGGAAATTCGCCCGTAATAGTGTAAAATATTACCACGCATTGAACCAAGATAATTCGCCGCAACCACATTGAAATATTTAATAATCCGTAGAGTTAATTTCTAATGCGAGTGTCGTAGAAATTAATGAAAAATAAAGAATTGAAAGTTGACTGTTCTGCGTAACCGAAATATGCCTTCATCGGCAATGAGGACAATTTTTCGATCACTCGCAATTATTATTTCTAAAATAATAAAAATTCCTTTACAGTCGGAAAAACAATTGTTGTCCCATGATATTGGCATTTTTGGTTGTATCAGTCATGGTCCTTGGTGTGACGTAGAAGCAAATCGACGAAATCGTTGACCTATATCACTGCGGGGCAGAAACTTGGGCTAGAAACGATGATCGAGTTCGATGACGCCGTTCCCAAAATCCCCGGGGTTCGTTGTGAAGGGCTTCCACATATCCCGCGGTACGGTCGAAAATCTTTTAGATAGATTCTTGGGAAAAAGATTCGAGCGTCGCTGATAAGCGAAAGCCGTCCGCATGAAACAGCTTATCTTCCTCTTCCTGCTCCTCGGTACGAGTCCGCGGATGACGAAGAGCGCGTGATCCAGTTAGACGATGCTAAACTCTGGCCCTCCTCCTCTGTTTCCCCTTTCCTCGGGACTGATAAGTACTGATTTCCATAATGGTTCCATGTACGAGTACGCTCGCTCTATCTTCGCCCTGAGCCACTTTCTGTCGTCTTATCGTACACCTCTTTGACTCGCGGCTCGATCGATGTTACGTCGATTTCTCCCTGATTTACGACGCCGTTAAATATTCATCGCGATCGACGGGAATTAACGTCGTTCAATTAGGTCTTTGAGAAATTTGTCTCGCGGCAATGTACGTATGTACGCGTCCCGAGAAATTCGAAAGCCGTTCGCTACATCTGTGGCTGCAAGGTCACGTGTCACAGTGTCAAACAATTTCAATAGAATCTTAGAAAATGTCGTAGAATCAAGAAAATTACGCAATCTAGTCAAAGTTCGATTTTTCATTCGCATCAGTTCACGAAATTTGGAAAATTCGATTACTCGTTTCTCTTCTTTTTATTAATCTATTTATGCTATAACTTATTTTTTCAATTTTATCAGTGATAGCACACTGTTGTCTAGCGTATGGAATGAAAGAAGGAAACAAAGAATCATTGCTTAATTAGAAGAATTGGCGATAAGAACTTTAAACGACAATATTTCTCGCGAAATGACTCTTGCGAGACGCTCTAATGGCTTTTGCGCTGTTTTGCCTGAATTACTACCGTTGTTATCATTCTGGCGAATCACACGAATATAGAATATCATGCAAAACGAACGAAAACGAGCAATGGAAAGGAAATTGGTGTCGCGAGCTTCATTTTCTTCGCGAATATCCCGAAAACGGAAGTGTACGTCGTGCGACGTTTTCTCCTTAAAACCACAGATATTTAGTATTTTCGACGATTTCGCGAAAACATTAACGAAATTGGGACACCATTAGGCGACGAGAGCAACAAAGATTCCGATGCAAGGAAAACGCCGCCCTGTAATTTTTATTTCGCCTTCTCCTCTCGGAAAATCGTGCCACCCTTCGTTCTCCTTTCCAACCCATTTCGCGAATCGTTCCAGACTTTCAAGTAAAGTCATCGATGATTATTTTTGCGTCCTTTATCCGACATCAATTTGGACGTTCCAGGTCAGATATTCACCGTTCCCACAAAGAGTACTGCTCGCCCGAACACGCACGCATCCGCGCTGGTCGTTCCACTTTATCCGGCATCAAAGAACGATGAAAATTTTCTGCGAGAGATGAGAATTTAAATCTAACGGAACCGAGATGAATAGCGCACTCCTACGGGATTATTTTTCATAGTGTACAGCGACGCGCCAGGAACGCGCGGTGAACTTCCCCCAACTTGACGCGGCAACAAACTCCACGATCGTCAATTACTTTTCAATAAATCGACTCGAAATATTTCGTCGCTTTTCGATCTAAGAGTCGCCAGTTAAATCGGTTCTTGCTGGCGGAAATTAAATCTCCGTAAATAGGAGGGATCTTTTTTTCGGTTCAAACAACTAAATTCTCCATTGTTCTTCTTTGTTTTCCCTCGCGCGGGTTTAATTGACGTCCAAAATGTGGAACGTGGCAAACGAAATTTAATTTAAGACAGAGGGAGATTTCACAAAGCTGTCAGACGGTTTACTTTGCGCAAATCAGATCTTTATAAATGAATGTCCTTCGTTTCGAAATTCGCTCTTCTTCTCTCTCTCTCTCTCTCTCTTGAAAATTCAAACGTCCGAAACACGCAAGGAAATTAGATTCAAGGTTTCTCATCAAAGGATCACTGTAAAGTCATCCATCGCCAAGTGTTTCACGACATAGAAATCAAATCTTAGAAAAAAAGGAGGCGAAGAGAAGGGATCTCCTCTCGTTTCGAGTAACCAAATTCCCCCCGTCGTTTCCCTCGCGCGAGTCGAATCGACGTGTAAAATTCGAAACGGAAACGAAGGAAAAAAGAAAAAAAGAAAAAGAAATAATCAGAAACTCTCTTCAACTTTTCGTGAAAACGGTAACTCGCGTTTATCAGACGTAAACTAGAGGAAAGTGGGACGGGACGAGGTTGACGTCTGAACCGATTGCTACTGAAATTTCAGGGAAAACCGCAAGCTTGCGTCGAGGTGGCGCGCAGTTAGCGCTTGAACAGGCCTAAATGAAGAGCGATCGTCACGGGGACAGGTGATCGATAGCGATTGCGAGGAGCCGCGTGCGACTCCGTGTGTGTGAGGGTGCGCGCGCGCGCGCGTGGTCGCACAGGGTAATCGTGGCGGTGACGCGCGGGGGTAGGGACGGAGAGGAGCAAGATGGAACTCTTCCTGATTCTCGTCTGTCTGATTGCGCCGCCCACCCTCTCGCTCTCGATCAAGAGCAAGCTCAATCCACGGATCGTTCAGACACGGTACGGCGAGGTGCAGGGGGTCATACGCTCCTTCGAGAACGCCAAGTTCCTCAAGCCAATCGACGTCTACCTTGGGATACCGTACGCCACCCCCCCGATCGGAGGCAACAGATTTTCGCCGACCAAGGCACCTAGCCCGTGGGAAGGAGTCAGGTGAGCATAGTCAAACATCTCCTACGCCAGTGTTTACACTACTTTTCTAACTATCGCCCGATCCTGCTGACACGGTTGTCCACGTTGTGCCCCTGTAACGTAGCGCGAGAATAGCTTCGATAGCTAAGATTGGTAAGTAACGAGCGTTCAGCGAAACATTGGGCCGTGATAAATCGGAGGATTTCAAGTTTCATTCATGTAGTTCTCGTTCGGATTTAATTGTCATTGAATGAACGAGTACTAATGACACAGTATCGAATAGCCAAGAAAATTCCTAATGTCGTAAATAATTTTTTACATTTTTCTCATCTTTCGTAAAAATATCGTAATGTATAAATTACAATAGGTTGATATTATTCATTTCGTTGCTTGATATAATTTAATATTCCTTTTTTCAATTAATATGGTTTGATTTTACATCTATGATGATCTGAAGACACGTAGCACTAAATAAATCTACGGAAGAAAATGTTAATTAATTAATTGAAGACAGACAACGACATCAAATATTATCTCGTTGTTCTCAGTAAATATTCTTATTGTTATTTTAAATAAGTACAATTTTGAAACAACCTCTTTTCACTTAAAACCGATAGCCTTACATTTTCCCGCAGCTAAGTTTAAATAGTGAAAAAGCAAAGTCGAATTATTCGTTCGAACCACTCTCAGCAAAGATGCACCGAACATTACTTATTTTGTTTGTTCAAACAACATACAGTCACTTTAGTCGACCACTTTTTAAAAATTTTACATTCGAGCCACGATACCATTACAAACAAAAAAAAACAGGGTGAAACGAAGACACACTTTGTTCCGAAATATAAAATCGGGTCATTGAAAATCCTGGCAATCGTTCGATGGATTCAATTTTATTTCTATCGCATTAACATACGAGGAAGTGTAAAATTTCACGAAAACATAAATCTCGTAGAAACGTTCTGCAAATCAGGGCCGTTCGACGTATTTCATCAGCATATTTCCCGCGACGTTATGCTCCTTTGAAACTCGCCCAAGTATTTTTGACATCGCATTGGCTTGTCCTTTTCATACACACCGACCCAGGAGTCGGTTAAAAATTTACTCGGGCAGAATTCCTGCAAATGAAACAATTTTTATGGCTCGTACCCGGTGATTTTCAAAATGTCGAGGGAAAAAAAAAAGGAAAGAATTCGCAAGCCAACGTTTCCCGAAATTCTGGAATACTGGGCTTTAGAATGTTTCGACGGGACTAGCGATCCTCTCGGTTCCAAAAATTCTCTCTGTCTCTTTATCTATCTATCTATGTGCGGCGAAGCAAAAACGGCTTTAATCTCCATGCATTACGATCTGGAGGGACAAAGGTAACGCGATACACGTAATTAATATACTTGGCAGCTCGCCGTCAAGAATCACGTTAAACTCGCGGACGAGTCAAAAATTTCGTTTAACGCTGAAACTACCGGCGATTAAAATACGAGAGTGACTTGGTAATTATCTGCGACGTGGCATTTTGTTTTGGAATTGCATTTGGAAGTCGCAGATATTCCTGCACGAACATGTCGATCTTTGTTTATTATGATTTCAACAGGAAGCATAGGTATTGTGTTTACGTTGGGAAGAGCAACGCGTTGTAACTCAGTTTTTGTGATCTGTAGAAACATTGCAGCACTGAAATCTGTAAGGGACCTTCAACAGGGTACAAGACGTACACAGGACAGTGTGATATTGATTAGTTTAAAACCGGTCGCGGAGAACTGAAGACGTAGCAGCTTGCTTCTTGCAATTTTCTGAGATTTTCTGTAGAAAATCTTGTGCAGCGATGGATCAGGTACGTCGATACGCAGGACATTTTGTCGTTGTGAGGCTTCGATCGTTACGTTGCGGGTAATTATTGAATCACTCTCGTATAAAACTTGTATCAGAGAAATAAGGGACAAAAGAAAAGAACACAAGCTTACATTTATATGCATATTTTACGAAAAGTTACTCAATCTTTAAGAATGCACTTGTAGATTAATGAAATTTCTATTACGATTGGTCATTTCGATAGCATGCCAGCGTTAAAATTTTGTGTGATATTATTTTATTGTATTATTTTATTGTATATTAATTATATTTTATTATATATTATACATTATTTTTTGTACACTTTAACTAAATATCGTCGATATTATATTTTTATTAATTATATATAATATATTATTTTTTGCGCACTTTGACTAAATATCGTCGATATTTTTGCATTGGAGAGAGGGAGAGAGACAATTAACGATGATTGTGCGTCAGAGAATCGATCGAAGAATCAGCTGTTGGGAGTATTCGGTTCGTCCGTATTGGATTCACACGAGTGGGTTGAAGCAATTTCTCCTTTACAGATTATCGGATTCGATCAGTCCCGTCTGTCCTCAAAAGCTACCGGACATCTCAAATGAGCAAGAAGCGTTGGAGCGTATGCCGAAAGGACGACTGGAGTACTTGAAGAGGTTGCTGCCTTACCTGCGGAATCAAAGCGAGGATTGTCTCTACCTGAACATTTACGCACCGGCGATGGGTGAGTAATTTTGCACGTCCTTTGCTTCAAGAAAAGTTAATGGTTCCTGCAGTCGAGCTCGATAAGCTCGTTACATTGATCGCTTGATTGGAAATGTATTTTGCGTTGTGTTGAAACTTACTTCGAAGTTCGACTTTCGTTCAAAAGTCTCAAGGCAAATATTATACTTGTTTAAAAATTTCATACGAGCAAGAATTGGTTGACGATTATCTTATTGTTGGACTTTATATCAGATTGAATTGGATCTTCGTATAAGATCGAGCAATATCGTTTAAAATTAAAAAGTAACAATTTGAAAGAATAAATCAATTTCTTATTTTAATTTCAAACATAGCGTAGGAAAAGTGACTTTTTCTTACGTTCCAATCAAATAGATCATTTGCTTTTGCGATGGTTAATTATGGTTAATTAAAGTAACGTAACAACGATCCCAGATGATGTTTTACGTGGGATTTGAACGAGAATTTGTATGTGATGTTGTACTAAATAAAGTAAACGATAAACTAGTTATTAATGAAAAATGCAGAGTAGCTATCTCGAGGATAAATTTATCTTTGTCTTGTATTCTCTATCAGAGCATGTTTGTACTAGACATTTTAAGAAATTTTGCGTTTCTCACATTGACAATAAAATGAGAAATTGATGTAAAATACATTTTCAATCAAAAAATTTTTTTTTCTTAATAATTGAATAGTGAAATAACTTGGCGAAAAAACTACTTGCCTGTTTTAACATGCCCAAACCCGATATAAATACTGAATATTGAGAATAAAAAGTATCCTGAGACTTTTTTGAACGAATGTATAAATAGTTCAATTGAAGAGTGTTTCGTATTAGCGTAAAGTAAACTGCGCGATTGCAAAAGTGAGGTCATTTTATCATCGAGCGATATTTCTCAGAATCTTGGAAACTGTCATGGTCGACAGGAATCCGATAAAAAAAATTGTTGCAACTGATTCGACGCAGGATTTGACTTCAAATTGGAAATATAAGCGCGATAATGTTCCAATTTAAATTCGAATTTAAGTTAGAAATAGTGCGACAGTTGGCAAACAGAATGAAAAGCTCGGTTCTGCTTATTTGACGTTCAGCACATTCGCAAAGAGTATTACCGACTGCGAGAAAACATGAATTTCGCTCTGTTCTTTTTTTTCTTTCATATTCCGCTTTTCTTTTTTCTATAACGAAGATCGATATTCATCGGCTGAAACGGAAAGATACACGCGCGCAGGTACGAGTTAACGAGAGGGAGGGAAATTATAAATAAATGAGACGGGAACCGTGGAAATCCACTTTATATGCGAAACTATCGCGAACGAACGTGGCGTTTTAATATTAAGCATACTTGTCGATGTTGAATGCACAAGTAGCTCGATGTAGTCTCCACCGTTGTAACTTTCTGACCTCGTTCTTTCCATCCGCAACTCGCGCGGTATCAGTAAACATGATAAAGACACACGAAACTAGATTTCAGGCAGGCTGGGCGCGTGTCGGGCGCAACTTTGCTACCTCATTCTCGGGTCGGCTTTTCACCGATTCCCGCTTCTTCGAGAAGCGAGATCTCGTTTGAAAGACGGCCGGTCGCTCCGGCAAATTAGTTCCCCGCGAATACGTTCTCTTATTTTTATTTCAAACGAACGAGAGGAATCACCTTTCGTACTCGCGGATAGTCTCCTCGTCGCTTGAACAGCCGCGACTGTTACGTTCACCGAATAATTCGTCAATTGTCTCGGCCACTGTTCGAAAAGGGCCGTGAACACATACGAAACGCTGCAAGGGGATTCTTCTGCAATTTGCAGTTTCATTTTTGGGCGAAAGATTGCGTGCCCTGACGACAACAGTCTTCTTTCCTCTCGGGTTTCCCACGTGCAACGAGCAGGGTAAGGAATAGGTTTCAATAATAATACATCACGTTTACCCCGCGAAATAGGAAATTTTACTTTTTCGCCGCGCCTTAAACTCACTCGCAAGCCTAGCCTTCTGCGCCCCGGCTCTTTTCGCAGCCTTTCCCGTGCCGGAAATTGAACGGCGAAAGCGTCAGGAACGCGACATTTTCCTGCGAGATACGCGCGTACACGTGTTTACGCGTCTGTGACTTGGTGAATCAAGGGAGAAAAGAGCACGGTGCTCGGCGGAGTTGAGGCTGGTAAAAATGCGTCATCCTGAGGGGACAAGTTCATCAACGGTGCAAGGGAGTATATTGTCAGGGAAAATCGGTGTGTCGTGGAAAATTTTATTCGGATGACGAATGAGGAGTGAAATACAGGGAACAACCCTGGTTTTATTCGTCGTTGTTGAACAAATATCCAAATCGAATGAGTACGGAAATCTGATCGAATAATTTGTACAATGTATTCAGATGATGTTATTATCGGGTAGGAATCTATCATATTTATTGAACTGTATTATGTCATTTATTAGTGAGTAATTTTTCGCTATATGCAATTCTTTTCACATTGGTCTTTGTAGTTAAATTTCTTTTTCAAACGTTACTTAAATACATGCGAAATTTAAGAAGAAAGTAATAATTATTTGCATTATCAGTAGAAAAATTTTGCAATCGTCATTCGAGTAATCAGAAAGAACGAGTTGTCACTAAATGATCACTGCGGATTTTTATGCACTTGTGGGAAGTTTGAAAGTACAATAATTTGAAAGAAAGTACATAGAATGCACATGATGCACGAAGATGTAAAAAATTTTTCTACCACGTGTTTGACACTGGATTCGTCATTATTTTCGTGTATTATTGGCTGTGCTTATATATAGTAATCATCTGTACATTGCTTTGAGAAGCTCATTCCACTTTATAGATAGAATGATTTTATTGTAATACAAGACCTGAATAACGATGTTGATCTCAGTCAATAGCATGGAAGTCGCTTGCTATCTGTGAGCTCATTTTAAATAAATACTATCTTTAATTACGAAGCAGCTCAAATCGTTGGCTTCCGTCTTACCAATTCATTGAACGACAAATCTCACTGTACCTTCGCTAAAACCTTATTAAAAGAGTTAATTAAAAAAGAGGCTGAGCAACCGATCTAAGCAAAACGATCGAGAAACAAAAAGACTGTATCACTGCTAACAGCATCTTCCATCGATCCCGCGTTAATATCCTCTGTTGAAATGTCAACGCGCCTGACTTTGCAAATTACGTAGCGTTCGCTGTTCGAAATTTGCTCGCCCATTGAACACACTGCAAAATAGCCCTGACATTCGGTTAATCGCTGAACAACTAGTTTGCAAACCAACACCACCACCGCTCATATTTCGCCATCAGCCATCCGACAAACTATCGCGCGTTGCGAGTTCATGCGAGTCGACGTTGGACATTCGTTGGGAGCAATTTCGTTTTATTTTCGCAAGCAAGACAACGTGATTTGGCGCTGATCTGAAAGACGAAACGCGACGCTTCGACGGACGTTGGTCAAAAAAAGAAAAAAAAAAAAAAAAAAAAGAAAAAGAAAAAAGAGAAAAAAAAAGAACGACATAGCCGAGAGAATGCAAAGGGTTAGCAACGGCGCAGCCGAAAGAAAGAAAGCATTGCAAAGCGACTATAGACGCGCGTACATCGGACGTTCCTCGGTGCAACCCCTCCCTACGAGATCCGGGTCAAACCGTTTTCATCTCTTTCGTGTACCGCGGGCTGCACGTTCGCGTTTCGACAATGAAACATCGTACAAACGTAAATGTAAGCCGGAATGGGAAACCAGAACACGCTGCTCTGCAAGTCTGCGCGCGAGCGCGACTATCTACTGTCGGGGCAGCTGTCCAGAATACGAAACTGTCGCGACCCTGTCGCTACCGCCTATGTTCATCAATCAAAAAATAATTCGAGCTTCTCTTCTCTATCTCCTCTTCGGGGGCCACAACGCGCGCCAAGTGATTTTTTTCAATGGTCAATTATCGTCGAAAAGTGTACTCTAATAATTAAGGTGATAAGGTGATATTAAAACGATCTTCATTTGCATTCTTTAATGCCGTTTATCGTCTTTTCAATGATGTCGTAATTGGGGAACTTGATGGTTTTGAATTTCTTGACTAGGATCAGGACGGTTGTTCGTATTTGTGGTATCTCTCATTCGGTGCATTGATATCCACATTGAGTTTGACAAATTCTTGGGAATCTGTTATTCTGGAACATTGAGAGGTACCATCGAATAAAGGGACTTTAGTATCGTGTGAATTACAGGAGAAACTTTCGTGAGAGATTTGTGGATGTCTACTGAAACTATTAACGTGAAAGGAATATGAGCAACGTTTAATCAATGGAGAGTGTTCGTTCGTTAGATTATAAATTATGGATCCAGAGTGACAGACAGACGTACGGAATGTTTACAAGAAATGATACATATTTCTTTTGAATAACTTTCACGTGTCTGACCAAGAACTAAAAATTGAAATTTGAAGGGCTAAAAATTGAAGTTTGAAGATTCGAAGAACTGATCCAAAAGGCACCGGCAAAATAAATTTAGCAAATTCTCAACAAAACGTGCCGTGCCATTTATATATGTTATATTCGCTCGCTATTAAAATTTTCTCAATTAAAACAGCGTTCGCGGAAGAAATGAGACGGCTGGGCCTGACCGATGGATAACGTCGCGTGATAACGTCGCGTTTAACATCGTTACGGGACGTTGGGCGAGGAACAAAGGCGGTAATCACTGTTCGTTCCCTCGAAACGCGAACGATGAAGTAACGCACACACCTAGTCCGGCGAGTTGAGCAAGACGGTCAAGCGAGGACGGTTCGTGCGACAAGGCGCGCTGCGGCGAAACAATTTCCGATCCAACTGCCGTTTAATAATGCAGCAGCGATGCACGGGCTGTTTACAAACAGGCCGGCGCATACAGAATCGCTGGGAAATTTAGCGACAGCGAAAGAGCCGTCGCTGTAAGCTTTTAACATTCCGCTCTGGTTACGCCGCGCACCACAATCCATATAAAAGATGCATCCTAGATAGCCGTTGGATTCGCGTAGCTGGCAAACAATGGGGTGATTTTATCATTGTCGCCGCTAATGAAGTTCTATTCTTCGCGCTTATGCCACTTGCTTCTCCTCACCTTTTGCGCTGTTTACGCGTCACACTCTGACTTAACGAATCACGCGCTGATTTGAGCGCGCCGCGGCTGAATTCCATTCGGCGTCGTCGGGTAAACCGACGTTAAGGTTAAGCTCTCGGTGAGCTTAAATTGCTCTTTGTTCCAATTGTTCGCTTTGAAGATTCGTTAAAGACTAGTTGGAGAGATTCGGGATTGGCATGACTTCGAATTCAAACACGCAGATTGGTCGAAATACAATTTATTCGGAGGCAATGGAAAGGTATCTCGGTATCTCTCTTTGTTCGTATCTTCAAGCACGGACTGACTTGAAATCGTTATCGAATTTTAGATTTACTGGTATTGATAGGACGTGGATACTCACGTGAGCGTCATTCTTATTCGTATTGTGTTGTTCAATGAGACACTTGCTAGTGAATCTGCGTGATTCTGCAATGACACGACTACACTTGTTGAGAAGAAAAGACATGTTGACTCGCAAAAGCTAACCCAAAATAAGCTAGCCAAAAATTAATATATCATTGCTGAAGGAAATTGTTAATCGCTAGGATAGTTTGAAGGAATTGAACGAACGAATTTATTTACCTTGCGTCGCAACATGCTTGAAGATGTACTTTTAAGAGGAGAAGAGAATCGACGATTCGCTCTGACACCTATGGACGCGATGAACGTCGCCAGTGGCGACAAGAGGGATTACCGAACCGCGAATTGATTCTGTCAGAGCCCTGGAAGACGTTGCCGAAGCATTACACGTGTTTAATGGGCAGACTACGCGTGTCCAGAACCTGATGATCTTCCGACGTTGGAGATCTCCCGTCTTGCACGTTGTTCGACATCTTGTCGTCCAATCAGCAGACCGCCTATTCATAGCTTGCGAATATTTCGAAGGGGAGAAATCGACGAATGACTACCTCCGCGTCAAATAAGACGGAACGCCGGGTAGAAGAAGTACTGCATTCGATGGTACTGACTGTCAAGTACGTAAAAGGAAAGCTCGTAAACCGAGACCCGAATGACGTGACTGGCAACACAGGTGTTAAGAAAACGCGAACGTCAACGCTGGCGAAACGAGGTGACAGTCTGTGTGTTCGTTCCTGTCAAGATAGTGCTTCGCGTTCGGATCTGGAGATCTTCTTTATTGAGCTTCCTTGAATTTGTTATTATACGTCTGACGCGAAACTTCGATCTTTCACATTTCCTAATGTAATATAATACTGCGGAAATGGAATCAGCTTTCGTAATACATTATAGATCCTTGGTTTGGTGAAATCTGCCCCCCTAATTTTTAATGGATATAATTTTTTAATATACGCGTGTGCTAATATTTACACGTGTAAATTATGACACGTGTATGTAGTAAATGGACTCTGCTTCCGTTAATTTTTAATACGCATCTATTCTAAATAGTCCAAAAAATTTGAAGTTTCGCTTCTCGTCGAAAGTCGTATTATCTCTCGTTATATTTCTATGCGGTATTTACATAGTTAACTCTTGAATTCTGCACCATTGAAAGTTCCAAGTAGTCGTAATTCAACGACCAGAAGTTACAATCATTACATTATTCATTCAGAGAAATGTTCGATGGTCGAGGTTTTTTTGATATGCGCGAGAGAGAGAGAGAGAGAGAGAGAGAGGAGAAGGCATGGAGAAATGAAACGGCAAGAAGGGGGAGTAGCGGAGCCATCAAACGTAAGAGAAACTGGAGAAATTCCTGAATATTTTACATGGCTCGTCTTTTACGCGAACTTTCGAATTCAACTTGGCTGACGTTCAATTCTCGCCGGGGCTTCGCTCGTATTCTTTTGAACTGAACCAGTTTCACGGTTGATCAACCGTCGAACGGAATCTGCTTGAAGATCCACATAAGTTTGATCGCGTTCTTTGTGTCGAATATTTACACAGTTGCCGAGCTGAGCTAGTGATTAAGCCGTCATTTTTCGTCCATCCTTGTATCTTGGAATAACCACTTTAGCCTGGTCAATTAAGTTCCAAGAAAAGACGCGCCTCGTTGATTTAAAGCGACTGCAGAGTGAAGTTAAAGATCCCGGGAGGGTTCTTTCTTTGATCGATCGACTGTGTTACAGCGCTCGATCGAAAGACGTTCGTTAATGAAGCGCTTCGTTTCGATTACTTAGATTGTCTTCTCGGTCTTATTCGATATTGTTTTCTCCGTTCTGATCGTCTCTTCGCCTCGCGACGCAACGAAGTAACTAATTAATTGATTCTAAACCGAATGAGAAAAAGCTGAGAATCGATTCGAAAGTATTCTTGTCAGCTCGTTCGCGACACGGCAGCTGCAAGGGGAGTTAAATCAATTTCGTCGACCATTCGTCACTCGCGAGATTGGTCGGCCAACAAGTTCCGCGATTTGTCGTCAAACAAATTTTTTCGCAAAAACTAGACTAGCTCTAATAACTCCGATTCGTTTCTCCCGCCAGTTAGATCTCTTTCTCTTTTTTTTTTTCCGAGAATAATTTAAGAATAATTTCGAAAATAATGAATTCTAGATTTTCGCATTAGTTTCCGAGCGATTAATAAAATAACGAATCGACCTGGCAATTTATTCCCATTTGTTTCAATCAAACATCGTAGTTTAACTATTTATTTGGCGATATATACCAAATACTTGAAATTAAATGCGACAATATTTTTACTACGCTCTCGAAAACCAAAGGAGCGAAATAACAGAAGAATTATTCGAACCCGTTCTCTCGATACACGATTAATTTCAAACGCACAAAGTCATCAGAATTTTTGCACAAAATATATTTGTACATTATTGGGTTAAAAATAGCAAACGTTTTCTTTAGGAAAGAAATCTTGGAGTTTTTCAACGTACTTTACTTGTATCGTACTAGGATAAGAATATTAGACTACTTTCTCAAAGAGGTAGCTTTTAAACGGATTTAAAAGTACAGCTTTAAATAAACCCTTGGATCATTTCAACGTGACAACAATTCTTCATTGTGCTCAAAAGAACATGAAAAACGGACGTTTGTGAATTACTGAAAAATATCAGAAAAATGTTTACATACTCTTGCTTTGTGTAATACAATATTTCTTGCAACAACATGGTCGGTACTTGTAAATATATACTACTTCATAAAATATATTCTCATTTTCACTGCGTTTGCAATCGTCTCAAAAATTTCATAAATATTTTTCTGTGGATATTTTCAGATATAAAGAGTTAAAAAGATTTGTTAAAAGAACAAAGACGGACTTTCCCATAGAATGAAACAAAAGAGCACGTTTCTGTTCTTTTACGCGTAATCTTCGTACATTGCGTTCAAGCAAATAGACTTGTAGAAAGTCATTAAATTCCTCATCTTGACGAATCTGAATATTAAAATTAGTCCCTTTTCCAACTCTCTCCGACGTGATAAACATTTTCTTATCAACATTCCCCTGTGTAATAACCACGAACGTATCGAACAGTTTGGAACAGCCACGTGGAACGTTTCACGACACTGAAAGACACTCGGGCAGCTTCCATTGTTCCCCCGGTATCGTATTCGAGACTTTAGCTTAATGGAAGACCGGGTGAAAGTTGGTACTCGCTTAATGCACGGCCGCTCGTTTCTCTTCGTTCCGGAACTTTCTGCCCGGAGCACGGAGCAAGATGGAACGCTAAACGGATCGAAGAAGACGAGGAAAGAGGTTGGCAATCACACGGACGTCTAATCCGGCGCGAGAACCCGAAACCCGTGGAGAGGGAAACGAGAGAGCGGAGTGTGGCCAAGTTTTCCCAATCTACGTCAACTAGTAATAATCGAATCCGCAAGTAGTCGGCATTCGTTGGAGCCGATGATCCGAAATAGCCGGGGTTGCCCCGGCACGAATTTCTTCGGAGGCCATCGGCCGTGAAATTATTTGTTCGTCCGGGCTGAATGAAAGATAAAGTGGCTTCCCCTGTTCCGTTGGAGCGTGGCCTTTTATATCGCTGATCCCAGGGCTCGCCTAATGCCCCACGATGATCAAGCACCATTTGTATTTTTCGCGCGATCCCTCCCGCAACCTGGGCTCTCGCTCTGCTCTACAGCCTCGCGAACCTGGAGTTGGGGGGGTTTGGGAAAGCTGCGGATGGATTTATTGCTACGGGGGGAGAAAAAAAGATGGGGGCGCGAAAAGAGTTCGATAAAGGGAATAGTGTAAATTGAGAGCGGCGAGGTTTCTCGTCCGATGCCTCAAAGATTGCTCGGATGAAATCGAACTCTGTGAAATTCAAATATCGACTCTCTGAGACGTCAGTCTCTGTGGTCGCGAAGAAATTTTTATTTTGCTGTCGGTCATCGGACGACTGATTTGATGCACGTGTTTGTCATATTTGTCATATTTTCAACCGGTATAAGAAAAGTGTCGATATTTTGATCCACGATAAATTCGTCGTATCAACTATACGATATTTTAAATAATATACATGTAAACAAAGTGAATTCGATTTGTACACAAATTAATATGTAGTACCTCGTGTCTTGTAGTGCACAGAAATGTAAGTTTGTTTAAATTTTGAAAACAGATTGAAAAATATCTCGCCGTGCGTGTGTCAGACTCGTGAAAAGACGGGGCACGATTTAACCCGAAGAATCAAGGGGTAAATCGTCGGCACTTTCCCGAATCATCGACAATGAATCGCGCGCGTGTCTATCTCGTGAAGAAAAGACGTTCGTGTAAAATGTCGGCTCATTAGCCTGCGAAGATGTCGTTTTAATTAATCACGCGGCAAAAGCAGTGTCGCGTGACACGTGCTGATCCTTAATGAGAGAAAAAAGCGGGGAATGCCGAGTAGAAAGAGAGAGACATCAAAGAGCTGCAGCTGACGGTGGGTGAACGGTTGCTTCATACTCGGAATACGAATTACGTTTCACAAAGGGGCGCCTACCCTCATCTTCGCTGCCTCCTTAACTTATCTCTCTGATGCTCGCTTGTACTCTTTTCTCGCTAGAAACGTAGGGAGGAATCGTCAGTCGGACGAACATATATTATTTTCTCTCGCTATCGTTTCGCCTCCTACTATTTCCTCATCGGAAAGGAAAACACTAAAGGGTGCGCGTCTTTCTTATTCCGTCGGCATAATATGAATTCTTGGAATTATAAAATCTCTGATATTGAACCTCTATACGAATCGACATTCTGTTTTCGCTAGGAACTCGCGATATTGCTCGACCCGGTGCAATGCATAAAAATGTACAACATTCTTTGCCGGTTCGAGCTTTGCAACTTGCGACACGATCCCTTTCCCTTGGCGAAGTTCAGGAATTAATTTAATCTAAATGCAGGTTTTCATTTGGAAATCCGTTCAGTTGACAATTTTCTTACCTTTTGTACGAAAAATGAATAGTCCCTTTCGAGAACGTTTCATTCAGTAATTAAAATCAGGATGAAGAAAGATGTAAGATAATTACGAGTTATTTCGATTAAATTATAATTATAATTTGATTGTTATTATTACTAGTTTATTAATTATTATTTTGATAAAAATGTTTTCGATTATAAACGATCGAAATTGTTTTTCGTTGTCGACAAGGAATTACCGATGAGAGAGAAGTATATTATACTCTACACTATTATGAGCCACCAAAATTAAATCTCCTCAATTGGCAACTATCTATCATACGTGATTAAAAGTAAAATTCGCAACAGAACGTTTGAAAATAAAAATATTTCAATTACGTTGTTTCTCGGAAAATATTCTCTAGATAATATTCCCTAGATAACAAAGAAATTTCTGTTACTATTTTTCTCCACGAAAATTGCTACTTTCGTTTCGCGGAGGAAAGTTCATTTGGATGACTCTCTCCGTTCTTTCTTGCGAAACAAAAATTTCACCGGTATGAAAGTTGCCTCGCAAATGGCGGACAACGCGGAACTCCGATATGTTGATGATCCACTTAGGCGAAAAGCCGCCTCGCGCGGTCACGTGGTCGCCGGCGACAGCTGAGAATTATCGCGGCGATTTAGCACGGCAAGTAGTAGAAGCGAACTAGTAATTACGAGCCGGTTGTTTCTACGCGCGCCGTGACGATCGATACTATCGTCAGCCGGTATTACGAATAGATAAACGCATTTACGAGGATGTCGCGCGAACGCTACTTCCATGCTGCAGCTGCGAATTAATCGGTTACTAAGAAGTCCCTCTTCCGCTTTCCCTTTGATCTTCTTCGCCTGCCAGAATCGGAGATCAGTCGGAATTACTTCGTTCTTACTTCGAGGCATCAATTTCAACGAGCGTGTGACGAGGTGCATTAATATCTCAATATCAGCGACTTCGTTCGGACCCGTGAAACGTAACGCGAACGCGCAAACGGGCGTGTCGCCGCGTTTTACAGATTTTATCATTTCGTCGTTTCGCTGGGAATTGTTTCCTTTGTACACACGGAGTTCCAGCGCTGTTATTCCCCGTGATTGTACAAAGCGGAATGCAATTTCATCTTTGTAGAACGCGGCACAATTAAGATTTACAAAGCAGATTATCTCTCTAACTCGGATTGCATCAAACAAACGCAACGAATTTCGAAATCTTTGACACCCGTGAACCCGCTGCATAATTTCGGGAATATCCTCCCTCCCGTTGTGATTAACCTTCCTTTGCATCTTGGATGTATTTAGCAACACTTGGTAGTATTGTTTTGTACCGTTAAACATTTCTGTTACTTCAATCTGACGATAATTCGAACCAATTGGAAGATGTATAAGGGAGAATGTAACGCGGACAGTTTATGGTCTCAAGTGTAACATGGTAGAACTTAAGAATCTTCGATCTTTCGAACAACTTTAAAAACCGAAAATCGAATAAAAAAATCACACAGCAGTGTTTACTTGTCAAGAAACTTTATTGGACGAAATTTTATTCATTATTCCTTCATTTCTCGACTGTATTCTAAAAACGTGAGACGTTTGATTTTCTTTTGTATTTTCTCTAAATCAAATTGAGACAAATTGGAAATTCCCAAATTAAGTAACGTAAAATTTAAATTTTTGTTATTCGCAATGACAAGTTAAGAATTAAGTATAGTCTATCGATGTAATCCTTAAAATGTTTTATGTACGCGATACTTGAAACTGTTCGTACTGACTAAATTTTGGTACGGGTTAACTGACATTACTTCTCGTGAGAAAATTAAACCCGAAAGTCAAATTGTTTCCCGGATTGGATTCGGATTTCAGAATGTCTGCTAGTAATTAATATCATCAGCTACTAATAGATATTCTATCCTATCGATATAACGTTCGAATATTAACCCCTAATTGATATCATCGAATGCAAGTTGCCAAACCATCACGTGTAACCAGTTTAGGTTCAATACTAGTTTCGGAATCAGCTTAATTTTGGAATTTTTAATTTAATTCAATTTCATCGCTGATCTCTATCGGAGAGACTTTGCAAAATGCAAAATAAAATCAAGTGTGTCGAATAATAAATTACCAGAGTCATCTGTGATCCCACGATACTCGAGACGCAATAGGGAAGTACGTCCCAAATTCTTTTTCTCCTTCCCACGTTCATAACGTGCCGGAAATCATCTACAAAAACTTAATTTGAAACGACAAACTCCACAGACAATTTAACAACGTAAAAGTGTTGAATTGGCAAAGTGGGATCCATAGTGAAAAGACACGAGAGCGCGAAACGAAGGGGGAAGGGGAGCGGAGACCGGTCGTCGACTCGCAAGTTACACGCTGTCCCCGATTAAAAAACGATTTTGAAGATGATTTATCGTCCGGCCAAATTGAATCGCTAATCTAAGTTGGAGAACTTTCGCCGGCCGTCCGACTGAATTATGGCCAGCGGGAATAGAATGCCATCGACGGTTACGCGATGTCTCTCCCTCTTTCACGATTGTCTGAAACTGAACTTCCGCGGAATCTTGTTCGGGATCGCGGCCTTTCGACGGCCACTTGGCCCCCACCGCCTGTGGAACATATGGGGAAAAAGGTCGGACATTTTGATTAAGAGCGGCACGATAAAAGCACGCTGGTGCCGTCGATCGCGAGAGTTATAGTGACACGGCGAGCCGTGCGGAAATTCTTCCGGCGGAACTTTGTTTTGCCAGCCGCGAGGCTTTTACGAGTGGAATAAAGTCACGAAAACTCGAATAAATTGAAAGATATTACAAGTATGACTGTTACGTAGATCGCCGTTGCATACCAATGAATTTCCGCGAGGCAACGTTAGCTCTTCCTCGGGTCGTTACGCTACTACGAACGTTCTCTTGAAAAATGTTAAACGATGAATCTCTTGGCTCTTTCTTTTCCTTTTTTCTACCGGGCGAAGCAGCGAGTGTGTTCCTTCGAGGACCGAGTAACGAATTGCCTTCTGCTTTGTCGCGCAGCGCGTACGAGATTTATCGGTCGACACGATGTTACAACGAGCGACACAAGAATCGGTAATATTGGATCGAAGTATCGAACGAGTTGTTCCATTTCTTGGTTAAATTTGTTGAAATTTTAGGTGCCTTGAGAACTCGTTAATTTTATCACTGAAAGTGATTTTAGCGGGGTAGCCCAGAAAATCGGGCCTCTTCGGGTGCAACGCTAAGGCAACGAAAATTAGCGATTGGTTGATTTGGGTCACGTGATTCGCGAGGGGGCGTGGGATAGACCTCGAGTAGCAGTGGCGTTGTCTGGTACTGAGCGATCGCGTTTGTAATTTGTTTTGTGTCGATTCAAATGTTTGCGTATCGATAAAATTTTATGGTAAAAAAGTCGTTTTCATTTCCTAGTCAAAACAGCTGCTTCTGGACCATTTGGAACACGCATCTCCTTATTTCACATATTGTAAACTTTGCTAAGGTAGATACGGCATGTGTTTCATTATTGCGTTTTGCTATTTACAAATTTAACGTTTAATGACCATGACCACGATTACGTTTTACTCAATTCAGTTGTATTAATAAGGAGGATTGTATTTCTTTGTTACAAATATTTAATGCTTCTCTCAGGCGTTTCGCTCGAAATTTCTCGATCTAAGATTCATATTGCTATCAAGCTAGTATCCTCTTCAAAATGCATTCGATCAATTTCCGCTGGAACCTCAATTGTATCGAACAATGCGTTCTACTTCCAATCTCGCAGCTGATTCGCTTCCGTTGCTTGTATACAACGATTGTTTGTTAATACATGTTGTCTTCATAATGGATTGCTTCCATTAAACGAGCAAATAAGCGAATAAATAAAATTTCGAGGTTCTTCGAGGGCCCGGTGATGAATTCTCTTCCGCTTCATTACGTAGCATCAACGTTTATTAATCGACACGATGTTACCAGAACGAGTGACAGAGAAATTAGTATAATTGGATGAGGGGGGACGGTCGGGGCCGACTAAAATAAAAGGGACAAAAATACGACGGGCTGTAGCAGCGAGCGCGCTGGTAATCAATCACGCGATCACCCCCAACGAATCTCAGTCTCTCGGAAAACCGACACCTCGATCGGGAGGGGGGGCTCTTAATTACACCCGGGAAACTTGCGGCCGTGCGCAATCATTCTCACCCTAATAGCGTCATAACTCAAGTAGAACGCTGCACTTTCGTTGGAGAGCAACCGCGTTTAACCGTTGCCGCATTCGTAACAACCTCTCGTCCCGTTGCTCTTTTCTTTTTTTTTTTTTTTCGCCCGCGCGAGAATCCCTCTGATCGCGAATTCATCGAGATGAATCGCGGTTTTCGTCATCCGTCGGGACGCGTCATTTGTCGCACACGCGAGCCGAGTATCGAGCGCACGGGGCGCCTCGGTGAAACTCCGCTAACCGGTTCGGGGGCTTGAAACTAATTATGGGGAATTTTGCAAAATTGCTTGGAAAGTTTCGTTGAAGTTGGTTTTTACGCGAGCGAGGCAACGTTCGTAAGCGCGCGGAGTGTAAAAGTCTTTACGACGGTAAATCGTTATTATTTCCCTCGTCCCGTAATTGAATTTCTCCAAGAGGCTGAAGAGCATCGAAGGCCGGAGTTTAACGAGTTTAAGCAATCCCTCGAATTTACACTGGGTGCACCGGCGGGGATGTGTTAATCCTTGGTCATTAACGATGTTACCTAGTGGTCTTATTTTCTTAATCAGGACGATAAATAACACTCGCCCGTTAAGTTCAATAAACCTTAATACACCGCGTAATTGTATTCGTGCAATTCCAAATAATTGCCCATTTTCTGCATTGTTGCGTCCCTCGAAATTTATAACGTAGCTAATAAAATCGACGCATTTGCGTCCAATTATAATTGAACTGCGGATTTCATATTTTCGCAAACAGAGGCAAAAAAACAGAATCTAGCAAACAGAGATTTTCTTTGTAACGAGAATGCTCCGTTTCCGACATTTCTACGTTTTTGCAACTCTGCGTAAATTTGCAGTGCAATCGTAATTAATACTTACCTGTACTCGTCTATTTACGGGCTTCTGATTCACACACTTTGATGTAGCTCGCTGCGCAAGTGATATTATCAATATCACATTATATCGCTTTGTACTTAATCCGTCGTGTTCTGTGCAATTATGCGTCACAAAGAGGGACACTCGTGTCCGTTAAATAAATTATGTTAGATTAAACATGCCACCGAATAAAGGGACGAGTGAGAATAACTGGATACGTTGCCGAACACGTATTTATTGGCGGGGGGGAGGAAAGAAAATTTAATTAGCCGAAAAGCGGCAAAGTGTGGTTAGGCGAGGGTGCGACAGTAGTAACCCGATGGTGATAAACGTTGGTGGTATTTTAAGTTTGCAGGGGAGGCCCGTGTTGACCCGGCACGGAACAGGAATATTGATTCAACATCGCCACGAGGGTGTTGTTGAATTTTTAACGCCATAAACTGAAAGAAAATAACCCGGGATCTTTCTAAAGTAAACGCGAACTATCGCGTATTTTACTTTCTCTTCCAAAGGGACGTTTTTAAAATTGTTGAAACAATCGTGGGGTAGCTGAAAGCTCAAGTTGAAACGTAACCTCTCGGTTCTTCTTGAAACGTTCACGCATCACCAGCAATGGTTCTGGATAAATTATAATCCTTATAACTAGGTTTGTGCCTGACAGTCTTATCTAAGGGGGCACCGTATTACTGAAGAATTAAGTACAACGAACTGCGATGTACTTAATTGTCTAAACATATATCTAGAATAAAGAATGCAACAACGACGTAAGAAGAATAAAGATTAAGAAAATTAATTCCCAAAGACGGAGGAAATCGCGAGTTATTCGGACAATTCGCACAGTTCGTAGCGTGTTCGTGTAAACTAAACTTCTTGTTGCTTCTTCTGACAACGAGAGTTGATGAAATTGGAGAAAATTGAAAATATTTCATTAACTCGTACGTACGTACTCTTCTTGTTCCAACAAACCACAACGCGCATTGGTGATTCTGTTTTCCGATATTCCGACGCACGTCGGAAAAATATAATCAGCGAAACTCCGTGCCGAACGCTTTATTTAAATCCAACGATTATTTCTCAACGCTGCTCGAAATAAATACGAGTTTATCTGCTCTGTTTGAAACGGTATTCACGATTCGTAAATAAATTACTGGCGGACGATAAAATTAAAGTTTCCGTGCGCGAGAATGGTTGATCTACGTATCGTTCGTTTTTAGTTGAATATCCTCGAGCTATGGTCAGCACTCGACGGCTGCAGCGGAATTCATGGACAGACAGCTGGATACCGCTGCGTACGTAAGCCCGTGTAAACGATACGCCATCGCCAGTTCGTACGATCCGTTTGACACGCCGCCGACCGCGTATGCAAATGTCCGCCTCCTCCGAAACAACGAAACGGCGCGCATAAAACAATCGCGTCCCGGTTTGTCCGGTGGAAAAAAAAGAGAGAGGGAGAGAGAAAGAGAGAGAGAGAGAGAGAGAGAGAGAGAGAGAGGCCAGACCAGGCCGTGCATTCAGGTTGCGTGTCTCGGTGCACGCGCATCCTGTAAAGGGTTGTTCAATTGAAACGCGACCTCGGATTTCGGGGGTTGGCGGCTAGAGTGGCGCATATTTTTCCGCCGCGAAAGTAGGACAGAAATTCATTGCCGGGCGAGTGGGCGGCGAGGGGGGCGAAGGGGTCTTTTATGGAGCGTCGCGCGATTCGTAATTTGGTATTCAAAATTTGCGCAGACAATATTTATCCGCATTGCGTGGACGTTCCATCGCGGACGTCCGAATCCGCGAGATCGATTACGCGCGCACGGGATATGTATGATCTAATTTGATTTATTTTCCAGCGCGAGCGAATTCCACGCGGGCAACGATTTGGGGAGTATTGTCGATTAATTTGATAATTTTGTTAGATTCGCTCCTAGGCTAACCAGTTCGCGGAGATACGGTAACGAACCGCGTTCGAAGGTAAATGGTAGATGTTGGCCATTCGTGCGCGGTCGATTTAATATCGGTGCGTGGAATTTAACGCACGTTCGCAGAAGCAGAAACTGCGACGAATCAAAATTCATATTCTTTGTTTTACTATCTCGCTAAAGACGCGTTTGCGTCCCAATAAATTTCAATGTTTAACCCTCTGTGTCCGACTCTCTCTCTCAATTAACGCGGAGAATGGTGAATCCGTTTCGTAGCAGAGATTTAATTTGCGACGGTCAGTGAAGGAAGAACAATACACATAACATTACGGAAATGCATTACATTTATTAACAATACAAAATGAAAAAGTACACGTGATATAATATAAAGCGTAGAAAGATGCAAAATAAAAATTGTCAAACCTAGCGACATAAACGTTTTAGACCGAAGGTTAATTTTTTCATCGTGTATCTTTTGTCCAGTTCAATTTTATCTCAAATTGCATTGAATGCAATATATTCCATATTTTATAGTTTTTAATATAATAAAATAGGATAATAATTGTATTAATCCTAGTGATACTGTCTTGTAACAATGATCCAAAAATTGTTTCTTCAAGGATATTTCAAACGCACAAAAGCTTGCAGTAGCACTTTGCTACACCAAAGATACTTAAAGATGTGTATAGATACTGCAACAACACTTTGACGCCGTAAACGATTTTGGTATAGGGCAAAAAATTGAGCGCGAAATTGAGCGAGTACAACGTGGCACGAGAAAGAAAAGTGTCCGGGTTGCAAGCGTAAAAATTGAAAAAAAAAAAAAAAAGAGAAAAAGGAAAAGAACAATGACGCGGATGACGCGGAGGCACTCGGACGTAAGCAACGAAGAGGGGTCGAGGACTGTCGGGGTCGAAGAAGGGTTGAACGCTCTCACCGGTGAGAAGAGGGACGTAAAATTGCAAAGAGATCCCCGGCTCCTCTCGACTGCTCGAAATATCCCTTTCGTGTACCTTCGCAGAAATGATGGATGAACGCTTGTATCGAGAATTCTACTCTTAATTGGCTAGCGGAAAGTCTAATTCGCCAGCTCTCGGTGGGTTATTTTCTTCGAATTTTCCGAAAGTCTAAGTGACAATTCTCGTGACAATTCTCGTGACAACCTCGTTCGCGTGATGAACGAGAGTGGAAGGATTCATTGGGCGTTGGAATCAATCTTCCGCCAAATGATACGACGACATTCATTCGGAACTTGGTACAACTTGGTTTGTCCGTGCTTCGAGTCTCGTAACTGATCAGCTCATTCTCATCTACTGGCTCTTATTATCCAAACGAGTAAGAGTAGAATAATAGAAGAAAGCTGTCGAGGGGGAAAGCATGCTCGAATAAACGAAGTTATTTTACTGCTGCGTTAAATATTTTATAGAAAGTAAAGTCTCTTCCGTGTCGTAAATTCATCATTACACTGTGCGGATCTTTACGCATTTACGAGAAATTTAGAAAATACGAAAGTCTCCAGAGTTGGCGTGAATGCGTGAAATATTCACAGTGAAGTGAATCTACTTGTTACAGTATTTAGCGGCGGGAACAAAGTTCTGCTCATGCTACGAATTTTGAATCGCTTTCATAGAAATTTCAAGTTGCATAAATATCCGCTGTTTATTCGTCACATTGGGATACGGTACAGTGTTCGCACATCTTGTTTGTCGATTTCAACGCGTGTATAATGAATTACAGGCGTATTTGTGCGGATTTGTACGTTGCAGTTTCCAATTTCGAACGATTGATATTTTAATTAATTGTCAATTATAATCATTATAGTTACTTCATTCGCGTATTTACATTTCATTGAAAAACATTGTAAAATATCAATTACTCGAAGCAGATTGTTAGATCGATTCGCTCGCGCTCTGTTCGATTAAATATCATATTTAGACTGTACGTTCATTTTTAACTTTATACGTACAACTTTATATTTATTTCATTTTCAACTCCATGTACAAATGATGACGTGATATTTTTTCGACCTATACAGAGACCAAACATTCCGCTCGTTCAGACCGCAGTTCTTATACGTTCAATTTTATTATCTCTTTTCCAAAAATTCAATATTTAATAACAATTTGACTCCTCCCACCGACGTCTTACTTTTACAAGATATTTTTACTGAGAAACAGTACGTGCTAGAAAAATTGCAAAGTGCTGAGAGAGATGACCTTTTCCCCGATAACACGGGTCCATCCACGATCAAATTTATTTTCCAAGCGGTCGGTAAACGCGAAAGAGCGACGATGAAAACGTGCAGCAAGAAACAATGAATCATCGACGACAGGCATTCGCCGGACGTCTTGTTTCGCGTTTTCGTTTTCGTCGGTTTTGTCGCCGTGTCTCCGTTGGCTGTTCCGTTGTTTCCTCCAGGAAAAACGAGCGACGATCATGCAAATGAACTTCCACATATACTCGGGAATAAAACTTGGTCCGGACTTGGTTCTTAAGTTTCCCGCCCTCGCGATCGGATCGATCGAACTACGATTGTTGGAACGTTTCGTCATTCCCGGAGGAACGTCCTCCTCGGATTATCCGTGGATTCTTCGGATCGATCAATCAAGTTTCCCGGGTCGAATCGAGATTCCGAGTTTTTCCTCCGGAGTCGGACAGAGTCTCGTTTCTTCCCCTTTTTTCTTTTTTTATTCTTTTCTTTTCTCTCTACTTTTCTTCGCGAAAGAAGCGAAAGAAGTAGCGGGTTTTACTTGTTGGAATATCGATTCTTAAAGGGAGAGCACGAGCGTTTCCACCAGCGTGGACAACGACCGCTTCGACGCCGCGTAAATTGCGAACACGCCCCGTTGTTCCGACGCATTACGCGGTCCGGCTGGCATTGTGAATTCAGTTTTTGTTTCCGCGGATCGAGACCAGGCGTTCCGTTGCTCCTTAGGGCGGTATAACGAGCGTAATATAGAATACGCTTGTTTGCCCGGTTGTTTTTATTTGAGAAAATGTTCGCTCGCTCGGTGGAACGCGCTTAATTAGGGTAGAAAGATCAGCCAGAGGCGAGAGAACTCGGAATTCGTGTCGCGTTCAGATTCGCGCGGATTAACCGATAGGAAATAACCGAGTTATGGAAGTTTGCGAAAGCCGGTGTTAATGCAAAGGGTTTGGATGACCTGTCCAGTGACAACCAACATTTAAAAGTTACACGTCTGTTATAAAATTGGTGTTTACTCAATCTATTGCGACGCGAATCGATTTCTGAAGAATCGTACATCGCAGAACGCAGTTATAACGATGCTCGATAATGCGTTAATTATATTTTATCAAATTCTGAAATTCTTTGTTTGAAAAATGTTAATAATAGGTATTCATACATGTACGAGTTCAACATGTAACGTTGAAAAGAGAACAAATATCACAAACAAATTATCCTTTCGTGTTGTAACATTCGGTGAACACTGAATCCAACTCTCTTTTAGAGGATCCACGATAGTGTTTACTTTTCAGAACATTAGTTTATTTATTGGTATTGTTACCTCTTACCCAGTACACCTAATAAAATCGACAAATTCTTAGAAATCCGTTATTCGTGGGTGTTTTTTTTCTTTTGTTAATAAAACGTCTAAACGAGATGTGAGTGCGAAAACAAATTTATCAGAGTAGCATTAAGTAGCATTAAAAGTATATATCGTTGAATGCCACGAGGAGAATTGTTGAACAAAGAGAACGTAGATTCGTAAGCGTAAGAGAGGAAAGAAAAATAAGGTTATTGCGAGAAAGACTGTGAGTTTCCTCTGGAAACTGATGTATAAAATTCGACACAAGTGGAGCGTGACGCGCGTTAATTTTTTTCGTTTCGTACGATACGAGCAACGTTCATCGGGGCCATCCTTTCCAATAACGGTGCGCTGTAAAGTGTCGTTAATCGGCATTCCGAGAATGTACCATAAATTCATGAAGTTTCTGCCTCTTGGTGAAAAGAAGTCACGCCGCCGTACGCTTTAGCAACGTCTCCAGGCATACGTGCCTCGTATTTCGTTCGGTTTGATCCCGTGCACGTGGAGCCGCGGTCGGTCACGTCAGCCACTTATTTACTGATATATGCCGTCGCGCAGGCACAAAAGAAAATCCCGGTTTCACAACGGCGGCAAGCTTGCACCGCGTTAAAAATCATCCATGACGTCCAGCCCGCGGGAGCTTCAAATTTATAGCCCTCCCTGATAGCGAAGGGACCGCGTCTTAACGTTGCACGAGACGCTTTCTACTTGGCACGCGTGTTGGTACTTTTCAATGGCAGCAATTCAATTCGCGTCTCACCACCGAGCCGAAATCTTGGCACGCTTTGTTGTCGCGTCTGTTGTTGTTCTCCGTAGGCGTCTGATCACTTTCAACATCTTAAATTATCAAGATAACAATGGTTATTCATGCAAAAGCAATTCCGCCCTTTAATTGATATGGTTCATTTATTGTTGGCTAATTCGTGCAGTTACGAGGCTAGGATTCGTGTGAAACTTGTACGTACATATCCACTAGTAACAAAAGAATTTGCAAATTTATTCATTTATTTGTTTTATTTTGTTGATCTTTTAGCTCCGAAGGGACAAATTAAATTGGAGAAATGAAAGGCAAGGGAAGAGTCAACAATATATTGATACATTGAGCGGGGCATGTTCGTAAAACATTTCGACAATGAAAAATGTATACGAACGTGAATTGTTAGCAATACGAATTGTTATATTCAAGCGTGCAATGTTTTCTGGCTTTTTTTTTTTTTTTTTTTTTATTTAATTGATTAAATCATCTAATTCGAAAATAAAATCGAAAGAGTTGAACGTACGTTCGTTTAAACTTTCATTTTCGCAAACTTTTCATTTTCCAAATGAACTCGAATTAAGTACAGTAATTAAATTGAAATTTCATCAATGTATAGCGCGCTTCATTTTTGTGCCACGAATCGTAACAGTGGTGCGGTGCAGCGTAAATTTTCTGTTTCATTTTTTTTCTTTTTCTGTATCCATTGTTCACATTCTGTCGCGTCGACGTCGGCGCTCGAAACAAAAAAAAAAAAAAAAAATGCGAATAACGCTCGTTGGAGCAAAGTAGATGATGCAAATAAACCAGTAAGCACCAGTCTTCCAATTTTCAAGCAAGTAGTATCTTTGGCAGCGGTGATCGTTCCCTTTTGGCTACGCCCCAACGCGCAACCAAGATCCGTATTAAATTCCACGTTCAATATTTAGAGATACTGGTTTCGTTTTTAGCGGAAGCAGTTGTTTTTCAATTACTAGGACAAATGTGAATTAATTCGTTGATTTACAGTTTACTTGCCGCGAGGCAATTGAAAGAAAAATCCTTCTTCTTTCGAATTTTAATTCTACTTTTTCCGGCAACTTTTTGTCAGAATTTCATTGCCTAATGGTTTTTAATAAGAATACACACCGCACACATGTAGATAAAAGTAATAAGAATGATCACAAAGTTTGTGTTTCAATAAAACATACTTTGTCAAAAAAAATTAATTTGAATTATACGACAAGCGTGGAGGATCTCGTACTATTCTACGAATGATAAAAGGAATTGGGAACGAAACATTGAACGTTGGAAAGTGTTAAGAGTGTATATACGTTATTAAGTACGTATGTGTGTTTTTACGTGCAAATTAAACTGACACAGCAAACGATAAACACACGTCATATACCAGCTACTTGTAAAAGGCTGAAAAAAAAACACTGTTTTCATTGCGTTCCAGCACGTAATCCGTTAATTGTTCGTTTCAACCGCGTAATCCATTAATTGCGAATGACCGATTTACGCCGCGGAATCATTCTTAAATCGGAGAGAAAACCGTTTCAACGGTATTGAACGCGAGCATTAATTAACTTTTTCAATCAGCTCAATGGTATTGCTCGTGGTCACCGTTAGTTCCATTCGATAATCGCGCTGCTAATTATCAAAGTTGGGAACACCCGTCGACAGACTTATCGGGACACAGACGTCGAGTCGACCGTTTGGCAGCTAGAAACCGCAGAACGTGAGTGGCAACAGGACATTTTACCGACAGTTTCTCACTCCCTCCCCTTTGCACCCTGCTCTCCTTTCGCCGCCGCTCCGCCAGACAAGCACCGGTCCAGAAAGCTCTCTTCCACTCGCCTTCCAACGCCGTCCTAGACTCCTTGCACTTTGTTTTCTGCCTTCCTGCCGCCCCCGTCTTATTCTACCAGCGTCTCCATCCCCTTTCCCCACCTTTCCCCTTTTCGGGCAACTGTATCGTGTTGGCAACTGTTTCGAGTACTTAAGAGAGCAGCGAAAAAGTTTTGACTCCGTCGGTTTCCCCCTGACTCTCGTAATGCCTGTCGTTCCAGCTGCCGATTACACCGATCCTCGCCGCTTCGGCGTTGGTCGCGCGATTCCGTGGAAACGGAAATTGTACAAAGAAGAACAAAAAGAAACAAAATACATACGTCGATCCAGTCGATGGCTTGGTTCTTGCGTGAATTTCGGACGACGGTCAACGACGAGATCAGCTGGTTCTTGGACAAAAGTTGCGCCGTGCGAGAGAGGGGGTGTGGTGGTGCACCGTATTTCAGAGTCAAGCGCAGAACCAAGGGGTCAGGGGGCAAGGGGGAGGGAAACAAGTGGGATCAGTTGCGGCGGGTATTCGCACCGAGTACCAGCGAGAGAAGGGCGGTGCCCCTATCGGTGCCTGAAAAGAGCAAAAATCCATTTGTTACCGACGAAACGCTTTTCGTCAGAAATTTATCGAGTTGCCGAGCACTGTTGCCCTTAACCCCGCGCGCACGGGCGCGGCTGATCCGACAGATACACGCGAGATCTTCTCATAAATATCTTTACGCGGCCACGACCGCGAGCTTATCGACGAACAACATCTATGTACCTGCGAGATACGATGAATCTTTCGCATCTTTGTCGCTTAATACGCATTGCACCACACACATACATACACACACACACACGTCACAAATGGATTTCTGTACATCTCAGCAGATTTAGATAAAATCGAGAGAAAATGAGAGCAAAGTAGAGGCGAGAGGGAAAGGAAAAAAGGGAAGAGGGAACAAAAGGAGGAGAGGATGGAGCGAAGAAAAGAAAGTAAGGGAAATAAAGGAGAGTACTTACTCTCGTCGAAGTTGGAGCAAAAATGACCTAATACGTGTAACTAGGACTTTTGTATCCCACCACCCATTGGTTCCATACTGCTACTTCAATTTCTTGCTTGCGTTAGTCGGTTCGACGATTCAGCTACGCGTGAACGTCGATTGGACGGTACGCTACGAGCGAGCGAAACGCGATTACACGCCGTCGCGAAGCTTTAAAAGCATCTCGGACGTTCTCGGATGTCACGGGTGGATTTTCCGCTTGTTAGACGTGTTAATCGTTTCGAAACTTTCCACGGAATATTGAAAAAAACGTGTCTTAAGATATCTGAAACGCGTCTCGAAACAAGATGGATGCAGCCGAACGCAGTTGTGTCCGTAGCGTTCCGAGTTTCCGATATACGTAGATATGCCGCGTCGTATCGCCCGCACAATGTTCCACGGCGCTTCGCTACATTGTTGTTTGGCCCCGATACGTTACGTGTTCCATCTCTGCGGTTCGCGCCCGTTCATCCATCACGTTTCGTTACTTGAACGCGATTACCGTGGCTCGGCTACCTATCGATTAAACTTTATTAGTTGGACCAGTCTACCAATCGCCGGTGCCATATCGTCGCGCACGCCCTTTCCCTGCAATTTACGATTACATGAATGACATCAGTTACACCGGGGCAACGAACGTCAGCTTCGAGCTGCGACACTCCTGACCACCATCTGGCCGAGCTTACGCTCGCCACTTGGACTACTCGCCACTACGCCGGTATCGCAATTACGATTGAATATTTTAACGCGCTGTACGTAGATAGTCCGTACGTAGCGTGATCGTTGCATCAACGATTCGTTACTTCGAGCCGAGAGAGACGGCCGTTTGATTGAGCCCCGCCAATGGGACACGTGACTCTGAATTAAATTTCGCTATATCGACCGAGTAATTGAGTTTCACCCCGGGGGGCATACGTGTTGGCTTTGCCGTTTCAATACTACTCAGATACTACCCTCGGTCATCCCGTTCGATTGCTCTTTGCTTAAGCGTTGACCCTTCAGAGCAACGATTTATCTATTTGCCCGCGCTACTTCGACACGCCGGTCGATTTACCGAGCCCCGCCGAGACGACAACGTCGCGTTACGTTCCCGTCGCGTTTCCCTGAGAACGACCATCCACCTACCGAACTTTCCCGTTCGAATTAAACGTCAAGCCGTCGCTTGTTCCCCTCCAGGAGACCAGTTTGTTTCTTCCGCCCGGTCTTAACTCGCTCCTCGTTCGCGTTTCGAGTTTTACTTACCTCCGCGTCCGTCCAGCCGCGTCGAAATCGTATCTTTTCGTTGCCGAGGGATGAAATACGCTCGACGAGGTACGATTTCCTTCTCTCGGCGCGAATGGAACGGAATAAACGGAATAACTGGAAAGAGAAACGGTTATTTTCCAACCGTCGGGGGAGGGGGAGGGGGAGGGGGAGAGAGAGGAGCCGACATTACGGCGCAGAAACGAGAAACCAGCGTCGGTGGGAGGGGAGGGCATTGATTCGTTGCAATTTTCGTCGACGGCGGAAACCGTTTCTCCCTTCCCGTAGTGCGCCATAGGCCCTCGCCGCGAATTGTCACGTTCTCGCAGCGTGACAGAAATGAAACGACGTGACCGCCGAAGAAAAACTCGAGCGAATCCTCGCAAATGTAATTTTATATCTCCGACGAAAGTACGTGTAATTGCGTTCTGCGTGACTGGCTTGAACCGGCCGGCTCCTTCGTCCGCTCTGCTGGAAGTTGACGAATTTCTGCAACGGTGTTTCTACTTTGAAAAGAAACGAATTAAAGGAGACGTTAGGTCCAGTGACGAGACATGTAAAAATTAGTGAGACTGAATCTCACGTTGAATTGCTATTTAGGAGACATTTTCCCATGTCGTTGATCGCTTCGAGAACAATTTCGGTAGTGTCATTCATGCGTAAATCTAACGAAACAGATTGTCGTGTGGCTGGTTAGAAGAAGATACGTCTTCAATGTAGAATCGATAGAGTCTAGAAATTAGTTTTCTTTTTTAGATCACGTGTATTCTAAATTTTTCATTGTTTCAATTACGCTTTAATCGATTTCCTTTCTTTTCCTTCTTTAATCTTTTTATTCGTACTAACGAATTGCGTGAATTGTAGGAATAAATTATTAATCCAGATCAGAGTCAGACACCATTCCTAAATTTACGTCGAGAATTTTATTTACATCCTATTCGATATTTTCATCTGTAACAATAAATGATCGCATTTACAACATTATACATTATAGTATATCGTATAGAATTGGACAATTCTAAATTATTGCAAATATATAGAATCTTTTTAATATAATTGTAACGCGTATAGTAACATCAATTAGTGTAAACAAAATCATTTTAATTGATCATGAACAAGTGAAATTCTCGATTTCATCGACGGTTCATAATTATAAATGAAAAACAAACCCTACTCGTGTATAATTTCATCGTTTGTGAGAGATTACAAGTAACGTTACGGAGTAGACCTCAATTTTGTTCGTGGGTGACGAAAAACGCGCGAAAGGGAGATGCTCGTTCTACTTTAACACCGATCAGACGCCCGTTTTTTCTCTTTCCTCGGACGAATCGATGGTGACCGATTTAGAGCGACGAAGACAGGAAGGGGAGCGACGGTAATTGAATTAATCCGAGCGAAGAAGACACGAAAATTTCTCCTCATTGGCAAACACGCGGCTGAATTTATTTCGTCGGCCGGAATAGAAAAGCTCCGGTTTCTCGTCGCGTTATTTTAAAAGATGACCCCTTTAATTAAAAGGTCCCTTTGCACCGGCACGGCGTAGCCGGAGTGTTTGCCTTGCCTCTGCAAGGAAATCTTCCAATTTCCAGAAACCCTCGCAGACAGAACTCCGACCGCCGAATAAGTTTCATTTCGACTTTAATTTCGAGCCGAAGCGTTTCGTTATCCCTGTTATTTTTTAATCACTGTCTCATTGGAACAGAGAAACTGCATATCCTCGAATTAGAATATCGTTGCGTGCAAGGTGTGTCTGAGATTGTTTGGATCCTCGTGACTGAATAATATCTATTAATTTATTAACGTTACACGATATTCGGAAACATCGGTTCATGTCAAATAGCTGATTTCACAAAGGGTATATAAAATCATTCAGAGCTTTGTGGATGAATGATATTTATTTGTTTGTCGATTTTGCATAAGTAATATTTATATTATATTCAATAGAAGTTGTTTCGGAAGCTTGCAAAATTCGATTGGGTCAATATTTCGACTGTTTGTTCGATTATTTATTTTCGATTGCATGCATATTCGTTCGATTGTTAAACGATAAATTACGTGCTAAAAACGAATTACGAATAAACATCGAATGTTCTATGAACATTTGACGAAATTTAAAACTCCGACCTAACGAGGCTCATGTTGTTAATACAGATTCCCGAAAAATTCAATTAAACGAATGGATAACTCGCTGTAAAAAAATTTACATTGGAAAATGCAAAAATACAAGTATGAAATTATTCAGAACGATCTCTAAACCAAAAATTAATGTAATAATTATCAGCTAAAAAAATAACGTAACAGTTGCGATATTTTGTAATGGTAGATATCTTGTTATCAAAAAGGGTATCAATGTTAAAACTCGCATTAAAAATTTGTCCATTTTATCCGTGATACCCGGTGTGCGAGTTTTTATGCATTCGTAGGAAATTTTGACGTATGAAATTGCACACGATGCTCGTAATACGAAAAAAATGTATAAAATATCCAAAATAATTGTTCTTTGCAATATTTGACACTTGAAACAATTTTCCATCGATTTTGTACCTTTCTTTTTTTTCATTACATTTTTAAAAATATAAATTTGCGGCAATCCACCTAATAGTTTTCGTTAAAGTACGTCGATGTATTATCAGAGTGGGAGTTGTTGAGGACAGACGTTTTTTCGATTTGCAAATCCAATACCGCCGTGAAAGGGACGGTTAATCACGACGAATGTCAATGGTACAATGCGCATCGTTTTTATTCAAACTCTTCGTTACTGTTATTTTTCTATATTCGCTTTGTCGCAGTCAAGCTCGCTTCGAGTGCCCGCATTTTGTTTTACTAGCTCGCGTTTCACTATTACGCGTTACGTATTCTCTGCTGGCTGGTGTGCTCGTTCTCGCTGCTGCGGAACAGGATTGCCATTTTGCAAACAATTAAAATGTAACGCCTCGTTCACGAGGTGCCGGGTCAACGTAATTGCCACTCGACTCGGGCTCTTTTTACATAATTTTATGAAATTGACGACCTTAATAACCGAATCGTCGTAAACCTCCGCTTTTGCGTCAGAGTCTCCTTTGCACAAGTTCCTCCGAGATTTTCCTGGGAATTGCAACGGAATTTCGCCGGCTACTCCGTTTCTGAACATCAACGTTCGAGGAATCTGTTTTATCTCCTTGATTCTGCGTAACTCGATTCGTGTAACGCAGCGTTCTTCGTCGCAACGCTTTCTGCTTATGCAAAGAGAGCATAGACGAAGTACTAACTGCAGAATTCGCGCGAATCAACGTTGACGTTAACGTTAAGGTACACGAAATATTCGATGATTCGGTAGTTTCCCGTGTTCCGGAAGTAAAACTGTTTTCCTCGTTATCTTAACAACGAGGATATTGTACAGAACGATCAATTGGACGAAATTGAAAAATTATATTTCAACACAATCGGGATCTTAAGCTCCAATGTAAAAATTTGTCTCGCTGGCTTGCACGAAATCCGTGGAGATTTTTAAGACAAAAGGTACAAGACTTCTATTCTTGAATTTCTGAAGAAAGTTAAAGAACATCGGAGCGAAATTCATTTCTATTGTTGTTGAATTGGCGTTGAAGCCGTTCTAGTTTAACATTTATCACGTTTGTTTCAGTAAAGATATACAGCTTGCTACGAGAAAATAAAATACAAACGATAATTGTAAAACTCGAAGAACAAATTGGCGATAAGAATCCGAAGGAAAACAAAAACGATACCTTTGAAACGCAATTTCCAGCGTTGAAAAATAGCCGAGTTTACGAGCGGCGTCGTCGCCCTCCCGCGTAGAAATTCCGTTTGCCGGCGCGTAATTGGCGAAGCCGGCAGGGCAGGGGGGGAAATATTAAACGTTGATTGTAGAAGAGAAGCAGCCGGCTTACGTCTGCTGGATCCTCGTCTGCACTTTCAACCCCTCCGGTCGTTGTTTATTTTTTCACACGTTTCACATCGCTCCCTCGCTCGTCAACGAGCAACTGAAGCCAGCGGATGATACCAGTCCGTCTCCCTCGGCCTGGAATTTCTGCCTTCTTTCTCCGTCTTCCTTTGGACGCGACCAAGGGGGTTGTTGCAAGGCCCCCGACGAAGAATGTTTCTGGGGGTGCGATCGCGCGCACGAACCCACCGCATGCGGCGCTCGTCGGCGCGTTCTTTGTGGCGGGCATGAATGCCCCGACGTAAAATTCACGATATTGCAAGCTGCGTCGCTATATATTACAAAATCGCTGCGGCGATATTCCACCCTTTTCTTTTTCCCTCCGTTCGATCGCGTCGTTTACCACCAACGCGCCGTCTCACCCTTTCGCGCTTCTCCTCCCTTTTGTTCCTTCGACGATGGTCGCAACCACCACACAGCATCATCCGGATGTGATGCAGTTCAAAAATTTCAGCTAGCCTCCATCCTTCTCCTGTTTCCACGCGTTGGGATTGTTCGTTTGTATTAGAACGTTCCGCCCGGCGGTCAGTCGTGCGTTTCAATCGTTCGCGGAACTTTTTAATCGCGCGCCGCTCACCGTTCACCGGCGGAACGCGTTTACCGCGGGACGAACGGAGGCGCAACGGAGTGAAAATGGAATCATCCGTGGTCTGACTAACTCGATTCCAACTTGGTCGCGATAACCGTGTTATTTCAGCACATTTCTAGCCGTTTCCCGGCTAGCGACGGCAACGGTTGATGGCTCGCCTCATTTTCGAGAGAGGACTTTCGGTTACGTATACGAAACGAACGAAAAAACACGCGCGCAGCGTTTCTGCAGCGATTAATTTGAATTAATGTAATACTAGCCACGCCTCCTTCGGTGCTCTCCGATGCGAAAATTAAAGAAAAGGGGGAAAGGGAAAAAATTGGAGGGATGTCGCATAGCTCACGTGTCGGAATGAAAGTTTTCACAGTCAGAAGATCAGAAACGCGCTGGAGATGTGCCGCAGATATAACCATCCGGAGCAGATGGCCTGATTTTCCAGCGTTCTGGGCTCGAATGCGGGGGAAAAATGAATGAAAAGATAACGTGGCGGTGGAACAGAGGGAACATGGGCTGGCGTGACGAGGCGGTTAGACTGCAGGGATTAGTTTCTTAAGAAAGACCTGCAAGTATTCCCGGGGACGAATGGCCTTTGACGTATTCTTCTCGTGCCGCGGAATAACCACTCCCTACGGTTTTATCGCTGGAAACAGAAACGTAACCGGGAGCTGTCCCGGATGACGTGACGATTTCCTTGCCTCTTGCCTCCCCTGGCCCGAATTTCGGCGGCGAGTTAAGGAGATTGAGGTGAAACTCGCGAAACTCGGCGAGATTCTGGGTCCTCCGGTGGCTTCTTGAGTGCCTCTTAATGAGAAGCTCTTGGTAATTCTTCTGCCACTCGTGTTGACAGTACTCCTTCGCGAGTGTTCGGCCACTTTTTCGTCGCTAATGGCAAATTACAGGACGGAGGGTTAATGACGCGGCTTGATGATCGTTGCGCAAATGCGTGACTTTGCTCGCAGTAGTTTCTGAAAGGGAAAATAATTGATAGGTTCTTTTCTAATAATAATTTTCAAGCACGTACACGATTTCCTTCCATCGATACTCGATTCTTTATCTGTCAACGCGTTCTGTCGAATTTATGCATTAGGTATTGTTCAAATAACGTATTCTAAAAATGACGAATACCTCATCTTATTTAACGTTGCTTTATTTTCTGTTTCTGAATTGAGTAAATTTTCAAATTGCACGTCAATATTGCCGATTGTGTTACTGATTTCGGATAATCTTAACACACGGTAATCATTTGTTATTTTACTTGAATAATCGAATGAACTTAGGTAAGAAATCTTTCGTTGAAATGATTTGCTTCCTGTCAAATAAAGTCACCGTTCCAACCACGTTATTTCCAGAATAGTAACAAACTAGTCAAAACAATTCACTGTTATTTCAAATAAAACCTGCTCGAGCCAATGTTCGAATTCGCGCGAAAGTTCGTTCACAAATTAATTCGCTGGAGCAACTTCGTCGAATTTCCTGTTGTTTTAAAATCGTGAATCTTTTCCTCTGTTCCTTCTATTTCTTTATACATTCAAACGAAAATAAGACTACAGTTGTCTTCGCAAACTTGGGAATCAAATATCGAATGTCAGAGGTCGGTGAATAAATTTGTTCGACGCTCGTGGAATAAGTAATATTCCAATAAGATGTAAAGTAGCTCCATCAGGAATAATCGGAAATGTTTGGAGAAAGTCAAAAATGCGCGAACATTGGCTCGCGGTATGGTTTTATTTTCTTCTCTGCAAACACCAGCAATCATCGTCCAGTGAAATTTTTATTCCGGACGAAGACGAAAGGGACTATACGCGGTGCAAGTAGTACGAATCGTATATGGTGAGGCATGGGTTCAGGAATTCGCCAAGTTCCGTCACCACGCAGGAAAGCACTAAGTTTGCTCTTTCGCGTCAGATATAAAGAAAAATTCTCGGATATCGTGCTTATTCAAACTACAACATTGAAATCGAATGGCGACGAAGTTTTATATACTGTAATATACCGTATTTACTGTCACAATATTTTTATTACTGCTGCTGTTCTTTTGAAATAGAATCTTTCGATATTGTTGTTATTTTTTTTTGTTAATATTGTTGCCACTAAATATTATTTCAATATTTATATTATTAATTTATTTAATTTAATATTTTATTTAACAATGAAAAAGTACATCGGTTGTTTGAGCAACGACTTTGAGATTTCGAGAATGGCGGGTCATTACGACTCACAATGAAGAGGGTTTTACTATAAATTGTACTGTTATTATTATTTTACAGTATTTTCAATATTTTTGTCATCTTTTTTACAATACACGGTTTATTTAACTCAATTGGACTCATTAGACTCATTTATTATTAGACTTTATTAGACTCATTCATTCGGCATTCAGGAATCGATAATTAAAACTCACTGAAATATTAGCTTTCGAGGAAAAAAAATACCGCTGAAATAATTGCCGAACGAGAGAAATCAATCAAGCGCAAGAACGTTCCTTCCTGTCTAGGATACGTTTCTCCCGGCTCGTATTTCCTTCGCAGCCACGGCATTCGCGGGGGAATGAGTCTAGATGCGAGGAGCGTTCGCGAACTGAAGTTCCCACCGATAAGAAACGTCGCGCCGGACCGTTTCTTTCGGGCACGATTTAAAAATCCATTTTCGCGTCATTCAGCAGGGAAGATGGGGCGGCGGCGGCGGCGGCGGCGGCGGCGGCGCTGTCAGGAAATGAAATTGGAAGGCTGCATCCGAAAGCAGACACTTCCCATCCGGCGGGTCGACTTGCCGCGCCTCGTGTAACGAAGTTATTCTCCCGAGGATCGAATTACAGCCGTTGTATACACGCGTGTTTGTAGTTATACTTGCGCCAGCCTGCGCCACTGCCTCGGTTAGGGATAGCTAGCGTCGCGTCAACTCTCGAGCATGCTCGCTCCTTCGTTCTGCACCCTCGCCCCGGGGATGAAAATCTGGGTTGAAGTCGAGAAATTTGAAATTGCAGAGGGGCTCTTCGTTTATTTTTTAGACTGCGTTACTCCCTGCTATAAAGAAATTTTCAAGTATTCAAGGGAAGCTGCAGTTTAATAACAGGGGTGTAGCAGAGGCAAGTTGATACACACATATGTTTCTTTTTCTTCAGCTTTTCAGTCAGCTACCTGGCAAGAAATACGTAGTTTGTCCATTTCAAAATTTAAAATGAATATTAACAAATAGCTATATATCTAGTATATATGAAATGTTTTCTTCTAAATTAGAACTTGAATTAAGTTCAATTATAGTTATCGTTCGTTCGATATATTCTTCGATTGTACATTGAATGCTTCGGTCGTTGTTATTATCCGATAATACTGCCGGGGCGAGGAATTCGAAACAAGGTGGATCTAATCCATTTAAAATCGCCAACAGCCGAATACACCAGGAAGAGAAAGAACTTGCGTCTTGAAAGGATAAATTTCCCTTGGAAAATAGAATCTCCGGTGACCACTTGAAGAACCGTAAAACCCTCCTTGCACCCATATTTGCAGAATCTCCGCCAGTCGATTTCAACTGTCGTATCGACATTGTAATCCCCTGCACCGTACTCTCTTGTACTCTGTTATACGATGATCCGTCCACCTGGACGATACTGTTCAACTGCATCGACAAGTTTCCTACCTGACCGAGTCGTCAAGACGACTTTCGACTCGCTCCACTTTCTTTATTTCCGACTACTCTGTCGCGAGTTTACTTTTTTTTATTTCGAATCTTATTCGGGTGTGAGTGTTGAATGTTGGAGAAATGCAAGTGCATATGAAACGTGATTTTCATAAAGTTTGATTTTAGCATATCAATGCCATCAATTTCGTCCTAATTGTAATTGTACTAAAAAGAAAGAGAAATCATATATATAGTTATTGTTGGAAAAAAATTCACAATAAAAGTGTAAAATCAGAATATTCGTATTAATTTTGAAGAAATGTAGGTTTCTGAATGTGAATATAAATTTTGAAGAAATGTAGGTTTCTGAAAATATAGATATATCGTCGAGGGAAAGTTGAGTAAATTTTTTATTTTGTCCAAGCTATTTTTTGATTCGGAAATTCACAAATTTCAGAAAATCTGCAAACGTATGTAACGTAATGTTTAATTTAATAGTCTTATAAATCTGAAATTCTGAAGCATATCGAATGGTATAAAAATTACATTGGCAAGCTATGACTGACGTCATATAAAATACCCAAATTGTACCTACAGTATTTATTACAACGCGCGTAACTTTGTTTAGGCCCCATTTCTCGTTCAGTTAGATTCGTAAAAACTTCAAAGTGCGCAAAGTTCCATGTGCTACATGGAAATACAGAATTAAGCACTTACAAACTCGAGCATTACCCACGACCTGATGAATCTACGTTTGTGAACAATCTCAACGCGCGTAAATTCCAGTTGGAATGCATTTTTCGCGGAGAACAGGTTGTCCCTCGGGAGAAATATTTCAAAGGGAGCTTCGGGATATTTTTGAAGGGTCGCTATCGGCCGAACAATAGGTTTCCGGTTTAACAAAAATTCTGAAAAACCGGAGGCGGCAATTTCCGTGGAAACGGCGGTGAAAGATAGGGAGAGGCGTGACCTTTAAAGCGCGCTTTGTTCCGTCCTGATATCTCGAACGGTCGCCGAGACGCAGATAGCCAAAGTATTCGTTTAAAACGCACGCAGTGCCCCGCGTCGACCCGGATTGACCTGAATTCTCTTTCGCGAAATGCGTGCGTCGGTGTACCAGTAGTAAAGAGACGCTGAGTCAGCCTGACCCTTCATCATTCAAACGGGCGTGCGGTAGGTCAGCGAAGGCTGGAAAACCAAGAAAGACAGCCGAGTCGAGGAAGATCGTGATAACGAAACGATTGGAATTACTCGTGACCTTTAGACGACGATATCTCGGCAATCGGAAGCGGCGTCACTGTGAAACCAAGCGCGTTTTAAAGAGGAAGACGCGCTATTTCCACTGTATCGATTTTGCGGAAATACCGCGAACGGTTTGTCTACGAGGATAGTTCAAAGTTCAGTTTTAATTGACGCGAAAAGAGAAAAAAAATGGCAAATTGGTAAATATCAAACGAAGGAGATTTGGGTCCAGGTTGAATTAACAGTGAAGTACGATTGTGCAATCTTGGTACGCATATACGTACGGTTGCAGGTGTTGGATTAAACTTTGGTTGGATACACGTTGGGTATTTGAAATTTGTGAAAAATGTGAAAGTTGAGCATAATGGACTCGGCTCTTCTTTATTCTTTATTGAGCCATATTGTTTTATTCATCTATAGCAGAAAAAAAAAAGATACTTCAATTTCAGATCATTAGATACCGTTGTTTGATATTCAATCAAAATTTCCGTGTTTCTTCTATCAGAATTAATATCGCCTTCTGTTTAGACCGAGTGGTTTCAATCTATTTCAATTATAAATCAATTCAATTCCGGACTTTTATGCATTTGTGAGAAACCACAGCACGCAAAAGTGCATTCCAATGTTATGTATTTCGCATCGGAGCGTAACAAATTCTGCTCAGGCTACTTGAAATTGCAAATCCGCACAAAGTTGGTGATAATTTATACGTGTCTCGATACACCGGTATTTTTGATGTTGAAAGAAGATTCTCCCGTCCGTTTCCAGCGTTTTAACAACCGATACCTGGAACCTGGGCGGTTGGCTCGAGCGCCTCTTAAATTTTCAATCAACGATCCATTACGTGATCGATCACGCGTCGCGAGGAACGTACCGGAACGACTCGCTCGAAACTGTGTGTTATGACAACCGGGCTGATTTGTCCCGCAGTTCGATCGGTGCATGGTCGCGTGGTCGGTCAGCGGCACGACGCGGCGGCGGCCAAAGTTATCGAGGCTCGTTTCCACGAGCGGCGGCCCGGTCGACTTTAATCGTTGGCGAGTGCGTGGCCTACGCGATACACCGCTCGATAGCAAATATTGCATTTCCATTTCTGCATTATCGTGCGCGCATCGTACGCACGCAGACGCGCTTGCGTAATCGGGTAGCGAGTTAAGCACGAATCGTCGTGATTCGACGTGATGCGATTAGCGATACAGCCGGCTGTACAACCTGCAGAGGATTTCGTGATTTCCGGCAGGCGATCGGAAGTGTTGGCAGGCAGGAGCGAGTGGGAGGGTGGCGAGGTGGGGGAGATAATTCACCCGGTGATTGAGTTCCGCGAAGGTAAAGCGAAAAGAGAACGGCCGGGTGAGATGGAAACCGAGGGAGACTCGAAAGTGAAAGATTGGAAGGGATTTGAAAGAAATTCGAAGCGAATTCGAAAGGAATTCGACGCGAACGGCTTCGGATCGAAGACAATGGGCACCGGGAAAATAGACACTACCGCCACGGGAAACATCGAAATCGGAAATGAGGCAATGGAAAACAGTGAAATGGAAGCGGAGAAGTAGGAAGTAGCGATTCTGGGGCCATCCTAATTTCACTCTGTGAATTGTCCCTCTCTCTCTCTCTCTCTCCTTTGCCAGAGGTTCCTAGTATCGATGTAGAATTTTCTCTCTGGAACGCGGTGCGCAAAGTCTCCTGGAATAAAACGACGATCGACGAGCGGCTGGTATCACGGGAGATTTGGAGGGCAGCTTCGCGAATGCAAAAGGGACAGCTGTTCGTTGGTGGACGATGGATGTACATTAAACCGATCGAATTATGCCGGAGTAATTTTCGTCGGCCGCAATTAACAGACACGTACGTGTCGCGTCGCCGTCGCGGCACAAAAAGTGAGACAATAATTTCCGCTCGTTGTCGATAAAACGTTAATTACGATAATTAACGTGGAAAATTCGGGACGGGCCGGAAATTCGGACGAATTCGTCCGGGCGAAACGGCCGGTTTTCTTTTTTTTTTTTTTTTTCGGCTGTCCTTCCCTTTTGAATCCTATTTTCTTGCTAATTGAAACGGAGTAAATTGTTCAAAGTGCGGATAAATAATGCGTTGGCTTTTAACTACCGCCGCGTGTAACGACCGCGCCGCGTCGCGTTTCACGTCGTGGCTGGAACATTGATAAATAACAGGCAGGAAATTGAGAAACGCGAAACCGGCGGTATCGATATTTTTTCCGGTAAGACCGGGCGCTGAACGCCGAACGGGCAAACGAGGCTTGGCATTGTGTAGTCGGGCGTCAACCGACGCCGTTTTCCCTCGTTATCGACGACCGCGGCACTCGCTCGTCGAACTCGCTTTTGCTAATTAACCGCGTCGAGGATCGAACGGTGACAATTAGCGTTCGATTTTCGCTCGGCGAATCCCAGCTGCCAGCCAATCGCGTCGCGATTCCAGTAACAAAGGACAGCTCGCGATGAATCAATGTTACCGGGCTGTCGTCGTCGTCGTCGTCTTTCGTGCCGAAGAAAATGGAAATCAATCGTCCCGATTTCACGCGACCCACCGATCTATACTTCCAGCGAGTTAGGCCGGTTTCACACAGAGATGCACGTGTACGTGGACGATGTAAGCATCGCGATTTCGTATAATACCGAGAACGAGTTTAGTCGCTGGCGATATTTCTCGTACGAAGTTGACAGACGCAACGTTGAAACAAATTGCTCGTTTTACTCAAAATTCGACAATGATTTCGAATTCAACGCTAAACTCTTGCATTTTGCAAAAATTACTCGAACGAGGCAACGTTCTTAATTGATCGACAAAAGTGCAAATGAGATTCTATATTTCATTCGTCGCCGGTGTGAAACACAGAATTTGTGAAGTTTCCTCGAGTAACCGGATCTTAGCTTATATTTCTAACGGAACAAACGTGGCCACTGAATTCTCGTTTCAGAAAAACTCGAACGATTTATAGAAACAACTTACTTTCTCTCTGGCCGTTAATTTTCGTGGATGTTTATTCGAACGAGAGAACCACTCTGAAGTCACTGTGTGTGTATAACTCGGGCGAAAAAAGAGAAAAGGAAAAGGGGGTTGAGGGAAAAAGAAAAGATCCTTCGGAGTTGTTTTTAAGGGTCGGTTCGGTTGGTAGCCTCTTTGGCCAACTTCGTGACACGGTTATCGATTATGGGGATACTTTCCCCCCTCGAGTCTCGCTGGGTTTTCGAGTGTTGACAAAGAAAGGGGAGAATAACCAACGCGAGATCGAATTAACCGCGTAACTTTCCTAACCGGGGAAAAGTTTATTTACCTTTTCACCAGTGAAGGAAAGGAGACTGCCGGACTGGAAGTCGAGCGGAGAAATTTCATCGCGTGCCAACGGAATTCGTGTGTTTAACCTTAGAGGCAAACGCGGGCCGGCTTCCTTTATTGCCGCCAGGACCATGTAGAGTTCAATCGAATCGGGAAACTTTCAAAAGAAGTCGTTCTCCCGTCGTGCTTGAACGTTCACTAACGTTCCTCCGATAGTTTCCGAGGATACTTAATGGATATTTCTACTTATAGTATATCGTTGCATCCCGTCGATTCTGTCGTTTAATTTCCTTTATTTGTTGTCTCGGTACACAAATATAATATTAAACAGTACTACCAATTACACGTTGCAAGAATTGTGTTACAGGAACCAGATATGATCTGTCAAACAAGATACGAAAGAAAGGTTCAATATTTCAAAATTAAATACCTATTACATTTTGAAGTCATATTCTTACAAGCTCAATACTTGAAATTTTCCAAAATTAGGTTGAAAGTTCTCGTTTGGCCAATCATCATTTCGGCAACGAAAACGCAAATTACGCATTACCACCACTGTCATCCTCTTCGCTTTTTTCACTTTCAATGTCATCCTTATAGAGATCTTCACTCGTAGTTGAGGAATCCTAAGCCGCTACAACTTTAAAATATCAAATTCATATGAAAATCAAGTTATTTTTATTACTAAGGACAAGAGACTAATCGCTTTTAATTCCTCGTCTAACTTTTAACTTCGAGTGCGTTTCCACTCTAAATGACAACAATAAAGAGCAGAAAACACGGGGAAATCGTGACGTAGAAATTCAGATAGTCGACTTGACCTCGTTGATTCTGATTTTCCATTTGGTAGTCCAGCCTCGGATTAAATTCCGACAAGTGGAAAGACGCGGACCACGTCGAATCGTAAACGTCTGGCGTTGGTTCACCCGGTGGTCGTTGTAAAGTATTCCGTCGTTGGACGTTGACACTGGCCAGACAACGTAAATTGTAGTGGTATCACTTTCACGACTCTTGACGCGTTCATTATGGTAGCTAAGAAGTGCTACTCTGGGCTACCGCCAGCTGTGCTTCAACCTGTCCTCTTCCTTTTCCTATTCTTCTTCCTCGTTCTTCAGTTACTGAGAGCCTGGCAAGACGATGGAAATACTTGGCGAGGGTGAGCGAGAATTCAGGACAGTGCTCTGACTAGTGTCTGGTTGACTTGTAGGCGGTTAAATTCATCTGCTATAAGATTTGAGAAGAAAGAATAACTCCTTTGTTTCCGTAAGAAGTACCATTAACATAAGAAAGTGTCCAACGTGCTGTAACAATAAAAAGGACTGTGGAGAACCACGAAGTGTAGAAGAGTGATGGTGGTCTCCTGCTGCTAATTTGGCCCCTTTGCGATTCTTATGTACATCTGGAAGCAAATGGCGCCCGAAGGTATTTTCATTGAACTTGAAAGACTTGTGCATTGTGGATAATTTCGTACAGTTTCCTATAAATGCAGTCTGATTATTTTAAATTAAATGTACGATACATGTAACTGCATATTACGAGTCAGATTTCAAGAAAAAACTCAAGGGGACTGTATTCCTCCATTATGCCACAGTCATTCCCTGGTCATCTTGGTATGACAACACTTCTTGGCACACGATTCGACAACTAACAATACAGTCTACACTCGGCAGTATGCGAACATTTGCCCGAATTTATAGAGTCCGAGGGGCTGGTGTCACCGACTCCTTTCATCCTCCTCCATAAAAACGTTACTCTTGGAGAGAGCGACGCACGAGCCACTGAATTGCCGGATGCAGTTGTACATTCATACATTCAGAAACGGTCGATGTATACCGTAAAACTTTGCTATCGACGACATTTACTTTATGCCCAGTGAATCCGTTTCACCTTCCTCGTTTTCTCTGCCCTTTTCTCTGCCCGTCACTCTGCTCTCTCTCTCTTTCCCTCTCTCTATCTCCTATCCAGCCGAGATCGTTTCGATGGAATCGCGCTACCTGGACACCCACGAGCGATGGAATAGCGAAATTATAGTTTTGTTCACGGCTGTATAATTTCGCAATAAACGTCGAGCGATCGTTGACTCCCGCCCGGATCACCGTGCATATTTCCTCAACAATCGATAACGAACCGACGTTCGCCAGAATTTGAACGCATATTCCGTTACCTCCGGCGTCGTTCGTGGCCACTGACGAAGTCATTAATTGGAGCTGTCACCTCAGTTCGAAAAGTCCGATGGGTTACGTGCGACGAAAGTTGTTTTTCTCTTCTTCGTATTTAAAAATTTAAATATTTAAATATTTACGATAAGTCGAATAGTTTTCATGCGGAAACGGAGGATTCCACGAGTGTGTATCGTTGATATGAAATCGAGGATGGTGAGAGTTTCGTTCTCCTCTTTTACATAGGGCATTTTTAATCCAACTCGCAGAAGACAACTCTGCGAACAGATATGAAACAAAGAATGGCGAGAACACAAAGCGCCATTCGAAAGTGCGCACGTTGGTATTTCGGCGCAGAGAATGAAAATATTCCAGCCTGTCTGAGAAAAAAAGAGACGCGAGAACGGGAAAACAGTACGTAGAGCGTAGACGGAGCTTGGTCAATGGTGAATCGATGGAATTCATGGGGCGACAAATGGACGAACGCGAGGCATCTTCGTTCGGGAGGCAGCGAGAAATAGAACGACGGAAAAATGCAAAATTCGAAAATTCCACATCGAGGTAGATGCTATTTGCTAAATCTTGCTTAAAAAAAAAAAGGAAAGAAAGAAAATAAAGAAAAATGGAAAATGTCTATGAAAGAGAGAAACGGACAAAGTCAATGCCACATGGTTTTATCGGGTTCGACGGTCAATCGAGCGGGCTCGATATTTCTTTTTTCGGACTCAACTTTTTCGGCGGCTGTCCCGTATTGTAACGACACTGGCATTGTTGGTAACCTTTGTCCAATGGGAAAGTTTCCTGGCGTTTTACTCGAAATTTCAGTAACGACTTCCTCTCGCCATTATGAGTTTTTCTTTCGCGGGCAATCGCCGTCGGAATAAAACTTCTTGCGTTTCTTTCATTATTTTTCTTTTTTTTTTTTTGTAGCGTAGATTTATTTATCGCAACGCGCGTAGGATGATACAGAAAGAATCAAAAATTATTTTCATATAACAAAATATCAATTAAAATCAACGGTGAGAATGAGGGAGTGTTAATTAGGTTGTCGCAGATGAAATGGCGAGAATGGGAATGACACTTATTAATCAAAGTTTGACTCGTCAGTTGCTATAATTACACAATTATACACGCGCTACAATTATTACAACTAAAATTTGATCATTGCTGATAATTTTGCGGTGCATCGTATCATCCGTTTAATCTAAATTGAAAGTCAATAGCCTCAAAGCAATTTTTACTTTGTTACTTGGAAGTTCGTTGAAATGATTCATTGAAATTTGATGATTATTGACAAAACAACGATGACGTTGAATTCGTCAAGCTTTAATCAACGTGTAATAAATACTGTTTGTCAGCAGTCTCTTGCAATTAGTCACCAAAATTTTAAATGAGTTTTCGCCTCTTCCTCTTCTTATTAACCAACTGTCAATCGTATTCATTCTTCGTTCTCACATCGTTCGCGATCTCTCTTGACCTCTCGTTCATGCAAAACTTCGCACATTTACACATATGTACATCCTCCATCCTCACCTGCATTTGCACATTGCATTATTCATTCGTTTGTGTTGTATCAACGCAATAAACTACAAGACTGAATATTCAGTCTATTGATTGAGGGCAAATTTGCGAGTGTAGATAAATCGTGCCATTCTTTAATTAAAATTGCACCAACAATTTCCCCATTGTGTCAAGGTAAAAAAGAATGTTTAGTCTACTAATTAAAAGTAAATTTGGCAATTTTCCATTGTATTACGTTGATACAGAAACCATAAAACTGCAAATTAATATATAAAACTAAGAACTAAAGACCCGCAAATTAACGTAGAAAATTAAAAATTACAAATTTTCTATTTACGAAATTTAGCACCCTCCTTTTCTCTTTTATGTAAAATGTTACAATAGCGCCGTGTCTTTCGTCAGCATCTTTCCAAACCAAGCACGTTACTTTCGTATGGTGAAACAGTGCATCGAAAACGCGGTATAAAGCTTGACTCGGAGCCATTGGGAACGACGCGGATTCGATTCTATTTCCATAGCAATCGGACGACGTAGAACGAGTATCAAAGGCCCCGGATGAATTTAAAGAAAACACAGCCGAGAAAGCTTTCACGTCCTCCTGCACACGAGACGCGGTATTTCGTGATTCAATGTTCTTTGAAACAGCGAAATTCTTCGTCGGAAGAATTTCATACTTTTCTTCCTTAATTAATGGCACCGAGCGAGAAACGTCCACGTTCTTAACACCATCGATCTCGTTATCGATATTGTTCGACGAAAGCCTAGCTTCGAGTCATTGAGACACGAACGGTATAATAACTTTCATAATGTTCGCCGAGCTCAGGCGTTAAATGGATTTTCATTCACCGCATAACGCGACCGATGGCAATTTGTAAATTCAGACTGCAGGTAAATTGAACTCTAGACTTCGTCAAATTGCGATTAGTCTGTGTTACTGAAAGTTCGAGAAATAATTGAAAATTAGCTAATAATTGATTTAGAATGCCATGTTTTACGTCATTCTTGGCATTTCTTCCAAAGAGAAACACTTCTTTTTCGTTTATTAAACGTAATTTGCTTGTACATACACTCGTTGACATTTAAAGTATACTAGTTATTTTTTTTCTAAGGAAACGTAATCAAAAGTATAATTTAGGTTAGACTTGCTTTAATGGAGTCACGTGTCTACTGGCTGACACGACGTAGTCTATTCTCCTAGTCTGAAGCGGAAAGCGAAGAAGCATCTTGATGAATGTTGTCACAGTGCGAGCCAAAATAAAATAAAACAAAAATCTCGCTCGAAATTTTATGTCGGTCGGTCGACTGGAATTTCAAATATCGTCTCAGCCATTTCGAGAAAAATACGTTTAAAGAAGAATTCTCTCATGTACACGTTCTACGTTGCCCTTTCTTTTTATTGAGCACCGAAATAGTTGTCCAAGTATCCTCTCCTAAGTAAGGATACTTGGACAATAAATATCATACATTCATCTACACTATGAATCTACGTCACGAGTTGTGTTCTTCAAATATTTCATGAAATCAATTAAATCCTCCTACTCATCTTCTTTCGACACAAAAAAGAATAATAATAAATCGAATATTATCTTAAATAGGAAAACCAGGAAATTTGAAAGACATTGGGATTACGCAAAAGTGAAAAAGAACGGGAAAGACAAAAATTTGTTCTTCGTGCTTGGGTAAATCACGTTCTTTGTTCATGGGAAAAGAGAGCCGAAGAGACGTTAAAACTAGCCATATTTTACTTCCTTTCTTCGCTGGAACACAGAATAGAACTAAAGTAAATAAGAGTGGTGATATACGCACGTGACATTTGTATTTCGTTAAACGTGACGGTAGCGCAACTCGCGCTACACGTTCGTCTTCATTAACCGTCATTATGAGCTAAGGGGATTCGCGTTGCGAATTTTTTTGCCCGCGAAAACTTGCTCAGAAATCGAAATTTATGATGACCGCGGAAAGTCCCATTCGTTTGTCGCTCAAAACCATTCGCAACTTTTTTTTGCATTTCCTCGCGTAGATGGACGGAGACTCTTCTCGCAGTAAAATCTAAAATCGAAAATAAACAAGCACCGAGGAGATTCGCGAAATTTCGACGCGGTTGTCTTCCTTCCTTATCTTGCTCTGGACGTTGAAGAATTCCAGATTAACCAGCCTGTAACCAGTGTTATTCCAACGTGATACAAGAAGCACATAAGCGTTATCGGATTCTCGTTATGACAAGTATGCTCGCATCGCAATTTATTTCCTAGACATGCAGCGACGCGTCGTCTCGGAGTTTCGCCGCGTTCACGTTCATTTACCCTTAACGATAAATCGATAACGCGGCTGGTGCTGCACGGACGTGTGCGTTAATTATCGATGAGGCCCAACCTCCAGCTGTTTTCCTTCCAACTTCCACGCAGAAATCGGAGTTACCGACGCGAATGAATATCGCGTGCAATGTTTCGAGAGAGGCGCCAGAATATAGAATAACTAATTATGATCGCGGTGGGGCGCAGCGACATTCGCGAGAATGTCAACTACTTTGGAAGTAGTACGCGGGGACTTAAGATCGGCAATGCAGCGGCGAACGCTATCTATCCTTCTTCCGCGTTTGAAATTAAGTTTCTCATTCAACAAAGAAGAGAAAATCATTTCTCCGATTGCAAAATAAAGTCGTTTTGTCAGTACTTGCAAAAATAGTTTTTCTATGACAGTAATCGATAATTTTACAGTTTTTAAGCTTCTACTGTTTTATAGCCCCCAATTAATTTTTAGGTAATTTCTATATTTTTTACAAAGTTCAACAACGTTTGCACGATTAGTTTTTAATTTATAATTCTGTTGACATGTACCGAATGCCTGTACATTTATGTGAAATTTATGTAGGAAATAATTATATTGCAGTCAAAAATTACGTTCGGTCGTCTCTTAGAGATAAAATAATGCAAGATAAATAAGTTTCAATGCAGGTGTAACAACATTATTCACATTTCCCGATTTTAATTCCCGTTGTTTATATACCTATCTAAATCGCCAAAACATGGGACACAAAGAAAGCATTTGTTGTCCGATCTGTTGCAGTTAGTCAGTGCTCGCACGAATTGGAGAAATGATATCCCGTGTCGGTAAACCGTACGACACGTCTAATTACAAGTTAACTCGAGCCGAGGTTCCCCCCTTTCGTCTCAGATACGGGAGGAAACTTGCGCCATTACGAACTCGCAGCCGCCACGCAATGGCGTAATTACTTTACGACGACAGCTTACCTCGGGATCCTTTTTCCATCCGAACGAGAATCTTCTACCCGTGTTCCACAACACCGGGCGTATCGAGCTTCTTTTCAGAAAGATCCCCGCTTCCCGGCAGATTGGTCCCATTGTTGCCTAGGTATAAACGACCGCGTTGACGATCATGTTCCCATTAGCGACTAATTGCTCACATCACGTGACTGACGAAACGATAATTATTAACATATTAGTTAAAGAAGTTTATTAGATAATTAAAATATATTAGTAAAAATAAACGGGAAATACAGTTTAAAGCGTCTTTCTTTTTTTGTATCGTTAGTTATTAATTTCACGACATAGGCACGAGTCTAAATTATAATTCCCGAAAAATATAATTGATGTTGTAGAATTTACCGAAATTGAAAGAAAATGTCAATTTTCGTTTTGATAAGTGGTTATATCGTTAGAAAAATAATACTTTTTAAGTCGTTTTATTTTTTAAAACAGCAGTTTTAATTGGCAAACATTGTAAAATTGAAATTTGAAAGCTGAGAGAAAAAATTGTAAATTTTCGTTAGGAAAATGTGTCTATTTTATTTTTACAATATCATATTAATAAAAATAACTTGATGCACAACAGACGAAACTACTTTATCTCTGGCGTGTAATAACTGAATCCACTGGATACAATACAAGAAACACAAGATAGACGATATAAGGTACAAGTAGATCAGTAAAGAAAACATCAGATCGGATTTACTTGGAAAATTAACGAGACGAAAATTAAACTCACACTCGCGTGAGGCTTAAGAAATTAGTGGAAGAAACGCTGAAACACTTGCACATCTCGTGAAATTAAATTGAAAAAATGATTACGACACTCAGTGAGATCACGTACCTGATTCCATTGAAAATTACGTCGTGTTACGTCGAAGATTAGAATGGCTTGGATCGAAGTGGATTATACTGGTGCTCGTATAGTACGGCGATAGCGTACCGATATAATGCCTCTCAACACGATCGCTATGAAACTCCATCGAGGAAAGAAAATTTACGACGGCAAGGCCATTAGCAAGTGTGAAATGTTCGTTTGCAACAGTACAAGACAGTTAACGGCCTGTCAGTTTATTGGCTATTTAGGCACTTCGGTGGTAAATCGTTCGAGAAGTTGGACAGTCGCAGCGCAGTCGTCGAGGCGGTTCTGACCCAACTCCGAGAGTAACGCCAGAAACTGCTATAAATTTTCTTACAATTTACGGGACGCCAACGGGACTCGGTTCTGGCGCCCTCGGGGAACGCTGTTTCCGTGGCGCTTGCATGACATTGCCACCTCCTGTTCCCTTATTTCCTTTCAAAAATCGATTAAAAAATCCAAGTAATTTCGAGGATCCTTTATTAACTTTGTAATTAAAATTCTCCGTGAAATCACGATGTAATTTATCACGGTTTACGAACTTTCGTCCAGTTCTCCGTTACACTTGGAATTCTGTCCTAGCATTTTTATGTCTGTAAATGCAGGGTGATCCAACGTGAATTGGACACGAAAATTTTGTTGAAAGTTGTTCAGTTCAAAAGGGGCTACAACGTGAAAGTAATGACATTTTTGTAAATGGAAAGGTTTAAAAGATTTCAAGCTCATCTCTGTTTTCTTAAATGGTGTTTAAGAGATATTTTAACTTTACTAACATCATCATATTGTAATTAAAATTAAATTTCATTAAAATTTTTCGTACAAACGAAGAACTCAAGATATTCAAGATGGTGTTTGTTATTGGAAATACCTCAACATTTCTACATATTTTAGTAAATTAAATGAAATGTATCGCTTGTTCTGTTAATTTTATCGCGAAAGGGCAAACAAGAAGCTTCGAGATTAAAGTTAAAATTCTCTTTCGAGCTCTCAAATCGTGGGGTGAATTACGAATTTTATCGATTGGGCGGAAGCCTCTCGCATGTACGGCCAAGAAGCCAGATCTCTCGAACACGAGCCAAAAGGGACATGCAAACATAATTTCGCGCGGCCTCGGCTACCCCCTTGTTTCTCTGTCGCAAGCCCAGGCAGCTGGTATTTGCGTGAAGCTAAATTGAATGGCCGAACGAAACGAGCGGATTCGCCCGGTTACCCGGGATCCGGTTAATCCGGACGAACCATTGAATTCATTTTTAGCGTCTGCCTTGAATCGTTCGTTCTGGAAGCTGGTCGAGTCCCGTAGCATCCGCTTTTAGGGTCCGCTTTCGTTCGCCTCGTACCTCGAAACAATAATTATTTCACGCAATAATAGTTTCGATTTACTCGTCACCTTTAATTTCATTTAATTATCCACTTAGATTCGGAGTCGAACTGACAAATTTTGGTAATTATTACAAGATTAATATGAAATTGTGTGATAAATCAGCGTTTCATTCGTGAATGACGAAGATGTCACGGATATAATTTTTCCACAAAGTGGAACAACAATAAAAATTGTCAGGGATGTGTTTTACACCGAAAAGTGGATTTCCATGATTCAGAAAAGTCAAATATAATTTTACTTATACCAAGAAAATAAAATAATTCAGCAGTTAAATAAAAAAGAAGATACAACATTCTTAAACATCGAAATAACCTGACAATTTTCTTGGATACGTGTAATTTAATAGTTCCATATTGTCCAAAAATTTCATTAACCATTAGTTCGAGTATGGGACACCGTCGTGTAAAACGAATTGTCCAAATCTTCCATGACATGCTGATCGACGCGTTAGGATCCTACACGAAACGAGTAGGCATAAGCTGAGTGTATTGTAACTGATTCCTGGATTAGTAGTTGGCTGGTTATCGATTAATTAAGATCCTAACAGCACATAGGACCGCGTTTCCAACCAGACGAGGAAGCTGGGAAAGCGTTTCTCAGTTGGAGACGACTCGAAGATGTTGTATCTAAAACTATTCGACATTTGGTGGCAAGTATGATCCTCGAGGATTATCGTGGGATGTACGCAGTAGCATCGACTTGACACAGAAAACGGGATTACGCTGCGTGCAGAATCTCGAATGTGACAATGTTGCTAGTAAAACTGTCGGGAAATTGAAGCTTCGGTATCAAATGTTTCGTATCCTATCGTTTGGAAATTATGTCCATTACCTGTCACGAGTAATAACATAGTAAATTCCCTGTGGCTTCAGTTTTACACCGAATAAATAAATAGCTAATTAATCCGGTGATGTTGTTTATAGACTGTAAATGAAACGAAGAAAAATATTATATAAATCTACACAACTAAAAATACTGCGTAAATCCCCGCGAAATTGTAGAAATATTATTGGACAGATTGCCGATTTTTGCGCATTTATGGGAGTCGCAAAAATGAACACGTAGGATATGCAAATGTATAAAGTACACAAAGTAAGATATTTATGACAATGTGTGAACAGATGAAGCAAATTTCTGTCTAAGTTTCACTCGTTCGATTAAAAATCCAAAGTCCAATCGCCAATGTCGTACAATATAACATACACAGAAATAATAATTGCATTAAAGAACTAATTCGCGACGTGACACGTAGCGATTGTTAATCCTCTCGTGTCTGAAACTGTCTCGCGATTGTTCTAAAACATAAAAAAGTGACTAGCCTCCGTTAAAGCGGGGCCGAGCAAAAATGGACTCAATGGTAGTTAAACTTTCCAGTAATAAAATTCCGGATTTGCATCTGTGCATAGAAACTATAAAAAAAGATCAACGCGCACGCTGGTTCCGCGTATATCGAGGCATTAGTAAATCAATCAAAAAGTCCCTGTATCAGAAATTTCGGATTTCGAGTTTGATAGTCGCGCAACATATTTCACCTCCGTTGCCGGTGTTATCGATGACACGAAACGAATTCGGAAAGAAAAAAACGAAAAAAAAAAAAAAAAGAAAGGAAAAAAAGATGGGTGGAGTGCAGAAAAAACGGCGGGAGGGGAGCGGGGGAGGAGAGAAACAAGGGTAAATAGACTTGGAACCAGCTGACGAATGTCGGAAATTGGCGGAAATGTCGGCAGATTTCGATAGCTCGCGGCGAGCGGTCGGCGTTATCGCGGCGATAACCGTGTCAAAATGTAGATAGCGGCGGATTTGCGTGCGCTGTCACTCGTTACGACGGGTTAGATCGTTGAAATTGGCTCAATAAAATAGTTACGACGATGCCGCTATTATCGATACAATTGCGCCACCGGTGAAATCCATTTCGACCAACCAGCTTGATACGTACAACGATCCACCGATCACGCGAAGATATTTAAACAAACGATCGAACGTGCAAAATCCTTCGTGCGTTCCCGGTACGTTTCAAGGCATCCGTTTCTTGTTGTTTATTCACGCTTATTTTTTTCCCCCCATTTCTAGATATTTATTTTTCACGAGCCCGTTTGAAACGCATCGGAAATGCAAACGTATCCACGTCTCTGGTAAACAGTCCTCGATCGAGCGCAAGTGTTCGACGGTATTCGCAAGCATCGAAATTTTTCGTGTTGGATCGAAACGATTGATTTCTCTACTCCCGCGCAGTTTAAACTAATGCTTTTGAACACCTTTGTACCATTGCGTTTGATCGGAAACTTTTTGCAACAAGGATAGTTTCGGTATTTTTCTTTAGGATCAGCAGCATTTTTGTTCCTGCTGGATATTCGTGGGTTGTTTGTAATTGAGAAACAGTTTAGGTTCGAAAACTTTCATGTCTACATTCTCGAGTATCGTCAATATCGTTTTGTACCACTGTTCCATATCAAACGTAACTCTTGATTCACGAGTTCTTTCTTTATTAATTAAAATAAAATTGTTGGATTTGCTTCGAGTTATTTTTCAAGAAATTAAAAGAAACAACATATTATTATATGTATTATAGTAAATTTAGCGAATTTTAATTATGTTTAAAGGTAACGTTGCTTTAAACGTTGTTTTAATTGAAATAAAAATTATACTTGGCGAATTCGATATACACACAATATCAAGGAAGTTAATTGTCTTCTTGTTTCTTCTTTCGATTCAATTATAATAACTGGACTGCAGATTTTTGAGCACTCGCGGGAAATTGCAAAGGACGCGATGAATGAAACGATTAACACCGACAGCAATTTCTTGACTACGCGTACGACGCGCTTTATTTGAAAATGAACGAGCGACAACCTCGGTGGTGGTGGTCTGACGAAAGCCGGCTGTTGGCTGTGAAAGACACGTATGCGAGAGGAACAGCTTAAGATATAATTTTTCTCCAGCGGTCGTGGATCATCCAGGCATTTTTCATGGTAAGCTTCCATCCGGTGGCGCCAGCCAACCGCCTCCCCCTCCGCCCCCCGTTTCACCCTTTACCACGTTAACCGTGCCACCCTTGATCCTTCCTTGTTCTTTTCACCGTGGGGGCGAGTCGGCGACGCGACGCATTATCAAGCTTCCACGGGCCGCCACGCCCGTCCAAATTGCACGAAATGAAATCCCAAGCGGAGCGCGAACCGCCGCGCCACGGTTTTCCGCCGACGAGAATGCCGGACCGGGGCGAGAATTCGCCAGGGTCTCCCGCAGTTTATCCATCGTTGATTTCACTCGACCGAGCGACGCGTAATTACGCTCATTCGAAAATAACGGGCCGTCGTATTTGCCATTTCGTCGCGATACGCTGTGAAAAACGAACATCTGATGCTCCGAGAAAGTTGAAAGAAGTCAAATATTTTGACAATCTTACTTTGTTATTTGTCTGCGATCTATGGATTTTCATGCATGTGTATCAACGATCGAGAAAAAGCAGACTTTGAATGCGATAAAACATAATGATTTGAAATTATACAGTTATACAATTATTAGTTATTATATCCGTTTCTGCTGTTACATCGTGGCCATTAAAAAGACAAATTCGACAATCTATAGCCCTTGGATGATTCTGGAATTCAACACAAAAATATATAAATAAATTTGTGAAATTGAAAACAGGCTAAAGAAAAGAACAAATGAACTGACGCTGGCATATTGATTTTCAATGTAATTAAATTGTTGTTAGCGTGGTCTGTAAAACTTTCTCGCTCGTTAATGATACTGTGATTCTTTCAACTCTACACTTTGTTGCTTCACTTATACGTTGATTCTACGTGAGACGAGTTTCGGAGAAGTTTCGGAATTTCCAGCAGTATCGGTTCCCGCATTCTCGTCCGCAAATCGCAAGGAAGTCCCGTTGCCTGTAAATCGTGTCGTACAGTGAGCGGAGAAACAGTTCTTTATGTTAATCTATTTACAAACGGGGCAACCGGCGCACGAAACGTTCCCGAATACTGGTCGAATATTATTCAGTAGCCGCGATCCGTGCTGTTTTTAATTTAATCCCGGCCATTCGACGAATACACGCGGAGGGATGAACGCATAAATATGCCAGGTATAAATCAATCGGAGGGGTAGATCGCCTTATTTTTCGCAGCGCGCATCGGCATTCGAATTTCTAAGCAGCCGAATCCCGGCGAATACGAAATACGACCGGGCAAGAAGAACCATTTGCATTCGGCGTATATCCGCGGGAAATCGATACGTCGTACGCTCGCGCCCCAGTCGCCAGCAGAAACTGCCGCTTTGTGAGAAGTTTATGTTAATTGGCCGTACAATATATCGGTGTTTACTCCCCCCTTCTTTCGTACCCTCGCCTCGTAAAAATGTCGCAAAAATATTGCACCGTTTCACGCTTCAGACGCTTCGAAACGAGGTTGTTGTTGTACCTGTTGGCGCGTGTTACCATGGAAATGTGGCATTAAGGTTAATAAAAGTGTGATAAATGACACTTGTGCGTTAATTCCTGAAGGAGTTGTGAAAAATAAGTTCGTACGTGTAAATACATGGGAAAGTGAATGTAAAGCAGGGGCACCTCATTAAGGTCGGTGGTAACGCACCCTTTCGTCGCATGGAAATAGCTTTCGAATCTTGAAACTCTAATGTACATTTTTTTTTTCTCCTTTTCTCTTCGTAAATAATTATTATCGCACGGAGGATGTATAGATTATTTTATACGTGTTCAAAGTAACAAAAGTGAAAATGAAAAATCAACAAGTATTGTCATCTATTACCTAGTTTCAGCGTATGAAGTAATTTTCTTTCCAGTTTTTGTTTACGCGACGAAAAATCAGATCAAAGTTTGTTAAATCATTCCACGTGAAAAATGAAAAGTGATGGTGTAAAAAATAATACAACAATGATGTGATAAATATTTCTATATTATAATATGGAAATAAATGTACATTTTTTCTTTCTAACACACTTTTTTAATTCGTAGAGCAAGAATCAAAGTAAATTATTAGAACAGTCAGGTTATTTACGAGTTGATGCGTCCTTAAAAAATTGAAACTCACTGCGTTATTTAATATTGTAGTAAATCCTGTCTCCATTTGCAAATGCATTCAACTTTGTTGGACAAAACGGACAACTCTGTTTCCAAGTGCGGGCATACATTTCATACATTATCGAATTCAAGACTGTAGTATGAAAAGACTTTGTCCTACATTTTTAACTTGTTACACGAGAAAAATCGCTTTCGTTTTGGACGTACAATACCACGAGCTCAGAATCGTCTTACGTGTGTGCGAACGTACACGCAACCTGCAAATTAATTTGTAACTCGTTTTAATAATTACGGAATTAATTTCACCCTAATATACCGAATTATGTAAGCCACATAACTGTTATTATTATTTATACAAAGTGCGCGTTAAGTAGCGAGTATAAAGTAATTAAGAGATTATTAGGCAACCATTAGCAACAACGATGTATGGCGAAATATTATCCGTATTACGATACAAATACGCGTAACAGCGTTGATCAACGATTCGAAGTAACAGCGAAAATGGAAGGAACGGCCAATTTTCGGGCGATTAAAATCGAAAATTTAAGAACGTTACTTTAACGGGCAGCGGGAGGGAGGCATTCACGATGCGGAGAACTCGCTTAAAAGCGTAAGTGCTTTTTGTAACGCGAGCTAGCAGCTCGTTCTTGGTAAATTGTTCGTTAAATTTTTAACAACGGGTCGTTTGGGCGAGCCGTGCTCGCGCACCGGTGTCGAAGAATTAAGAAAAACAGCAGAAACATTTCCAGTGGGCTTCAATTAAGCGACGCTGGAATTTCAAAGAGCCGTCCCACTTCCCTCGTCGCTCCTAGCAAAATCGTAATTCGTTCCATTTAATTACAAAAATAGGTCAGACACCGACCAGTTCGAACTTCCGATTCCTAACATTCCGATCGACGTTCCTTTCCGACGAAGAGGGAAACGATTTCAAGTGCGAAGCGCTCCTTAGCTACCTTAACAACCCTCTCTCTCTCTCTCTGGAAACCACAGATTCAATTGATATTGCAAAGGGTTAAATTTTTAGGTAATTATTTTATTATCGCTGTGGCAACGAAACGCTTCGGATGATCGGTATGATTTCATTAAAGCGACGTTATACCGATATTTTCGGTATAATATCTGCATAGTACCGATATATTGTGTAAATTGCCAAAATTATTGTATAAATTCGAAAAAAATTGCAAAACAATTCAATTATTTAAAAAATTGAAAAACCATTCAGTTATTCCAGAAAAATGAACAACAATGTCAATTACCCGAAAATTTGAAACAATAAAATATGAGAATTTTCAAGAATAATTGAAAAAATTTATACATAAAAACAGAGAAACACAAATTGAATAAAATGTTTCGGTGGAATCGAAATTGGACTTGTATTTTGTCGAAAAGTCATAGCTTGTTGTTAAACAGTTCTAAAATTCTAAGAAAGAAAGATTATCGTTAGGCTGTCGATAGTAAACAGTGTTTTCCAAGAACTCTCCTGCGTTGTGCGTTTCTGGCATGCCTGTTGAAAATAAAAACTATATACAAACTACGAAATTCGTAGTACTTCGTGCAACTACGTACCATTGTTTCAGTATTCAGCAACGTTTGGTGACGGACAGTGCTCTCAGACAATCAGTTGAATCACAAGTTTCGTGCAAGTTTAGAATGAAAATTTTGTGCAAATTAATAACATTCGTTCTACGGTTGTTCTACGGTTATCCCTGCTGTTCTACAATTACAACTTACTTCGTTTAAGGTATGCACAATTACACACTTTAGAATTATTTTCAATATATCACTAATTCGAGGAAATTCAGAACAAAGTGGGCACTTTCCCCTCAAATATTCTCTTTTCGCTCGTAACACGTAAAAACGAAAACTAGATACTTGATACTACGTTCTTCCTTGTAATACCAGAATAGAACACCGGCATAAATTCCAGTATTTACGCCGAGTAGAGGTAGGAATTGTTTAAAAACATAATACCAATAGTAACATTAAAATATATTGGTATTCGATCTCTGCGAGAAATCTTCGTTCGTCGTGGTCGTCTCGTAGGATCCTTCAACGTTCCTCTCGATCGCGTGTATCCTCTCCGTGGCAAAAAAATAGAACCGTGGCGTGAAGGGAAACGGAAATCCGCCGAAGAACAGCTCAGCGGGCTATTATACGCCATTACCTCGTTTTCGTCGCGCGCGAACGCGTTTACGCGTGAAAATATCGTACTGTCTCGAGTGCGAGTGGTCGTAGGCACCAGCCGGGAGACGCGCGGCTTTCAGAGCTGACAAAACGGCCGTGAACGGGGAGGAACCGACAACAAAATTGGACCAGGGTGAGATTCCACTCTCGCGACACTCGTTCTCCTTCTCGTTCGAGAGGAGGCGGGAAAGCGAAAGAATAGAAAGAGAGAGAAAGGGATGAGAATGGGGGAGGAAAAAAAAGAGAAGGGAGAAAATGGCAGCAGTTGAGCTACCGTAGAAAATTACCTCCGTCCCGTTTATCCGGCTACCATCGGATACTGCGTGCCCTCAAACTCCCCCCACTTTCTTGTGCCTCGTTTCATCGTTTCGCTTTTACTCCTTTCTTTTTCACCTTCTAGTCTCTTCCACCCTCGCGTCTTCTCCACTCTCGATTTCTCTTCGTTCCTCTCATTGTTCCCGCTTCTCGCAAAAATCGCGAGAAACTCTAACCAGTGGCGAGACGTTTCTTCCCCATTCGCTCGATTCAGCTTCTTTCGAACATCGAGGTAAAATTCAAATGAGCACGAGCATCACGAGATCTGAGAACCGCGCGCGGGAATTAGACGGAAGTAGTTTCGTCGATTTCAATTAACGTGTCGACTGGCACGATGATGATCAGAATAATTTGAAAGATTTCGAAAGCAAGACGAATGTCAACACGTACAAGCATGTTTTAAACGACACAGATGACACAGCGCTATAACGTAAGCGAACGAAGAGAAATAATTTACAAGTTTATTGGTACAATTTATAAATTTATTTACACTCGTGTAAATTTGAGACGAATGTAATGGATTTACAACGCGTTATTTTTACGTTCGTATTTTACATACTTTGCAATTTACATCCTTGAATCGTACACACCGGGCAGGATTGTAGAATATTGTATTGTTCATTATGATATATATCTTCACTGTATTATGAAATGAAAAATTCACTTGTATTATATTTTAATAAAAATTCCGCGTAGCCGTCGAGGGGCTAACGAATCCGAACAGTTCATTCGATGTCGTCGTTGTTTGGGAAGTATTTTGTATTTTGTGTTATATTTGGAACAAAAAGTACAATGGCTATTACAAATTAGGACGGCTAAAAATTTTTAATTTCACATGTTTCTAGTAAAATTAAAAGATTTGAAAGAAATTTAATTACAAGTTAAAGAACCATTGAAGTTTGTTACACATAACATATTAATACTATAGTTGATACATTAATACACGGTATTATATTATTCATTACAATGGAGTATTTTTTTTAGAAAAAAAAGTAAAGAAAACTTTACTTTAAAGAGAATTTGTATGTTTAAAACTGCATCATTGACCATGCATTGTTAATAGCAAAATTGAATAGAAAGGATTCATGTTATAATGAAAATAAACTTTTACTGTATACGTGTACTTTAATAACTTATAAATAAAATTTATTATCAACTCACATTCAGGTACTTCAATTTTACTAAAGAATTGAAAAAGACTGTATGCAAATATACGTATACCTAAGAATACATATTTATCTTTACTCGTGATATAAGAAACAATAGGTTGTGTCTCGTTAAGTAATAATGAAACAACAAGTTGCGCAGTAAGGGGAAAAGAAAATTTTAATACGAATTCGTGATCTTGCGCCGTTTCACTGGAAACTCATGGTGACGAGCCCCATTGTACGAAATTATGCACTTTTCCAGTAACTTAGATTAATTTACAATTTGTATTCCGGGACGCGCCAACGCAATACCACCAGCCGCGTGCTAGAAAATTCGCATTCGAATGAACGGACTGTCTCATCCGCGTTATTCAACTATTTGCCAACAAACGAAATGCTTTAACGAACTAAGATAAATCAATCAGGAAAGTTTCGCGGAGCATTCAATTGTCAGTCCCAAAATAAGCCGAAGAACTCTCGGGAAGCAATTTGCATGGCGGGTGGGAACCTCAAAGTACAGGCCACGAAACAACACGGTTCGTTTCGCGAATCGACGAAACTCAAGTGGAAAACCTGCACGCCCGATTTGAATAACGTTTACGAGTCGATAATCGAACAGGCGCGCGAGATAATAAAAGACACGGTGGAAAGTGAAACTGCTGCGAGCAACTTCTTTTGTTCTCTTCCCAACTGCTGATCAACTCTGTCGTTTATTTTCTCGCGAGTAAACCACACGATGGTTCTAGAAACGTGCACACTCGCTCAAAAGTCTCAAGACACATTTTATTTGTATTGTTATGCTTCGTGAACGTTTGAAAATTCCTAATTTGACGAGTAAACTGCGTGACAATGTTATCAGTGGTTTCAACGTTGTATATTATAAAATATAAGATGCAATAGACGATTCAAGGAATATTTTTTGAAATATTTTACAAACGTAATATTTATACTCTCGAAAAATACAGTGAAACGTAAATTTACAAACGTGAGTTATTTAGAATGTAATCGCATGTTACAGAACAGACGATTCCTTTCTTTCAATAGAAACATTTTTATTTGTGCACGTATAAAATTTAAATTTGTTCTCATCATATACCATGATATAGTACTTTTCTGAGTAGTATGATGGACCTGTAAACGCATCTGTGTCACGATGTCTAACAGATAATAAAACTTTTCAATACGATTGTTAATACGTTTAATTTAGAAATCTTTGATATTTCAATTTGGAAATCTTTTGTTGCGTAAAGTATGATTTGATCGTTTCTTGCGTGACTTGTTCCGAGATGTTTGAGCGAGGGTGTATATATTTCACTTCAAAAATTCAGTCCGAATTCTATACATTCATTTCTATGTGCTAGGAAAAATGTGAATATTCTTTCTGATCTGCGTTTCACTCTTAAATTAATTTTTCATTAAGATTAGAATCGTGGCGTATGTAAGTTGGGGAATGTTTGCGATGTGAAGCTGAAGTAACGAGGGGTAGAAAAATTGTAAGGTGCATACAGCAGATAAAGGAAGACGTAGAAGTACGATGCTCCATGCGAGCGATTTATTAGGCGACATCCAGGGCGACTCAGCCATTTGTTCTGTCGCGCTGCCTATTTTCCAAGCGGAATTGAGTTCTCCAGAACGAAACGTTCCTCCGGCGAATATAGTCCGCTTCTATTCCTCTTCGTAACGCTAATCGCTTCTTGCGGTTCTAAGAAGTTATAAAAATAGTCCTCTCCGCTGTTAAAATACTTCTCGAAGCGCTTTAATGTTCTTTAAGAATTTCTCTGATAAACGTCGATGTCCGCTAAATACGCGATTTTCGAAGACTTCCCGGGTAGCCAGCAGGGACTTTTTGAGGCTTTCTCATGAAGCTGCAAGTGTAGTTATGAGAGTCCACATCGCATCAAGCAGTTGAAGTATTCTGCAATCCTTGATAATTGGCTCTCGTTTCGTTATCGTAGTTTCAGTTACCTTTCTTCAAGAACCAAGTTTCAAGTAAAATTACTTTCGAACTACTCCGTTTGCATCCGTTATTTTGTTAAAAATAATTTCGAACTAATTGGATAGCTCATAAACGCTCAACGAAATATCTTTCTTACGATCGCGTTTCCTCGATCATAGCTTGACTAGAATTCCGAAGCGCTACAGACAAGAACGAGGTTCAAGATTCCACGTGTTTAGAATTTTCGATACCAGCTTCAGAGCAGTTAATGAATAAGTTACACATTCCACGAAAAAATAAAATAGGTAGATAAAAAAAATATTCTTTATTACTAATAACATCTTTACGACCATTCTTGGATGCTTGCCATTTAATATATTCTTGTCAAACTAGTTCTTTGTGAATTGCTCGTTGAGCAATAATCTTTTACCCATTAAAATCCTACATTTTTGAATTTCGATTTTCGACGAATTTGTACGATCTTTCATGTTCATTGTATAATCAACTCTTAAGGACACAACATTTCATGAATTTAGAATTAATATAGAAGGTTGCAGATTTGCAGCATTTCTCGTATAATTTTGGGTAGACGTGTAACATCTAGAAACTTTATGGTTGGTAATCATCCCCCCCCCCTCCTCTCCCTCTCCCAGTTGATGACATTTTGGTCAGTTGCTCGTAGAGGCATTAGCGGTAAGGTACTCAGCAAATTTCAATCTCGCAATCTCTCATTTTCAACAAAACCGGAGCGACGTTCACCCGCTTAAGGGCCTTGAGAAAGAAATTCTCCAGCATCTACTTTCCTGCTGAATTATTCATCACGAGGCGGACCTATCGTCGACCTTTATCACCGTTTAATTCAGTCGTATCGCGGCGAAGCATCGACGACAGCAAGCCAGAGGAAAATCGGAAACGCCTGGAAGTTTGTCGTTCTGCACATGCCAGGATCGCACCCCGTGGAGTATTATATTTTACATACATATGGCCTCCGATGTGATACTCGCATACCGTTTAACGAGGGATATTCCGCGGAGCTGTGTCCGCGGAATTGCGTCCACGAAATTGTGCGCGATATCGTACAAATATCACAGCGATGTTACTTCAGCAGGAACTAGTAGTAGTACTCACGGTGTTGAAAGTACCGAAGGAACAATGGACAGTTTTTGATGGATTTTTGATTGTGCGCGAACGGAAGTGAGTAATACTTTTTCAGTAACGTTGCTCGTGAGGATCTCGTGTAGAGGAACTACGGTCATTTTTAATTTATATCGAGAATTTTATTCAACAATTATAATGAGCATCCGTGCCATCGAAATGAAACGTGCACGTATCCCGATAATTGCTGATTACCCACGTACGAGTAATGAGTGTAGATAACACTAAATTTACGGTACGATACCAAAATAAAGAATTAATTTTAAAAAACCGATGATTAGGAGACTAGCTTGAAATTTGAAAATCTGAAATTTGGAATAAATCATAGTTCTAGAATAGTGCAGGAAAGATATAACTTGTGTCTTTTAGCATTTACAAGAAAGTGCATTCGTACATTTATATTTTTGTCCGTCTTATAATTAATTAAATCGAGGAAATCACGTAGAGAAAACTTTGAAAAATTTTCTACAAATTTCCACGACTTTTGAATATAAAAGTGACTCGCAACGTACAGTGTTTCTGCAACCTGTTTCAGTCTCGTTAATATTCGCTTGTTAGTACAGTACAGACAATTCCAATTATACGAAATGTCGGTTTCATGATTTTTCACATTAAAATTTAGTGTCGCAGGAGCCTCAATTTCAAAACGAGATGTCGTTCGTGATTTCAAATCTCGGAATGTGGATTTCAACATTCAGTTCAGAAATATCTCTTACGCCAACTCCCCTAAAAAATATTCGGAAACGGTTCACTACGAGCATAATGGTATATTCTTGGACGTGCGCGCGCCCGCCGGCTATTATAAAAGTGTTGAGACCTGATGGACGTTATGAAGTACAAAGTTCTCAATTACCCAAGTTTCGCGATGAAAACGCGAATCGCGGACGGTGAAGTGCATGGAAAAGTTTCGCGAGAGCCGCTGCGTAAGAGCGCGAGAACTTCTTGTCAAATCCTATTTGGCGTAAAAACACGTGCTGCCTTGACCGTTTATCACCAATTCCCAATACCGATAGTAGCCCGATCGTAATTCATCAAAGTAAGATACCTCTCTTTCCTTTTCATTGTGAACAATTCATTCCACCAATTTAATTTCCGAGTAATTTACTGTAATTGTTAGACGTAGAAATTAATTCGGCTTTGCGTTGAATTTTAAAGTATTTACAAATCGTAGATTGATAAAGAAGAAGGGATATATCCTTTCAATTAAAGATTTTCCAACAGTGAAAATTAATAATTATCAAACGAAATCTCATTTTGTGTACAAGAACAACTCGGAACGATCGAAAAACAATTATAATATTAGAATGACCCCGAAGCAAATAAATAAAATTATTCAAAAAGGCACCGACAAATTAAACACAAATGTTTTAACAAATCCGAAATACCGCAAATAGTTCCCAGAACGAAACGTTTCTCGACTGGCGAACGACATTAACAACTGTCGAGAGTGACTCGAACGAGACCGATTGCTGCGAAAAGGGCAATATCGTTCCTCCGATTATCGTTTTAGCGACAGGCTTCGTGCCAGTTTCGCAACAGTGTACACAGGACGCGCCAACGAGGACCGATCGCGAGGAAGGGGTTGCACGTCCACGACTGAAAAACGATCACTTCGTGTGTTCGGACGTGCGCACGATTCTCCGGAGGGTCGCGCAAACAAGATTGCGTCGAGCCAGAAGCCACGCGTTCGAAATTTTTCTGCAGCCAGCCAGCCGCGGAATCGACCGATCTAATTATCGCGAATTCCCGACCATTATTCGGTTATTCGCCGCACTATTCACACGTGGGTAATCCCACGGCGGTCGGTGAAACACGACCGGATATGAGCCGCCTTACGACGATGAGGAAATTATTTGGACGCCGCTCGTCGGCACTCCGGAATTCTCTCTCAACGATCAACGTTGGAAAATTGAAAAGCGCGCGGGGAAGTTTCTTACGATATCGGAAACTCTGTTCCCACTGAAATTGTTTATCTTGATTAATGGCGAAATCCAAACTTGGCCGGCGATGGCCTGCATACCCCGCGCCAGAGCCGCCGCTGCAAAATAATGTTGATTAACTTTGAATTAACTGGAACTTTAGTCGGGTAGTCCCGGCCAAGGCCTGAGGGAGGTCTTACCAAGACCCGTGCAGCTACGAGCAAAGCAGACACGCACCGACTACTACCAGGGATAACCGAGAGCCAAGTTAGACACTGCCAGGGCCTAACAGAGGGTAACGAAGTCCAAGCAAGGCGTCGTTCGTCCTCCTCCTGGGACAAGAAGAAGCTGCCCGCAACGCGGGCTCCTCCTCTGAACCAGCAAACATTTAACGATTCGGTCTCTTTTGACGAAATATATGCCGGGGCTGAAAATCAAAATCATTGAGGAGGAAGAGATTCTTCGGTCATATTCGTTCATACGGTTTCGCCATCGTACGAGGATCTTCTTTTCAGACATCTTTGACGACTAAAGCTCGGACTAAGTAGGGGTTTTTTTTTTTTTTTTTTTTTGTTAGAATCGAAGGAATTAGGTTTGGACTTTAATTAAGGGAGTAATTGAAAATCAGGTGACATAAATTTGTGGTCAACTGGCATTGGAGATGAATTCTTTTCCGCATTTTTTATGAAATGGAGTATGTAATAAAAACTATGCAACAAGCAGAACTATCTTCTTTCTACCGTGATACAATAATTACGAGAAAATACGACTGCGAGTTGTGTATGTTTGTGGAAAAAAAATGGAAAGTGATCCGAGATGGTGGAACGCGCGTGTGTTTTAAAAGACCGGAAAAATTTCCCAGAGAAATAGCTTTTTAAAAAAGTTTATATATATTTTTTTACGCGCATACAATCTACCACTGTCGTGTGAAACATTTATACAGATTGACTGGAATCGCAGATTATTAATCGATGGTCGCATTGTAAAAATATTTGGCCACGTTGCAGTTTTACTAGCTCGAACGAATAAATATACAGCGTGTTCGATTTAACTGGATGTGTTCGCGTACCTCGGAAAATATCACTGATATTTCAGATGAAAGTTACGTGGTATCGAAAGTGACGCATTATGCTCTTACCTCTTGCAGTTGACGTGTTTGCTCGCAAAATCGCAAAAAAGTAACCTTGTCAATCCGCACACTGGGAAAGAAACACGATACGATAAATTCTTTTATCTGAGAAATACTCGACGACTAATTAATCTTTCTGTATGATCAACGAGATAAAGAGTTTAGTTTAGCTGCCCTGACACCAAAAGTCAAAATATACTTCACAGCGGATTACTGGAAATATAAAAATATATATCCTCAATATTTCCTCGCTAATCATAGAATACCGATATTTTATTAAGCCGATCTAAAAATAAAAGAAACTTGACTTTAATCTCGTTGGAGAGTGATTCACTGGCCCGATCGGACGGAATAATAATGTCGCTCGAAGGTAGAACGTTCCTGAAACTTTGGAATTTGTTCCATTCGACGGAGAGGAGGGGGTGCCGAATGTGATTTTATTCTCTCTTCGTACGTTTATTCAGCCACCGTACAGGTAGAATCGTTCCTGAACCGTCCTCAAGATTTTTCTCGCGCTAAGATCACTGTGAGACACGGTCGAGATATCCGCATTTGCTAGCAGCTTATCTCGAAACCCGGCGACACGGCACTGTCATCTCGTTCGAGACACCGGCATCGACTTACTCCCTCGAATTTGCTTCGATTTTCATGTTGCCCGGAGTTTCTACGTATCTGTCCCTTTCTGAAACGGACTATTTACGTTAATGGCATTCGCCAGACAAGGGAATAGCTTGGGAAAACTCGGATCCCGGCTCTCTTTACAATCTTGCCCTCTACGTACGCTCTGTCAATTCCTTTCCCCTTTCCTCGTACACTTTTTTCTTCGCTCGTTGATGGGCCGTTTCATTTTCCCAATTCAATTTCACGAGTCGAAACAGATCGATTTATTTGTTTATTTGCTCGAGTGAATTAAATCGCGAGATCACCTGTTGATTAACTTGCTACTATATTTTTTGTTGCATGTCTTTCGCTGCTTAAATTAAAGTTCTTGTGAAAAATTTAAGGTACTCTAAAATATCCTCGGTTCACGACATCTAATCTAATATTTAATAATTTACAGCACCTCTTTAGCAATTTTTCTTTCGTCACGACAGAAACGGAAACAAATTTCCTCCTATGTGTTTGATTTTTTTTGCCTTTTTTTCTTCACTAGTGAATAACAAATGAATCTTTCAATGTACGAGCAAAGTTATTAGTTGTTCAAAGGAATCAATTGTCGTTTCGTTATAATTCGATTCAATCTTGCAGCAGATGTATACTCGTCAAATGCGTCTTAATCTCATCGCCACGGTTAACAGGTTGATACAGCCGTAAAAATGTAATTTTCGTCATCGACGTCGTAAAACGGCGGCGATTCTTTCCGCCAAGTGGGCAAACAATCGTAAAGTTGCACGCCTGAATCAGGCATCGCTGTTAATAAAATCGCAATCCTTTAAAATTCGCGATTGATATTATACCGGCGAGAGAACGATCCGCGAGGTTTATTTCAATTTAATATCCCCATATTTCAATGTCAATAACGGGGAGCCCGCGCAGCGGCAGGAAATTTACGAACGAGGAGCGTTCAAATTCAAGTTTCCTTTCCGTTTAATAACCGCAACGAATCCGTCAAACTCTCGCCCGCCTCGCTCGCCAAAGGGGAAATGCAGATTCTCCCCTGCAATTTCTCGCATTTCACCATCGGAGTCTACCTTTTCCGGAGTGTTTGAACCCGGATCGGCAAGAGTTGGCCGCGACGCGTTCCTTTCGCCACCGTCAGACCGAAGGAAATGACGTTTATTCGCAAAAGCAAGACCGCCACGAGGCGATGGTTCCTGAACGAGGCAGTAGCGTTTAAAGGGGACGAGCAGCATGATAACTCCCTTTCTTTACGCCGGGGCTTCGACCGCGTTCTGGATATTCACTCGAATATTTCTCGCAGAGCGTGGTGGCGCAGGTGAATGCCAGCTGAAAGTGGAGGAACGTCGGATAAAAGGGGTTGACGATCTCGAGTAAAAAGCCAGCTCTCCTCTCCGGTCCAAGCCTCGCGAGATAAGCTTCTCCGTCTTAATTCCTAGGACTGCCGTCCGGGATTATACGAATCTCTTTCCATTTCGACGTGGCTCGCCCCTCGAATGGCGTCGATGAATTCTCACCGCGGTTCACGTTCGATTCTTGGTTGCCAAGTTTTCACCAGTTCGCGCGATCTTCTGTTTCGACTGCGATCGATTCAGTCGAAGGAGGTATAAACCTGGATTAGCGATTTCTCGTCTGCAAACGACGATTCGTGCAAAGTAGATTTAAATCCTCGGATCTTTTCATTTTATCGGTTCACTTTTCGGTTCGTGTTTCTTCAAAAAGAGCAAAAATTTTCTAGTGTGATAATTTTTTATATGAACGAAAAGATGGATGTGAAATGTTGTGTCAATTCTCGATTGTTGTTTAGTGTAGTGTTGCATAGATTATTATGCTTATGAATAAATTCTTACACCCATAATGTAAAGGAGAGAAGAGAAATTAATTGCAGTAAAAGTAATAAAGTTTTTTTATTGGAACTTTGGGATAGTTGCAAAAAATCAATTGCAAACTAAAGTTTCGTGTATTTTGGAAATACGAAATTGTTTTATATATATATATATATTGAAAATTAAATTTTCGTTTCCTGAGAAATTCTATAAAATTTGACATTTTCTTCTTTCCTCGTGACTGTACAATCGTTATTTTTGAGAAATTTTGGATTTTCTATCATTTGTGCGCGCAATCAGGTCCGTAAGTCAATAATGATTTAATGGATTTTAGGCAATGTACATTGTAGTTTTTATCCCAATAGCAAATACCTTGTCCTAAACTTCGTAGATTTCAAGGGTCAAACAATCTTGTTGACCTCTCCGCAGAATTGATCAAACTGCTGTTGACCTCCATAATGCACAATGGAATCAACTAGCATAATGGAAGGGAGGGTACGAGCTTTCAAAAACTTCAAATAAAAAAAATTTCAGTAGAATTCAAGGATTTTCACGGAATAGTAGTAGAACAGAGTCTTAACAGAAACGCAAGGCACAACGTAATTCAATAGTCGTTCGGTATTCCATCGTGGTCCTAAATTAATCATCTCTAATGGTCCTTCAAATTAGTAAAACGTATTTAGATAACGTCAATACATGACTCTGCCAATTATATAACGTAATGGTGTAATAACCATGGTAATTCGGTAAGAGAAATACGAACCTGCGAATGATTACAACTTGACACACAAGTGCAAAGCGAACTAATTTAGAACTATCTAGAATTAAAATAAGCTTAGACAAAAGGCCCAATACTCTCCTTGGAACAGACGCGAACGAGACAATCTGTGGTGGTCGGAACGAGCCGCAGCAATGCAAGTGCCGAGGTCAGTCAGATATTTCTACGTGTTGCGTCGTACAGCCGAATCGATTGTTAACAAAACACGAGGTCTCGTTTGTGGAACATCGATCGTCCCCACCCGAAAGGATGGCGCAACAAAGGGGAACTAATACCCTATTCCCAACCATTTTCAAGATGACCAGCGTTGCACTCCTGGCGTGCGCCAGGCTCCGTTTGTTTGAGCTGGAGAAACGAAAATGCCGGTGTACAAAGGGCTGATGGAACGCTAGGTACGTAAACAGAATTCCGAAATTCAATCAAGTACTGCCGTGTTCCTTTCTGAAACGAGCGTCGATTACATACCGACTCGAGTTTCACTCTTTGGCGGCCAGATATTTCAAACGGCAGAACGTATCCCGTTAAAGTTATCTTCCACGGCTGATTGTAATTATGCATGATATATTGTCAGTTTCCTCTTTTCCATTTGCCATCTTTCTTACCTGGATTGATTTCACTGAACCGATCTCGACCTTTCCAAGATCCTGCAAACATTTCGGCTTTTTCTCCGACTCGATCGTCGAATTGAAAAAAATCAGTTTTAATCGTTTAATCTGAGTAGTTGTAATAAATTAGGATCGAATAGAAAAGAACGTAATCCACGATTTCGACGCGCGAACAAAGAACCGAGGAACCAAACAAGAATCTCGTCCCGTGCTGCATTGAATTCCCCGACAACGTAAAATAAACTGAACCAGCTGGCCGGCTGTTTCCAGGTCGCGAAATTTTCTTAAAACGTGGTCAAATATTTTCACAGCAACGGCGCCGGAATGTAGGTGAGAAAACACCTTCCGGGCATTCCGGGTCCTCTGTCGATAGTCCTAACAGGGTGTGTACTCTCCCCGGGAACCTCTGTATGCGCGCTTCCATCTGATCTACGAGCAATATCCGACACGTTTGATCTGGCCTGGATTCGCCTTGACACAATTCCTCGTCTCCCCGTGAGTGGCTTTCGAAAATTCTGTCGACCGTCCCTCGGAGCGTCGGCGATTTATCTCGTAGAAAAAACTGCACGACTTGTACCTCAGTACGATTCGTCTCACTGAAGGGCCCAGAAGCAACTTTGTTCCGACTAGGAAATGAAGACAACTTTTTTGCCATAAAATTTTTACGACATGCAAACATTTGAATCGATACGAAACAAATTACAGGCGCGATCGTTCAGTACCAGACAACGCCATTCCTACTCGAGGTCTACTCCACGCCCCCTCGCGAATCACGTGACCCAAATCAATCAATCGCTAATTTTCGTTGCATCAGCGTTGCACCTGAAGAGACCCGATTTTCTGGGTTAGCCCCGCTAAAATCACTTTCAGTGATAAAAAAAAAAAGAAAGAAGAAACGGGAGAGGACGTTTTGGAGATCGCAGTCTCTCGAGGAAAAAGGGTCATCGATTCTAAAACTCGTACGTTGCGTTAAACTTTGTCAAAATGCTCTCATCCCCGTATATTTCTGTATCTCTGAATTTATCATTCGCACCAGGAGAGCTAAGTTTGAGATCGTCCAGAAACGGGTTTCATTCCGTGGGTTCGTCTTTTAAGCCCCGTTGCGTTGATAAAACGCCGAGGGAAGCCGGAATTCCCGAAGAATTACGTCCCTGTGGCCGTGTTCCCTCGTTCCGGAGACAGTTGTCAGCGGGAGTTGGATTTCGGGACACGTAACCACGGGAAATTAAGAGCAATCGCCGCTGATGCGTGATTTACGGGTCCCGGCCCGGTGTATCGTTCGGTTAACCAACGATCCGGGGGATCGTGGAGATTGGTACCGTCACTTTTCTCCGCCTTTAGCCTCCCCTGAGCTCAACGAGTTCATTCCATCAGCGTGCGGACTCTTTGTCCACTCTTGTTACTTGGCGTGTTCTATAAATGTACATTTTCCGTGTACTCGATGTTCTTATAAATAACGCGAACTATGATTTTAAGATTAACAATCACAATTAAAACTGGCGATGAGACCAAGTCAAAGTCTAGCGCACAAAGTCCGCTTCATAAGATTCGATTGCTGCTGTTCGTCAAAGTTGCAACGAATTAAATCTTTTAAACGTAACGATCGAACTCTGAAATTATAAGCATGTTAAAATTATAAATTAAACAGAAAATCATTAATAATAATCGCATGTTGCTATTGCTAAGTAGAATAAATAAATTCAGACAGAAACGAGATGAAGATAAAAAAATATCAAGTAATGATAGTCTATAAATTTCTCGACTCTCATTTAGCGCGTTGAAATATATTTATCAATACGAGTAATATTTTTTTATACGCTCTCACAATTAAATTCCAGTGGATTTCGCGTTTCTTTATAATGAAATTTCAATAGTGGTTTTATTTAAGTATAGGTAAAGTATTTGTAAGAGATTCAAATATGATCCACGGAGATTCGGCTGTCTCTGATAAATTTTGTTCTCTCGAAGCACTTCTGAGAGATTCGAGCGTCGTTTCGTCGATTCCATCGAGTAATCGAGACACGTTTCTACCGGGAGATCGATAAGTGTCCCAATCTCCACTTGCCATTAACATTCTCGCGCCACGTCACGATTGTTTCTTCTTCAAGCAACGGACGAGCAGATCGTATCGGTTATCGTACAAACGAGCAGAAAAGCGGTTGTACGTATTCCCAGATGAAGGAGAACCGTGTCTCCCGCGAGAGATACACCGGCGATTACGCCGTGCTCTTGTATCTTGACGATGATTATTGTCGGCTACAGATTGGCTGGAAAGCTAAATACACAGGGCCCCTATTCGTGTACCTTTCGCCGATGGAACGCGCGATCCGACGAGGCAATTAGTCTCGGGCTGTCCTATTCTATCAACGCTCCTGCGACACACGTTCACGTTATTCCGAACGGATTCACGTTCACGCAGTGCGTTTGACGTGCACGTTGCTTATTAACGCGCGATGCTCGCTTGCAAAACGCCCCTTTGATCGCTATATGGACTTTGCAGTTTCTAGTAATTTCAACGGAAGCTTTTTGAATGCTCGTCAAGAATTTTAAAACGCGAAATAATAATATATCGTTGGGTTGGTAAGAATTGAACGAAGAAATAGGCAGCTTCATTCTTTTTTACATGCGTGCCATTTCATTAAAAAATATGCGATTTATAGACGTGTGTGCTAAAAGGAGTTAGGCCCAAGTGAAAGTTTACGAAATTTACGAATATTAAAATTATCCGAAACTCTGTCTCTTTATTGCAACAGCTTCTTGCATTTTACGTTGGATTACTAAAATTAGGATGTTTGGTCTTACTTCGTGTTTTGGATTTTGTTCTTTAAGAGAGATTCGTAATGGGATTAAATCGAACGAAAGATCGAGTAAATTGTTCGCAACTCGCGAAAATGATACCGATAACAATTAATTAGAACGATAAATAATATAATTAATAGAGTTGATAAAAAATATAACAGAATGGTTAAGAATTCGTTTGAAAATCTTTGATCCACATCCTCTTTCTCTCTGTTTAATTTTTATCGCAATGAATTCGAAAGATGGACACAAAGAACGTTTCTCGTTAAGTTTGGAATTATTTAAAACACGTTTTAGAAACGTATCGATGAAAAGAACGGGCACTGCTATTTTCCTCCGACTGTTCGGCACGATTTTTCCCTTTACCCCTTTTGCTTGATGCTTTCGAAGATATAAGAGCACGTCGGGAATGATTGGAAATCTGGACAGAATGGATGTTCAGCGTAAAAAGCGCGTTGTTCCTGCGGAGTTTCGATCGATCGAACTTCCATTTCTTTGTGTTTTCTCCAACGAATTACGAAAACATGACAAGAAAAATTGAACGTCGGCGCATTAATAATTTTAGGAAGAAACTGCGTCAATAATTTTTAATCTTTTTAATGCCGAGCAAAGAGAATCCGCTAGACGTTATTAGAGGAGTTTAATTCAAGAAATGTATACAATTTCGTGATACATGAAACTTCCAAATTAGAACACTTGTTAAAATATATATTTAACAGCGGGAACAAATTTCGAAATTAATTTCTTCAATGTTTACAAAAATAGAAAATTGCACGAACGTCTACTCATTGTATTTGAAAACGAATGTGTTTAATCGTGTATCCTCAGATTATTTATTCATCCTTTGAAATTTATGATCGTTAATATGTTCCTCCTTCTAATTGTGATTTTAAGCGAATTTTAAACGAAATTTCAGTCCGCGGAGAATTAAATTTATTTGTTCTTAGTAGTTTACAAATAAATATTGGGTATATTAATTAATTTGCTTCTTCTCTACAAATCTGTCGTTTATCTTCCAAAAATTGAAATTGAAATTATTCTTCAGTTGAAACTCGAAGAGAATAGAACGTTTGTTATCGATTTTGTGAAACACACATTCAACAACATTTGTTCTCTTCGCGTCTCGTTTGTCGGCTCGACGGAAATCCATCGAAAACGCATCGCAGATAGAAAATTCGAGAGCGAACTAAGGTTGTAATTAATTAATCACGAGTCCCGTGAAATTTGTGCACTAATAATATGATAAAGGATTCTATCTGGCAAGTGTTGAACCATCTGACCTGGGAATCAATACTGGTAACTATTTAAACATGGCTGTCAAAGGGACCTCCAATTCGGCGCCATTAGCGTTTTCGGTTTCTGACTTTCAACCTTCATTAGCAGGCTTGACGATAATCATCGGTATGATATTCGCGGCACGCATGCGTCTCCCTTTTGCCTCTAGTTTTCGCGATTATGTGCCGAGAGGGCGGGCGGACGGGTGATGCGCCTTGTAATAGCGCGTTGCATTAATCATGCAACATCGTGAAGCGTTCTCCGTTTAAAATTCAACCTGGCGCAGAGTGTAGCGGCCGCGGTGAAAATTCGAGCAGGTGACAGTCGTTATCCCCAAGTGATACGGCTAATTTGTTTCGATCAATTGCGACTGCCGCGTAGCACTCTCGTTCATTTATAGCGAACTTATTTCCATCTTCTTTCTCGATTTTTCCTAAATTTACAGCGAACTTATTTCCCAATCTTCTTTCTCAATTTTTTCTAAATCGGTGTAAATTAGTTCGAGGAGAACGCACGAGTCGATGGAATATTTTTGGGGGGGAAAATTAAACGCAATCATCTCCGCAACTGTTTGTCATTCGAAAAGATATTTCAAACACAAAGTTCGGCATTGAAGTTGTTTCTGAAGGCCAACTATTTTCCATTTTGATGGAATCGTACGTAATTCTTCTTTTTGAAGAAGCATTTTAATTTTAATTTTATGAAACTTACTTTAAAAACGAGAAATATCGTGAGCGGTATTCTTGGTTGTTTTGTTTTTCTTTGCGAGTTAATTGCTGAACATTCATAAGAGGATTTACGGAACTATGAAGTTGTGACTGAGAATTGGACCTGCGGTTCTCGAATGAATGCGGTTTCAAATCTTCGCGTACCACGTGAAAAGTTTGTGTCGTTCTAGAACAAGTCGAAAAGAAGGAATACAATCTTTTCGTCTAATCCTCTATTCTCAAGGAAAGGAAATTTGAAAATTTCACCCGCGTCATGCGCAATTCTCTGCTCGAAAATTTCTGTACAAGTGCAGGAAAATCCACAGTCCGTTGATAAAACGTTCAATGCTCCATTCTTTTGGAAACGAAGTCTTAAACGAAAGCGTTTTATTTTTCCTTCCTCCGACTTCGTTTTACACGTAGAGCCGCCCTTTTTCTTGCTGGAAACAAGCCCTGTATTTTAAGAAGTTCCCGTGTTCCGTAGTTTACTAATGCAAATAGTCGCTTAGGTGTCTTAACGTCGGAGGAACATCGTTGAATCAATATCGTTAAAAGGTCAGGAGACGCGGCCTTAAAGCCGAGCTTTAAACTAAGCTTCCTTGTCTACATTTATCAGCGCAGATTAACTTAATCGATGAAGTGCAACATTTAATTCGCCGTGTAAAGGTCGTTATCCTTCGACTCGGTCGTGAATCGCAAGGCAATTCAAGCACGCCTGGTCGGGCGTGGGATTTGCCAAATTTATTATTAAACAGCGGATTTTTACGGAAAATTTGGAGAACGCAAAGACACGTAAAATTGTCTTAAAATAATATTTAGCTGGTGAAACAAGCTAAGAATCCACAGTTCACGTATACTTGCTATAAACTTGTATAAAATGTGCAAAATAGAATGTTTCCTATAATATTTATTAGACGAAACAAATTTCTATTCAAGTTCCAATTCATACAATCTTAGAAAACGATTAGAAATTGATTATTTAAAAAATTGCGAAACTGAAATATAATACCGTTTTGGGGAAAAAATTTCCGATCAAACGCGAGTATTCGAAAGTATTTGAAAACATCGAGATCCTTCAAGCACGAAATATTCTTGCAATTCTCGAAATGGAAAATTCGGGATCGATGATTTCACCGATTATTTTTCCAAGTACGTTTGAAAGTTGCGTCTTTGTCGAGAATTTTTCGCCAGGGATAGTCATCGGACATAAGATCGTGAAAGTGCAAAGAGCCCGATCGTTGCGATATTTAATCGCGAGGAATCGAACGTTCGATGGCGCTGCTCGTTAACTGCGATTAAGTTCGTTAAACTCGCGGCGAGTACAATGCCGTAAGCGAAACGTAATTAAGATTTTTCATTTAGCCGGCCTCTTTAACGGCGCTCGTTAGCGGCACGCCACAATCGCGAACAAACGGAGAAATGAACGCTTAAGTTGATTAGCTCGCTTGGAAGGGATGTGTAAAATACAATCGTTTCTTGACCCGCTTTCACCCTCCGCCGAGGGCCATTAAAAAATATTCTTCCCGCGACGCGGAGGAAATGTCCTCGTATCCCGGCGTAAATGAAATTCGGTACTTCCTACTGAAATTGATCGAGAAAGTCGGCGCTGTTAATTTTAATCGTGGCTCGCGCAATGACGGGGAGGAAATATCGCGATAACAAAAATAAAGTAGAAATTAAAATCGCGTGCAGCGAAGCCATTAGCGCTGCCACGAGCCTCGAAACTTCATATTTCAATCTTGCGTTTATTGTCAGTTTAACGAACGGAAAAGAGCTTGCGATGTTCTCAGAAGGGATATTCAACGTGAAGCTTAATTTAAAAATTATTGAAAACTCCTTCGTATCTCGTGGGTATTTTTTTTTTTTTTCTAATGTTAGAGAAATGCGAGCAGATTGAAAATGAGTCGAGAGAACGGGGCGAGGTGAAGAAAAATTTCTCACCTCCTCGTAGCTTGATGATGGAACATTTTCTTGTCGCATTTCTCAAAGTGTTCTTACGAACACACTCCGTTACTGCAATATAATTGTTTAAACGTTTTGAAATTTTTTGAACAAGGCTCAACTATCTTGATTATATTGGTAAAGTTTGAAATTATAAAATATATATAGAAGTTACAAGACATTTAACGCAAATACGTATTTTGTGAACGTTATAAAAGTAATGAATTACATTAATGAGCTTTAACGTTCAGTGGAATCATCTTCAAAGTTTACTGTATATTTAAAATATACTAATTTTACAATAAATGTAAGTTTCCAATAAATATTTTACAACTTCTACATACGTTTTCAGTTTGGTTACAAATTTTACCAGTACGATCGTTACAGTGTGCGTAAAAGTTGAAAACATAATTTTACACAACACACAGAGTACGTGCACGAAAATTCCATGGCAAGTGTCAGAATACTTTCTTGAAGCACGGTGAATAAAAATCGTACACTCTCGCACATACATGGTAGACAAGTTAGGACAACATTATAACTTTCGATATATCAATTTCATAGTAAAGTTCGATAGTGCGTTCAATATTCTGCGATACACATACGCCTCAATGATATCGAAATTCTGAAAAAAAAAAAAAATACAAATAGTATGTCACGTTGACGATATTGCAATATCTGAAACTCTGACAGCGCACAAATACAGTATCATATCGGAAACTTTGAAAACTATTACAAAAAAGTGAAAAATATCACTCCACGCAGGAGCTATACTATTCAGTATAGTAACGAGAAAAAGGAAACATGCAACGAAAAATTATATTGCTACACAACAATAAAAATTCAGCAATATGTCAAATATTTAGAAGTTGTTAAACTCCAAAACTGTATAACTCAACATTTTGAAGAGGATACGCAGTGACAAAAACTTTGGATTATTAAATCATATTCAACTTTAAAAATACACATTTCCCCTTATGCAATTAAAAAAAAAAAAAAGGAATGCAAATAGACTGAAATAGCTGAAAATGGTTGAAATTACCATCAAAGAGAGTGCGTTCCTCTACAAATTTCTCTCGAAATACAGTGCACACGTTTCCCCGTGTAAATTACACTATCGTTGCTATCGCCGCCGTGTAACAGTAGCAAAAATAATAAATTTCAACGACTTGGAAACGAGTCAAAGCCACGATCAACTTCTCTCGCCACCCTCATTGCGCTGCGCAATTGCAGGAAACCACCGCCCCCTTCCCCCTGATAAAGCTTTCCCCAAAACCTCCAACTAGGAGAATCACGTTAATTCCATCAATTGCGCTGAACACGCGCCCAGAGACCGCATGATCCCCTAATTCCGCGGAAGAATTAATCCCGAAACAGTGACGTACACAATGGAGGAGGGGTGGGATGCGTTGAGCAGCTAGAGCCGGGGGACGAAACGCGTTTCGCGAAGAAGAAAGAAGGAGCGAAGGAGGTTGTTGCAGTTATGTAGGAAACCGGAATGGGACAAATGACGAGCCGTGGAAGAAGGACGATGAGGTTTAGGAGAAAGCCCAGCTTAGCGCTAGCAGTTTCCGGGCTTGTTAAGCGTACCAGGTGCGGGTTCGTCGTGCAGGTGGAATTGTGGACGAAGAATGGAAACTCTCCCGCGAGAGGGAGAGGGAGAGGGGGGCAGGAGAAGGTGCAATAAGCAATGGACGAATAAAGGAAGACAGCGGAGGAGCAGAAACAGGCCAACTAGACGAGGTAGATCTACTACTACTGGGAGGAAGGAGGAGCTACGCACGTGGCGAGAAGAAGAGAGAAAAAGAGAGATAGAGAAAGGGAGAGGAAAGCGAACAGCACGGATTCCCCGGAATTCGGTGGATGGCGGTATCCATAACTTTGCATCCTGTCACTCGGTTTCCAGGCGAGCTTTTTCCAGCCATTCGTCATGCACGCCGTGCGGAACGTATGAACGGTTGTTCGCTCGTTCGCCCGTTCGCACGACGCTACCGCGACGAGACGGTGGCGGTCGTGCACGCGTCGATTCATCCTTTTTCCGGCCTCCTCTCGAGCGGAATGCGCCACTTCAGCCCCGAAGAATGCACGTCACGTAGAAATACGAACGCTTTCCTGAAGTTGGCTGTTTTGTCGCGAGGATCGTACGCGTATATCTATCTATCTGTCTATGTATAGATATCGGCGCCGAGATCTTTGGTCGAGAACTTCTGCGCTCCCATTGATCGATCGGCAAAGTTTCCGATCCCCCGCTCTTCACGACCTTTTTATCCGCGCGTAATGAAGCACGGCAAAAGATTTCTGAAAGTTCTCGATCGATCACGGCGAATATTGCAATATCCGGGTGCAGTTTCATTTAACGTCGGAATATAAAATCTCCGACAAGTGTGTCGGTATGCCTCGAACGTCCTCCGTTGGATGCATAAAACGAGGCAAGGGGGACAAAGGATCCTTCCGGTAGATATCGTTCGACACTCGACGCTCGTTTAACGGCCGATGAAAGTATCTCCCCGGCAACGATATAACTGGAAGGATGACTTTCAAGACGAGTCATTCCTCGAAGATTGAACCACAAAGATTGAACGCTCGATCCGCTCGTCAGAGGACGATACTATATATAATTGCTCGATCGTGCGGTGATTAAGTAAGACGACGCGAACGACTGTCGAAACGAAATCGAAACGACCGAGTGGTTCCTGGATTTTAAGTGGAGAAGCGGGGACCTCGCGAGCAGTCTCCGTGCCTCGGCGCGTTATCGCGAGCGGAATTCTCACGTAGCCAGAAACTTTAATAAGCGAGGTCGCCAACGAACATCGCCGATAAATCACAGCCCAGGTACCCGGCTATTGGTAGGCGGAAGTTAAATAAGACGGCACAAATGGTTTGGGCAATAAATCGCGAGATAGCGGTCGAAACTCACCGGGGACACTCTTAGCGTGCCTCTCGGCTTCCGGTTGCATTGTTATACTTTACAATGCGCCGTCCGACCTACGCCGTTCGTTCGCCGCGCGTCTTTCGCTATCGACTCGGTTCGTCGTCGGTTCCTTTCTATCCTCCCCGTTAAAACTTGCTCCCCGCGAGATTGTTGCCCCGTTTTTAGGGGAATCTGTCTCCTTTTTTGCCATCAACTTCCCGGGTTTTGTCAAATCTTTCTTTCACCCTCCGAGTATTTGTCTTTTCGACCCAGCTGGTCGAGATTTCCGCCAATTTCGAAGATTTTTACCGTTGCTCGTCGAGTTAGGTTAGTCGATCGATAATAATTCTTTGCTGTTGAGCTGAGGTTTTGTTCTACAAATTCTGCGAAACAATTTCTACCCGCTTTGAAGAGGCAAGTTCCTCGAGTATCAGAAAATTTCTTATGCGAATCTTCGAATTCTCCAATATCGGAACATTCTGCAATTTTGTCGAGATTTATTAATAATGAATATCTTTTCTTCTACCAAACCATTTTATATTTATTATACATTTTGCGCGTCAATTGCAAGAACAGTTTACTGGAATTGAGAGATTGTATTTCATCATATTTAATTCATTTCCGTGACAGACGAACGTTTCATCCGTGAGTGAAGATGTCATTTATCATCTTCAATATCTTGTAAATGTAATCGTAACAACGGTATCTTATTGCAGTGTTAATGAAATTTCGAAATATTATAAATTTTATACAACACGTACAGAGTCCTATGAAATTGCACGATTTGTAATGATATTTGTAATTAACTAGCTTTTTACCAAAATTCAAAAGTGTTAGACCGTAAACACTGATATTTAAATAATTAAATAACTCAACAAGAACAAAGTAGTCAATTGTTTAATTGTTTAATTATTATTTCGACAGAAGCTATATGTTACTACTAACTTGAATAGCGTTTCATCACAATCAAGATGAAATAATTATTTCTAATAACTATATTAAATTAAATCGGTCGACATTTGTTTAAAAACAGCAAACGAGAAGAACCAGACCTCTTTGGCCGAGTTAAGATAATCCAGTAGCGATGAGATCAAAAGGTTTCACCAGAATGTTCACCCAAAGGTTTGCAAGTGATCGGCAAACGAGCCGATCTTTGATCTCATCTGCGTTCTGCGCGAGAGAAAGCGGAATGGAGGCATTATCTTACCTCTCTTAACGAAATATTTTCCTTTAATAATCTCATCTTGGTTGCGTTGTCGCTCGACTTGCGACATCGGGAACGCGCTCGTAAATTAAAAACAAACACGCGCTAATTACAGTGATTCGAGAATAATTCCTTGAGCCGTACGGATTTCCGTATCGTTATTACAAAAGCTCACGCAGGGTTTTAATTGCGACGATATCCGGGTAGCGTGCAGGTCTCGGGACGACACGCCCTGGTCCGCTGCGTTTGTCGATAATGGAGCGTGGACAAAATGAACGGCTACGAGATAGGGCTCGTGAAAAATACACCCGCGAAAGCCGAATAAACCTTCGGTCTGCTTGATTAATTCGATTAATTTCCACGGGATTTCCACAAATTACTTGTTTGCCCTTCGCCGATCGATAATTGCTCAGCAGACGGAACTTTGTTGGACAACGGCGAGCATGTTTTTCAAGATCCTGTTACGCATGCGAGAAACAAAATTCGAAAAAGCAACTACAATCGTCTTGGAAATAGTTTCTTTCCGAGTTGATGCACGATTCTGTAAATTTTGTTTCGTAACATCGCTGAGAATCTTTCTACGACGGAAAATGGCTCCTTTGAAAATTGATTTGATCTTTGACAAAAGGTAGAAAGCGAAATCTGAGCACTGAGACACAGTGATGTTTTTATTAACGTATGCGGCAAATTTTGGAACAATTAAACTCGTGTCAAAGTAAGATAAATATATTTCAATATAATGTTTGTTAATTTTGTATATTAAAAAGTAAGATTAACGAGTGTCTCAAATTTAAAGAAAATATGAATAGGTTTTACGTTAAATATCTTCTGAAAATATCATATACTTTTGCAAATAAATTAAGTGTAAAATTAAAATTGTAGCGACTCAGGATTCTTTAATTATAAGTTTCGAACACTCAGTAGTACAGGTCGCAAATGGCTGCGTTTTTTTTTTTTTTTTTAGAAAATATTTATTAGTGTAAATATATTAGAATGATATTTAGAGAATATAACATTTAAATAACTGCAGTGACTGGGACCTGTTTCAGATTATAAGCACCAACCCTGATACGCGCATAATCTTAATTAACGGTTTTCTTAATTGTATTCAACGCTATCTTGTTATTGCAACTAGCGTTAATTTTTCTTTTGCTATGAATCTTTATTTTTGTTTTATTGTACAACCAGGCACTGCAGTTGTATGATATTTTATGTCTGGTCTTGGATGGATGACCGTCCAACCTAGCGGGCAATTACGACAAGGAGCACCTTGCGTAAGCCATCGCTGCCATAAACCCCACTGATGAATCTGGGTAGTGACTCCGAGACGAAACGCATCAACCACCTTCTTCTCCTTCTCTCACTCACTATATCCCAAGTCCATTCGTCCTTCCATCATGCATCCTACCGAAACTTAAACCCTTCAGTTTCCAGATCATTAACAGATTTTTACATAGTCTTTACAAAATTTAACGTACAAAAATCCACGAAATATAAAGTGTTCAGAAACAGAGAATTTGCGAGCGAAACAAGATTCTGTTTGAGTTAAACGAAACGAACGAAACGTAAAAATGCACGAAAGTCATCGACACCGACTCAGATTTGAAGTAATCTGGCCCGTTCCTTTCTCTCTCGAACTTCCATTAACGTTGAGAAAGATCCCACTTTGTTGGAATCCATTCCGTTTAATTTGGGACCGGGTAGCGAGAGTGGCGCCGTAAAGGCGGCCATAGATTCACGTAAACGAAGAGATATCCCCGAAAGTCAGAAAAGACGAGAAAGGGGGGAAAGCGTTCTGAAATTTCGTTAGTAGGACACGCGGCTCGTTTTCAGTTTCTTCGAGGTGGTCGAACGCGCTCAAGAGCGCTGAGAAGTACGCGCCAGTCGTAACGTGGCCGCTTGTATTTCAGGGTTAAGTCGAAATCAGTGTTTAGTGCTTCTCAGTCAGTCGAGTCCCCCTCGTTTGTGCTTCCCTTTCGGTGCTTCAGCTCGCACGCCGTCTAGACTCCGCTCGTTGCTCCGCTTTGTTATTCTTTATTTCCGACTGGACTCTTTCAAACGACCCCCCAAATATTTCCCATTGCTTCCGTTCAGCACTGTCGCGGAAACATTCTTCTGAATCGGGATGATTCTTTCGGTCCTTCGCCTCCCCACGTCACGGTGCGGTAAAGAACTGTTCGAGACTGTTTTTAGATTTTGTTTTACCTGGAATAAAAGATGCCAGATATGAAACGCATTTTTGGAAAAGTGGTAACTACGCTTCCGATCTTGACGCGCACAGTTGTTTGTTACGTTCCAAAGTTCTAGCTTTTAAATTATATTTTTAAAAGTGTGAATTTGCAGAAAAATCGGCCATCTCGATTATGTAACTGAAAATGTGCTTTTATCGATATTTCATACAGACAACGATTATTCGATAATTGTAAAATTTCTTGAAACGTTGTTATTTTCTGATAATACTTGTTTTGCGTGTCAATATGTCTGGTCCGTCTTTTTTCGAATCTTTTGAAAAGGAACGAGCCAAGAAAGCATCGCTTCCTTTAATTCTTTGCAGTTTAAAAAATCGCTTTCTTTAACTCTTTTCCAGTTTGAAAAATATCAATCCACTTGTACACGGATTGATGAAGGACATTGTCCTTGTACTGTACTGAACGTTTCTTGTGAATTTCATTTCGTATCTCTTGAGACCATAAAAACAAAATAGCATGCTGCTCTCTCTTTCTTTCTTGATACAAATACAAAATGGTCCGGCCGTCGTGACAAAGAGAAAAGTCTGTAGCTGTCGCCCTTCCCTCGCTCTTAGTTTTCAAGTTACAAGTCTCGTTTTTCTCGCATATATATATTCATTAAAAATCATGCTTCTTAATACGTCTCTCCTTTGAAACACAGTGAGAACCAGCAGTTGTTTCTCTTGACTTTCATAATCCTGCTTCTTGTACAGCTTCAAAAAAAAAAAAAAAAGAAAACCGCGCGCACGAGATTTAATATTCCTCGGGACACGGCCACGGACGTAATAAAACTTCGCGCACGTTTCGACGTTTTTGTCATTCACGATGAACAATGGAGCGGTCGACGAGGTAATTTCTAGTTCGCAGAAGGTTTCTTGAAACTTCCGTGGATAGCCTTTGAACTCCGCGTCAAAGTTCGAACGGAGAATTCCCATTCGCCGATCGATACCTCCGAATATTGTCCGTGATTCTCGCTGGATGCCAATCGATATGACTTCCGAACGATTGTTCGGTCCAATTCCAAGCTCCTTCCAACGACGTCGCACTTGGCTCGTTCGAAGAAGTTCAAAATTCTATTTTCTCCCCCCTCGTCCTTGGTGGAGGTTATCTAGGCTCGTTCGATCGTTAATAAAAGACGCGCAAACGAGAGAGAGAGAGAGAGAGAGCAGCGTTCTCGTGGCTGATCGTTTCTCGGGTACGAGTTATCTCGGCGTTCTCCGGTGACCGAGGATAGAAACAAGATGGAAGGAGTGGCTGGTAAGGTTCGCTTAACCATATCTGCTAATTAACATGCGGCAAGTATCGCGTAACACAAATAAGCGACGACAGAGTGTTGGGTAACGGAGGCTTTCCACCCTGTCAGTCACGCCTCGAGCTACATGCACAGCCTGCGCAGCGAGCAAAGTGGATGAATGGGGGCGGAGAGGAGACTGCTCATCTCTCGCTTTGAGCGGACGCATTAGTCCACTTATTAGCATGATTCTATTTTCCTTGGAATTACGCTTTGAAACAGAAATACTCGCGGAATAAGGAAAGAGGAGAAAGGGAAGAGGGAAAGAGAAAGAAGGGCGAGAGAGGGAGGACGATGCCGTGCAAAAAATTTCAGTCCACTTGGCTCACGACTGAATGCCGAAGTGCGAAAAGGCGGAAGGGTGTAACTTTACGATTTTTCCAGCCCGTTCTTTCAACCCGCCATTCCAAGTGCTTTCACGTGGCTGTCGTGGTAAATGGCCCGTTCGGACATTTGTAACACTTTTGAATCGCGTGGAACTGCAACAGTTAGCCAACGTTCATTAACCGCTCTCCGTTTCTCTCTCGCCGACGGGTATCTCTCACGTTCGCGCGTCCGAATCGCGAATTTTCCTTTAATTATCCTGATCTTGGTTGCTGCTCTCTGCGCTCTACATTCCCCGGATGCCTCTTACATCGCGTTACTCTCGAGGTCGCAAATTTCCCCTCGTTCGTTTTTTCCAAGTGCCAACGTTTACTCCGGTTTATTCATTTATTTTGGTGTACGTGTTCCTTACTTTTCCGGCACAATCTGAGTAAGCGAGTGTGAGGAAGAAATGTTGTATTTGTTACGAAATTGTAGGTAAATACATCTATACTTGCAAGATGCTTCTTCACATTGAAAATGTTTTCTTACGTTCTTGATTTATCGAAATTTTGCTTCAGCTCAGAAATTGAAGTACGAATTCGTCGAATTAATTTTTCAAGTATATCATATTTCTGTCTTTTGTAAGTATTTACTTCTTCTGTGTTTTAGAGTTCTACGTAAGTAGAAATCAAGGGACGTAAAGTCTAATGATCAAACTTCAGAATCTGTTGTTATACGTGTATATTCAACATTTATCTACAATTTTGTTACTCTGTATTATAATTCGTATAACATTTTTTTCCTTTTAATTTACAATATATTATAGAGAGAATATGCAAAGTCTATTATACATGATATATTTATTATATATATATTATATTTTATACATTATTATAGTCCGTTGTAAATATAATTGCTTTGTCTACATATGATATTGCTTCGTTGTTGTTTCGTATTTGAACTCGCAGGAGAGTAACGTCCATTCGTAGGGGTGGTCTCGCAATTGAGACAAAATATCGCGAGGTCGTGAATTACGATGAGAGAAAATTCTACGCAAACATTTGCCTAGCGTTATATCTCCTGATACATGCCCTGAGGTATGCACGGAGGGACAGGGATACGTTCATCCCTAAATAAACGATAACATTGGAGGTGAAATTGAAAAACTGATAACACCCTCCGACTCGATTTCGATTAACTTATCGAGAAGGTATTACTGGATTCACTCGTGAAACGTCAAATGTGTTTCTTCATTTCACCTACGTATACACACCCGTATTCTCACCGTCAATATTTCGATATTGCAACAATTCGTAAAAACAAGAAAATACTCGAGACCGGATCATCGAAATTCATTTACCGCTCTATAAGCCGGTATCTAAATTTCAAGCCGTTCTTCCTTGATCGATTCCAGCTGCGTGCACTTTCAATTAATATCTGCTCTTCGTCAATGAATATCTGTTGCGCGAACGTTAGAGATCGTTAATCGAAACGCATTTGGTTTGTTCGGTCTTCATAAAAATTCTTCGTGCAAATCTGCCGCCTTTTGTTCAAATTTGTCCATCCCCTTTAATATAAAAATTTTCTCCGACGTATCGGAAGTGTTAGTCCGCTTGTTGTATCCGCTGAAATTCCGCCCCTAATTGATTTTCTCTCGAACATAGCCCGAGCTTCCCTTTTTCACATCACGTCGAGAGAGAAAAAAGAAGGAAAAGAAAAAAGCGAAGAGAAATCGCTCGCCTCACTTTGTCGGAAGCTTAAATGTTATCGATACATCTGGCCGGAAGGTTAAATGGATATATCGATCGATGGCGTCAGCCATGCGTCATCTGTAGACAAATGAAGCAATCGTTGCGTTAATTTGTCACCTTCCACGGTAAATAATAGAACCAACGCTGCTGTCTTTTGCAACGTGCATTGTTGCAAAGCCGAAGAAAAGTTCGCGGAATTTGCGCAACTGTGTCAGGCGCGAACGAAAGTCACCCAATTAACGTAAGTTGGCTAATTATCGCCGGAAAAAAAGTGAAGTCGTGCGACGTGTGAGGGGAAAAGCGGCTTCACCGGAGAGTGAAATAATTAACTGTTTCTTCCATTTGCGAACTCTTCGCTATCCACGTCGTCAGCTCTACAGTGTCTACTTTTATTCATCACGTGTTTCACCGTAGTCCCACTTTACGCGTATCGCGATACCAGCATCCTTCTGTTCCCTTGTCATCTTTCTACCACCCATACCCTCATCTATCTATCGTGTTACCACTGCTCTGCTATCGCACCGTCACTGCGTTCCAGTTCCCTGTCATCGCGATGCAAACGTCTTGCTATCGAGTTCGCATCTTTCTCAGCCGCGTGTCGTAACTTTGAAGTATGCATCGATGTAATGTTGAAGTCACTAACCCATCGATTCCTTACGACGCAGTCCTAAGGGGAAATGTTCCCCCGATCAGACGGAAAAAATGAATCGAAAAAGATTTTCTCAATTTCTTCGTTTGACAAAATTACGAAATTTTGGGGATGTATAGCATATATATGTATATATATTACGCAATTTTTTTTCTATAAAATTGGCCCCCGAAAATTTCTCCATTTTATATTTACAACTCACAAGTTGAAACTCGTAATAGAAAATGAAAAGGTTCTCTTCACTAAAAGTAAAAAAAGATTTACTAATTATTCTTCTTGTTAACTTCTTCATATGCAAATAAATAGAACATTTAGATTGGAAAGAACAAATGGAAAGGACAAATAACTTTCTTACATAATCACACGCTGTTTTATTACATCTCCGCGTTGAATTTACACCAATTTGCACGTCAACTCGTAAATTCTCGAGCTGGCAAAAATTCGAAGAACGCAACTGCGAAATTCTCTGCCGCGGATCCGCCATCCGTCGTCACCACCCGGAAATACTGTTTCCTCGCCCCACCTCCACGAGTCGTGGAAACACGTAGAAAAGGTGTTGTTGAGGACACAGAGGGCCCGCGCAGAGTTATGATCGGAATGTTGTAATTCATCGAGATCGGATCGGGTTCAAACGGAACCGGAGGGCGTTCGCAATCGCGGCCCGGTAATCTCAAGCCATTAACTGTCTACCGATATACCGGTTCCCTTAATCGACAGCCCTGTGACTCTCGTGATCAATAGTGCGCGCGGCAATCGAGCTCTAATTTCTGGGGACGCGGCACCGCCAGTTTCTGCGGTAATGCCCATAATGCTTCACTGATTGTGCTTAAACTGTCGTTTAACAAGCTATACGGATATCGATCATTTCCGACTATCATCGATTCCTGCGTCACCTCGGCGATCCTTCTCTTTCCTATTATCATCTCTTCCTTTCTTTTCTTTTTTTTAACCAAAAATTCGCTGCTTTTTGAAAGGTAAAATTTAAACAAAAAGAAAAAAGCTGCACGACTTGTACCCCAGTACGATTCACCTCACTGAAAGTCCCAGAAGCAACTGTTCTGTCTGGGAAATGAAGACGACTTTTTTGCCATAAAATTTTATCGATATGCAAATTTTTGAATCGATACAAAACAAATTACAGGCGCGATCGCTCAATACTAGACAACGCCTCCTACTCGAGGTCTATCCCACGCCCCCTCACGAATCACGTGATCCAAATCAACCAATCGCTAATTTTCGTTGCATTAGCGTTGCACCTGAAGAGGCCCAATTTTCTAAGTTATCCCCACTAAAGTCACTTTCAGTGATAAAAAAAGAAAGATCGACTACGATTGAAGATCGTCTCAGAATCTCGGATCTTCACGTATCGCGCAACGAGTTCTCGTAGCTTTGAATCTATGGAGCACGAATGGCGTATCCGTGGCTTGCACCGACAGTGGCTGGTAGTTAAGGATAAACTATCCCGGTAATCGTAGCCGATGAAAAGGAACATTAACCGGAGCCGCGTAACGCGAAACACATGAAACGCTCGGATGGCATAGATGACGTAAGGTGTAACTGTATGACCGTAACTGTAACCACCACTTATCTCGGGGCAGTCAGCAGTAATTGGAAACGGGACACCAGCTTGGATGTGGCCGGGCTGCGACGAAACTGTCGCGCGATTTGTAGCAGGGTCACGCGTGCGATTCCATCCACCCGGCCGGTTAGCCAGTGAAATTAATCATCAGGGATGGATTAAGCCGCGCCTCACGCCTCGCTGGAATTTTGCAGCTTTCCCCTGGCTAACTAACCAGTTCGTTTCGATACGTGACGGGATGTTTCGCATCCCTGATTCTCCGCTTAATTGAAAGTGACGAGGGATGATTCCTGCAAGTGTGCGAAGATCGTATCTTTGCGATGTCGCGATGCTTCGCACGAGAAGATTGATGATCAACATTGGATCACTTTGATTCTCCAGTAATTGTCTTTTTTTTTTTTTTTTTTAAATAAAGAAAAATAAAAATGAATTTTTTTCATTGACGTAGACTTAGTTTTTCGAGGAAATCGAGTTCGAAAATTGACGATTTAGTTGACCCTGAATAAAGTCGGGTTTAAAATCTTATTTTCAAAAATAGAAGCTGAAGCTTGCCTCGTACAAAATAAATCAAGCCTTGATAACGTGTAACACGTACTTGATAAACTCTGAAACGTCATTTTGTCGAAAATGAAGTATAAACTTGTGGAAAAATTGTGTTCCTTCTATTCGACTCATCGATCAATATTGTCCACGGATAATTGTTCAAAGATCAGTGATTCTCGTTAAATTAAATTCAAGATCACCTTGCACAAAACGTTCGATAAAAAATTAAATCTCGAGGAGAGTCTACGTCGTTTTTTCGCGGTGATCGGTGTAGAACCAGTTGTACATCCGGCCTTAATAGAAAAGTTCCGAGGGGTGTACGGATTTTTCAGCGTTCGTCGACGATGCTCCTCCTCGGCAGGTTATTCGTCTTCTCTTCGAGATCACCGTTCCCTCGACCCTCCGTTCTCTCGCGTCTCTCATCCTCCTTCCCACCCCTTTTTTCTTCCCCCGGGTCGTCTGACGTTCTTCTCCTCCCCGCGCTTCCCCTCCGCCTCGAGCCACTTAAGTGGCAGTCATTCTTAAGACGACGACCCGTGGAGACGAAACGAGGTGAATGTTCCACGGGTTCAAGCCTCGGCGCTCCGCGGTTTTCATACGCTGCCACCTCCCTAACGAAAGAACGGGAAGAATGAACATTACGGGCCGGCCGCTTTGCTCCAGCTCGTGATAATCTATTACGAGTCTCTTTGTCCAGCTTTAGCTCTACTTCGGAGGAAGTTGAAACGAGTTTCGCGCGACGATATACCGCCAACCAGCCAGTTGGATGTGGGTAAATGAATTGTATTTAATTTGTTAGCTTTCGCGCGAACCGCGTGAAAATTTCTAGAGTGGCCGGATGTTTCGTTGTTGACTGATAGACAACGGTGGGTGAGATCAAATCTGACATGTACTTGCGACATTTGATATCTAAATTTCGTTTCGTGGAGTTTGAATGTTACTTGATGATAGCGATGCGACGAAATGTGTCTTGTGATTATTTAAAAAAAAAACAAAAGTCAGTACTTTAACAAGTAAAATTAAGAGTAAAACATGAAACACATTAAAATATATCAAAAATAGAAATATCTAACGTGAGGATACAGGATAAATGTATCAAAATGAATATTAAAAAAGAAAAAATATATATATATAATTATATGTCAAAATGAATATTAAAAAAATATATATTGTTTAAATGAGTATTAAAAAAATATACATTTCGGTGTATAAAATTAAATGTTCTATCCGCCGAAAAAAAAACTGGACCGAGCAAAAACGAATTACAGGGGAATTACGCCGACTAAAGATAACATTTTTGCATTGAATTTTGAAACAGCTCTTTCATTCCGATTTTCTTTCTCTGGAAATGAAAATAAAACACCGCAGTCATCTTTCCTCGGGAGAACAGTATTTACATCTACATTTTTACATTCACATTCGTGTCTTATGATTCCACAGTGTCGCGTACGCTCGGAACGTCCCAGGTTTAATGAAACTTTAAATTTATTTATTTAAACGAGCCGTGAATTTATTGCGCCCAGCGCACTCGCGAATTGTAAATTTCCCGTAGTTTTACAAGCGCGAGCTTACCTTTGTTTTAAGACTTCCAGCTCCAGATATAATGAATCGCGCCTTTAAACGAAACTAATTAAATTAGATACCGAGAATTCGCGCGTGCGCGCGCGAGAGAGAGAGAGAGAGAGAGAGAGTATCAGGATTGGTCGATTAACGCCCTAAAAAACATGGAAACAAAAAGAGGGATTTAATTTACGAGAATACGGTCGTTAATGTTGCTTAAAGAATAAACGGAAGAAAGAAAGCGGGTCTCGGTAAGCAGGGGGTTGCAACAGCACCCTGACCTACAAAAGGCTTCCTCCGCCGTCTTTCGCCCCTTGGTTCGACGATTTTTATTTCTCCTCCTTCTGGTCGTTCGTCCGCCGGAAACAAGAGCTTGCCGAGGCCGTCTCGAGTTTGCTCGCTTCCGTAATTAGACGCGGCCGCGCGTTTAGGAACGTTTCCGCGTAAGCAGCCGGTTGCATGCTACAGGAAATTAGAATTATCTGCATTGTGTATAATGGAAACTTCGGCCGGGCGCAACGTAATAAAATGCAACGCGAGAGCTGCAGCTTCCGTGCTCCCCCGTTTCATTCAACGTTTCGAAATCATTTTTTAATAAGGAACGCGTAACACGTTTCGCATATTTTTTATTTTATGCGAGACAAGCGGGAGAAAGAGGGGGAGGGATGTGCATGAAATTTAAATCGTTTGGCATTTTCCAGTTAAAGAGAGTTCCTCTAATGTCAGATATTTAAGATTCAGTCTCTTTCTTTTTTTTTTTTTTTTTTTTTAATTGTAATGAGAATATAGAATACTTCAATTGGAGCACTTCAACGTGCTTTTGTTCTTTTTTGCTACTTGCAGCGATATAATTGCACTGCATTTAGACAAATTTTTACGCATTTATAGAATACGATACCACACAGAATGTACGTGATATAAAAAATCCTGAATACAACGCTTCCTATAATATTTAGTACGTAAAACAATTTTCTGTTCAAGTCCCTCTTCCTTTTTCTTTAATTATATTCTACAGTCATAACAATTCCATTACATTTCAATTTTCGAAAATTACTATATATGTACTAAATGCCGTTGTATCAAATCTCTGAATTCATCTTTCAGACGATGATTTCGTTTCTGAAACAAACTTGGAATTACGCTTACAGCGATCATATTTATATCGAAAGATTTATCCAGCTAAACTGTCGAAACGTCCCGCTAATTATTTCTTGCACCAACTATCCGAGATGCCTCGCCGAGCATCCACGGTAACTTCCCTCTAAGCGGATTATCGAATGTCAACGCTCGATATCGCGTCGCGATAAACCTGGAAACAGTTGTACGTAGAAAGGGTTCTCCTGGCGATGAAGAGTGGAGAGAAGCTGTCAGCGTGGTTGCTCGTACGTGTACCGTACGTGCGCCGCATAATTTCCGACGAATTTATCGTTCGGTTTTGCCCGACGATCGGAGAACCATTAAACGCGCGGAACGAAAGCGGACAACTCGGTGTATAAATAACGGATCACGCGACGCGGCGCGGTGGTTGCGACGGCGATCGTTCATGGCTGGGAAACGGTTGTTAAAATTGATCCAGACGTCGTAAATCGCCGGTATCACGGCGATTTATTGCGGAATTTTAGGGCAAAATACGGTTCGCGAGATTTTCCACGTTTCTTACATATCCGTATCACGTTCCGTTCTCCCTAGACACCGGTTTCCCGCAATCTCCATGCTCAAAACCCGGCCCCCATATACACAACGCAGGGGCTAGCGCGTAACAGCGGGGAATACGAAATCCGGCCGGCAAGAAAGAGAATTTTCGGCGTGCAGCTGCATTCGCTCAACTTCACGCGCGGTGCTTCCGCGGCGTTTTGCACGGTCGTGCCACGTTTTTGGTTAACCGCTGAGTTAATTGATTCTGAATCACCGAGCCTGAGGAGCCGCCGCGGAAATTCCCGCGTAACGCGCGTTTAAGTAAGTATAGAAAGCAAGGCAGCGCAAGAAGGAGGAATTATTCCATGAATTTGCTTATTCTACAACGCCGGCCGCCAAACAATTCCATTATACAGCGGAGATTGGCTGCTTAAGAGGGCGGATCGTCGAATCCGATGGATTATTTTCGTTAAAATTGCAGACGTCTGACCCACCGAAGGTTAATTCTACTTGCGGCTCAGTTACTTTGGACTCTGAGCTGTAATTCGAATCACCGCGCTCGTTCTTTAAGTTGAAAATTTTTTACTCGTTCTTCAAATTGAGATCCGAAGGACTATTTTCATCTGCGTTGGAGAAATTTTCATTGTAGGGAAGTGGAGGACACAGGCGGGTACGAGTTTATGCTTGCAGGACAACGTCACGCATGGCTGCGTACCTGCTCTGTCGCGGGAATAATTAATTTTAAAAGAGCATGTTTGTGTGTGTGTGTGCGTGTCTGTGTATTTCTGTATATGTATGCATATGTGTAAGTGCAGATTTGACCATCGTGTCAAACAATGTGGAGTCAGAGTGTAGAATCAGCGCCGAGTCAGAATACAGAGTCAGCATAAAACAGTGTGGAATGCAATATAGAATCCAGTGTAGAGTAGTCAGCGTAGAACTCAGTATGGTAATGACGTAACATGGTAGATTACAAACCGTTGCATTAATTCAAATACATTTTCATTTTCGTTGCACTCGTCGGAACCTTTCAGTGCCAAATCGCGATGTCCGACCTGTGCAGATTTATTCCACGTACAGCTCAATTATTAATCTCAAATTATTTCAATTGTCGTGGTTCGTGTATCCATTTCTTAAATTGTCGAATTTGAAGGATCATTTTCATTGATGTTATAGAAATTTAATGAATTCAACCGATGTCTCACCCATGCAGATTTATTCTACTTGTGACTGAATTAACTTTGAACTTTAAATTGCTCGAATTTCTGTTTCTTTAAATTATTTTAATATTCTCAGGGATTATTTTCATTAATAATTTCAGAAATTTGATATTCGACCAGCATCGCGATGTCTGGCCTGTACAGATTGTTTCTACTTACCGTTCAATTGCTTTGGAATTCGGATTACTTGAATTATCGCAGTTTAAGTGCTCGTTCTTTCATTCCTTATATATTTATTCGAAATGTTGTAATAAATATTATTCTCCTTGAATCTCTAATAAATAAATTAATTACTTTAAACATCTCGAACTGTCGAATACGAGGGATTATTTTTATTAATAATGAAGAAACATTATTCACATTCTACTGCGCTCACTTTGAAATTCAAATTATTCGAATCATTACTTTTTTTTTTCAACTCCTTATGTATAACAGAACCACGTTGTTTTATTTCAAGTAAAATTTACTTGCCGCTCTAATCCGCTGACTAAATTCACGCCAATCATTATTAATTGGAAGAAACGAGGCAATTTGTCAGCGGGATCGATGCCGTTATCGATCTTTTTCTGGCCAAGGCGATCCCAACGAAACCCGCGCGGATGAAAGCACTAATCATGCGAGGCGTCGAGCGACGATAAACGAGCGACATTCGAGACGCAACGTCGGGAAAGAAGATTGCTAACGACGTAATTAACGCGCGGAAAATCGGGAGTGAAACGCTGCCGATGCAAAGGAGACCCGAAACATCGATCGCCCGTGGTTTTTAGCTGCCTCCCATTGCTAATCAAGTTTTCAAAACCAATCACGTTGTTCGACCGTAACCCTATTTGCGATCGCATTCGTTATCTATAATACAGAGGTCAATTTTTCAATGCGTGCCCGTATTTTTGAATAGTGACATTTATACGCATTAAAATATGTTGCACAATCTTCCGTTTTGGATCATCGAAGGATTTAATTGTTATCTTTTTACTTTAAATTAAATTACTTTTTACTTTATTTTAAATTATCTAATTGCCTGCAACAATATAACGAAAGATTATTAAAAAAATTTTAATATTTATTGAAAATAATTTAATTTAATTTAAAATAAACAATATTATAATAAAAGAAAGCACGATTATTAGGTATCGTAGATATACAGATGAGAAGATGTCACTATCTTTTACTGGCAAAATATGTTCTCCAATATCACTAGAAACTGGAACACGTAAAATTTCTTCAAAATTGAAGATTTTCTATTTTTCCCCAGATACGTGTAAGAATTAAAAATATGTCCACGTATTTTTGAAAAACCAATGTACTATACATGGAAATTTATTAGCCACAAATCTTAACATGTACGCTTCCGGAACAAGAGATTCAATAAATTCTGTCGTAAGGTAGAACTAGACCGTGTCCCGCGATCCATAAAATTCGAAAAACTACGAAAAAAAGGAAACGGCAAAAAAGAAGAAAAGATAATTTCTGTCCGGACACGGTAATGGATTTCGCAGCAGAAACTCGCCGATGAATCGAGACTGCGTGTCATTAAAGCTTTCGACGTCGAGGAAGATTTATTAAGAAACTCATTATACACCGATACCCGACGGGTGTACTCTTTCATAAGCCCGACGATCGACGTTTCTGCCAAGTTCCATCGATTGATATTCACGACAGTCTAGCCCGGTTATATAACATGTAAATCGCGTAAATAAATATCCCCCGTGTTATTGACCGCGTGTTCTGACCGAGCGTCTGGCTTCTAGTTTCCACTGAAATCGCGGCGTAATTGGAAAATCTTAATTTTAAATCGCAGGCCTCTCATCGCTATTCCGTGTGACGATGTCTTGCGGCGGGATAGACATCGATACCACGACAAAGAGAGGCAAGGGTGAAAACGAACAAGCAGAAAGTTTCGTCTGGCGGTGATGCAGTTTCGGAATATCGACATTGTGTGTGTGTGCGCGCGCGCGCGCGGCTGAAGGAAAAACCGGACAAATAAAACTAGCCGCAAGCCGATTTTGTCGTTCAAAGTCAGCCTCGTTAGCGGTTGAACTCGTCGTCGCTGGGGCTCGTTGCAAGTTCATCAGCTTCTCGTTCGAAAACATTCGAAAACATTCGCCGAGCGTTTCGTCGTCGTCTCTTGTTCGAGAAGTCGACTGCTCCACCCGGAATGCTCGCTTCGTTGTTTCTTACTTTTCCACGGATTACGTGGCACTTTGCGAAGGAATTTCTCCCGCTGCGAGCTCTCGTGCCGAGGCTCGTTGTATTTGCGGAAGTTCCTCCGCTGGAAATTATTCAATTTCGGTCAAGTGTCAGGATCCGATTCAACGTTTCGCGGGGTGAATCGAGTCTGGATGGGGGATTCTTTCGTAAGCAAACGAACGGGGGAATATTTTTATAATATTTATACTTTCCTCGAAAAGAGTGTGCTTCTTTCGTCGAAAGAAGCGCGCGAGCTTGTCCGATCGAAGGACGCGAGGCTTTAGAATTCGAGCAAAATGGATGTCCCATTTGTTAAACGCGGACGAGGTTTAGAAAAAAGGAAACTTTTGACGGAAAAATGCGATGAGTCTGTGACGCATACTTCCCCGCCGGTGAATCGTTCTATCGATTTCCACGGATTCGAGCGTGTCCAAAGGGAATCGAGGCGAACAATTCCATCGATTCCTCGGAAGGGAAGACGATTCCGCGGAAGAACAGCGGTCGTAGACGAGGCCAGTATCGTTATAGCGTGAACCATGGGCTGTCGATATCGATTATTGAAACAATTTGTCGACGGTGGTGTGGTGTTATGACTCGCGATAGCTCTTCCAGCGTGCTGACCCCGGTGTATCACGTTGCCCGCCACGCGAAATTACCGCGAAATTATTCATGAGCGTAACTTATTCATGGCTTGTACATTGCCCGATTAATGTGATTTTTCATTTACGCTCCAAGTCTGTTTGGCCAGCTTTAACATTCTCGATGCGACACAGCTCCGCTCGTACATGTCCCCCGAACGAGTAATCGAATCGCAGACGCAAGGATCGAATGATAATGTTTAAAATTTTTAATTAATTCCGACATACAATTGTGCAATTTTCTAATTGTTGTACTTTCCGTTTCAAGAAAACTGTTGCAAGATACAGTGTGTTCACGATGTATTGTAACAGATTGTTAGATATTGAAATTTTTGTTCCATATTTTTTCGTGCAGATTCATTTTCCCTTCCAGTTGAACAGAGAAATATTTATTCTACTCCAAAAAAAAAAAAAAAAAAAAAAAAAGGAAAAATAAAAGTTATGGCAAGCAGATTTTCTGTAAAATATTACGGGATAGGTGCATAAATCTGAAGCTGAAACACGAATAGTTCGGTAAAGTTCTCTGTGTATTATACGTATTCATGTAAAACGTTTTTATACGAGAGAGATAGAAAAATTTGACAAAATGATACTTTTTTTCAAAATCGACGAATTTGCTGGTAAAATCAAGCAACTATGTAAAAATCGTGTAAAAACCTATCCTAGCGATAATTAAAAAGATGTCTGTACACTGCAAACGTCCGATCATCGGTGATTATAGTCACCGCTAGTGAGGAAAGGATTAACTGAACGAAAATTCGAAAATCAGCCAAAGGACGTTTCAAGCAAGTTTCCGCCGGGTTCACAGTCACTTTTTGCCGTTCCCCGAAGATCTGTCCAAGTTCGTTCTCGAAACGATTCGTTCTCAACAATCGTTTGCCTCTCGAAAGTTCGCTACTTAGTTGTACGGGGTGCTCGGCGTTTTCACGACTTATCGATAGCCGATTGCGCGACGACGCGATTGGCCAAGTCCTGCGAATAACCATCGATCGTTTCCGCTACTTAGAGCTCGGAGAATGCGTTGCCCGTCCGATTCTTCAGCGTGTTCCAATAAATCATTGTCCAAACTTTCTCGGAACGGTCGATACAAGTGTGAGCGAGGTTATTAATCCTGCAGGGATTGCAGAGAAAGTCAATATCTGTTAAGTCTTTTCGTTAAATTATTCAGTGCAATTTAAATTCGCGAATCTGTTTTCCCACTGTTAATTTTCTGCCCCTGCCTCCAGTGTCATATCCATTTTTGATAAACACCCGATGAAATTTGCTTCGTGAAATTCGTATAAACTAACCTAAACCTTTCAAACGCGATTAGAAACGCATATTTTAATCGTGCTTCGAAATTTCAACACGTTTCCACATTGTAGAATCTTCACTCGCTCAACATTGTTGTAACATTAACTATTCTTTTTCATCGATATTTATTAATTGCACATGTTGAGATTCATTTCAATTGCATTTTATATCATAATTGATTTGAAAGTAGTCACTGGATAATTTAGAAACGTTGAGATACTTATGCACGTTGTGGTCAAACTCAATTCACAGCGAAAATGAATACAATTACACTGTATCTCGATGCTGAGTTATAAAATTGCACCGCGTTAGACTATAAAACGTCTCGACACACTATCCGACTTGTTCAGGTATAATTATCTTCTTCCGTTGAATAATAAATTCAATCCACAAAATACTCTTTCAGTAATTCCATATTTCCAGCGAGTTTGGAAGCAGAGTCGTATTACAGATTAATTAAACATTAAACAGTTGTTTAAATTATGACAAGAGGAACGGCAAACGTTCTTTTTAGAAAAATAAACAGCAGCGATAGCTGAACTGAAATTTTTCAAAAGTATCCCGCAGTATCTTTATCGAAGATAGTTCAGAGACATTTTTCTCCATTTATCGAAGCTCCAGGATATCTGAACAAAATTTCACATAACAGAAATTTCATAAATCTCGCGTGTAATACAGTGAAAGATGTTATTATAATTGCGTGTCACGGAATATTATGCCGTGGGAAGATTGACGCTTAGGAAACGAAAATGAATGAAAAGATTAGAGAGACTCGAGGGACACGGAGGAAAATGAGGCAAAATATAATTTCCTATTATTACTCTTCTTGAGAGAGGCGAGAGATAAATAGAGGGTGGAGAGGAGTGAACGAATGGAAGCAAAAGGAAGGCAAAAGAGGGAGGTAGAAAGGAATATAACGCGTTCAAAGTAAAAGTTGAAAGTTAAGGGATGAAACAAAGCGAAAGGATTGAAGTAAGGGAAGAACCGGGGGAAATGAAATTATAATTAAGATAATTTATATAAACGGCGGATCAAAGAGCGAAAATACACGTGCACTGTGTATATTAACGTTCAATTTGTACACGGTGCATGTACGACGCATATATGACTAACTTGAAAGGGAAGCTAATTACCCACGGTACCCCTTATAGAGAAATTCATCCATTTTCTTCGTTTAAGCTCGAATTATTATTCTTTTGTGAGGCCGTGGATGAAGGAAGGACGGTGTTCACGGAGATCAAGTGCCCGATGAGCCGCTGATGAGCATTCATTCGTATTCTGTTGGTGATTGAACACCGCTATTGCTCTCTGCCAATCACCGCTGCCAATGGCCGACGTCGATCGTTCGCCGGCCGGTTCTACCATGTTCAACGATCCATTGTTTTATAACTAACACGACGAGTCTTTTCGATGAGAAGTTCACGGATCAGCTGTACAGGATCGTTCTACGCGATGGTTTCGAGGCGACTTGAAAATTTGATTTAATTTAATTTGCTCGGACAAGTGGGAGTTCTGACTTGGAAGCTGAGGATTTAATTATACCACGAAGGATTAGGACAGAGGGACAATGTAGTAATAATAATATTAACTCGTGAAGATGTTAGAGGTGGTCCAAGTGAAAATAGTAATACTCAACTGTGAGCTTTTGTGCGCGTAATTGAATAAATGGAAACTGAAGATAGAAATTTTTAGAAAGTTTTATTCATTACGCGTTGCAATGAATATTCTAGCTTAGTTAGGTAGTTTGTATATTTTTGTACCTTGCAACTTCCCATAAATATGTATGAAGAGTTTAAGGTGATGGATGCATGATGGAAGGATGGATAGATTTTGAGGTAGAGAAAGAGAAAGAGAAAGTTGCGTTTCGTCTCGGAGTCACTGCCTAGACTCATCAGTGGGGCTGACGGCAGCGACTCCTTACCCCAGACGCTTGTTGTTGTAACTACCCGCGCGCTAAGGCTAAGGGGTGGCTCGGTCACCCATCCTAGCGGGGTTCCGCACACTTTGTTTGCTTAACATCGAAGATCGGTAGGATATCTCGACGCTAGGCGCACATTCAGTGTTTGGAACTCGTAGTCGAGGAATCGTAGGCCGCTACAATGTACATAGAAATTCACAGTCTAGTAGAAAAGAAACGTCCATATTTGCCAGTGCTCTGTGCATAGAAGTCCTGAATCTATGACTTTGTCAAAAAATCAACCTGATCGCAAAACCCTGTTTTATCAACGACATCGTGATCCCAGAGATGAGAGTATTAACACAAAAAAGACTCGACGATCTGACAAATTGCGAAAGTTAATGAAACCGAAGGGATCGGTGCGAACAGTTTGTGATTTTCAACAAAAGGGTTGCATCTGGAAATATGAAATTTTCTCCCCGATGCCGAAACATTGCGCGGTGATATTCGTTACGAGCCATCTGAATCGGTTGCAGGGAGGGAATCATCCTATCGGATTTCGACAATTGTTTGACCATAGACCCTTTTTCGACCCGAGTCGACGTGAAAGCACGATTGAATCGAAATAACGCGAGGAATCGCGTTTCAATCGGACCAGTCCGAACAACCGTTTCAACCAGCCGCGAAATTTCCCGAACAAAGGTTCAATAAATATTAAAGGATCATGGTACGCGATAAAACGCGGAATCATTGTTGTTGTCGGTTAATTATACGATGATTTTCGATCCGAATATTCGCCTCGTTTCAACGCATTCGTGATGCCGATTTCGACGAGAGCGACGATGCTTGGGCAAACTCCTGTGCTGTTTCACGACCTGATGCAGCGGCCATTGTCAAGGAGATTGAAAATTTTTCGCCGCACGGTTTCATCGGCTTTTCCCAAATCGCATCAATCTACATTCGGCGAGACATAAAATTGCCAGGAATGGAATCCAAGTTTCATTTCGGAACTAAGCTAATTGTCAGAATTCTACTGGCATAAGGTGAATGATTCCTGAATGAATCATGTGGTGACAATGTTCACACATTAGCGATCATCATTGTTTATTTCACGTTATTAATTAGCGACGTTATTAATAGGCGAAACTGTACATACGTATATTGAACAGAAGCTTGAAATTGATCAGTCTTTACTATCTTGTACTATATTATTCTATTGTTGATGAGTATAATTAATAGATATACAAGCGTGAAATTGTTTAACGCCGTATTTTAATCAGTTATATGAGACATATCTTCTTTAGTCATTAATTTTACAAAGAAAAGTTCACGTTACAATTGAATTCAACGAGAAATATAATTAATATTGTGGAATTAATTAATAAAATGTAAAATAAACGTTTTTGTTTTACAAAGACGCGACTCGAAATAAATAGGTGTGTCGAAGGCAGATCTGTGCCAGTAAACGTCCATTTTACCGTCAGAAACTGCGTTTTCGATGAAGTAACATTCTGCAACTGGGTCTGTCGGAAACTGTGTAGCCAAACGAACATTTTGCAATTGGTAAACATTATCCGAAATAAAAAAATATTTTTAACATGAAATTTAAAAGCTAAAGAGCGAAAGAGGGCCATTGGAGAGGAGAAATAAAACGATCTATTGAAAAATATGTAAAAGTTTGGGAAATACGTGTACATTAATTAATACGTAATGGGCGGAACTACTTAGCGTTTAGAGTATACTGAACGTTAATGGGAACATTAGATGAATGGTAAGAGGCAAACAGATCAATAAAGGGACCATCGAACCGAATCTAAGTTTCACCAATATTTTTTTTGTATACATCTGTATTATTCTTGATAATTGGTTCACTTGGAAATTTGTGGAACAAGCGATTAGTGATCGAAATATCTTACGAAAATATCTCCACAAGTATTAAAAACACATGTACGACGATAATCATAACCGTTACGTCTGATCTTGTAATGGGGTCATTTAAATTTAATTTCTTTTTATGAAACGTAAGAAAAATAAATGCATCGTGCAAAACGGGCGATAAAGGGAAATTGTGTACACGCCAACTTCTGAAAAAATTACTCTTCAATCAGAAAGTATCAGATAACCTGTAACAGATTGCTGACTATTACGTTTATCAGATGTAACGAAATGGCGAAATGACTGGTTATACATAAGTAAACGCTCGAATGACTGACATCTCGTGGGAGGTGTCGACCTGATTTCTTTTTTATTCACTGCTGCTACTTTTCAACAATTTCTCAATTGAGAAATTCACCCAAGGATATACAAGGATCGAACGAAACTGTTAAATTTTATAAATAAACGTTGTTCGTATATTTTTAACCTTTCGACAATTTCTTTTCTGCGTCAACTTTGTTGTTTATTGTAACTCAGTTTCAAGAGTTATTTTGTATTTTATCGTTGAAAGTTCTGATCTTGAACAAATGCTTTGGGATAAAATGTAAAAGTGAAGATTACGTTCTTAATTAGCATCATCGAAGTATTGAAAGTATCGAAAGCAAGACGAACCGTGATCTTTCTATAGTTGTTTCAACGATTTATCAATTTTAAGGAAAGTATCACTTCCAAAGCTTTCCTATCTTTCTCGTGTAGAAACATTTACGTACAAGCAGCGAACTATTCATATTTCAACTTTGGATCTTCACGTATACTATATATAACATTCTGCAGAAAATCTGTTTGCCACGGATCTTTTATTTTCTTGCAACAAAACGAATACTCTTGTTTAACCGGAATTTTTTTCCACTAACGAGAAGATAAATTCGTTTAGAAGAGCGTGAAATAAAATTTTTAGCAAGTACATTGTTGCGCATCGTGTAACAAAAGAAGTACAACAATTTCTCATAAAATAACTGCATTTTGTGAAACGAAGCTTAATTAAAAATCTCAACAGTTTCGTTCGAGCCTCGCGTGATAAAGAAATAAAAAAAAAGAAAAATAATCAAATCCTAGCGAAGATTGAGAATGTAAATAGAAGAAGTTCCCAGCAATTCAGCTTTCAGTTGTTTCAACAATTCCTCCTAGGAATATACGTAAGATAACGTGTTTCTCGCACGAGAATGATTCGTTGTTCTGAGTGGAGCAAGAGTATTTTTCCAGTCGACGCACCGGAAGACAACAAAGGGAATGCTAAAACAACGGCGAGCAAAAAACAATAAAGACGGGAGGGAGCATTCTTGCGAACGGTGCCCGGATGCGGATAAATTTCGGAAGGGGTTGAAACAAATGTCTCCCCGAGGCGCCATCGCGCGTCGTTTATTTGCGCGCGGACCAAAGGGTGAAAAAAAGTTATTGTTTCATTTCGTTCCAACGATTCTTAGCCACCTTTTGGACAAGTCCCCGACGGTTTGGCCGAGTTACCTCGGCGTTCGCTCACGCAATCCAGCGATTTACTCCATCACCCACTTTCTTCGCAACCATCGCCAACGGTTCCCAACGATTTTCGCCGACGATCCGATTTTTCAATGTAATATCTTCTTCGTGTCGAGGCCGATCGAAGTTAAATTGTTTGATTTTATTGGAAACTCTCGGTAATAAGTCGTGCCTGAGCACGGGACGGCGCGATCGGTAGGAAATAAATCGAGGAGAAAGAACTGACACTTGCTCGATTTAAGCAAACTCTCGATTTCGAGAACGTAATTTCGATCTGATCGAGATTCGAATGTACGTTTTTATATAAAAACGTACTATAATAATAATAATTAATAAAGTATAATAATTAATACTTGGCTTTGACTAATTTTGGGTTAAATAGACACGAGTAATAGATATAGATAGACTTGCAGCAATGCACTTTCGAGCTTCGTATAATGAAGAACCTCGTTGAGAGGACAATTTATTATAGAAGATGAATTATACACAATTTATCTAATTCCATTCTCTCCTCCTAATTACTCCATTAACGCTCTTTGAGTGCCGCCTCTCCCAATTCTATGGGAAACACGCAACTTACCGCCATTTCTGCGAGACGATACTATTTATTCGAATATGGCTCAAATAGGATTCTCGCACTTGTTTTTAACTATATTGGATTTAAGTAACAAACTCTTAATTTGTGAATAAGTAAATATATGTCATTAATTCAACGAAATGTTATATTTATATGTGTTAACAGCGATTTAAGTTTCGTAGCTCAATAACATTAGGTTGTTCCAAAAGTTTCTTTCGTTTCATTAATGAATAATGTATTTTATGCTTCATGTTCCATATAATATAAAATCTATCATATTATAGTTAGCGCATCGAATTGTACCAGCTTTCCGACTTTTCAAATGGAGCAATTTCTCCATTTGAGGCTCCATTTTCTAGAAAATAGTATTTGAATCATTTGGTTAGGAATTGGGTAATTCGTTTTTTTTTTTTTTTATATTTAAATTCAAATTAAAGAGACCAATTTTTAGTGAATTTATTAACACAATGAAGCCTCGATTGCTGAATAAAACGGAGTGCGGTAATTTTGCAAAACTGAATTTTAATCGACATGAAAAATGAATTTAAAATATAAATGTATATTCTAATATCGTGCGACGGAATCGAATATCAACTATAAAGTATTACGTTACGATACAAAATTTTCATTTTTCAGTATTGCTGGATATTTGACGATATTGAGCGTCATTTGAAGATATTTGTAGAAATTGTAGATTTTTTTCGTCGATAATGTTCCTCTTCTCGTTTCGGAGAAAGGGCTCCAAATTATTATAGATTACAGTTGAAAAGTCCCAAGTCCCTGTTAATATATTCAACGCAAAAAGAATATCTTAACTTGTGAATATTTAATTCAAAACAGTTGTGACGTGCAAGCACAATTATCTTGCGGCCCATTGAACTGTCCCAAACAGTCAGTTCAGTTTAGGAATTCGCGAAGAAATCCACGGATTTGAAGTTACACGGTTATGGAAAACGAAAATCCAACCGAACGATCGGTGGCAAGTGAGTGGCTGGAACAATTGGAACTGCAAATGCACGGTCGATTTGTCGCGTCAGGGGTGATTTAATGACCGCTTTGTGTCCCTTCTCGGCTGCAATCCCCGGAAAGATTCCTTAATTAGTCGGAAGGTTGATTTCACATCGAGAACCGTCACCCGGGCGACCTGGTTCGCGAAACCGGGGGATTTCGGAACGTGAATCGTCGCATTCCCCGCGAACGGCTATTATTTCGCGCGGCTGTCTCGCCTCTTATGTTCCGGCGGATGCGCCTGTAATTGCAGGACACGTGGTCGCAGATTCGGACCGAGTTAATGGGCCGTGCGTGAAATAAATTAATACTTTACCTTTAGTGGTCGCGCGTCGCAGGGTGACAAGTGCTTGGGCACGAGACGACGAAGACGAGGCCCTGTCGACACATTTCGATGTATATAGTGAGAATGTTAGTTTGTTTGACTCGTCGATGAAGTATAAATCCTTTGTGGTCACACTTTAATTATATTAATACAACATTTGCAGTATGATACAAGATTATAGGTAATAAACAAATTTTATCATTCCTTTTGCATAAAATTATACATTCGTTTTGTATAAAAATTATATTTTATGTTATTCCATTGTAGTATCTTTTATCATTCTCCAATGTGAAGTCTTGTTTTTCGTGGATATCTATCGCAAAAATTATATCGTCTTTTCTTAATTTGATAATTAATATCCTTGATATCCTCTTTTCTTAATTTTTTAGTCGAAACAGTCATTGCTTTTTATAATAGTCTATTAATATATGTATATTATTATATATATGTCTAATAATAATATTATGATAATACATAATATACTTGCTATTAAACCTTTTCTTTAGGAAAATTACAATTACTTCATCATAAAATACGGTTTTAAGGAGAGGTATTAAAATTTTCAAGGAACTGCAGTCTCCAAAGTTCAAAAAACGCAGTAAAAAAAAACATTTTTCCTTCATTAAACGTGTTTTGAAACTCGTCGTGACATGCCGATATTAAAAACATAATAACGCGTTCTGAAACTTATAACGACACGTCAATCCCAAAAATCTGAAATAAATCATCGATAAATAATCACACGCATCGAGCACAAACAACTGCTCGAATCGATAACGCGAACGAGCGGATTTATTATTCGGGCCATCGCGGAAAGATTGGCGTGCACGCGTATTTATGAACCGTCAAATAAACGAATCAAATATCCCGGCCAATTCCTGAAAGCCCGAACGACGTTCGGAGATTTAAGTTAAACACGCCCGATTCCGTACCGCCTCGCCCGAGTACCCACTTTGCCCGATTTAAACATGAATGGCACTTAAACGGAGAACAAAAAGCGGCCGGGAAGAAACGGCGCGACACGTCGCCGGCGACGAGCCGAGCGGGCTCGGGTCAGCGAAGACCAGTCCCAAACGAGAAGAACAAAAATCCAGCCCGGCGACACTATATCATACGGCCGGCACTTTTGTTCGCCCTGGGAAATTTACATGTGAAAAGGGGGCCCGGCCAATTTATGATTTTTTTTTTTTTCTCGCCGTTTCTCCCTCTTTCCTTCTCTCTTTCGCCATTCCTTTCGCCTACCACCCTGCTCGGAAAGATGAGAAATTTACAGCGTCGTCGACGCGTCGCGTTTACCTTCCTCGCGAAAATCCCACGATTCCGCTCTTCCCCGACTTTCTTTCGCCGAGTTTCACTTTTTCCTCTTTTCCCGCTTCGACCGTCGACCGAGCGTACACGAGCGAGAGAGTTCCTCGAAGCCGATTACATCCTCGTCCACCCTTGTTTCTCAGGCTTTATCGACGAAGTAAATTTGAAAAGAGAAGAGGGAAGGGAAAATAAAGAGGGAGTAAAAGAGATAATGCCGCTCGGTGGCTTTTCGCCAAAGAGCGAAACTCTTTGTTTAATCGCGGTGGCGATTAAGCGAGCGGTGGGCACGGAAATGGCCGGTTTTTAGTAACTTTGGAAATGCGTGTTGAATCTCGGCTCTCGGTGGCCGGTCGCGACTATTTCGTTTTACGGCGATTAGATATGAAATGGAGCTTGCATCTCCATTCTCTTTAGCGGTGGTAAATTAGGCGTGATGCGATTTATAATACTATAAAGCAAAGCGCCGTTTCGGCTCGCAATATTCCGGCGATGATGCAGTTCGAATGGCATGCACGTTGATGCATAAAGTGGCCCGCTATATAATCTGTGACGATAGGGTTCGCAGTGTGCGGTGTCGAGTATATAGTACGCTCCCGTATTATTACACCATACTTCATTACACAGTTTGGATCATAACGTCGTAAACCATAGCGTGATCTAAATCATGATAACAGTGGCGTAATTTTGGTGTAACCCACTGACCGAATCATTACGATATAATAACGACTCCGACGTGTGATTCGGATCGTGCATCGTAAAGCATCGTGCGACAGATCGTATTGGCAATGTAGGCTAACGTGTTCTAAATTCGTGTTATGAAATTGGTTAATATTTATAATTAAGGAATTTGGAATTTAATTATATTTAAAATGGCAATTTATTTCATTTATATTAAATTAAAGGGTCACAGGTGCCCTTTATTTTGAATAGGTAATTTCCTGGAGAAATTACAATTGACCTCTTTCAACGTATAAAATTTAAAACGCAATGAATTAAATTTATAATTTTTATATTTATACGTTTTTATTTTACACACTTCGTACTAAGAATGTGTGTACTATTCTTAAATATACATATGTGCGTATGTGTATATAACGAACAAGGTTTTGGAACGACAGTTCAATATCCCGTTATACTTCATGAGATTCATAGTAATTATAAATATATGATTCTAATTAATACGAGTAATTATCACATTATGCAATAATTTGATTATGGAACAGTGGTTCAGGCATTGGATACGTGCAATGAACATTTTATTCGTCGATATTCTGCACGTGATAAAAGCACCAGAGTTTGAGTGTACATACATGTATATATGTTCGTGATAGTATGTGTGTATATTCAAGTATTTACTGTAAAAGAACGTTATATAAAAATTTCATTAACTAATACTAGACAGATAATTGTTATAATTATATTGATAAAATTTGAAATCAACCTGAAAATATAAAAGTTACAAGATACTTATTCCAAAGATGTATTTAGTAATAACAATTTAGTTTTAATCATACTTCTACTGATCACTGTAAAATATTTTACATACTTGTGTTAAATGTTTTCTTATTTTTATATATATTTTCAGATTTGTTTCAAACTTGATGATTGAATCAGTGTTAATGAAATTTCAATATATTTCGTATAACGGATGATATGTTTACAAAACATATCATTTTTTAGGAATGTTCAAACACTTTCCTGAGCAATTTTGAACATGAAACAAATTGCTTCCTGTTAACACTTTGTTTTTTTTTTTTTTTTTTTGAATATATGAAAGTAACCATATAAATATCTCTAAGAACATCTTTAATGTTAAAGGGTTAGAAAAAGATCAAAGGATCATAATCCGTATACAGAGGCAAAAGCGACAAATACCGACATGAGTCGGTTTTTTTTCGGCTCAAAGTTCAAACAGTGTTTCGTACCGAATAAATAAATGCTCTGTTTGTTCAAAAATATGTACAATTACCAGCTGCCCGATATAAATAACAGTTTTGTGAAATAATTTCGAAACTGAAGTTTGTTGAGACGAGCGTGCATTGGAAACTGAATGCAAACAAGTTGCAGAGGAAAAAATAAACAGAGAGCATTCTTGGAACTGGAAGTTTGTTTAGACGCGAGTTCGTGCCCGGCGCGATCGTTTTCGATCACGAACTACTTCCATTTTATTTTTTAGCCATTCCCCTTTCGTGGTAGTTCTTCAGCAAATGTTGCTGAATTTTCATCGATGTTCTCGCCCGTGTACGGTTCGTCTTCGTGAATATGCACGCGTCGATGTTGTGTTTTTTTTCCTCTTGATTTCGCGCAACCAGCGCTGAAAAATCGATAGTTCGTGGACAATGTGTAACAACTTGCCACGCTCTTTCTTTCCATGAAATTCGTAAATGAGGGAATAAAATAACGACCTAGAACGACGCTGTTTCATTTATTCCACTTTTATAATATACTTGTAATGTATTACAAACGTTATTATACTCGCGATACAATTATAATATATTCATTTACGCGAAAATAAATTTATAAAATTCTGCGTACAACTGTAAAACTATTTGCATAAATTTCAACGTGAGGAAAGTTCAACAACAACGCCAACAACCAACTACATCAACGTGAAAAAAGCTCAATACCAATAGCGAACCGCACCAACTTCGTGGGAGGAGGGGGAATGATCATTCGCGCAAGTGAGAAATTTATAAAAAAGATTTATACAGAGGCGAAGGTGGATGTCGTTAAAATCCAAACTAGATGGATAAATCGCGAATCGACGGGAACAAACGAGGTCGACGTGACGTCCGTCTAATCCGAAAATAGATGGAATTGGAGAAAGAGAGTTCGCCGGCGCACGGCGCCGTCACATTCGCGCGGAATTAAGTTGTAAGCCACGACGCTCTTATCCTCTCCCTGTGATTGATCTCTCACCCACTTCTATCCACCGTTTTCTTGCCTACCGTGACACGTTTCCCGCGCGTGAAATGTGACGCGGAAGAGCGGCGAAGAACGCTCCTCTTCGACGAACGGCCGTCTTTAATTGACCCAGAGACTCCTGCGGAAGGGGGTGGGTAAAGAACAAGCACGATGAAAATCGTGACTACTGAAAGTCAGAGATGAAATCACGACGGTTGATGAAAAGGATACCTGAGAGAGGATATAATTCTGTTAAGTTGAGTAAATGGAATTGGCCTCTATGTGCAAAGTAGGGAAAATGGAGATCGCTGGCGAAGTAAGAAATTGGGAAGAGGAGATTGAACGGAGATTGACAGAGATCGTTCTTTAATTTTTTCTCTTTTTTCTGATAATCTTTGTCTGATAATCGCACACTTGCGTAGAACAGAGAGGAGAAGTTGACAGGGTAAATTGGGAAATATCTTCACAATTGACGTGTTCTCTCCAATTAGATTGGAATAATATCTCCGATCATGAGAATTACACGATTTGTAGTAATATACACTTTTTGAAAAAAGAATTTGTAAGGAGAATGTTTAATTGCTCTCAGCACTCAAGCGTGTACGATCGTTAGATCACAGATTTTTATGCAATTTCGCGTTTTTATAAATACAAGCGACGAAATGAAGTCTAAACTTATTTCATCTACTGAAAATTACGACGAGTAATTAGTTTAGATGTTTCATATAATTTTGTGTATTAAATGTATTTGAATTTGCATTTTTGAGTCCCCATGTTTCATTACGATAACAATGAAAGTTGAAGACACAACCTTTATAAATTTTTTTACTTGACATAATCATTTTTATTTGGTACCATAAAAATGCCTCAAAGTTGTCAAGTATAATAAATTAACCAAAGCGCAAAAAAGGTTAATTACATTCTCAAAAACGTGAAAAATTTGCAGAAAAATCTACCGTCTAGTAATACGAATTATTCCACTGCACTGATCACGTCGATCAGTTTCATTATTGGAACGGATTTTTTGTTACGTTGCAAGAAGAATTTGAAATCTGCTCCTGTCGGGACGTTCAACTAAATGTACGATAATGTAGACGACCATTAGCGCGTTAGAAAATCCGATTTGCTTGATAATTTTTTGGCGAGGGATACAAGTAAATCATTAGGTAATCTATCAACACCATCGACCGTCCATTCTTTCCATCGCGTATCTTTCTTACTTGGTTCTAAAAATATTCCTCGTAGACGGCGAGAAATTGAGAAGAAAGAACCGACCTGTCACTTCAGCGGCACAATATTAATCATCGTGCAGGATTGTTGCGAAAACAATTGCCGATCACTGCCCGTGATTCTGTTCGCAAGGCTCGAAAGCGGTAAATTCATCAATATCAGTGTCTGAAGTCGTCATTAATCGTTGAGAAATTTACTCGAGACATCGTGCTACTTGTTTTATTTATCGAAAAAATACTTGATGAAACAGAGCCAACAATGGTTAGTGCATCGATATTTCATTCTGCTATTCACCGAAGGGATTTCTCTTTCGTTTTTGTTCAACATTTGTTGGCGCAACGCGAGATCTCGGAAATAAAATGGTTTCAAACTTCAAATTTAGATATATATTTTTAAGTCTCTAAAAGTTTAGGTATCATTAAGTATGGATTAAATAAACTCGCCGCATATTTATTGGTTTTGCTCATTTCGCATGCGAGAGAAGTTTCCATTTAATAATTGTTAATATTCTACAATTCAATCTTTTAAAATCGTGACGTGCGACTAACTTCTGTTATTTTGTATCTTAACTTTCAATAATGTTGCAATTTTTTGCAACGCTGTTTGCCTTTGCATTGAAAGGTAAATATTTTTACCTCCTTACAAATAAAATTGAATTAAACACGTACGCGCGATACGAGGAATAATGCTGCCGTGCGATGCAAAACAGAATGACGTTTCCCTACCGCGCGAATCGGATCGCGAAATAATGGAGAACCTCGAAGTCGAAGGCAGCCCGCAAGAAAACAAAATTCAACCGATGACACAGCTTTCAAACTACCGTAAATTCCTCGTGATTTCTCCTCGGCGACGATGCTCGGGCCCCCGTTAAATGAAAGCAGCCCGGTCCCGTCGCGTTTCGCGCGCTTTCATTTCCACCCCTGCGCGATGTCACTTTTATTAAACGCCACGTCGCCTCGTCGTTCAACGCCGTAGACGTTCGAACAAAATGGGGAGGGGGAGGAAAAAAAAATCACGCCTCTGGAACAATTTCTCCCCTCTTCGTCTTCCTTTTTTGAATTCGTTCCTCTTTTTTTTTCTTTTTTTTTTTTTTTTTTTTGTTTCCACCATTTCGCTCTTTTTTCGTTCAGCTTTTATTAATATCGCAGCGCCGCGTCGCTGTACGTCGCAGTTTTTGTTTGATCGTTATGGCGCGTAATTGGAAACTAACCTTTCCATGGAACAGCGATTACTATTAGATCGTTGCAAATGAAACGGCCGAGTTCTTTGCGATATTTCTAACGTTGAATCAGTTCGTTACGTACATTGAATGTAATATTAATCAAATTATGATATTGGTTGCATTCGATATATAATACAATACTTTGATCATCGTGGAACAAAGGTACGATTGTTACCGTCGAAGTTTTTAGTCGATCGTTGTTATTTTTGCTTTTAAAGTGGCTTTTTAGCATCTAGTTTTCTGAAGAATTTATTTAACTTGTTATTTGACTATTATGAGAGGAAGTTACCATCGAAATATTTTAACTTTGTTATTCTTTCTCTTAAAGTACTTTTCTAGAAGTTGATTTTAAGCTTCAAATCGTCCATTGATAAATATTATTTTTAGTCACTGAATTTTAAATTTCATGTAATTCTAAAATTAAACATTTCGTGTTCAACAACCCGATACATATACCCGATAATAAACTGGTTTGTAGCAAGTAAACCGCGAATTTATGCATTTTTAAATTCTTACGAACATAGTCAAAAAAAAAACAAACTTAATCTAAATTTTATTTTATCTACTACATATTACATATGCTGTATAATATTATGCTTTATATATTTTTGCATATTATACGCATTCTGTGCATTCTCGCCTCTTTGTATTCCCTATATGTGCAAACAAATTCACAGAATTATAATACAAAAAGTACATTTTAGAGAAAGGATCAGTTGTTTCGTTCTCGAAAAAGGAGAATTAATTAGATCTTCGTGCGAAATAACGTCGATGTCGTCATCCTCGATGAATAATTTGTGAACAAATAAGCTCGGGAAGAAAGTTAGTCGAACCTCGGTCAGGGCCAAAGTAAACCACGAGATGACTAAACCACGCTGTTGTTTCACGAAACAGTTGTTCTCGTCTTTTCTCAAACTTGCCAGCTAATGGGTTAAAAACAGCGAACTTGGAGCACGATCGAGAGAAAACACGTGGAAATGGGACAATAAGCCGAGGCGAAAATGGACCATTGAGAAAAGGAATTTTCGTAGGGCGTGCGTTTAGAATTTTAAACAAGTGGATTGTCGCGAAATTTGAACATCGAAAACGATGTAATAAAACGTTGATTCCAGCTTGCTTCTGCTTTTCTCCTCGCAACTTCGCACAATCTCTCCTTTGTACATTATGAATAAATGTATTCCGGCGATTTTTTTTTCTCGCAAGTTGAACTGTAAGAAATAATTCTTTTTACGCAGTTATTACAGCATGTTTTACCTTGAGTAAGAATTGCGACTGTTCGTTTATAAACTGTTAAAAAATGTACTCTGCTTTTAATTCTTCAAATAATGCTAATTAGAAAAGAAAGACATTCCCAACTTTTATATCTTACCCCTCAATTCAAAAGTACAGCGATCCTTGAGAACTTTCATTAATTGACTATAAAGTAGCTGTTAAAACTGAGCTCTTACAGCAGAATGAAAGTGCTAATGCACGGAATCAATTTAAAACAGAAAATGACTGTTTCAAAAGTTTCATTTAGGAGAGTTGACAGTTTCGTTCAACAAACTCGTAATGACGTATGTCCAAAATAGTATCTCGAGTTATAAGAAGCAACAGTTTCATTTTTGTTATCTAGATTTTCTTCACTATTCACGGAAAGAGAATAACGAATGATCTCTCTTCTCTGCCAGATCATCAATGCCTTTTTCGACTATCGAGAGAAGTATTCAAACGATCAATATCTATTGTCAGTATATAAGATTCTCAGACAATGTATATCTCAGAGTTCTCAATATTATCTGTTATTCATCGCCAGTATCGATCGTCTGAGGGTCCTTTATTTACGAGAATGTCGAGAATCTTGTAATACTGACAATATATGCTACATTAATCGTCTGAACGTCCCATTAAACAGGCAATGACACAAGGGTCCTTTTGATAAATCTGCAATTAATTATACCACTGTATTTTATCGTCAAATTGCCAAGAACAGTTTTTCATCGCTTCTTCAGCGATCGTCGTCCTCTTGAGCTTTGCAAAGAAATGCTTGATAAATAGCCACGCGGAGGGAGAAGGACGCTTCTCTTTCACAGAAGAGAATCTACCCAGCGAAATTTCTTGTCGGCCAGCAGCCCGGGCGACGTAAGCTGAAAAATTTAAAATCTTCGCGCGCGGCGTTTTACGACGCGTTTCCGCGCTGAATCATCGAACGAGATCCGCTCGCCTTTAATAAAACGGTTCGCGTTGTCGCGACGAGCAACGAAGAGTAAATAGAAAAACAAAACTTTTATTTTCAGTCGGCGAGTGTTATTAATTTATGCGTCCGTACGTGACGTTCGCGAATTGTATTTTCTTCAATTAAAATGATTTGCAACTGGTCCCCTGGCGAAATGCTATTAATCCGTATTTAGCGCGCTAACGCGTGTTCACACAGCTGAAACCTACGGGGCTGAAGAGGGAGGGGGAAACATCGTTCGTGAAACGAGTATTTGACACGTTTTATAGGAATATATAATACGTTCTCTTTAAAAACGACAAGGACGCGTTACATCGCCGGGAATTATTCGGATATCCAGCGCGAGTAATTGCTGACGAGGCACTTTGACATTCTCATCGAAGCCTAGTCGGCCGTTTGTATTTTCGTAACGACGTCGAACTTTTCATGCATGATAGCTATGCGCGATACGAATCGATACGAAAAAAAATTATAGGCGCGATCGCTCAGTACCAGACAATGCCACTCCTACTCGAGGTCTATCCCACGCCCCCTCACGAGTCACGTGACCCAAATCAACCAATCGCTAATTTTCGTTGCATTGGCGTTGCACCTGAAGAGGTTTTGCACCGATTTTCTGGATTATCCCCGCTAAAATCACTTTCGGTGATAGAATACAGCTGAAAATAAGTAACACGCACGCGGAATACGACCGAAACGATAAAAACTAATAAAATGAGCGGTGCGTATGCAATTCCTTCTGCAAACTATCGGCGAGTACGCAAGCGAACGTCCCGTTGCCGATGCGCTGTTAAATAAACCGTGGAAACGCGAGAAGTTCTTGGTAAATACGGACTCCTGGCCGTTGCTGCAATTCGCTTCACCGCTTTCTCTCGCCAACTTTCGGCATATTCGCAATGTTTGACGATTCTCGACGAGCTTTCTCTGCAACAGCCTGGCAAAAGGCGTATCCAGTTACGTATGTTATACGCGCAGCTACGTCCTGTAATCAAGTATTCATTAAATGATTAACCTGCGGATCATCTCGTTTCGTTTCGTTCAGTTGAACTTTACGACTAATCCCGTTGCTGTACGATGTTTGACGAGACGATCCACGGAAAGTTCATCCGTTTAAGGGGCCCGTGAACGATCGTCGAAAGTTTATAGCACTCGTCAATCGTTGACGAAGTAGGCTTTCGGGAGATTTAATTTGGATCCGATTTTTTATCGGTTGGACAGTAAATTGGAAGCGCCCTCGTCAACTTTAATAGATTCGGTGTAATTTGTTGCGAGTCGGGATCGATGACGCGTTGGATCATTTTCCGCTCAGAAACAGTCGCCAAAGATACAACGTCTGTGTTATTGCTGCATTTCTATATTTTCACAAACAATGTTATTTACCGAATATCGTAACAAATACTTTATTTTAGATATCTTACATATTTTCCGGATGTTACGTAGATTTCGTGGACTTTTGTAGTTTTAAATCTCCTCGACGAAAACGCGTGTGCAAAGACAGAAGGCAAGCTCGATTCACGCTCAGCCTGTTTATCATCTTATTATTCGCGGATGATCCGCTATCGAAATTTAATTCGATGCAGAACGGAGAGCAAGTTTGATCGCGGACGACCGACAAGGAATCGGTTTCCACTCGAATAACTCTCGGGGTGAGTTCCGCGGGCGGAAGCCGGTGCCGTGGCGCGCGACAAGAAGCAGATCGATGTAAGCCCGAAGTCGGGGTCCATTATAGAAGACGAGATCCCTGGGCCTCGGAGTAAAAAGATTCCCCCTGTTCAATACGTGCCATTTAATCTTTGTCACGTCACCAGTTGGCCGGCAATAAGGTCACCGACTCGAAAACGGTCGCTCCGACCGCGTGTGCGATTTACTCCGACAGACAAAGTTTCACGACTGTCGGATCCAATTGAAAATTACAGGAAGAAATGAAATCGGCGATGTCGTAATTTTAGAAAGGAACGAAGTTGATACAATTGCTCGTTTAATAGAAATCTTAATATAGTGTCTTAGATTTGTATTGTGATATTTTAAATCGTAAATAGCTTCAACAAGAAAAGAACCACTCGCTTAAACTCGCTTTAAAGCGCGGAGCCTCTACATTGATCGCTCCGAGTCTTTTTCAAGAAGGTTTCTACGTCGTGCAGCGAGTGAAAGCGTAATAGCAAGAGCTGGGTAAAGGAAAGTTAGTACTCGAAAATTGTAAAAATTCAAACATCTCTAGAATTGCTGAAAGACCCGCGACTGAATCTACCATGATTCGTTTTGAAGATTAACGTCTCTCCTTTACGACGAAACTCCTCGAAACTTGAAATAAAAATATCTTGTTTGCCAAAAGTTTATCTCCCGTTTGAAATCTTGTATTTCGAATAGTATTTTTTTTTCTTCAAATTTTGACCAGTTCCTCGTTACTCTCTTGTAGTATTTTTCGTTTATGAAAAGAGAGGGATGATCCCTGTTAATTCCGAGATTTGTAGCAGGATTACAGATTAAGGCAATAAAAAAGCAGGAAGACTGAAATGTTATTTAAAGTAAATTAAATTTAAATGAATAAGTATAATTATTGAGTAATATTTTATCTATACATTGGTATCTAAGTGATAGAAAAATTAACGTTTCTCAAAAATAATACGAGTAACAAATAATAAACAGTATGAATGAGTAATCAATGAAAATTAACATAAAGAGTGAGATTTAAATTCTATTAGAAATCACACTCCATTAGGTAAATATTGGTGTGAATAATTCATGACTGGGGTAAATACGTGGTAATCTAGACGATTTCTCAGCCTTCTAAATAGACACTAATAGAATATTGACTCTGGCGACACGGGGCGCGTCATTAATACGTCGATCAAGATCAAAGGCATCAGAGGAGAAAATCGATTCTTCAGACTGAATTTGAGAGAGTACGATGTAAACTTGACCCACGTCCCGGTCGCGCTCCATGCAAATTATTGGGAATGCAATTTCGTCTGGACGCATAGTTCATCAAAGTGAGTAGTGACCCTTGGGCCGACGAACTGATCGAACTCCGAATCCTGTTGACAGAAATTGATCGATTCATTCGTAAATGTAGAACGTATCGGCGAACACGAATATATCAAGGAATTTTTGGGAAACATGGAGTAACGTTGCAAGAAGATTAGTTACTTTTGAGGGAATATTCCCATTCGCAGCTGCCTGTAAAAGATGGTTTGGTCATTATAGTTATTATGATCATATGAAGTTCGTAGTCAGCATATATTGTGATTATCTTGTGTATTATGGTTATCGTAGTATGAGAGGTTTCGAAATTTTGTAAATCTGTTTCATGAGACAACTCAGTATAAACTTTTTGTATTAAATAATTACTATATTTTTTTTTTTTTATCCAAATTATTATATGATGTTATTATTATTTTTATATTATATTTATATTTTTATTATTGTAATTTAAATGTTAATAATAAACTGAATTGTCTTGAGTCGTAATATCAAGCTGGTGCATAAAATTTCAAATTCTTCAACCAACTATACTACTAGTAAATATAATGCATAGTATAACCACATGATATGATTATGTATTGGTTATATATCGCAAGAAACATGCATTTCTCGTAATTCATCACTAAAGAAAAGAAATCAAAGATGAATTTAACCTACATAAAAGTCCTCGTCTTGCGAACTGAAATGAAATAAAAAGGATTTTTAACGAAATCACAGCCGTATAAAAGTGGAAATTCATTAACTGTGTAACTTCATAAAAGGATAAAAAGGACCTATTATTCTGATTCGCAAGATAATCGCTTTAAAGCAGATTAAATCCATTTTTCTTTTTTTTTTTTTTTTTTGACGAGTACAATAGGCATTTAAAATGATATATACCGGAAACATTGCAGTAATATGAACGATGATAGAGATAATTGTTCGAACATTATATTTCGTACCGTGTTTGCATTGGTTCAGCCATTGGTCCGTGCGATTACATTCGAACGCAATGGTTTGACCGGTAATCGATCGATGTCTACATTATTCCAGTCTTTTTTGAGGCATTGAAAATGGTAGATTGCAATGTCAATGGATTCACACAAACGTATATCGCGCCACGCTTCAACAAATACTATATTGAGCTGTCTGAACGATTCCTGTGACACTGATGCATCGTGGTGGGGATAAACATTGGTTTGAAAAAGTAGACTTTCGATCCAATCATTTGACTGGATTAGTCGCTGGAATGACAGCACTCTGCCAGAGTGAAAACACTGTTTACATTGTTCCAGTTACAATGCGGCGTTGGATTGGATCACCAGACTGTAATGCTGCTGGACCATCGTAAACACGACCGAAAAACAATTGTGCAAAAATCCAAGACCCTCGATACGCAATAACCCAACGATTTTTTCATCCAAAAATACATTGCCTAAAATCTCTCTTAATTTAAGCTAAGGAATCTAACGTCAAATCGACGAGTGTAATCAAAAAATCTTTGCCGTAAAAAAGTGCGAGAACTAAAAGGCCTAGAGAAATGCCCTCCAAAAAAAAAAAAAAAGGAAGAAAGAAGAAAGAGAAGCGAAAGCTTCTGGGACGAAATATGTTTTTTTTTTAGCACATTTTTCCGTACTCGGCACAATGATAGAAGGGGAGGTTGAGAAATCAAAGCGTTCTTCTCTTGCTTTCCCAATCGGGTTAATGAGATCCTTCTTGCGAGCATCGTTGTGGCGACTCGCTCGGAAATTCCAGCGGTTCCTCCTTCCTCCTCTCCTCTTCCTTTCCCCGACCGCGGACGCCCCGTTAAATAATAGCTGAATATGAAAGGAACAAATTCTAAAGTCTTGGCGAGTCAGCTAACGATAGAATCGGTTTCTCATCTCCATCCGGATTTTTGTTATTGTACTCTATCCACACGCGCTCTCTCCCACGATCCCCGTTCCAGTTAGTGCCGGGAGTAATATCCCTCGTCGACGCGAGGGATTTCCCCTTTTTTGATTCCCAGTAGTTCCTGCACTCTTTTTTCTTTCCCGAAACTAATCCACCGGAAACTGTTGCAGAACAGCAATTGATACGCGATTCGAGAGATCTCGGCTCGAGACTTTTCAAATTTCAGGCTCGTTTAGATCGAAGCTGACGAACCGTGTAAAACCACGACGAGAGCGAAGTGTAGAAATACGTTACATCGTTTTACAAGTGTTTAGAAAGTGTCTATACCGAAGCAGTGAACAGTTATGCTTAGCAGATCACCAACGACGAAAGCAAATCTTCGATTATTATTACATCGTCAATTTTCGACTCATTGAAATTGTGCTGCCGTCACTGGACCGCAAGATGTTTATGCAATTTTGTATTTTTAAAAGTTACTTTACCTGTCGAATATTTTAAGAAGCATTGCATTTTAAATATTTTATACGCGCATATATTTTACATAAATGCATAAAAATCCGGTGTAAACAGATAAGAGGAAGATTTTCGATCGCCCAATCGAGGCTCTCTTCTATCGCAATTGCAACGTAGAGATCCTTAGAGACTTTCGGTATGTTTCACAGGTGGGTCTGTGGAATTATTATGGTGGATTTTATACAGAGAACCCTACTGTATAATCGTCAACTGCAAATTCTATTTCCCGTGCGGGGAATCGAAGATGAGGAGCAGTTTTATTCACTCGGCTTGTTTGCCCTGCTGCTTGGCGAAAGTAGCAGCTCAGATGCAGGATATTTGAATTTACATAAAGCTTCCCTTCCGACTATTCCGTAAATATTTTCCGTGTATCAATACGGGAAAAGGCGTTCTTTGAACGGGTGGAATTATTTTTGTTCAATATTTTTGGACACCCATGTCTAGATATTGTATTATACTCGCAAGTCTACAACTCCTGGACATTGAATCAGTGTCACTCGCGATTTTCAACCTCTCACAAGTTTTCAGCAGAATTGAAGGATAATCACCAAATTTTCACAATTTATGTTTCTTTCTTTTGCTTTCGTTGTAGCATAAATGATAGGACGGCTGAATAGTGCAATTGTATAAAAAGATTGATATTTTTATTTTGTTCCCACACCTAGGGAACTGTTCATTCCAAATCTCTTAATGACACATGGTTCAATTTTTCTACTATCTCAACATACTTAAAGTCTCCTAACTAATCTTTTTCCTTGGAAAAGCATAAAAATTCGCACTCTAATGATAAGATATATATATATATATTTATTGCTAATATTTCCACGATTGATAAAACTAATAAAATTAATTAAATTTCTTTCAAACTCTTCAATTTTATCAAAATCATGTAAAACGATGAAAATTCTAAATGGTCCTGTTATAATTCAATGGCCAGGGACTGTACAACAGTAAAAAAAAAAAAGAAAAAATATTCGATAGTGACGGAATCCTGAGAAATAAGAGAACGGGGAGGATATTACGGTTACTTTCTATCAGCAGATATGAAACCCGCAGGAGTGTCTTTCGCAGATGAGAAAAAGGGATCGCTGGTCCCCGACAAAGTGTTCCTCAAGGCGCTATCCAGTCGCATTTTGACGTCTCTCGCAATTTCTTCGCGCTTTCCTTCAACCCCTTCTGTCAAACGTATCGAGCGAATTTCCAGAGGCGAAAGAAACGTTTGTTAATCCCACGCGTGACAGGATTAATTGTGACCGTCGTTTCGCCGATAACTCGCCATTCGACGAACAAAAAATTCACCGTTCTCTAATTAGAAACGATACAACGATCGAACGATAAGAAACTGCGAAACAATCGAGAGAACAAAAATTCGTCAACGATCGTTCTCTCTTTACTTTCGTTGTCATAATCGATGTTTGACGATGTTTGACGAGCAGTAATAAATGGACGTCGAAATTAAAGTTTCGTGGAAACTTCTTTGTTTAACTGAATTGTACAATTTGTAAGTAGGCATCTGTCGACAAAATATAACGAAACGTACCTTGTATTACTTTTGGTTTAATAACGTTAATACCAATCAAACTAATAACCTGTTGATTGACAATGAAAAGAATTTTGTATTTCGAGAAAATTCCGACTGACGTTTTATCGTACGCTTCGGCGTCCGATACCGAAAATTCAGCTGGAAAATCGGAGGATCGGAAACGAGATATTTCCACAGTCACCCTCTGTCGTAATCTAATCCGAAATCCGAGGAAACACGGACGTTCAAACAACAAAATTTCAATATATATGGAAAACTCTCGGCCGCGTCGCAACAAAGCGCGGACGCCGGCGCTCCTGTCCGCTCGTTCATACTTCATTCGATACCGACGCCGCGAGTAAATCAGCGCGTGAAACGCGGCGCGCGGGGCCAAGTCGAACGCGCTGGAATAATAACGCGGGAATAAAAACGCTATTTACGAGGGGCCGGGCCGGGAGAACGGAAGCCACACTATGAATTACACGTGCCACGCGACAATGGATCCTTTTTTTCGTTAACTTCCTGCCGGCGCGCTTCTACGCCGCCAGCCAGCAGAATTCCGTCCAATTTTTCTCCATTCAGCTCCTAACAATCGGCCCCGGCGCCCGGGATTGCGCCGCGGAAGATCGAGCGGAATTCGATCGTCATTCGAGCCACGGCATACGTAACGATCCAGCGAGCCTTTACGCGCTGCTTTCTCGAATCCTTGCTGGTAGTTTGGACAGTCGGACAAACGGACGCGAGAAGAACATGCCACCGGTGAAATCCATCCGGCTTCGCCGAGATTTTGAATTGGTTGCGTCTCGCTTCTCACGTCTGACAGAGGAGATCTTTACTTTCTCCCAGGAGATCTTCTAAATTTCTCACGGCAAAGTTGCGTCAAAGTCGTCTCGTCAAAGGAATATTTCGTTATTTTTTCGTCAGAAATCGTCACATTCGTCCGTTTGCTTTCGAGAAGTTAAACTTATAATCCGAAGTTTATAGCAATCTTTTATAATTCTTTCTTGGGATTGTGCACTGGGATTTTCTCTCAGTGCGATTATAGATTCGCACATTTTTGTTGTTACAAATTCCACAGTTTGAGCTGAGGAAAAAAAATGAAGTGGATATAGCTAATGTAACAAAGACTCTATCTCAAATTTTTCTCCAAAAGTTTCAAAGGGTTGCTATGAATTCTACACGCTCAAACTGATCTAACTTCCTACTTGGATCCCTGTATTTTATTACAGACTGATCGATACGATTTTCTGTTCTTTATTCAATTTAGTTTAAAATATCTCAATTTTATCCAATTTAATGGATAAAAGTTTTTTGCACTTCTTTCCCCGTCTTTTGTGCGCCAAAATGATTTACAAAATCACTTCTTAAGAATAAAAGATTCATCGATTGAACGATAAGCAACATGAGGAATAAAGAAACATTGATAGCACGGTGCATCAAGTGGTTGCGAGATTGTGGGTTCTCCAAGCGTGCTAATTGCTCGCACGCGAGTCCTGATCATCCACGCGATTTCGACGGAACACGGGGTGGAAATTACGAAGACGTGCGGCCAAGTCAGATCCTGGCGGTCTCCTTCCTCTTTCCGACTGCCCATTAATTACGACCCCCGCGCGCAATTACTCTGCCACGGTCGTTGGGCAGTTGGACGGAGGGAACGACGCGTTCGGTTGCGTCTGTACAAATTTCCCATCGCTTCCGGTATTTCCTTCGAAGATGCCGGGAAAGTTTCGCACAGCAGACCGGATGTACGGCGACGTGTTCGTCGTTTGTACACAAGTTCGATAAAGTTTCCACCCGTGCTCGCGCGATCGTGTACTCGTGTTGTCGGTTATTAGAATGTGTGGATGTTCAAGATTTGAAAGATGCGCATCAGAACTCACGAGTACGTACTTCTGACGTATATATTTAATAAAGCAAATCAGTAGGAAGTAGTTTTATTGAAAAACGAAATTTAGTTATATCGAGTTTATTCTCGCTTTAAAAAGATACAAACGTTTGTATTTTGACATTAAGCAAGCTTCGTTTGTTAACAAGATGAGGTCTTGTAATATTAATATATAATATAACACAATATAATACAATATAATATAATATAATATCAATATTATATTACATTGTGATATCAAATTATATATTTTACCGTTAACGACTAAATTATACTGCAAGAAAAAAAAATCAAACGTCACGATATATTCTCGAAACCGTCGGGTGTTAAACATACCGAAACGAGAAACAAGTATCGACGATTCACAGATTCTCTTTCAGCTACAAAGACTCTTCCGAAACTTGTAATAAAAGTCGAAAGCTCGTTGAGCTGCAGTATTTAATTGCAGGAAGCTTGCAATTTCGTATCATCGTTGATTACAAGTTCTCGGAATCCACGGTAACACTGTTCCGTTAATTAACCCATTTTTATTCAATCAACGCGCACCGTTTTATCCGTCTTTCGTTTAATCAGCAGAAAGACGACTCGTTGATTAACATTTCCCGACAATCTCTAATATTTCTGCGTTGCAGACCAAACCGATTCCGCGTTCGATCCGAATTCTCCGTTATGTTAAATTTACGCGTTCCCCGTAACGCGTACTTTAAAACGACAACGCAAACCCCCCTGCCCTCCTACCGTAACGGGGGTAAGTTATGGAATTATCGAACATCGTCCCTTTCTGGCTAAGTGTCCGTGAAGTGTTTGGATTTCCATTCCATAATGGAGATTAGGCAACCGTTTGGTATTGTTCCAAACAATCCCGATGACGCCGGTGCTCTTCTCTGACCGTCATTGTCGTTTCGTTTCCGGCTCCGTTTCACCACGATTGCCTGCACTGCGACAGAAATCGGACATTCTCTGCGCTTCGCCTATTTGTGTTCAAAAAGTACAGACTAACGTGTCTAGTTGACAAAAAAACAAAAATTAACAACGTTATCGTGCTCTTTTTTTTTTTAAAGTTTAACAATTTTTTACTTAGGTAGCAGTTCTCGCGGAACCAACAGATTTCTTTCGAGAACGTCCTCCTTCTCTTCTATAATTTGCGTAGTGCTTTTTATTTAATAATATTTAATAATAATGTCCTCGTGACATTCCACAAGTCTAGCGTGCGTTGCGTTTCAAATTTCTATGTAACTATGAAATAATTGCAACCCTTTTATTTTTTTCATTTTTTGTTATTTTCTGCTATTTTTCTTTCATCTCATTTCTGTATTCATTTTGTATTCATTTTGTATTCGTTCTACGTGTAATTCTGGGCTTTGTCCATGTGCATTTCTGTTGATAATAATAATAATAATTATTTAAATGTTCCTGTACGAGGAACAGTGTTTTTCTAAAAATTTGTCGACAACATTATACTGAGCGATGACAGTGAACGAACTTCTGTTCTAATTAAGAAATCCCCAGAGTTCCCGATGGTACTATTGAAAAGATAATCAGGCCATTGAAGGATGCAGATGAGGAGAATCTGTAAAAATTAAATAAGCCTGGATCTGGCGAAAGAGGATCGATGTTCATTCACTGGATCCCCTCTATCCTCTTTCTCTCTCATCCGAAAGATGCTATTGAAAGTTTAAATGTCCTCTTTCGCGGCACTATCGTCCTGCTGGATCGATCGTTGCTCTCGTCCATCTTTGTTTCATCTATTATTACGGGATCATAACTCAAGTTTACAATGTATCGAGCTGTACAACTTTCGATTCCAGCTATTTTCCGGACGATTTTCTGCGGACCTGTTGCGAGAACACTTGAAGCATCGATAAACCAACAAGCACGATGGCCGATAAAAACGTATTTTTACGACAGCGTACATTTTGAAAGAAGTTTAAAACTGCCCCGGTTTAAAAGCTGGCGAACGAGCACACACACACACACACACACACACACAGAGCATGGCGGCCGTCTCGCAGGCCAGAAATTAAACACCTCTCTCGCTCGGTGCACTTTAGCTTAATGTTAAACCTTCTCGTTGCTAATTGGAATTTTCGAATTACCGCTCGAACAATGGCAAGGCCAGTTTCTAATTGAAACGTTCGGTGTATTTCATCTCGTTCCGCGTCGTTCGTTGTAACGCTCGTTGTCGTTGAAAATCCTCGCGAAGCAAAGGAAACGCGTGTCGCCGAAGGGATTGAAAAGAAAGGAAAAAATGTGGGATGTCAATTAACGCTGATCCCGAAGGGAGGGAGGATAACTGATCCTGTTTATCAGATACATCGGCACTCACGGATTTATGGAGGCACATCGGCACGTGACGCCTCCATCTATTGTTCTCCTTGATGGATGACGTAGCCGGAAGCTGGATACTAATTGTTTGCATAGTCTTCGCATTGACGTCTTCCACGATGGCCGAGGCTTAATTGCGGTGTAATTATGGCAATTATCGCTATCGCCGGCTGTTACGCTCCGAGGAAGATCAAATTGGATTGACAGGCGAGTAACCAAAAACTCAGGCAACCGAAACGCTTCGCTGGATGAAATTTTTCTATTAGATAAAAGAGACTGTAAGTGTCTCTTTTTAAAAAAAAAGAATTTTGTTCTTCTTTGAGAGACTTGTTCACCTGCAGGTTAATATTAATGAATACGGAGAGAGATGAAGAAAAATTTCACAGAATGTAGCATGAAGAAATACGTGGAATATATAATGCTCTTCATTTTAACGTAAAATGGAACAATTGTCCAGGGCCCATAATTATTAGTAGACTACATTTTTGAAAAAATTAAAACTGCAAAAGAATGCATGTGTTACGCAAAAATATATAATATATATAATTATAAGTAATAATAGTTGTATATATAAAAGACTATGTGCAATTATAATTAAAAGTATAATTAACGAGTCGGTTCGTACGCCTCGATATTCGGATTTTTATGTCGGTCAGATAATTTAAAAAATTTTTTCTCTGCTGGCTGCCAACGACGAATTTCAACTCAGAGTTTTAGAACTCAAAATGCCCCGTTCAATATTCCATACAATCGACGCAGTTAAGCCGCTTCCCTTGCTCGAACGGAATCTTTTCGATATCGAGTCTACGTATTCTTTTTATCATCTTTGTCACTTTTATTCTCCCAATTTCAAAAATATTTTACCTTTCTATCATCCTGGGATCGAGTCAAACATAAAACAGATAACAGTAATAATAATAATGTATGTATGTATGAATAATGTAGGTGTCAAAAAGAATAGAATATTAATATTACAAATAATTCTCGAGAAAGATTTTCTAAATTGTTCGTTTTAATTTCGATTGACATAAAAATCCGCACAACAAGTTAACAAATACGAACAACTTTGATCTCTTTATATCTCTTAAATCAATTGTCAACTGAACTTCAAAATTCGCCGATAGTTATCATTTCAAAAATTCAAGAACAGTTGTCACTTGGTGCCTGAAATGAAAAACAGGCGAGGGGAGGACTTATTTATCGGTCAGCCTCTCGAGCGGCATTCGATTTGCTACGGCGCGGCGCGGATGGAAATAAAACGTGTATGTAAGGGACTGTGGTATAAGGCACTGGGTAATAATTTAGCGGTTAGAGTGCCTAGAAACTCTTGAAAATGTAGAGCACGCAGGGATCGCGAAATATTTAGAGACTCTGGAAAATTGGGTGCACCCGAGGAACCTGAGAGATTCGGAAAATCCATAAGCCATGGGAATTCTTGCGATTCCGTGGGACCTAAGAGGCTGCGAGAATTTAGACTCTGCGAGACCTAGAGCATCCGGATGATCTATAAAATTTCGCGATCTTTGGCAAATGAAATTCTCGCTGGTGCGGTCCACTGCGTTCACAAGGAGCCGCGATTCCCCGTTAATCGCTCGCGCGTGTCGCGTGGCAGACAACTTGGAAAAGCTTCTCAGACACGCTTTGCGGAAAAGCTCTCGCGCAAATTCAATTTCGTTACGATCCGACGGTGGATCAATGAAAGGATCGATCGTGTTTCGATTATCGGCCCTCGGACGTCGCTTAGGCTCGTCGCACTGATCGACGATAAAATGGTTCTCCACCGTCCATAGGACGTGCATCTGCGATTATCGACATACACGGACGATACACGTCGTACGCTGTTATTATTATTATTGTTATTATTGTTATACAATATTCACTGCTAAATTCTTTTATACGTGATGTACTCTCGAGCGATTTATTGACAAATCAGCCCTTTCTTCGTCCATTTGCCAGACGTTGAAAGATAAATTCTAGTACGAGAAATCTTCTTCATTATTTTATTTACGTTTATCCCATCTTTCTAGCGATTTTCAGTAATAATTTCTTCAGATATTTTACGTCTGGCGTGCAGATTTCGTATCATTTTTCAAGTGGAAGCAAGAATTAACAAAGTGTCCGTATATTTTTCAGCGACAATTTATATATACCGTGTCGTACATAAATTTCTCTCTTCGAAACCTTTATCCGCTTCCAGCGAAGCATAAATATAAAAATTCGCCGGCTCCTTTCGATGAGAAATAATTTCGAAACAAATTCGAACAACGACGAGCCCATTATCAAGGATGTTATAACCGTAATAGCTTCTAGGCTACCAAATGGCCTTTTCTCTCCGATGGATGTTTTTCTAAATGACATAACGGGGCTGGCGGTTCATTCGGTAGATCATTCCGTTCCTGCAACAGGTTTCCTTGATACAGCGTCAGATCATCGAGGCAGATAATTCCGTAAACTCCGTCCAATGAATTTTCAATTTTGCACGTATACCTACTGCTGAATTATTTGAGTTGAATTCTTGACAAGTCGTTTACTCGCGTTACGCGGCATGATTAATGACTGCGGTTATTTCCGTGGGATTAAAGCGACATTGCTGAAAAATAGTTGCTTTCCCCTGCAACCAGGGAAACACGCGTATAACTGTTCTGTTATTTAATTAAAAAAAAGAAGAGAAGCACATAGACGCGCGTACATATAATATATACTGCGACATATACGCAACGATAAAGTAGAGTTTAGCAAACCAGAGAGATTTGCGGCCATGTTTCCACGGTTGAAGCTTTCATAAAAGTTTCACGGTTAAATTCTTCCTTCACACGTGCATTTATTCATGCGTGCAATTTCAACGAATTGTTATTTTAATTTTGCACGTTCCTCTGCACGTTAAAGGCCGTTTGGTTTATTTTAATTTTATTGATACCGGAGAAGTTTAAAGCTAGCGCAAGCACGAACGCGCACATTTGTAAATCCTCATTCCCAGCCCGTTAAAAATGCATGGGGAATTTCATAAAATGGGAGTTTTGATGTCGATGGTAACTTTTACTTTCGGGCGTAGTTCCTTTCACGATTTAAATTCGTGAACGGGACGTAAGTCGAAAGTCAATTATTTCCTCTCATTTCTCAATTATTAATAAATCAACTTTAATAAAATAGAGGATTTTCTCTCTCGTGCACGCGTACATATTCACACAGATAGTTTTATTCCATTCGAGACTTTTCCAATTAAGCTCTTATATAGAATATGTACTATTTTTGTATTTAAGTGGAATATACTCTTCATCTTTTAGCATACAAAGTTGTCGAATTGCATAAAGAAGATATGTGTTTGATATTGATGCAATACGTTGTAAAATTTTTATTTCAAACAAAGGGGATGCGTACGGTATCGTATCAGAATGAAACAAACGCATGCTGATATAATATTAACTCACTGTTCGGGATTCAAGAATTCGATATAAAGATTACTCAAATAGATATAGAAACTGGAGATTAAATATATAAATATTTTTTGTAACTCATTGACTTTCTTTATGACAAATGATAAATGATAGTTTAATACAGAAACGTAAGAAAGATAGGTACCGAGATTTCTGAGTGACCTCGTTTAATATTCAAGGAGTTAATTTCTTAGTCAAAAATTTTCGAGGTAAAAGTGACGAAGATATACACAGGGAATTCGAAAAGTTCCTCGTTGAAAGATATAACGGAGTTGGGGGATACAATAAACTCCGAAAGATCGTCCGCCCGTTGACAATCATACTCAAGTCTCCCAAACCAAGGTACACCATAAACTCTAAATACAGAGCACTTTAAACTCCAAACCCTCTTCAACACGGTGGACTGTAACTTTAACTTTCTACACCGGCAAGAACCCTCCTCTCGTGCTCTTTTGTCACACCCAACACTGAATCTCTCTCATACATATGCATTTACTCTTTCCATCGTTCAAAACACTACTTGCATGCAAAGAATTTACATCTTTACACTTTTCTCTGCGAAACCTCGTCCCAGATTGTCTATCAAATTCAAATACATTTCTATTTTTAACAAAGTTAAATTTAGATAGACGTTACGTTTGCCTTTATAATCTTAAAATAAGTTAAATAAAATTCCGATCTTTGTTCAGTGGTTGCACGTTTCGGTGTCTTGAGAATAAGAATTCTCAAGGTAGAATTCCGTTTATATTAATTCAGTCTTCTTTCCTTTTTCGAGAAGATAATTTGGACTTGCTTCTATCGGCTCATGGTCGATTCATCGACTGGTGGAAGTGTTAGCGTGATATTAAATTCCATGAATAGATAAGAGAAAATTTTCAAAAAACGAGTCTTAAAGGAGAGAGGGCGACTGGTAATGTTAGAAAAACTTCGTTAATTAAACTTAAGCCGATGACTTTGCGTGCATGGACTAAATAAGGTAGCAACCCAAGAGTTAGGATGAAAGATAAGAATTGGACCATACTTCTTGTGAATTGGAAAAGAACTATAGATTTGTGGAGAATCTTTTTCCAATCGTAGATGGATCGTCTCTCTTATTAAGTTCGTATAAACTTGTTAGAAGACAAATGTAATTTTCTTTTCTTTGTTCATATAATAGCAGTTCAGACTTGAATAGATCTGTTCAACTAGCAATATGTTTAATCGATTCAATATATTTAATCCTCCAATGCGTGGCTTTTACATTTTTAAAAGTTGTTTCAACAATTTTTTTCACAACTATATATAAACCAAATCAACGTGTGCCATCATTTAAAATTATAAAAATTATTATTAAACCTAATATTTAATTTAAATTAAAAATTATTAAACTAATTAGTAATTAAACCTTATTTATATAATTTAATATTTAATATTGTACTCTATAAATAAAAGTAAGATTAATGTCACGTAGCTCAAAAAGTCCATAAATGCTTCATTAAGCAGTTAGAAAAATATGAAATATGACGAATATGTACTTTAATACGACTATTACAAGTTCCTCTTGATAGAATAAAAAATGACTCTACAGAAATATTTTTTGCTTATGAAATATTATAAAACAGTTTTACTTTATTCATTCGGAAATTCAGAAGTGATACGAGTAACGTGCGACTACTTCAATGCTTAAACATGGCAATACTTCTGATATTATTTTATGCAGTTCAACTCACTATTCAATCAGTCATTTTCATCTCAATATGTCAGAAAGAATGCTTATGTCATATTTCGTAAGAGAATCGCGTAACAGTTTGACTTTTATTTCTTTCCTGCTATGAAATGAAATTGCAATTACTTTGTTCTCAGCAAAATGAATTTTCCATTTTGAACGAGGCTCGCTACGTTTTAAAAATAATTTAACAAAATTATTTCATTTGCTGCAATACCTTTACCTTCGTATAACGCAGAAACAAAACTCACGATATGATAATTTAATTTTTCGAGAAACAAAATATGCCTCTTGTATTTCGTTTTCTCTCTCTTTTTTTTTTTTTAAGAAGTGAAACAAAACGACCCGACGTAATAATTAAACCGAACGAATATGTTAATTAACAGTCCACACGGGTGCGTCTAATGACACAGCCGAAATCTGAAAGCAGCGCGACAGAGATAATAGTTCGTAATTTAATTATTCCCCATTATCCGCTTCCCATACGTTTGTTAATCTCCAATTGTGTCACTTGCAATTACACGTGTCACTCTCCGCGCTGTTGCAGGATCAGAGTCCTCGGCTGAAATCAATTTGTTCTTGCGTGTCGTGTGCGCGGTATGACTAAAATCTATAACTCGTGGGCCGCGACATAATCAAGGCTCTGTTTGAATCTCAGTGAATTAAGATCCACAGGACTGCTCTAACGTTATGCAATTTGTGCGCCGAGAGACGAAATTTCTTTCTCCGGAGTTTCAGAACATTTCCCCGAAACTAAGGGGAAACCTTCGTGAGGTTGTTTCCGGGGTTGCAGCGAGCAGCCCGGAGCGTTAGATTATACAGAGCAACCGTCATGCATAACTCACTCTTGAGAGCAACTTTTAATTTCCATAAAACCGGCTCCCATCGGTGCGCGTACTTCTTTCATGGGGATCTGAAGGAGAAGTCGGAAGAAGGGAGGGATAAAAATTTGAATATCTCCCGTTATCTGTACGCTGTTTAAGTATCATTAGCGTGTCTCGCCAGGGCTAATTGCAAGCATCTTAATTCGGACTAGCAAACGAGAGAATTTCTGGCCTCGAGTCTCTGTGATTGGGGTTGATAGCGTAATTGTTTGGACGCGTATACTTCCGTCCATAAATTACGGGTGCGCTTATGAAATTAAGATGCCACGATTGCGAAGGAGTCACTATAATCTTCCTAACTTGAAAGTTTCTCACACATTCATATTTTGACGATTTTATTTTACCCATTTATTGAAGGCTTTAAATTTTTTTATTTCAAAGTGTCAGATACATTTAAATTACAATTGAATGGAATTACTGAAGTTTTTTTTAGAAATTTAGCAATTTGTACGATAAAATTTATTACGACAAAATAGGAAGTTTATCAATGCCGTGATAATAACTTTGCTCGGAATGAGCGAGTGTCTGGCGACTCGTGGACGGTAATGTATGTATTTAGTTATTCTCCGTGACAGAGAAACGGGAAAGTAACGAGGAGCTGTACGTTTCACTGTGGAAGCCGGAAGAAAGCTTCTTGTCCGTATAATTGTACGTGGAACTACATTGTTTGAACGTATCACGCGAAACACAATTAATAAGGAAAAAGGACGAAGCGTTTCACTAGAAGAAAACGGTAAGTGATAAATTTCCCCCGTCAGGAGGGATTATGGCGGACTCTTTAAAAGACCCGCACGATCACCCTTTTATCCATGAGGATGAGGACGGAGGTAATCTTTTAATGTAGCCCTGGAAAAACTTTTTGTTCCGAACTTCCACTCCCTCGTTCTTCGCTTCCTACCTCCGTTCGTGAAATCACGAACAGGCAACGACCATGAAAAACTGGCTGGAAAATTTTCGTTTTCTTCTCCCCTCGAGTTACCTAGTCCGTCCACGTTTAAAAACCCAACACTCGAGGCGTGTATATCAGTTTTTAATCGATGTCGTCGCGTGGAATTTTTGCCCCTTCCCCGAGGAGTTGAAATTCCGTTGAACTCTGGCTCGAGTGTTTTTAAAAGAGGAATCGCGAGGTAATTCGACGGTCAGATGCGTCGGGGAATTTCGAAGGAATTTCCTAGGAATTGCTCGGCGGAGAAACAAATAAACTGACCCTTGAGAACGAACGATAAAGGATAAAGGAACGAGCGTGAAACGTTCAACGGAATCACGTTCCCGTTCGACGGTGTTCCACTCTTTGTTTCAGCGATTAGTTCACCCTTTTTTCAACGCTTCTTTGTCGCTACCACTTTCCGCTTCCTTTTTCCCCGCTTCTTCCCTTTTCCCTTTTCACGCCCTTGTATCTCAATTCAACCGCGTTGCGCTCTTCTGACTTTCCAAGCGAGGCGGCGCCGGTAAATCGCTTGAAACCGAGTGGCCACCGTGATTCATTCGTCTGTCTCAGTTTCGATAAATCAGTTTCCACTCCGCGTGGATATTCCTGGACTCTGCCGGCATTGCTGGCACGGCCCAGCGGTTTCGTTCCGATGCAGAAGAAAGGGCCGAGAGCGCGCGGTTTCCACGCAGGGGAAATCACGTGTCGACCGGGAGGTCGATCGATCGATGGATCGATGGATCGATCGGTCGGCCGCCCGCGATATAAAGCTAAATCCCGACGGAGTTGGTTACGGTGGAACGGCGGACCCGGAAACGCTCTTTGGGTATCGACAAAATCGTTAGTCCTGGCGTGATCCGATTTACGACGAGCAACAAATCTCCGCCGCCGCGACCGTGCGGACGTTCCCCAGGCTTTCCCGTTGATTCCAGCACTGGCCGCGCGCGGTCGTTCCACGTTATTGCCGGTCGGTGCTCGGTAACGAGGAGACGTCGCTACGTCAACCGGTCGGACGCGCTCGCACGTTTTACTCGGTACACGTGCCCGGTAATCCTTCTTTTGATCGGGCCTCCCCGCTGGCCAGCTCTGCTCTCTACACGGCGACTACACGGCGAATTAGACTTAGCACGTTTCGCCGTTATTAGCTTTATCACGTTCCATTATTTGACACAGTCCAACGTTCAAACGTACCGTGCCGGCGAGCGTACCGGGGGGGGGGGGGGGTTAGAAATCGAAGAATCGCCAACTCCACCGGATTTCCACCTCCGTGTCTTTCTCGGATACGTGGACACGTGCGAGCGTAACCGGGAGGAGAAACCAGAACGTTCCGATCGTGCGGCGAATAACAAAGATCTGCCTCTAACCGGGAGAGATTGAAGTTGGCGCAGCCCGCTTTTAATTAGGATTTCACGAGACCACCCTCTCTCTTTGACCGGAGACCGTCTTTCTGTCTGGCCTCGCATTGTCTCGAATTAGAGGTTTTCGAGCTCTTCTCCCTCGTTAAGGCGCTCTCGTTGATGCGACGATGCACGGAGGACGCCCGTTCCTAACTCCGTTTTCGATTCCCGGCTCTCCTCTTTCCTCGGACTCTGCTCGGACCTGCTTCCTTGAAACAGCGGGCGAGTCCCGAAAGAAATTGAAAGGCAAGACGCATTTTCTACTCGACCTGGCATTTGATTTTGTTTCTTTCGTTTCTTCTCTCTCCTCCTTTCTCCTTCCTTCTCCCCTTTCTTCTCTTTTTCCTTCTTTTTTTCCTTTCTTTTTTTTTTATCTTCAAGTATCCACCCGCACAGTTCGTTGAATCGTGATTTTAATGCTTCTCCGGCGGAGCTGGAGGTATTCCTGGATGTAAAGAAGGAAAACGAGCCGAGGAGAACTGAAGTGTAAAGCACGAGTTTAATTCGACCCAGCCCTCTGATCTTGATTTCGAACATCCCCTTTGTCAAGGCTCGGCAGACCGTAACTTCTCCGCGTTAAACTTTTTCTTAAATCCTCTTTCGGCGAGGAACCAGAAAAAAAAGAAAAAGTATCATCCACGTGTACACATAATAATGCCCGTCTTTCTCAAAAGAAACAGCAATTTTCCAAATTGTTTCCCGCCGAACGGCGAACGGTTTCTCGAGCAATTAAGGCTGACCAGGCAATTACGGCCACGGTTCTAACGCAAAAGATTCTTTCGCGTTCCTTCGTACCTTCGACTTTCGGCTGATAAGTTCGCGGGCACGGTTTCTACCGCGGAGGACAAAAGTAACCGCGCGAAAGAAAGCAAACGGAACGGGCTGCCTCGTTTTTACACTATTGTCACGGCTTCCTTTCGATCCCTTTATCCCCGCGAGCGTGACTTCTCCTGTGTGTTCATTGTCTTTTCACGCTTCTTGAAACCGAGTTTCTTCTTCTTCTTCTTCTTCTTCTTCTTCATCTTCATCTTCTTCTTGCGCGCGTCCACGTTCCTTGGCGCACCTGCCCCCTCGATTCTCAACTCGCCACTTCCGCTCTCTTCCTACGTGCGCATTGTCCCTCTTTGGAAACTTTTTCACGATTTCTGTATATATATGTGTGTGTGTGTGTGTGTGTGTGTGTGTGTGTGTGTGGATGCCACCGTGGAAACATCGCGCGCGTCAGAAAACAGAAGGCCGAAAGTGGAACGCGGCTGTTTCATATCAACGAAGTGTGTTAATTGCAATGTTTCTTTCATGGCCTGTACCAAAATTAAACATAAAAGGTGCATTTTGTTAAAATGGCGACCATACAAAGAAGAAAGGTCAATTTTATCGCGAAAATTTCAACTGTATCGGGGACGATGGAAAGAATATAATTTTAGCACGGCCTATGAAAGGACATCTATTTCCCCTTTGAAGAAAATTGAAAAAAAAGAATCATATTTTCGGTCGAGCGAGATCGAAAGTAAAATATTTGTAATATCCTTTTGATAATACAATTCAAGTTCCATTTCTTTCTTATTGCATAAACATCCTATTGTTTTTAGATCATTAATAGATTTTTACGCAGTCTGGAAAATTTAATGTACAAATAGTCCACGGAATATAAAGTGCCCAAAAACGGAAAATTTACGAAGAAAACAAGATTCTGTTTAAGTTTGTAGCGACTCAGGATTCCTTAATTACAAGTTTCGACTACTCAGTAGTACAGGTCGCAAATGGCTGCGTGCGTAGCGTCGTGATTCTACCGATCTCCGACGTTAAGCAAAGCAGGGGTGGGGGACTTCGCTACGATGGGTGTTTTTTATTTAGAGAATTTAACATTTAAATGTCACTGCAGTGACTGGGACCTATTCAGATTATAAGCACCAACCCTGATACGCGCATAATCTTAATGAACGGTTTTCTTAATTGTATTCAACGCTGCCTTGTTATTGTAACTAGCGTTAGTTTTTCTTTTGCTATGAATCTTTATTTTTGTTTTATTGTACAACCAGGCACTGCAGTTGTATGATATTTTATGTCTGGTCTTGGATGGATGACCGTCCAACCTAGCGGGCAATTACGACAAGGAGCGCCTTGCGTAAGCCATCGCTGCCATAAACCCCACTGATGAATCCGGGTAGTGACTCCGAGACGAAACGGATCAACCACCTTCTTCTCCTTCTCTCACTCACTATATCCCAAGTCCATTCGTCCTTCCATCATGCATCCCACCGAAACTTAAACCCTTCAGTTTCCAGATCATTAACAGATTTTTACGCGGTCTTTGGAAAATTTAACGTACAAAAATCCACGATATATAAAGTGCTCAGAAACAGAGAATTTGCGAGCGAAGCAAGATTCTGTTTCAGTTGAACGAAACCAACGAAACGTAAAAATGCACGAAAGTCATCGACACCGACTCAGATTTGAAGTAATCTGGCCCGTTCCTTTCTCTCTCGAACTTCCATGAACGTTGAGAAAGATCCCACTTTGTTGGAATCTATTCCGTTTAATTTGGGACCGGGTAGCGAGAGTGGCGCCGTAAAGGCGGCCATAGATTCACGTAAACGAAGAGATATCCCCGAAAGTCAGAAAAGACGAGAAAGGGGGGAAAGCGTTCTGAAATTTCGTTAGTAGGACACGCGACTCGTTTTCAGTTTCTTCGAGGTGGTCGAACGCGCTCAAGAGCGCTGAGAAGTACGCGCCAGTCGTAACGTGGCAGCTTGTATCTCAGGGTTAAGTCGAAATCAGTGTTTAGTGCTTCTCAGTCAGTCGAGTCCCCCTCGTTTGTGCTTCCCTTTCGGTGCTTCAGCTCGCACGCCGTCTAGACTCCGCTCGTTGCTCCGCTTTGTTATTCTTTATTTCCGACTGGACTCTTTCAAACGACCCCCCAAATATTTCCCATTGCTTCCGTTCAGCACTGTCGCGGAAACATTCTTCTGAATCGGGATGATTCTTTCGGTCCTTCGCCTCCCCACGTCACGGTGCGGTAAAGAACTGTTCGAGACTGTTTTTAGATTTTGTTTTACCTGGAATAAAAGATGCCAGATATGAAACGCATTTTTGGAAAAGTGGTAACTACGCTTCCGATCTTGACGCGCACAGTTGTTTGTAACGTTCCAAAGTTCTAGCTTTTAAATTATATTTTTAAAAGTGTGAATTTGCAGAAAAATCGGCCATCTCGATTATGTAACTGAAAATGTGCTTTTATCGATATTTCATACAGACAACGATTATTCGATAATTGTAAAATTTCTTGAAACGTTGTTATTTTCTGATAATACTTGTTTTGCGTGTCAATATGTCTGGTTCGTCTTTTTTCAAATCTTTTGAAAAGGAACAAGCCAAGAAAGCATCGCTTCCTTTAATTCTTTGCAGTTTAAAAAATCGCTTCCTTTAACTCTTTTCCAGTTTGAAAAATATCAATCCACTTGTACACGGATTGATGAAGGACATTGTCCTTGTACTGTACTGAACGTTTCTTGTGAATTTCATTTCGTATCTCTTGAGACCATAAAAACAAAATAGCATGCTGCTCTCTCTTTCTTTCTTGATACAAATGCAAAATGGTCCGGCCGTCGTGACAGAGAAAAATTAAGCTACCTTGTTAAAATCTGTACAACTGTGACAAATGTTGGTGCAGAAGTATTCAAGTAACAAAAAATATCGGATAATTATTGAATCACTGTCATGTACATTTCAAAAAGAAGTTTAACGGACCATTTCTTTTTAAGCGTGTTTAATTAAGATGCAAACTTCAGTTTTCCAACACAGTAGTTAAATTTTGTTGCTCTTTTATTAATAAACTGAAATGATTTTCCCAATAAAAATGAAATTTTATTACATACGTACGTACGTACATTTGTCCCTTTTCACGACGTCTAATTAAAATTTCATTTGATGAACAATTAACGATACAGTAAAATTCGTCGAAAAAATATTGTTTTTTCTTTTTTTTTTTTTTTTCTCCTTTTCCGGTGGATCAAAGTAAATTTTCTCGTTAAAACTCTTTCGCGAGGTTGCACCACTTTCCCCTTTGTTCTTCGCATCGGACGGCTTTAACGTGAAACTCGGCTCAAAGAATTAACAAAGGAAAGTTCGCCGGAAATCGTGAAATTTCAAAAATCCGTGGAACATCGGGAGATTAAGAAAATGATCTTGGAAAACCCAGGGGGGGAGGAAAGATTCAATTACTCTCCGGCTCCAGAAATCGCGCGTTTGTCCCCCTGAAAATAAAGTTCTATTCTCCGTTTCCAGCCCCTTTCTCTCTCTCTCTCTCTCTCTCTCTCTTTCTCTCTCATCTGTCTCAGTTTTCATTTTCGCAACGAGGCAAGTCCCACCGTTCCCGTCTTTATCATTATTCGCGCTGACGCGTCTCCATGAAACTCGATCCTTTTCAGGCCATTCTTCGCCCGCATGGCTTTTTACGCCCCCTTTCGACACAAGTTGCATCCCCTCTACGCCGATACGAACAAAACGGGTCTTTGTTTTTGACAGTTCGCCAAGGGAAACGCGCTCGCGACGACGACGAGCTCGCCTCGCGAGCGGAACGCTTCACTGACGACTCCGCCGTTTCTTCCCCGGGCGTGGGAACAATGGCAGCGGGAACGAGGGTAGCGTCTGATGCGATTTGCCTGGGCAGAAAGAAGGGAAATAGTCGCGCAATCAGACCAGCGCGTAGTACCGATTGTCACGTTTTGATTATTGGATCGCCGCTCTCGCGAGTATAACGCGATTTCTTTCTTTAACGAACTATTCAAAACGACGTCTCTTATTACGGCGAACAATGAACTCGCGACTACGCGGAGGAGGGGGTGGTATTACGACCATTTGCTGATCATTCGGACTTCCCCCTTGTGATTTTCATACGCGCCGTGAGTATTTGGACAGTTGACGCAATTCGATTGAGAGATTGACATTTCATTTTCAACTTTCACCAGGGGAGAATGTTCCTTTACTGTTAATCGTTTGCCAAATCGATATTGAAATACCCGTACCTGCATCGTTCAAGTTTTACGTTCGTGAAATTTATAAGAACTTTTATCGTGCGGCTAGAAATAGTAACGTACATTTACGGTGGAGATAAATACACACCAGAATTAGTTTTCTAATATTTCAAATACTGAGATTCCTCACGAATACGATGTTATGCTTAAACGCACACGCATGTATAATGTTAATATTAATCATAGACGCGTAATGAGTGCGAATTTATTCGTTTCTCGCAAGAAAATAGAATAGAATTTCATTGATTCACTTTTAATGTCGCCAAAGAATTATTATTTATGAGTTTCGTGTTACCTTCAAATTTAATTAAATCAATCTGATTGTTCTTCTTTTGTCCATTTGCTATTTTTTGATACGTACAATTGTATCAGATCATTTGCACTTTGTCACGAGTATTTATTACACATAAATTGTTACAAATAAAATTGTCGAAAAAATCTGAGTGTTCACATCGCGTGAACTTGCTTTATCATTCCGTGAATGATCTCGCAGCTTCCGGCATCCCTAAAAACTAAATTGTCGGAGGCGACGCGCGAGTGACTCTCTTAAGTCTCGAACAACGCGGTGTTGCAGAGTGGAACGCATTGAAAACTACGCGCTGAAAAATTTTACGAAAAAAAAGAAAGAAGAAAGACTGGGAAAACAAGCCCGTTGAATCGAACCGCCGATTTTTGTTTCGCGAGAAATCGCGCGAGACCTCGCGTGGAATTCAAAGCGTTTCCGAGTCCGAAAAGCGGGTCTCCGGGATTCCGACGGGGGAAAAGAGCGCAGACGCTCGATACGAAAGCTTGAAACAATTATTGCGGCCCGCACAATAAACAATTGCGCCCGTAATCGAAACGGCGCCGGCGGTGCACACGCCGGGGCTCCGATGGAACTGCTCGATTGTTCCCTCCGCATATCTCGAAGTTAAAACGATGGAATTGAAACAGCGATGAGGAGGGGGCCGAGGGGAGAATGTGGGTGAAAAAAGGAAGAGCGGTAACACGCGCGCGACATGAAAGGCAGGTGCACGGTTGACGTTTTGTTTTTCAACGTTTCGCGACGTGTATGACTTCGGAACAATTAGCGTATGAAAGCAGCGATACCTGCTGAAAGCCGCAGTTGTTCGCGAAGGCCTGAAGACCTCTCTTTTCGCGATTGCACACGGCATTAGCCTCCCCCCCGCGTTTTTCCAAACGATTGACGCGCCTCGCGTTTGAAGAATAATTTTCAAAAATTCTAAACGATTCTTAAATTGTTAATTTCGCCTCTCCTTCGGGAGTTTAACTTAGCACCGAGTTAAAAATAATATCAATCAAATTTTGAAATCGAACGAACGTATTAATTTATCCATCTCGAACGGAGCTACTCAACGATTGAACTTTCGTACTCGCTCGATTTCAACTCCGTTAGATCTTGAAATAATTTGCACAGATTTCACGATTATTATTTTTGGCGAATATATAAAGTTTTCATTGAATCGCCAAGTTAGTAATGAAACGTTTTCTTTGTTGGTATATAATACAATTGAACTAACGCAACTTGAAACACTTGAGAATTTCTATTGTTCGGTTCGACGTTCTTTTTCGCCGTGACGTTTAGCTACTTTCAACGTAATCTCTCGGAACGATGGAGAACGACAAAAATCCTGATATGCGATAGGGAAAATAAGCCAAGCGGGTTGTAATTCCGGATTAGCGCTCTTCAGATCCGCCGGCCAGATGACTCGATTATAAACTCGCAAGTATCACGCGGATTATCGGCGTAATGCGAGCCGGGCCAACTGGCAATACGCTTATGGAGAGCCGCGGAGTCTTCAGCTGGAGCTATTACACCCAAGACAGCAAACTGCTACGTATGCTTGCCGAATTTCAACCGAAATGAACCGAACGCGCTGACAGACCGTGGATTTCCCCGGTCAAATTTTGTTGCAAAGATGCCGAAGAAACTCTGCTTTCATCTCCATCGAGTTTGGAAGTTTCACACGGTTTGTGCGCGTATGAATATTATTTTACGCCCAAAGAGATAATGTTTTTCCACGTACCGGAAGGAGAAGATTCGAAACGCTTAGAAATTAAATAACGAAATTTTTTCACTGAACTATCTCATGAGGTATTTAGCGTGTGTACTGGAATTTCATATTTGGTCGATACTTCGCGAAGGGCTAGAAAGTCACGGACCTCGAGAAATTGATTCTGTAAAACTTCAAACAGACTCCGTGATTCTGTTTGCATTTTATACGGGGTGTACTTCGTCGTAAAATTTTACCGTTGAGCAGTGCAAACATAGTTAAACTGGTTTAAATAACCGAGGGCAAACATAGAAAAAGTCGTTTGGAAACGACTATTTTGCATAAAATGAATTAACATAAAAAAGACTAGGTTTTATTTTAAAGCATGATCAACTCGCATATCATTGCCCGCGATGCAATATCCCGCCCTTTTGTTGAAATTTGAAGGTACTGCCGCCATTAAACTGATTAATTGCGCAGCTTTGCATGGTAATAGCATTGACTAACTAGGATAGATCGGACGTCCACTGCTTTTTCGTGTCTCATGTTTTGGGGGTCACTTGACCTCTGATCATTTTTGTGTCACATACATACTACCACGTCGATTTAGTTTTATTTAATCAGATGATCAAATAATCGTTTAATTTTACTTTATTATTTATATAGCGAAACAATAACAATGTTTGAATACTAGGAATAAAATTTCACATAAAGGAGGTACAGTGAAATAATGTTTAAATGTTCAAAAAATAAAAGTTTACATAAGGGATGTACGTTGATCCCTTGACGTGCAAGTTTTTTTATACAAAAAATTTTTTTACAATAAGAGGACAACTGACAATGTACAATTGACATGTCTTTTATGATATTTTTAATTTATCTATTGTTATATATATATTTATCATATTGTTATTGTACAATTATCATTATTGTGTATATTGTTACATTATAATTATAATATCTTACAATTTAATGTACGCTGTGTTAGATCGAACGCCTCGAGCGTAAAACAAAATTAGACGTGGTACGGCGAAGCAAAATTGCAAAATTGAGATGCAGTATGACGAATAAAACGCAAAAAGCACCGATGGATTATTTATTTAGAGCAAAAAGAGAGACGAGTTTTAATAGCGGGAATAAATCTCGCCTGGTTTTCCCCGATGTTTTTCTACATGTGGGTAATTGACGCCGTGAATGAATGGCTTGAAATTAATAGCGTTCCAGTTAAGTAAAATCTAACGTAATTTCTTCCCAACGATTGTCCCCCTCTTTGCTTTTTGATTTGATTGGTGAAACTCTCTAACCTTGATACCATCTCACTCGACAGTAACGCGAAAACGTACGAGCAGAATGAAAATTATTCCGCGTAACGAAGAAGAGTGAAAAAAAAAGTAAAATTTAGTACGGTTTCTTTTAACAAAGTTATGAAAATATAACAGACCACGTAATAATATACATGAGAAAAGTAAATATTCCGTTCAGTTAAAAGAAATGTTAGGATAATAAAAATATTCAAATGGTAGAAATTTGAATATGGAATTAAAATAACTCGTTTAAAAGTCAACCATACAAATCTACTACATATGAAAATCATAGTAGTACAATTCATTGCTGTTTTCCATAAAACGTTTTATTATACTACGCTCAATTTCTTTATTATTATACGAAACATATAGCTTTTTACAAGCCACGAAAACGTATCACGACGAAGAATAAAATACCATCTTGATCAACCTGAAAGGATATTTGCGTAAACTAAAATACGTGGCGAAATTTTGATTTTCGAAATTTCAACGTACTCCACCATTATTTTCAGGTCGTCGTATCGTGTTCCAAACAATTTTAAAAAATATAAAATAATACTCGCGTGAACTGAAACACACGAGTAAATTCAAATTTAGATCATGATCCGTAAAATTTAAACAATATAAGAGGAATTTTAACAATGTAAAATGAAATTTTACGGTAATGCAAGCTGCTCCTTGATACTTGAATCAAACCAAAATGGTCAAAATGACCAATTCATAATTTCATAATAGATGCAAAAAAAAAAAAATGCATTTTTCGTAAAACGTGCATAAAGTATTACAAAGTGTATTGTATTATAAAACTTTTCCATCTTTTTCTTTCTTTTACTTTAATGTCTGTGATGGAAATTTTTCTTTCAATTGTCGGTCTAATTTTAGCGTTGAACTATTTAAATAGTTGAAATATCAAGAGCGAGGAAATGTATACCTCTCAGACTTTCAGTTCGACGCTTGAACACCATCTAGCAGTCTAACAATGTTCGTTACCGAGCGTTTCATCGATTTATCGAGATATATTATGGCTCGCGTTAATCAAATATCGGATTCCACGACGTCGTAGTTAGGGAAATTCTGTGGATGGAGTCGAAGGATATAGTTTGCAGAAGCGTGAATTCGACGCTTTCGTCGAGGCAAGGGCAATCGAACACGAATTGAGAAATTGATCGGCCCCTGCTCTCCAATACGACTACTCTGATTGCGTTGGAGAAGGTGTACCTATGCTCTCCATGTTAACCATAATAAAGGATCCACATGGCATCCACATGTGGCAATATGCTTGAATCTTGCTACACCGGTTGTTTCTCAGATTCTCGCGCGTGATTCAGACTGAAATAAAAATATCATTAAAAATCGTAAAAATTCAAGCGTCTCCAAGAAGAGTAAGAAAATTTTCCTTCGCTAGACTAGATCCACCATTATCTCTCGAGAACTGAAATCTCCTCTTCGCAACGAACTCTTGAAACAGTTTGTTGAGCAATTTTTATTCGCTATTGTTTCAGCCGAAATATCGACGCGCAACCAAATGCATCAGGTCCGTGAAACACAGTTGCCTTTCGAGAACTTTAATCAAAGGAACTCGTTCCTTCGCCGGAGTTTCACTCCATAAAGCCGACGGACAATCGTCGAACGACGGGATTTCCTTCGAAGCACGGCGAAAGGGGAGGATCGAAAATGGAAGAAAGGAGCCCCGATAAATAATTCAGTAATCAATTTACACAACTTTCCGGGGTGGGGGTGGGGGCGCGAATTTGCATTCGTTGGCCGGGCCGCTGATTTCATTTCGCGCGGTGGCTGTTTTGATTGCGAGCGCCACTTTTTATTCGCGGCTGTCGTCTCGTTGCCCCTATTTATTTGCTGAAGCCCTCGATTGCCACCGCCTGGACCGGCCTGTCTCGTCTTATTTGCCATTCCGCGCACGGAGCTCCCTCTCTTTCTCTCTCGCCGTCGCTCTGTCTCGTCGCATTTTTCCCCCTTCCTCTCTCTCTCTCTCTCTTTCTCCCGGTAATCCGCCTTGACCAAAGGAATTTTTCAGCGTCTGGCTGCTCGAATTGCTCGCTGGAAAGTTTTGGACAATCGCGTTTAACGAGCTTCGTTGGTTGTTACAACGGTTTTAGCGTCCCCTGCGCGTTTATCCAAGCCCGTCTGACCAGTGGCGGATTATACTACTGAAACGTTCGGCCGAGTGTCACTAATGACTCCCGGCTGAATGTTTTTTCTCCCCTCCCTCGACTCGATATTTCTGGCGCTATTGCTCGTCGCAGCAACGAAATTAAAAAGCGACGTATTCCTCGGGGAAACTATTGTCTATTCTTTAACTTCGGAGGTGAAATTGGAAATGGAAGTAGCGTGAAAATGTAACATGTATCGTACATTAACGGGATAGATGGAAGTATTTTTTGGAATCAACTTTTATCCGCGGATTGATCCCCTAATTACGTCAATATTTTCTACCATTAACTTTTACATTTATCACAAGGATTACCTAAACGTGATGAGTTTGAAGGCTTCGAGGCGTGAAGACTTTGAGCAAACTGAGAGAATACCTATCGCGCCTCGTCGTCGTGTAATGGTATATTTATGGTTCTCGAGGATAAGAGACGCCGGGTGATAACATTTTTCACACGTCTTCACGTTCGCGTGTGCGCGATCTCGTCTGACACGACGAAGCCCATGAAACACACATATCCATGGCTGTGCTACTCGTAAAATGGCGGCGCTGCATCCGTCGAAGAATCAGACATCGTGCAAAGCCGAAACATTTACGATATTGTTTCGCGCAGAAGTCCATTAGGCGAGCACCATGTGGCCGAAATTTCGTCGAAATTTTCCATGAAATCATGAAGGGGAAAGGCGGAGACGTGGCGCGCCGCGTTGCGTACCTGACGGGATCGATAATTACTTTTAACTCCACTAACGTCGACAGTAACGTCGATGTTACAATAAAGCAATGCCAAGTTAACGCTTTTCATCGTGCTCTACCTATCGATGGAATTTTCAATGTCCATCCAAAATAGAAACAACGCACACCGACCGACCGTGTAATTTCGCGGAACTTTACACTCCATCCTTCAAATTACTAAATAAGTGTCTTTGTTCAATTGTTTCCCTAGTTACTCTTGAACACCTTCAATCTTGGATTTCCATTTCAAGAAACGTTACACCTGAACGTTATTTATTTTTGAGAGATATTTATATTTTTCTTCCAAGGAAATTATATCGATTTGAACTTACAAAGTTTCGCGATTCTTTTGACTTTCGATCTGTAAACTTTTTGTTAGACTGTTTAGAGGAGTTGATTCTTTTCTTTTTCCGTCGATCCAAGTTATTTTTCTTCAAAAAATATTTTCACATTCGCATCATCCTCCAAATTAGCAAGCTGCACGAAAACTATTTAAAATATTGTGTATATAACGATTTGTTTGAACAACTGTACGAGATATTTCTGAAATTCCTTTTGTTTTATGTTTCATTTCCTTCGTCTGGTCGAGACAATTAGTCCCCTTTCTCGGGTCTAAACGATTAATTTACCAATTCTCTTGGAAGAAAAAAAGGAATTGGTTAACACCATCCCAACAGGAGGTTGATTCGTTTCGATCGGTGGCCCTTTACTTTTTGACCAACGGTGTTTTTACGCTCTTCCTTTTTTTTTTTCTACCGGTTGATTTAGCTCCGAAACAAAAGCTTTCGACTCGCATTAAGCCCGTTGACCAGCGGACTCTGCTATATTCGTGCATTTTAATTATTCCGCGCGGCCTTTATTCCTAGCTATTATCAATTCTCTCTCACGATGAATCAATTCCAACGTTACTCCCGTCGAATTATTCTTGGACGCGATTCGTTACGATACAAAGTGGAACATCCTTGTCACGCGTGAACGTAACAATACCTATGGTACGTGTAGTTCGTACATCTGTCGAAACTTCGTATATCTCATGGCTGAAAAAGTAGAATGCAGTGCATCGAATTGGAAAGAGATCAAAAAATACAAAATTGCGAGTGAAATAACTGGAAACAGATTATTTCGAAATACGTCTCCAGCCGTAGTTTTTTTTTTCCTTCTTCCTCTGTCGATTCATTTATTTATTCCTCAGTAAACGAAAATTGTGTGTCTCGAAGGTTTTCTCTGTACAACAGTGACGAGTCGAATTTAATTCGAACTTAAAATTTTAGCAAAATACACTCCTTATAACAGTGTCCATAAAATGACCATCGAATGAATATTCGAGCTACGTTTGCTGAAATTAGCATTCACAAATTATTTAATTTCCTGAAATTATTATGTAAATTTCAACATGAAAAGAATATTCGTTCACTAGACAAACTTTTTCTTTCTTTTCTTAAAATTACTTTTTCACTCGTGTTTAAATGGTTTTCAACCCTTTCGCTGTTACAGACGAAATATCTCGTCGTAAATTATTTATGAGGTGTTACGAACACCTATATATGAAGGATTAAGATTACTTATCCCTTTTATATTAATAAACGTTGTGTCTTACAAACTGACTTTTGTCAAAATCATTGTCAGTCGAAATATGGCGAGTTCCTATAAACAGACACGCGAATTACAGCATTTCATGAACGATATTTTTTATTCTCGAGATATCTCGCCGACCTCGCGAACGCAATTGTGACACGAGACATCTCGTCCGTAACAGCAAAGGAGATTAAATAACAGAGGGTCGAGTTCAAGTCGGAGTCCTGAAAGAAAAATTTAATTAACGAAATTAAGGGACGACTCTAGCGTGTGATTTGAACGTAGTCAGACGCTTATTCTACTGCGTCTGCAGCAAACGGGTGAATGCTCGTTCGTCGACCAAATTTGTGCTCGCACTCGTATCGCTGCATTCGTTAAACGAGTGTTAATGTAATAAATGAATGCAAATTTTTCGAGGTGAACGAGCGTTCGTTCGTTCGTTCGTTCGGTGCAAACGTACCGTGAGATAGAGTCGTAAATAATTTCGAATATGTTACGTCAAACGTGAATAAAATACAGCAGGACCCATCGATTAACCGACGTAATCACGAGGAACGAACAAGCCGAGTGAAACCTGTTTCATTATGAATATCTTACAATAAAATCTCGTTCGTCGCGGTTTCGTAAAATTCAAAAACTCCAGACAGCAAACACTCCATATATATTTACGTTCGTTGCAACATCGTGCGATCCAAATTGTCACTTCACTTTGAAATTTATTTAAAAAAAATATATATATATATATAGAATCGAAATTAATTAAAAATTGGAAGGGGCGACGAAACTTTCTATTCGGAAGTATACTTGACCACTTCGTCACTTCGACCTTCGTCACTTCGACCTTTCAATCGAATTTCCTGATCGATATTGTATATTGCGTTTTGTTCACGATTGCTTGTTCCAATACGGACGAGGATTAGTTTAATTAATATTTGCTCGTTATTGGTTCTCGTTGCATCGGCGAGCACCGCGACGCTTTATGCAACGACTTTTGCTATCGGCGTATGTTTGCACGTTCGTCACATCGCGCTGGATCTCCACGTAATGAATATTAAAGCTTTGCCCGTGTTTCAGATTAAACAGCGATTATTTCGTTCCGAAGGGGAGCGACACATCAGCGAAACGCTTTTAATCATTCCTCTCCCCGTTGTTTTTCATCCGGTTTACTCTTTGCATCTTTTTGTCTCTATCTCGAACGACAGTTCATTTAACATTTCAGAATTGAATTTGCGACAACTCGAATTATTCTTACGTGTGTGCACAATATTCTTGCAACTTGTGGTTTTCGATACTTCAAGATTTTGTGTTAAAATTTTCTAAAGTGGTGAAGGTTAACATTTCAGGAAGACTTCGTTTTATTCTGTATATATTCGTTCTGCTGTATTGTTCTTTTATTTTCTTTTACTAACAAAACCGTAAATTTCTTTATTCACTTTGCCCAACTCTCAACTATCTGCTCCAAAGTTAAATATTCTTTGTCCCCCTGTTCTTCAACGCAGCAAATTTTACATTATATAATTTCTCACAAAAATAAAAGTTTCTCCGAAATGAAAACAATGCCTCTTTCAAACGTTCGTGGAATAAAATCAAGAAAATCTGTGGCACGATAAAAGAAAGTAGAGTAACGAGATAAAAGTTGTTTCTTCTTGACACAGTTTCTTAAAACTCAACGAGTCCTCGAGGGTTCAAACTCAACGAGGAAATCATTCGAAAAAAAAAAATTACCATAATGCGTGGCTTCCGTTGTAATCTGAAGCAGTTGAACGCTCAGCTTGTTGACCAGCCAGCTCTTCGACGGACCACCTACAATGACGACGAACATAGCCAGTTTCAGCTCGGCGGAGATATAATAGCTTCTGTTTGAAGTCACACTCGACAATCTTTCCGCTATAATTCCATTTTATCGTGGAGGAAAGGACGCGGCAGGAAAGGAACAGTCGAGGCATCGTCCTGATCGGCTAACAGGGGACTTCCCAGCGAGCCTCTGTAAGCAAAGAATTGTCTGAAAGCTCAACAATACTCGATCTTATCGCGTCCCCCTTTCTATCGGGAGCACGGCTACCAGAAGAACACTTTAGCGGTTTTTCTTTTTCAGCCCGATTGTTCTCATGCCATCGGACATTGATTTTTTTCTCTCTCCTCCCCCACAGCGATTTCAAAAAATACACGGAGGTTCCCTGGTAGGTTTTGTGGAAAAAATTTTGGAGAATGGGCAACGTAGTTTCCTACTATTAATAGTAGTGATCTTTTTTCTTTCTTAGATTTAATACTGAACCGTTTGTCGAATGGGAACATTTTTCGTGATTCTCTGCGATCTGTAATTGTGAATACGTGTGAGAAGAATATCTCTCAAGACTGGACTACAAAAGAATTGTTTTGTGAAGTTAACAGCCCCCATTCTCAATTCCGTTGTCGAAATAATCGCAGTCGTGTTAACGTATAATTTACAATTATACGTGGCATTGTACGTACGAGTGACCAAATTTTAGTTTTGTCATTGTAAAGAAAAATGCCGTCGATCTCGATTTTAATTTCGATCTACCGACTCTAAATTCAATTTCGAGGCTCAGTTCTGAGATCGATTTCGCGAAATCAACTTGAAACTAATTACAAATCTTGTGCTAGTTGGGAGTACATTTTCAATTAAATGTTCGTTGATGAAAACGAGTACAAGGAAAAAACGATTTTTGATCTTATCGACCATAATCCCGTTCCCGTTTAAATAATCAGAAGGGCATTGCGTTGTTTAGAGTCGACACGAAGAAGGCATTTGTTTTACGGCAACGTGGAACCACGAGGAACACGAACACCATTTTTCCCTCGCGTCACTACGTGATGCTTTTAGTTAAGACCTTGATGAGGTTAAGGTCCCTATAAAACCAGCGGCAACGTGGTTCTCTAAGCTCTGAGCAGAAAGTTGTGTGCTTTAGCGGTCCTTACACACCTCCGTTGTCCCTCGTCGCGTCGTTTCTTCCTAAATTTCGCTCCCTTTCTCCCCCAACACGCAGAAGAAGAAACACCGTGGAAGTGTTACAAACCCGTGAAGGAAGGCTGGTATTGCCTGGTGATTTAACGAAATTGCTCGCAGTTTCAAAGTGAATTACAGTCGAAGCACGGAGTTCTCAAATAATCTCACGCCGCACATTCTCTTGGACCGCCACGTTCATAAAAATCATCTTCAAACGTTTCGGCATTCGTGCATTTCACTCTCACTGTTGGACAGTGAAGAAGAAAGAGATTTTGAAGTAGAGTTTAAATGCAACTAAATTAGGTGATTGTTGTCAGTGTAAACTGCTTTGATTAGTAGAACATGCAGCGTCGCTCAAGTGTACTTTGTCTGTTTCGAAACTACAGAGTAATGTAGTATATGATAATATAATCAGTACAGAATAATATATTCTATACACTATTGTAAGCAATAGTGTTTCTGACAATATTATATTATTCTGTATTAAATCATTGTAATATTAATAATAATTTGTAAAGTGTTGACAAGAACAGAAGAATCGTCGAGAAAAAACTTTTTCGTCGTACGTAGAATCATTCTCCAATCTATTCTAATATATATATATATTTATATATTATATTATATATTATATGTATATATATTTATATTTATTTTTTATTAACGATAATTTGTAACAGAAGTATCGTTGAAAACAAAATTTTTTCATTGCACGTAGAATCATTTTCCAATCTATTCTAAAAAATATATATTTATCTCTATAAATATCGTACGTTAAAGAGTGGCAAGTGTCCCGAGATTTTTAAACGTACGCGTGTCTGAATATTAATTAAAATAATTACGGCGATTCGTCACAATTTAAGCTGAAAACCGACGAGAATCTCTCCATTGAAATCATCGACAATAAAAATCGTTCTACGCAAATGCACCTCAACATCTTAACGTTACGCGAACCGTTATCCCTCTTCCACGACAAATTTCATCAGTTCGGCGCTTTCGCATTGAAATACACGCACACAGAGACGTCCGCTTTGCGCTTTGCAATTGCAATTTTCAAGCATAAAAATCTTTTACTCTGGATTAAAAAGGAACTCGTACGCGGGACGGTTGCAAATAACTGAACCCGAAAGTCGTAAAAATAACCAATCGAACGTGCATGGAAAGTCCATAACAGCGGGACAGCGAGAAACGCGACCACTCTGAGCAAATAAAATTTAACAAACCGCCGGCCGCGCGATAAATCGATATCCACACCTTACCCCCTCCCCACTCCCTCTTTTTTTTTATCTGCCTTTCTAGTATTCTCTTGGAGGTGCAGTTTCGTGGTTTCATCGCGTTGAAAGTTGGCTAATTGATTTATCGTCCAGAACGTTGTCGTAGTGTAACTGTGCGCGCGTGTGTGTGTATAAGTGTTCGCGCACCTATAGGGAACGCATCGATACTCGAACGGTTATCGAGTAATCGAGCATAAAAATGGAATTGAACTTCTGCTGGAATTACGACTGTTACCTGATAATCCCATGAGAGTGTTCGTTTCACAAAAAAATATATATATATATGTATATATATATATATGTAACAGACAGTTTACACTGTGAAAACGGATCATGCCAACCCGCCATTTCGCGTCTTGTTATTGCGTGTCAGCTTTAATAAAATGTCACGTGAAAAATTACCGCCGTTTCGATTTCATGCTTCGTCCCCTTAGTCTATCAGGCTCCCCTCAAAGGATGGATCGCGATTAAAAAAGCTGAGAGTAATTGAATCGGTGAGTTGAAGAACAGCACGATGTCCGAAAACGACGTATCGAAACGCGCGAACGAGTAGCTGTTGGAATTTGAATACACGGCCGTGCTAATCCAGTTCATATTTGCCGATACAACGTTTTCAATATCGTGCTATTTATTTCGACAGTCAGTTTTTATCGAACAACTTTTATTTGAAACACGCTCAAAGCGTGTTATAATTAATAAATTATTTCTTATTTGCATTTGTACACCTCGTTCGGCGAGTCTTTTGCAGTTGAAATAAAATTATTGGGTTTGAAATCGACTCGTGTTAAACGAATTAAATGAAATAATACGGTATAAAACAAAAGATACTGTTTGTTATTATACTCTTGTGATACGCGCAAAATTATTATTGAAGCTATGAAAATTGTTATGAAACTCACGTGCAGGTGTTATTACCGAAAATGATCAAAAAGTCTAAACTTTCGTGCTATTCTTCGCTTCGAGCAACGCATTTACATTTCAATTTCAATATTTTTTTAAAAATGGCCCATTTCGGACTTCTCTTTTTCGTCTCACAGTTTGTTCAATCGTACCTCTATCTCCTCAACCCAATCACAAAAAACAAATATATATATATATATAGAATATTAGTAGATGCATCATTGATTCTCCTCCGGTTAAAGTCCTCGCCTCTTTCGCTCGTATCTCGAAAATCAATCAGTTATCGAAAATGAAGCTGTTACAGTATCTAACGACATCGAGAGATAAGAAAATTACAGGGAGTCAGGCGGCACAAAAGAATCCTATTACTTAAGCCACCGTTATCTTACTCGAGCATGCTCCCCGAGGAAAAAACCTCTCACCCAGTCATTACTTATTGAACGCTCCTTTCTCCTACCTGCTACTGGAAAACCCCTCGACGATGATAAAACCGAAGATTCATGCTCGTAGAAAAAAAAAAAAAAAGAAAAAACAAAAGAGCCACGCTCAACGGTTCCCAACGAAACTCACGATCGCGATTTGCCAAACACTTCGCGAAACTGCTCAACGACCGAGGAAAACCGAAGAAACTTGCAACTAAGGAGTAGATTATTAGCGAAACTCCCGGTTTAATCCTAGCGCGTGAACACGCTGAATCACCGATTCTCGCCGATTCTCCCGGCTGTGTAACACGGAACGGCCACGAATGAAGAAGGGTGGGCTTAACTCGCTTAAACACAGCGGGTGAAGTTGCGAGGACAGGGCGCGAGCACGCCTCGAGCGCATTCGGCCGCCTTACGGGCCGCTCTGCGGGACGTTTAACAAGCGGAGGAGAGGCGCACGGAAGCGGTTAGGCGGATTCGGATTTAGCCAGCTGCGGCATTCCACGCGCATAAACCCGGCCAAGCCTGAGGTTTGGCACTCGAAACGTGCCTTGGCAATCCGGCTGTGCGTTCACTTCCATTTCAGTGTCATCGTGGAACTTTCCGCCTTCGCGTGTCTCCTCCGTTCTTCAATTCTTCTCGGATGCGTCGCTTCGATTTTATCGATTTTATCGTTTTTCTTGACTGGTGGCGAGAATTGCGTGATACGACTGACGAGGGAGGGAATGAAGTACACGAGATTTTATTTATCATACATATCGAGTGTAGAAGTTCGCTGTGTATAGATATTTTGTATTTAGTTTTAGGAACATGATTGCAGCAAGTCTAAAACAATTGATGACAGAGAAAATATGATCACAATGTGAAATTGGACTTGTTAGGATAGTGAGAATAGAATTTGTGCAATTAAATATATGTAAATTTATTCCACATTGTGTCTATAAAATCATTTCATTTATCATCTGTAAAAGAATTTGTAAATTTTAATAGATATTACTACATCGAGACCAAGTGGGAAAAGTGAGGAATGGAAGAGGGTCGAAATACAAATTGTGTCGAAAGATTTTCTTTGATGATAATTTATACGTGTCTGGCCAAGAGCATTTTGATGTAAAAATTTAAAAATTTGCATCTTATAGTCGTAATTAAAGTACATCAAAACTTTAATTCGAATCATTTACTCTACTCATTTTCCTATCAATTTTACACATTTCGTGTGGATCGTTCTATTACGTACTTCGACGATACAAGCACAGTAGAGAAAAATTGATTTTACAAATACTTCGAGTTGAAGCCACTTTGCAGCGCGACTGTCTGTATCTTATTTTTCGAACAGTGGCGCAACCATCCACCGTTGGGATTCAAGATTTAGAAAATCTGATATATCCTCAAACACGCCGATCTGACGACGCTGAACAAAGTTGTTGATAGCGGTGGCTTCGCAAAGAAAAAGATATCAGGCCACTATACGTCTGTTGAACAAAGTTAAACAAAGTATCAAGGATGTCACCGAAAGCGGAGCTTTCAGCGGAGAGAGCGACCGGCAAGGATACATGACGAACGAAACAATTGACAATTGCCGGAGGCAGTGTTTTCCGAGTTTGCGGGATAGATTCTGGTAGTGGAAGCATTAGAAACAACGGACTAGTTAGATAGATTTGTGTGTAACCAGCTGCCACTTCTCACGCGTGTAAGCTTCGACGCAGCCGCGGTTGAGATTGAGTATTCCCATCTTGTCTCAGAATCGCGTGAATTCACATCGACGAGACGATTTCCGTCGTGGAAATTTGCTTGATACCGAAATTATTAAAACGAAAGTGAAGATCGGTGGGTAAAGAGCATTCTTGTTGGCTTTTTGGTCACTTGAATTTGTCACTTTGTGGCTAATGAAAGATACTCGAATGTAAAATTACAATTAAAAATAAAAATCGGTTAGGTCCAGAGATATTTTACACTTATATCGTTACATTTTTATATTTATTCCGTTCACGTCGTGGTATTTTAATACCATGACGATCGATTTTTTTAATCACGAAAAAGATGGAAAAAATGGACGTTCAGTCCCAAAATCAAATAAAAAGGCAATTTTCGTGACAATTGTATTTAATGTCGTATATGTATTTAATAAACATCGTATTCCTTGTCGTATTCAGACATAAATGCTGTAAATGATGGAAATAATTTTGCTTGATAATTCAGTCGATTTTTGCTGAAAATTTTTCTGGTATTATTCACGACGAACGAAATTGAAATAAATTGAAATAATCGAAATGTGGAAAATTGATTGACAAAACTGCATAAATGAATATTTGATATTCATAAAATGCCATTGGTTATGGGTATTATTGTGAGCAAAATTTTCCGAATATATATCGCGGAATTAATTTATCGTCGAATTTATAGTAATTAGTAGTTTGTAAATGTTTAATTTAAGGATAGAAAAATATACACGATGCTTGATATATCGTACAAAAATTTGATAAAGTGTCCAAAGTTATTTTGCTATTTAAGTTTGGCATATTTGTCATACATTAAATTTTGTTCTGTCGTTGATAACAACGATGTGTAATTTTCGAATAAATAAATTAATTTTGAAGAAGAAACGAAGAGTGTGACGACTTTTTAAATTTCTAAATTGCTGATTTTTACAAGGCTAGAATAAAATAATCATTGAATAATATCGGAAATCACGGTCGGATTAATTCTATGACATTTTAGAGGGGCTAGAACAGATACAATTGATTAATTCGATTGTATGAAATAATATTTGGCATGCGTCAGTCTAATAATTGATAAAATGGATTTCCACGTAGATTTCATTTCTGTAATTATGTTCTAAAAATATAATTATTATGTTCCTAAAAAATATAAAATTGCATACACGCGATTAAAAGATGAATAACATAAAATCGTGAAATAATTCTTATCAAGTTTCATCGGTATTAATAAATATCTGATTCGTAGATGAAAATAAATCCAATGAAAGAATCAAACTATATTCAGTTTTAACGCGGAGTTTCCGACGTATTTATCAATCTGAAATCCAATTTTTCCATTCGAATAATTTCTGTTAGTACTTAATACTGTTAATACTTAATCGCATTATCGATTCGAGATATCATCGTTTAAAGTTCTTAATACCAATTCCATTCATTAATATTTCCTTGTTCTTCTTTTACGGTATAAATTTATATTTCGTACATACAATGATACGATTATTATACAATATTACACAATAACGTGCTATATCTAGTAAGACAGAAATATAGAATGTAATTCTGTTTCATTTTGTACAAAATAGAGATTCTATACCTGTTCGGTCTTACCGAACAGACGAGGGCCATCATAAGCATTTAGATTTCGCGCCACACACACACACACACACACACACACATTCAACCAACACACAGTCGGTAACGCAGGGACCCTAGACGGGATTGGCCTATTGTCGCGTCATCGCCAAGTCCTGCGATAGGTCAAGAGCCGGTCGCGCGATTTTTTGTTTCACGGGTCTCTCTCTCTCTCCCTTTCTCGAACTTTCCAGAATTTTCGAGATCGGTGAAGGAGAGACGAGCCACGTGCGAACGAAGCCCTCCTCGTATCAGTACATTCAAGACCGTCAAGCGATACAGTTCAGAGCAATCTTGTCCATTCAAATTCAATCTATAATTGAACCGGCTGATCTTCATCAGTGTTGGAGGTCAGCAAGCTACCGACCAAATTCACGATTACACTGCGTGAATTCGGGTCGGCACGCTACAACACCCATACCCAAAAATAAAAATTCTATGCAAAATAAAAATCACAGGAGGTCTGAATAATCAATGACATTTGATTATTGATCTGACGAATACTCGCGTGTACGAAATATCTCGATCTCGATTAAACTGCATTATTCCTAACCCGTAAAATTTGGTTTCACGAAAATTTTTCCAGCAGATTTTCCTATGCTCTACAATTCAATTAGCGCAGAAATTCAAACGGTGGCGGTACGGCGTTTTTCCTTACAGCCGCGCGGATGTCGTCTACACGCCAGTACGTGAAAGTCCATTACCTAACTGTCGTTGCGCGATTACGCTTCAATCGCCCTCGTGGTTCCTTTATCCGCGTACCGACGAGAAATTTAATAACCGAACGCGTTGTAACAGAAAAGCTTTCAACGCGTGATCGCGTCTATCGCCGACGTACGCCTGACACCCTCCTCCTCCCCTCCCCCCCCCCCGGGGGCCAAGTCGCTAACTGCTCCTGTTCCCTTTGTGCGATTTTTGCCCCTCGGAACGAAAATATTTCGCAATTAAAACGCCCCCTCGAACACGTACGCGTGCATCTGTAATCGCGCCGCGTACCTGAAACTGAAAGTTATAAAAGGGAATAATTCTCGAACGAGACGCCTAGCGAGGCAAAGCGAGGCTCGTACGATGCGAAATAAAAGAAGCGGAGCGAGACAGATAGCGGATGTATAACGTGAATTTGTGCGCCGGTGTGGCTTCAATTAAATTTCGAGCGATTCCAATATCCGCCACGGTTCGCTGGCCGGACGAAGGGGGGGTGGGGGAGAAATAAAAAGAAAGGCGCGCGAGCAAAAGAGAAATGAAGAAGGCGCAACGAGGCCGAAACAATTTAGCGAGGCAAAACGGCCATTGGCTCCTGCCATTAAACGATTTTCGATTACACACGTACGTACGAATATGCTCGTACGTATTGGTGCATAACGGATGCATGTAATTACGAATCGAGCTTTACGACTTGCTTAACTTAAATTACGCGACCTCAATTAAGTGAGTGTCTGCCTGGTGGTGGTCGGCTTGCCAAGTTCCACCTCCCCGTCGGTGAACCACACACGGTCGATTCTGTATCAAAAACTCGATCGTTTATAGCACGTACCCCCGAAACGTGTGTACACTGCACAGTTTGTAAACGCTTCGGCAGCGGTATAGTAAAAGTCAGGTGGATTTTATTGACGGCTAAAATGGCCATTTTCTCGCAACGAGAAATATCACGGTGAAGGGTGAATCGTTTCGAGGTATTTTAACATATTCAGACACGTGTTATCAATTTTCCGATAGATTGACTTGTGAAGCTCAATTCTGATATTTTAGAAGGAATCGCACGTTTCGAGCAACTCAACGTGTTTGCATTAGAACGCATTGACTCGTTTCACATGTCGAAAAGTGTACTCTATAGTCTGGGAAATATTTTAATTTCAATTTTATGTAAAATATAACTTTGTCCCTGTCTTTCATACGATGCGTGATTATATAAAATTAATAATTTTTCGACATACGTGGCTTAATGCTTTTTTTTATAGAGAGTTGCATCTATCGATTGATTTAAACACATACATACGATTTCATTTAAGAAACCAAAGTTGAAATTTATACATAACCCTCTTTATTTAAATACGCACACTTCTAAATCGCAATACTTCTCACCATCATAGTGATCAGAATGGAAATATCAGACGAAAGAGTCTACGTATTACGTTTTTCTTCATCGAAATACAAAATTCTACTCTGTATACGATAATTTATAGTATCACGCTTAACGTGTGTTTGATCCATTATTATGCTAATCGTGCATTACCGTGCGCAAATATTTAGGTACTTGTAAATGATCGACTCTCTTGAATATAATTTTAGTAGTAACAATTAGTACATATTGATGTGAAAAAAATATCTATTATAATAATGACAACTGAGAACTTGTTATCGAAATTTTAGAACCACCGAAACATGCATTTCCAACCATATTGAAAATTGATACGTGTATCACAATAGCAATTACATCAATTACTCGTCAAACAACGAAGAGTAGAGAAAATTAACAGTAGGAAAACGATTAATCGCAACAAAAATATCAAACTTCTAATGGAATTTCGTCAATTGTCCAAATGTTTATACACGGCAGCGCACGTGATCAAATTAGAGGGATCTTTTACTCCTCGCTTGTGAGATAACGTAATCGTTTCATTCATCCGGCAAGTATAGCGGATATCTGTTTGAGAGAGTTGGCCATTTACGATGCGGATCGATTTCGATTATCTTCGAAGGGTGCAGGATGCAAATAGCCCCGCAAGAGATATCTATAAGATAAGAACGCTCGCCGTTTAGTCAAGTAGATACTTATACAGGATTTCTCTCTGCGCCAGTCCTACGTACCCATACGTACACGTTCAGATAACGAAATACAATTTATATAGATTCGGCCCTAATACCTATTGCTATCGAGATGAAAATCTCACAACTACTGCGGACAAACGTCGCTAGTACTTAAGATCAATCCCGACCGATCTCTATTTTCAATTCGCAACGAAATGATTCGATATATTTCTATTGTAATTATTATATAATTTTATTATAATTATATTATAAGTAACGAAATGATTCGATATATATTTATTATAAAATCTTCGCAACGAGGATGAGACGAATATTTTCTTTCCAAAAAAGTTATATCGATTTGAACTAGCAAAGTTTTGCGACTCTTTTGATTTTTGATCTGCAAACTTTTCGTTAGATTGAAGAGTTTGCCAATACCGTCAAAATTTCGAGCAAACAGTATAAGTTTCATCAAAATGTGTGTCAAAGCTTTGCCCAGTCGGTTGTTTCAGAATGTATCACACACAAAATTGATTTTCTTCTCCTTCCAGTTGCAAGTCCAAGTTACATTATCCCTTTTTAAAAAATATCTTTTTAACTCGGGATTTCAGCCTTACGAAAAGTTGCGTACATAACGGAGTAATTTGTTTTGTACCAAATAATAATATTTCTGAAATTTCTTTCGTTTTATATTTCCTTTCCTTCTAATCGATAGAATCGGGGGAAAGATATTTTATCATTTCTCTCTCTTCCGTTTCCCGGAGCGAAGGGATCGAGGCTCGAAAACATCTCGGTAAAATTCTCATCTGCACGTTAATTAATTTAACTTTCCTCGTCGTAACTCAAGCAGCCGTGCAAAGGTAATTGTGAATTTTGCAAACATCTACTTCACAGAAATGTTAAACTAACTCGCACACTTCGGAACAACACGTCAAAGTGCTCAAACTATTGTTTCCTCTTGACTCAGTTCCCTGTGCGCCTATGTCTCTGGGTGTAGCAACGATCTCGCTTTAACTCAATCCAACCGCGAAACACCATCACCGAGTAAATCGCCACATTCTACCAAAAACAGATTAATTTTATCTGCGCTCGCGTTGGTTGGTTGTGCGCGGTGGCAAGCGTGCGAAACCCGATGCTTCAGCCGGTCGTGTAAATACGTGTAACTCCGTGTACATAGTTTCGAGGATGTTGAGAGAACGCGCGGCGAAGTAAGGGAATTCAAAGGGAACAGTACAGAGGGAGAGAGAGAGAGCGGATGCGCATCGATTCGGGCCAGCATCCAATCAAGGATAAAGACACGGTGGAGACGGTGTCTCGCCCGATTGCTACCGTATGCAGACATTGTTACAGCTCCATGCAAATGGGAAATTAGACCGGGGCATGAGGAAGCTGCTCTCTTACCCCCTTTAAAGGCGTCCACTGTAAACGAGTGGCGAGGTTCGAATAAAATCGAGAAAATTGACACCAGGTTGGAAACAATTTGTGTTTAATTTCTTCCTTTTTTACTTTTTTATTCCCTTCTGGTTTTCTATTCCCTCTGATAGAATGTCAATGCTTCGCGTAGCACTGTATGTACATCGATGGACAAAATTGTAATTGGGGACGTATTTAAATTTGAAAAAAGAAGGGTACAGGTTGTATAATATATCGTGTATATTGCATCTTCAGAATCTTAGTGTGATATACAACAGAGAAATTTGGAGAAAAAAATGTATGTAAAACACTTGACCATTTTTGTGGTCTTTTATTTTCATTTTTTGTTGTTCTACTGAGAATGACACAGAGACGAAGATCTATCATTTATTTGTAATATACAATACTATGTAATACTTTATTAGTACAGTGTTTGTACGCATTATTATTTCTTTGTAATGACAATTGCTTGTTGTTATTATTACACATCTTGAATTTCGTATCGATTTCTGACAAGCGTGATCCATCGATGATATTTATTTGACTTTATCCCATCTATGAAGATCTCAGCGTGCAATTTATGAATAAAATCATAAGTTTTCACGTATGTTGGTGCAACGCTATCGTGAAAAAAATATACCGCGTTCCGAAACGAAAAATACTTCTGTATTTTCGTTATTTATTGATTTAGATGCTTCCCTGCAAATAGGCCACCCGCAATCCATAAAATTTATACCTTCATACGTTATGGTTTTTTAAAGTAAAAAGTACGCTGTTTTTTTCTGTTGATAGTGATCGTGTGTTCTCGTACTTTTGAGGAATATTTCTCTATATTTCCTCTAATAAAATTCTTATCACAGAGAAGACATAAATATCTAAGAAGCAACGATACAACTTATCAATCATTTGTTCCTCTGTAAAGTGACGAAAGACAGTAAATAACTACCGTAGAGATACTGATTTTACAGTCGTTGAATACTGGATACCTTTTTCTTTTCTTTGTCTTCGTCTCAACGCGCATTTTCACGCATTTACGTTTCAAGTTTAATAGTAAATCACGTTTATCGACTTCGTTTCATGAGCATTACCAAAATGAGAGATTAGACAACATTGATGTTGATAATAGGACACGAGTACCTAATAATAATTATGAATCCATTTAGTGGCATTATACGAATGTCTACAATGTATTATCTCGATGTTAATATTGTAATTACGTTGTTGGAACGTAGTGTTATCTTGCATCTAATAATTCTAATGATATGAATGATCTATGCGAATCGCGAGCGTAGTTAATCAGTACGCTGTTAAACTTCCCCCTGTGTTTGCACAACGTGAGATTGTTCAGTCAATTTGTTAATTCAAATATTAATCTTCGAACGTATAACGAGAAGACTGTATTTTGTAATTGGCACAATACAATTGCTTGTTACTTTTTTTAATTGGATTTCTTCTCGCCTAAGCTCGTCGTTTTGTATCGAAGACTTTGAAATTTCGACTCGTCGATCGATAATATTAATTTAACCCTCGTGAATATTCTTTTTTCTGAATTTAATTTGTTCCGTGGTATCAGAATATATAATAGAAAGATAAATAAAGTTTGAAAGTTCTTAGCAGTGAATAATCTCAATTTCTATTCAATCATGTAATAGTAATTCTCATGTATAGCTACTTAATTTCATGTGGTTTTATATTCTCTAGTTTCGTATAACGTTGAGATTTTCACTTATTAGAATTATGTCTGGAACTACAGATCGGAGAGATCGTATATCGAATGCATAGTTATGGTATAATACAGTATAATCAGAACAAAATTAACATGTGCCGATATAGTACTAATCTGTAATACTACAAAAATAATATAAAGATAACATAAAGACTACAAATGCAGGATGTCAGTACTGCTTAAATGTTAGTAAAATGAAACTGGTTATTACCAGATTTAGCAATTAACCAAGAAAATTTAAAAGTCTAATGTTACTCGATATTTAATATAATTAAAAATTCAATAGGTTCCACGTCTAATAGGATTTCGACGTTGCATAAAGCAAGAGGTTACAAATTACGCTGAAGCAAATGTAATTCTTAACAAAACGAAATTTTTCTGATTTGACACTGCAAAGTAATACAACTTTTGCTTTTGTAGTGGCCTAGGATTCCTCAACTACGAGTTTCGAACACTGACTAGCACAAGCCGCAAGTAGCGTCAAGGTTCTGCCAATCTCCGACGTTAAGCAAAGCAGAGTGAGGAACACCGCTAGGATGGGTGACCGTCCAGCCTAGTAGGTAGTTACAACAACAAGCGTCTGGGGTAAAGGAGTCGCTGCCATCAGCTGCCCACTGATGAATCTAGGCAGTGACTTCGAGACGAAACGCAACCTTCGCTTTCTCTCTTTCTTCTCCCAACTACCTAAAAAACCCTTCCATGTATTCTTCACATCTTTCATTCCTTTCACTTTGCTTGAAACGCTGATTCAAATTGAGACGGACGAGGATGACGCGCGAATACTACACGCACGTGACACGTATTGTTTCGTAATTTCGCTGAAAACTAGATAAACGTGGAATAAAATCGAACGAGGGAATTAACGAACACAGTCATTTTCTTCGAAACGAGCGAGTGTCCGATGATTTACGGACGAGAACGTGTACGAGAGAAGGAGAGACCGGAGAGCTTGAAATAAATCAACTAACTGGACAGCGAGGCACGCGAGGCGAGGCGATAAAAAAGAAAGTTAGCGAAAACGGAAGGGACGAAATCCGGCCGTGTGTACATATATATATATACGTGGCAGAGAATAGTTCTGCGAAAGTTGGTGGCGGCGGGGCGCGCGCGCCCAAGTTCGCCTGATCCCCGCGCGGATGCATAGGCATAACGTAAATCCATGTTTACTATGCTAATACCGGCGAACTTGCCGGCTGAAAGGACTCCGTGAAACGTCTCATCAAATATGCAAAGCTACTTGCCAGCGACCGGACCAAAGAAGAGGGACTGGTGGAGAGCGACAGGCAGAGAAGAACGAAAGAAGGAGAAGAAGGTTGGGCTTTTGATGGAGTCCGTTGGACCGGAAGCGCGGGCTTGGGTGTTTCCGGCCCTCTCGTAGCTGCCGAGCTACTTCAGTTAGCAAATTTCTTTACGACCGGCGAATATTCCTTTCGTGCCCTGTTCCGCGCGTTTCCTCGTTCCTGAATGGAAAAGCTGTCTATCCGCCGAGTAAAAAAAGAAGCGGATGAATCGCGTTTTGAAGTTTGTACAACAAGGGTTCAAGTGACAAGTGCCGGTGTAAGTTAATTTATCGAAGAAGGAAGCAAGGATTTTCGGACGTGCATAGATTTAACGCGTTGATCTGTGATTAAGATAAAGTGAACATTATTGGAACAGGGAAATTTTCAACGATATAAGTAATTGGAGGGGAAGGTTTCCTATGTATATCTGACACGGTGAACAAAAATAATATGGATGTATATTCTTAGGGTGAAACATGGAAAATACTTTGAAGCACAGAAAGAATGTAATACTTATTCGCATTGAAGAAACTTGGGTATTTCAATAGCCAGGTAGATATAACGTTCTTAAATATATATTCTTGAATAAATATTGGACCAAATAATTTGTATTATTTATTATATTATATTATTATCATATTATTTTCTATATATTATTATATTATATTACTATAATATTATTTATTAAATTGTATTGTATTATTATACAAGTATTCATTAAATGAAAAGTGGTTGTTCCATTACCCAAAAATTCCATCAATCAAATACTTTTGCCTTCCCATTAATTTCCAGTACTGTATGTATTATAAAAAACACAAAATGAAAAATACGCTTTCATTGCGCTTTTATCGTTACATAATACTTCACGCGAAAATCAAATATTTCATCCCGTGGACGAAATTTCGCGTGGCAGTCAAAGTGTTCCGTTAAATGGCGATTTTTAAATCGGGGAATTAAATTGCAGCCGCGTAACCTCATCGCGCGGTACAAATCTTCGGATAACTTGAAATTCGTCGCAAATATTTCAGGGAATACCGATGAACTTATCAGAGAGAGAACAATTGTAATAATTCCATCTTTTCGAAGCGAACGAACGTTTTCGAAATATCGCTTTCGATATTTATAATATGAATAATACATGAAAATGAATGTAATTGTAAAATTAATTTACGACAATTTTGACGTAATGTACGAGGATTAAAGCGCTAACGTGCAGTTCGTAAATGTTGAACTGCAATGGGAGAAGCTTATCTTGCAGGATTGCGCATTTAACGTTGGACATCCCGTTATTTATGAATGTACCTTCATTTCTAGGTAACGCCGAGACTGTTGAGCAATGCAACGCTTGCGGTTTATCCAATTTTCGGTTTAAAAGTGTCTTAATCTCCCCTGTTCTTGTCTGTTCGCCTGTCTAATTGCGTACTATATTTCATTAAGATCTTCGTCCCTCTGACTCTTGTTATTTACTTTTGAAATTTTTTACGTTATTTAGATGTAAGCGAAATGCCCGTTGTCTCGGTATTTTAATCCCTCGTTTATTTCACTAAATATTTAAATCTCGCGCAAGTGTTTCAAATACGTACAACGTCACGAGTAGACCTTCTTCAGACTCAGTGTTTTTTCATTGTTGCTTTTACTCTACTTCGATCGTTGTTTTCTTCAAACGTTTGAAACCGCTCTGTCAGGAGAAAGTCGGGGAACTCGACGTTTGAAAACGCTTTTTAAAGAATTTTCCGACGACTCGTAAGAGTGTATGATAAATTACTTATACAGTACGTTTCACAAGAGCGCAATCGAACGAGTCCGGAGATCGTGGTGTTATAAAAATACGAATCAGTCTGTAACGCGCATCAGCTTGGTGTTTTGAACTTACTTTCCGATTATAAACAACTTTTTACAAAAACAGTTAGTTAATTTTCAAAGAGATATCGCGTCCACGCTCTTGCGAAACATACTGTAACAGAACCGAATAACGAGCTACGATTCTGTTTCCATTAACGTCCTATTGTTCTAGTTTATAATTCTCGCGAAATTTCACGCCGGACGATGCTGCTGCGCTCGTTCGAAATTCGGGCGTTTTTCGTACGTTACGAGCCAATATTTTTTCACTTGGCCGCTGTTTAAAATCCCACTGCCACCGGCGAAACAAGCATTTTTTTCCACTCTCGTTTTAGCAACTGCGCCGTAATAAAGAAGCGCGCGAATGTAGAACCGTGGGAGCTAGTGGGTGGAAGAAAAGGGGGGAATCAACGACGAAAGTTGACCGTCGCCACAAAGCCTCCTGACAAACGCGAAACAAAAGACAGGAGGCGACGACGCCCGGCACGAAAAGAAACCGTGGAATGGGATCGCGTGTGTAAGACGAGTCACTCGAACGTGCAACGTGCCGTCGTTCAAAGGCGACCGAACGTATTTCCGAGGCCTCGAAGCGACCCAGTGCAGCCCCGCGCGTACCCGTTTCTCCCTCTGTCCACGCGGGCCCGTGAAAACCCGCTTTTAACTCGTCCCAGTTTTCGAACTTTCGCGGAGGAAGAACGAAATCCAGAGGACGTCCGGCGTCCGGCGTCCGGCGGAACAGAGCGAAACTCGGAATGGCTTTTTGCGGTTTCGTAGGTGGCAAGATGAAAGGCGGGTTATTTGTCTTTTGTCGGCGGACGACAAAGGCTCGGATACGAAAGCCCCGGTCTCTCGCTGCTTCGCAGGACCCCCGTGGCTTTCTTTGAACCAAACGTAGAACGTTTCGTCTTCTTCTTTTCTCTCCTCTCCTTCGTTTCGATGCTGCATTACGTTGCGTAATGGTTCATCGTCGTCTGACACTCGATGGAGTGACTCCAAGCCCAAGGAAGAATACAGGTTTGACATTAAATTCTACAGATTGGAAAGTTGCGTAAAATATGTGTGTATGTGCATCAATTTTAATTTACATCTAGGGAGAAAACGGCGCGAAAAGAAATTGTTACGAGATCGATAATCCTTTTTCAGCGATGCGAGTTTAAATGAAACGGCGTACAATGAGGGGGATGCATGCAAGCAGCCTTAATAAACTGTGTTTGTATGAGAAATACAACTCGACTGTTGCCAGAGGGAGCCCGGCTAAACGCCTCTCGGCAACTTCGCTTCTCGCGACCGAGTACTTACTTGATTAAGATCCTGGGATAATTTCAGAAACGGTAGAAATACGGGGCGAGAGATGGGAAGAGAGACGAACGGGAGGAGCAGCGGAACGGAGAAAAGGAACGTTCCGAGTTCTGCAGAAACGAGTTAAAGAGTTTGTACGAACGCGATGAAAAAGTAATGGAAGGAAAATCTGCCGGAAATGAAACTGGCTGATGCGCCAGAATGTGAACAATGCGAGATAGAATGCAAGTAAATATCGCGGAGAATTGTTTCTCGATGTTGCTCGTATCTTTTCTTCTTCTCTCTTTTTTCTTTTTTTTTTTTTTTTTTTTTTTCTTTAACGTGGCTGCGGTGTTGTTCCGTTGGAAGTCTCCAAGTTTAAGTAGACCTGTCCGTGCATATTCAGACAGCCGAATTAGGAACGTCATTTGCTCGCTGGTTTTATAATTGAATTTAAACGGAACTTTGAACACATTGCAAAAAAACACAGAACCGAGAGGAATTACTGCAGTCTGTTACGAACACGCTGGTTGATTACATGAAGATATCCCAGAAAAAAGTAATTGCAGTAGCTATCAGATTGATTGTTCCGAGTAATTACTCCCAGAAAGTTTGTATATATATATTAATAAATAAATATTAAAATATGAGAAAAAAAGGTGTCAATTTTTGTATGAAAGACGAGAACGTCGAAAGAATATCTCTCCCGTGACTTGTCTTTTGTACGATAGATTCTACAAAATTAAAGTATCATCTTTTCGTTATACATGGATTCTAGATAAATCCGGTGGCCATCGCAAAAATCTCCCCTTCGAAATTTGATTTAGTCTTGAAATATTTTTTACGATGACGAAATATTTCGGAAGATACATGTATATTCGTGAAAGAATTTAGCAATAAACGTACAAATAACATACCGTAGATTCCAAAAATGGCAAATGGTCCACATACCACCTCAAAAATTCCAAAAATTCTTCGACGAAACAAGTGTTTAAGAACGCTTTAATCAAAAACCTTTTACCAAAGATAAAGTACTGTATCGCGATAAATATGTATCAATCAAAAAAAGTAATACGACAGTGTGTGTCAATTAAAAAAAAGCATCAATGCATCTTTGCCAAATGGTTCTCAGTCGAACAGCTGCGTTCCTTTCGTTCGATCCTTCTCTTCCGACGCACAATCCTGTCTGGAGGCCTTTTTAATTCGAGAGCTGTCGCGTGTCGGTTTCCTCTAACGAATTCCGTGCCGTTTAATGGCACGCAGTCAACCAATAAACCGCGTCGCAACTCTCGCGAGAGCTGGCTCAAAGGGGATGACGCTCGATTTAGCCCCGAATACCCCTGATGCACGCGCAGGCTGCGTCGAAAAAGCGGTCCGCGGGTGCATTGTGTTGCGGCCAGTGCAATAATGCGGTGGCCCACGTCCAATCCCTACTCTCGCCCCACCCACTGCTCTGCCCCGGTGAAATTAAATTGCTGGCTGCGCTTAAGTAGCTGCCCTTCCCTCCCTTGGACCTGGTTACTCGCCCTTTCAGACGGATTCCAAAAGGATGATGCGACTCGTACGAATGTTTCGAGGGTGAATGGTGGATTCTCCGAGGTGGTTCTCAAGTGTCCCTCGAGTGAACTGCTTTCTCGTCGTTTGCCGTTTACCCTCGAGTATCGTGCGTTCACAAAATTCGACGATGAAGTAGGTGTACTCTCGACAGACGATTACACGTCTCGAGAAAGATATGATTACTGGAACGTCGTTGTATTTGTGTAGTCTCCACCAATGATTCGTTAATGTGCGAGCAATTTACAATTTGAAGCTTTCTGTATAAAAGAACGAGAGTTTACGCGAAGAGGAAACAAGTGAAACAAATGTTAATACTTAATCAAATCATATTTCGTCATTTGATGAAAATTGTGGAAATTTAAGTGGAAGAGATTGTTTGACATATGGTAAGAGATTCATTGAGACTAGAAAATTTTATATTCATGCAGGATAGTGATGATTATGGTATATGCTCCGCATACAACCGCAAACAGAATCAATTTTATCAATAGTAGCGTAAAAAGATTGAAATAGGACACCCCATGTGTAAAATTCTACTAATATTAAATCGAATTTAATGATCAAATAAATAAACATTTATATGTGCATCTAACATTGTCGAAAAGCCGATGAAAGGTTAAATGACCATTATTAAACACGGTGATGGTTCCAACGTAGTATGGTATTTTAACAGCAACATGACGGAAGATTTATCAAGAATGGACGACATTTTAAGGAAAGAAGCTTCGGATTTCGGTAATATATAACAGTACGTCGTGGAGAATGGGTCTTGAGAACAATTAAAAGTGAAAGATAACGACAAGGGGGAAAGGTCGATTAAAAACGACGAAATAATATCTGGAAAAAGCTTATTGGCCATAGCGACAATCAATTTTTTCCTTTCCGACACGATACACGACGTTTCTACTTCTCGTAAGATATTTAGCAAACTGCTTCGCGATATTCGCGATAAAGATACTGCTAATCGCTTAGCAAGAGATTCTAGTAAGTAAATGAGACTGAAGTTAAAATTCTCGCCTTGATGAAAACAATGTTAGAAGAAAAAAAGAAAGGAAAATGAAAATCGTAACTGTGTTTAGTTTCACATTTTCCCCTCGATGACTCGAGCCTGAGTCTTATAAATTGTTTTCAGAAAATTGGCCGGGTGCTCGCACAAAACAAAATTAGCACCAGTTACGAGAGTGAAATTGAAATGGAAATATGTCGGACGTACAATTCTCAGGTTAAAATTGAAGCCGTTCACGGTTATTCAAGCGCTCGGAGCAACGAACTGTCCCCGACTTTATATTTTCCGAAGCGTGAGGCGAACACCGAGGCATGAATCCCCTTTGCCAACCATCCTACATCCCACCCCACACCATCCACCTCATCCCGGGTCTGCCAAGCCTCTCTTCAGCCCCGGCTGCAACTTTTCTATAGGACCAGACATACGGTCAACATCGTTCTTTGTTTCGGTGAGGGTCGTTCACGTGCCGTTTTCTTTAACGCTTCCTTCCTTCGGCCGGTTCTCGTGGACGTTGATATTGTCGCTCGAATGGAGGTCGGTGTTCCACGAGTAAGACGTAGGCGAACCACTGAAATCCCTTCTGTCTCGACGAAATCGGTCAAACGGAACTCGGAGCTTTCGTACAACATCGAATTACATCATCGATTTCGTTTAAATAATGGTAGGGTGATTGGTCACCTCCTAGCGGTGTATCGCACACTGCTTGCTTAACGTCGGAGATCGTGTTCGAAAATTGTAGTTGAGGAATCCTAGGCCGCTACAACACTTCATATTTATTAAAAGCACAGTTAGCTCTGGGGTTTAGACGTACCACTCCTCGAGAATCATGCTCTTCCGATACAAAATCTGAAACTTCAGCCACAGAAACCAAACGGTTTTCAAGATATTCGCGGTTAAAAATTTCTTGAACATTCCAAGACACAGGAGAACAACAGGAACAGAGATTTTACGTGCCACCTCCTTCAAACTCACGTCAACCTGATAAAAAAAACTACAAATTTCAGCCAGGAAAATCATCCGGTGTTCAAGATTTTCGCGCATAAATATTTTCCGACAACACGAAATTCCAGCAGTACAGATAGCTAGGGATTTAGGGTGACACTTCCTCGAGTCTCATCTCCTCCTGATAAGAAATGCGAATTTTCAGCCAGAAATATTTTCATGAGATATTCCTGCATGAAGATTACTGAAAAACATTTGTATCAGCAGAACAGTGCAACGGCGGGCTATGTCGTGCCACTTTCTCGAGCCACATGTTCTCCCAGTACAAAACGCCAATTTCAAGCTAGAAGTTCTTTTCGGTTCCCTAGACATTGCCGCTTGAAATTTTCTCGAAAAACCGCTGTATCAGGAGCACCGTTTGGCGGGAAACCTTGTCGTGCCACCTCCTGGGATGTCTTGTGCTCCTGATACAAGGTACGAAGTTTCAGCGAGACACACATTCTGGTTCCCTAGATATTCCCGCCTGAAAGTTTTTCGAAAAACCGCTGTATCAGGAGCACCGTTTGGCGGGAAACCTTGTCGTGCCACCTCCTGGGATGTCTTGTGCTCCTGATACAAAGTACCAAAATTTCTGCGACACACACATTCTGGTTCCCTAGATATTCCCGCCTGAAAGTTTTTCGAAAAACCGCTGTATCAGGAGCACCGATGGGCGGGACGTCTTGTCGTGCCACCTCCTGGGATGTCTTGTGCTCCTGATACAAAGTACCAAAATTTCTGCGACACACACCTTCTGGTTCCCTAGATATTCCCGCCTGAAAGTTTTTCGAAAAACCGCTGTATCAGGAGCACCGTTTGGCGGGAAACCTTGTCGTGCCACCTCCTGGGATGTCTTGTGCTCCTGATACAAAGTACCAAAATTTCTGCGACACACACCTTCTGGTTCCCTAGATATTCCCGCCTGAAAGTTTTTCGAAAAACCGCTGTATCAGGAGCACCGTTTGGCGGGAAACCTTGTCGTGCCACCTCCTGGGATGTCTTGTGCTCCTGATACAAAGTACCAAAATTTCTGCGACACACACCTTCTGGTTCCCTAGATATTCCCGCCTGAAAGTTTTTTCGAAAAACCGCTGTATCAGGAGCACCGTTTGGCGGGAAACCTTGTCGTGCCACCTCCTGGGATGTCTTGTGCTCCTGATACAAAGTACCAAAATTTCTGCGACACACACCTTCTGGTTCCCTAGATATTCCCGCCTGAAAGTTTTTCGAAAAACCGCTGTATCAGGAGCACCGTTTGGCGGGAAACCTTGTCGTGCCACCTCCTGGGATGTCTTGTGCTCCTGATACAAAGTACCAAAATTTCAGCGAGACACACATTCTGGTTCCCTAGATATTCCCGCCTGAAAGTTTTTCGAAAAACCGCTGTATCAGGAGCACCGTTTGGCGGGAAACCTTGTCGTGCCACCTCCTGGGATGTCTTGTGCTCCTGATACAAAGTACCAAAATTTCTGCGACACACACATTCTGGTTCCCTAGATATTCCCGCCTGAAAGTTTTTCGAAAAACCGCTGTATCAGGAGCACCGATGGGCGGGACGTCTTCTCGTGCCACTTCCTAGGAGGTCCTGCGCTCCTGATACAAAATGCGAAATTTCATCGAGACAAACCTTCTGGTTCGCCAGATATTCGCACTTGAGAGTTTTTCGAAAAACCGCTGTATCAGGAGCACCGATGGGCGGGGCGTCTTCTCGTGCCACTTCCTAGGAGGTTCTGTGCTCCTGATACAAAATGCGAAATTTCATCGAGACAAACCTCCTGGTTCGCCAGATATTTGCACTTGAATGTTTTTCGAAAAACCGCTGTATCAGGAGCACCGATGGGCGGGGCGTTTTCTCGTGCCACCTCTTAGGAGGTCCTGTGCTCCTGATACAATGTGCGAAATTTCATCGAGACAAACCTCCTGGTTCGCCAGATATTCGCACTTGAAAGTTTTTCGAAAAACCGCTGTATCAGGAGCACCGATGGGCGGGGCGTCTTCTCGTGCCACCTCCTAGGAGGTCCTGTGCTCCTGATACAAAATGCGAAATTTCATCGAGACAAACCTCCTGGTTCTCTAGATATTGCCGCTTGAAATTTTTTCGAAAAACCGCTGTATCAGGAGCACCGATGGGCGGGGCGTCTTCTCGTGCCACTTCCTAGGAGGTCCTGTGCTCCTGATACAAAATGCGAAATTTCATCGAGACAAACCTTCTGGTTCGCCAGATATTCGCACTTGAATGTTTTTCGAAAAACCGCTGTATCAGGAGCACCGATGGGCGGGGCGTCTTCTCGTGCCACCTCCTAGGAGGTCCTGTGCTCCTGATACAAAATGCGAAATTTCATCGAGACAAACCTTCTGGTTCGCCAGATATTTGCACTTGAATGTTTTTCGAAAAACCGCTGTATCAGGAGCACAGATGGGCGGGGCGTCTTCTCGTGCCACCTCCTAGGAGGTTCTGTGCTCCTGATACAAAATGCGAAATTTCATCGAGACAAACCTCCTGGTTCGCCAGATATTCGCACTTGAAAGTTTTTCGAAAAACCGCTGTATCAGGAGCACCGATGGGCGGGGCGTTTTCTCGTGCCACCTCTTAGGAGGTCCTGTGCTCCTGATACAATATGCGAAATTTCATCGAGACAAACCTCCTGGTTCGCCAGATATTCGCACTTGAGAGTTTTTCGAAAAACCGCTGTATCAGTAGCACCGATGGGCGGGGCGTTTTCTCGTGCCACCTCTTAGGAGGTCCTGTGCTCCTGATACAATATGCGAAATTTCATCGAGACAAACCTTCTGGTTCGTCAGATATTCGTACTTGGAAGTTTTTCGAAAAACCGCTGTATCAGGAGCACGGATGGGCGGAGCATTGTCTCGTGCCACTTCCTAGGAGGTCCTGTGCTCCTGATACAAAATACCAATTTCCAGCGAGATGCACCTTGTTCTCTAGATATTGCCGCTTGAAATTTTCTCGCTGTATCAGGAGCACGGATGGGCGGGGCGTATTCTCGTGCTACTTCCTAGGAGGTCCTGTGCTCCTGATACAAAGTGCGAAATTTCATCGAGACAAACCTCCTGGTTCTCTAGATATTGCCGCTTGAAATTTTTTCGAAAAACCGCTGTATCAGGAGCACGGATGGGCGGGTCATCTTCTCGTGCCACCTCCTAGGAAGTCGTGTGCTCCTGATACAAAGTATGATATTTCAGAGAGACACTGAGAGAGTTCTAATAGTTTACTTATCAACTAATTTGTCCTTACAGTTGAGTTTAGATCGTGAAATAAAGAATGGAAAGATGTTTCCACGATCTAAACTGAACTGTTGGTTGCGTAGTTCTTAGCTTGATATCGTTTTACAAACTATAATGTTTCTAAAACGATATCAATTACCAGGTCTCACCACGAGGAGGTGACTACGCACGAGACCCTTCCCGGGTCCTAATCCCAACCACCCACCATTACAAACAAGCATCTCGGCATTCAGCTTAATGAATGCCGAGTTTTTATTCTACTTGTCCCGGGGTTACGTAAAAAGGAGACAGACGTTCCATAGTTCAATCTCACATTTAAAACTAATTTTAATCTTAACTCTAAAACGCAAATACGAGCTTGAACTATGGAACTCTGCCTCTCAAACAACGATCGCGTTAACAACAAGTACATCTCCTGCATAATCATACAATACATACAATACATACAATCATGCAATACATACAATACATACAATCATACAATACATACAATACATACAATCATGCAATACATACAATACATACAATCATACATTCATACAATATGTCGCAATCACTCGCAGCCCTAAGTGCGCATTCTGTATCAAAGACACGTTTATCGAACTTTGAACAAAATAAGGGAAACAAAACTATCGACACGCTACAATATCGTGCGATACATGGGATGTAACGCGAAATGAAGTCGCGATTTGTCAGTATGCCAAATCGGGGTTCGAGCACTTAGAGGCAAGTAGCCTGGCGCTACCCCCAACGACACAGTGGGGCTCCGATGAACCGCTGAGTCGGATTACAAAGGACGCTGGACTACAAGATCTTCACTTCGTCCTTTCGGACGAGGCTGCAGTTCTCCGATTTGACACACTGACAACGGAAACTCTACTCTAATGCAATGATAGTAACAACAGTAACAACAGTAACAACGAACGAAAAAGAGAGGAGAGAAGGGGTCCCTAATTTCGTCTCAAGTTAAATTAACGTGTCTTTGTACAGAATGCGCTCACAGTGAATTTACAAATATTAACTATCTTATAATTAACTAAAACTAAACGCACGCAACTTAAAGCTAAGACGCACGCATCCCACGACGTCCCTGCGAGATCCCTCGTCGTCCCACGGTGCCCCGGGGGGTCTAATAGTTTACTTATGAACTAATTTGTCCCTACAGTCCAGTTTAGATCGTGAAATAAAGATTGGGAAGAAGTTTTCACAATCTAAACTGAACTGTAGGTTGCGTAGTTCTTAGCTTGATATCGTTTTACAAATTTTAATGTTTGTAAAACAATATCAATTACCAAAACTCATCACGTGGAGGTGACTACGCACGGGTCTCATTATAGTATATTGTAAATCAGTACTGCTTTACATATTTATCACACGAGTCACGACTTGTATTGAATTTAAATAATTTGTTTCAAAGAGAAAAAATTTTCGTAAAATAAGGCATAATTGTTTTAAAATCTAATGGCTAATTTAAGATTTTGAATAAATATTCTTGTTTAAGAAATTAATAGTAAAAGACTAAATTATTTAAACAGTTGATTAAAATTTCTTAGAAATGTATTAGTGGCTCGATTACTACAAATGATTAATTAAAAATTTTAAATAGTACTTAAAAATGTTATAGAAGAGAATTTATTGTTTATTAGAAATATTAAATAATTTTTAAACAATAGAATATTCAGAAATATTAATGAAAAATTCGCTCCTAAATTTTGGTCGATGTGCACACGACGGAAGTCTAATTGATAGTGGATCTCCGTACCGCTCAAGATTAATATATGTTTCGGTCGTCAGTGATCTAGAAGAGCTGATGATATTTTTTAGTATTTCGAAGAACAGTTTTTCTGTTATACTAATCAATAATTCAGTAGTCTTTACGTTGCTGTCTCAAAATTACACTTTCATGAATATGTTACTATGTCAAATGTAGTAATTTATTAATTTTCTGTCGGTTAAAACTTAATTTACATTTTCGTGATACTAATTTTTTAGTTATAACTGCATTGATGTATACTAAATAGAAATTTATGTACAGAAAAGTTATGTAGTCAAAAATCGAGCAAGCAGTGATCGTTGCTTCAAAATAAGCGCAACATATAAAAATTTTCGTTTATTGTTACGGACAACAAGAAATATGTGTATTATGTAACTTTCCGTTATTGTAAATAAAATTATAAATTTAGAAATGAATTACAAATAATAAATGAGTTATTAAAACTATGAAATAATGCTTGGGAATTTAATCACTGATTCAATTGTTGTAAGTAAATAGTTAAAATTGTTAAATAATACAAAAATATCATCGAAATAATTACAAAAATATCATTGAAATGCATTATTTTGCAGTTTGAACAATTCATTTGAAACAATTAAATTATTTCCACAATATTGCTAGACACTGTTTAATAATTTTCGCAACTTTTATATTATGATTAAACAATTAAATTTATCGTTTCATTCAATAAATCAGTCATTTCTCGTAGAGTACATTGTTCAAGATTCTCATAAATTATTACTTAAAAATTTTTAATGACACTAAATATTGCAGAAAAGAAGTTATTGTTTAATTGTTGCAAGTAAATTATTATAAATATTAAATAATAATAAATAATATTAAATAATATTAAGAAATATTATTAAACAATTCGAATATTGAGAAATATTATTTAAAAATTCACTTCGAAAGTTTAATCGATGTGTACGCAATGAAGGTTCAACTTATAATGATCTTTTTCCCTGCTCGACTGTTAAATAAATATTTTTCGATCGCTAGTAGGGCTGCGGTGGAAAATTTGCGTGAATCGGTACGACAGGATGTGACACGGAAGTGATAACGAGGCACAGGGTGCCCTGAAATCGTGTCCGAAAAAATACATTGTATGCAATGTCTATTCTATACTTCATCTGTAGTTAGAGAAATAGATAACACAGAGGTATAAAGTAACTTACGAGCAAATGAAAGGAATTAATACAAGAGACGGATAAGGATTAAAAGTGATTTTCCCTTAACGATTTTTGCGTGAATTACGCATATTTTCTGTAACCATTCAACGAGCAATTTACGCAGAAATAGAAAAACCATCGAGAAATGCTCGTAGCACACTACGTTTTGGACTACGTCCAATCAAGAGACGCAAAACATCCGTACTCTAATCAAAAGCCAGTCGTTTGAGCAGGTCAACGCGTTTCCTCGTTATGTTCTGCCGGCGAGGCGTATTTCGCGCGATTCAGCGCACGAATCGACACATGTCGCGGTTCGTTCTGCCTGCGAGCGTGGTCGGCTGTCATGGAGAAGCACGCGACAATGGCGGAAGAAGCATTAACGGGCCATCATATCCGGTTGAACGTTCACCGTCACACCCAGCATTCTCTGTCGCAAGGTTAATTCTCTCGGTTCCGCGTCTCTTTCTCTTCCTCTACTCTTCTCTTCTCTTCTCTTCTCTTCTCCCTCTCTCTCTCTCTCTCTCTTTCTCTTTCTTCTCTCTCACGACCATAAATCGCTGACAGACTTCGCTGGGAACAATGCCGTCGTCCTTCCATCCCCTTTCGACTCTGCGATTCTCTCCACTCTTCGTCGCGTCGTCCGTTGCTCGAGGCTGTACCTTCAGCCAGTCGAGACGACGATAAGGGAACAAAGACTGCAACGGACCTTGAACGAGACGAGAATTCGCACAGCCACCTGCAACCTTTTCCTTCGACCACTGTTTTGACCAAACATCGACTGACGGCAGTCTATTAATATTTTAGACGCTTGCGTCGGGACGACGGTTGTGCGGCCAGAATTCATTGAACGAACATATTGCGTGTCTGGTAAAATCATTCTTTAATTCCCTGGACATGGCATTGCTGAAGGTTACACATCTCAGAACGCAATATTTTTCGGAATATTCGACTTCGAGATATGTCTGGTATAGGTTAGGTTTAGGTTAGGTTTAGGTTAGGAATGGAACGAATGACCAATGAATGAAAATAAATTTTTGAAGAAAACGTGGTTTTCGCTATGTGTACGCATATTGCACACGATATATTTAAAAAAAAAAGAATAATTCTGAATCTACCTTAATTCTTATTTAAAACACTACAAATCTCAAACCACAAATCATGAAGATTAAGTCAAACAATGAAACTTCGTCTGGAACATGTAGAACGTAGTAAATCTAGCACGTATTGTAAGTAAAAAGAGAGAATATACTTTTTGCGTAAGTTTCCAATGAAACTACTATAACAAATTTCCACGTGATGTTTATTAATTTCATCGTACGATACGTGCAACGAGTAAGAAGATTTCTAAATCTAGCTCTATTTCTTATCTAGATATACTTTTTTACGCCGTGTTCTGTGTATGGGAGGAAAACGTTGAAAGATATCTTTCTCTGTGCAGGCATGGCGGACAATAGTAGAAAGCATCCGGTGGTGCTGTATATCCACGGAGAAAGCTACGACTGGGGCAGCGGAAATCCGTACGACGGCAGCGTGCTGGCCAGCTACACGGACCAAGTGATCGTGACGATGAACTACCGGTTGGGCGTGCTTGGTTTCCTCAACGCCAATATGGCGCCCCAGACCAAGGCGAGGGTCGCGAATTACGGGCTGATGGATCAGATCGCGGCGCTTCAATGGGTCAAAGAGCACATCGCCCTGTTTGGCGGCGATCCCAACAACGTGACGCTGATGGGTCAAGGAACTGGAGCCGCTTGTGTTCATTTTCTCGCCATCAGCCCGACGGTCGTGCGCGGTGGGTGACTTTCTCTTCCGTTTCTCACTGGCGCGCCGCTAATTTTCGTACGAATAAATTGTTTCGCGACGAGTTCGTTTAATATCTTGCATTTTGTTTTATTGTTTTGCCAATATATTCAAATATAGTTATAAATTTGTTGCACCATTTGAGGTACTAGTTTTTGAAAAAGAATTTCTTTCTGTTTTCGCATGTACATATTTATGCCTGTGCTTATGCTTACACAACGTGACGAACCTTAAGAGATTAAGATCCCAGCAATCGATATTAATAAAATAAATCCCGAAGAAAGTTTTCAAAGTACGAAGATTGATAAGAAAAAGAAATCAAATCACTTGAGAGTAAGTTTCTTCCTCCCTTCCTTCGTCTGCGAGTTCGAAGTTTTCGTCAACTAATTCGAACGATTCTTGGACAACTTGGAAGAGTTACGTTGCGCGCAACGTAACAAAAATTCCGTTTTTCAACCTAATGCATTGCCGAACCGTATTCGGTTAAATTCTACTGATCCTCTCTCCCGTTCGTAAATTCGCTGGTACGCGTCGACCGGTTCTGGAACAATTAACCGGAACTACGATCGAATGTTTCGGTCGAATGTGCGCAAGGAGAAATCGTTATGCCATAAATAACGAGACACCAGTGGCGGCGGTTACGAAGGCTCTTCTCTTTCAATGGGGGAATCCAATACTTCTCGGTGATTCCTTCGATCGTGGAGCGAACCGCTAACGAGACTCTCGAGAAGAATTCAGAAGGAAACGAGCTTATGTGTGTCGAGCTGGTCTTCTGATCGACGTTGAGACTCGGACGTTTCTCGAGATGCAATTTCACGGATCGATTGATAGTCTTCTTGTCCAGGATTCATGGCGGACTTAGGAAAAACGTAACAAATTAGACGTTGGTTTACATTATGTAGAAATAACTTTGCCAGAAGTTTTCGAACGGTTGAGCTTCTAAAAAGTACGAGCAAATATTTCGCAATCTCGTACTACTTAAATCTTTTAATTTAATCTTCTGTCAGAGTATGAATAAAAAAATTTTATGAAAAATGTCATATTCTCATCTCTAATAAATAATTTATTATAAAAAGTAATTAAGAAGATCGGTAGTTATGAAATGTTTGGAAAACCAGATATAAGCAGCGTGACACAACTGTCTGACTTGTGACGATGTTGTACTACTTAAGTCTCTTGTCAACAATTTTCGTTAGAATACAAATAAAAATTACAGTTGTTTGTTACATTGTAAGAAATGTTGTACTTTCATCTTTAATAAATAATTTTCTATAGAAAGCAATTAAGGAAAGTAATAGTTATTATCGAGTAATTAAATATTTGGCACGTTTAACGCGATACAACAAGAACTATCATGAAATAAACAAATAAAAAACTCCAACAAATAAATTCCGGTAACAAATAATTAAGACAAATAATGGTTGTTACGAAGTACTGACTGTCCGACCAATGACGATCTCATGCTACTAGATAATAACAACTTCTGTCAAAATATAAATAAAAAATTAAGTATTTACTACGTGTTTACTACATCTTTGACAAATAATTTTCTATAAAAATTTGCTAACAAAATTAGTGAAAAATACACAACAAATCAAGTACATTTTACAAAATTACTTTCTGATCAAATCAAACAAGATGTTTCGATAAGTTCGTTCAACAGTTGATATCGACTCACGTAGACTTCGCTTCTATCATTATTCACACGAATCGAATCTTCTTGAATAACTCTTCACGTATCTTCGATAAATTCTCCTCTCATCTTTACCAACCACCTGTAACAAGAAAGCATCGGGGATAAAGTAATTTTTGGCAGAGAAATTGAAGCACTCTCTGAAACGCATCTGTTGTACATCAAAAACGAGATGGAAGAAAACAACAAGGAAGATTAGACAAATACTGAAAAAGAAAAAAAAAGAAATATGTAAAAGAGTTTGAAAAAGGAAAGGAACTAACAAGAGGGTGCAAATAACGCGAAGATAATAATTGATACAGCTATACCAATATCATCAATTACGCCTTCTATCTTCGTACCGACAGTTTTCACGTGGTTTCATTCACGATCGTCAACGATCGACGAAACGCAGGATAAAGTGTAATAGACAGGTAACTACGAGAACGATCGAAGGAGGAATTCTCGGTGATATTATGCGCGTGAAATATCGTTCTTCTTCCCCGATGGTCACGGACGTCCTCCACGCGCTATTGGAAAATACTTGCTGCTTTTATGAGGCCGCGGAACGTCCACGATCCCGCTCTGTGTTTCTTCCGTTCGTTTTTCCCCTCCCCTCCCACCTCTCTTCGTTTCTTTGCCGGCCAACGTACCGGGCAGCCCGTCAGACTGGAATTTCTCGCTTAGCCTCGCCGATTTTCCCCCCGAACCGATATTGCTCCGGACGGTTACGTCGATGAGGGCTTTCCGAATACAAGTCGCTGGAAATTGCTGGTATAAATCTGTCTTGATAAATTGTCGGCCGCGAAGATAGCCAGCAAAAGACGTATTAATTGAGGCAATGGCTTTTGGAAGTTAACGAAACAGCTTTGTTCTTCCGATTGGATCGATGTCGATCGGCAGGTTCCAGCCGGGATTTGCAGCCGTGCATTCTTTTCGAGTCTCGCAGTGCTTACTCGACTTTGCCGCTGTTTAGATCGAAATTGGAACGACTGACTTTATCTTTAATCGAGATGCTTTTAACGATCTGTAGAGACGACTGTATCCTCTGAATAAATATTTTCTTTACTAGCAATTTAAACTTTTATACGGTGGTATAAAAGCATTGTGGTATTTAGAAGCATTTTATGTCACGTAATAGTACTCAAAAAAAACCGTGTAAAATGAACATTTACAGCCACGAGAATATTTATGCATTCTTGCTTTGTGTTGTAATTTATTTTACTTTAAAGCGAAGCAATCTTCCTTTACGTGGACCTTTATTTTTTCGAATATTAATATTCGAGTGTTACGTTATCAGACAAAATGTCTGTAGTAACATTTAATGACACAAAAATTCGGAACATAAAGGATCGAATAACACTCGTAATTTATTTTTTATAATTACGGCGCAATTCTTGTTTCTCAGCGAAATCTACGAAGAAGTTCGTTTCGTTCGAAGTTTGAAAAATTCACGACGATCGTTGATATTGTAACATTCGCTGGTAGCAATTGCGACGTCACTTTGAACGCGATAAAGTGTGTTGTACGTGCATAAACGAGTCTTCCGCCAGCGGTGTATTTTCTTCGGAAATTTCTGGGGTTTCATGCGCTCGAGGCCGAGACAAGAACAGAACGGTGGCTCGATTATCCTTGCTACGTGACTGTTCTTTGATATCGTTCTTTCTGATGTAATTTCCATCTCCTTTGTCCGGGCCGTATAGCACGTTTCCTCCTTAATGCCGATCCTGGCGGTTCCTCCGCAAAAAAGGCTCATTGTAATTTATAGTTCCATGCTCTACGTCGAAACGCTCCAGCCGCACAATATAATATACAGCTATCCTCTTGTATATCTAAATTTCTTCACCCTTCAGATATGTATCTTCTCTTTTTTCCTTTTTGTAATTTAACATTCCAAACGTCATTGTCTCAAGAAATTTCTTACGCGACAATGCATGCACTTTGATTTGTCGATCGTTCGCGAAGACTCGTTGCAGCTGAGAAATGTTACTCGGCGTAGAAATTTGTGCAGGTTTATACTTTTGAAGATAACAATAACTTTAAAGACAACTCGAAGAATAGAACTTTAGTAGGAAATTGTTTCACGTGCTAAATTATTACTGCACTCTGAATATTTTCCACATTTTATACATTTTCGTTGCATTACGTGCAATTTTGCATTTTCAAATTTCTGTAAAAAGGATGAAAATCCACGGTCTGTCGATTAACAGTTGACAGGTTGGTGAGATTTCTCGCGTTCGGCGCAAACAAATGCCTGGTTACGGGGGAAATTTAACGAGAAAACTTTGGTTTTGGAAAACCAGAAACGTTTGGAGAATCACAGTCTTCTTTGTCGTGGTCTTCGGAAAGACGGTCGATCGATAATTTCGAATCTTCTATTTTACCACAAATTTCTCTTCACTGTGGTAGAAGCATCTTGACTTGAAGTTTCCTACAGCTTAACATTAAAGAATAACTACCGATGATTCCCCGAAATGATAGATTGTAAACTTTTATACAAATTTGTACATTTGCGTTTTATATTTTTATCATAGCTTTTGTATGGATACATAATCTGTTTTTCTGTACGCGCTTCTCTTTTAGACAATGATTTCTGTAGTCTTTTTGACATTAATTTGACAAACTCGATTGTTCTTCTTTTAACATCGTCCAAATAATTCCGACGTGCTGGTATTTCATACATCTGTTTCAGCATTGCAATACTAACTATTCATAAACGTAACAAAATGACGAGGTATTTTTTCATAAATCCAAAAATAACACGACTTTTCTCACAAAATCTTTTTCAATTTTCTTTTTAACAATAAATAATAATTTCTGTTATTCGTTGCTTGTTTTGTACCTTTCTACTTTTGTATTGAATAATAATATTTTACAATTATGAAACGTAAATGTTCCTAGTTCATTTCTGTGTCATACTACTGTGTCCAATTTCTAACACAAAATTTCTTTCGAGATTATTCGAAAATGATCTACACTCGTATTCGCTACTAATGACTGATAGAAGAGAACAATTTTTCTTCTGAACGAAATTTGGTATCGATAGATAATTTAATGCCATCGATGTTGACCTAAGATTCGAAAAGTTCAAATTAAAACTGAATTGAATAGATACTTTCAAAACGTTTCCTGATTGGGTTCCATAGAGAAAAGATCAAAGCGTCCCACGACTATTCGTCATTACAACCTGATTTTTCTTTCCTCGGGCTATCAAAGAGTAAATGCCAAGAGAAACGACGTTGTTTCTCTTGGACGAGGAAAAGCAGAAGCTTCTTTTCCAAAATGTTTCTCAGAGCTTTCTTTTCAATGACCGTAGTTAGAACGTGCTCGTTTAATATGTCTTTAATATACTACACAGTCGTTTGGGAAGAGAGGCGGTTCTTCGATTATTTTTCGATACTTCTCTGACAGTGATGCCAAAAATGAAAGACATGTGAAAGGAAACACACATACTTTGTTTTTAAATGGAACTGAAAAATTCTTGCGTGTCTCGGTAATATATCGAGACTTCAAAGATTCCTGGTATCAAACATACCGTAGAAAAAAATTTTTTTTTACAACAAACAGCCACTTCCGGTAGATTTTTGTACGTCGATTGTGAATCTGAAAATCCATTTTTCTCCATCACTCTCGGTTTTCGGGAAAATTCAATTTCGAGAATTTATCAAACGTTATCTCTCGCAAACAAAAAAATCGTTTCCTTTTTTCCAATATTGAATTTTTCGAAAACCGCGGGTAATGGAGGAAAACGAATTCCATGTTCCGTAATCCGAAAATGACTAGTCGCCGTGAGAAACACGAGTCAAAATTAAAATTTGTCGGTCAATGTAATTATAACGTTAAACTGCGAATTTTTGTGACTCTTGATTGGCAGATTTAAAAGATAAAAAATAGGAGGTTTTATGTGATGAATATTATTTGATGAGTTTTCTACCTTTTTGTATCTTAAAATTTACTACAATTTCGTATAAGAAACCGCAGTTTAATAATTATACTCAAAAATTTTTCGAACAGCTTTTCTTACACGGTATATTTAATTAATATATTAAATAATTAACGTACTAAATATATTACATCATAATATACAAAATATATTAAATAATTAATGTACCATTTAATTAATATATTAAATACTTAATGTACTAAATTCTGCACGCAGGGTTGTTCAAACGGGCCATCCTACTGTCAGGCAGCGCTCTGTCGTCGTGGGCAGTTGTCGAAGACCCTGTTTCTTACGCTATGAAGCTCGCCAAAGCAGTCAACTGCTCGATCCCCGAGGATCTGCTTAAGGACAACGAATTAATTGTCGACTGTCTCCGAGACCGAAGTCTGGACGAGCTGATGCAGGTCGATATTCAACCACCGACGTTTTTGAGCGCGTTTGGACCAAGTGTCGACGGTGTAGTGATCAAGCCAGATTTCCAGAAAGATCTGCTGTCGTACATGGGCCCGGAGTTCCAAGGATTCGGGTGAGAAACAGTTGTTTCCTCTCCGAGAACGAGGAATGAATTTATTTTTAAAACAATTTCTCCAAAAAATTGTTTGGAGGATAAAATTACAATTACTAAAAAACTTATCCTACTTTGATAAACATGCAACTTCTTCTCATTAAAACACGTATAAATATTAATACATGATTTTAAACATAGACGTAAGCATAAATTCATTTTGTTTCAGACCACTGCCAAAGAAAGCTGAACACGGTGCTCCGATCACGAGCAACAACAAATACGATTTGTTATTCGGTGTAACCACCAGCGAAGCATTGTGGAAATTCGCGGAAAAGGATGTACAGCAAGGATTCGAGGGCGAAAGAAGGGACAGAATAATTAGAACATACGTGCGAAACGCGTACGTGTATCATCTGACGGAGATATTTTACACGGTGAGTAAATTCCGATAGATTAATGAATTAACAAATTAGTCGACAGATTCAATTAATCAATTAATCGAAGAATTTAACAGACCAATTCGCTACGAAACAGATTGAAGATCACGCGTGGATGAAGATACATTTAATTTTTATCCAATTTCCTATATACGTTCTGTATCTCTACCTTACGTTGAAGTAATGAAAACAGAGGACAGAAATGAAAATCGCACGTGACGAGAAAAAAATGTATTTCGTCTTTCCTTTTGTTTTTTCGGATTTTTTGATATTAATTGTCGGCGAACAGGATGTATTTCAGTCACGAAATTGAAATAAGTTTATACAAATCCATTATTATATAAATGCATCCGATAAATGTAAAATGTATATCGTTTCATGTGTTATAAATACCGTGAAATATAAATCGTGTCACATGTTAAATTTAAAATATAAATCGTGTAAATATGTTATAAATCCGTTAAATGTAAAAATACGGATGACATAATTGAAAGATTTAAAAATATTGTTATTGGAGTCATGGCGTAAGTCAGTTCGCGGTGTTCTTTTCCATTAGATATATACTTGCATTATTATAAGAAATGTATTATACTTGTATTAGTAACATAGAGAATAAACCGTTATTTTCAGCCTGCCACATTAAATTCCAAGTAACTTTTAATAATTGGATTGCTAAATTAGATTGGTGGTCGAATTGATTTTTATTCTCGGGAAATATTTTTCAATTTAAACGTTCAGTTCGAAGATCGCTTAATGTATAAGGTCCTCCTATGCTGTTTTTTTCTAATATATTTTTATATATTATGATGTAATATAATATAATTTCACGTGACTTCTTTTCTTTCTTGTTATAACACGAGGTATTTGTCCGTAAATGTTTAATAAACAAATAAATGTAGAATTGAATTTTAAAATCGCTCTCTTGCAGAAACTAATAATAATTTTTCTCCAGTATCGTAGAATTAATTCGTTTTCGTCCAAAATTAACTCAGTTAACTATTCTTTCTTTTAATCGTCGATTTTTTTAATAAATACTCGCCAAACTATACGTGCTTATATACTATACTTGTGAAACACGCAATAACAAAAAGAATATGTAAAACAACGTAATGATCTTGCATACGCGATGAAATAGTTAATCGTCCGTGATCGTTCATTTTTCATAAATTGTGATAAGCCAACGATCCCGAAAATTATTTCACGCCCGTTTCGCGTGTATTCTCATAACGTTCGCTGCGAATAATTCGTTGCACACTCGCGGCGGAACTACGTACTAGCAGCCCCTATTCAAAAAAAAATATATCGCGTACACGCGTCTGATTGTTCATAATCGTAACCTGCGATCTAATTTCGAGCGGAGCACTAACTCCTACGGGCAATTCGGCCCGAGCCGAATATTTCAGCAAGGAAAATTCCATTTCACGTTTCCGCGCTTGTAACTTTGTTCCCCCTTCCTCCCGGCAAAAACTATCGATGATAAATATGAAAGGCGATGATAAATGCTTTTTCTGCATCTTTTTCGGATGTTAAACATTGGAATAAAATTGAGAATTAAAATTGATATAAATTATAAGACGAATTTTTGTTAAATTAAATCGCCAGACGAAAATCCGCATGTAAAAATTGCACGATGCAATATACAGAGAAATATGAAACATTCTGTTAAAGAGAAATGTTATTACTGTTCTACTCTCTGTTCCTGAACCGGAGGAATTTATAATATTTGTGGAAACAAGAACGAGAATGATCGAGTTTCCCACGGACGCAACGTTTGCAACAAAAAACGATGTCGGACAAGTACGGAATGCGTTTGGCAAAGAGGTTCCTATATGGATAGAGAACTTTTTTATCATTCGCGAATATTATTGGACATTTTTATAGATTGTCAACTAAGGTGCGAGAGGAAACTTTTTCATTGTATTTCGCTTTGTCGTGGACACCTTTGTAGCCTCGTCTTTAATTTAAAGGATTCCTTTATCACTGGCCCTTTAAACCTCCGCAATAGTGTACTTTTACATGTGCGATTATATGATAAATGACACGTACATATTTTTCGAAAAATTTCACGTAAATTTACAAACGTTTATAGGGCAATGTAGTTAAAAAAATCTATAATACAATAAGAAAATGAAATAATAAAATTAAAAAAAGTATCTTTTTTAAAATTCAATGAGCTTCAAATTATCAAAAAGACTAATTAAACTGAGATGAGGAACATGAAATATAGCAAACCAAGAATTTATCTTTAAGAATCTTTGAATTATTAATTAAAGGATAAACCAATTATTTTATTATTCATTATAAGATTATCTACATAATATCTTGGTAGAGATTGGACACTCTAAAGGATTGAAACGATAGAATTATATTTTTATGTTTGCCATTCTATTGTGTACAATGTTTAAGGCTTATTTAACGTTCGAAGTAAAAGCACGACATTCTGATCTTTAATCCGTTTCCATTATTTTTGTCAATGAATCAGGTGGTGAATGAATACACCGATTGGGAACGTACGGTGCAGCATCCAGTGAATACGAAGGACGCCTGTGTCCAAGCACTAAGCGACGCCCAGTTCGTGGCTCCGTTGGTGCAAACCGGCGACCTGTTCACTCTAAGGCACACGAAGAAACCGAATAACCCTCACATCGCGCCGATCCCGGAAAGCGAAAAGGAACCACTGCCAAAGACCTATTTCTACGTGTTCGACTATCAGATGAAGGACGGGGACTATCCTCAGGTAAGTGATTATTTTTTTAGAAACATGAAGAGAAAAACTATGACACAATGCACAATAAATGGAAGGAAAAAAAAGGCAACACGCAGAAGTAAAAATGGTACAAATCTCGACTTTTTTTTGATTCGTTTGTTTTTTGAATTGATAAATGCCGTGCGAAAAATGGCAGTAAATTTTGAAGAATGTGGCGAGAATTTGCCGCGAAACCTTTTCTTTTTTGTGAAATTTTTCGAAACGAAATTCTTCGAACGAAATTGGATATTAATTCTAAAAAAATCAATGACTTTTCGCCGTCAAAATCTCATTCACCTCGTCGATATCTCTATTAAAGGATCCATTTTTCGCTTTGTGTTATCCGGCAATCACGGATAATGGCCCGATAAGTCATCGATACTCGCATACGTGTATACGATTATAAACTATTTAACAAGGTATTATAAAGCGCGCAACTTTACGAGATAATTAGATTCGAAACGCATCTGCGCGCGCGCGCTCCCTCCCCCGCGCCGTGGATAAATTAAACCCGCGTAACACCATTAATAACTCGATTGCTATGACCCAACTATATATACGCGTTGTTCCTATCTTGCGATTTACTCGGTATTGGATAAATTTTCGACTGAGCCGGTAAAATGGTGGCCGAAATATTTTCTTCGTAATTTTCATATTTGTACGAAGAATATCGGGAAGCAAATGGTGGCGTTCTATTCGTTTATTTCTAATTGTAGACACGGGGAAGTGATGTTAAAAATAAGTAGACAAGAGAAATAATATTGATAAATATTGTAAAGTTGTTGCTAGTAATAAATATCATCTCCCTGTAAAACGAAAGGTTTCTATCCTTTATTTTATTCCTTAAAAGAAGTATTTTTTTGTAAATTAAAGAATTTGAAAAATTGCGCGTTGATATTTATAATTTAATTTAATCTTTGATATTTTTAAATATAAAACTTGAGATTTGCAAAACTACGCGTTGTTTTGATGAGAGTCAAAAATAACTATATAATATGAGCTTTGAAATTTACTCCCTGATATTCGAGATAATCGAGATAATTCATATACGATTTATAGTTTATAACAAATATAAATAATAACAGATTAAATGTGAATTATTTGTGAATTATAGACACGTAACGAATAACATGAATTTTTGTTCATAAAGAATAAAATTTAATTTTCGATGTAATTATCAAAGAATTATTTTTGTTGGGGGGACGATATTGAGATAACTTCCCAAGATGACCCATCTTCGTAATATATATCAAATTCAATTGAATTGTTTACTCTTTATCTCGCACGTAATCTTATTTATTGTTAATTTATCCACATTTCAAGCAAAAATTTGGAACAATTTAGATTGCGAATTCAGACTTTAGGAAAGAATTTAAAACAGATTCTGACCATTCTTTTATTACCATCTCTTTCTCTGTCCTCTGCCACAGTCTGAATACTTAATATTGTATAGAGTGAAAAACGGACAACATTCGGCATTGTATTAACGGCTGGCGATGAAATTTCATGGCCCCCATTGCGAGCCTGCAACTTACGTCGCTCCAAAATTTAATATGCCGCGCGTCGACATTGCTTCGCGAAAGAATCCGACAAATTATCTACGACGAGCTCGTTCGTTTCATTTCCCTCCCCAGTTATGAAAAAAATTCTCGTTCTCTCGCGACTAGTCGAGAGATAAAGCATAAAGACGGCAAAGATGGCACGATTCCATCTTGGGCTTGGGATTATCGCGATAAACAGACGCCATGGGAGAAAAAAACGCATCGAGAATGTGTCGAGAACGTTTTTCTCGCGGATATGAAAATTCGTCAATTCTTAAAAACTCGTGAATCATGTTCACGTACTCGTTGTTTGTCAATGTGTGTGTGTCAAACGCGCGAGTAGAAATTTCGTGAGATCTAATGTACCCTCGTAATTAAACTGCAACATTAAGGACGTGTAATTAAATCAGTGCGCAGTCATTGCAAACTCGAATGCAATTTATAAACGAGCCATTTTTAATTAACAGCCTGTTCAACGAAATTAATTTACAACGCTAATTTCGTACAACGACGCTTCTGCCCCGAGTTGTTGAAAAAAACCTTCAATTCCGATAGAGTAGAAACAGTCACCTGCGGCAACAATGATTCAATTAATATTTCGTTAAATTGCCCTTTGTTGTTGCATTTGCTCCCTCGTGCCAAGGGAAACGTTGTGCGCGTTGTAATTAACAGTTGGAACGAATGGCGAATATTAACTTCGCAAAGAATTTTAGAATTCGTCTCGAACTTTTACTTCGATTCGAATCGCATAAAGGATGATTCGACCAGCACAAATCGTTCGTTTCGTTTGACATTCCTTAGAAATATTTAGTGCTTAACGCGTCGCAGCAGCTGTAAGAGCAACGCGAGGCACTTTAAATTGTTTGTTTAATAAATTGCATTTCGCATTAATGAAGTTTAATTAATTTCAAATTAATTAGTTAAAGTACGCCGACAAAGTTACTCGCCTTTTCTTCAGAATATCTCGCTTCTTTTCATTTCGACAGGCATTCAATTACCCCGTGACTGTTCGTTTGCTCGCGATCGAAAATAAGTTGTTCGTTTATGAATAACAGTTGATTTATGACGTCAGCCTGACATGAATGAAATTGTTTTATTCAACCGCTCTGATTTTCAATTTCCTCTCTTCTTTCATTTTCTTCCATCCTGCGCGCATTATCTATGCATATTCATTCGTTTCATGCATCCGTAATTAAGTCAAATAATGCTGTTTTATTTCGCCGCGTGTTGTACGTGAAATTACTCTCGACCGAGAAAACGAAAGAAAGAAAGAAAGAAAGAAAGAAAGAAAAAACTGCGAGATATTAACTCGTTCGAGATATTATACGCGACAGCGTAGAGTTGGGAAAGTAAATATTGTACTAACGCTGTTTTTCTTGTATCGTCAAGTGACAGGTTCGAGTGGTGGCTGAAGTGTTTCCAATATACGACGAGCTTTTTTTAGTCTCTCCTCCAATTATTGATTTTCGGGATGAAACGACCTCGATGTAACAAAACGTCTCTGAATCCGATCAGGCTTAAATCGTGGAACAAAGAAAGTCACGGGACTTTTTGATAGGTTTGAAACGCACGGCTGCGAAGAATTTAGAAAAAAAAAAAGAATCGTTCTCGCGATTAGAGAGGAAGCAAAAGTTTCAGTTCGAATGGAACTTAGGCGATATAGAAATAGAAATTTTAGAAACGAATGCGATTTATTCGTCGAATGTCAACGCTGGAACTATCGATTAAAGCACAAAATCTTCGACAAGGATATTAAAGTATCTAATCTAAAGTATCTAAAGTAAACTATAAAATGCACAAACTTATATTTTACGAAAAATCATTTATACTTTGTTTTTTTTTCTATATAATTTCTAAGAAAGATTATAAATTGGTCATTTTGACTATTTTGGCAGTTCTAGCGTTACGACAATTATTGACTGTTACTCAATCGAAGACCAACAACAATACTTTCTAATCAATTCACGATTATCTTTCAATGTTTCAATTCTTAATGTTACGAAAAGAAATCTCAAAAATCCTGTAATTATCCTGTAATTATGTCTCATCTAGATTTCAGAAGTTTACACAATTTAAAGGAATCGAAGTATTTATAATATTATGGTAAATCATTGTTTGGTTCTCAACGGATTGAATTCATGTTCTGAATATATTATTTGTTTGTAGCATTTACGTAAATAATTCATATCTCGAAGCTTGTTTGCGCTTCCCTTTGGAACGAACAGAAAGCTGATTATTGCTGGTTATTAAGCGTCATATCCACTGATTTACCGAGTACAAACATCATACTTATAAAATAATGAAATATCTGTGTTTTGACCGTCGCCGTTGCTGCATTGAATTGTTACATGAAGCAACATCTAATACTTTTATTTATTCTATGGAATCTTTAAAAAACAGAATAACTTAATACCTGTTCTATTAGAACTCTTTTCGAGGGTTTTCTTTCCATAAAAATTATGGAATAAAACATAATTAATACCTTACAATAAAAAACATACATACAAATAATAAAAAAAAATACAAATACCTTACATAATTAATACCTTACAATAAAACATAAATACAAATAATAAAAAAAAAATACAAATAATACAAATAATAAATTGTACAATAAAACATAAATATACAATATGGGAACGAGTATCTTCTCAAATGAAACACACAACCTCGCACAGAACTTTCCTTCAGAGCAAGAAATAATTACTCCGATCTCTGGTTTAAATGTTACACGAAAACGAAGTAGATAAAACGACAAAGTGCTAATGAGTCATCAAGAAATATCTCGCCGCGATGACTCGCTTTCGTTCTTTCTTCGATGAATCTTATACCCGCGAACAGACGGAGGTACGATACACGGACGATGCCGACGAATACCGGTTTGTTCGAAGTGAAACTTAATTTAGCCGCTGGCCGACCATAATGCGAAAGATATCTCGACGTCCGGTAAATCATTGGCTACGAGTGACTGTTGCAATTTCCGACTTGACGTCGACTCCCACTCTGAATGACCGAGTCAGTGTTTCAGCGGTGCGTGTACGGCGCAGCGCCGGGGCGGGGAAGTAAGATATCGACGCGTCCGCGCGCGATCTTGAATAGAAAATATTGCCAGATCAATAATGCGGCGCCGTGGAATCCGAACTGGACCAGACCTCGGACCCATTGTCCCGCCCATTGTCCGTCAATCGGCGTCGGGACTTTTTACCGCGTGAGAAATATCGCCGCTTCCTCCGCCGGATCGTTTCGTCGATGGAAACATCCTCTTTTCTACTTTTCTTTTTTCTTTTTCAGTGAAAAAAAAGGAGAGGGAAAAATTCCAAGAGTCGTAAAAATTTCATTGAGTCGCGAGAGGAGATCGTGCTCGACGCGGATGGATACGCGGATGGATACGCGGATCGAAGGGTGAGATAGACGCAGGGCGGCACCGGTCGCCCTTTCGAGATACCGGGGCCAGATTTATAACGGGGCCGGTAACGAATTTTACCGGTTGGCGAAGATTTGCAGCGATACGGCGATAAGATTAGCGATTGATAAACGGGCTAGGAATCCGTGTGCATTTCTGCAACACCGGCGGCGCGAGTTTTTGCGCCCGCGCGCCGTGTATATTGTCGGGAGAGGGGGGAAGGGGGTTTCCGTAATATGTACCAACAAAATTGTCGGCTCGATGCGTTTACGCTCGGCGCGATCATTTATTATTTCGAGCGCACGCGCTCGAAATGGAAGCGGTGTTTAAACGGCATCGAGGGACGAGCTCTGTACTCTCCCGTAAATACCGTAAATGAATCGAACGAATCGATTGTTTTGAAGTCATTGAAACTGCGCCGCTTGTTTAACAAAAAAAGTAATTGAATTCGTTGGGGCTCTACATTTTTGTACGGTAGTTTTCTGGTATTTGAAATCGATCGAGAAATTTGTCCAAATTCTCGACTGTTTTTTTTTTTTTCTTTTTTTGGTGATTATTTCATTCGTTTCTATATAGTGTCAGTTTGATTAACATATATTGGCGATCGCGAATGGCGAATTTTGTGAAAGAATTTTGTGTCCTGAATAGTCGACGATATTTTTCCAATAAGAGTAGAATCAATAGCGATCAGCGATTCAATTTTCAAAAAGAAAAGAATAGTATTGTATTTATGTATGTCTTGAATAAAGAAAAAAGAATTGAAGCATTACTGAGGGATTTTAGGAGATTTTAGTTATTTTTCCCCAGATCTCCCGGATATATTTGGTTCGCTTGTCTCCCGATCAAGCTAATCGATACGGTTTATTCTGTCACCTTCTATGCACAGAAAATTATTTATGACTCTTTCAGATTAACACAGTTAAAGAAGCGAATTCCTTAAATATTATATTAATAATATTATATTAAATATTATATTAAATATATATTAAATATTATATAATAAAAAGTTGCCTGCTTTTGATATATTATATATTTCCCGCAATTTATATATTTTTGTATGTTTAAATTTTCCACAAAATCCCACAAATTCGCAATCTGTCGGATCGCGGCATCAAATCCTTCAATTTCTTCTTTCAAGACTCTAACTTCAATTTAACACTTCTGGTATTATAAAACTGTCTAACGCAAACTCATCTAACTCTGAAAAAGGTGCGATAGAACTCCGTTTGTATGAACTTGTCAGGTGACAAGTAATTTATATAATTAGATATCGTACAATAGAATTCTCTATCCTAGTGATTTTTCATTCATATAATAGAAATTTCTCTCGAAATAGGATTCAATTAGCAAGAATTTAATAAGGTATTGATTAAAATTCGGTCCACAAGTGGAGTCTGTAGAAAGGATAGAACACAATAGAACTCTGTTTATTCTTCGTTTGAATCAAATTTTAGACAACGTCCGAGCAAATGCAGCAATTCATATTGCATTCGCATCATTGGATTTCAATTCCTATTATATGAACGAAAAATGTGAACTTGTAAAGAAAGGAATCAATGGACTTGTACCATAAGTTGTCCAAAGAACCCAATCAACCCTTAAAATTAATTAAAACAAAAAATTAATGAAACACGGTACGAATGTTGTAATCTTTATTTTGCAAAAATAGCTACAGATCCGTTCTAAACTTGTCCATTCACTATACAATTGCACTCTATTTTCTACACTATTAACCCTCTGCGGACAATCTAGAATTTCACTTTCACTCTAGAATTTCTTCGAAGTGAATATTTATTTTTTACTATATTATTTACTATATATTATTTTTTACTATATTATTACTATATTATTTATTATATATTATTTATTGCTATATTATTACTATGTTATTTACTATATATTTTCATTCAAGGACCGACAGTCCTTGTCAAGGATATATCAAAATAGAGACTTCATTAAATATCTCAGAATTCTTTCAGATTTATTAAAAGTCAATGACAGTAAAACAATTGGTCATGAACGATCCACATCACCCGCAGAAAAATATAACTATGGATGGTTAAATAAACTATCGTGGAACAAAATATACCCTTTCTACTAATAGAAATGAGCTTTCTTTTCTTAAATTAAAATCTTCAAATTAGATTTACCTAAAATTTGAGATCATCGAGAGTTGATGGAATTGTATAAACTACCACATAAACAAGCTCTGTCACATAAATTGTATGCAAGCGGAGTTCTACTGCAATAAAAAGGAAAATCATCGACGAGAGAAAAGAAATGCAACTTCTCCGTCGCAATTTCCGCCGCTGTGCCATACATATGCGTCGTCATTCTCATCAGGGTCGGCGTACACGCGAAAACACGCTTGGAAAATGAGTATAACAAGCTAACAAATTCACTGCGATATTTCGCGACAGCAAATGAAAAAAGGCGAGAGGAAGAGAGAGAGAGAGAGAGAAGAACAAAAATATACTCACGGCTGATAGAGAAGCAGATAGAAATTATTCTCGTTCGAATCGACATCTGCGCCGGATAGATATGCACGCGGAAATATACCAGATGTGCGGAGACGCGAATCACCAAGATGACAAGCTCGTTCCCGATTTTCACTGGCGTTAATTTATTGAAAAGCTGCGAACACCGAGCAGAGAACACGCCTTGAGCACTCGTGTGCTCCGTATTATACGCGTCGACGTTAACGACTGGGTCACCAATTGTTTGAAATGTTACGTCCGCTGTGCATGAATCAGCAAAGGGGGGGAACGTAAATATCTCTGCGTATAAACTGCGTATAAAGTTTGTTTGATCGGCCTTCGTCGCTCAATCAGTGATCAACAAAGCGCGTACTTTCGAATCGAAAAACTGGGGACTGGTCTTGTATCGAAACATAGCCCGTTTATGGTAGAAAGATTTTTGTACGTATGAAAAGAATAAACGAGTGTTGAAGGAAATAATTCTTCCTAATAATCGTCGCGGATCTCGTCTTTTTTTCATTGGTCTGAGTCAGAAAAAGATGCAAGGAGCAAGGAGATGAATAATACAAGATGGACGAGGATTCATTTTACATAGTTCATTTTTTTGAACGTAATTTACGTAAAAAAGTAAATCGGAATTGCGTGGCCAAAAGACGAGTAACTTACAGGATATTTTAATTTTAACTTTAGTAAAATTGTAATTATTATTCGAATATTATCAAGGTGACGATTAACGGTAATTCTGCAATCGCGAAATTCTAACGAAAGATTACAAATCGAGATGAAATAGAAAATAGAAAATTTCTGGGGCAAAGTGATTTGTGTGCATACGTGCATACATGTACGTGAATTCGAGGAACGGCAAGGTATTGAAATTTATCGAATACGAATAAACGAGATGTTAAACTTTCCGAGAAATGAAGCAGATTATGCTGAAGAGTAACGTGGAATGATGTATTGCGGAATAAATGAGGTACTCGAATGTTCGGCCGTGAGATAGTGACGTTACGGAATTAATGAACTTGGATTTATGAAGCGTCAATGCCTCGTTAGTTTTCGCTCTGTCACGCTGCAACATTGCAGTTGCACAAAACGCTCGGGCACTTAAACAATATGAATACGCATAATAATAATTCGGACGCGGAACTCGCAACATTAACGCGGAAAACTTATTTTCGAACGCGTGCCTGTGAAAATATTGTCTTAACTGTTTGTGAAAGTATCGAAGGTTCTTTCGGTGAAACGTACTCGAAAAACAATTGAGACGTTTGATCGGAAAATATTTTCACGTACGTGAAAATTCCATTTCAAGAGATATTACATTCGAAGACATTGCGGTAGGAATTATCTAATGAAAAATAATACAATTAAAATGTAGCAACGTGCCTTCGAAACGAAAATCGTGAGTTTCAGAAAACTGATCTCTTTCCACAAATGAAATGGAAAGAAACCAATTTTCCGAACTAGATTTCTCTACTTGTTCAGTCGCAAATTTTTTTACATATTGTTCAATTAAAAAGTCAAGAATTAGACACAAAAATAAACAAAAAAATTTATTTTCTTAAGCAAACATCCTCGTACAAGTTGAATACAGAATTTTTGTTAGTTAATTTCTTTTCTATGTACATCGGCTTGTTTCTTTGTGGATTCAATACTAACTTCAGTTTTTATACTTCCTCACTTATGGAAAATTCTCTGTGAAACAAAAATATTGCACGACAGAGTAACAACACGATCACGGAACAGTGGTTTAGCTAATGTAAACTATAGAGAAGTTATATGTATTATATATATGCAACAAAAAGCATAGTGGAACAAATAGCAACGAAAAATGGTTAATATTTTACATTGTCGCAACTTTTCGCAAAATTCGTACAACCATCCACGTTAATTTAGTTTCACTTTAAAGCACGAAAGATGTGCTTACATTTACACGTAGCTACAGAGAAACTAAAGTATTTTAACTGTCACAAAAATGATCAAAATTTAAACATCTCGTACAGAACATTGAAAAATTTCTTTCATGGCTGGATTAGTCACAGTTTCGGAAGTTGAAACTTCCTCTTTACAAACTTGCTGTGCAATCTTTCTTCGATTTTATCGAACTTTGAACATCAAGGTTCGACTAGACAAAATGTCAAAATTTCTTGAATTTTCGCTGTCGCAAGCAACAACAACGCATTATTATCTGTGGTGCTCGATTGAAATCTACTAGACAAAATATCAAAATTTCCCTCGTACATTTCTCAAAAATCCGAAAGTTAAAAGTTGACGACACAAAAATATATAAAAACTCGATTCCAAGCGATACAAAGCGATATTGTGTTATTGTTAGCTAGAATAAGCGATAGATGAAACATACTCGAACCCTTAATTGGCTCTTGGCACCCGTATCTGGCGCATCTAACACCTGCTTCTATCCCCGAGTCTTTATTAAATTCGAGTCGAGGAAGGAATCGACTACACGCGTTCTATCTCGCTTCGTGCTTTCGTAGTTTAAATCGAGAACGATGTAAAGTTTATTGCATCGGCTTTAATTAATTGAAATCCGAGCAGCAGAAACGATCTCGTGAGGGAAATTATAGGATTAAATTGATTAATGGTTGTAGTACACGTGAGTACACGAAAAATCTGTTTCATCATTAACGTTATAGTATGAAATATTATATACGTACACGTATACATATATGTATTCATATCACGATAATTTCATCGTGCAACGATGACTGGCAATTTGTATTAATTCCGATTACAAAAGGCTCTTAAATGAATATTAATGCGGACGACAAAAGCAAATGAAATGAACACGATAATTTTGGATTCGCGATTAAACGTTGCGAATGCTGTACAGTGTACGATGTATGTATGATCTGTGATCGTCTGGAAATGATTTCAACGATCCGACCATCATTCAGGATTTTTAACACGAATTCCCCTCTTCGGCAAGGACATCGAAGTGAATTTTTACGGAAACGTAATATCAATTACTATAAACTTCGCCTTGGAGTTACACTCGTGTTTATTAAACAAGATCATTAAATGAAGTTACGTGTATTTACAGGCGCGACGCGTAACTCACATTTGGTCCACAGTTGTTTCAACGCGAAATAATTCACGCGGCTCGTTTTCGTTCACGACAGTTCGTTACAAGCTATTTATCTTGTTTGTAACCCAACACGGTTATTGTATAATTATGGTCAATATACGCATATGCAAACAAGATTACCAGTTAGTTTCGCGTATTACGTCGCGCGCGGACACGAAAATTGGAAATTGTAAAAGCAATTGAAGGAACTGCACGCGTGATACATGATGTAATATATTGTATACAATTTAATATATGATACAGTCACATAATTTAATAACTTGGCTCAGTAATATAATAATTTAATATGCATATATATATATATATATATAAGCAATTATTAATATAGTAAAAGCAATTGAAGGAACTGCACACGTAATACATGATGTAATATATTGTATACAATTTAATATATGATATAATCACATAATTTAAAAACTTGGCTCAGTAATATAATAATTTAATATGTGTGTGTGTATATATATATATATATATATATATTGTGAATATAACGATATAATGTATACACGAGTAAATGAAAACGAAAACGTTAATTTGCTAGATGTTCGAGATTAAAAGTTCCTCCGCTCTAGAATTTTCATAATTTTCATAAAATGAACGCCGTGAAAGAACATCCACTTTCACGTAGTTATCGCGAAAGGAATACCATACGATATGATGTCGATCGTGCTACAATTGATCCAATTTGCACACCGTGGGAAGTACAACACCGTGGGAAGCACGAGTGAAAGGAAGAAAAGAAAAGAAGCACGCGGAAATACGTGTAAATGCAGAATTTGCACAACGAAATCAGTTTACAATGTTTCATCAACCGAATAAACGAACTGGATTGCAGCTATCGATCGCACTTCGATGAAACGGATCAGAAATAACTTGTCGCAAGGTTTAACGCAATTTCCCGACCAGGGTGAAACTTTCTTCGCGTTGAATACAACAATTGAATAATTATTTTTTAATTATACCGTACGAATCAATTCTGAATTATCGACGTGAAAAATTTTCGTTGAGAATGTGCTGCTTGACACTTAAAAAATTACGAGAACGTTGAACGTGAATAAAAAAATTAGCAGAATACTGAATAAATACAAAAAATTAGGAGAACATCGCTATCCTAATCAATAACATTCAAATTTAATATGTGTAATGGGAAAATAAAAGTTGGGAAATTACGTAAAATGTTAGATTTCAGTAATTAATAACGATTACGACACCCTTCCGTTACATTTATCTTTAGGCGTGGATTTTTCAAACTCCGTCATGCAAGAGTACGTAGTTCGTGTCGGCTTGTTAACCACTCGATGGTAATTCAGCCGGTCATCCGACTTTCAAGAGCTGCACGTGTATGAACTTCAAAATTTTACTTCTTTAAAGCTATGCAAATCGCGTCCTTGCTGTATTATAAAAAATACATAAGCTTCATAATCTCATTCGCTGTGAAAGAAACTGTAATAAGATTTTCATTCATTGAAAGGTATCAGATTGAACTTTTCCTCATAATTTCAAATATCCATAGTACATGTAGCTTTTATACCGTGTCTATATATAATTTATATATATACATATAGCAATTATAGCGAAGGTTAACTTTTTTAAATTAAATCATATGTTCTTTCTTTTTATAAAAAAAAGTACTTGAAATTATTAACATATTGAAAAATAAATACTTTAGAGAATATAATTTTATGACAATATAATTTTAAATAATAATTTTCCAATTAATTCTTTTTTCACTGGTGTCAATTATAGCGTCAATTGAAACAGCGACAGGAAATCCCCGGTAGTAAAGTAACAGTATCTCCTTCCGGTGGCGCGAATCCCTGCATCTCATAGAACACGCACCGTACACACGATAATCGCGTAACGCGAACGCAACGAGCATTGTGGTCACGAAATACAACACGGTCCGTGACAAAATCGTACGGTATTGGCGTAGGAACGCGTACGATTAGGGTGTAATTACAGTTACGCAATATCGTCGGTTTAATTAGTCCACGGGTATCAAGCCGGTGCTACTATACTTCACCATTCTGTCGACGACGATTCGTGATACCGTGAATTTCACCGGATGACCGATCACGTACCACTGTCCCGCGGATCACCTTTGCAACGGGCACGTGCACAAGTAGAGGAGTCTAATTCGCACCATCGAGGACCAAGCAGTGATTTACACGTACAGTTTCTTCAAGTTTCGAAAAAATCACGAAAGATTTATAGAAGTAACACTAAGCGAATTCTTGGAATTTCGTTTTGTAAAATTTGATGCTATGCTTGAAATTGTGCTTAAGGTTGGAAACTTACGATATCGTTGTTAAAATAAAATTAATCTTGAAATACAATTTTAAAAAGGAAACACCCTTGTTTCTTAAAACTTTTCGAACTGTTAATAAATTCGTGGAAAAAATAGGAATTTTCTAATTTTATAGCGATAATTTCAGTCCAGTGTGTTTCACCATCAGTGCAAAAGTAAAAGCACTCTTGAACTGCCTCCTGAAAAATATTTTCCTCGAATTTTCTCCGTAATCTTCGTAGACGGCGATTATAATCGGGGTATGTAAGATAAATATGGGCGCGCGTATATAGACGCCTTGAATTTCTCCTTATTTTCCTCGGGGCCAGGTAATATGGCGGGTTATTATACTTTTACCACGAACACCAGTCACAGGAGATTGGTACACGTGTTGGTTACACTGTCGTCGGTTGGGGCAGATTTTTATGAAAACGCGACAGCCATTTACTCTAACTTTATTCTTCCCCCTTTGCGTGCGATTAAGTCATCCTCTCGCAGATCAATTCTTTTAAAATAATCATATCTCTCTATGGATAATTATCGTCTGTTTGACAATTGCTGTGAGAATGATATTCTTCTCGAGGAATGAATATATTACGCTATACTTCTCAATTTTAGAACTAGTGTGGACTGTTGAAAATGAAAATTTCTTAAAAAATTTCTACGTGTTATTAACTAATATCATTTTTGTATTAATTTTTGCTTAATTTCGGGATTTTTAATTCATTTAATTTCTTGATCACTCGATTTTAGATTATCGCATATTATTAATCCTTAACTAATGGCCTAATATATTAGGAGACATTCAGACTTTTGCATTACTTAATTTTGGAGTTCTTAATTTGATTTAATTTCATTATTTATCTTTATCCTGAATACGTAATGTGTGTAATATACAAAATAAAATTAACTCCGAGTTATGTAATATAGTTGGAATTTTATATGTTTAATTTATATCGAATTAACAAATGTAACTTAATAAGAAAATAGAAAATTTTCATAAATAGTCAAGTAATGACGTCGTATAATATAATATGATATAATTATTTAAAATTAAATTACAGCAGTAATATGAAATAAATTACTACAGTCACCCATTTGAGAGTTAATTATACGAGTGCGTGTAACGTCGTGTTTCGTATTGTTAATTGATTGCTTTTATACATATATATATATATATATTTCCCGTTCTAACTTGAAACTAAATTGACACAAAAGTTACAAATAAAAATAAAATAGTCACGACAAACTACTAGTAGTTAGTGTGTTATGCAACATGTTAAATCGCGTCGATATTGAGAAGTTATTACCGTCCACAAAATGGATTTTTGGAAAGAATGAATATGTATTTTGAAGTATGACGTAGTGACACATATACAGATAACTACATTTATATTAACGTGTCTCTGCAATAGTAGATATCCGACGAAGTACGTTCTACATTTAAATATATGCTTTACAATTTTTGGCATACGTTGTGAATTATAGAACTCGATGTCGCATGTTTATTTAATATTTTTTATACACTGTGTAAATATTGACGAACGGTCGAAATTATACTAATATAGTATTTTATTTGCTGATCAAAGTATCGATACGTCACAGTTAAAATCGAGCTAAAATCCGGTTTTAATCGAAATCACGCTTGCAACATTAATATTGTCATAAAATGAAAAACAGAAAATTGCAGGATCCTAAAGTTCTACTCTGTTCGAGTTTTTTTAAATGCAGTACACTGACGACTAGACTGCGGATTTTTATGATATTTACGAAATTATTTAAGGTGCAATCGATATGCAAAAATATATAAAATACTTCGACTGTATCGGTCCTTATAATGCTTAATAGGACAAGAAAATTTGTACCCTGGCCATTTTTCTTTAATTCGTGTGTAAATTCAAACTATAATCTCTCTCTAGATCATCTATATTCGAAATTGCGCGAAGATTCGCGAAATCTATTGATCTTTACTGAGCAAGAATTATTCAATAGATAAAGCACTAAGAAATACATTGACTCTCTCACCGAGGATATAAATATAAATTATTCAACGATAATTCTCTGCATCTGAGATTTTTTTGAAACTTCTATTTACATACATATTGCAGTAATAACGATTCTTCACCACTCTACTTCGAGGAAGAATCTTTTTGTTTCATTTCAAAATGCTACATCTGATTGATAACAAATATTTTATGAAATCCTGCTCGATCTTCAAAGATGGACCTAAGAATGACTCCGATATTATTCGCGTTGAAAATTCGAAGCAAAACAAGAATTTAAATATTCACGTAAATATAACATCGTGGAAAACAGCGTTCTAAAATCAAAAATCAATGGAAGACGAAATTTCAATCGAATTTTGCTTCGCGACTGCTTGTTTTACAAGGGATTCGAAATGTTCTTTCGTGATTGTTGTTCAGTCACATGGTAATTCAAAATCAGTCGTCAATTCGTCGATCGAGAGGCTTCGCGTCGCTTCTTTTTTTTCTTTCTTTTTTTTTTTTTTAGGTGAATGGATAGCGAATGCCGGTAACACACACAACGTACACCCACAGCTACGTTTTGCACGGATTTTTGTGAATCGAGGGGTCGTAATAATTTGCTGTCACCGCGGACGAGTAACTTTGTTTCCGTTTCGCTTTCGCATTGTTTTCACGCAGGGCTCTAGCAGTTTGTTTAAACTTTCACCCAGGTGAAATATTCACGGATTATTTGCCAAATAAGTTGCTACGCACTTGTTGCAGTTGCCGAACGTTTCAACGTTTCAGACTCTCTCGTGTATTTTCCGCGCCTATCACGGTCGACAGATACAGTCGAGAAGTTCATGAAAAGTTTTGCAAAAATTCTTTACTTGATACATTTGACATGAAATGTTATATCATTTTGCAGCTACAAGTGAAATTCTGTGACACATCAGAATAAAATCTGTCATTTATTATAAAAAAGGAAAGTTAAGAAGTACGAAAAATAATATTTACGTGTTTAATTTTTAACGCCTAAATCTTTCTCTTTAATTTCTATTCTTATCTGTATGGAATATATTGAATTTTTAATATTAAATCTCGAGTAGTGTTCCTTTAAACTTTCTTAATTAATTGGTAGATTGGTAAGATTTGGTAGCAACAAAGTTTTATCTTCTTGTGAAGGGTTTAAGGTGATGGATGCATGATGGAAGGATGAATGGGTTTGAGGTAGATGAGAAAGAGAAAGTTTTGCGTTTCGTCTCGGAATCACTGCCTAGACTCAGAGGGGGGGCTGATGGCAGCGACTCCTTACCCCAGACGCTTGATGTTGTAACTACCCACGCTAGGCTGGCCCCGGTCACCCCATCCTAGCGGGGTTCCGCGCACACTCTGCTTGCTTAACATCGAAGATCGGTAGGACCTCGACGCTAAGCGCACAGCCACTTGCGGCTTGTACTAGTCAGTGTTCGAAACTCGTAGTTGAGGAATCCTAGGCCGCTACAATAATTAACTTTCCTCCAAGAGAAAATCTTCCAAAAGCACGTGAATTAAAAATTTCAAGCGACCCCAAATTAATGGCTACTTTTAATATACCTAGATGTAACCTTTACGAACCTTTCGTCCACACTTTTCACTTTTGTACTCGCTATAAAAAGGAAAAAAAAATTAGTCAAGCTTCTAGAAATGGAACTTCCAGTTAGGGCAAGTAATCTCAAATACATTCATGGTGTATTAAACCGACTAGAGGAGCGTCATGCGTCACGGTAAATAGCGAATGTCCGTCCAATCAGCGTCCCATTTCATTGACGAAATATCCAGTTGAGCTAACGATTCACAGACCGGTGACTTCGCCGCAGAATCGCACCGGTGGCCAATAATTGAAATATCGGGACGGACCGACGAGCCTTCACGATGTGGCGGAATCTCTCTCGCGTGTAACTTGCCGAAAGATGGGCAAGTTTCACTCCTCGGCTGCGAGTTGCTCGCAAGAGCGAACTCGCGTGCACGGGACTGGACGAAATAAACTTCGAAATGAATTTAAAAGTGCGAATTGTTGAGCGAACAGACGGCGGATTGTTATTTTCCGGGGATAAGAGGACGGTAAGGGAGAATAAAAAGATTGAACGTGGCTGCGGGGTTGCTCGTTAAATCTTGGGAAATTTTATTTACGACTGCGCATCCATCATCTGAGAATAAACAGATCTGCGATTTATAATTGCGTGCCACGATCGTGAAAGACGAAATCGTTCGACTTTTGACAATTTACAAATGAACGGAGCAAGATCGTGTTGGATTATAATATCTGTTGCCTGCAATTCGATGTTAAAAGTCTGACATAGAAGCTGAAAACAGCGGAAATTGCAAAATTGCAAAATGCATGGAATATTAAAAAAAAAAGGATCGAACAACCGAAGTTAGGCGAAGTGTGAATTCAGTGATTGAATGTTGCTCGCATTCTGTGAAAAATTGAACCTACCACGGTGTCATGGTAGCGAAAAAATTCCTACAGTTATTACACCACGAAACTTCCCAATTAATAATTTTTATATAAATAAAAATTCCGTATAATTATAAAAAATAAAATAAATAAAAATTCCAATGATTTTTGTCTTTTTATACACGATTATCATCTCAATTATAAACCGTGCTTGCAAACAGTGAAATACCTCGCTGAGAAAATGTATATAATTCTTCGACGTAAGTTTTTTTTTTTTTTTGTAAAATATCTTTTGTAAAATACCTCCAAACATATTGGGATTTCGATCACGTTATACGAACGAACGGATGATAGATAAACGAATGAAGAAACTGAAAGTAATAAAAGCGACGAGGTGTATCGTCGTATTTAACAAATCAAAATTCTGCATCGTCCCGATACTGTCAGAATTGCACTGACCTATTATTATTGATTCCCGGGCACTCAGTCGCGATTCACTCATCAAAATTACAGCGTTATTTATGTCGCAGATGAAATTACAGCGAAAAGTCATGCATAATTATACACGTTCTGTGCAAATAACCGCAATGTCAGCATATTATTATTACCAATCATGAATACCCATTACGAGAAACATACCTTCGGGAAATGTCTGGATTCGCTCGAAATTTAACTTGTAAACTGTTTGCAACGTAAATGATAATATTAATTATCAATGTCCTGAAATTTACTTAGTCGCTGCCGATCTTTTTTGCTTGTTCTATTTATTTTCGTTTTCCTGTTTGTTGTCATTTTTAATACACAGGGACTCTCGTCAATATTCATTTATAAAAGTCTTATTGAATTAATTGCTTTTTAATATGTTAAAAGACTTAGTGCAGTTACTATAAAAATAGATTTGATTTATTTAATCTACATATTTCTTTTAGATATTTTTTATGTATATATTTTACATAAAATCAATGTTATTCGTTCATCAATCGAACTTTCTTGCTATTTTAACTTTCGCCATTATTTGTTTCACCACTTCTTATGTAAAAAAGTATGAGCATTAAATCAATAAAATTTATATTTCTGCTAAAACTGCAATAAGTATTCTTAAACAGTAATCTTTTGCAAATCGAAATGTTCGAGTGTACGTAACGTACAGAGAATGCTTAAAATAATTAATTTATTTAATAGAGATCCAAAGAGGATCAACATATTACATATCGAATAAATATATCAAAAGCATACATGTATGTGTGTGCCTGTTTAAAAATGAATGCATTTTTTATTTGTATATATTTTAGACTTTGGTAATTTTAAGCACTCAGAAGGTTAATAAAAATTACTGAAACAGCTAATATCACGAAGTTATAATGTTATGTATACTCTTCTACTTCATTATGTTTTCAGGCATTGATTATACTTTGCATTTTACGGAACAGTTATTGATTGTCCTCACAAAGTGAGGAAAAATAATATTACGAAACTCGAAATTGTCAAAGCTAGCTGAATAATGGACTCGTCCTCGATCAAAAGTGGAAATATCTATTGCTTGCACACAGGAATAGTTCCCCTAGTCCGCGGACTATTTTGGAAAATTGAATCGCGATAGAATTGTTATAACGACAAAAGGAGAGGGGGAGGGGGGATAGGACAAAAGGCGTGCAAGCTTTTACATAGACGCGTGCACGAAAAAAAGAATTCGATCAATCGTTGCATTTGATATGAAACCAATGCATGAATAGGTTAAAGATAGTTATAGTCCATCAGAGTTTCCTAACTAAAAGACATCTGAATAGTATTATTATATATATTTTAATGAGTGTCTTTTCAATTATTTTATGACTGAAAGTGAGTTTAGCGGGGATAACCCAGAAAATCGGGCCTCTTCAGGTGCAACGCTAATGCAACGAAAATTAGCGATTGGTTGATTTGGGTCACGTGATTCGCGAAGGGGCGTGGGGTAGACCTCGAGTAGGAGTGGCGTTGGTATTGAGCGATCGCGCCTGTAATTTGTTTTGTATCGATTCAAATGTTTGCGTATCAATAAAATTTTATAGCAAAAAAGTCGTCTTCATTTCCTAGTCAGAACAGTTGCTTCTAGGCTTTTCAGTGAGACGAATCGTACTGGGGTACAAGTCGTGCAGTTTTTCTGTATGTGTGTGTGTTTTTTTTATATGATGAATTACTTTTTAAAAAAATATTTTTATCTATTGAGCATCAGACAAAATACTGTTCCCTATTGGACAATAAAAATCTCCTTTGAATTCTCCGTTTTTATTGATATTTACGTATTATCTCGTTCTGAATCGTTAGAAAACATATAGGCAATAGTATGGACATTCAAAGAAGAGATTTGTAGAATTTGAAAATTGTATTGGAAAAAAAAATTACAGCGAGAGAGAGCAATGATGAAAATTTAATTCAATGCTCGAAACGGAAGTACAAAGTATTTCAGAGCAGTCATTTGATTATTTGCAATTAATCTTGGTACGCCTGGTATTAAATGTTTTAGGTACTATTTAATCATGCACATCAAAATTCAACGTTAATTTAATTCGAACATTTGTTACTTCATTGATTTAGTTTGACTTTTATTATTTTCAATTTTTAATATAAGTTTCATTATTCAGTTGTTATTATTTTCACAGTGTTATGCTTTTTAGAGGAAAACCTTAAGTGTCTGCTTAGAGAATAGGGATTAGTTTATGACAGCTTACACTTTAATATGTCATAAGTTACTACGTCACCACTAATTACCATAAATAAATAAAATCATATGACCATGAATTTATCAGAAGATATTAAAACAATTTAGCAAAAAGATATTAAATTTAGTGAAAACCCACGTATGTTAATTAATAATTACTGTACAAGTTAAGAGGATAAGATTATACGAACATGAATTTGTCTATTTAAGATATTAAAACAATTCGACAAAAAAATATCAAACCTCTTTGCTTCGCTGCAGTGGCAACAACTGTGTGCAAAAAGTAAAATATTCTGAAGATTTTGAATTTTTTTACACTGAATACTTTACTTTTGATACATTATCAAAGTATTTAATGGACACTGCAATCCAATTATTTACGATACCGAAAAGTAAAATTACGAAAACTGTAAGTTATTGAGAATGAAATTTATAATTTTTAATTCTTAATCTTTATTCGCGATTTATGATAATTCTTTTGCAACAATCACACGCAATTACGAAAGGAAAAGTAGCAACAATAATAATCAGAACACTCTGTACAAAATTAGACAATGAAATCAGCCAAACGAGCGAAGAAATTGATCTTTAAATTCAAAATTTAAGATGAGAAAGATGTAATAAAATTTAAAATGCACTTAATTCTATTTGCTCTCATTTTCTTTCTTTTACATACTTTTAATTGTTTCATTTGAACAACATATCTGTTTGTCAGAAGTTGTTGCTCGATCCTATGACAAAACTACAGTGAGAAAAAAGATTTAATCCGAGAAGAGAAGCCATGCATCTACGTGATAAATATCGCAGTACAGGCATCGATGAAATTATGTCCTTTATACTTTAATAGCGTGCCACTTCGTGACTAGCCATTAAAACTCCATTCCGATTTCAATTCGCTCTAAATTGTTTGCAGAAGCAATCGTCCTTTCTTCGACAGAGACGTTCGGCAAACGACAGAAGAAAGAGCACATCTTCGATCGTCAATGTGCCGTGGCATCCGATAATAAGGAAATTGATCGATTATGTCAGTAGTGTGGATGGATAACGAATTAAAACGGTATTGAAGAGCATAAACGCTGTTCGACGAGATATATACACCAGTGTGAAATAATCTATTATTGTGCATTAGTTAATCGATCAACGAAATTGTGTTGTTTAACTAAATAAAATTGCAATTGAGCGTCCAAACGATCAATACACAGGGTGTGTCATAAAATGTGGGGGCCAATTTTGAAAATGGAGACTAAAACAGTGAAGAAAGTTTATATGAATGTACGTCCTGTTTGGCCTTGTTTCGAAGTCATTGCTATTTTTATGTTTCAATAATCCGCAAAACTGCTTGCCTTCGTAAGAGATGCTCAAAATGTTAGTGTGCAAACTTACAGTCGTCGTAATTTTTTTAAAAATCCCACCGTAAATGTCGAATGTGTTGGTACAGGACTTGTTGTACATATGTGCACTTCGAAATACTTCAAATATTGATAATAAGTATCGTATACACAATATTCTTTTCAAATAATCGAAAGAAACACAAAAATGACTATAACTTTAAAAGAAGATCAAATAAGAGATATGAACTGTTCATATGAATTTTCTCTCTGTCCACTCCTGAAATATTATGAGACGATATTGTCAATATTTCAAAATTCGCGATATTCTTGTAAGAAATCCTCACGATCAATATTGACGGATTGATATATTTCATGAACGACAATATTTAGAACCTTAAAATATTATCAATATAGACATATTGATCGTCTGAACGCTCTCTAAGCATGAAATACGCGTGTAATAGGAAACAAAAATTGCAAAAACTGCACGACTCAGTACCTCAGTACAATTCATCTCACTGAAAGGCGAAATGAAGACGACTCTTTTGCCATAAAATTTTATCGATATGCAAACATTTGAATCGATACAAAACAAATTACAGGCGCGATCGCTCAATACCAACGCCACTCCTACTCGAGGTCTACCCCACGCCCCTTCGCGAATCACGTGACCCAAATCAACCAATTGCTAATTTTCGTTGCATTAGCGTTGCACCTGAAGAGACCCAATTTTCTGGATTATCCCGGCTAAAATCACTTTCAGTGATAAAAACACTGTTGTTAATAATGCGTGAGAAAGTGCATATGAACGCCTATTGTTTACTTCATAGACGGATTTCTATGCATTTGTGGGAAATTTAAAAGTGCAGAAATGCATGCAACGTGCAAAAATATGTAAAGTATCCAAAGTACGGTATTTATTATAATATTTAGAAGGTGAAACAAATTTCCATTCGCGTTCTATTAAATTATATTCATAAGAATATAAAAATACATTAAAAATCCATGGTCTAACGATAAAGTGAGGCTGATACTTAGTGTTTACTAAACTGATTTGAGCACGAAATCCTGGTATCTTCTTAGAAGACGGAGAAAAACATTTCTGGGTTATTAGACATTGTGACGTGAAGAGGAGATAAAAAATATTTAAAGAATTGTAGAAACAATTATAAACATAAGAAGGAATTACGTTGGAAAGAATTATATTGCTTGGGAGTCGATTAAAAGTGGGGTGAAATTTGACTGAAGCTAATTAGACAGAAAAGTAAAAAAAGATATTTGAAAGTATTAAAATAAAGTGAAAGGATGAGGCTAATATTGTATGGAGCCAAAATTAACTCGACTGTTTGAAGAAGGAAAATACGAAGAAGGGAGGCCATGAATATTGAAATATTCAGCGCAATAAAGCAGAATATTTTTATTACTTCCTGCGTAATATAAGGATTTCCAAATGTACGTGCGTTCTATTCTATATTCTTAATAATAAATTCTTAAAGTCTCTGACAAAGAATTTACATTCAGTATAATAACATGTACGATCGTTATAAAGTATAAATTTATATTTAAGCTTGGCTAGTTGGATGATCATTTTAAATGAAACGCGAATGAAAATAATAGTTTTCGATAAATCATCCATCATTTAAAATCTGAATCTCTGTTTAGAGTGAATCTTGTTCAGATTTCAAATACTATACAAATTGTGTTTGGTCATACAAGTCGATAAAATTATTTAATACAAGTCGTTGTGAAAGTCCAAGTATTATGTCATATTCGTTTTCTAACTTTTCTGTCGTATATTATAAAAACTTAAGATTTTTTGTTCTAAAAATGGCATGCAACATACATGTAGAGTGTATAAAATCTACATCTTTTAAATATGCAGTACCATACCTGCCCATCAATTCTAAAATTTACAAATGTGTGAAATGTTTTGCAATTTAATCCATTGGTACAAATGCCACAAAATTGACAAATATCCAGATATTTTTTCAATAACAAAATACATATCGTAGACAATAACTCTCTCTGACGAATTAAAAAAGAATCGTTCAAGACCTTCGCTCACAAAAATTTGGATATAGAAAACTTTTAATCTACGTTACCCTCACAAAGAAACAAAAATAGTTACAAAAGTGCGAAATAGAACCAAATTTTTTTCCCACGCGTTCCCCTCCCTTCCCTCCTTTCACCCGAGGGCCTTTTCATCGCGTTCATTGTATCACGACACGGGACGATACGGACGATTCTTTGAGCAGAAATAATTGGCATGTCGAAACGTTTTTCGCGTCCGGTATGCAACACATTCTCACGAAATGCCCTCTGGAAAAAAAAATTTATTGGACCTTTTTATGGTGACGACATTCCGTCGATTTCGCTAGTCGTCGGAATTTCATTTGGCCGGTCGATTTAACGTGATTTGATTCGAAGCTTACACGGTTTTTCTCTTTGTTCAAATTGGACCCGAGTGGATCGCTTTTCCTTCAATTGCGCGCATTACCTGCCGTTTCAAAAGCATCAAACACAAATGCGCGAGCTCCACCGAGAGAGAATGAATTCCAAAAAAAAAGAAGAAAGGTTTCCAAGCGGAAAGAGGGGGGGGGGTGCCAGATTGGCAAACGAAGCTCGATCAACCTCTAAATATAAGAAAAAGAAGAAAAAAAAGAAATGAAAATCACGACGGCTTTCTTCCCGCGGATTTCGGCTACAGATCGATGGCGTCGATGAAAAGGTCTGGTAAATCTCTCGAAAATCGTCCGAAATGATCTCTTAGTCGAATTTCGCTCCTCTTGGAAAATAGATGGGCTCCATTCGCAACGTCAGTTTTCACTTTGGTCGTGGATTACAAGCGTCTTTCGTCCGAAGAGAGAGATAAAGATAGATAGATAGATAGATAAATAGAGAGAGAGAGAGAGAGAGAGAGAGAGACAGAAGCAATTCTAGGGAAAGACTCTTCCCCCCCATGCGAGGGGTCCCAATTTTCTGATCCAGGATCGCTTTTTCTCGTCGCCACGGTTCTCCGTCCACGAGCAATCGCTTTGAGAAACGCTCTCTGCTGATAGCGATTACCACAGCCACGATGAGAAACCTCGAGGACCATTTTCCGAAGGAGGAAAATAACCCGCGATGCTGTCCCGCTTTCTTCTCCCTTACTTTCTTTTCTTCTTCTCCTTTCTTTTCTTTTCTTTTTGAATTTTAAAAACAACAAAACGCGGCGCATGCATATGCATTTAACGGGCAATTGTTTCATAAATATTTCATTCGCGTGTCGACCTAGCGCGTTAAAAAATCAATCTCCATGGGAATATATTAATTTCCACTATACTTGGTAAAGTTTTTAACGCGAATATTGTAACAAACACGGCCGGACAAATAGCTCGTGAATGAGTAAACAAGAATCCAGTGAATTATCGGTAATTGCTGTCGATATTTGCCTTCTTCCAGATAATGTTAAAATGTAATAAAATTATCAGGTTATATACCAGACTGTCCTGTGGATAATGCGATGGCAAAATATATAACTCTCTTGTGTGAGATAATGGAAGTGCTTCGCCATTTAATTCGATAAACAGCCAACTAATTGAATCTGGTCGGTAGAAGGGACTCCATTACACGACTTACAGGATAATATTTTAATTAAAGTCGGCTAAATAATTCCTGCTGTAATGAATATCCTCGAGGAAAGTAAACGATGTTTGAACGGTGCATGACAAAGCTGCGAGTATAATTTCGCCTCTTAACATGTTCTGTACTGTCGTTTAAATCTCTCGAGACTATTGCTACAATCTGAGTCCAAATAACTAACTTTCCATGCATCTCCTGGGATACAAACTTCCAGCATGTAATAAATATTTTCAACGGTATTACTTTTAACAAGATTTTAAATTTACTAAATATGATATTTACAATACTAGATTTTATTATTTTTAATAAGATTTTAAATTTACTAAATATGATATTTACAATATACTAGAAAGGACCTCCGGTGAAAACAAATAAAACTTCGCATATTCTTTTCGTCGAACATTGTGATCTTCGTCACATATATGTGATCTGAATTGAACCTACGTACGAATTCGGATGAATGTGTTAAATTCTAAATTCCAAAGACGGGACAAACGCTAATAAAGCGTAGAATGTTTGACATGTAGCGTGTGATGAAACGATGCGTGTGACACGCAACAAATAAAGGAAACATCTTTGACGTCGGGGGAAAAAAAGATTTCACGTCGCGCAATTAGCGCTAATTGATTCAAGAACGAGGAGAAAAGATTGCACGCGAGACGTAACTCGCAGATAATGAAACAAAGCGAAATGGAGCGAAATTCAGCGTACGTAAGCCACTCAAACCTGCTTTCCACGCTCGTGGACGTTTCTTGCTCGGGCCTTTTCTTTGACAATTAAATGCGATAACACACTTCGCCGTGTCGAGGAGCGTGTATGAACCGTCTCGACAAATCCCATTACCCTTTTCGGTACGTCTTCTTTCCACAGCGAGTCACACGCGCCAACGTTTCCCAAGCCCAAGTGTGGAACTTGAATCTCCGCCAGGTGTCATTCCAAACTTTAGGTATTGTCTAAACCGCGGTAATCGCTTTTCGGGTATCGAAGACGGAATCCTCTGAATCGTAAATTCTTTACCGGGGGCGCGTTGATAAATCGCCCTAGTTTGCACGAGAAACGCGCGATTACACGGTCTGTTATGATCTGAACGAGAGAATCTGTTCCCGAAACGATCATGTTTCAGCCTATAAACCGATCGGGAGCGACTGAAAATTCATGGAGCGCCATTTTGGTTGGCGAGAGGGGAGGGGTAAAAATTGGCGACATCGGGTCGCGACGAGCAAACAGAGGCAACTCCAAATAGCCATCAATTTCGCAGGGACTTCAAATAACTATCAATTTCGCGCGTAAGGTCAGCGAGAGGCTGTCTCTGAAATGACAGGGGCAAACTAACTGGCCCCGGGGCGGCGGAAAACGGAAATATGAGATAGGTGGTCGCGCAGAGTTGCAGAGAAGAGGAGAGGAACAAACACGAACGCAGCTAACATTACGCGTTCGGTTCATATTTGCTTGCTTTCTCTTCTTGCGAACGTGCTCGCCGCCCCGTATATCATTTCGTCGCCGCTGCTGGAAACTCACGAGCGAACGAGAGAAAGAGAGAGAGACAGCACGATAAATCGGTTTTGCATAAAAGAAATATTTGCTCTGGTTCCTCCTCTGTGCCGCGCGATACATTTTTCCGGTTTCATTGCGAGAAACTGGCCCCCTCCGTTCGAGTAGCGCCACCGAAAGGCTTGTAATCTTTTCGCTCTTTTCGGATCTTCTTCTTCTTTTTCTTTCTTTCTTTTTTTATTTTCACATCAGAGAATTTCATTTCGAGGCGTACCCTTTATCTTAAATATACAGGGAATCGAGGAACACCGAGAAGCTTCGCGAAAATCCACTTAAAGTTGGCTGTATTTACCAAAGATTTCATATCCTTCTTGATGTTGTTGCAAGAATTAAGAGTTACCTGTCCAATGAAACACAAAGTTAGGAAATGTGCCCCTTTCTTAAATTTATTTCATACAGTTTACGTACATTACGTATCTTCTCTCTTCCACGATAAGATTTCCCGAAATAAGAACGACTGTACGTACGAAACTAGTTTCAAATTCGATTGGATTTACCGAACCTGGCGGCATTAAAATTTCTTTCCCGAAGGAACTCTTGGGTGGGGAATACTTTCTCGCCGGGAATACTATCGATCGCGAGACGCACGAGTTTCGAATAATCTCGGGGAGCAAGAAAAAAAAGAAAGAAGAAAAGTAACGGGACAGGTGTATATCTAGTTTGCTTTGAATTCTCGAAAGGAGATCCGAATTCCTTTTAACTCTTACTCGCTTCCTCCGCAAGGTTCTCTCTCTCTCTCTCTCTCTCTTCACTTCGAAAACGTGGAACAAGATCCCGCCTCAGTGTCTACCGTATCAGATCGCTTGCGAGCAAATGAATTTCTTCGATTTCCCTGGAAAGCCGCCAGCAATTCCGCTCTCGTTTCCCTCCTCGTTCTGTCTCTGTCGTCCTCGTTCTTCCTCTCACCGTTGACCAATGACGTTACGATGACGAAAATATTCCTTCGAGAGGCTTCATTATCGCGAGCTCGCCTGGCGAGACGAACCGAGAGACAGGGTGAAATAGGAGAGAAACGAGACGAAGCGGGGCAGCGTTATTTAATTAAAGCTATCCAAGACGGAATTGTACCGAAGGATTTCGTCGCTCTTTTATTGGTTCTTTGACTCGGTTCGGCCAGTCGGTTCGGAGTCACCTTCTCCTTTCCCTGCTTTTATCGTGCGCGAAATCGATTTCTTGTTAGCTTAATTAAAGATCTCAAGCGTTAATGAGCGATGACTGGAACGAAGACGCGCTCGAGTTTCGTTGGTGTAAGACATTTTTGACGAGTTTCACGAAACTGTGACTCTATGTGCAAAAATCTGCGATTGTACAGAAAAACGATGCTAGTGTCATTTTCGTTTAAATTCCTTGCTCTTAACAATGTTTCCACGTTGTTTTCTTCTTGCAGTATAAATGCGTTCCTTTCATTTTGTTCATCTTATAATATTGCACGTACCATTTCTGACAAAATGAAAACGTATAGTACAATTTCAATCGTTTCAAGATCAGATTAACAGAAATAGAAGAACAGTTAATGTCAAGAATTTGCTAAAAATTCCTACGGAGAGAATTAACGTCGATCATCATTGAATGAAATTAAAAAAAAAAAACACTGCACGATTTGTACGATTCGTACTCACTGAAAGGCTCAGAAGCAACTGTTCCGACTATTATCTTATCTTATTACTTATCGATACGCAAACATTTGAATCGATACAAAACAAATTACAGGCGCGATCGCTCAGTACTAGACAACGCCTCCTACTCGAGGTCTATCCCACGCCCCCTCACGAATCACGTGACCCAAATCAACCAATCACTAATTTTCGTTGCATTAACGTTGCACCTGAAGAGACCCGATTTTCTGGGTTACCCTCGCTAAAATCACTTTCAGTGATAAAAAGAATGTCGTACGTAGAATTATTTCTTGAATTTGAGAACACCCTGAAATTACATGTACAAGAGTAAGAATAAAACCGTGTCCCGTGGAGATTTACACTGACGTTACGAATATAAGAATTAGAATAAAATGTAAGAATAAATCCACGTCCCATCTTGGAGATTTATGCTGATGAAATACCGCGGCAAGGGAAATCCCTTCTTCGTTAGACTTCGTTCTTTCGACGGGGAACGAAGCACCGTAGGAATTAACTCCGGTTCAATAAGATAAGGTTCTAACGAGACAAGTTTCCCCGTCGAGTTCTCGATGAAGACCCATCGTTGTAAAAGAAATGAATTAGCAGCGACGCTTCGTTTGCACATCGTAACGCATCTCTCCAACGTGGAGAACATTGAACATTATCGTAGATCGGCGACGATAGTGCCGGCAGAAACGAGATTCGTTTGAGTTCGCCGGTGAGTCTCGGGTTCTTCGCTTGCATTATTTGAAGACGTGCATACCTGTTGCTGCGTAAAGCACATGCATAATCGGCCCACAATGCATACATTTCATGCGAAACGAATTACATACTTCGCTTGAGCCGTTTTGCGACAACCTTCAAACTTTCCTGATAAACTTGAACTTTAAGATGTCTCGTATATACACCAAAGAGATGGTATACTCTATATATTTTCTTATATCACTTACTGTGAATTATAAGAATAAGTGTAAAAAGTGTAAAAAGAATCTTATTTACATCTATCAATTGTAATTGAACATCTATATTTATATTTATTATATTTACATCTATATTCATATTTAATATATTTATATTTATATTATAATTGAACATGTATTTCTGATGAAATAGAGGTTCAATTTACACGAATCTGATGGCCTACATTCGTCAAATGTGTTTATTATATATTATACACGTTGATAAAAACACTACAGAAGAATACATATAAGAAATATTTTATATCGTTTGTTTAATAAAAAGAAATTTGATCATTTTCAGAACGTGCTATGTTTTTGTCCCAGAGTATATGTTTCGTAGTAACGCGGCTAACGTCACAGTCAGTCGAATGGTACCGAAATGAAAATGTTTGATCTAAACGCGTAATCGAACTGTATAAAAATAAGAAATCGTAATCATCAATAATCATCCTCCGTTTCTAAGTCACATTCTATCGTAAATTATTGTGACTTAGCACAACCTTTAAACTCGCGTCAATAATTCTTAATTACGCTATCTTGTATAATCCTATCTTAATTAAGATAGAGACACATTATCGTACTATCACGTCACGTGAAATTACGTGCTATCACGTTTTATGCGATAGCGTGTGATATCACGGGCGAGATTTATACGTGTATCGCGGTACGTTAGAAACCACCCATTAATGCACGCTCTCCTGTTAATAATGGAGTGCGAAGCCTCGAGCAGTTCGAACCAATTGAAAGGAAGTTGTAGAAAATCTTGCAGCACTTCTGACTCGGAATGAAACATAGATCGTAGATCAACTTGGAAATAAAACACGAAGTAAATGCAAAGAGGGAACGTCTGAAGCGTTTATTTAAAATATTCCAATAGACATTACGCGTATATTATTTCACGGTGACTATAAACGAATGAAACGTTAATACTCTCTCTAGAATATTAACACTAAACGTGGTTGAGAAAAATCTGCGATTTCTGCATTACAAAAGCAGTTATTTTTCTTTCAGTTGTGTGAAAAATATTTCCATAAAAACTTTCTACTTTTATTTCATCAAAGTCGATAATTGACATTTCGATGTGTCCTTCTGTTAAGTAAAATTACATCGGAAGAATTGACACTGGAACTACGATATGAAAATACAATAATTGAAATAAATAAACCGATACGATCGTGTCTCCGTCTAGACAGAAGTCAATGCCAATTTCGATGTGTCCTTTCGGCCGTTGTAAAAGAGAAGAAAATCTGAAATCCGTCATATCTCGACGTGTTTGATAACGCGAACGTTTAATCGATCACGAAGAATCATCTGAAAAGTTTGATGCATCTCGGCATTAAATTGCCGCGAGCAATTGCGTTGTGAAAAACCTGATCGTCATGCGAAAAAACACAGGTATAAATATTGAATTGATGATAGAGGTAGACAAGAGGAAAATGAACGGAAGAAGAGGGGCCACGGTAAAGGGATTTACGATTCATTTATCCACCGGAAGACGAAACGAAATTGCGAGAGGCGGAACGAAGCCAAGCGAGGGAAGGCAATACTAAGTAAATCGGACGTCGCCAGTTCGTTTCGAGTTTCATGGCGAATCGCCAATGAAATCGAATCACCGTACTCGATCATACGTTCGAAAACGAGGCTACGAGCTCTCCTCTAATAGCCACTCACGGCAACAGTTCGTTCTTCTGTCGTTGCATATGGATCGCGTTGCAAATCGCTAGATTAAGGTCCATCCTCACTAACAATAACGGATTCGTGGTGATAGTGATTAACATTGTAATTCATAAATTAAAGCCACTCACAATACCTTTCAGTATTATACTTTTTGTATTTCTAGTAAAATTTAAAGACCTGAGTATAACTTGATAAGAATTATTAAAGTGTACACATACGTATCTCTGTGATAGCGTGAATTAATTTAATACGTTTCGATTTCATTTTCGAATAAACATTTTCTAATTTGAAGAGTTTAAGGTGATGGATGCATGATGGAAGGATGGATAGATTTGAGGTAAATGAGAAAGAGAAAGTTGCGTTTCGTCTTAAAGTCACTGCCTAGACTCATCAGTGGGGCTGATGGCAGCGACTCCTTATCCCAGACGCTTGTTGTTGTAACTACCGCGCTAAGGCTGGGGCTCGGTCACCCATCCTAGCAGAGTTCCGCACACTCTGCTTGCTTAACATCGAAGATCGGTAGGATATCTCAACGCTACAGTCGCACAGTCAGTATTTGGAATCATAGGTCGCTAGATAATTTATCTTCTGTGTTCTTTTTTTCTCGAAATGTCAACACAACGCAAAAATTACAAATTGTATCAATACAAAATGTATCGACTTGTCCCTCGTCTTCCTAATAATTGTCATCTTTAAAAGAAACAAAAAAATGCGTACATTTATGAAAATAATAAGATTCTAATTTATATTTCACATTTGACGAAACGTTAAAAGCAACGTTATTATTATTTCACCAATCTGCTTCAACGCACACTGCACGTACGTAGATGTACGAAACCATCCACCGTTCGACGATTAACTAATATTAAGAGCGTTCCTCGTCAGAGTAAAAAAAAAAAAAAATGAAATCAAAATCCATTCCATTCGCCCTGATGAACTTTTTGCTCATAAATTTTCACATTCGAAAAAATTACTAAGTTATTATACGTGTAATAAAAAATATATCAAACGCGCAAAATATCATAGCATATATAACACATATCTGTGAATTATGCGAAAGCAAAATTGAATTACAAATTAATTGCTTCTCAGCGCTTATGACGTTCTAACGGAGTCTGAATAACAGGAACAAAATTTTTGTCGAATTTAATGTAAAACACGAGAGAGGATTTCGTGGAATAGATAATTAAAAGTTATTGTTGTTCAAAATGAATGTTGAACGAATACGCGTGAAGATTATTACTCGCTCTTTCCCACTGTCTCCCTCTTTTATTTCTCCTTGTCCTTTAATCAAACTGATATTTACGATGAATTCGAATCGTTTCTATTTGACACGAGCTATGAGAAACCAGGGTGGGACAAATAAATTGATTCTGAACAGGATGCGACTGCAAGTACGAGAAGGTCAATTTACAATTGACAAATTTGAACAATACCTGAAATTAAATTTTCCCGTCGTTTTGTAAAATTAATTACACTTTATTACAACTTGTTCGAAATAGAATAAAATTCATATAAAAAATAATGGTTATTGTTCGGGAGAGTTTTCCATACCGCAATGCCCCCGGTTTGTGAGTGGGCCTGTGTCGTCATAAAACCGTGCGAAACGCCCCCCCCCTTTTGTGCCCCCCCTTGCGCCCGCGATTCCCCGTAGCCGTGGGAAGGGGAACCGAGAGAGCGTCCGTGCTTTCCTTCGGTTTACGAGTTTAGAATTGGTATGACTTCCGAGAAGGTTCATTTCTCGCGACATCAAAACAATCACCGAGGGAACAACCCCCTAATATCCCCAGCGCGCGAATTACACATACAGTCCTCACATTAACTAAGATCTCGCCACGCTACACACGCGCGCGAACAGTTATTTTCCGAGGATTTTCATGAAAAATATCGGTATGTAACAGAGACTTATTTATTATTCAAAGCAAGGATATTAGTCACAAAATGTGAAGGAAATTCGTTTTTCCAACGTTCTAATTATAAATAACGATAACGAATGGTCAAAACCTCCTTCCGTTACTGATAATCAATATCACTGAGCAACCATTATCATCTCATCGTTTATAATAATTATCAATAAAGGTAATTTACTTCGCAACAGTTATAAGTGGAGGAAGAAAAATTATATGCCGGGAATAAAAAAATATATATATTGAAAATCGTAGAGTCAACATAAATCTCGCTGAAATTGATGAAAAACGAGAAATTGAAATAGAGTCACCCTCACTGATAATTGAAGTTATGTTATGAATAATCGAAATAAATCTCCCTCAGCAATAATCATTGACAACGAAAAAGATTGTTCGTTGAAAAATAATAATCGTTATTTATAGCCAGAAACATTTTACTCGAAAAAATAATTGTCACTCCATGACTTTTTTTACACTTTGGTCATAATCAATACTTCGTGCACGTGTAATCTGAAACCGACATGCGTGACTGTAAAGATTAAAAATTTTTTAATACTGACGAATAAAATAATCCTGAAACGAACCTATGTAAATTAGTAAGAGTTGAAGGAAATGACAAAAATTACTACTACATTGATACAATTTTTCTATCACAGTTTTTCTATTACACTAACGAATGATTTAATCATTTTTACACTTCTATTACAATTTACATCTTCACAAATTTATTACAATAGAAAATATAAAAATTCATAAGTTTTCATCGGCTAAAACTTATTTACGCTATTGTGATATTTTTTCCGAACCGAAACTACATTTGAACAGTTAATATTTAACTTGTAACTCTGTTGACATATACTAAATGCTAATTTATAAGTCCGCTAATTTATATAGAAAATAACTATATTACAACCAAAAATTAAGTTGGTTATCTCTTGCAAATAACAAAGCGTTCGCGTTCAATTCAATAAAAATAATCCTCGGTGCAGATGCAACAACGTTATTCATATTTTCTGATATTAATTCCTATTGGTGGTAGCGCTGTAGTGTGAAATCTGTCTAAATCGATATGACAGGATGTGACACGAAAATGGTAGGGAGGTTAGGTGACCTCCCAAAACACACGAAAAAGCATCGGATATCCGGTGTTAGTCTATCCTAGTTAGTTAGTCAATAGTAATAGCAAAGCCAATTGGAGTTGTATAATTAACGTTATCTCGCAAAGACCTTCACAAGAGTGTAAAACGGAAATGGAATCTAAAACAGTGTTTAGAATTAGACAGTTTAATGCTGCAATTACCTGGCAACGCATTTCTAAGGAAGAAGTGTCGTTGCAGCAGAATTGCATTCTAAATGCCGCGTCGTAAGTCGCAAGAAAACACAGAGGTCCGTGTACGAACACAATCGACCCAACAATATTTTACATTTTGAGTAAGAACTGTGTTTGTTAATTACGCGGCGAGCTAAAAACTTGAGCCAACTGCGAAAAATTGGAATGCGCGCTTTTTCAAAAAGAAGAAAAAGTCCTATGAAAAATTGAACGTACCAAAAAATTGAAAACGTAGAAAAAAACCAGAAGAGGCCTAAAAGGTATCTTGTTGAGGAAACGTAATTCTTTTTTTTTTTTTTTCTTTTAAATGGGGAATAGATAACTAATTGAAAGAGCTTTCATTGGAATTATAAAATCATAAATTTTCCTTTATCCTCCTAATTATTCTAATTGAACAAAATAATAAATAATAAATATAAATAAAATTCTCCATAGTAAGGACAAATTTATTCTTGTAATCCATTGCTACGAATAAAAATATTACAAAAGAAAACCGATCGATCGTAGATTTTCATCGTGATTGATAAGATTTCGTACGATTCGTCGTGCGTGGTAATAACATTACACACTACCGTCAATTTTTCTTCACGCACGACCCAAACACATAAAACACATAAAAAAAGAAAAAAATGCCTTCGCTCAATCTCAACACGCTGTAAGATCTACTATAGCACACCATCAAAAGCATTTGTAGGATTCCTAAACTACGAGTTTCGAACACTGACTAGCACAAGCCGCAAGTGGCTGCGCGCCTAGCCTCGAGGTCCTGCCGATGTTAAGCAAAGCAGTGTGCGGAATCCCGCTAGGATGGGTGGCTGGGTGATCGGGCCATAATTAGTGAGTAGTTACAATAACAAGCGTTCTGAGGTAAAGGAGTCTAGGCAGAGTGACTCCGAGACGAAACGCATCCTATAAACACAAAACTTTCTTTCTCTCACTCATCTACCCCAAATTCCATTCGTCCTTTCCATGCATCCTTCACATAACTTCGTTTCCTTCACATTCATTACGAGAAAATTCCACGTTTCAGATCAGGTAAAAAAGTTTCCATATTCGGCCACAAAAAAATTGTTCGACCAAGCTGAATTAGAAACGAGAGCGAAACGGCCAGTTCAAGCTGGACAATATAGAGCATAAATTCGCGAATGAGAGAGAGAGAGAGAGAGAGAGAGAGAGATTCGCTTCAGCAGGGGGATAGCAACGTGTGCAGGAAGCGTATTCATCGAGGAAGGTAGCTTTGCAAGCAGCACGCGCATTCACCGGAATGCCTGTAAAATGCTCGATAAGTAGCTGCTTGCAGCTCTTTAGCGAAACAGAACGCGGTGAACGATAATGGCTGACTTTGCCAGGATTACTCCTTTGGAAGCGTTGTAATGGACACTGATCAGTTAAGCTTGCTAGCATCCGATTATGCGAGACTTAATGCGTCGACGAACGGCGGCTTCCCTCGAAGGAGAACGTACCACGGGTAATGATCGAAACGAGGAAAACGGCATTCACGTGGCCCTCTGTTGAACTTAATTTGCACTTTGATGAGGACGAAGTTTGCATTTCCTTCCCCGATGTGTTGAAATCGTTTTGTATCGAAGCGACGTCTGTGTGTGTTACATTAATCGGAAGATTTTTAACTCAACGGTGAGCTAGATTTCGAAAGGATTGTTCGTCTTCCCCTTGAACGTTCTGCTTTAAGAACCGAGACCGAACCTCGGTTGTTGAATTTAATACGTGCGCTACAGATTTTAATTGCACAGAATGTACACGGTATGAAAAAATATCTAAAATATACAGTTCGATATACAGTACAGTTGTGATATTCGATACGCGAAACAAATATTTTATTTAAGTTTTAGTCTCTCTCTTTTCGTAACATTTCATTCTGTGATATTTAATGTTTAATAGTAATATTTAATTTTACTTTATATCATCATAAATTTCACTGTAATATTTAATATTTAATAATTACAAAATTTAATAAAGCAAATTTTTAGAGAGGGTTTACTCTTTTAATTGAATTCTTGAAAGTATGAATTTGTATATATAATTTATATCGAAAATTATATCGAATTCATATCGAGAATTAAAGAACTTGAAAACGAATATTATTTCCATCTCTGACGGAATATTTTATTATCAAAAATGCTAAAAACACGTGTGTAATAAATTTTTTAAGAAAATTGTATCAAATTTGAGAGCGATATTTATTTTTAGTAGAAAACATCTAGTGTAAGAATTTCCTTATTAAAAACATAGAGATTTTTATCGAGACAAAAATCAAAAATCGTTAAACAATTTTCGATCTGTGATTCGATATCGCTGCTTTACGTATCTGTCAATTTCCTCAATTTTCTAGCCGCTTCAACAACGAGATTCTTCGTTGCACAGTATTGTACGCTGTCGGATTTAAATTTAAATGGAAAAATCTGAACGTGGCGCCGTTCGTCTCGGTTTTTCATTCGCGAAATGCCTACGATTTTATAGGAAACGAATGAAATATGCCATTCGAAGAATCCCACCCGCTGGATGAACTACAATTTGACAAATTATAGTACACAGCGGATTTGTATTTTCGAGAATATAACAAGAAAATGGAGCCTTGCTAAAAGAAGCTATCTTACGTACCAAATAATGTGAATTATACAAAACACTCCATTTTGGTTATTTTGTATACTTCTTTCAAACTATGTGCAGTTTCACATGTCACATTTGCAAACGCATAAAAATCCATAGTGATTAGGATTTCTAGGATGCGTAGGAAACATCTTCCATTTCATTTCACAATCTTTTAATACATAAGCTAATTAAAACAGAATGCGAATGGAAAATGTAACAACTACGTTCCAAGAATTTTTCAATTTTGAAATTAATAATTTTCATAAATTTGGAATTTATGTTTCTGGCAAAAGTGTGCTGAATCGCGTAGGACAACCTGATTAAAATATTGTACATGATATTTTGAAAAAGCCGCGCACGATCAAAGTTACAATATTTGGAAAACGATATTTCACATGCACCGACCGGTATTTTCAATTTAATATTACGTGACGAAGGTGATCGTTACTAAAATAACGATATTTCGATTGAAATTCCTGTAGCATTCGGAAGAAGGACGAAACAAGAAAAAGCTGAATAATACGCGAAAGAGAGGGATTTGTCGTTGATAATTTCGAAAGTAATAATGAATCTATGAGTGAAAATATTTTTTCATAAAAATTTCATCATCGACGACAACCAAGTTGGTCTATTTATTTTTTTCTTCTCTCGGTAAACAAAATAAACAATTATTTTCCACTCTCAAGAAAATATTCTGCTTAGACTTCCTGTGAAATTTTCATCGAAAGAAATGTTAGAACTTCTTTAAAGAATATTTTCATGGAACAGATATTTTTAAATCTATATAATAAAAAATTCCGTCAATTTCGACGAGTTATTTGGAACTGTTCGTTAAAAATTCCATTAGATAAATAAAAATACCAAACTATTAGATATTAATTTTATGTTCACCAATATCGTAATATCGTATTTATTGAAAGTTCGTAGTGAAATGTACTGCAACGCAATAACAAACCAACTAACCAATAATAATCATGAAAACACAGATATTGCATTACAAAATATCATGTTTATCGTTATCAAAGAGAAACGTAAACAAGCTTTGAACTGTGAATTATCTATGTAAATAAATTACAAATAAATAACGTATTCAGTGCATGAATTTGCTATTAAGCAATAACTATTGTTTCAGTACTATTTATTGAATATTTCGTAAACAACTGAGAACTTTATTAATATTGAAAAATTTTTATTTTTACGTTTTCGCGCAAATTTTATTTGAACCGAGAACTTTTCTTTGCATATTCTCATTGGAACTTGCACTGTGAGAACGGTTTTTAAAAAAGTTGCGCGGTCCATCTTTTAAATAGAAGCTATTAAAAAGTTCTACAACTTTTTCGATCTCTGGTTAAAATTCCAAAAAATTGAACAGGAGAAAATAGAAGAATGGAAGAAGCGATAAAGATGGAAAAAGAGAAAGTGACGGGCAAAAGGTTTAAGTTAGGTTAGGTTAGGTTTAGGTTAGTTTAAAATTTACATTTGTCTACAACAATAAAGTGTATACTATCGTTCATAAATACTTGGATATTTCTAAATATATTTGAATATATTTGAAATTTTAGGTATCTGCTCTTATCTCAAGCAACCACATATCTCGATACATTAATTTAAATATTTTTAAATACTATTAATTTAAATACCTTTAGAATACCAATACGACAGATCGATAGATCTCGAAAGGATATCCACTATATGATACTGATAAAAATAATGAAAAATATCGATTAACGATAAAAAATATTATATTTATTGTTTTAATTTTAATTTTAATTTGTCCAGATACACGAGAAAAAGCAAAAAGAAAGAATTATGTTAGACCTGCTCATTTTTTCGTTGAATATAACTCTACTTCACAAAATTATAGATCATTTCGTTGTTCTTTAAACAATCCTCCATCCGCCATTATGAAACATCCGCAAACACTCGTGTTTCCAACCGGTCGGTTGGATTCAGTAAACTACATATCATTTCGTAAAATTGTTTGACATCGGCATGCCTTTGTTCCACGAGAAAATGCTCTCGTGGAACTTTGTCCCTTTGGCGCCGGTTTGCACCGCGAGTCTTTCGACGATCGTAAACGGTTTTTCGGCAGTTTCAAAAGCTCCGCGATTGTTCGCAACAGTTTTATCCCGCTGAGAGACGGTTATTTCTGGAAAGCGGAAAGTTATCCTTGCGGAAAAAGCTGAGGGGAGGGAGAAGGAGAAAAAAAGGGGAAAATCTCGACCGTCACGTTAATGATTTACTAGGGCGAAGCGTTTCGAACCGGTTTTCGAACGAAACGACGTCTCCGGTAACAATCGCGATCGAAAGCAAGACGGTAACGAGCTTAAAGAAATCCCGTGTCTCTCGACTCTCTGAACACAGCGTCACGGAGAAAGGGTAATGATCCACAAAATGGAGATCGAAGCTATCCCGGACGGAAACTCGGACGGTAAAAGAGGGAGAAGAAATTCAATCGGATCGAGGAACGTGGAAAGCTCCCCGTATCATTAATGGCTAGCTTCGCAACGAGCGACGCAACTTGGCTGACCTGAAAACTTCGGACCTTCTTTCGATCTTTCGAGAATTATATCGCGAGTATCGCGGCAAGGTCTTGGAAAGATCTTCACGAGAAAACTTCGCGGCGGTCAAACATCAAAAAGATTCCACCCCCCGCCCCCCCAACGGAGAGACGGACACATCTATGCAAATCAGGTTTCGGGACGCATAACTCGATATCGAATATTCTCTCATAAATTTAATTAAATCCTCGGCCGGGGTAATTAGATTACAAAAGAAACTACGATTGATGAATTTTAACGAACTGTCCATTTCTCTCTCTCTCTTTTATCTTTGATCTTTGTCCAATTATATCCAATTAACTTACACGCTGCGGCAGCGAACAACTTTTGATACTCCATGCAACGTCGAGCAGTCGTCTTTTTGAAATTTGCATCGATCGTCGGACGAGTCGATGATCTCGGTGCGTCGTCGCCGGGAAATCCGGTCGTGAAGGAATTATTAAAGATCGTCGTCGGCCATCGGTGACCCGGATTCCTCGCGGAAGCTAAGGGTCTTTCGCGTTACCCGGGCACCGGGCTAAAGACGACCGAAACCTTTCAGCAGCACTGAGAAACGTCCCAGGGGTGATTTAAAATCGCTTTGACCGCGTAATAAAACAGCAAGAGCCGGTCAGGCCCGACGTCGGAGTCACCCCGAGGGCTGTTTCGCGAATTCTATTGGCCGATAAAACGCTCCTGTTTACCGACCTAACACGGTTAAGGACTAAGAAGAAACACCGCGCTATCCGGCGGACGAAGACACGATGAAATAATGGCAAATAAAACAGCAAGAGACTCGGATTGCTTTAACTCTTCGTACTCCCTGCGAATTTCGTCCATCAGTCGATTGTGTTACCGACTGGAAAAATCGCTAGAAACAGACGCAATTGTTGTTTTCCTCGTTGTTTCACGTTGTTTCACGCCGTGTTGTTCAAACGTGATTCGCACCTTTTAACATTCAATGGAAACTTTATTTACTCGGTGATTTATGCCGATGCCAGTGTCGATCGATTTGTAAATTGCTGATTTATTTGGCGCAGCGTTGATTCGATCAATCAACTATTATCCAATTTTTCACACTGCTCGATCACCTGGCGGCTCATTATTTCGCTAATTGGCCCACTTGTTCGACCAATAACTGAACCTTTGGTTGTCTTATTTTGCGCTCCACGCCCTTCTGTCCTGCCGATCGATTCACACACGCGCTCGTTTATTGAGAATTCACGAACGATGTTACTTTTCCCCCTCTTCCCCTCGCGTTGGTAATTGTCATTTCTGTATGACGTTTCTTTTCTGTTTTTGTTTTTTTTTTTCCTTGATTTTTGACTCGGGGTAATTTCACAGTTGATTAATAAAAAATAGAGAGAACGCTGTGATTAAAAATCACAGAACTGGACGATTAGAAAAGCTCGAACTCTCCTTCAATTATATCACTCCCTCCTCCACCCTCCTCTTCAATCGATCTTTTATTCATTTACTTAATTAACGCTTGTGTCCGACCAATTTCTCGATCGCTATAACGCATTCACCCGAGTCGAGTCATTGTTCGCTGGCTCTTTTGTCGTTGTTCGTTCGTTCCTCGGGAACGGAGGGTGGAAAAATTGCAATCGAATTCACGATTGCCGAATCGAACGGTGCCCGGTGAACTTTTTGAATTCGCATTTGACTCTGGAAACGAGCCGAAGGCTCTTGCGCGTAGCAGCGAGAACTGGGAGAACCAGAAGCGCCGGGCGTATAATTAACAATCGATAATGCAAACACGGAACGACGAAGGTATTGTCACGCCGTGATTATGCGCGCGGAACGCGCGCACACCTCGGAGATTAAAATATGATGAATTAATTATAATGAATTGAATTAGATGGCACGGCAATTATCGCCCCGAAATGAACTGCCGGCCCGTGTCTGTTCGCCTTTTGAAAGGACCATCGTGTTCGGCGCATTCAAGCCAGCATGCTACGCGCATATTCGTATATCGCGATTTGAGAATTGTCACCTTTGTGCCTTTCTATGTCGAAATTATCCAAAATTTATCGAACGCTGACTGAAGAAAAGACTGGCTTCGAACAAAATAATTCTTACAATATTGCAATAACTTTCAAATTTCACGCATTCTCTTTCCACACCCTCGCGTTCCTCAATTTTATCAGACCCGATGACATTTAAATTTTTTCCGTCGCATGTAATTAAACTACAAGCTGATCTTATAGCTTTTGATAGTGCACAGATAATAATAGCTAATAACTTCTATTAATACAATTAATACAATCCTTTTGTCAAACTTTACTTCGCACAAGTAAAACTCGTATTCACAGAGCTTTTCGCTAATCCTTAATTAATCGTGAGCAAGCACGAAAGCACCAAAATTTCATTGCGACAACAATTTTAATTAACATCTTCGTGCATATATTTTTTCCAAAACTCTGACGGAAATGGAGAAAATATACGTACGTACAGACGAGGGCGAGAAAATTTCACGGGCAACCGCAGCGCGACAACCATTTGGAAAAGAGAAGATGCTCGGCAGATAATGCGTTAACGTGCGGCGCCGAGTAGCTCGAGCAGATCGCCGCGGCATTCAGCGACAATTGCATCGGCTGTTCGTGCAGTTGTTGAACTTACGGCACCGTTACGAAGACAACAAGGAAAGCTCCTTCCCTCCGGTATCGCCGATATTAGCCAAACACTCCGCCAGACGAATACACCGACTTACACTGTGTAACTTTCCCATGGCGATTAAGGTGGCGACCTATCGCTGCACGTACCGCGCTTATCGCCGCTATTTATCCAGTTAATGAACAAAATGAACGCCGGTGCACAATTTCGCGATGTTCCGCGTGCCGCGAAGATTTTTAATTCGTCCTCGGGGCTTCGAGGTGCTTCGAACCATCCAAATCCACTTGCGTGTCTTATTCAACGTTCTCACAGGTGAAAAAAACTACACGACTTGTACCCCAGCACGATTCGTCTCACTGAAAGGCCCAGAAGCAACTGTTCCGACTAGGAAATGAAGACGACTTTTTTGCCATAAAATTTTATCGATACGCAAACATTTGAATCGATACAAAACAAATTACAGGCGCCACTTCTACTCGAGTCTAGGTCTACCCCACGTCCCCTCGCGAATCACGTGACCCAAATCAACCAATCGCTAATTTTCGTTGCACTAGCATTGCACCTAAAGAGGTTTTGCACCGATTTTCTGGGTTATTCCCGTTTAAAGTCACTTTCAGTGATAATAAGAATAAGAAACCGTCGGTTTCGGAAAGTTTCGGCGGAGGTATAACGTGAGAGAAAGAAATGTGCTCCGAGCGTTTCAAAAGTTCGAAAGACTTGAGCGTCGAGTAATTAGAAAAAGAGGAGCCGAGGCGGTTTGAAAATTGCACGGAAAATTTGCGTCGTCGTTGCTTCCCCGTCGTTAAACCCCGATCTCGTTACAAAAGCGCCACGGCGCACCTCCCGGCGTCTCTTCATTCCCGGCAGTGTATCCGCGGACGAACTCGGGCCGTTTAAGATGTAACTTTCACTCGAGAATTCCGCAACGTCCAAGCTCTACCTGGCGAAACAAACGAGGAACACACACGTCGTCGCGGGGGAAACCGTCTTTCTCGCGACGACGCGACGTTACGCTGCGTTTACAACGAATGCTCGTCCGCTCCTCCCACGCTCCGTGAAATTTGTTGCTTGCACTCATATCGTTGTGTTTATTAAACGAGCGACAGTGTAACAAACAAGAGCGAATTTGCGAGGAGGAGTGAACACGCGACGAGCTCCTTAAGCAGCTAAGACGATTCCACGAATTTTCTGTGACAACGTGATGAAGATACAGGTTTCGCCTCGTTGTTTTCGAACTTTGGTGTTGTTTGACTGCACAGGCTGGAGGACAGGAAATTGGAAACGGAATATTTGAGCAAGAGAGTGATTCATTGACTTCTTCTTAAATAATTAATTTCGATAATCAGAAAATTAAAGTTTTGAATAACTGGAAGGTTATCTAAAGCATACAGTGTCTCGTGAAAGTTTCGATGCACACGTTTCGTGCATTAAAATTTCACTTGGAGAATATTATCGAACGTCAATTATGTCGTCGGGAAATGTTCATTAAAAACGCCACCGCGCTCGGTCTGACCAAACACGTTCCAATACCACTTATACGGCCGCTCTACTTTATTATACGGTTCTATTTTATTACGCGATCGGACAATATTTATTTTACTTAAGTCGTATGAAACTTGCGATATTCTAGAATAGTAAATAGAATATTATAGTAGGTAGAATATTGTGTTTCAATATGTAATTAAAAATGTAAAATATAGTGCTTCCAATAATATTTAACGCGTGAAACAATTTGCTACTTAGGCAAAAATATGAATTTGTATAAAAACCTACAAACTAAATATAATACAATATATATCATACATTATATAATATAATTATAAAGAGTATTTCATCTCATATTATCATCTTGACTTACATCGTTATCATCATCTGCAATGAGAAATGTTAACGAAAAACAAATAGTTTCGAAGTGTCCATATTTTGATGATATTAATTTTTTCTTCTTTGTTTTTTATTCTTAGGCGTAATAGTCATATGAAAATCCTAACATTGATATAAAAATGTTTCCTCTTTTCAAAATTGTAACTGTTTTAAATGATCAATATGTTAACTTCAGTTACATCATAAGAAATCACAAAATTGAGTACAAAGTTGAAGTTGAAATATCTCTCTCCTAAATTACTAATTTTTCGATATAAAGTGTTTTAGTATTTCTTCAGTACCATCGATCAGTGCGTTCCATCTAAAAAATCAAAGCTGATCTTCACAAATCCTTTACGCGTCTATTCAGAAAAAATTTAACAATTTTAGAATACGTACATCCCGAAATTCGTCTTTCGTTCTATAATAATGATAACGATCTAAATTAAAGTGATAATATTAAGCGAGATGGCCTATAACTAATATTACGACAATGAATATCAAGAATATTAGGAAACTTGGAATATTTAAAAATTGGAGGCAAATCGAAGCTTCTGTTCGTAATTCCCTGATCCAATTTCAACGGTGATACACGATATGTGAGTTTGACTTCTTTCTTGAACGTTTTATCGAACGTACGACGAGTTCCTATATGAAGTATATTTTCCAAAGAGCAGTGAAAGAAAACGAACGAGAATCCAGACGTTGAGGACGACAATAGATCGCCTGGCCTGACTCGAGTTTAACCGATTCCATCCTTTTGTCGCCGGTCCATCCCCAGCGAATAATTCCCCGCCGAGGCACAAAACTTTTTGCTTGATTTTGAGAAAAAAAATGGGTGGCTTTTTACCACAGCTCTGTCCGTTTCGCCTTCCACCGGGAGCTGAGAATAATTGATCTGGAAAGTCGGGGCAGAGTGGTACAAGGAAATTCCTCATTCGTTACGTACGAATAAAGAACGAGGGAAAAATTTTTCCCACTTTTGCGCGAAATTTCTTCCCTTTTTCTGACAAACTGTAAAACGGTTCCTACAAATTTCATTTCCTTAAACGATTCTACTTTACGAATAAAAGGGGGAGAAAGTTCAAAGCGTCTCTGTCACTTTCAATTTATATTTTACTTCCTCCACTCTCTTCTCTGCAACTTGCGTCTGAATTTTGACGAGTCAGCCGGGTCAATTATCGTAGCAACGCTGCTGGAATAAAGAATCTTGGGCGAGAACGCACTCAACTGGATGCAAAGATACTCGAGCTGAGACGCAGGCCAGTCGGTGAAGTGCAAAAGTCGGGCTAGTTACGTGCGTTGCAGCAGCTTCTTGAAAAAACGGCGGCCCCCGGAGAAGCGAGATGGAATAGCGCTCGTCTGGCCCGGACTCGTTATTTTATTAAGCTTATTCCCTGAGAGTCTTTATTGTCCACTCTTATTTACTTAAGCCGCAGCTCTTTCGCCTTCGTTACTCGACCGCTGTTCGTCCGAATTGCAATCCCTCCTTTCCGAAAAGCTGAACCGACCCGGTTCGAGGTCGAATCTCTCGGGTTTAATCGGGATCCTTTTTATAAATACAGCAGGGCTTCTCGTTAAAGTAATCCACGAATCCGAATGGATCTTGTTTCTTTCCGAACGATCCAGCTCGTTCCTCGTTTCACTCTTTCGGCTTGAACGACTTTCTGGCCTCGTTCAAGAACTGTGCATGCGTCTATATTGTCAAAATTCTTGTGAAATTGAAGGACTTGCTCGTCTTATTTTTTTTTTTGCTGGGAATTATTCTAGCCGACGTTTCAACAAATTGTTTCAACGCGCGTGCCTCTTGAGAAGTGAATGATCTTAATAAATAATTAAAAATGTAATATATGTGATGTAGAGATTAATTCTCTGCTCTTGTGATTTAAATTGAAATATTTTATAGCATCAATATTTTGAAATTTCGCATAAAAATCTCTGAATGATAAAATTTAAAAAAAATGGCATCGAATTAATTTCAATGCGTAGTACGCTGTCCTAAATCGTCACGATATAATCTTTAGATGAGCGACACAGCAACGCAATACATTCGAATTATTATAACAATTATTTTTAATTCTTCTCACGTACGTGCGATTATTTATGAATTAATTACTAGTCTGTTCAATACGTTCGTTTTTTATATTCTTTAATAAAACGTTTTCAACCCTCCATTTGTGATTCTTCATTGTCTATAAGATCTTGTTCGTGGAGAAAAGAAAAATTGAAATAAATGTTGAAGATATTTATCGAGAAATATTAATGCCCGCGGCACGAAAGATCTGAGAGTTTATTTCGTTTATATTTTGATAGCAAACGGTGCAAAGTTTCCGCGTAATATCCTGAAAATGTCTTAACGTCAGCTACAAAAATATAAAGTATTTCCGTTTAAAATTTAATATAACTTTGATAGGGTGTATCGCAAGTTTCAGCGGATAAAACCGTAGCGTGTCCTCCTCGATATAACTTTTGTCTAAAACATTTTTTCCATATCATTCATATTTTTCGAGATATTTGAATGTCTCCGGTTAAACCGGGCACACTCTGTTATATTTATTCGTTCAGATTAATGCGTAGACCAAACATTTTTTACAATCTGAAAAAGCTTCTGGAAGCGGTTTATTCGTGAAATTTAAAAATGTTCAAAATTTTATTATCGTGTACTGCAGACAGGCAAAGGCATTTTAATAGCTCTATAAAAAACCTTCATATTCCACACAACACGTAGGATATTATATTACATTATAGGTTATTACACGTATATAGTATAAGGTGTGCAACAGTAATTTCCTTCTTTAAAGAAATTATATTGTATTGTATATTATATTGTATATTATACTGTATATACAGTAATTTCCTTCTTTAAAGCAATTATATTGTATTGTTATATTATATGTATACCATGTGCGTAACTTGAACACGTTGAATACAATTTAGAAACATGAAAAATCTTTATTAACAAAAAATGCGAAAAAGCTTCTTTGGCGCAGAAAGAGCCACAGTAACAGTTTTTTCGTACACGTGTATAAATTTTTTGAAAATAGAAACTATTATCTTTACGAAAGAATACCCAATTCCCTCGATATTCTATTAATGAACAAACAATCGTTCATAACTTTGAAACTATCAATTTTTTGACCCATGTTTATTAAGACTTTTTGTCGTATTTCGGCCTACCCTACAAGTTACAAACTCTTTTTTCTATTCTGTTCACGCTGTATAACCGGACACGATGGATAACAGCTCGCCACGGTTTCTTTAAATATCGAGCCACATTAATTTCGGCTCGTGCCATTTTAGGCTCTTAATACCCGTCCGTGGTATAATTGAACGGACGTTTCATTCATCAAGTTCAGTCGAGGAAATCAACTAACCTTACTATTAAATTTCCCTTAAGACGCGATGGAGAAATAGCCGGCGCCGAGTTCAAAATAGCCATACACCGAGAAGTCCGTGTCGAGTATCCGTCACTGTTCCACTCGGCGCTGAACTCACGGGGCTGAGATTGTTTCGCGTGTTAGTTTCCTCGAGTGTTGACTAACGGCGAGACCGCAATTCTCTCGATAGTATTAATTTCATTAGGCAGCGTATCTGGGCGGTAGAATCTCGAGAAGACGCGATCAATGCCCTTTCTTTGCCAGAACTGTCTTATCTCGCTGGTACTTTAACCGGTTTAAACGATTCATTTGCTCGGTCGTCTCGCGAAAATAGCGAGATAAACTTTCTCAGATTCTCCGATTTTACACCGACAAATGGACCTTTACATTTCACAGATATTACATTTTATAAATACGTTGCACAAAATAAAGCTAAAACATCGTAAATATAACAAAGATGTGAAACATATCTTACTTGCAATTACTTATGTGTGCATCTTGAAGTGTCATCCATCTTTTGTTGTCAATTACTATAAAATTTATTTTAGACAAAATTTCATGCCGATTTGTAAGTGATTAATTCATCTTACGTTGACATTTCTGATTATCGTGAACTTTTCAGTCAGTATAGTAATAGAATCATGCACAAAAATAGTAAGTATCCTGTATTAAACTAATAATAAGAGAAATTTCCCTTACAACTTTTCAACGAAAATCATTCACAGACTTTTACCACGCAACAGCCTTGCAGTGATGAAGTTTGCAACGCGAAACCTCTGTACACCCTATATATAGAATATCCAAAGTACAAATGCTCCGTGCAGCGTTTAATACGTGGAACAATTTTCCATACTACTACCATCTCCATTGTTGTCTGGCAAATGTGAATTTGCATAAAAATCCGCAATCCACTGGCAAATTATTCCCCCGCGTTCGCGCATCCGCGAAAGTGAAGAGGAAAGAGGAACGAAGAAACAACCTAGTCTTAGGTTGGCGTGCTTATTCGTTTCGGTGGAACGCGAGATCGCGTTCCGTGAATTCGCCCTTATGCATTCGGTAGCGACTGTAATCTTCCGCGGCGTAAGTTCGCCGATCGTAAAACGTTTCGCCGAACGAAAAGTTCCGCGCGTGAAACTCTTCCCGACTGGTTCAGTGGAAAGAGCAACTTTTTCACCGGGCCGACACTAACAGCGTGAAGTAATTTCTTCTCCAAGAAGGGGGGAGGGGGGGGGGGGGTTGCTTATTTACCCCGGGTCGCAATCAGAAAGCCGTATCTTCCGGTTGGGATCGGGCGGAAAGTTTGGCCGGCCGTTGCCGAAAACCGGCAGAGCCGATTGCCAGCGAACCAGAAAACTGCGGCCGCGAACTTCATTTTCAACGGGAGTGCAACTATTTTCCAGCGGTCGGTCGCCGAAGCCGGCGTGCAACCGCCGACAAAAAAGCAATTTTCCGCCGGCGAACGAAAATTTAATCTGTCCTATTCGCCGCTGCTTTGCTTTTAATGGACGGCCAAAGCTTTCTCCGGAGGCGAGTAAAAATTTTGTTTTCCTCGCTGTTCCCCTGGCAGTTTCTGGACAGAGGTTTTCATATTTTGGATATTATAACTTGAATCGAAAGTGGTACGTGGTTGACCAAGCGTGCACTAATTGTAAACGTAGTCGATGCAATTTAAATCCCTTGTAAATATTCGAGAAAATAGAATATATCGAAATGATCGAATTTTCGGAATCTTTCACAAATACCTATACGTAAATGCCTAAATATTTTGACAGTCGTAAATTATCGAATTTAATTTTGATTTAATTGTAATATTTAGTAGAACTATTATAGATAAAGAAACAATGATAGAAGATGGCTGGAAGAATAATTTTTCAGCAGAGTTAGGTTAAGTATATATATATATATATATATATACTCAATTGAGTACGTATTTTTAGTTACACTCAAATTTTAAAAACTGTCTGTTTATTTATTAGAAATAAATATGGAACAAATGCTCCTTGTTTCGCATTCAATTTAGAGATACATTTCCAGTTGATTGAATATAATAAGATGTATTTGGAAAGTATGGAAATGAAACAAAAATATCAATCTTTTAACGAAATTGCACTAACAACAAGTTACAAGTCTAATTATTTACACGTGATAGAAATAAAAATGGAATAAAGACTTCGTGAATTATACTCGAACCTAATCTCAATGAATATGTCAAAAAATTAAATTTACCACTGTGTGTCACCATTGTGTGATACTTTAATTTCTTTTTTTCTATCAGTAACAAAGAAAATTCCACAGTCATTTGCATTGATTATTGGCAATGAAAATTAAAGTTCTAACCTGCTAATCAAAAAAAATTCTGATCATACAAAATATTAGCTCTTACACCATAACTTCTAAAATTTATCTTGTGACAATTAGGATGCTTGTTTTCAACATCTCGGACATTTCTTTCGGTTCCTTCAGTGATAAAGCTTGGACACACTTAGGTGACCACTCTAAATATAAATTCTCGGCTCGTTGATGGCCCTAATAAAAATGCCCGGAGAAAGGAACGAACGAAGAACAGGAACGAGTGTTTAAGACGAGTCGTTCGTAACAGTCGATGACAATAAGAAGCGGAGCGAAATGAAAATCGGGCGATTTGTTGGATTAACGAGCATAATGGGGAACGACGAGGCCGCAGGAAATCAGCGTCGTTAACGAAGAAACTCGTGATTCGCGTTAATCGTTCGTTAAGACTACCCGATCGAGGGACAGTGTACCTTCGCCAGGAACGGGCAAGCTGGCCTTCAGCAATGCTAATTGTTCGTCATCCGCGTAATTTGGCTCTTCTGAAAATTTAACATTCATTCAGAAGAGGAATGAACACGCTGTATAATTGATGAAACTGATGACCAACAATGAAAGAGTGATCCTTCTTTTTAATTGCCTAACGAAATTACATTGATCTGAGACTGCGAAAGGATGAAGAGCTATTTTCGTGTTGAACTACATTGATCGATATATTAATGACAGCCTGGTCGCAGGTAATGAGCTACGAGATCAATAACGTACGAGTCTCTATTGATAGTTAATAGCGAAAGACCTTGTCGAACAAGATTAGTCTCTCAACACTGGATCCTCTTTCTTTCCCTAAAAATCTTTCATAGTTACTGCAATTTGTAAATTTTGATTGAAAAATTCAAATTCTTTGAAAAGTTACTCCTTCATTCGAATTCAACTTTTACAAAATTTGGAAGCTGTTGAAATATATTTGAAGGGTATGAAAGATGTTAAGGATGCAATGGTGGAAGGACGAATGGAATTTGAGGCAGTTGAGAGAGAAAGAGAGAAAGCGAAGGTTGCGTTTCATCCTGAAGTCACTGCCTAGACTTATCGGCTGATGGCAGCGACTCCTTTATCAGCGACCCCAGATTATGCGTGTATCAAGGTTGATGCTTATAATCTGAAATAGGTCTCAGCCACTGCAGTTATTTAAACGTTAAACTCTCTAAATATCATTCTAATGTATTCACATTAATAAATATTAAAAAAAAAAAAAAACGGCACCCCTGCTTTGCTTAACGTCAGAGATCGGTAGAACCACAACGCTACGCACGCAGCCATTTGCGGCCTGTAGTGTTCGAAACTTGTAATTGAGGAATCCTGAGTCGCTACAAACTGAAACAGAATCTTGTTTTGCTCGTAAATTTTCCGTTTTTGGGCACTTTATATTCCGTGGATTTTTGTACGTTAAATTGAGGAATCCTAGGCCGCTACATATTCTTTCACCACTTTCAACGTGTTCATTGCCACGCGAAATGTATACGATTTGCTGACAGAGCAGAATATAGGAGAATCTCGTTTGTACGAGCCGATTAATTCTAAGCATCATCTATCGATCAGATATCGGAATCAGTAAAGCCTCAGATATACGAATTCATAATTAATCAGCCTTTGTTATCCTTGTCTACTATCTCTCCTTATCCAAACAAATTAGATCTAGTGAACCTCTAGATATCATCCGAACTTTTCTTTTATCCGAACGTTTGAATAAACGAGATTCTGTTTTATTTAATTTTTGTACAAAATACTCAATTGTTATTGCATTCATCTATATTTACCAATTATTATTACATCTTAATTATTCTAAAAATGATCCCACGTGCCCGTTTGACGAAATTTCCTTTCGAAATGTCTCGTCACGGTATAAAATTGAATAATCACTCACTACGCACAACTGAACTGAAAAATTGTCAACGAAAGAATTTCTAAATTCAACAATTTATCTTCTCGTCGTGTTAAATCTTTCGCCGCTACGTCAATTCGACAACCAAGGGGCAAATCAAATTGTTTGGAAGAACGAGTGGAACGCAACGAGTTCCAGCTAACAGAAAAATACGACATCGCGCGTTCTTTACGCACGTTCCGAGGCGGAAGCCGGGCGATTCCGAGCGAAAGGGCACGAACCCCGAAGAAATTGAATTACCCAGCAGCTGACGTGTCCGACGTGTTTCGAGGCTCGAGGTGGAATCCGGTCCGCCGTTTGGCAAATCCCTCCTGGGACCGATAAGCAACGCATTACTGCCTCGTAGATTTCTCCATCGAGCGAATAATTACCAAGCAGCTAGGAAACGCGACGAGTAGCTGGCCGCAGTGTCTGGCTTTTGGGGGAAAGGTCGTGCAGGCATTTGGAGCTCGTGCGAGTTTCGCCGCGAGAGAAAGAGAGAAATGGATCACCAGGGTGGTTTAAACATGCTCTTTATTCGCGAATGCGAAGTTAGGCTCCAAGTAATAGCTTCCTATTTATATTCCACACGAAATACGAGCTGACCTATTAGCCCGAGAAATTTAATAATCGCGATACCATTGCAACGAGAAGATGAGACTGCGTCGATGTTTCGTTGAAGGGAGAACTTGACCAACATCGGTACAGTGACTCTCTGGACTCTGTTTTAAACAAAATAATTAATTTATTGACGTATCGTCCAATAAAGATTTTGCTTGCCATTTATTTAGACACTAAAAGCTTGAATTGTTAAAATCGTACGATAGTAAATTTAGGTTTCTTTTAAAGCTCGAAGCCTCTACTTTCGAAACGCATCGTCCATTTTACTTTAATATGCTTTTACGGTAAATGAACTGTAACAATTCTGATAAAGGTTGCAAAAGTCGACACATCCTTGAAGAGACACGCACAAAGTGCGATTTTTACATACAGATATATACAATGTCACAAATGTAATTATCATTAGCGTGCGTTGCAATGTTAAAAAAAAATTAGAAAGAAGAACATTATAATTTTCGATTCTTACGATTCCGGGCGAAGGATTGATCATTGACCGATCGTTTTTGCTTTCAGAAGATGGGCTCTGTCCATGGCGAGGAATTGCCATTCGTGTTCGGAGCGCCATTGGTGGACGGTTTCGGTCACTTTCCCAGAAACTACACCAGATCTGAAGTGGCACTCTCCGAGAGCATCCTACAGTACTTCGCCAACTTTGTCAGAACTGGGTGAGTAGAGAACGATCTTGATCGATGGTTCGAGTAACCATTCTACTTATTGACCTTCCGTTTCTTTTCTTGCGAACAACGGGCCGGGTGAGCTGAAGGCGCTGTCCGCCTTTGTTACCGAGATTCCTCCGTTTGAAAATGAGATAAATTACCGCAACCGCCGTTAACAATTTTAATAAAAACTTCAGAGAACTGCAGATAACGGAGAAGAGTTCTTGCTCTTCGAGCGTTGCTCTTCCTTTTACAATATTTGTACTTAAGAATTCGAGCATTTGCTAGGGATGATGACTCTTGAAGGATAAAATAAGGAAACTTTAGACACGAATAAATCTGTCGATGGCGGTGGTAAATTGTTCTCTCGAGTCTTGCACTTCGAACGACTAGAGACTGAGGATGTTTATACGTTTATGAGAAATTTAAATAATTTAAATAATACGCGAAAAGGTTAACGCATGTGAAATGTTTCTCTGAAGCTATGAAGGATTTATCGGTTATATTAACTTATCGTTGTGACCGACGTGACGTTGATGCAACATTTCATTTGCAATTTATATTACCTGGTTTAAGCTGGTTTTTAATATTACAGCTGCGAAAAGAAGTTCCAAGGTTTCGTTTAATATTCTTTTTCGCCCGGATTTTATAATTTTATCAAATCTGAAAGAACATGAATATTTATAATATCGATCAATTATTAGTTGATCAAAGAAGTTTGGTAGAAACCTTGTACGTTCAATGTTAGAAAATTTCGAAATTTTATTTATTAATCGAATAAAGTGTACTTTCCCTTCTATTACGTGACGTGAAAACAATCTTGAGGAAAACTGTAAAAAGTCTCAGAACTGTCAAAATAAATAGCACTGCGCATTGAAATAAAATCGAATAGATTGTCACGTAAATTTTCTCTTAGGAAGCTATATAAGACAATCTTTCATCTATTTCATCAATTTTCATTTATTCGGTCGTACTCCTCGCCACAAATCTGCATAAACATTCGCGAATCTAGTCGTGAAAAATCCGCGGTACATTTCCTCGGTCTCGCTCAGAATCGCGCAAACATGATCAGGTCTCTTCTTCAACGGTGGCAATTCAACGGTGATTGAATTTTGATCTGAGAACGGGGCCCGATGGCAAAACCAATCCTTTCTCCTTTTAAATCAACAGCAATGCAGCGGTACCACTTGCGCGGGGAATCAATTTACGAACCGCGGCACGAACGTACAAAAAAGCGAGAAAAAGTGACAGAGAGATGCGGATCGCGTCACCGAAAGTTCTGATTTTCCATATTCATGAACGGCCGTGGGCCGAAGAGCAAAAAGAAGCGGAGAGCACGCCGCGGCGCGATGACAGAGAGGGAACAGACGGGGGCCGAGGGATTAGAGCGAAAATATTTTTCGAATACGATCGCAGCGGCGGCATTTTACGCTCGCGCCCGAATTTTTCTGATCGAGCCACGGATTGACGATATTCAAATTTACGGATTAACGAGGGAACAGAGGGAACACGGAGGGCGGGCACGGTTCACTCTTGATGCCCGGCCAGTTATAGTTATTCAAGGCTGTTATTTTCAGTCGCGAAATTAAATACAGAGAGTTTTAAAGCAACCAAACTCCCCCCACCCCCACCCCCTCCCCCTTTGATATACGAAAATTTCTGAAAAATTGGAAAACTTTTCTTTTCTTTTTCTGCCTTTCAGTTGCTGAAAACAATTTTATCCGATGTGACAAAAGTAATCCTCGTACAGTAATGTACAGCGTTGCGAAATTGCAACGCTCTTTGTTATTAATTCTAACAACAAGTCTGTCGCTTTGAAAGAGATTGTGCATCTGAGGGTTAAAATTGTAGCAGGGAAGAGTTTTATTTATTCGCAAATGAAGTATCGAATACTGTGACGCAATATTTTTGAGATTAGTTAGAAGGATGCATTTAGGCAAGAGTGGAGAACAACAGCTACACTTTTAGATCTTCAGACGTTAGCCAATCATATAAATCACGTACACCTATCTAAAATATAAAATATTCTAATATTCAATAAAAATATTTTAATCTCGCTAGTAGTTCTCACGAATAATCAGAATTATTTACACGAGCTTAAATTTGGAAGCCAAGAAAATTATTATTCCATTTGCGTTTAGAGAAAGTCAGGGACACCATCTTTAAATTGAATGTCGTAAACTATTTTAATAAAAACTGTAAGAGCTCTAGTCTAGAAATATATTTTATATTTTAAAACTTAACAACTGACTGAACTAACAATTTATATTTAATGAATAGAAGATCGAAAGATCAATTACAACTGATTTCTACTTTAAATATACTTTCCATTGCATTGTAATTCTAGATTCTTCTTTCGGAATTTTGTTTTCACAAATCACATACAAATAAATCTCACGAATAAATATTGACACAATGAAACAAAGAAAATGGTGCAATAAATAACGTAAACGTAATAACTGGTGAAATTCTATATATATATATATTAAAATTTTATCTTGCGCATTCGGTATTAAATAACGTTTTTAATTAAAAATGATTAATTCCAAGAGTTAAACGCACGTCCGGCAGTCAAAAATAATTATAATAAATGCAGGTATGTGTTGAGAATAACTGCCGGAAACGAGAAAAAAAAAACGGCTAAACATAACGAATACGTAACATACTCAGTGCGTAGATATCAACGAGCACGATAATTAACAACAATGCGAAGCTAACAAATCCCAAATGAATTTTATCAATTACCACAATACTCGACAAATGTTATTTTTACGAACATGAAGCAGCAAAGAAGTAGGAAATTAATGGAAATTCGTTTCATCTGTCATACTTTATAGCAAATATTCTACGCTCGATATTCAATGTATTTTTACGTATAGCATAAATCGAATTGAATTTTTGCATAAATGCGAAAAGGAAAAAAGACATCGATTGTGGTTAATCGAAAGAACAACATCGAAATTCTAAGAGTTGCAATTAATTCCAATTCGTTCGAAAGAACTCCAACGAAACTCCATGCCGCGATCGCAAATAGAAATTTTTCGACGCTAATTTTAGTTCCCGTGAAAACGAGTCACTCGATAATTTCCTTCGCGATCAAGTTATATTTCTCTCGGCGCAAAATTGACGCGAAATTAACAGGTACAAATGGGCAAAGAATCGAACAAAGGGAAGCGCGATATATCGCCGCCGTTGCCCATTCAGGGGGAGGGGGGTTATGGAGAAAAAGCACAAATGAAATATTCATGAGTGTAAACGCGAATTTACCCCGTCGTCAAACATACGTTCACGCCTGTATTTTTCCCTGTTTTCCTTCGAATGCCGGACGATCCACCCGACTATAATTGTTATTTTTACCACCCGGTTTTGCGGTTTGCACCATCGGACACCATTGATTTCATTTCATTGATTGATCTCGTCCCAGCGAGTTTTTAAATATTCGATTCGCCACGCTCGACCGGGTCTGTATTTTACGAAATTGAATCACGTTTTCGTCGGTCTATCTCTGACGCGAGACAGAGCCGATATTTTTTTCGTGGGCGTTGCCCCCGTTAATTAAAGCCGCCGCCCCCCTCCCCTCCCTCCCGGCCCCGCCGGATCAACCGAAGCTTTTAAAAAATGAACGGTAATTTTTTATGACTGTGACCGACTTCCAGCGTCTGCTCTTGGTGGAGCTTTAAGGTTACGATAAAACATTAAACTGGAAGCTACCCGTCGCCCCTCCCTCCCCACCGAGTGCTTCCGCTTAATGAGTCCGCGTTAATATCCTCCCTTTTGTACCTTACATTCGTCGCAAGGAACTATGTCAATTTTCTGCTAAGCCATTCTTTTCACGAGTACCAGCTCGATCTATTTTTCTTTTTCTTTTTTTTTTTTTCTTTCTGTCGCCAGCTGAAAGAAGCCCTCGCGATCGAAAGAAACGATTGTGCAATAACGATTTAAAACTTTTTCCACTTACCACCTGGAGAATTCAGGCGATTGTTAATTAATTAATTCTATTTTAACGCTCATTTAATGTCGCATGAATCGGTTATTAGGTTGGGATTCTTGCGCTAGACACAGATGAAAAGGAAAGAATAACATTTCTTCGTCGAAAAGCTCTGTTCGTCGAGGAAATCGAAATTGAAAATTCAAGTCAAGTGTACTTGAATTAGATTAATTCCGGACGAGGAGTAAATATTCGATAGGGGGTTGCTCTACGTGCGAAAATAAGCGAAAAAATACAATCTCTCCTCTTTTCGGCTGTTGTTTTCGCGGAAATAGCGTTTGAACAGTGTAAATAGAAAACGAATGTTCAAAATTAAAAATACAACTTAGTTCTTATGAAAATGAAAATTTTCGTCGGATTGAATCTTAAGTGATAGAGACTGACAACTACGGAAGTTAAAAATACGATACAGAAGATCGAAATTAAGATTAAAAGTATAACTTAATACAAAAGTATTATTTTTTATGAAAATGGTAATTTTTGTCAGTACGTTGTGACGTGATTGAATTTTAAGTAACAGAGATAAATAAATGGACCGACTACTACAAAAATTAAAAATATAACTTGATACAGAAAATTGTAATTAGGATTTGAAGAAAGAGCAAATGTTTGAAATTAAAAATACAACTTGATGAAGAAATGAAATTTTCGTAAAAATAGGTATTTTCGACGATAGATTAGAGTATGATTGAACTTTAAATAATAAACACATATAGATGGACTGCCAGAAATTGGGGTGTAAAAGAAAAAAAACAGCTTAATGAAAAAATAAAATTTCTGGGGAAACTAGCTCACAGTACAGATAAACTACTTATAAAAATACTACAAGTGACAGAGATATATGAGTGAACCGACATGCTCGAGATAAAAATAAAATAGAAGAATGTATGTTCGAAATTAAAAATGATTAAGGAAAACAATTTTTGCGTGGACAAGAATTTCAAACAATTATTTATGTTACAGCGCATAACATTTTATGTTATATAATATAAATACATATGCATTTGAAACTCGATTTTCTCGGAAACGAAAAGAAATTATTCTATCTTTTCTACTTGTTTTTTCATATATATTTTATCTTCTACTTGGCTGTAATTACACGGATACCCTATATATTAAAATTCGATACATTTCATGAAAATGATCATGAAATTAGAGACAACCTCCAATGCCCCCCCCCCCCCCGAAATTGTTCGAAAACCATTGGAAACTGCAGCTGCAGCTTATAAGTATCGAATAACAATTAATCACATAGCTGGTGCACACTCGTCAGCACGTTCTCCATGGCAAAAAACATACAATAATAACAAGTAATTTCGGTTACGAGTTTAGATACAGCCACATTCGTGGAAATGCTACGTGATATTGTGGTCACTACAATGTTGCAGCATTCTCTACGTGACACAGATCGCTGGAACCATTTGCGCAAAATATTTTTTAACATTGTTTGTTCCGCAGTCAACAACGATCAAATATTTAACAAAAACGTTCCGACGAAAGACACGCAGAATAAAATGAAAAGAATTAAAAGCAAATTTTTAAACACCGAACTTTTCGCGCGATATTTCGAAAAAGATACGCAGCCGCTCTTCTGGTGTATAATTTCCAAAGAAATTCAAACAAACGACAATTACAACAATTTCAACAATAATTGGACTAACGATCGCGCGAATACGAATCGTACGCGCTGATTTCATAATACAAATGAAAATTCATATTCGTTCCAACTTAACTATTAAAAATTGCAAATGTGAGAATTCCCCGACTCCGATGAAATTCCAAATTTTGTTTGATATTGTAGAAAAAGAACGAAACAAACGTGTAACGAAATCTCAATTATTTGTTGGTATTTTAAAAATTTTTACCTAATTAATCACAGACGAAATAACAACAGTGTCGCTTTGTTAAATCCCTTTGATACTTTGCATCAAACTCGAATAAAATTCTATGCGCATGAAATTTTCACGATGCTTTACGCCAAATTCCACAATATTGCTCATTTGACGAAAGCAATCACGTTCTCCGCGTAAAGAAAATACAAAACTGTTGCTCTCTCGAACATTTCCCGTAAAGGGGACGGGCTTCGTCGAAATATTTCGCATTTCCCCTTTCCTCTCCCAACAACGTCATGTACGAACAGACTCATAAAGCGACTATAAAAAATAAAAAGATCGTGCCATTTTTCTAATCGCCCGATTCGCTGCTCACGTATAAAGGCATTTCCTCTAAAAAGGGTGCGCCTTTTTCCGCGGTTCCATTTGATATTAAACGTCCCCGCGCAAAAATGCCCCTTTTTAATCCTCTTAATGCAGCCAGACATTTCTGCGCGGGGGGGGCAACGACATTTTTCGAAGACGATGATTCATCGTTTTACCACCGAGTATCACGGTTACGTCTCGAAATAAAGCTAAAAAGAAAGAAAAAAAAAAGAAGAAGGAGAAAAAGACGAGAAGAGTGGATTTGTGTGTGAAACCGGCAAGTCATTGGCCGCACGTGCGAAAATGCAGCTCTTTCTATGCCCTTTCTCCTCTCTACATTCGCTTTTCCACCGCATTTTTCCCATTTTCGTGTCAACCATTGTCCCATCTCTATTTTTCTGTCCGAGATCTCTCGTGTACTTCTCCCTCGTATCTCGTTGCTCTTGTCACTCTCCTTCGCTCTCTCTCTCTATCTCTCTCTCTCTCTCTCTCTATATATATATATATATATATATATATTTCTTCATTTTGTTAAATTCTTCTTTATCTTTCTCTCTGAAATCACCGTTTTCGCATTCTTCCCCGTCATGTTTCTCCATTTCGGTTCGCGCGCGCGTCTTCCGAGACTTTCAAACCATCAAGTTCCCTTCCATCCCCTTCTCTCGCCATTTTATCACGTTTCCCTCTCGCCTCGCGTCTCTCTTTTTTCCGTCTCTGCTATGTTATAGTTTTCCCCTTTCCTCCTCGCCCGGTCAGCCAACGCATGAATATGCAAACGCGGGCTCGAAGCAAACCGATAATATTTCAGCGGGGCTCTCTCGCTTCGGGCGACGTAAATTTCACTTTGTCGATACATCCCCCAAGCACACGGACACCTTGCTCGCGTGTGCGCGTGCGCCGAGCGTGCACTGTGGCGGCCTCCGGCCGTAATGTCGCGAATTGATACGCGGTAATACGATTTTCGTCTGCGAAACGGTAGCTAGATCTACGATCCTCGTGGCCTCTAACGATCCCGACAAAGCGCCCACGCCGGAGCGAGACGGGAACGGCAATCCTCGGCGACGCGCGTTGCCACCGGGCGGGGCGGTTCGATTTTCACGTAGACTCCCCCGGATATACACCTTCCTGTCCGGCTATTTCTCATCGGGCGCTCGATATTTTCCGCGGTCGGCTGGCCATCTCTCGTTTCAAAGGAGCTCCGCGTCCCCGACGACAAACGCCGGGTTCCCGGGGTGAGACTCGCGGAACGAATCACGACCCGGCTTGAAATAACACCGATTGTCCGGCGCACGTGCCCACGGCAAATAGAAAACCGTTCCGCCTGCTTGGAAACCGTTCCGCGAAATTAATACCAACGTGAAACGACGGAAACTCGCGTTACAGATGTTTGCTTTTATCCGGCTCAACGGGAAACGTCTCCCCGTGGCCGGAAGAACTCCTCGGAGACGATCCCTTGTTAAACCTAATATCCAGATAAGCCAGTTTGTCAAATCCGAAGTGGCCTTTGATCGAGAGACGAGATCAAATATTGTACGACCGGGGGAAAACTCTCGATCTCGACGGGGATCGTGTATCTTGCCGATCGACGAAAAGAGGCTATTGTCTACCGGAAGCGGGGATATTTTACGTTAAAACCACATCGACGATACAGCGAGCGGACGAATGAAAATTTCAATTCGGTCGCGCTCTCTCGCGACTTTGTTCACCGCCGATATGGCCGCGTTCATGTATTATTACCGGATCCTGGGGACTCGCGGGAGTAAGCAGAAACGATAAGGATGAGTTTCGTTCTCGAGCGATGCGCCAGGCGGCGGAAGACCGGCCCCCGGGGAAGAAGCTGCCGGAGATTATAGGAAAATTGGACGACTCTCTCCTCGTAAAGGAGTGGCTCGACCGAATGTGCTGTTTCCGGTGTACGACACGATCGCGCCAACGTGGCTGATCCTTCTCTCGTGAACCATCTGCGTGGTCGAACGTGACACCGAACATCGTAAATGGAATATCGATGAGCCGAGCTGTTTTACGCAGCGAAAGAACGTCTTTCTCCATCGTTCATTGCCGTCCGCATTGCCTGGACGAATCTTTGGTGATTCGATGGAGTTTCGAGACAGTTCCTTTTCTGTACGATGAAATTTGGGATGTGACAATCACTGCGGAGGAGAGATCTCTCGTTCGAAATTAGACGACGCAAGATCGGATAAAAATTGGTTCTCGAAAGGGGAAGACGCGGCAAGACGTTCGATTTTTAGATTTCGACAAAGCTGCGGACTGTCCTTTCCTCTCTGTTTCACTCTCCCCGGCTGTGCGGGGCATAAAATGCAGCTGACACGGGCTAAAACCCGATTAACGGATAACACGATACATTGAATTCAACCCGGCTAAACCTTACGTCTGATATTTTGTGTCCCGTCGAATTCGTGTTTCCGTATAATCGTATCGACGGCTCGTAATTTTTGCACGCCGCGTCGCGGCCCGGTTGGAATAAACGTTCGATTTATCGCGATGAAAGCGGCGCGATTTTGTTTTTTTTTTCTTTCTTTTTATTGGATACAAAGGGATCGATTAAAGCTCTTGCGGATGCAAGAATGTTGTCGAGAATATTAACGATCAACGGGGGACGTTTATCTCGTTTTTATTACAGAAACTTGGACTCATAGCCCTCGTCCTGTTACACGAAAATATTTTACACGGAATTCCAGTAATATCCATTCTCTGATTATTCGTTATTTTCTTTCGATAAATAGAAAAAAGCTGTTGGGAAATTGCGAAATGAATTTTCGTGTATTAAAATAACACAGGCTGGTCGTTTTAATCGATAAGTGAAAAATGAATATTCCGAATCTGGTAAATCGGATACGTGTTCGTGATTTCGAGCAGAAAAATTTCAGAACAATTTTAACGCTGCAATCTTTAACACGTAGATCAAGTCCGGCTCTCGTTACAAGAAAATATTTTTCAAAATGGCATTGGTAATTCAAAATCCTAGATTGAATGATGTTTAGTTTCTATTGCAAGAGACACGTCTCTTTCTTAAAATTCAGATATTGATCAAGAGTTAGTGATGTATAAATCACATCAGAACGCAATATTCATCAAAGAGCAGTTACTTTTGTTATCACAATCTCACGTTAAGACAATTTACACGTACGTAAATAATAAAATTCAGCGTTTCTAATAGGCGTCTTCAGATCGTTGAATCTGCCGGTCTCCAGATTTTCTTTTCTTCCTTTTTACTCCCTTTTTCCACCTTTTTTTCCCCGGTGGGGAGCAATTAAAATCACCTAGCCGTGGGTGAAAGGCCACGCGTCCGAATTCCGTTTCGAACCAGATTTGATTCGACTCGCAATCAGCACGCAGTGATTGCTAATTCAGGCTGGAAACGAGCATCCACTCGTTTCATCCGCTACTTTTTGATCGTTCGTTTAATTAACGAGCAGAAAATGGTCGCCGCTTCGTCGCTTATATGGACAGAGTGCCGGATTATGTACACAGGCACGATTTTCGCGCGAAAAAATCGATCTCTTTCGTGCCAAGCGCAAACTGGTTTCTGAACCAACTTACTCATCACGGGATCCCAATGAAAATCATTTCCCACCGGTTTCCAATTGGATGATTCGATATCGAGATAATATTCGATATTCGGGATAACATTAAATTTCAGAAACAATACATTAAAAAATCTGGACTTGGTTCAAAGATCGAAACTCGTCGAGCACAAAATAACGAAACGTGCTGGAAATTTATTTATGTCAATAGTGGTTATTTCCACCGAGTGTGTAGTAAAATATCGAATTCCTGAAAGGACACGTTTAAAATTAGAAATGAACACTTGCCTGTATCATTTCTACGTAACAACAACATTTTACATAGTCACTTCAGAAAGAATATTTATATCTTACGATTATCGCTTGAGAAATTTATTTGCCTTTTCAAAAGTTATCCAATGACAAAAAAAATTTAATTAAATAATAAAGATAACTTAATCAATACGAAAAGAAAAATTGAAAAAATTCTGGAAAGAATACGAAAACTTGTCTTGAGAGAACAAGGCCATTCCTGACGAAGTTCTCACGTGAAAGTCACTCTTATTATCCGTTAGGGCACGAGCCCTAAACCGTGATTCTTATTCGTATCGTCAGTCACGGACTAAGCGGGGCCAAATGCAAACACATCGGTGGGCCGGTCGTTTGTGTAATGTCTAAATAAAATTAGCATTTAAACGGACTAGACCGAATGGAGCTATCCGGGGCGAGCGGTTTGCGAACAAAGCGATAACGAAATTTCGATTTCCGGCAATCCGGCTATCTTTCATGCGCATACCGGAATGAACCGCGCTTCGAACTCGCTTTTGAAATTGCTTTTTATCGCGAGCGCGACGCGTTTTGTTTTATTTAATAGATCGCTGTTCTATCGTAGATATCGTTTTAATCCCGATCAGAGACCGAGTTAAAATTAATGGTCAGAGCTGCGTATTTTTAAAAAACCATTCCGAAAGCGATGTCCAACAGCGTGAACACCGAGGTTACCATTTAAAGCAGAGTATCGGTTTAAAATTATTGTTACACGGCGATACTTTATCGTCGGTCGCGCGCGCTGCCGGCCAAACACTCGGCAAGGTAAGCAAGAGTACGAGGATGGAATGCAAAACTCGGCTCCGCGAGTAATCGCTTTGCCAGTGATTCGATCTCGAGGCACAGAATACACACGAGGCTATTTTCCTCGGGAGAAAAAGGAAAGTGAAGGATCTGGTGGTAGAAGAAGAAGAAGAAGAAGAAGAAGAAGAAGCAAGAAAAAGAAAGGATAAAAAAGAAACGAAACTTCCGTCGACGACCAGCGTCTCTTGGCCAGCTACTCGAGCGCGAATCGAGCGTGACATATTTACTTCCGTTCCGGTTTTTGCCCGGAAGCGAGGAGCGCTCGCTCCTGGTGGCAAACTTTCCGAGTAAATTTCAATCCGTGATTCTTGCTCGATCCACCTTCGCAACCTCCATCACCCCACCCCTCTCTCTCTCTCTCTGTCTCTCTTTCTCTTTCTCTCTTTCATCTTCGTCCACGACGATCCCAGGCAAATGGTGGAGTTTCGCAAACCTATGACTTTCCACTTCGAGTCGAAAGTCGGAGTCGCTGTGTCCGGCGTACACAGTCTGTTGCTACTTGTACACTGGAAACGATTTAAGCGAGTGCTTCGTCCAGTTTCCGGCCTCTCCTCCGTCTCTGTCCTCTTTCTCATTCTCTCGAAGTGAAGGGAAAGGAGAGAGAGAGGGGCGTGACACGGGTGGGTGGTCGAGGGGCAGAGAGCCGGTAAACCATCGATTCAAGGATCAGTCACGTGTAACCTTAGCTACCTTTATCGTCGGTCGGACGAAGGTTTTAGCGGCCGATTTCTCCGGACGACGCGCGGGGAATTATCGTCAGGCTTTCGTGTCTCCCGCGTGCGTTTCTCATCGAGCCTCGAGTGATCGAAAGCCCCGATTAACGGCGCCCAAGTCCCTGGAGACGAAACGGAATTTTACGGCGAGTCGACTGGAAACACATGTCCTTGACGTGGTTTCACGGCCCGAGTGATAAAATCTTCGCTCGTCGCTCGGATTTTTCTTGTTGTTGGAACAAAGAATAACGCGTCACGATATTGTGTACACGTTTATTGACAGAGCACGGCTTTTATCAAAGAAAAAAGATGAACAAGAGGGTGAGAAACGAAAGACAATAAAATAAAGGAAACGAAGCAAGTAATAATTGACGAAGATAATTTCTTTATCTAAATTTTATTAGACTTAGTTATGACGTTCATGAGATTCCAAGAAATCCACAATAAAAAAATAGGCTTACAATTTTGTCCAACCTGTATATATTAACTTCCTTATCGTGTGTCACGAAATCTCAAAGATTGCGTGCAACGTACGCACAGACTGTATAAAAATCTGCATCTTCATCTTTCGAGCGCAGAAAATCCATAAATATACGAAGCGCCCTGCAATTTCGTCCACCAGCGTCGCGAAATGGTGAAAGCACGATTGTAATCCTCGCAAACGAAAACATTCTCACCTAAGACCTCGTGCAAAATGGAAACGTACTCGAAACATCGTCGATACCATTTCTGGACTGGAGGGGGAGAAGGACTTTGTCTCTTCCTCTGTCTGAAAAGAAAAAGCAGAGGGACAAAAAGTGGGAGGAGAACAAAGAACGGAGGAACGTGTACAAGAGGGGCGTCGTCCCCGAGCGAGAAATTCGCTCGAACGAGTTTCGAGACATAACCTTGACAAAGGCCTTATTCCGGGATCCGGTTCTTTCTCTTTTAGAGAGGAGAAAAAGTCTCCGGACCAGCGGAGAGGAGCGTCTCCATCGTCTGGCCGAGCTTTGTACCAACGTCCTAGCAATCTACCACACGGTGCAATCTCTACTTGAATGCTCTCCATTTCCATTATTGGCAAGAAACTTTCATCCCCCGTCGTCACTCCCTCGTCGTTCCGTTACCATACGTGCAGTGATAAAACCACACAACCCTCCCACCCCCTTAACCGCTGGTATGTGCGTGCGAAAAGCTCGCGCAAGTTCTTCTAGTAATTTAGAGAGGCGAGATACGAATTCGCGAGATGATATCGCTGGTAAACTGAATTTCATTCCCTGCAGAGGGTGTCTATTCGTTCTTTCGAACAATTTACGAAATTTGTCTATCACTGTCAGGCGGAGAATATTGTAATATTACGATCGATGAACGACCGCGTCCTCGCGATTTTCACGGTGGATTCCAGTGACTCACGCTAAGTGATTTCCCTTCGGATTCCGATCTCTTCGCAAGTTCCGTTTTACTTTCGAGAGTTCCGTTCCAATTCTCGCGAACTCGGATTTAATTTTCAGGAACTTTGATTTGATTCTGCCCGAAAATACAGAGTTTAAAGGTTTTCCTACTTCGGTAGAAGGTAGGAGTCGTGGATTTGCGGTGAATCTTACGCTTTGAACATACAAAATTCGTCTACCTCGGATAAATCTTTTAATTACGTAGTCTGAGAACTGCAACGAAGGTTTTAATTGATTTGGAATATCTTTAAACATCCTTGATGATGTACATGAATCCCAGTCTTATCGATAAATGATGAATCTGGCAATTAAACTTTTCCAATACTCGCAGTTAAATTATTCTGTTAAAAATAATTATATTAATAAGTTAATTATATTAATACTAAGACTAATTATTCTGTCACTCTAAATTTCTTTATAGCACTGTTAATACAAGCAAATTCCAGAGACACCAAATTCATTATGACAATACTACAATATTTGATACGATAGATCAAAAGTTGTTTTGCTTCCAGTGTTTTTTTTTTCTTTTTTCTTTTTTGTCTCCAAAGATTGCTATTATATCATTAATATTATACGAACTTTATTTTTTAAAAATATACTATATATCATCCTACGGGGGACAAAAATCGTATGATCGACTGACATTGATCTGTCGAATAACAGTACAACAATATCCATGTACGACTGTCTCAATAAATATCAAATTAATGAATAATGATTAATTTGTAAGATATTTTTGACAAAGTCGACTCATTCATTTCTATTGTAAATGTCCTGCAACTAATACAACAATTCGATTGAGACATAGGCTAATAGGGATGCGTAAACAGTGAGGGTGTTAATGTAGAAATATCTCAAAAGGTTAGAGTTTTACGCCAGAACTGTTAAATCGGTCGCGGTATCACCGATTAGAAGCTCCAAGGTTTACGGACAAGGTCTCTGCTACTCGAGCATGAAAAATGTTGAAAAAACAAAATAACATATGCACCATTGAAAATCAGCTGACGTTTACAATTCTGATCGTTCTCCATCGTCGTACAAATCTGACGTAATAAATGTTCATTGCACACGCTGTTGCAACTATTTTTCATTTCATACGACAGACGCAGAGAGATCCACGGAGGTAAGATAATTCGCGAACAAGCTGTCACGCCTAACGAAGGATCAACGACAGCCCGGCGAATCCATCATCTCTGTCAATTACACGGGTACGCGGGGAGGGTGAGACGCGGGAGAGAAAAAAACGACGACTAAAAGCCCGGCAGTGGGTCCATAAGGGGAAGGGCAGAGCGTGACGAGGTGAATCCAAGTGGGCAGAAGGGATAATCCCGCGGAGTTAGCGTCAGTCAGGGCTGAATTACGACGTGTGACGGCGTCCTCCCCGCAAGGGGCAGGGAGGGGGAAGGGGGGAGGGGTCCGCCCTATTTGCCGTAAATTATGATAAACTACGTAACCAGTGGCGCGATAATAAATACGAAATCGATATCACAGGTATTCGAAATTTGCGAGCCCGCGTGCGCCAACGTTACCGTATAATAACCTATTATCTGGAGATATCAAAGGGGCTGTAATTGCTCGGGACGTGGCCGGGAGGAGGGGGGGGGGAGGTGACCGATGAAATTAACCTTGTCCGGTAACGCGCTAATGCGACTGCAAAGTTTTAAGTGCACCCCTACACGTTATTTATCGCACGGCGCAGGCTTTAATGGACAACGACATTGATTCTACCACCTACCACTAGATTTATAGTGTTTAAACGCAGCCGGCGAATTAACGACGATTAGCCCACGTCTTGCCGACAGTAATTCTGCCGTGTTAACTCGAATAACCGTGAATTCTCGATCGAAAGGTGAAATCGTTTGACGTGACGACTCGATGTTTAACAATCAGGCATATCCATATTTTCCGTGTACATATACATCCGAAAATATAAATTGTTATATAAATATAACCTTAATTAAATATATCTTCAATTAAATATACCTTAAAGTACATTTCTTATAGCATACATGTAGACAGATTATTTCTGAGCTAAGTTGATATTAATGACTTGATTGAAGCGCGAAAGTCCTTTTGATTTAACGCGGCATAATTGTCCGATAAGACGAGGAGAATATACAGGCGAGATACGAAGTTAGAATGCGTGCTCGATCTAATTTCGACAGGTATTTGGTTCCAAATATTTTTGAACGGAGAAATTGTGTAGTAGCTGTTATCGTTTTTACGAGGAAATTACAGAAATCAGGTCGATTAGAACGGATTGGATGAATATCTTCTAACTGAACGATCAAAAGTTGATTTAATTTGATTGATACTGCATTTACAGAGATGGATTTAATTCTTCGAGATTATTGGAACGATGTATCTCGATACAACTTTTTCTGGAATATATCAGTTTTATTGATGCAATTCAGGTCATTTGTGCTAACTTTTTTGTTGTAAAAAAGTAATGAAATAGCTTTTCTATGTTTCTACGAGTATATTGAAGATCATATATCGTGTTTAGTTCAACAAAACTGAAAGAGAAGATATGTTTGACCTCAACGTATTCAATAAACTTTTCTTTATGCGTACATAATTTTGCCTATCTACTGAAGCATATTGGGATACATGATCTCACTATAAAAGACTGATGGACCTATATTGGATCGTTTATTTTGAAAGCGGTGTAAATTCGTTTCTTTTTTTTTTTTAAGAAAATTGAAAAGATAAAATACATACATACACTTTTTTGTAAACTTTTCATTTATAAGCAATTTATAATTTAATTCAATATCTCAGAACAGAAGAAAATGGATCGTACAACACATTCAAAATATCTAAACGTAATCCAGGGAAAATTTTTGGAAAGAAAATCCCTCTCAAACGGATAAAGATTAATCGACCAAAAGTTGCCTAAACGAGATTTTGCACGATATGTCCGTGTAATTAGCACTCAAGGCTGGGTGCACGAAAAAGAGAGGAAGGGAGACAACGTTAAAAAAAACGGAAAAAGAAAAACAGGAAAGAGAGAAGGGTGTAGCGGCCTAGGATTCCTCGACTACAAGTTTCGAACACTGACTAGCACAAACCGCAAGTGGCTCCGCGCCTGCCAATCTTCGACGTTAAGTAAAGCAGTGTGCGGAACCCCGCTAGAATGGGTGATCGGGCCAGCCTAGCGGCGGGTAGTTACAACAACAAACATCAGCCCCACTGATGAGTGTAGGCAGTGACTCCGAGACGAAACGCATCCTATAAACGCATCAACCAACTTTCTTCTCCCACTCACTATCTCAAATACACTACTCGTCCTTCCATGCATCCTTCTCATTTTTCAATCCCTTCAAGGGGAATGAAAAGAAAGAAGTGACAGAAGTTGTTATGTCTCAAGATAGAAATACCATTTTCCCATTGTTACCAAGAAAATCGAGTCTCATCCTCGAGGAATCAACCCTCTTCCCAAGAGTCTCTTATTACGAGCGATTTTGCTCGTAATCACACTGAAATGCAGAAAAATAATCTCGATTCTCCGAAGGGTGGCAAGATCACGGGGTTTGAATTGTATCTCCTCGCTCTCTCGCTGCTCTCGAGAACGTGGGGCAAAGGGCATTAAGGGACAGTTTCGAGGGGTCGTTGCCACGTATGTCTGTATTATACTGTGTTTGCCAGCGGATTACGAGAGTAAAGTACGCCAGTGCCGCGACACTGTTTGCGATTGCCACGTTCGCGGTTATTGGGCCGGCGGAACGTTTAGTCCGCGCGATTATGCTAAATTATTGTTTACAGGCACCGTATCCTATACGTCTATTTACCATGGACTCGCCGTTGGCCGGTCGTTAACGCCGTGCCACCTGGTCATGCGCGATTCGCGCCGAGATGAAAAGCGCATTGACGCGAAATTATTCAAGTTTGATAATTTAGGATGCAACCGGCGGGTGGAGAGAGCCTGCGGGTGAACGAGTCTCGCGTTTGTCGAAAAGTAGGAAAACACGTGAGTGCGCGAATTTAACCAAATATAATTGATAAAATCTTGAAGAAAGAAGTCGTGCAATCGTAAAATCTGTGGTTTACTTTGGAACTTTTCTTTTTTCTCTACTGTCAAAACACATTGTGCATTTTATCCTAGCATGTTTTTACGCTATGCAGCAAATAACAGTGTGAAGACGATGGATTTGAAGATTCGAAGCCTCCCCTTTACAATGATCCCGTACAACTCGATGTAGGATTTCTTTTTTATTGAATTTCTAGTATTAGACCTGGATGATAAGAATTCAAAAAATCACCGATATTCGCAATTTAATAAAATCGTGACCCATAATTGATTTACGAAGTGAAAACATTTTAGGATAGAATAAACGAGGCATCAAGGTTTAAAACAAGCCCAGTACGATTGTTTTAGAAAATTATAACAGTTCTAATTTTTACTTTCAATGGGAATCATTGCTGACGTTGTTCAAATAATATATATTTTAGAAATATATTGATAAACTGATAAATTGAATAATATGCAAGATGGACCTAACTTAACCATTTTAATCAATTTCGTTATTAGTAATTTAATTAAAATTATATTGCCTTTTGCTATATTTATCGCGAGTAGTTATACACGCACAGAGAATGCAATATCAAACAACATTTACACTCAATACTTTACTGAGTGATGTTAACATAGTTAACAGCATTCCTTCGTTCCCTGTTTCTTCGTTCGTTTCTTTGAACTTCCGACTTGAAGTTTCCGAAGAATTTGAAGATTAAAACTCAGAATAAAGTTACAGTTGCGCCCTTTAGTAAACATTTAACTGCATCTACGAAATTGTTTTTCTCGGTTGCAAATTCGGTTTCGCTAAATTTTTGAAAAACACGACACTCTCTCGACTGGCAGAGTCTTGGCTAGGGAGGGTGGGACGTGGAAAGGGGAAAAAGAAGATTATTGGCGAAACTTGGAAGCACGATACACTCGACGGTACCGCGTTCCCAGAAAAGTTCCCCGCTGCGCGAGTTTATATCATTTTCTTGATTCTCCGGAAGGAGCGTCGTAAAGAACAAGCAGCCAAAACGAGAGAGATACTAGCAGCGGCGCGTGAAGAAGAGAGAAACGCGATGGAAAAAGTGAACGGAAAATTGCCTGAGATTCTAACAGGAAGAGATAAACTTCGTCCAAGGGAGAAAATAAAAACATAGATATAGTTACAGTCTGAAGCCACAGGATTATTGCTTAACGCAACGAATTGGTGGTGACCGAGTGAAGAACACGAGAGAAAATCAGAAATACGTAGAAGCAAAGGAAATAGGTCAAAGATGCTGTGATAATTTGCTCGTGTAAGGGACACAACCCAGACTGCAGAATAAACATTCTCACGACATGGACTCAGGTGACAGTATCGGCAGGGCCACGAGGTAATCGTCAAAAACCTCTCTATGGGCCTGACCATAAAGGGCGGCAAGATAACAGACGCTTTCCGACCCTTTGAGGGGAAAGGACATAGTGAGAGTCAGGGTATAAAAGAACTGACTCCAACGCGTGAACACAGTCAATTATCCGCAGTTTATTACTAGGTGGTCCACGTCTAGTGAGTCCTCCCGCGTGTGCAGCCTGATCGTGTCGCCTACTTTGCTCTCGCGACAAACAATAGAATCAATTACCGTCGTACATTGTCTTCACGCATCTCTGTATTATTATTATTATTATTATTATTATTATATATATATTTTTATTAGTGTGAATAAAAGACTTTAAAAACACTAAAGCTCGCTTCGAAATGTTCAAAAAGTGGCGATTTATTGGGGAGAAATGTCCAATTAGACTATATGAACGGTCAAATCCTCAGACGCGAGCACCGGACAAACGTAAATTCGCCAGCGCTTTGTGCCTGCGTCCTTTACACGAGGCAAAAGTTCTTTGGGAATTCCACGAACCCTTCTATACCGTGGCTTGCAACAGGTAAGTCGGCGGTTAGATGGGTCTTCCTCTCTTGCGGTATGCATAATGGATGGATGGATCGAGGGGTGGCACAGGGTGGTACGGAGAAAGCGAATCGATACACGCTACGAGGTTACCGCGCGAGCGAGTAAGGAGAGAAACTCGCGGAGGGAAGAAAGAAAGGAACGATCGGTCGCGATGATTTTCCTTTTGATGATAATTCGAACGATGGGCAAACGAGTCGATCGAAGGAGGATAATTCATCACGAACTTATTGAGGACGAGTAAACTTGTCGAGGATCGAAGAGAATTTTTTGAGAATATTTATAAAGAAAATAGGAAAATCTCTTTTACGTTGCAACTGTAAATGGAAGCATTGATCAGAGCAGCGATAAATGGTACTTGAAAATATCTTTCCTGATAATATGTAATAGTAGAGTCTCGATCATTTAAACGTGAGTGATTCTAGAGAAGAATTATTATTCAAGTTCTACGTAGTAATATATCAGTATCAAGACTATAATAAATACGCAATAAACGTAAAACGTATTCGTGAATTATAATTAATAAATTAACCTTTATTATTGGAAATGTGAATTCCTCGTTATTCAGCACAGAGGATATTGTAATAAAACAGTAATGACTCTTTTATAGTTGGAGAGAAAAAGTCTCGCAGATTTAAGGATCATATTATTTAATAGAATCGTACATTTTTATTCATTAATCGATGCATCTCGACATTTTCTATAAAAAAAAGGATGAATCATCTATTTATGTCGAGAAATTAATATTTTAATAAAATAACAATAATGAAAATAATAAAAATAAAATAATAATAATAAAAATAATAATAAAAGACTAAGTATCAACGGTGAGAACGACAATAATAAAAAGGAAAGCAAATTCTCGACGTGTACCAAATTCTCGTCGTCACTACTAACAGTAAGCGTAATTCTACTTTGATGTAAAAGAATAGAATGTATTTCTACGCTTCGTTCTACGCTTCATTTGTCGCAACTTCAGCGTAAACATGTCCCAAGGATGCAGAAAACCGATACAGAGCGGATAAAGTGATCTTTTTAATACTTTCTCTGGCAGCCGCGTGACTTCGAATTCGATCAATCACCGGGCAATCAGACGTTTATTATCGGGAATTAATTGACAATTGACCGAACATCATGGGGGCGAGCACGCGATTTCGTGCAACGAAATTCGGCACCGATGGCACGGCACACACGGTGGCCAGATGACCCCCGATCGTAACACGCGACTTATTACATGCCTCGTGGCCATTAGCCATGTCGTTTAAATTGCAAAACAACGCTCCAATAAGAGACCACAAAGTTTCACAGCACAATGCCGTGCTGTCGGCAACTTTACTCGAATCTAAATGTTACCAATTACGCCGGGGCGAAACTTTTAACGGTGACTAGCCGATACCGACCCTTTCAAGGTTTACACGAGCACGGTAATTACACTGTACATCGAGTTAACGAGACTCTCCGCCAAGAATCGTAACAGTCGCCGATCGCCACGGATATTTAGCGATAGGATCGAGTTCACCGTGTGCGCTCGCGAAAAGTCAAGTCGAATCGGTTGATGATTAGTTGTCGATTGTTTGATGATTCGTTTTCTTACCTCTTCTCGATTGAAAATGATCATCTTTGAACGAATTCGTTGCCAATATCGCTTTTTACAAGCAAATGTCTTGACATTAGTATCCTCACTTTCATCGAGAAAAGAGAGGAGATTGAAATAAAATGGCCAAAATATTATTTAAAACAAATAATGTTTTCAATGATGTTCTCATGTAATAATAACAAATATTATTTATTGTTACAATAGAAAATTCGTTCGTTTCGCAGAGTTCAATTGCAAATCAAAGATGACGTTCGCCGCGTATTATTTTCGAATGTTTCAAGTATAGAAACAAATAAGGAGGAAGTTGAACATCAACAACTATGAATTAATCGAGCACGTCAACGGCACACCAAGATTCTCTAAACTCTCGACAAACTAACGAAGACGTCGTTAATCGTTGTCGTTGTAAATGGGACACAGTCGGTGCACTTGCAAAAAAATACAAGAAAATACTCAACGAGTCGTGGAAACTTTATTAATTAACTCGCGAATCACGATAAAACATACCCGAATATTAATTTCTAAATTTTCCGAGCAATTTTCCCGCGTATCGTTCCAACGACGTTCAATAGCGACCGGAATTCGATTAATTCCGCGTTCTATCGACCTGCGAGTGAATACGGTTCGGGACTGCAGAAGCTCCATGGTTAATGGACGATATTATTTCGATATTCATTGAGCGTACGTCGCTCGATCAGAGGAAAGAATGGTAATACGAGAGCGCGCCAATTTGAAATTTCTCCTTAAAGTCCAGTCCGTAAATTACTTGGAACGAGTTTACTTAAAATTGTGGGATTATGCTTGAAATATAGAGGCACGAGAATAACAATTCTGTTGAATTTAACCGAAATTACGGAGATGAATCGTGTTGAAACTTGGACAAAAGTGAAAATGGTACGGCACCCTAACAGAAATTACAAATTGGTAATATCGGAGATCAAAAGTGAACAAAGGAATTAAATTCCACTCTTCACAAGCGAAAATCTACTATTTTTTCGTCCTAAAATTCGCCCTCGTTACGCACTATAACAATTCATACGCGAAACATTTAATCCATACGCCGTTACGTTAGTCTGTAAAATACATCCGTTATACAATATGTATGTACGTTAGGTCGGTATTATGAAAAGCTCCACGAGGAATCTCCATGAAATATCAGAAAATGAGTTTCGAAGCTCACATTGAACAATTTAGTTCTGGTTCGGAGCTCTTGCTCCCCGGGATCGTGTTACTCCCCATTACGCGGGGCCAATATATCAGCGTAGCTTTGAAAACTTTGAGTTTATATTTAAAAATGTCAAAGATCAAACGACTCTGCTCGTAAGCTGTATTTTTATTGCAAATAGAAAAATCACAACAACTAATTAATAATAACGACAGCACGTGTATCGAGGTATTTCTATTGGCGAGTGTCGCGGAATGACGTAAACACCGGCGCGCGAAATTAGAAATTTCACGCGCACCGATACACAACAAAGGTCGACGAAAGTTCCGCGTCGATTGCGCGCAAATGAATGGATTAATTCAATAATAAATCAGCGTGATCGGTTGTTCAACGACGCGTGAATTCCATTATTAACCTCAGCGAGAGCGCGATCATCGTTGTAACATTAACAGCCTATAAAATATGGTATCAGTGTACCGCGGGCACGACAACACTCCTTTTAAATTGAAAAACTCGCTACAAGATCCGATCGGAGAAAAAAGTGCAAATGTTTTTTTTGGGGGGAAGGAGATTTTCTTTGAAACGATGCAAGGACAACCGGGACAATTTCGTCGAACGTACGAAACCGATGATGACAATTTACTGGTCACGCAGATCCAGATAGCGTGTAATTGAGCCTCGCATCGTCGCGTCGCGCTATCATTCTCTAAACGCATTCCATGAACGGCAGCCAGAGCAGATTTCGCGACCACGTTTGCGTTATGAAACTGGCGATGCGACCATCGCGTTAGCGACCGCATTCCACCTCCTGGAATTCCCCCTTCTTTCGCTACCAGCGAGTCGTTACCGCTTTCTCGAGTGGTGTCGTGTTGATTCGTCGTCGAATTAATTCGTTCAATGTCGAACAGAAATTGCGCTATTTCTCATAATTTTATTTACGGTGTATTTCTTTTTTTTTTTTTTCTTTGAAATAAACTTGAGTGAAAAACGTGGCATGTATGGAAAGTAGGAGAAAAAACGCTTTTTCATCGAGAAAATGAAGTTTCAATGTTATTTTAATCCGCTAGCAAAGGAACAACACATAATGGATTTAATTGTATTGTTAATTCTTCGTGAAATGAAAGTTTAGAAAATATTAATTTTGTCAAGCAAAGTAAGTTAAGTTCCGGTGTTGTTTCAGTCCACTAATAAAGGAACAGCGTTTAATAAATTTCGCGAGATCAAATTTATATCTTAATTAAACATATCTAAAAATGACAACAAAATGGTTTATTAAGGTAACAGTGACACGGTACTTTTTAGGTTCATTCCAAATATAATAATATAATTCTATAATCCTATTTATAATTGGTAAACTTAATCATTAAATAATTCTACAATCCTATTTATCATTGGTAAACTTAATTATAAAATAGAAAATTTACAATATTTTGAACAAATAAAATTAACCATTAGGATCTAAATAATGAAAATGTGCGAGAAGACCAACTAATGAAAATATTTAAGATAACAGTATAAAAAATTCCTTCAAGCACAACTTGAAAAGAAAAATATTTGAGAAAAAGAATCTCGAACGATTATCTCTGTTACAATGTAACATGTGTACAAAATTTGAATGTATTTAATTAAGAATTGGCTTGGTAAACTCGATTCAAAGTTTTTCACAAGTGAAAAAAATTCCATCCTTCCTATCTCTCGTGAAATCGCAAGAATCACGAGACACCCTGTATCTATCTCGCCTCGCAGACAATCGATTAAAACCATTTCTGTAACAAAAATATTCGCCAGGTAACCGACGTCGAGTCGATACCTGTTTAATTAAATTCCCCGGCACACGTCGAGCAGCAACGTTCGTTTTGGAAAAGCGGCGGCAGTGGCGGCAGTGGCGGCATTGCCGCGAGAAAAGGGCTGGCCCTCTTTCTTCGAGCAGCGTGTCGCTGCCCGTGGGGGTGGATGGGCGGGGTGCAATGCATCAGCGGTTAATGAGCAAACTTTAATATTCTCCCTCGACTAAAACTCGACCCGCCGCCACCTATCTTCCAACGACCACGAAGCAACCCCTCGTAGAGAGATTTGGAACACTGCAGGGAGTGGAGGGGCGGAGGGGGAATGGGGAGGAAAAGTGTAGAGAACGCGATCGTACGACCATAATTATTGTGAGCCTGACGAACGAAGGAGGAAGCAGTGGAACGGGATAGTTACAGCCACCTGGCTGGGGAGGATTCTCTTTTGCGTCAAAGTCTACCGTTTTCATTAATCCGGCAGACGTCTAATTAACGCGGGTCCCATATACTAAAAACCTTGTGCCCTCGATCGCCCCTTGCGGGATTAATCGAGGAAAGTAGACGCGTTCTTAGATCAACGCAAACTTCGGGCGAAGTTTCTTTTGCGACTGGGCGATTTTGACTTTAAAGAAACTTGAAAGAACGGATCTTTGATATATATATATTAAGATCTATAGCTGTCGTCCGTGCGCAGAAACCAAATTAAAGACACATAGAAAGGGGAGGGAATGCGAGACCGACAAAAAGAAGCGAAACTTAGAGAAAGTTAGAAGCCGAAGAATTAACGAAGTAATCTGAGACTCGGAGGAGAATATCGTTTGTCCGGGGGAACTCTGTAAAACTGCTGAAATCGCCATCCGACGTGAACGTTACGGGTGGAACGAGCAACGAAAAATCTCGTCGATAGGGAAAATACACCGGGGGCACGTTTCGTTCGCGGTGGCTGGTACAGTTTCAAGATGTATGCGTGACACGGGCTAGTCTGGCAAGGGGTGGGACTAGAGGGTGGAACTGTCCCCGCCGTCCCTGATGGTTCGTGGCATCGTAAAGCGAGTGTTAAGCTCGAATATGAAGCTTTTTCGCCGGTATCAGCAGGAAATTTTGCAGTGCGGCGGCCAAGAATGTGCTAACGACACGCCGGAAAAAAGAAGGCGAAATTGAGGGGGAGGCAAACTGTCGTGGCAAGTTATAACGTTGATTCAGTACTTATAATTACGACTGAATGCATAGCTTTTCGATGGCAGCGATGCTGGACTTTCGACATTTTTCTCTTGTCTGCACGAAGCTACCAGAACGTTTGTCTTGACGATATTTTAGAGAAACGACAGGCTACGTAACTATTTCTTTCAACAAGGAGGCAGCTTCGCTTTCGAGTAATTTTAATAAACTAACGAAAAAAGCAATTAAGAGTCATGTATTCTTTCAAACATTCTATAAATTTATAGTCAATATGAATTTGATTGTGATACATTTTACGAACATATTAACTGCGTCATACTTCCACATTTTGAAATTTTATTAACATTGTAATGATCATCAACTATCAATATTATATCAGCGAACGATTCTGAAAATACGTGTACAAAAGTTACGAAATTACATTTCAATCTATTACAAGTATATATTTGGCACAGGTAGTCGATTATCTATCAAGATGATCTCTTACGATTTATTTTTCTATCCAAGAAACTTCACAAAAATTGCTTTGAACTTATAATCTACAGCTACATGTTACGTATACATTCACTTTAACTTCTATTATCACTGAAAGTGATTTTAGCGGAAATCGGGCCTCTTTAGGTGCAACGCTAATGCAACGAAAATTGGCGATTGGTTGACTTGGCTCACGTGATTCGTGAGTGGGCGTGGAGTAGACCTCGAGTAGGAGTGGCGTTGTCTGGTACTGGGCGATCGCACCTGTAATTTGTTTTCTATCGATTAAAATATTTGCTTATCGATAAAATTTTATGGCAAAAGAGTCGTTTTCATTTCCTAGTCAGAACAGTTGCTTCTGGCCAAGCCTCTCAGTGAGACGAATCGTACTGGAGTACAAGTCGTGCAGTTTTTTCTCTCTCTCTTTTTTTTTAATCAAATAAAACACACAGCTCTCTTTCACTTTGCGCTGTAGAAAACATCGGTTGCATCTCAAAATGTGGGCGTGCAACGTTGCTCGTGATAACCAACGTTCGTAATTAGTGCTGTCGCCCGTATATTGTAAAAGTGTTTTTCATTTTCCGGGACCAAATATCAATTCAATCGAATCATCAATTGGACACCGGATGAATGATCAAGCGAGCCCAAGCACGTTTAATCGCGGATAAATTTCATCGGAATCGGCCGTTCTCTCTATTATCCTCGAATTAATGACATCGAACGGACAAAGTTTCATTTCCCAAATGTACCGTTCGGATCGTCCGACGGAATTTCAGGAAGCTTGTCTTCCTCTCTACCGGAAAGCGCGAAATACCGCGACTATAGAACCATCTCGTCCAACGGGCGAATTATTTTGATTAAAATTGCTCTGCGATTGATCGCCCGCCGATTCCGAACGGTAACGAACGATTTTCTACCAATAATCCCAATTCACCGCGCTGCGATTTCATTTAACGAGCCACTTCTCCCATTTTCTTCTTCAATCTCGCGCCTTTCCTCCTAAGATGCAACCCACTTACCAGTTGACGACAGTATAAAAAAAGTATTACAACAACCGAAGAATTCGCAGTAAGAAGAAATCAGTTCTATTTTTTACACAAAGTTGAACCCTAAGAACGAGTCGAAGAGAAAGAATTTTGTTCGATTAGAAGAAGATTATTCTGGGGAAATAAATAGAAAATGCGATTTTTTCGTAAGAAGTTTTGTTTCTTAAAAACATTTAACGAAACATTTCTCGAAGCCTCAATTGAAAAAATTTTATTCCACATTTTCCACTTATTTTTGCACGTAGAATATCCTCGTGTCGGTTATGAACTTGATTTTTTCGAAAACGAAGGTCCGTGTCTTCTCTTTTTAACTCATAACACTCACAAGTGTTGAAATTTAAGCTAGATTTTAAAATATTTCTAAGAAAAACAAGAGTCAAGAACACAAAACCCAACGTCTTATAGAAATAAAAAGATAAAAAGAAAAAGAAATATTTTTTTAACAAAGTTTGACAATTCACTTTCTACTCTCTATTTTTACAAATTATTTTCGTTTAATTTATTTTTTAGTAGAACGCACAGAGACAGAGGCAGGAACGCTATTACAAGCATTTATCCTAGTTGTAGAAATTTGGCAATGTTTGCAATACTTGCAATAAACGGCGGGATATAACGAACAACCCACGAGCCAGAGTTCAATTCACACCTCTTCGTGTAAATTTGTTCGCGAAGCTGAATAAGTGCGAACGCTGAAACAGGCTTGTCACGTCTAACCGAATCCCGTCAGCTTACGAAGAACAAGCTGACAGCTAGACGTCTATGAGGTTACAATCAACACGAAAAAAGTCTGAAGGAGAGGTGTCTGGTGAGTGAAATCGCTCGCCAACTTTCCTACGGCTGCCTATTCACTCACTGCCGAGCCAATCTTGAAACCATCACAGCTTCGAACCTTGGATCATCGCCAAATCGGCTACCGAACTCGCCAGATTTCATACAACGATCCAATGGTGTTTAGACAAATAATTCCACCAACAAAACCGTGCATAATTAATTACGTGGAAAACAAAACTTTTTTAACTAAGATTCTGCTTGGCTAATTAAAATATTCGCGGTCATGCGTGCGTGATAATGATCAGATAATAATCTGCTCTTATTATTTCTCTCAATTCTCTCGTTTTAAAATAAAATTTTAAATCGTTTGAACGTAAAGATTCAAAATTGCAGTTTGAAACAATTTAAACGAAATTACAATATAATTCTAGGTCATTGATCATCGTTTTGTGTCATTCACGGAGATATTACACGATATCTCTTTCTGACTCTACGCGAAAATGATTGTTCTCGCTACAGTGATGAATGAAATCTTATCTCGAAATTGGTGGAACGAACCAAAGGACGAAATGTAAAACTGAGTCTTTCCCGCATTAATGTGACCTACATTTTAGTAAAATTTTGTGTGGAATTCTAGCTTGGGAAGTGTAATAGCTTTGAGGAATACAGCTTACACTTTATGAACATGTGCTGCTATAATAACGTGTAATAATAATTTGCGATGTATAATCTTGCAAGAATTATTGTCCCCTTGATAGTTGATAATTTGACGAATTTACTGCAATTTGTTTCACGCACGTTGACGAATGAATGATATTTTAGATGAAAATTTCTTTGGGAAATCTCGTAAATATATAATTCGCTCAAATACGATCTGTTTCACGGATATCCGAGTACGCCCGCTTATCCAAAATACATATAAATTTCGAGCTTCGATATTAATAATTTTTTACGTAAATGTTTATCCCCCGAAACGTGAATCGACACGTGAGTATCCATCGAACGGGGATCCGGGGATTAATTTCACAATATTTTCATAAAAGCATAAAAAAAAGGAATTGTCAAGAGGAACGTGTGGAAATATGTGGTGAAACCCGGTTTGATACCGGTTTGATATCGAAGATTAATTTCATTCACGGGAAGAGGGAAGTGAGTCGTATTCTCTGTTTCACGGTAATTTCAAATCTCGCCAGTTCTTCAAACACTGAAATCTTAAATTTCCTCTTCTACTATCGGTGTACCGGTGAACCTTGGTTTACTTCTCGTCCGTCGCAAGTTCTGCACTTCGTTAACGTTTACAAACTCGCCGCAAAGTTATAACTGATAGAGTTCTTGTCTCCGCGCGTAATATTTTTTTTTCTTCTTTCTCTCTTCTTTTTTTTTGTTGTTGTTTCGAGCGTATAAAAAGTTCGCGGTAGAGGCGAGCATCCATTTCCGCTTCGTGGAAATGGATAAAAATGCGCTCTAACCAGCGAACGAGAAGGGAAGAGAAGAAGACGGAAACGAATCTTTCCGCGCGCCGCGCGCTCGTCCCGAATTTTCATTCAGTTCGTCGCGTTGTCGTAGACGGAACACGCCGAAAAAGAAAGAATTCAGGAACCTTTGTGCGAACGTGAGGTCTTCTAAATACCCTAAGAAAGTGTGCGTCTCGAAGCTTTCAACAAAAAATGATGACAAGTGACAAGTAACCACGTTCGGTTTGAATTCAATTCTCTTTCTCTCTTTTTTTTTTTTTAATTAAAATAATATACACTACTGCTCAGAAACATGTGAAATTTATAACATATACTTATAATGAACATATTATTATTTTTTATACGTAACGTGTAATTTAAGTGTATAATGTCAAATTAACTCGCGGCCGAGATTCATTAATCTGTCGTTCATTCATAATGAATCGAAAATGAAAAAATTTTAATCTGGGAAATAATTTATAGATTGTTAAGTTTAGGCGACTTTCTGAAAAATAATTGTATTTTGAATCAAGAAGCTCAATAATGGTGTTTTTAATCTCTTCGAACGTTTGAAACTTATCGATCAAATGACCCAATCTTGTATCATTTGCCGCATGTGGCTGTGTTCATTTTTTAAATGAAACACAAAGAAAATATAATAAATATATGTGTAATATAAATATACCGTTTATCGAACGAGATTCTGCTCAGTTTGTGAGACACTACTATCTACTATTGAAACATCTACTATTGAAACTTCTTTAAATAAATAAATTCTTATATCTAAAATCGGTGAAAACGTAACGAAAAGTTGAGTCGTACAGTGTCACGAATTATCCTGAAGATTATCCTGGAAATGATTCAGAGACGAAGATCTAGCAAAAATAAATAGTACACGTGGTGGATATATGTATAAACGAAAAGAAGACAGATAACTACGTTTTTTATTACTATTGCCGCGATATTTGAATTATTAATAAAATATGTTCTCTAGAATAGAGACATCCAGAAAATTTCATCAATCCTCAACTGAATTGAATGTAAGAATTAACGTATAAATGTAACGTATAAAAATTCAGGAAGTGTCCACATATTTTTAAACACCTGAATGCATACAAATCCCCTTTATACCTTACGTCGATATCTTGCACTCACGTTTGAGATACTACTATTTCGCTGAAGAGATACCCTCACTTTGCTTAATTACCTTTAAAGCTGGCTACATTGTGATCGCATAATAAGAAGCAGCTTCATTCTACCTGCCTGAATTCCCCACCATGGTGATCACAGACCGAGAGCGGTACACCGAAGGAGAAACTCAAACTTGTCGTCCTACGATCACGAAACGATCGGAGGCCCTTGACACACGGAAACGATCGACTCCGGCGTCTAAAATCACGGAACTCGGAGAGAAATAGGAAATTGCGTTAAACAACATCCCTTTGACGAGACTGCTGCCACACCATGGAGGGAACTATGGATCGCAGCTGTGTTCCGGGAATTCAAAAGCTTTTGTAGAACGTTTCCATTTGCGGGTTATCGTTACTGCCGCGCGATTACGGGATCTATACACAGTTATCCGTTTGCCTGTCCCTTAGACAGAGCGCGGAATGCTCGGTAATTCGCGGGAACGAGGCAGGAAGGACACGTATACAGGGCACGACTTTGCCCGAGCATTCGCGAGTGCCTCTGCAAGAGACTCGAGGCTTCCTCCATTGTATCCCTCTCCAAGGGTAATTCGGAGGAGCAAGTGCTGTTTAAATGTAAAATAGCGCCTCCTCCTGCGAAGCACACTTCGTGCTAATTGACAGTAATTTAATCACGCTGACAAAAAAAACTACGACGCGAAAGAGTGACTGAAAGAGTGTCTCGTTTCTGGTAAACCAAAGTTTGGCAACAAAATGGCAGCTTGCGACGAGACACGGTTTCAAGTTGAGCCGGTAATTGGCAGACGCGGATTTTTATGCATTTATCTCAAAGTGCAAAATTGCAATATAAAGTAATCAAAGTATAGTCGATCGTAGTTCTTATAATATTGTATATGTATATATAATAAAATAACTTTCTGCCGATATTTTATACTTTCGATTTTTCTACACTTGTACAAAAAGCCGCAGTTTAAGCAATAATTGGTTTTTGAGGCACAAAAGTTGAAAAAAGTTGGTATCCGTTAATCGGCACGCATTTAGATACGCCTCGGTCTAGTTATACGTATACTTATATTGGTCGGGTAATTTAAAAAGTTGTTGTTCCCAGAGGTTTCATTGATTAGATTTTCAATATTCAAAATATCCCGTTCGATACAGCATCAACGCGGTCACGCTGCTAAATATTAATTGCATCTATGAATTCTGAAATTCATCCAAAATCTGAGTATTTTCGTCAAAATTAATATTCATTTACTACGTTGATCTATTTTCTATATTTTAATTATTATCGTCTATTCTCGCGTTAGAAATCAGTTCGGGGCTTGGTTGAATTATCTAACCAACTTAAAAATCATTCCCAACTTGAAAATTTTCCCATGATTCATCTGAAATTTCGAATTTCGAGGGATCAAGAGCAGATTTTTCGGTCACTCGTCCGATTATAAACGAACTTACTCCACTTTATCATCGCGACCAGTTTAAAAACCAGTTTAATGCCCTCTCTATTAATCCTAATTCATTCTAATGCTCCGTTCGACGAGGATATCCGCGATCAAAAGATGATCCTTTTTGGTGAGCGTTGTTTCGTCGAGAAGATTAACACGATAACGCCTGCACTTCCTTCCCCGACCCCCTCCCCCGAGCGTGATACGCGCCTCTTTAAGCACTTGATCCACTAAATCCGAATTCGTGACTATACATTGGCCTGTTGGAACTTCTGTTCAAGATACTTGAGCCGAAAACGGGTCAGGGACTTGGTGCTTTAAACGTGAGTAGCACAATTGGGGCGTCCGAGAATTACCATTTACCTCTTTAATTACAGAATTAAAGCGGATGGTGGATTCTTTCGCTGCCGGGATATCCGGGGCGACCCCTCGCGCGCTTCCCGCGTCGCTTTTTCTTCTTTAAATTCGTTAGAAATTCAGCGGGATTTGAAACGAGGTCTATAGACAAAGAACAATACTAATATTTTCGAGCGACTTCTAAATGTTTCACGAGCTAATCGAGGGAAAGGGACACGAGAGAGAGAGAGAGAGAGAAAGAAAAAAGTGAGGGAAAAGAAAATTCTAGTTAAACAGGAGAGTTTACTCTGCTCAGAAAGATAAAATTTTCGACGAGCGGAATTTCTGCAAAATGTTACGGGCACGTAGATCCGAAGTTGAAATCAAAATCGTTCGACGAAGTTCTATTCGCTTGAGTTTGTGGTTCTTTTCTTGAAATTGATAAATTGTCAATTTTAAGGTGAAACGATCGCACAGGAGTTACCATTTGTTTTATCTTCTGTGTCCTGCTTTCGATACTTTAAGCAGTGCTGTAGTTTTTAAAATATTTCTGACTTTTGTGTTTTATCGCAAAATATACGTCCAAGACTTTTAATAATCAAATGCAAATTAACCTATTATAACAAAATTAAAGTACCTTGTGGATTGCTGTTGAGTCAATTTATGTTATATAGACTAACACATTTTATTTTTGATCGTGAGTGAAATTCAGTAAATATACTTATTACGTCCTAACAGAGATAGAATGTAAATTTCAACAATTTTTTGAAAATGATCATATTAGAATTCAAAGGAAATAGATCTTCCAATTTATCTCCCAATTTTCTTTTTTATTGCTCCATAATAATGATTCAAAAGTTAAAAATTCAAAACCTTTCGATTCCTGTTTAAAAATAACCATTCCTGCTCAAATATAACCATTCTACAATTTTACAATATTAAATTTCCTTTCACCAATCAATAATATCAACACTTTGCTCGCTGTTAAATATTTTCGAGCGTTCTCTAAATATTTAACAACCGCCGAAGGTTTTACTAATCGAGAGAAAAGAACGCGAGAGAGGAAAACGCTCACCGACGTGTGTTTCGCATTCCTGATATCATTTGGCTCGGGGGTTAGGTTCTCCCCGCAGGCACGCGAGCCCGCGAGGCCAATTCCCGCGATTATTTGCCGAACAGGAAAATATTTTGCCGCTCGGGAGCGCGATTCATCAAACCGCTTCAAAATCAAGCGTCGCGAAATTTAACATTTATCCCCTGTCCGGCTATAAATCTCACGGAATCGTCCGGCCGAATAATACGCAGCCACGGTTCCCCATTATCGCCGCGGAATACTCGGATCGATGGTTTTTTGAAGCGGCATAGCGCGTCATAGAATTCGGTCGATTGGTTCCGTCGATTAAATTCCGCTTCACCGAAAGTCCGACCACCTCGATGCGGGATCCAATTTTTTTTCCTTTTTTTTTTTTTTTGTCCTAGCGCTGTTATTCGTTACCGGATAACCGCACGGTTTTCTTTGAAAAATTACGTTCGACGCGGAAAGAGAGTGATTTTTCATCGTTGATGGAACCAGTCAGCTTTCGTATATCGGCATTGTCGTATTGTTTCCCGGCGATTTGAGTGCTTTGTAAATTTTGCGAATCGTTATTCCACGCGGCGTTTTCAATTTTCGCCACTTTCTTTTTCCTCTCCTTTCCTTTCCTTTCCTCCGCCCTCCTTGAATTTCCAGACGTTCGAAAAACCGTCTCGATGCGAACGTTTTCATGTAGCTCCGCGAAGGAAATGGAATTCTCCGCCGGCAAATCGGAGCCCCACGCCGCATGTTTCCTCGCTCGTAAAAAGAGCATGTTTGTTCTCCATCGGTTGACACCGAGATCTACCTCCCTAGAGGCAGAAAGGATCTCGAGACACGAGCAGCTATCTGTTTCGTACACTCGCGTCGCTTTTAGCTTTCGAATCACCTTAGCGCCAGCCACGCGACATCGCCGAATAAAAATCTCTCCTACGAACTAACATCTCCTGCGATTATTCTCCCAATATTTTCTATATGTCCTCTCACGTTTTCGATAACTCTTTTCTTTTTTTGCAACAATAATAAAATTCTTTGCGATTATTCAATTTCGAGTCGGAAAGATGAATTACATCATAAACATGTAACAAGTCATTTGTGTTAAAGAAAGTCCACAGTGTCGTACATGATAACGAACATCCAGTTTATTAACAAGTTAAGATATATAAAAAATATTTCCTGTATGATATACTTAATTTCTAAAATAAATCTTTCATTTCGTGTAAAATTCCTGAATTCCGTCAAATTCCTCGTGATATTGAATTTCGAGTAACATCCCTATTAAACTTATTAAACTTTCTGGATTAATTGATAAATCCAATAACAACGAGTTTTATCCTCTCGCAATCAAACAACACTAACACTCTCTCCGACAGTGTATATATATTTCGCGTCGTACGTGGACGGGAAAAGCGAAAGGAAGCGAAAGGAAACGAAGGAAACGTTCATTCGACCGTGCCTTTTTCAATAAAACATAGTCCCGCTTGACCTTCTGGTCCTTCCGGCCGCTCAAACGCGGCGGAAGCCGAGTGTCTTCAAAGGACGTCGAAGCGCGTGTCGAAGGCCGCTGCAAACAACGGCTTGATTGCGCATTACCTGCAGCAAGCGGGATAAAGTAACCACGAGAATTGAACCGGCGCGATGTTGCAATACCGAACACAACCGCCCCTCTCTTGTATGCACGGAGCCGCGGACAAGCAAAGTTCTCGATAGTGAATTATGCCGTGATCGTGTCCCGAATCCCAGTGAGCGAATCTCTCTCCCTCTCTCGCCGGTCACATTCCGGATTCCGTGGCCGTGTTCTTCCACCAGCCGGTCCGTGGCCGGACTGAAAACGCGCGAACAAAGCGCACGTCAGAGCTCGCGGCTTAATTCACTTTCGATTCCCTACTTGTTGCGTTAATTCGTCGATGTCTGCGGACCTTCTCGGCCGCATCTCCTCCTCCGAAGCTATAACGTTCTCCAGAGGGGTTAACGAGCATCGACAATCGGACGAATGCGTTTCGATTACGCTCTCTTACAGAGAAAGTTTCTCTTCCGTCTTTGCGATCGTGCGCCAAACGATAAGTACACAGTCACAGTCGTTGGTTATTTTTTAATTAAGATCGTTCGTCGTTTCACGTCCTTTTGATAAAATCGAACAATGTAACGGGATGTAATTTGATAATAAATTTTATTGATTATTAAATTACAACATTAATTACACGAAGCGCGCGGAACGTATCTGGATGCGGAATAACAATCCGCGTTTCCTCCCTTTATTCCCACTGTACCGTGATTTTTCTTTCCTCACGGATGGAAAATCAATAACACGTTTTGAAACGTACGAATGATGGAACGTTCGTTCGTTAATTAATTAATTTCAGCTCTCGAAAAAGCTCGAATGGCTCTCACGATAAATGTCCAATAGCAGTAGTAAATAATAAGACGTCTTTCGGTGGTGTATTAATTGTTCATAAAACTGGTAATTAAATTCCTCTCGATTGTATTAAGAACTTTGAAAATACAATGGCCAGAGACTGTATTTAATACACTGTTTGACTGCTCCTTGAAATTATCCAAATTCTAAAAGTTTAATTAAACCGAGTGATAAACAAAATATCAAACTTTTGAACCTCGAACCTTTAACAAGTGAACTAATTGTTCGAAACGTCTCAGAGTCGATCTACCGGATGTGGCAGAAAGAGAACGAAACTGTTATTAAAAAGTTCTGTACGTGATAAATAACAGTCACTGACAGGTCGTCAAAATCGTAATACGATCATTTAAACGAAAAAAAACTGCACGAGTTAATTGACTGAATCGTTATAAAAACACAACAAAGGTAAATAAAACGCGAAACACAAACAGTCGACAGTCCACTGTACACGCAAAATTATACGGACGATTGTTATCACGCCGAAGAAATTAATTCGTTCGCTGCTATTGGCAGATGCGTGTGTATATACGTTGCCTCGGCTCAATTATTTAAACAATGCCGCTGGTATTTTTATTTCTCCGCTCACTTTTTACTTTTTTACTCTGTAGACACGACGAAACGAGTTGAAAAATTGAGCGCAGCAGCAGACAGTTGCGGCATCCTTATTACTTGCTCCAGGCGAAGAGTTACTTGCTCACGACGAATAAACGTGCACGTCCGAAATACGCTCTCTCAAAGGAATGAATATTTCGCTATTTCGTCGGGATAATATTTGAGATGCGTGCAAACACTCGAACGCTTGTCAAATAATTCGCTCTCGTATTATTCCCGTAAGTGAGTTACCGATGACGACCGATATCGAAATGCTTTATCGACCGGTTTCGAATTGTTGCTCGAAGAGTTGATGGAACGTCTTCTCGAATGAGAATAGAGGGCAGAGTGAAATACGGTCGAGCTGAATCGAGCAGATGGTACCGCGAGATCGACTCTCTTCGAACAAGTCCCGATGTGCATACGTACGCATCTAAACAACGATTTACGCTTTCCTTGCAGGAACCCGAACGTGATCGATCACCATGGTCGAAACGACACGCTTCTGCCCGCCAGCCGGGAGAAAAGCCGTTTCCGTACCTTGACGTGGGATCAATATGACCCGGTACACCAAAAATACCTGGAGATCGGTAAGTCACTCTCTCATCGCCCCGTGAAAATCCCCGTTACCCGAGTTATTATTTTTCTTCTTTTTTTTTTCTTATCTTTTCTTTCTCACTCTCGCATTTTCTCTCGACCGTCTAATTAGATGGGTAGCTTCGCCGGTAGATGCATAGTGCTCGACGGCACTTACGCCTGTATGATTTCGTTTGAAGAGCCGGTAATACACGGCGCGGCGCGTGAATCATGCGCCAGTCGAATTAACGTGAAATCAAGGGGTTGGCCGCCAGAGGCACGTTTCCATCGCGCTGGAAAAATGAAGTGCCCGCGGGTGAAAAATCGGGACTCGTGGCTCGCTTGTCCGGCTCGGAGAGAGAGAGAGAGAGAGAGAGAGAGAGGGAGAGCCGTGAGGGAAAAGACGTTTCGCGAGGTCATTTTTATTTTCAGCGGCTCTCGAGTACACGGCAGATGACGTGAAAGGAACCCTTTGACCTGGAAAAGAATTTGCGGCCTTTTCCCCTCCTCCCTGCCGTTTCTTTTCTCTTTTACTCTTTCATTCGTTCTCCCTCTTCGTCTACGTTTTTCTTCTTTCTCTCGCTTTCTCTCCCAATCTCCTCATTTTTTTTTTTTCTTCCTTTCTTTCTTTTTTTCTTTCTTTCTTTCTTTCTTTTCTCTGCTCCACGCGCCGCGTTTTTTACCGCGTAACGTAACGATGAACGCCGACATAATTCCATTAGCATTTGAAGGCAATGTGAAAGCACTAATTAAGCTAATTAGGAGTGTTTCATGACGGCGATTCGCTTGATGCAGCGAGCAGCAACGGTTCAAAAGGAACGCACGCGAAAATGTAGCGAACTAATTGGAATAAAAAGGATACTCCGTCAGGTGTAACTGAAACGGGGAAGTAAACTCCCCCGGCTCCGAATAAATGACCGCGGACATTCGTTTAATGAATTCTTTAAAATTGGCCATTCGGCCGGCAACGTAGCCGGGAATTCGCGTCAAAGGGGGTGAGATTCTAGCGACACGCGTGCAAACTTGAAAAGGAGCAATCCTTTTTTTCAATGGACGGTCGTTTGATCGCAATCCTCCGCGAATTTCCCAATTTCCCGCGTTTCTTTAGTTTTCAGCTGCGTCTTCTCGCGGAATTCCGCGTCTTCGTGACTCGATGGCGGTCTTGCAAACTAAATTGAAACAACTCGACGAAAATCCAGAGGATAGGAGGGAACTCTCCCTGTGAATAGCTATGAATTTTTTTCTGTTTACTCGTGAACGACATTAGTCAACGGAAATTGAGAATCTCGCTCGAAAGAGACTTGAGGCTTCGTGCTTGAATCGAGTTTTTCTTTTCACCGAGAGCGTCGAGGAAGATGCGAGAAGAAAATTCAGAAGATCGTTTGAAGTTAATATTCCATAGAGATGCAATTAACCTCGCAGCCATGCGTTATTCTTCGACCATTTCTGGCCTTATGTCCAGCGCGACTGGACGATAATTTTATTTTAGTGAATTCGATGCCCAGTCCGTCTGGATAACAATTTTATTTTCATTAACATCGCGTTTAGAGTTTTTGGCGACTTTTTATTTTTATTTCAAAGAAGCACGCATTTTCGTATTTCCCCAATTTCTTCGGTTTAAGTATCGAATCTATCGGAGTATATTTGTGTCAATTTTTCTTATAACACAAACGTGAGATTTGTTAAGACACGTGGCATTTTTATTATAGCAGAGCTTCCGAACTTTTATTTTACGAATATATTAATGTCCAATACTGCAATAAAATATTTGTCAATAAGTGACGATTTTCCTTTTATGAACAGACAATCTTGTTGAATAATGTAACATTCGAATATTAAGATATATATATAGTGGTTCGAATGAAGAACGTTTTATTATATTTTTGATAAATAATATTCGTCTTCATTGCCTTCTAATTACTATATAATCTTTGAACATGACGAGAACTCAAACGAATAATCAAAAAATTAGACAAAAATCGAGAAAACAAGATCACGACGTGAAATTCAATATCCATATGACAGAAATCTAGTTTATTCATTGTTAATAAAAGAAATTTACAGATTGAATTATTTACTCTTTCGTTGTGGATATTCATTCATTACCATCCTGTCAACTTGATACGAAAGCAACGAGACAGACAAGAGTTAAACAATTGGAAGAAACATCCTCTCCTCGAAAGTCTCGTTTAACAAACTTGTCTAATTATTCACACTCACTTGCAGTCAGGATAGTAACGAAACTACGTTAAAGTTAAAGTGCAAGTCGAGCTTTCATAGAGACAAGTAGAACAGGTATACCATATACTCAGACAGACAAAATCAAGTTAGAACCACGCGGCAAGTAGAATAGGTTGATGCACGAGGTCAAGCAGTCTCCGATCGTTCTATTCTACTCAAAGTACAACAACCAAACGTTTCTCGCAACGTTCCAAAAAAATTCCAAAAGAAAATCGAGGAAGGATCCTTCGAGTTCGGTACTGTTCCATCGTGTTCCGTCAGAGATGCGATTCAACCGCGCATCATTCAGGTCGAGATTAATATTAGTCCTGACCGATTCGCATATCCTGCCAGTAATAACGGGGTTGATGTAATCGTCCTCGGTGCTGTATCGAGGCCGGGCACGACCACCGTGAAATATTGAGCTGTCAAGTGTGTGCCAGAGGTGTATGATACTTGAGCGCGGTAGAAACTCCGGCGAACGTATCAGACGGTCGTTTCATTAATGAGTGATCAATAGCCGGGGCCAGCGTAATCGTGCCGACTGTTGCTTAACCGCACCGCCGCGCTGGTTATCGGCTACGATAACCCTATCTATCGCCTGTAATTTATTATTATCGTTGGTCCTCGTCATTCAAAATTCATTAGGCACTAATTAACCCGGCGCACCTACCCTCCACCCCCCCCCCCATCTCATTCCCGGTATTAAACGATATTATCAAATTTTCGAGGCTCGTCAACGAGTGGCCCGATGCCTGGTCTTTATTACTGAGCTCGGCTATGCATCATCCATCGACCTTTGATCATTTTCAGGCTGCTTTCGACGCCCGAGGGCTTTCGTACCCGGGGCTCAAGCCAGCTGGAAACTCTCTTTCGCAAACTTTGTGCAACTTTGCTTCGGAGCTCTGTGATTTGCGAAGAATCAAAGTATCACCCGAGAAACCTTCTCTCTCTCTCTCTCGCGCGCGCGCGCGCGCGTGTTTTATCACGAGGAACGTCGTCTTTTCACGTGCGACTTTAGCTTAACGCGATCAATGTGGATCTTTGATCAATCTTTGAAGGCTGAAATTTACTCGTCCCGCCAGAAAACATCATTAGTAACGCCGGCTTCAAAGCTCGGGAACGCTTCTGACGCTTACGTACACACGTAATTATTAGACCGCGGATTTTTCTACGTTTATGGGAGAGGTTAAATTGCGAGATTTCACGGAACGTGTACAGCGCGATAAAATATGCAAGACGTTCAAATATGCTATACAGTGCTTTCAATAATGTTTGGTTCTACGTTTTCAATTATATCTTCAAAGACGTGAATTCGTATGAGATACCGAGGTCTGATACTTATAGACCAATAATTATTTAATCATAAATTGCCGAATAAGAATTTCTGAATTGATTGATGATGGCTTGGATCTGGAAAAAAACATTACTTCTGCTCTTTTATTTCTTTTATTTGTTATTGCATCTTGTTGGTCTTATCTGTTTAACACTAAATATTATTATCACCATTACTCATTATATATTTTTAGAAATATATTTCAAGAAATCGTGCGATTTAGAAGAAATGAATATAAATTAACTCAACTTTCAAGCATGCAATACCAGAGACAAGAATGTCGAAATCACTTATTAAGATTACTCGTGTTTTGCGCAAAGTTTGCTTCGATGTCGCCGCAGACGATTTGAACGAGCGGACGAAAATAAACGAACAGCTTCGACCGTCGGAGAGGAACGAGAGAGAAGCTCCGAAGGAAAGCTGACGTGCGAGTTATTACCGCGGGTGTTGGAGTTAAAAAAGAGGGGGCTCTCGAGACGATGCATTCCACGTGTACCACCCTAAAAAGCGAACAAAACGTTCTCGATCGGCAACACGAGCGACGAAACAGATCGCCGATAGTTGCCGGGAACGATTCACTGACTCGTTCGGGTATCGGTTGAAGGATCGGTGGGCGAGGCAGGGACATAGGTAGGACTCGAGCAGACACGACGGGACACGTTCGCAGTTACTCAGGCCGGGTGGATGGTGAAAAATCACTGTGAAACGATAGTCCGCATTCCGTAGCCGTTTCCACGACGATCCTTGTAGCGTCGCGATCCGTGAAAAATGAACCGTGAAAATGGACCGGAATGGGAGGAGCCAGCGCGCCTGCCCTCCCGTGATTAATTTTTTTTCCTTTGTCTTTCTTATCCCGCCGAATGAGCTCGCCTCGGGTCTCGAGACTACCAACCTCTTCGTTAGCCGGCTAAGCAGCGAGGGAAGCTAGTCCCTCCACGGCGTAGAGGAACCACGTCTCTCTGGGCAACTTTGTTTTCGTACAGGCTGAGGCTAATTAATTTAGTCCTTGCACGACGGAAAGGGACGACGACGATGTTGTTCAGGGAGGGTGAACGTTCCGTCGAACGTTGGTCGTGTTTAGTTTAAGGCAGTTTAAGGCGGTGGCGGTGGAAACGTTCTTTCATTTAGAATGCAAGTCGCACGACTTCAAAGAATATTCTTGCATTTTCTTTCAACGTTTGTTGCGTTACTGTTTGTTACAATTATTTTAGTTTTGTCGATTTATAGCTATATCGGTTTAAATTATATATTAAATATTACTAAGTAAATTAGGTTAACTATATTGCGCATAATATGTAATTATACACGTCAACTGTATAATGTACAACGTGCAACTGTTATCGTTGCGTGGTTTATTATAATTACTTCAGCCTCGTATTTGTTTACGTTGTATAATTTAGTAGCGTATAATTTAGCAAGTTTGTTGAATTTGCCGAAACTTCATACGAAAAAAGGTGAAAAGAAAAATTGCAATCATACGTATTATAATCAATTTTTTATCAATTTCAAGCTACGAGAATATTGCACTTTCTGAAAACGTCTAAATATCAAATGTCGTATCCTTTTAACATCAGGAGAAATTCTCGAAAATCGGAAAACTTCGATTTTGTAACGTAGTTGAAACGGATGAATATATCGAAACCGGTAATCGAATACAGCTAGCTGCTTTGTACAAAGCAGCAACCTGTATAAATCTCTCGTTCCACGTGACCAACCCTTATCTTCGATACAAACACCTCCCGGTTTCGTCATCGATTAAGGTACTAGCAACATTCCCGTCGCTCGCACACACCCAGGATCAACCGCAGGACTAAAACAACATTCGGTCGCCATAATTTACTTGTAGTACACGTCCCGCCCGTTTTCCATCCTCTGCATCCACCGCACGTAAGCAAACTCCCTTAAGCATCGGCAACGCGGAAATTTCCAAGAATCCGCGATTTCGTACACGTCCTCCTCGATCAAATATGAATAGACAAATAATTCCAAAAGGACGGCGCCAAGGAAGGAACGTCAGACTCGTCGCAAATGAATTTATCTGTGTACAAATAATTGTAAAAAAAATTTTTTTTTTCAATGTTCTCTTCAAATCCTGTTCAACTCTTTCGCTGCTGTGGAGATTTGTGTGTTCTACGAATCTGGTTATATAATTGTATGGTAAATTTTATCACTAAAAGTGATTTTAGGAGTAACCCAGAAAATCGGGCCTCTTCAGATGCAACGAAAATTAGCGATTGGTTGATTTGGATCACGTGATTCGTGAGGGGGCGTGGGATCCCTCGAGTGGGAGTGGCGTTGTCTAATACTGAGCGTTCGCGCCTGTAATTTGTTTTGTATCGATTCAAATGTTTGCATATCGATAAAATTTTATGGCAAAAAAAGTCATCTTCATTTCCCAGTCAGAACAGTTGCTTCTGGGCCTTTCAGAGAGACGAATCGTACTGGGGTACAAGTCGTGCAGTTTTTTTTACGGAATCAATTTTAAATAATAACTAGTAGCAGACTCAACATTGAGGAGAATTTGTTCGAAAGTGCTACTTGTGAAAGTATTATCGAATAGGAAATTTCGAAAGACATCAGTTGGTGTATTAAAATATATATGATTCTACGTAAAAAAGTTAAATTGATCTTCATATGTTCGTAACAAAATCATTCTACTTTTCGTTTCGAACATTGTTTTGTACCGTTAATAGTTTGACAAATATCCGATTGATTTAAATAGAACAACTTGTATACATTGCGTTGAAGAGATTTAACATGTCACGTGCCGAGATCAACGCGTTCCTACCACAACTGAGGAACTAGCAAATAGCTCAGAGTGCAAGCTCCTTGCTCCTTTGGCGAGACCTTTTCAATCCCTACCGACTCTACAGGCCAGTAGCCGAGCTGTCAACGCAGCTCACTCACCGAATAAAAACTCAAGCCCCTCGAATAAACATTCCAATGAGCTTACCCCCGGGAGATTCGGTTGACGACGAAGGTCGAACCCCTCTCGTCTATCAATCTTCTCGATACCAGTGATCAAGACCGTACTAGTCGCACTTGTCGCAAACGAATCAGCTTTCCTCGCAAACCTCGACCTGGATGGGATCAACTCGGGTCCGTGGGGTTGTTACTCCCCAAAGGCCTAGGACAAACGCCTGGCCCCCCTGCGGGAAATACCTTGCACAAAGTGGGTAAAAAAAAGTATTGACACATCTAACCTTTTATCGATATTGGACTAACGTTCGAAACTCAATGAAACAATAAAAAAAAGCTCTTTCAAGAGCTTGTTGCAAGGAGGAGAGTGTTCAATCTTCACCGTGGTAGACGCACTCGCGAAAAAAATTTTTCAATGTCTCCAAAAGCACTTTAATCTTTACAATTTTCGAGAACAAACGTATTCTTGCTTTCTCTCGTTTGTTAAAAGCATATGTAGCAAACTAACTGTTACACGATCTTTCTCTATAAAGTCACGAGCTTGAAATATAGACAATTTTTTATTGAATACCTTCGTCCATCTCTCGCGTGGAAATGTCCTTAAACGCTTCTTTTTTCCAAGTGTGCGGTAGATCACCGTACCTTGACGCAACTAAACCTCCCAATGATCCCGGAGTACGATAAGATCTAAAGCACTTCTGGCCGTTTGAACAGTTTGTCAGGCGATGTCGTTCCGCATTCGGGACCGCATGCATCTAACCGTGTCCGAACACAAACATGTTGCCTCGAAACCGCAGTTACCGGTCTCTCGACGGAGGTGTCGTGCACGCGATCGCGTAATGGGGGTGTCGTGCGCCGCAGCTGCGAAGCGACTCCGCGCTGCCCCGACTCGCTTGCTTGCAAACTACGCTCAAACACATTCTCCGCATCTGTACAATCCGCCGCGAGGTTGTCGTAACATTCACCGTCTGAGGGCATCTTCCAGCAGGAAGCTGCGAAGAAGCAGAAACGGAAGAGGGTCGGGAAAAAGCCAAGTAACAAAGTTGACGATTCAAAATCGAAACCTTTTTGTTGTTTCAAGCTGATCTTGCGAGAAGCTCCGCGCGAAATATAATTTCCGAGACAGTGGCGAGTGACGTTCAATTTAATTGTTTGCTAGAACGATACATCGCCGGGCGCGGGTTATTTGTCTTTCGAATATCGTTATAAATAATCGAACGCGCGTTATTTATGTTTCACGTTATACGTTGCGCGTCAAACTATGTCAGAGAGCGACGATATTTTTTTCTTTTTTTAATTTGCAAACGCCGCTTGTGACGAGAATATTTGGAATTTTCGTTGCATTTTCGTACAAACGTTATCAATTTTCAACGAACAAGGCAATGCGCTAGTTGCTCGTTAATTTCCTCTCTGTGTTTCTTAACTTTATTCCTTTCGAAATTTCGCAAACGTCAATGAAAATATCAGTTTCCCGCGTGGGGATCGTACTCCGATAATACGTTGGCGCGTTTCAACGTGATTTGGAATATATTCGATGGATACGGATACGTTATAATTACAACAGTTCCTGGAACGAAGTTATATCCGACAAAGCGGTTCAAATAGATCCATTTCAATGCACCGGGGATGTTTTCGATTGAAGAGTATGAAAGAGTATTAACGCGCGCCGTTCAGAGATGAAATCATTCGAACAAGCGGGAAGATTGGACGAGGGTGAGGGAAAACGGAAGCACGGAATATGCGTTAGACTTTTATAAGATGTTTCGCGAAAGAAATGGCAAAGGGCTGGGAACGGCGCGACGTATCCATAAACATGCGTCCCCTCGATATTTTCGCGATGGAGAAAAAAAAGTTAAGCTACTTGGAACGACTCAAAAAAATTTCCACGACAGCGGTGGAAATAATTCACCAACGACGAAGCAAGTACAAATCGATCAGGGCGTTCACCTTTCGCGAATGTTGTGCATCAGGCTCGAATAAATCACCTTATCGTCGATGCTTTGAATTCAACGTCCGCTTGAATATGACAGATATGTGAAATGAAAGAGAATTCATACTCGCAACGTTCTTGATACCGATACACGCGCGAATGATCGACATCGTCCAATCGATTAAACGCGCGAAAAACTGCGCGTAGTTATCAAGCTTTACAATTTCGTCGCGCATTTTCGTAACAAAATTGGCGAAACACGCGTGAAATTCGTGTTTTACAACGTCACGGCTTCGAAATCACTCCACCGTTTGAAAATTTTACGTCGTCGCACAAAGTCGCGGGAATTCTACGAATTCGGCGCGTTTAAGTTCCGAAGTTCCCCTCCCCCGAGTTGTTGAATTCTAAGAATCTTAATTGCTTCGTCACTTAAAGCCAACTATTGCTGTAAGGCACGAATTTGCGAGATTACTGCTCCCAAATCTGAATTGCACGTGCAATTTGATAAAGCAACGACCGGGCTAGTTATTAATTCATCTAGTAGTTATTAATTCATCGTTCTTTTTATTCTCGTTAGTGAGAGGCAACTTGCCCAGTGAACAAACCTGATACCTGAAAAGCTAAAAGTTAACACCTGAAGACTATCTTACTGTTGTATCTAGGATTTTATGAAATGTGTATAAATATCTAAATATATAAATGCATACAAATGTAATAAATATATAATAATACATGGTAAAATAATTCTGATCGTTTTCCATTCACTTCTATTGTTAAGGGATGCGATGTCAAACAACATTTATCCATATTAATTCTCCTATATTGTTGAAATTGATATAAGTATAACATTTTCTCAAATGTACCAACGACTAGGCAAAAACAAGTGAAAATTTATCACACAATCTAATACATTAAAAATCACCAGCAATAAGCAACAAAACTTATTACACAATCTAATATATTAAAAATCACGTTTCCTTTAAGAATATTGTCCTGATCATTCACTAAGGATATCTATGTTCATTCGTTGGAAAATTATATTCATTCGTTAGTCATTCAGCTCATTTTTCACTTTGTTAAAGACTCAAATGGTCTGAAATCATTGAGTAAAATACTGAACGACTTTCTAACAAACAATGTAAGATGAAATTGGCACGTGTTTATATGAGTATTTATATTATACGTGTTGTATATTATACTCCCACTGTCTAGGGACAATGGGGTGGTATCACCGTCGAAAATACTTTCCTTCAATTTCAACCTGCAATTAACGAATAATAATTATTGTTTTCTTTTAGATTTTCCAAAATAAAACTTGATTCTATGTCAGACGTTCGACGAAGACTATAACTGTCAGACTCATAACGGTAAAATTCTGTTCGAAAATGTATAAACTTTAACGTGACGAGAAACAGCTCGCTTTAAACCTTGTAGCATTCAGACGTGTTTAATTAAAAATGTGAATACTAATTTTAACAGACCTAAGCAGCCCACTTCACTGTAGTTCGTTACTTTGTACTGTCCATTCGTAATCGTAAAAAGCGCAACGTCTTACGATTCCTGTAAGATCGTAAGTCGAACGAACGTCTCGCGAGAAGAAACGACCGAGATCGCGGTACTCTCTGATTATCGTCACTCTTCCAAGCAGATGCGCAGCGATCGAACGAGAAACGACGCGGCGCGGCAGGAGTCGATCCATCGGTGTCGTCTCGCAAACAACCGGTTTCCGGGAAAGAGCTGGCTAACGGTTCGCCGGAAAGCGGGAAAAGGGCTTAAGACCCGGCGTTATAGCGGAAGCCGGTGAAATGGCGCGGCGAAGGTTCGTTAAACGTAACTTTGCTCCAAGCCTTCCACCCTCGGCAACGTTTCTTCCACCACTCCAACCCCCCCCCCTCCGTCACCTCGTCGAGCTTTCACAAGAAGTGAGAGTTCCAACAAAGCTGGTTGAAACTCGCCGGAAGTCGATAATCCGATCTTGTCATGAATCCGAAATTACGTAGTTACACCCCGCCACGGTGCATTTGCACAGGACGCAATTTAAAGAGATAATATCTGGCGCGCGGTCGAATTATCTCTTCTTTTTTTTTCTTCGAGGAAGAAAGGAGTAATGGCCCCTTGAAGGGAATTGAGGATACATCGTGGCGGAGGAGGGAAATCGGTCGCGGTTCGTAAGACGCTTTTACGTTCGTTCGCTTTCCCGTCTTCTTCTCGTTCGCTACCACGGATACTACGGGATTTACGAGAGCGAATTCAAACGAACAAGGTTTCGAAAATGAAGTGTTCCCCGGGTAGAAAATGGTGGCGTGGTCGTTGCCGGGCGGAGTCGGTCGGAAAAGGGCGGCGGCCGGGGCCACGACGTGTTATTAAAATTCGCGAGTTCGCCGGTTGAAAGTTCATGTCTAATTAAAAACCGTGGCTCTACGTTCATGGCCAAAGAAATTTGCACGCGCGTAACTCTTAAATAAACGGCGAGTTCCACGCGATGCACAGACGAGTTCTTCACTCTGTGCGCGTTCCCGTGTACGGCGTGCCACGGCTTCATTAAAGCTGTTCGGGTGGAAAATTCTGTCAGCAAACTCCGTCGATGCATGTTTGGATGACTTGCGGTCGCGTTCATGATACATAGTGAAAGTCCAAAGCCGATCGTTCATAATCTTCCTCGACGTTCGACACGTCGGACAATAATCTTCGACCTGCGACGAGCTATTACCACAAGAGTTCTATCTCTGAAGGCGGAATTTATGGCACGGACGCTTGGAGGTGCCATTTTTGAAGAATGGCCAGGGAATAAGATGTATGGGCTGACCGATCGCCCGAGGCGAGGCAAAGAGCCAAGCTTGAAAATCGACTTGTTGTCGCCGAACTTTCACGTCTCTTTCAACTACCGTGTTGTATCCGTTAAATTTGCAAGAAAAGAAAAAAAAAATCAAGAATTTGTCCAGCTGAATTGAAAAAGATGATCGTGTCTTTCTTTCTTTTTTTATTTTTTTTTTTTTTTTTTTTTTTTTTTACCAATAACTATCGAAATAACACTCATCGAGGCGAATTATGAACGAAACGTTTTATCGGGTTAATCGATCATGCCTGCGGCTTTTGGTATCATGGGTGGTGTTGTATCGCGAAGCCTGATTAACGATAACGGCCGACGCGAGCCGCGATACAGTTTTCCGTCGTTCGACATCGTCAATTTATAATCGGGGCTTTTATTAAACATTCCCCGAAACCGGTGAAAAATAGAACGACGGGCCGATAAAGTCAGTTCGCCTATCAGCAAAAGTTTAATTGCACGATTGCCAGATTCGATTGTCCTTTCTCCTTTTGTGGAACGAACGAGGCTGATAATTTTGTAAAATTAAAAAGAAAACTACGAACGAAATGGCTGCGAGATAATCAGAACCTAAGAGAGTAACGAGAGCTTGGTCAACAAAAATTAATCAACGACCAACGATTAAATTTTTCCAGCAATATTTAATCGCAATTTTGCTCAAATTCCTACAATATGAGACTCTATACTTCTCGACAGTATGAACCAGGAATATATTTTATTTCGATTAAATATCCTAATCTTAAAATATTTAACATAAGCGTTGACAATATTATAATTTCAAAATATACCTTTAATTTAAACTAAATCGAAATTACTAAATCAAATTCGATGTAATAACTTTATAATTGATAACTGACGATCGACATTATTAATCGATCAAGTCAATCGCCGATTTTTTGACGATTGATTGTACTGCTCAAACTAAAAATTTCAATCGATTAATGCCCAACTCTGTTTAAAAGCCACTTTGCCACTCTGAAGGTTAAAATTCTTCCATTATCGAGTTATCAATAATTTTTAGATTTCAAGAAGGTGAGTCAAAAATCGAATCCCTGTGAGAGGGGTAGTAAATGTTAAAGAGGCGAAAAAGTGTCCGCTTCGCCTCGGGACACGTTGCGTATTTCGCTCGAAAAAGCAGGACGCGTTCCTTGGAAGTACGGCTATTAATTTAGCGGCTACAGCCACTGCTGCGAAAATTATTAATAGTTCCCCTTATGAATAAACGATGTTCGCGTTCGTGCGAACACCGGAATCATAATGCAGAGGAAATAAAGGAAATTGTACGAGTCCATTCCCTTGAACATTCATTGAACAATAAGAGAGGAACAACCGAGGAACGAATCAAAGTAAAATTTAATTGCACTTAAACTCTGCTCAACGCATTTCTCGAAGCTGCCCCCACCCCTCCTTCTCTCCTTCCCCTTTTGTAACCGGTTGGAAATTTAGTCGAAACTTTCCGTCAAAGTCTAATTTAGCCTGAAGGAAATTAAACGTCTCCTAAATTAATCGACACCTTTTATACATTGTTCGTAACAACCAGAATCACTAAATAATTGAAAAATATGTTCGTATATGAGCGTATCGAAGTATTCCCATTTCGGAGTCACTGATTTCTAGAGAATTTATTGAATTATTGTTACGTATATGTTAATGATTATTAACTTATTGAATGTATTTATCATTCACAAGAAACAGAGGGTTAAAAAGATACATACTGTGCATGTATGAAAAAATATATAAAATATTCAAACTACAGCTAACTTATAGTATTTACAATAAATCTTTATTACGTAATAACGAAGTTTTAAAGAATTATTTAATATTTAATTTGCATCAAAATTCGCAGTTTAGAGTTCTGAAATTTTGTGTAGGTACCTGTTTGGTCACGTGCAATTTTTGTGAGATTATCTTTATTAATATTTACATTACTGCGTTGTTTCCGCAACGGAACTAATTGTTGCACTTAATTGTGTTCATCAACAAAGAAAGAAAATCATCAGAAATCAATTTAATCTACGTATATAAAAATAATTCTTACGTGTGAATTAGAGTGAAGTAAAAGAAAAATCTTTTCCAATAGAATGGCAGATATATGAAGTAGAAATTTATTAACTTCTTCAGGTGATAAAAAAAGAACGTTATCAATATTGGAATTAACTCTTTGAGCCTTTAATATCTTTAGAATGTTTGAAATTAGTTCATATTAGAGATGACATATTAAAATATATTGAATAAATACATACATATACGGAAAATATGAACGTATTTTTAACATTTATTTTACATCCCTCCTCAGTCGGGTATTAAACTTTCACGTCGTAATTTCAGCGAGCACTCGAAGGATTAAATTCACTTTTTATTTTTCTTTCCTTTTAAATACGACATGATGATAAATCCTGATAACTATTAAAAATAATATATCGCGAGAAGCGTATAATAATTTGAACAATAATAAAGATGATCGTACAAAAATCAGAGTATGTTATCTTAAAACACAACCAAGGGGATATATTGAATATACTGATATACTGGTTGAAATTTTATTGGATTGAGATTTCCTTGCTCGTTTTATATATGGCGGACCCACTCGGAGCAGCATTCTTTAAAGCGCGCCGCTCGAATCTTGCCAAAGTAATTATTTTATCTGATAAAACTGTCAAGAGGACAACGACGAGATTCCACGGACCGGAGGGTAACAAGAATGTGATTTCGATGAAACTTCGGTATTGAACTTTCGAGAGGTTCGCTACTGCAAATTCTGCGCCGCCTCGCGCCGCGTAACCTGTTTAATCGCATAAATTAAAGCGTGCCGATGTCGGGAAACAAATTTGTCGAAAGTTTGATTGCGTTAAACAATATTGTGCGTGTTTGCCGGTGAAAAACTAATTTAAACTCTCGGCAGAGACTGCGTTTACTGCGGACACCGTTTACTTTGGATCCTATTAAACAAATTTGTCTGCTAACGAACTGATGCCGGGCGTACGTTTGGCGCGGATCGAGGACCGAAAAATTTTGGAAGAAAATTATTAGATTGATCGTTGATAATCGTTTCCTTCTGAAAATTAATGGAAAATTCAATCACGATTAGTGGTAATCCCAGAAACGAGAATCCTCGAAGATACAACGATGGGCATCCTACGAACGATGATTATTTCATCGCCAGCAGGATAGTTTCATAACGTACAGCGAGACAGCAGCAGAAATTCGTTAATTCCCTTGTTCCATTCCTATTAAATAAATCTGTCTGCTAACGAGCATACATACGAGATACACGAGGTGTAATGTAACCAGGAGAGGTGGGGTTATTTTACATGGAAAATAAGTCGAAAAGAAAAAATGACATTTTTTCATTAAAGACTTCATTTTCCAAGAAAGCCAACGGAATTTTGTTAATTCCCCCGTTCCGTTTCTATTAAATAAATTTGTCTGCTAACGAGCTAAAGTGAAACGTACGGTGTACGTCACGAAATTGCAACTAGTCATGTCTTTTTTGCTTGAAGCTGGAAGGAGGATTACATTTTCGAAGCCATTCTCTTTTCGCAAGTACAATATTTCACAGATGAAAATTGTTTCTTAATATTTCTTTCTATAGAATGACACTATTCACTCTATGGAAATACGAATGCGTGTTTCCATTAAAAAAGAAAAAAATGCATTTGCATTTTGGATGCCTTAAAAAAAAGGTGATGTCGTAGAAAAATGGACATTGTCACACTGTTTAACATTTTTTTCTACAATTTTCTTTTCTGTCTCTTAGCAAATTCATGACAAACTCGTCCCAATTACGTGACTTATCCTGTGTACAGTAGCGCGTAAGAATACGCAAACACCTTCCGTAGCAGAATTTTTATCATACATTTGAAATTTCTCTAACGTTGCAACGTATTTAGTAAAAAATTAGCACACCGCACGAATAAACATCTGAAACGTGTAATAAATATTAAAAATATTAAAAATATCGAAACTCGTTGATGTAATGGATCGAGTGTGTTTAAATACTCTCTCTGCGAAATATCGAGTATCTTGCAATTCCTGCTTATATTTCCAGATTTCCTCCAAACTGGACAATCACGATCGTAATAACCGAGTCTCGCTACGCTACGTAGTGTTAAGGAAATTTTAAACTATTTCGTACATGTATCAACGGGCGTAATATATTCATTAAAAAGTTCAAACAAACGTGCAAATGTTCGAATGTTTCCGTGAGAGACTGCACACGGACCGAGGGCGGAAAGTTTCGACAAAGCTGATTAATTAACGATACGTTGTTAAAGCACACGGAAAGGGGAGCCCCACCGTGCTCCACGGTTATAATTTCCTTCCTAAAATCATCCAGAACTCAGCCGCGATTAGCGAATAATCCCGAAAGCGGAGAATTCTCGAAGACACAACGACCGACGATCGTACAAAACGATCACCGGGGAAACTGGTTCGACAACGTACAACGCGGCGAAAGCAGCGGCAGAGAAATTCGTTAATTCCCTCGTACCGTGCCGGCTTTCCAGATTTATTTTGCTGATTACCGGTGGAAAGTTTCGTTGGCCCCGCGGATCGACTGGCGGGAGAAGTTTCGTTCCAACTTTCCTCCAACCCCACCCATCCACCTCTTCTCCTCCCCGGCGCGCTTTGTTGCTGAATCCATTACGCGAATCCGAGAGGAGACCGATATATATATATATATAGTAAAGAGATGCACGTAAGACCCGTACTTCCCTCGTTCCTCTTTATCCCAGAGCGAGCGTAGGAAAATATTCCGGCAGGTCAGAACAAGAGACGAGAGGGTACATTCGCCAGCTTCGCCGGCATTGAAACTTTTTCAGGTAGCAAACACATTGTCGTCCGAGGCGGCGTTGCTCGATACGGCGACGCCTCTCTAAGAAAGTTTCCCGTCTGTTCGCACATGGTTTACAACGTCTACGAGATCGTCGAACTTCACCGACGAGCTTGCATACGCGCGAAGATTGTTCCTCGAACGGGATTTGCATCCGTCGTTGTGAGCCTCACACACTCTTCTCGATGTTTAATGCGAACATAGTATGGTAAAGGTGAAGATCATCGACGACAATGACAAGAACTCGTGCACTATGCAAAAACGAACGTCAAATTGAACAAAGATCCACAACGTAATAAATTGAAGGAAATGAAAGATGAGAAGGATGCGTTTCGTCTCGGAGTCACTGCCCACACTCATATCAATGGGGCTCATGGCAGCGACACCTTACCCCAGACGCTTGTCCTTGCAACTATTCGCTAAGCTGGACAGTCATCCATCCGAGACCAGACAAAATATTATACAACTGCAGTGTCTGGTTGTATAATAAAACAAAAATAAACATCCATAGTATAGCAAAAAAAAAACTAACGCTAGTTATAATAATAAAATAGCATTAAATGTAATTAAGAAAACCGTTAATTAAGATTATGCGTGTATCGGGGGTGGTGCTTATAATCTGAAATAGGTCCCAGTCACTGCAGTTATTTAAATGTTAAACTCTCTAAATATCATTGTAATATATTTACACTAACAAATATTTTCTATTAAAAATAAAAAAAAACGGCACCCATTGTAAGCGAGGTCCGCACCCCTGGGCTTTGCTTAACGTCGGAGATAGGTAGAACCACGACGCTACGCAGGCAGCCATTTGCGGCCTGTACTAGTCAGTGTTCGAAACTTGTAATTAAGGAATCCTAAGCCGCTACAAACTTAAACAGAATCTTGTTTTGTTCGTAAATTTTCCGTTTTTGGCCACTTTATATTCCGTGAATTTTTGTACGTTAAATTGAGGAATCCTAGGCCGCTACAAAATGATCTCTACCAAGAAATTTATTAATTTTAGCGGATTAACCAAAATGAGAAAGAGTTATGTTGGTTCGATTAAGGACAGGACACGCTAAAATAATGAACACCTAACCAACATGACCGACCCTCCCTTCTGCGATAGTGTCACAAAATCAGTCACAGCTCAACACATTCTGTATGAATGCACAAATTTTGAGTGGCAGAGAAGATTCCATAAAATTAATCCCACTTCTGCCCTGACTTTCCAAAATCGTCTGAAGAGAACACTTCAGTACTTGATGGACACGAATCTGTACTATGAAATATAATTATTATCTATATAAGTACTTAGTCGCTAATGAGCTCGATGTCCATACGATTTTTAACAAAAAAAAGAAAAAAAGAAAAAAGATCGTACAGCGATCCATTTGGTCTCATTTTGAATCGTGAAGCTTCTATTTTGACAATCATAAGATCGTTTTTCTTTTTTTAAAGGTGTAAATTATATAGGAGGTAAGAAAGAAGAAAATTGTAAAAATTCAAACATTAAAAAATATTTTTCATGTTTTTACAATCCTCAAGAACTTGATGTATCATACGATATTAAGAAACAATTAATAAATAACGTGAACTTCTTTTCTTGCTTTGAAATTGTTCCTGCATGTTCTGAAATATCTTGTACATTACTGTATATTTTATTATATCATATAATATACAATCAATTGTTATTTGTGCATTAGTATATTATCTCCACAAAAAAAAAGTCGATACAAAGGTATTTTTAATTTCGTCCATCCAAATGGACACGATCGGTAACGCGATCGTGTGATTTTTAGCAGCTAACGATCAACGAGCTGACGATTTTCGGCGTTATATATTAAAATAATCGCAATGTTGATACAAATTATACAACTCGTTCTGCGATTAAAATTATAAAATTCTGTCAGAATTAAAATCAGCATGGAACGATGTCCATCGGAACGAAGGATTTAACGAGCAGGGAGGATCGTCGGCGAATGCTGTGACGTTGAATTGATTAAAATCCCGGGAAAGCACGAAAGTGGATGATCGGTAACGCGGCGGGAAAATTCATGCTGCGGGTCACCTTCGATATTTCGTAATAAATTAGCGAGTTTGCCGACGGCAGCTTTTCGGCTGGTTCGGCTCAGCTAATCTCGGTAAGAGCAAAGTCTCGAAGCTTCGGAAGTTGAACGTCGAAGGGAGGGGGTAGAGAAGTTGGTGTTTAGCGTCTTTATAGGTTCGCGATAGTTTCTGGCAGCGTGCTTTTGCTCAGTTACCAATACCAACGAGCCAAGGCCGAGTTGCCTGCCTGTCTTTAATCCCGGGGATAAGTAAAAGTGTATCGAAAAAAGAGAGTCGCAGAGGCGTGGTCCCGATTTCCCTTTGACTTTCATTCAACGCGCTTTAATTAATCCGACGATTTGTCGGCGGATACTTAAGTGCCGGCGCGCTGCGCGACGAAAGTTTCGCGCGTCGATCATTCTCGTCCGAGTTTTTGATGACTTTGAGCCAACTCGCAACGTACGTATTCATCTCGAATGAATTTCCTCGACAATTAGAGAGCTTTTCTACGGGCAAATTCACGGGAGCGAACTTTTTCGTTTGTTCCTTCGGTGGAGCGTAAATTTGCCGTAATTTACGTCGAGGTAAACTAATGCTTGCGATTGCGTAAATCGTTCGTGACGAGGTTTGCGTGGAATGACGTGAAACATGCTGATCGATCGAAATTTCATTTGCCACGAACATTATGAAAATAATGAGTAATAACACGCGATGATCAATGGAGGTTGAAATCGAATCAAATTTTAAATAGGTGATCATGTATCGAAGATAACTCTTAATTTTAAATTAAATTGTACATTTTAATAGAAAAGCATGATACGAATAACAACTACATTGCCGAGCTTTTTCGACAAATTTATTGATATGTTATTATCATATTTAAATCGAGAGGGTTGTTAATTCCTCGCGTAATTGTGAAATAAAAATACAACGAGAATATCGTACATTGTCTTCATGCATATAAATTCTATTTCACGCATTAAAATAAAGTATAATTTAAAACTTGGTGCAACAAAATTCTTATCATTTGTATTTATACCCAATATTATATATTTATAATGTTATATAATTCTTTATTATATTAAATATAATTCTTGATTGAACAAGACCGAGAGAAAATTATATTTGTAAACATATGAAAAACGAAACGTTTCGATAGCTCGCGCGAATCCGCGTTCGTTTGCAACCGTAGATTTGTCCAAGCATAACGTGACACGTCAACGTTCACGCAGATCTAGAGAAAAGAAAAGAGACGTTCCTTTTTTTCTCTCCTTTCCTTCCACGCAGTTTTATCACGGCGATTTTGCGTGAAACAGCGGACCATAACGGTGGATATTAGCTAAACATCACGCACGCGTGTGCGCCGGCATAAATCGTCACGTAGTATCACTTAGGCCACGCATACGTGCCCCGGTGAATTACTACGTGTTCCCTCCCTTGCTAACGCCACGCTTTATCCAACCACGTCTCCATCCGTTCTACAAGCGGCTCTTCCCCTGAAACAGCCCGCGTCGCCCCCATTCACGATGCATTTGATCACCTTCGGAACTGACGTTTCACGAGTGACACGTAAATTCCAAAGTCGTTCTTTTCACTCGTCGTTAGTCAGCCGGAAAGAGAGAGAGAGAGAGAGAGAGAGTTTATTTCCTCTTTCTTTTCTTCTTCTTCTGTCTCGTTGCCTAATTTATTTACTATTTTAAGTTTACTATTTTACTATTTTACTATTTACTATTTTAAGTTTACTAATTTATTTACTATTTTTACTGTTTTAAGTAAATTTGACGAGAGCGTTGAACAAAAGACAAGAAAGAGAGGTTGTTTTGTTATCCTAAGCGTGGAATGCGAACGCAATTCTACGTGCATTTAATATTGACACGGTGTAAACTATGGTTAGAGTGTAGATCTCTATGCAAGTTTAAATTCTTATGGGTGTAATTAATCTTCATTCATCCCGTGTGTCAATATGACACATTTGTCTGCATTTGCAATGCATCTGTCTGCGCAAATATTACACGTAGAAACAGAAGTGAGATTGACAATTTTGACAGAGTTGCGGAAAATTGTAAATTCTAATTATTACACCACAATTACGCATTGAATACATAATTCCATCTTTCGGAGACGCATTATATGCATTTATAGTTTTGAATTGGTAATAATATTGAAATGAAATCCATAAAATGAAACTTCACGAAAAAAATGTTCCACAAAGTCAACGACACAATTAATTGTCGATATTATAATTGTCACTGTTTTTGATATGTTCAAGAGGATGACAAAATATTATGATAATACGAAAAGGAGATTCATAAAATGAAACATCATGAAGAAAGCATTCCACAGAATCAACGACATAATTAATTCTCGATTATAATTGTCACTGTGTTTGAATATTTAACTGTGACAACTGGAAATTTGAAACAAATTATCATAACTTTAGACATAAGTGGAGAAGATCACGAATATGAAATTAAACGCTGAAAGTGGAATTTATACGCAATTTAGTCCATTCGTTGTTAATAAAATTTGCAAATTTATCTCTTTATTGTATCAAAGCAGAAATTTTGTTCCATCACTGAATATTATAACAAGTACTTTATTTTCAATATTATTGTTTTTTTCATGTTCCACGTATTCTTTGCATTTCTGCAGTCTTAAATTTCTCGTAAATGCATAAATATCTGCAATTTAACTAAAATATTTATATGATGTTTTTATTCTTACAAATTTAATACGCAGCCGAATATTTGAATCAGAAAGTTGATATAAATTATCTTTTTAGTTTTAATGAATCCAAACCCAATTTTGCGTAATAAAATTTAATAATTGCATAAATTTTACGTACAAGAGAAATTAAAATGTTTTAAATGATACGTACAGTATCTCAGTTTTCGTACAGAACGATTCTCGAACGTACATGAAAAAATAAATCAAAGAACAACAAATAACATTTTTATTTACTCGCAAATATGCCGAGAAAGAAAAACACAACAGACCGATCGTTTTGAAGAGGAAGTAAAGACACTTTTCCTCTCGAGAATTTCACAAATTCAAACGTCTTCATAGACGCTGAAAGAAATTTTTTTCTTTCGTAACTAAATCTACCACTTTGGTCTCGAAGATCAAAGTCTCCACGTTGCCACAATCCCTTAATAATTTGTTCGCACGATTTTTCTTCGCGAGGTTAAAAGAGTTCAAAGTAACTACAAATTTTCATCAACTGTGCGAATACTCTCAACCGTACAAATACGCGGAGAAATCCTCAATTTGGACGTACGTAGAATTCTCTGAATTTACTCTCGAAAACGAGTGCGGGTGGCAAATTCTTTCGTCGCGTCGGTGTTTTTTGTACCACGAAGATTAACCTAACGCAATCAGCGCGACAGAGATAAAATTGTAAGGGCGCAATTCTTTAACAGATGGACTGTGTCGTGCAAAGTAAAATAATAATTCCATTTACGCGCTCTTGACATTCAGAGGTTCGCCACTGCCGCCTCCGGCGTCGAAAATATCGCTCATCCACTACGTGTCCCCTTTGCAATCCCATTGTCTCTCGTCCATTCGAAGCCAAGAATTTCCCCCTCTCTTATTCTTTGAATGTTCTCGCCTCAATCGTTCGTCGAAAGTGTCGCAATATGCGTAGAGCTTGCATTGTGTCGCGTAAAGATCAATAATAAAGGTGAATAATTAAAAATGATCCGTTCTCAAAGGTTTGAAGCTTTCAACTCCTTGCGGACGAGTACTTTCTTGAGTTTGACACGTCGTAGAATTAAATATTGGGGACGAAGAAGAATATGAATTTGAAGGAAGTGAATGATGTTAAGGATGCATGGTGGAAGCAAGTGAATGTTTAATCTTTACAACTTCTTCGAAGCTCGATATGTATATTTTGTCGTAGCACTCAGATTTAATTGTCTTACTACATGGAGAGTGTGTCAATCCTCTAACGTGATTGCGCCATTACCGGGGCAAGTACGGTTCTCCTCTTTTTCTTTTTCTTCTTTTCTTTTTTTTTTTTTTTTTTTTATAGCATGCGCACTTTACGGTTTCACGTGTCCCGAGACGCCACGAGCATCAGTATCGTACATCAGCGTTAAAAAAGATGTCGTCCAGAGTCAACATGTACTCGTAAAGCATCCAGGAGTCCATTTCAGCAAATTATGAGCGTTGTCCTAACTTCTCTTCTTGAAAATCCAGTTTGTTCCCCCGCGTGTTAGAAGCACAAGCGTAATAACGTCGTGTGATGCATCGAGAGTCCTTGGAGAGATAACAAAGTATCCGAGGCTTTGCCGGTTCGAGTGCACTTGGTCATAAAAAGAGAGGGAATGAAAAATTCAAATAAACCGACGAAACGAAAATTGAATTTAAAAGTGCGGCGTCTCGGCGAACCCTGCCTCTCCCCCTCCTCTTTTACGAGGACTCATTTACGAATGTAATTCAGACGTCTTTTCAAATCGATAAACTCGGTGATCTCGACGATGTCAAAGAAAACTCGTTCAGAAATCCAACGGTAACTACCGGGGGAAAAGCCTGCATCGAACTCGAAACAAACTTTCCACGTTGATCAAACATTAATAATCTCATCCGACGAATTTCTTTCTCGGGCGATGCTCGAGGTGTTCCGTCATCCTCGAAGCAAAAGTTTCCCTCTGCCGTTTTAGAAACTACCGCAACCCTCCAAGTGTACCAAACTGCCGGCTATATACATATACGTATATATATGTGTGTATGTGTGTGTATGTGTAAGTATCGACAATGCCTCGAACGAACAGGTACGAAGCCATGTAACGAAGATGTAACAAGTATCGGGAGACCTCGTTTCCGGTGTTCGCCTTCCCTAAAAACAATGAAGTTGCCAACGAAAACGAGGTGGTATTAGAGGTTCCTCGGCGAACACGGGTTCACGAGGCGAATACCGGCGCGCAAGTAGTCAGGAGCAGTTCCTTTCCTAGCTTAGACTTGGACCATCCCCTCGCACGTACACATCCTCTTAACGGGGATGAAACTAATGCACGTGGGAACTTGGGCACATTACCACAGCCAGCGCGAGACGACGAGAAACAAGTGAATAGAGCACAGGGACTAAATTGCGATGGCGTTGTATTATCTCGGCTCGATTGCTGCCTCCTGATCAATCCACCGCCCACCGTCGTCCAGCGATCCAAGGATCCAAATGTAACCGAGACCATAAATAAATAAATGTTCGAGTCCTTCGTAAGCAATCGAAGAGGAGATCGAATTTATGCGCATTATGTTTGAACTCTTTATCTATACCTAAATAAATGAAACCAAGACTATGTGAAACTGTAAAAATTCTATATCGATTAAATAAAAAAATAAATAAATAAAAAAAATTAGTCCACGTAATGATGATTAAGTAATAAATTTGTAATAATATTTCCGAGAAGATTTTCAATTACTATTCGATTACTATAGGAGAGATTTAATTCGTTCAAATATCAAAGTATGTACACTAGAGCTTCATTCACATGAACTACGTTTATCTGAACCAAATATTTGAATTTAAACTCCCGTTATACGAACGAAAAATCACAAAAGCAAGAAACAAAGTACATCAAACAGAAACAAGTTCCTTTCTTTTCTTGAATTAAAATCCTCAAACTAGATTTACTCAATTTCAGATCATTAAGGGTCGGTAGCTTCCTCCGTAACTTGGCCCTACTATGTGTACTCCAATTATGTAAACTATTTATCTTTCAACAAGTTCGTACATAAACGTAGTTCCACGTGTACATTCAGCGTGTATTATCTCAGTAACTGCATAAGTACACGCGTACAATACATACAATTTGACGAGCACCAGTCGAATCCTACGAAGTGAACTATAGTATTTAGTTTCGTGACTGTATATTGTATTTGATTCTGTCGCCACCACGCATCCCCCTTTTTGCTTTTTACGATCAATCGGCGAGGCTGGAGATTTCAATGAAATTATATTATAATTTAATCGAACATAACGTTGACGCAAGTAACAGAAGTTACCGGACACAATTTTGATACGATTTTACGCCACTTTATTCACACTTCGCGTTACACGCACGCCACGTATAATTAATTCGGACGATTTAGAGATAGAAGAGTGGCGGTAGGAGAATGTAACGAGAGCTAGAGGTATAATTGTTGTGCTCGGAAATTATTAGCAGGCAGGTTTTAACTGTTTAACGCACACCTTCTGGTACAGCTTGTAGCTGCGAGTATAATTCATAGAACGAGAAAGTGCTTACCTCGTCTCATGTGAATTATATTTCAGCCCGGCGCTAAATCCGTATAAATTCAATGAATTAGCGGAAGATTTCAAAGTCCTGTGTATTAAGTAATTAGCAACAAATTCGCTTAATCTAAATTAATTCTAGAATTGAAAACATTGTTACAGATCTTTTAAATAATCAGAAAATTATCTATGTAAGAAGATGTCTTCAATATGTCTCAAATTTATGTTCTCAACAGTTTTCGTGCAAGAAAATTAAACGAATATTTTAATTGTTCGTTCATTATTCTCATCGTAAATTTCCTCGATACTGAATTTCTCAGTGCAATTGTTAATCGTTCCATTTTATTATACAGAGTAAACCACAACAGACGTGGTCTCGTCAAATCCAAACTTGGTATTCAAACCTCGAGCCAAAAGTCAAAATAAAACGCGAAATGAAAAACAAACGAATTAAAAGTAAATCGTGTCCGGCCGAAACCGTCGCTGCAAACAAAACGAAGAAAAACGAAATTTCACCGGTGTGCAAGCAGACTCGGTAGAGTTCGTCACTTTTAGCGCTCGAGCCGAAGCGCAACTGCTGTTGGTTGGAAGGCTGCGCCAGCTTCGCGAGAACTTGGCGGCGAAGTTACACGGGGACGAACTCGAACTTGGTATCGTCTCGCACACAGCCGGGGAAAACTGAAGGTACGAAGATGCGCCCTCTTCAACACGCCGCGTAGAAGTTTATCTTTATTTTTACGTAGGCAAGTTGAAGCAGTTACTGGTCGACTGGTGCGTTAATACTCGCTCACCATCCCCTCCCTTCCCAGCTAACAGAGTTTCTAGTCGCGCATTAACATGGCGCAATTGCAGATTGCACGTTTCCTTACGGATCGGATGTAGAGCGGGGGATTATATACGGGTTTGTATTGGGTTTCTAACCAACGAAGCGATTGACAGAAGTAGGTTGCGAGATTCGGTGACGAGAATCGTCGAACGCAACTCGGATTCTGTTTTGGATATGCGTTATAAACACATCTGTGTCAACCCTTTGAAGCCTAAGTTTCTGCTATAATTTCGTAATAAGCGTTTCTACTCATCTCACAAAAATATTTCTATAACAATAATAATATATTCTCTTCATCGACCCAATCTGAAGACTGAAACCTCCCCTTTACAGCAATCTTCTAAAAGTTGCTGTACAATTTCTTTTCCGAACTTTCGATATATCCGAGAATGAAAATTCAACAGAGTTGCTCTCGAGAGAATTTTTTTTATATAATTCATTCATTAAGCATTTTCGTAACTACCCTATATAATAGGGTTAAGTTTCACGTAAAGAGCCTTTAGGTCTACTAAATTTGATTGTTGGATCGTTCAGCCGTTCGTAATTATTTTCAGAGTTTGACAACCGATAGCGATTAGTTATAGTTAACGGGATGTGTTTCATAGCTCGTTACGGTCCGAATCGAATTTACCAGGACGTCGGACGTCAAAACGCTCGCGGAAAATCGTTTGGCTTCCGCTCGTAATTAAAGCGCAATGGTGACTATCGAAAACAACGAATATGCCTGTTCATCCCTGGCAAAACGATCGTCCCGCTCCTAATTGTAACGTTCCAGCAATTAAGATACAATTTGCTCGGCGAACGTGCGCTCTGTGTCGGCCGCTGTCGCGCTAACGAAATTAAGAGTGAACTTATCGCCGCTAATTCTGTCCCGCGATGATTATAGCGACCGCCGCTCGCTACAAAACACGCGCGCGCAAACAGAAATTTATGGCACGTAATTGACGGGCATTGCCACGAATAAATACGACGGATCCCGTAGATCATGCGAGCGTAGAACGAACGAGCCGAGCCACGGTGCGGGAAGGTTAATCCACGAACACGTACACAGAGGCTTGACACGCAGAATTATTGCGCGTACACGAACGACAATGGGCAACGTTAGGTATACCGCGTTTAAGCAAACAGCCCCCTGTCCTACAGGCTCCTCTCTGACACATGGTCTCCCAGAGGTACGGATGGCTTGTTGCAAGAAAAGCAATTATCAAATTGCGTCTCCGTCCACTTCTCCAAAGTGTGTGTGTTTGTGTGTGTATGTGTACAGTATTCGCCACCGTGACGGATTTACGAAGCTTGCACCAAAGTCGGTAAATTTACGCGAGTCTCACGCGGCTCTATTATTTTTCGAAGATGGGTGTACTTATAAGCGAGACAGATGGTGTCTATCCGTCTATCCGTCACGAGAGAGTCAAGAGGCCAACGAAGTCAGCGGAGGAATTACTCTGGTCGTCGAGAGTGGAAATTCGAACGGACGGGCGGACGTGAAACGTCAGCAAATAAATTGAATAATCTGGCTAATCGCGCGACAACAATTGACACGAGCGTTCGTCGCAAAGTAGCGATTTAGCTGGACGTACACGCGCGCTCTATGAAATTATTTCGAACGTATGCCGGAGGATCCGTGTAACCGGCGCGCACTGCCTCGACGCCCGACGTACCAACGTACACAAACAAGCCCACTGTCCAGTTAATTTATGCCCGAACTGTATTCACGTACACGGTTGGAATACGCAACCGCCGCGTGCATTACATAAACTCGAAACACGCCGCAGAGAGACAGGGCCGATCGTAAAGGGTGATGGAAACGCGTTCATCACCGTACCCTTTAACCATCCGCACTTTAATTCGACCGGTTTAATCTCTCGCGCCTCGAATTGAAAGTCACTCAGACTTTCGGGGAAAAATTTAGAGCCCGAGAGGGAGGGGATTTTTGGTGCGAATGAACGGGATGAGAAATTGAACAAATCATAGAGCGATCGAAATTTGATGACACTCGACAAGACGAGTATTATTAGTCGTTTATTCATTCTACGTGGATAATCTGTTCAGTGAGAGAGGCATTTGTTCGCTCGTTGGAAAATTTTCGTTTCATTAATGTTTCATTGGCCTTATACTGAACTTTAAATAATGATTATCAATTGTTGGAATTGTGTTATCGGCCTTAATAATGAAACAGCTCACTTGCGGTACAAAATTAAATAAATAATAATATAACAAATAATAAATAATAAAATAATAAAAAGTAAAAAATAATACAAAATAATAAAAAATAAATAATAATATATACAAAATTAAAATATAATGTATAAAAATATGGAAAATATTATTAATATTGCGATTAAATAACGATTTGTAAATATTAATTTTGGCAGGCGTGCAGCTTAAGCGTTCGTTTATTGAACAGGTCGCATCTATAATGAATCTTGAATGGAACTTTCCGTCCTTTCTCTTTTTTGACAATTGCCGATTAGCAAGTTTTACAAATTTGTGAATTTCCATCCATCGTGCAAACAGTTTTATATTCTCCTTCTTATCTTTTTCCTTTCGTTGGAATATTTAAGATTCAACGGGGCAAGTAACCGCTTTCGAGAGTGATACGGTGGACGGATCGCGCAGGTATCGATTTCTACTTAGAAGAAATTTCAAGTAGAACGACGAGTCTGAAAGACGTATTTTCATTCGAGACATTTAACAGTGTTAGTATCCCGAGCGTCTTCATCCAATATTCAGTTCACCCCGGGAAATCCTTAATCCTCGCAGAGTCAAATTCTATTCACAATTCCAACAATATAACATTTCCCTCTGCGTGAAACTCGCCGTGCAACTTTTATCAAAGAATTAATCTTCTACTGTAATATTTTTGATGAAAAAGATCGTTAGTCGTGAACGACGAGTTTGAGATTGATGACGCGATTGTGTCATTCAATGTCTTTAATTGACGCCATTGTCAGTAGTCAAAGACGTCTGCGTCGTTGACCGACATAAACGTTATTATTCAGTTCTTGGATTGCAACGGAATAAATGTCAATCGATTAATGAAGTCAATTGTAGAATGAAGTTCACAGATCACGATTTTGACACTTTTGACATCATGTAAGAAATTATTACGCTATAAACGTGAAACAGTTAGTAGTATAAGTCAATAATAACGTCTGATTAAGTTTGAAAGAGACTATCCTAAGTAACCAAGTAGAATTAATAATGACTGTTAACGTATAAAAATACGTTACCTGTATCATTATCTAAAAAAAGAGAGAATAATTTAATAAAAAGAAAAAGATGCACGTAATGGAGTGCAAAATGATACTTGTAATATTTACGACAATTTCAAAAAATATTCGAAAATCAATATAATATTTATAATGGACCATGTTTATAACTGCAGGATTGTCATACTTTTGTAATAAATTTTTGTTAATCGTACTTACTTCTCTGTGAATAAAAATTTTATTCAATATATGACTTTTATTCAAATATATTCAATATATTCAATGTGTTTTGAATTACATTTATAATTATAACGTTATGTTTAACATAAAATACTATGACAAATGTTGCAATTACACTACCAAACGTCACGTCAATTTTTGCATTGTCGATTTCAATAACAAACGATCGGGTTCGACTCAAAGTAGATAACACGAACCTGCATAAAGCAATAAGACAAGCAGACAGTCTCAAAAACTTGGCAAACGTTCTGCTCGCCAGCGTCGAGAGCGGAAACTTTCCACTGTCGAGCTTATTAGCCGTCAAAGGCGAAAGAACGTCAAACTTTTGTGACGCGAGCTTCCGCTAACAAGGTGATAACCGAAAAAGCATTCTCCGACGCTCGTTACTTCGCACGACGATGCGCTTAAAATCCGTGTCCCGTTGAATTCTACCGCTGGTTAACGCGATCCGACGTCATCCACTCTTCATTTTCCCTCCCCCTCTCCCCCTCAAATTTTCAAATTACAAAAGATTCTGTCGAGGCAAATATGTTCGAGTTTGCTCGCGAAAAAAAGAAAGAAGGGATATTCTCTGTGGAAGAACGTTCGATCCTGAACGAGAAGCTCGTCACGGTCAGAACATGAAATCGGTTCGATTCGAGAGAGAGAGAGAGAGAGAGAGAGAAACACATCTGTTCGATCTCGAGTCTCGAATTTCACGGCTCGCTGCAGCTAGTAGCTTTAGCCTCTGCCCAGCTAGACAACTTTTCGAAACGTAAATCCCGGTAAACGTGGCCAAAGCCGAACAGATACTCGTTGATCGAGCGTAAATTAATCGCCAGCTACCATTCGAGTAGGTAGGTCGTGGGTATTTAAACGTTAATTTCGAGCTACTACATATCGCGAATAAAAAATGTTATTCAACGAACGTGCGACTCAGTGAAACAGATTTTTGACAAATAAATGTTCGTGAAACGAGACTGGATCGGTGGTATCGATCGGCTCTCCGGCTTCTCCCACGCTCCACTGTCTATTTGGTTTGATCTGAATATCTACAATCTGCACTATTAAGCCTCTTACGTTCCAGTTACGCTTCGCTCTCGAACCGATCGTATCTACAGACGTGGTCTATTCTCGAATTCCCCGCGATTGTTGTCAGTGCAGAATGGTAATTGCAAATTATACGACTTTTGCTAATTCGACCAGTGTCTCATTTGACATCGGAACCGCCGATGATTGAACCGCGAAACTCGAAGAAATCAAAAGAATTCAAAATGTAAAGAATTTGTTATGATAGAATTTACGTGGAATTATTCGAATTTCCAAAATCGAAACGTTATTTACTACGCGAGTAAGTACAATTTAAATAATGGTACAACTGGTTCGATTGAGCCGAGAGAGCGAAGCACCGAACAAACCGGACGTGAGCGGATCGATAGCACGAGTCAAGCTTAAAGATCCCCTCGGTGGGGGAACAATGGCGTTTCGTAAATTCGCCAATTAATTTAAATAATGTCTAAAAATTTATCATCGTCGCCGATTCAAATCCCCCGACGTTTAAAACAATTTCGAAATTCTTTATTTTCCCGTAAATCCGTGCGCCGTGTGCGCGCTCGTCGCTCTTCCCGAGCGTTTCGTGGGTCGATTATTAAAATTCGAAGCGCGCCAGCTGCAGCTGAATTCCAGGGGAAAAGCAGAGCAGGGGTTTTTCCTTTTTTTTCTTCTCTTTTTATTTATTTATTTATTTTTTTTTTTTTTAAATTCTCGATGTTGAATGTCCGGGCGTCGGACGTCCAGCCGACAATGTAATCTTAATTATTTCCGGGCAGAGAGGCGCGAAAACCCCCTACGTCACGACTTCATCCCCCGTTGACGCGGACACGCGGACGAGTTTTCCCTATAACGGCCGCTAAGCCGCGCCGCGGCCGCATTAATTCTTAACGGCAAATTGGCGTCGCATTAGCGGCGTTCCGTCATGGTAATACCGTGATTAACTGGGACACACCGGGCCACTGGACCATTCGTTTGTCGCGGTGGTCGCGCCGGAAATAATGGAATGTCCCGATGTGTAATGTGGATTCATCACTTTCCGCCAGTGACTGCGAAGCCCGTCTCGCGTGTAAACTCCACGGCGTCCAGTTTGTACGAAATTCCGGATAAATACGTCTAGGACACCGTCGAGATACATCGTCAACGTCACTATCGTACGGGGAACAATTGCTTTTTCGATTAACCCTCCATTCGTCGCCCGTTCTTCTGACTGAATTTGTACCTCGGTGGCAAATCATTTTGAAGGTGGAAGTTTCCCCTTTTGCAAAAGGCGTCCCCATCGAATTCGACGAAAATCCGACGGAAGAATTCAAGAAATCCTAACATTTCCTCGTCTAACTCCAAGGTTCCAAGTTTAAAAAGAAATCGTACGGCGAGTTTCAAGAGATCGTTCTCAAAAGAAAATTTCAATTTTCAATACCCAGTAGTAGTTTTTAATACTTCTATACACATTGTGCATGTTTTTATATACGATTTTCGAAAAGGAAGTATCTTCTAGATTCCATCTACTACATCTTCAAAATCCCTTTAAAACGAAACCGTTGAAATGGATCGTTGCACGATCTATTTTTACAAAGTTACCTCAGTCTAAATCGTCGACAATTTTTCATTGTCATTGGTACAGTTATACTCTCAACTGTGCGTAAAGACGTTCTCTATTAGACAGATATTTTTGTTACTACAAGATGGAACGCCACGACTTCCAGCTGTCATTTCTTTCTTTGAACTTAATTGATCATCCAACCTTCCCTGCAGGAATGACCCAAACGACACTCTCAAACACTCGTGTACCAGTCGATTCTATTTCTCGTGGATAGTTCATAAAAGCACGTAGGAACATCGAAAGAATTCCGTACGAGCCAATGAAGAAAGGTAAATAGAGAAACGGGATTTCAAAAGTGTAGGGCTAGATTACGTGTTTCCCGAGGAATTCAGTAGAATGACAGGCGTGCATGTGTCAGTGGCAGAGCCGTATAACGGTAAACGCGACACGATATTTTACGTAATTTTTCAAAGTAGAAAAATGAATTAACAAACAAAACTGGCTTGCCAGCCGTCGCGTCGCTCGCCTTAATGAGTTAATTAAAATTGTGTCTCTCTCGCCGGGGCTGTCAATACAATGCCTACGCGTATATTTCTAATTCGAAATTAAAATCGTGCCGCCTGGTTCCGAACAACAGAGGATGTTGCATAAACGAGAAAGTGAGACGATAACAAGGGTATTTTGCTGGAAATACGCGGGCATTGAAAACGAAGTCTGCCAGAGATGAGCTTTGTCGCGAACGAGCGGCGAATTAAAATTATATCCGACATTTTTTTTTCTCACAACCGCACAATTGAAACAAACCGCAATTTTCCGACTTGCTGTTTGTTCTAAACGACTGGCGATTTTTTTAATTAAACGCGTCTCGTCGATCTTCTCCTAACGTTAACTCGTTACCATCGTTGTAACTTGAAAGTGAAAAATTGTTCATTATCAAGGAGATGTAACAAATGACCGAGATGTAACGATTATTGCTGTATTGAGGACTCTGGTGCGTTTATAAAATACTGAGAGTTTCAAAAATGCGAACAATTTGTGTGATACGCGAAAATATATGGAACGCTGTAAGCACGTAAAGCAGAGTATTTGCACATAGTTGAAAACATAAATTAGATCCCATTTCTTTAATTACGTTTACAAAAGTTTAAAAATGCACAAAAATGCGCAGTTAGTTTAATTATCATTTTTATCTTCCTTTTTATATTTATATTGCGTTTTTATTTTACATACATTTTTTTACTTACTTGTGCGCTTGGCATTTCTTTACATGGATTGTTTATTTGTTTATATATATTTAATTTATTCATTTTATATATTTATTTAATTTTATGTATCTTATATTTAATTGTTTGCAAAACCTTTTATCGATACAATTAAATGCGAATCATTCTAATGGACGTTCAAATTTATTGGAACAGTAAGAAAGAAACCTATTAAAAGAATAACAACGTGCGAACTGTTTTCTATCAAAATTGTCGCGAACTTTTCCCAGCCGTTTTCGCTATTTTCTACCCGAAATTGGTCGAAAAACAACAATGAAATTTTCTTTGGCCTCTGGCGAAGAGAAAAAGGAGACCTGACCATTTAATTTAACGAAAAAATACGCACAACCCCCATGAATCCACTATTGACAAAGAATTCAATCTGCTTAAAATAAGTAAGTTAAATTTTTTTGCAATCCCGGTTTCCCGCGCCACTGTGTGAAAAAACAAAAAACTTGACCCGATTAAGAAAGTCATCTGTTAGATTGAATAAAAACTACGAAAAAACACGTATTGACCGGTAAAAATGGCTTTCACAGTCGTTTTTCATTCGGCGAAATTCTATTTCAAGAATCGAAGGAAAATTAGAAATTCGAAAAAAGGGCGGAAGCATTCATTTTGGAATTTTACTACCGCTGTAATGGCACTCGACTATCGCGATTACGTTGATTTTCAAACGATTCTGAACGTATATACAGAATTTATGAAAAAATATTTAGTGCAGGTATGTAATTCGCAGAAACTATAAAAGTAATTTGTATAGTCGATTATACATTAATATATAAGTTTCAACATTTAGCATCACTATGTTTAATGCTTATTATTATACCACGCAACTGACTATAAAATTAACTGGAAAATTAACTTAAATCAAATCAGACTTAAATGATACTCAATCAAAGTAATATCCGCAGATATACTGAAACAATTGTGCAAAATTTCAATTGTAATAATTTTCAAATTAATACATTTAGAGCAAAAGTGTGTGAATGTTTTTTTAAAATTTCGAAATATTTTACATAATATAAAAAATCTTCTACGATACAAATTGTACTTTTATACTTTTGCGAGTCGCTTTTACAATTTACGATATAACAATTACTGAAAAACCTATGCTAAAATATAAGATACAAGATCTTACGTATAAGACCGAATATATAACAATATCTTTCATTCTATTAAAGCCTGAATATATAACAATATCTTTCAATCTATTTATCACAGCCTAGGAACATGAACGAAATAAAGTCTGTAATCCTCTTCCGTTACCCGAGTAAAATTTCATCAAGAAATTTATTCGGGAAAAATTACAACAGGCGTCGGTGCGACGAAATATCAGACACCTCGACGACGACATTCGCGACGTAGACGAAGCTTAATTGTGTATTCCGTGCCTTTGACATAATTAACAAGCCACCGATATGGCGGGCTTTGCGATAATCGTCTTACATGGGCTCGGCAGCGATCCATGCGGCCCTTTGAACGCAGGATAGGGCTTACATCCGATATTAATATCGCTTTTCCGTAACCGGAGGGTGTCGACGAAATGGGAATAACCGTAAGTTAGACGCGCGCTACGTGTCCATCGATATTGCGATAGTTAAGCGCGCGCGATCGTGTATAGTGCAACACACAGCAATCCCTTTGTCGTCGCATCTAGGAGAGATCTTCCTTCGTTGACTTGCAAGAAATTTCCCGTTTCCCTACTAGAAGGCATTAAAGTATTACCGTAACTGACTCATTAGCGACCGGTAATTATTCATAAACTGTTCCATTTATTTATGAAAATGTCGAGTAGTTGAGATCTCAGTTGGATTGAAATGGTGGGGCAGTCGAACGATGATTTTTTTTTTTTTTGGTGACAACGGGAGGCAAATGCCAAATATGAAAACAATTTCTTTAAGAAAAAGATTTTAATTCCCGACTTTATTAAAATTTAATACGTACGAGTGTAATTGTAAAATTGAAATAATACATTTAAAAAAATATATACTATTACATATTTTACATATTAATATTAATATATATTACTATATATATTAATATTAATGTATATTGTATTTATATTATATTTATATTATATTATATTATATTAATAGTAGAGATTTTATAATAAGATTATTTTTTTCAATACAACTCTTGCACGCACTTGCCTCATCCATCTCTGTATCCTTAGAAAAATATATCTTTTACTGAGCAAGCAGCGCTTTCTTTAACTCTCCGCGACCTAACCTAAACCTATCAATTTATTATATTTATATATATATACGCCAAAATATCGTCCTTGTATTGTACCGAAAGTTTCTTCAGAGAGACTGAGCTCTCGCGTAAGACGATTTTGCCCTACCTCTGGCGTTTCTCTACCTTTTCTAAGATGTTAAATCGATTCCAGTGGAAAATAAACGACAGGGTGGAACGGTTCGAAACGGAGCCGTCGAGTTACGGACGAATTATTTCCCCTCACCGTCGGACGAGCAAAAAAATGTAAAAGTTAAGGGGCGGCTGGAATTAGTTTTCCCACTCGCCTAACGAACTTCGTGCTTCCTCCATTTACACGGAAAGTTAGGTGTAACGCTTTTTTCCCTCCACCCCGCCCGCCGCCCCTCCCGCTGTAGAAAAGTATCCCGGAAGAATTGCGGTCGAATTAAACTAAACTATATTAAATGTTAGTACGGTTACGTGATATAAATCCAGTTAATTAAAGCTACAGAAGTTTCTGATGTTATAACGAATCCCTTTGCTTGTTCTTCCTCGGAGAGGAAACTCGAGGAGGTGAAGGAACGCGCCCCGGTTGTCCGCCCCGGTTTCCTCTCTGCCGCGAGTAAGATGTTAAACTATTACTTGGATAATTTGTTATGCAGGTAAACTGGTGTGCAAAAGTTTCATAAATTTCAGCGACAACGTCTGCTCGATCACTGCCAACAATATCACCAACCAAAACTCTTTAACGTCCTTCCTGCATTAATTGAATCGGGTGGAACGAATGCTTTCCGAGCGACCTCGGTTGTACGTGCGTGTAATTGAACGCGGTAAAATCAAGCAACTTCAAAATGATTATATTATAGAAATATTAGATTGTTGCATATATGTAACGTTGTTCCTTCGAAGTTTTTGAATTTCATCAGTTATCAATTAACGAAACATATTAAAGAGGAAGAAATTTTCTGTAAATCGTGTATGAAATTTGCAACAAAAATATGTAATTGTCGCGAGTGATTAGAATACAATCTGTGATTTTCTTACGTGAGTTTGTACCTACAAGTGCCGGGAAACCATGCATTTGGCATTTAGGGAAGTAATGCAAGTGAAAAACATGGTAGTCGTTCTATTTCGAATTTTGAAACCATCTTTTTAGAGAAATCACGCGTGGTTAAAGTTACACCGAATTAAGCAAAAAGGAACAGACTGCGGACGAAAAGCTCCATTTCGAGAGTTTTCGAATTTCGAAACTGAAGTATCTCTCTTGCGGCTAAATCACAAATCGCCAAGAAATAACCGCTTCGATTAAACAAAACGTAGAATAATTACAGACGATGTTTCAAAGAAGAGAAAAGAAAGTCACAGATCGCTCGAACAAACGGATCGACGCTTCAAATAGAAAGATCGTTCCTCGTGGAAAGGAAACGTACAAGCGTACAGCTTAAAATTCCATCGCGTTATAATATCCTACGTTCTACGCGGAGAAAAATCCATTCTCGCTTATCGCGGCGTAACATCATCGTCGCACAAAGTCCTTTTAATAACGGCGCCACGCTCTTCGAGCCCGTATATATAATTTAATGGCGTCGATAAGCAGGCATAGACCGGCGAGGAACTGACGAGGAATAAAAATGGCTGGCAAATACGATAAATTTCCAGGCGGTCGGCGGTCGGACACGGTAAGAAAGATCGGCCGGCAGAAAAGACACGGAAGCCCTTCCTCGTGTAATTCCAAGTCTGCTGGCGATACTTTCTGGTTATCTCGGCCGCAGCCGCGCCGCCATATACGTCGTTACGGAAGCCGCACTTGAATGGTGACAAGAAACGACCACGTTAGAAATACGATTTCACTGGCACGGTCATAACGGACGACGTCCCCGTGGAACATCGAGATTCCGACTGCGTATAACCGCGGTGGCTTAAAACAGGAACACGGGGAACACAGGCGTACGTACGGTCCATTTCCTATCTATCCGGAATTTCCTCTCTCTCGTAACGTCGTCGGCGATTAGAACGGCGTGTTCGCGTCTAATCACCTCCCTCCCGCGATTCCACCGTATCTCCTTTATTTTTTGTTCGCCCTCTTTGTGCCTTGAACTAGATCGTGAACCATGCGATTCTTTTTCCGCGTCAGTGAAATATTCTTCCTCAGAAAAATATATTAATTATAATAATTTTACGAGAAGATTAATTTTTCTTTTTTTACAAACAAATAAATAAATAGACGGATAGACGTTCAAATATTCATCCCATTTCCTTTTATCCTATTTTTCCGGAACCGCCAAAATCTAAAAATCCGCTCCAGTTTTTGCTCCCCGAAAAAAAGAACCCCGAAAAATTGCTTTGAAAATTCGAATTTTTTCTACGTTTACGATCTCAGAATCTGAGAGGGAGGAAACAAAACAAAAAAAAAAAAAAAATGATCGCAGCTGTAAAACAAAAAGTGGAACGAATTCGCGATACCCGGCAGCAGAGGGTTCGTTTAAATTTTATAATTAAACGACAATCGGAAAATTCTGGCCAGGATACGGTTCACTTGATCCGAACGCGGTCTGTAATCGCATGGTTGCCCTGCTCGCTTCAATTCACGGGAGAACACTCTTTCCTCCTCTCCCCCTCTCTCTCTCTCTCTCTCTCTCTCTCTTTCTCTCTCATTCTCTTTCGCGGTTGATTTATGTGCGGGCCAGCACAGGGTAAAACCAGCGTGCGATTATTGAACGAGAATCGAATCCTTGGGAGAAGAACGTGCAGAAATTCGCGTCGATGAATTCCCCGGGTTTGAGAGGGGGAGGGGGGAGGGAGGGGGCCACTAATTGCAAGCCGAATTCGACGAGCGGATTCGGTAAAATCCGCAAATCGATGCTCGACTTTCCTATTACGACTGACTGGATGATGCTTACACGTAATCGGTCTCCGCCGGGCCAATATTCGCGCAACTAGCACTCTGAATAAGCGACACCCCCTCCCCCCCCCCTTCCCATAAACGTTATCGGATATCTAAGATATTTGTCCCGGCGAGCGAGAGATTTCCTTCAATTAGTTTCGATATCATTCTGTTTCGAAGAAAACGACTTCCGCGAATTTCTCAGTCGTCGAGACATCAACAACAGACGCGTGAGAAATTCAATATTTAGGGAACTTTCGCGCGAAACGTCCAAGTGAGAGAATTTTTTTTCAAAATTCAACTGTAAAACGGCAACTGGAGGTTGGGTGAAAATTCAATGATTCTCTGCAGTTGCAATATCCACTAATCTCGAGTCGTTATTTATACGTAATAGATCTCAGAGAAGGTTAGGTGTTAACGGAAACTTGCTATCCTGATTCGACAATAATTTATCAAACTATTACCAAGTCGTTCGTATCAATAACGTATTCTCTAAGGATCAATCGGGCCGTTTCATTTTACGGCATCGCGAAAGTATTTTCCTCTGTTTACTAATACTCTCAAAATATTCAGAATTTTCAACACTTAAGTGCAACTCGGAGTTCCCCGAGGATCGCGCCTTGAAACGTTCCTTTTTAATATTCTTGCGCAACAAATCCTGATCTCAAAAAAGCCGACCATATCGTTAACTATCTTATTAAAACATTCTCTTTTGAAGCAAATAAATTTGCATGCACCATCCAGTTATCTACATATATTAGAATAAAATCGTCATTTTTAGCCATCAATCATTTACATATAATACACGCTGTGGCTCTCGAGGTTCGATAAATACGTCAACTTTTGTCTGAATACACAACTACATTTAAAATAAAATTCTTCGATGTTCTTTCAGTACTTTTAATTTTCTTCGTTTCTTCCATTTTTGTATCTATTATTTTATTACTTGTCCATTTAATATAATTTAATTTACTGTATAAATATATGTACTAATATGTTAAACATTACACGTAAATATGATAATATTAATAATAATAATATATAATTAATAAAATATAGTTTATTAGATAGTATAATATAATATAATATTACATCATCATCATTATTATTATTAATATTATATTTCAACCTTGAGTTTTCAACCTTGAGTTTCTTAATTTTGCGATAACAGTGAACCGTACTAGGACAAGAGTGTTTAACATAACAGTTGTAGTCTCGAGATTACTAAGGAACATTGGGACCAAGTAATTGCTATCGAATTCAACGAACAGAGCAAAATCCAGCAAGTGGAATTCAGCTGGGAAATGCGGTTCTAGTTGAGCATAACTCACAGCTTAGCGGAGCGTTCTTAAGAAACAATTGTTGTAGCGGTAACGCGGTACGCTTTTGGGGGGTTAATACGAATTTACAGAACCACGATGCTATCTAGAAATCCTTTCGTGAAAATCCTGCGATTCAAACGGTGTGTAACAGAAGAGAAGAAATTTTATTGCGTAAAATAAAACTTTTGCAGATAAAATTCTTTGTTATAACCTCGACACCTCTGTTTCGTTGGAAACGCTCTTTCAGAAAGTAGTCTGAGACACTATAACAATATAATTTCTATAATTAGAAAACCTTTATATAACACGACAAATTAGAAACATCAGCCTCTATTTTTTAACTACAAGCAACAAAACTGTCGAAAATTAAAAGAACTAGTCGATCTTGCGATGAAGAAAAAATGATCTTTTAGTTTGCCATATTAAATCCACTATTTGTAAGTATTGAGTCATCAGCCTAATAGATTCAATTCGAATTTATATTATAAATCAAGTTCAACATTTCTTTTTGAATACTTTTTTAAATTTTACAGCTCCAAAGCACTTGATTGATTAATTTTTTATATCTGAAACAAATTTCCTGGAATAATAAATAATAATATATTTTATGTTTATTTGAGTTTAAAGTTCTAGAAGGAATTTTAAGAATGAATGTATATTATTTTGTTGATTTCGTTTTATGGAGCAAATAGATGTACGTATGTAGGGAATAAAGTACGCAAAACCGTGAATAATATATGGTGTACGTTAGAAAAATAAACGTCACAGAGTCTCATCCCACTATCTGTACCGTAAAATAATTGTAACATTTTGTAAGAGACATGTGTCAGATCAAAATGTAATGTAAATTGTATTCGCCGAGGTAAAAGTTACGAAAGTTGAAACAAAACGAAAACAAAAAAATATCAGTGCAACATCTTCGAAATACTCGTTAAGAATTTAGTTTGTTCTCGACGGGTGCAATAATTTTTCTCGCTCGAAGCCGTCGATAATTCTGGGTGAAATCATGGACTCTTTAGTCTTCCCCGGTAAAACTTCCCCTCTCGACTTGCCTCATTTCAACGAATCACCGTCAAGCTTCAATTCTATCCACTTTATCCCCATTTAGACAGTGATTTCACATAGGAAAGCGGACGCCAATTTCGCGGAAAGAAGAAGTGACAAATAACCATGTCCCCCTCTGTTTTACGTCTTCGGCGATAGGCGTGAACGAAAACCCCCCAAACGAAAGTAAAGAAAACCCTTGATAGTCGACACCCTTTCCCTCCCTCTTAATCCATAGCCGATTCTATCGAATTTCACGCGACAATTACGAAACAACAGCATTTCTTTACATTTATATCATAACATACGTATTTTTACAATACTTTACACATTTTTATATCATAATATTTTCTATGCAGAATTAAACATTTAGAATTTGTGCGAATCTCTTACGCAACCGAATAAAAATCTAGTCCATCTGTCGTAACTATCTTTTCACTGCAAGTATCAATTTTTCTAAATACAGGATTATTGACACGTTGATGGTCACCGGTGACCGCCGTTTCTATCTCTATAAATATTTTACAGCAATTAAAATGAGATGAATGTCACTAATAAAGAATTTTAAACGACATAAATCATTAGATAGAATTACGAGAAATACGCTCTCGTAATGTGATGTCTTGCAGAAATTGAATACCCTGGTCCCATAAACGGGGAACGTGCAAAGTCTCGCGCGACAGACAAAAGCGTGTTAAAATTGTAAAACGATGCAATTTTCATAACTTTCAGACGTACCGTGTTGCGTCGTAGATTCGTAGAAAATTAGACGTCAAACTCTATCGGAAGAAAAGCGAAAAAGGATTCTCCATTGGAAAACACTTTGCCACCGTCGGCAGGTGCGGTAAAAACTTGGCCAACGAGTTTATCGGGCCGGCTGGCCTGGTTGTGGCCTGTATTTTAAACGTAAAAATAAAAGCGTCAACTCGGGGGGAGGAGGGGGCGGGAGGAAGAACCACCGCAAAAGTTGCATTACGACCCAACGGCCGATCACGATGCCTCTCTGTCGCGTTGTGAACCAACCTTTCAAAATCGTTCGCTTATCCAGCGGCCGGCTATCGATCCGTGTAACGTGTATCCGTTCGAAGACGGCGGATTTTCTACGCTCTGACTTACAAAATGCTTCCCAAAAATATACGAAAGAGAGGAAGAGAAAGAAAGAGAGAGAGAGATTTAACCAAAATCACAGGTTGACTAACGGTGTTCTCGGAGTGCAGGAACAGAGAAGAAAAGAGTGGTTAAAAGCCAGGGGAAACCAGCACGGTCCGACTTCGCGTTACTTCGCCGTTAATGAGAGTTTCCCGGCCTTCCCTTTCACCGCCCCCCTCCCCTCCCCTCCTCTATACACCGCGGCGCGCAAAGAAACGGGCAAAAATCCAACAACAAGCGAGAAAAGCCCGGGGATTTCATCGATTCGGAAAAGGTTCGTGTAGTTTCGGTATGCAATTACTACTCACCTCTGAATTCACTGGTATGCCCCCGCCGTTTAAGAGAATCGATCCTCGCCTCCGCGCGATCGAGCATCCGAACGACGACCGAAAAACGACGATAGAAGTAGACGATTGTCATTGTAGCCGTGAAGGAGGTTCGAACTTCTGTCGAGAGTTTATTTCAATTTCCAATCTAATAAGAAATTCTTTCGCAACTATTCCTCCGTCCCGCTTTCGTTTCTCACCCCCTTTTCCTCTCTCTCTCCCGCCCCCAGCAACCCGCTATAGCTACCTAAGTAAATTTGTCCGGACGAAGTCTGTCCCCTTTCGTTCTCCTTTCCACCCTCTACCGTTCAGTCTCCATCACCCACTGCGTCGCCGCTCTCGCAGCCATCTTCGTCGTTCTTCGGGTCATCCTCTTTCCAACCACCCTCCCGAGGCATCGCTATCGCTTGGCTCCTCACGTTTTCTCCCCTATTCTTCCTCCTCCACCCCCATCGTCTGCGCCTTCTCATTCCTTTACCTTTTACACGACTTATCTTCCGCTATCTGAGACGGCAACTCTCCGATTCTCGTATCTCGTCGTCGTTTCCTAACGTTCTCAGACGCGCTCTCTCTCTTTCTCTCTCTCTTTCTCTCTCTCTCTCTCTCTATCTCCTTCACGGCCCTCGACGCTCTTCGCGACGTTCTATTACTCATTTGTTCGACACAGTTCCATGAGCGAGCGACGATACCTTCGTCGGACGTAATCGCGCAACTCGAGCGATGATTATTCCGCGATGGAGGTTCTCGTCGTCGTCGCCTAATTTCAGTTGCCTGTAGTTACGAATCACGTGATTCGACGTGTTTCTTACCAAACGGCAAGGAACGATGGAAAAATTCGACAAGCGTGATTACTATCTCTCTCTTTCTCTCTCTTTTTGATTCTGGCTCTTTCTTGTTGAAGATACAATGTAACATAGCTTTGTTTGAACAACTTTCATGATGAAAAAAATGCATGCAACTCTTGTTTGAAACGTAGGAAAATTGCGTCAAAGAATGTTAAAAAGAAACAAGAAAATTGCGTTAAAAAATTTCTAACGAAGTACGGTACGGACGACACGACGAGAGAAATTGCAGAAATCCTGGTGGAACATGATACTTCTGTAACTCGATAAAACGATTTTTATTTAACACATTTAGCGAATTATATTAGACACTATGTGCACAGTTATATATCAATAGCCAACCACGGCAAAAGCTTAACGATTGGCTATCATATTATTGGCTATAATTTATCGTATCAAGATTTTCAAGTTCCCGTTTTATATAATATTTATCGAAGTTGAGTTGCAAACTACTGAGTATTGTGTGTTCGAAGTGTTCGATTATTCTATAATTTTTTATTCTTCAATTATTGTGTAGTTTCATGATCTGGTGCTGGGTGTTTCGAAGTCGTATAATAAGTATTCCAAAGGCCACTTCGTTTAAAATGTTAATAACAATAACTTATTCAATAATGCAACTATATACAAGTTTCAAAAATGAAGATGATATTGTTCAACCGAAAAAACGTTCTCGTTTAATTGTACTGCAGCGATGAAGAAGAAAATTATTAAATGAAAGCTATATAATTAAATGAAAATAGTTTACATTTCGTGTTACACGTGTATATTCTTAATAAGAATGAATTTGAAAAATAATTCTTGAAACTATATACTTTTCTTCACTAGCTCCTAGTCTGATATAACACAATTAGGAACCTATCATATTTACCATGTTACAGGAAAGCTACCTATACTCTGCAATTGTACCAGTGATAGAAAAAGTAATCGGTTATCTCAGACAGTAAAAACTTTAAACGAAGCTTGTGAAATCGATTTTTGGCCAACTGGACCACCGTGCGCCGTATCAAAGTCTTCTCGAACTCCCTAAACAAGTCCCATCGACAAGTGATTGCCTAATAAAGTCACAATTGGGTCGCAACGAACGTTTTCCAAATATTCGCGGATTCCCTCAACTGGAATCTAATTAATCATCGAGATTGGTCGGAATCAGAGGCTAGCCGCGTACCGAGCACCGAGCCAGCCGGCTATAAATTCAGCGTGGGATGAAGGGGGATGCGAAAAATTTTATGAGTGGCCACGTGAAAAGGATATGAATATTTCATAGGCCTCTTGGATAGTAGACCACCTGATAACGGGCTACACGCGATAAATCATTTTTCGATCTAAATGTAAATACACTGTGCCAACGTTTCTAATAGAGGCCTCGACCCTGCTTCACCCTTTTTATCCGAGAGCGCCACTCTTTCGACCTACTACGGGTCGCGAAAGTTGTAACAGTCGCCTATTATGCGATAGCTAATCATTGTTAGTTTTCGTTAGTTGGTTTCGTAGTTTTCCTTTTCGCCCCTTCTTTTGATTATTTCGATACCCGAACACGTTTGGTGTTCTTCAACTTTGAGACAATCAAATTGTTAATTATTATTCAATTGATAATAAGAGATCATCGAAAACGTTAAATTTTTTTTTTTATGTGACATCCAATTGAAAGTACACTTACTGCATTTATATTTCCCTTGTGTCAATTTGTGACAACGAAATGTTGTGTGACGACATTTATTTTTCTAACATACAATACACATTTGCAAGAGTTAAAGATATTTTCCAATATACTTGAGAGTCAGTACATTGCTTTAGAATTATTATACCGCAATTATGTATTCAATGTACTATTATTTTGAAAATGTACGAGACATTTTTGATTTTGAATGTACAAAATAAAGAATTAAATCAGAAAAAAAGAAAGATATTAAAGATTTGCACAAATCTTACTCGTTTATTTATTGTCAATGTTATTCGTTATTCTACTATTTTGTAAATTTGATATCAAGGAACAAATTCATTTGAAAAAACAAAGTATGAATATTTCACTATATGTACGTTTGGCTGTATTATGCATGCAGCGATAAATGTGTTCATTTTCTATACACAACGTACTAGAATATTCTAGCCAAATCACTATCGATAGTAGAAGCGCTGTTTGTCTTTCACTAGACGTAAAATTCTCATTTTTTATTTTTACAATTCAAACATTTTTATCTGAAGATTTATTACAGTTCCCAATAAAAAGATCTGTTTGTTTTAACTGGAACGCATTTTTCATGCTGCTGCTGCAAATATAATATTGAACATCCATCGCGTCGATGCGTTACAGCAACCCATGTTACGTTAGTGTAACATCATGCAAAGTTGAGTATTGCTTTCACATTATAATACTCGTATGTGCATATATTCATGCATCGTATAACATTGCCAATTATAGTTTCTCGTTTGTAAGCGGTAAAATTGCTACGATAAAAATTTTTTCTCTATTTTCACGACAAAGTACAAGCAAAAATGCATCGAAAAGAAATTATTTTGTGTGAAATGAAAAAATTAATATTTCGCTACGTGTCAGCTTCTGCATATTTTTTTTAATTACAATGGTAGACACGTTCATTTTCCAAATACAACGTAAATGAAAATACTCTGAGCAAAGTCGCTATTAATATCAGAAATGTGTCAATTTGTAAAACGAACATTAGCTGCTACTGGGAACATTTTGCCGACAGTGTACGTCAAACTGCGAAAACCTACTTTAACGATTTTGGCAGAGATTTTTGACAATCTCGACGACGAGAAGGATCGATTATTCTTGGATACGTTTGCTCAGCGTAGCGAGCCAACAATACTGAATTCGATACAAGAGCGATCAAGAGTCGTGTCGCCGACAAGGGAAGCTATTTCCTACCTAAACGAGATCCCTGTCGGGTGATCCCCGAGAATACGAGAATTCTTCCTGTCTCTTGTCATTCCATATCCTACGATCAGAACCAAAGGATTTTCGCGTTGATGGGTTATCGCAGCGACGTTTCTCGTGTTCCGCAACACTGAGTCTCACGACGGAAATTAACGCAATCCCTGCTTAATCGAACGCGAGTGTCAATTATCCCGGTCCTCATCCATCAGTTCGATTATCTCTCAGTTTGATAAATCTTCGCATTACGCAAGAAATACACGAGCGAGGCTGCGAGCGTGCGGAATGGAGTTGAATAACTAAGATGATTAATGCTCCGACGGGTGAGCAACGGAGTGCGAGTCAATTATTTCGTTGGAAAATAATTCAAGTTACAAACAGGTTACTTGAAGAAACAAGTTTGATTATTTTATGCAAAGTTCAAGACTGCATTTGAAGATTTTATATTTCGATTTTGCTCTCGTTTTAGGATTCACAGTGTTTTAACAAGATAAAAAATCAACCGATCTTAACTTTAAGATAACTCTTGACATTAAGAAAGTACGAAGGATTCGAAAATAATGGCCAAAGAAAAAGTGCGACAGAATTACAATATACACGTGATATATACGATATATAAAATTATTTTAATACCAAGCAATACCCGAAAAAAGAAAGAAAACTCACAAATAGAACGAGATTTCAAATAAAAAAAATTCCGCGCGAATTCACGATCTCGATCGCCGATATTAGTAAAAGGGATATTAGCCAACCATAAAGTTCAAACACTCAACAGGATGAAATCCCTGTCGTATTGCAAAACGAAAACACGCTCGGGCAGATTCAACAAGATGGAAGATTAACAGACAGCGGTACCGGTAATCTAAGTGCCTTTACAGACGACCAAAGCGTCAAGGGTCGAAAGTCCCCCGGATCCGTAATCCCCGACTAATTCAATACGAATTGGAATCAGCTCTATCAAGCTTCTCCACTTCAAACCAACCCTCTGCCGTCCTCCATCTTCATTCTCTCCTGTTTTCTCATTTTCACCGTGCCAAGTCATCCTAATTTGACTCGACGTTCCTCCTTCCTCTTCTCCCCCCCCCCCACGGTTTCCAGCATCTTTACCCAACACCTTTCCCCGGTTATTTCTCTCCCCCGTTTCGTCTCACCTCTCTCGTTAACCTGTGAAGTAACACTTCTGAGAAGTAAGCGGCGGCGTCGTCGTCGTCGTCGCCGCCTGGAAACGGATATGAAGACGGAATTCGAATAACATGTTTACACCCGGTTCCTGTTCAGCGCTAATGGCTTCAGATGAAATCACGCAGACGCCGGGGAATAAATCCCCGTTTACGTACACCGGGGTCGGAAGAAACGGGGAGTATCCATTAAGATCGCATCGATTCAACGCGTTCCGACGACGGTGGTGGAAGAAGAAGAAGAAGATGAAGAAGAAGAAGAAGAAGAAGAAGAAGAAGAAGAAGAAGAGAAGAAAGGACGTAGCCTCCCTTAATTGCGCGGGAAGTTATGTTGAAACTCTCCGTCACGACGCGTCCGAAACGGTGGGGAAACGGGACGGACGAGTGTTTCCGATGAGCAATTTGCGTTACGAAAGATATCACATCGTTTGTTGGCGATGAATTCAGATTACAAATGATAGAGAGATAGAGTGGCTTGTTCGGTGAATGAACAACTAAGCTGCATGTCTGTTAAAATTAGTACTCATACTTGTAATATTACTCAAATTGTAATCTCCCGAACGCTATTGCTGTGAGTTGTTTATTGATGTCTAAACTTCCTGGAATTATGAATCCTAGCGATACAGTTTTATTATAAATAGTTACGGTTTCCTTTTGAAGAATCCAGATTTGCTCAATTTTACAAAATCGACAAATTCTTGAAAATCTGTTATTTATATGGTATTTTTAATTGGAGTAACATCTGAACAATGTAATTGATCATAGGACGATTAAAAATTACAGATGTCAGGTAACAAGATCTCACACTCCATGTATGAATATATAACAAACTCGACGAATCCTTAGAAATTCGTTAATTGCGATATTTTTTCCTTAAAGAATAATATAGAATCTAAGCGATGCAATTAATCAAATTTATCACGGAACTGTCAGACGCGCTTCAAAGTACAAACTGTAGACGTCAAGTAAGAAGATTTATTTTGAACCGTCGTGAGGACAATTGAACGAACGTAGCATCGCAGAGATTATAGAGCTAAAAAAGAGAACATTTTTGTAAGAAAGTAGGTGACACTACGACGAATGTTAATTTTTCGTGCATTGATAATACTAGCAACATTCGTGCAAAATCACGCTACGAAGCGAAGTAAAATTCACGCGATTCGAGGCGGCTTGTTCTTTGAATACGTCCTCATTTTCACGATTCGAGATTACTTCGAACAGGAAGAGGACATCCTCTCTCCGTGACGTATCCTTGGAAAAGGATATATAGAGGTTCGTTTGCGTATTCACGCGTCAATAAACCACCGCGAGCTTTCCCCACAGGATGGATGGGATCGTTCCGGGGGCTGTATTATCCTCTTCAAGTTATCTCGTACGGAACTTTCCTCGTTATGGTTTGCTGGAGGATACTCGCAACCCCCGAGAAATTCATTCCGCCGGTAACTGAAAGAAAGACAAGGAACAGAAGCGGGAGCACGGTGGAGGGGGGAGAGAAAAGTAATTGCAGAGGACGATGGAAAAGAGGAGGAAGAACCGGCGCTTTCGCGCCTCGATACAATATTTAATTTTTCAGATTATCGCGAGCGTAAAGCGTTACGAGAGACCGTATCGTTGTCGCGACAAGAATTCGCGCGTTTCAACGGCAGGTAATCGGGCGAACGAGCGTCGTAAAATGATCGTCGGACGACGCGGGGGCCATGCCTCTCGGCACGAGAACCGTCGCAACAAGATCGTCGGCTGGATCTTTAACAAAGAGGGCGCACAACTTAGTCGCGGAACTCGGAGGAAAGAGAGACTTCTAATTAAAGAAGCAGCGAGTCGAGTCCGCCCCAAAAACCACGAATTAGTGGTCCATGAGAGTTTAGCCAACTTTCCTCCGTATTTCGCGCAGCGTGCAATTACCCGCCACCGTACGATAGAAATTAAGACGAGACTTGAACGAATTAGACACACACGGCGTGGCTACCCGTGGCTGGGAAAGCGTGGACGACGCTGAAGGAAGAAAAAAATTGCAAATAATCTCTGCGATAACGACAATAGTAATTTGAGACGTTTGAGGCCATTTAAGGGAAGAAAACACGACAGGGCGATTGATTCTCGAGGAGGAGTTGCTTCAGTCGGAGGATAAAGGAGGACAATACAGTCAGCGAAACGCGAAAGAAACCAGGTCAGTTGAACGGTTAAAAGTCGAAGTCGGCGATCGACGCGTGACAACGAGTACACAATTTCAACGACACTCAAGAAATCTAAATAGGTGGCAGAGCAAAAGGGAGAGGGGGGGAAAAAAAGAGGAATCGGGTCAAGGAGTCGAGGCACCGGTGAAAACTGGACGACGATCACGCGTCGGGAAGGCTCGTAATTTTAACGAGGCTCGCAGATTAAAACGGAAAACTGCTTCTATCAAACTCGATTGCTGTTCCAAACGAAACAGTGTCTCGCGTTTCTTCGTCACGGACTCTCGAGAGAAACGAAAGAGGGGAAAAAAGGGAAAAAGAAGAAGAAACGAATTGTCATCTGCTTTTTCACAACTACATCTTTGCAGGCATTGATTTTTCTTTCCACCAAGAGTCACTGGATTAAGATTATTGCACACACACAAGGAGAGCGTAGAATTTCAAGGAAGATGCGAAAAAAACTGGCTCCCTATCAGACGCGTGGAACACGATCCCGGGGCATCCCCAAGGGTTCCATTACCCTCCTTCATTCCTTCACATCCTTCCTGCTTTTGGATTCGCCGTAGGAAGTCATTCCCGAGTCACGATACTGGCATCGGCAATCCCCTCGGTGGCCAAGCTTATCCTGTTCCCGGGAGCAAATTGGCACGAACGCAAATCAAATCGCTAGACGTGAGTCGAAGAGCGCGCGACGACACATAGATCAGCTGTTCAACCTTCGAGCTTGTATATTTTTCCGATGATCTCAGGCAGATTTCGTTTGTTGAATTAAGAAGATCAGAACGTCCCTTTTTCATTCGTTAAATGGACCACGTATCGACGCGAGAATATCGTTCCTGTCTTTCATACGATAGATTTTGCAAAATTAAGGTTAAACTGACTATCTTTCAACGTACTTACATAGATTGGTATTTTTTTTTTTTTTTTTTTTGTAAAGAATATCGAGCTGCATTGATTGAATGTACAAAAAGACAATTTCGTTCATAAAATTGCGTCTCAAAGCAATTATTTTTTATGATAGTTAAAACAATGTTGTTGCCAAAAGGCAAATTAATCGTTCGTTAAACGATTACAAATGACACATTAATAATTACAGAATATCAAACGTAATCGTGATTACGTGATTTATGTCAGGAATAATTAACTGATTAATGATTACGATTGCCATTGATTGCTTTTGGCAATCAATTAGAAAAGTAATCGAGAAATAACCAATTACTGGCCAACTCCGCGAGCCAAACGTCCAGCCACTGTTCAACGTTCTCGATATCGTTGAACCAGTTCCATCGGAATGCTGGCGGACTGCAATATTCATAAGACTACGTCTTCCGTTTCGCGCTGCATACCGTGGAACCTGCGTTAAATGACAATGACGCTCGAGACTTTCAGCGCTAGGCGCCATTAGGAAAAAGTGTTTCAGAACTGAGAAGTAAAGGGAATGCGGGGAACGACTTTCCCAAGTCGTCCGAGTTCTTTGCATTTCTGAAATCTTTAGCAACCGCTGGTGATCCAGTTGCGCGGATAATAACGGAGACTCGAGTAAAATCGAGTTCTTTATCAACAGGGCTCTCTGTGCGGATCATACTTCCTTCTTCTTTTTTTTAATTCATTTCAATTTTTATCGCTCGGATTTACTGTCTCGTTACTAAACTCGCTTGCCCTTAAAACAAGAGTTAAATAAAAGAAACTCACATCGATTTGCCCTGGAACGTGCACTTGTAAAATTTCTAGCAACCATTCGCGTTCTAAAATTTAATATTTTAGTTCATATCTATCTGTACTTCAATTCTATCGCTCGGATTTGCTATTTTATTTTATTTGGGAAATGTTTGATCTTGAAAAGTTGAATAATTCATACCGCGACGAAATAATCGTGACATCTTAATTCGCCCTGAAAAGAATTTCTGAGAGAAAGTTTCTCCGAGCGAGGAAGGAAGGGAAGAGCTAGGGATCTGATCCACTTATTTACTCGTCCTATCACAGCCATTCTATTAACCGTCCGTCCCTTGCAGGACAACCGATTTGCTCACTCGCAACACCATCGCGTAGCCGGTCGTTCGCATTTGCGGTAATTGTCGAAGTAGCAGTCTCAGGGTCATTGAGATGGTTCGGATCTCGCAGAGATCCCGAGAGTATTCCCATTTTCTCACCTTTCCTCTGTCCGTTCTCCCTTTTGTCGAAAGTGTCTCGCATATCGTTTACTGTTTATACACATTTTTCTCTGCGCTTAAATTTTTCTTTCTTTTCTTCAATTGAGTATTTGGTAAGAATTCAAACGCATTTTGTTTTAATCTCTTCAGGTGATTGCTCTCTTCGGTATTACTATGTAAAAACGTGGAAAAAGATCTTTTCATGGCATTTCGAATCTAGATTTCGATAGATTCGAAAACCGAAGTTTCCTCTTTACAATGACCCGCCAAAACCTTAATGTGCGATCTTTTCTCGCCATTTTATTGAGATGGAGGCTTCAAGCTTTAAAATAAACTCAATTTGTTGCTTTACGAAATTGTAATGTTTAGTAACCCAATATTAATGGAAACAACTGTGTATCCCTTTTTCTATTTTGAGATCGACAATCCAATGATTTTCAATGCACCTTTTTAATTATAAATCATGCCCCATACTTTGGGGGTAGATTGTTCGTCGATGTATTTAACAAGCAAAAAAGAACATTTTCTATAAAATTACCCTGCCTCCGACTTCGTTCCGATTATTACAAGATGAAATTGGTAATTTATCAACACTTGAATGTAATAGACATTGCATTTTTGCAATGTTCAACTGTTTAAATATTTAAACATACACAGTCGAGATCCTAAAAACGTGATGGAACGAAAAATAGGTACGCGCGCGTTTCTAAAAACCCTCCAATTATAAATACCTACGAAGACAAAATTTTGCGACAAAAATCACAATGGAAAGACGCGATTTTGCCACGTGACGTAGAGCAGGAATTCATCGAAATGCAACGTTAAACTATCGACGACCAATACTGCTCCCTTTTTTTCTCTGGTAACTGCATCAACCGTGAAATGCCGTGAAAAGTCGCGTAGGAGGTAAAACGGTTACACAATTATCGAGGCAGTTCAGCGGACTTAAAGCGCCGGACGGAAAACAAAACTATAAAAGAGGGGCCGCGGAGAGGGAAAAATAGAAGGAGCGAGATGAAACGACGAGAGGAGAGAGAGCAGAGGACAAAGGGGAATACAATTCGCGGTCGTTTGCCGTCGTGTAACCGCTTTCACGGATTTTGAGAACGATTCCACCCACGGCTCTCGGCTTCTATGGTTTCGTAGTTCCGCATTTCCGTTAATAGCGACAACTCCGACAATAATTCTGCCGGAAGTCGTGGCATTGCCAACCGGCAGGCTCCTATTGGTCGACGGCCGTCGCTGGCACCCGATGGCGCGGTAAGAACAACCTCGTTGTATCAATTTCCGTCGCTTTGCTGGCCACGGAGTTTAATCGCGGGTAACGTCGTTGAAAGAAAACCTAACGGGGTCGAGCCAATTTCGCTACGAATTCCTATATATAGATGAACAGCAAGTAAACACTTGGAAGTTGCAGACAGTTTCTAGATGTTTGGGTTAGGTGTATAATAGGAATTTAATAATTTTCGACAATTTGTTAACAACTATTACGGCAGATAACTTGTTGTGACTTTCCGCTGATTTTCATAGTTCGATCTCGTAATTTTCATGCCTTCGTGATTTCGAGCTGCTAAATCAATTAACTTCGAGGAAAATCGATGGGGTCAAGCCAATTTCGCTGCGAATTCCTAGATATAGATGAATAGCGGGTAAATACTTGCAAGTTGTAAACTTGTTACCAGTTTCGAAACGTCTAGCTACAATACGCAATGGAATTTAATAATTTTCGACGTTTTACTGATAACCATCACAGCAGGGTGGTAATAATTCGTTGTGACTTTCTGCTGATTTATATAATTTTATTTCGTGACTTTCGTGTCCGAAATCGTTTATTTGGTAAATTGATTGTGATTTAGACTCCAACGAACGTTGTAAAATATATTGTTACATGCGTAGCTTTTATCAAACGACATGCACAAAATGCACACTGCTGCAAATCCAATTGTAATCCAAATTTTAAAATATCGACAATTTTTGGTGTGTCAATACTTTCGTCCACCTCTGTATCTCTTTTCTAATTTTTTCCCTATCGATTCGTATTGAACGGCATACTGTACGCGTTGTCCAGTTGAATTTTCTTCACTACCAACGGTTTGTGCTTGTTTTACAGAAAATAACTCAAAAATATTGAAAATTTTATCTCGCTCGAGATAAAATTAAACGTTAAACGGTTAATTCACTTTTGATCTCCGTAAATATTTTAAATACACATGATACATCTGATATATCGTAAATATTTTAAATTAACAGAGATCAAACGATCTCTGCAAATTAAATGGAGAGTCACGGAAGGTGGAGGGGGCGTTAAATTAACAGCTTCTCTATTTGAAAAACAATGCGTTACTACCAACGAAGATCGTTGATCTCCGAAGCAACGAAGATTTCCCTGGCAGCCCCCCTAAATTTCGCATACGTTCCGCGCACGTTCCCGTGGATTTACGACATGTAGTCGAGTATTTCCCCGCTTCGAATTTCCAACTTCTCCACCTCTGTCGCGCGTCGGAGAGGCCATAAACGCCAACAGCGTGCTAACGCAACGCGCAACGCTCCCTGCCAGCACGACACGACAATCCTAAATCTGCTGCCGGGCGAAAAAGTCACGCGCGCGTCATAAAGTCAATCCGCTGCGGCAAATCTTAACAACAATCTAATATCGGGTGCTCGTAACCGCGTAGACGCGCAACGGGGAAGTTGCGTTCGAAAACCCATTTCCGGCGGTGTTTCGTTTCGTTTCCCCGTAACGTGCCTCGTGACGGAGAAACGATTTTTGCCGCGGCTGCGCGAACCCGCCGGGGAGAGCATTAAAGGAGGAGGAAGGAGGTAAGGGAGGGGGCGGAAATAATGGAGAACCGGGGATCCTTCGCGAAAAATTCGGGGCCTTCCTTCGGGGAGATTTCCAGGAAGGAGGCATCGATATGGAAATCCAATTCCAAGATCCGCGCGACACGTAAACCCTGTCTCTCCAGATTTTTGGCGGCACTTTCGAGCACGGCCAAAGGGAGCAACTTGCATTCTCTTTGGGACACGAGGACCCTTCTCTGAATTCGATCGTTTCACAATGAGTCGAGCCCCCGTGCTCGACCAGGGCTGATCGTCGTTCGATACTTCCCTCTCTCGGGGAAATCATATTTCAAACGCTCGGTAGTGTTCGCGAGAAAAACAAACAAAGGAAAAAAACACGCGAACGTGGTCTCGCGTTTAATTAACGGACGGAACTCGAAGCCGTTCTTGGCTGGCCGTGTCGAATTTAATAAAAGGCGAGCGAATTAAACGCGGGAACGACGACGATTGAAAAAATTCATCGGGTAATGGGAAACGCGTTGCGAATTCAGAGGGAGATTCGTGAATAGGACGGACATCGCCAAGTTTGGATAGCAATTTTCTTGTATTATCATCTGAGATTAAAAATAGAAATCTTTAAAAATGTTTTTTTAAAAAAAAACGACAGTCGGAGAGTGATTGAATACTTTCAGTGAATGAACGTTCATACTTCATATTCGTACAATTTACACAATAGTAGATAAGAAGATTATAACCTGTATAGTAGTATGTTTTCTTTATTCAATAATTTTCGTGACGTTCCACGAATTCAAGTGGTCTTCACGACATTCTACAATTCATTTCATATTTACAACTTGTGCTTTGAAATGCTTCTGATAGAATTGGTTTTTATAATTACATTATTCCTTTAACGAAAAATATTTTATAAATCAGTTATTATTAAGCGTTGATGCATTGGTCGAGGAGCAATAAATAAAATGCAACGAATGAACAATCGTATTGATTTCAAATCAAGAAATTCAGAATCGTCGAGTTCTTAATGATACTATCGAAAATTATTAAGTATCAAACAAAAATTAAACAAATTTAAATCATTCAAAAGAGAATTGAATTCGTATATGTATTATAATAGGAAAAATGTAGAAAAAGAAATAGAGGGAAAGAAAATCAATCAGTGTTTTTTTTTTTTTAATAAACGTACATAGCAATAAATAAAAGTACACGTCATGCTAAATGTGCGCAACATTGTTATTTTAACAGACATTCTAATTTCTTAATCTACGAAAGAATGTAAAAAAAGATTCATCATTCAACTACATAGGATCGAAGTCAAGCAAACGCGTCCCAAGAGGAATACGTTTCTTCGTAATGACCTCGATCCATACTGACTCGCGAACAGAAAATATTTTACAATTTTCAAAGACCGGTCAACTCAAAGAAAAAGCAAGTCGCACGAACCTTTGATCGGTCAAATATAAAACCACGTTTAGCGAGTTCTTTCAACTTCAAAGCCATAGTTTTGAAAGCGGCACAAATGCGCTGCGTAATTAACGAAGTAAACTTATTTCTAATTTCCCGTCCATCCGCTCAGCTTCAATCCATTTCATTCTCGTACGAAGCTTTTCTCTAAAAAAAAAAAGACAGAGGGGAAAAACACGTCGAGAAAAGTCAGCGAGCACAGTCGGACTCGACCGTGTTTGAGAAAAATTATAATTCCCACAGTGTGATCTCCGTTGGGATTAGAACAAAGAAAATTCGTGAAAACTGGAGAACTCTGAAACCGACCGTCCGATTTCATCAGTCGGTCTGAAAGAGTGACTTTCACGACTGGTCAAGCCACTCGCGGCGCGCAATCGTCGGAAGAATTATCCAGAAAAATAGTGAAGAAATTTGTTTTATACCAGGTTGGAATAATCCACTTGTGTTCGGCCACGTTCATCGAACACGGACCTTGCAAGTGAAGAATATGAAGAGCACCAAGCAGACTTATTTCTGACACGACTGCAACAAGAATCTAAGAAGACAAAAAAAAAGAAAAAAACTGCACGACTTGTACCCCTACTTGTAGGATTCGTCTCATTGAAAGGCCCAGAAGCAACTGTTCTGACTAGGAAAGGCCATAAAATTTTATCGATATGCAAACATTTGAATCGATACAAAACAAATTACAGGTGCGATCGCTCGGTACCAGATAACGCCACTCTTACTCGAGGTCTACCCCATGTCCCCTCGCGAATCACGTGACCCAAATCAACCAATCGCTAATTTTCGTTGCATTAGCGTTGCATTGGGGTCTGAAGAGGCTCGATTTTCTGGGTTACCCCCGCTAAAATCACTTTCATGTGATAAGAAAACTATTGATGAGAGGAAAAGAAGTGGGAAGAAAGGCGAAAAACCGGAAAAGCTGCCATCTGAAATACGGATGAAAGCTGTAAATGCCAAGGTAGTGGAGAAGAAACGGGTGGCAAAGAACGAGGAGATGAAACGCATCACGACAGAAGCAGAAAATACCGCGAGACATATTTTGACATTTATGCCACGACTTATCTACTGCGTTGAGTTTCCACTGGTTTTATTTTGTGTGGGAGCCAGCTTCGGGATATTTCCGGGTAAGGAGCATTCTCGAAAAGTCAAGAGAATATGGCGTCTGCGGAGGAAAAACGTCTTTCAAAAGTTTTGGCGCGTCTTAAAAGAATAAGTCGTTAGGTCGAGATGTGTGTGTGCGCCCGCGGTGTACACGGGGTTTCTCAGGTTATTTTATCGACTGAAGTGTTTCCTTGTCAGAGACTGGTTAACGCGGAATCTCGAATACGGGGATGTTCTCGAATTAGAGAGTTTTTCGTGAAAAGGAACTCCAAAGTTCCCACGACAAGAATTGCGTACAATTTTCTATTGTATTCGATCGAAGATAGATCGAAAATAGATTCGAAAGAATAATTATCTAGACTGTAGAGTATAATAGAATATAATCTAGAGTCTAATATATATTTTTTAACGAACAATTTTTTTCAAAACTTACAAATCAAAGAAATACTTATGTTACAAAAGAACGCGGAGAAATATAATCGGTCGTTGTGCTTTCTCCTGTTTTTTTTTTCTTTTTATAATTTTCCTAATAAATTTTACACGTGTGTATAAAATTTAAATATAATAAATTTAATAAGAATATACATTTACAATATACGTTTACAAGTCAACAGATGCTCATTGAAATAATATGATTGCTCATTTGAAATAAATGATTATTAAAATGTTGATACAATTTTCTTATTCATCTCTGTTGTTCAATTTCATTGTATTTATCTGGATTGCAAGTAATGTTTTGACACGAAATTAATAATATATGTAATTGAAATCACTGATATGGACTGACTGAAATCTTCCAAACAAAAGAACGAATTCATATTCATTCATACGACAAAAATCATTTACGATAAAAATCATAGTCAACTACATAAACTAATTTTACTATATTTTGTAGCCAATTAAATAAGACGAGACTTGATTTAAAAGACCTCATTTCAAAGATTTGTATTTACAAATTATTCAAAACGGTCAGGATATATCTTTATTTGAGAATATACGACCAATCACTCACTTTTAAATAAGAAATTACACATTTTTTACATCATAGAAATCGAATAAAACATTGCACGATACAATTTTATTTCATAACGCAGATCGTGTCTCAAGTGTTCGACGATTTACGAACGGGATTACGAATGTATGTGTTCTTATTTTATATACATATTTAATTTTTCATATTTGTTAAATATCCATAAGTACGTATATACGTGTATCCTATAATGAACGAATGCAACAACGAACAAAGTTTCTCAGAACGAATTACTCCTGAATTGATATACGACACACTCGTAGGATGCATTGTAACTTTCAAAGAATATAATCCCTCTTAAGACGCGGCAGCGATAAGAAAAAGAGGAAGAAAAATGTCGGCAAGCCTGCGCGAGTCGAATCTGGAGAATATCATCGAATGTCGTGTTCTAGCTGCGGCAGAGCGTAAAAAATGCGGAGAAAGACAATCCAGAGCATCGGAAAGAGATCGCTGAACGGATCTCAAGTTCGATGGATCACGCGACGGGAAATGAGAAAAAGAAAGCGTCAGAACGTTTTCACGCGATCGTGAAAACGCGCGCAAATTCATTTCCTTCCTCTTCTATCTCGGCGCTACGTCGATTTCCATGCTCTCGTGATAAGTTCGATACTATTAAAGGAACGGAGAGGGAGCCTCGCGTGAAAGCGTTCGCCATTCCCGATTTACGGGCGTTCGTTGTCGAACATCCGTGGATACGCGGAATAGTTGCTCTCGCGACTATCCATATCTGAGGGGCCGATTTCACGGAGCCCCCGGAATATTTCTGACACCGCATACATCAATACTTAAGTGCGGTTAACGCGTTCGATTCGCAATAAATCACGTTAAATCTATCCCCGATCCCGAGGTTCTCGCGCGAGACGTACACAGCTTCGTTCTTTTTTAGAGAACGCTTCGATTTACTACTTGGAGAAAGGAAATCTTCTACTATCTCCTACTATCAAATTCTGATGTCGAAACGTTATCGTATTTCGGATTCTATGAGACATTGCACTGGATGGAGACTCTTTATAAAATTTTACCATTTGCGATGAATTATTTTACGCAGAAGATGATTGTATCGTAGCATATTAATTATCACACGGTCGGTCGAGATTTGGTAATTCAGAATCAATAAAGATGACTTTTCTTTCAAACAGACAAAACAGTATCATTAAAAACATTGACAGTGAAACAGAATGAAAGGAAGAAGATGGATTTTTAAAAATTTAGCAAAAAGAGCGTTTTTTCAACGTTGTTATTCAATTAATCTTACAGTCTTATCTTTTATCACGTCGAATTACTGCACTACTATTATGACTGAGTTTGATTATTAATATTAATTAATATTGTTTATTTAAATTTATTTATCCTTTAATTTAATAAAAAATGAAAAATATACAAACTGAACTCTTAAACTGCGATACGAAACCTCATGTCAAAATGTTACAGTAATCGTGTACCTCTAATTTTATTTTACATTGCAATGAAGCATTAATTGGCAGAAATCCACTGTGTATCTTTAAATTATTTTATAATAATAAATGTTATATAAAATAAATAAAATTTTCAACCGTTTTATAATGATATAATCATCTCATGCGTACAATTACCAATACGAGTCCTGATTTCGGAAGAATAACATAATCGAGATTTTATAGAACATTACATTGGCAGAAACTCACTATGCAATTGTATCTTCGAAATATTTTATAATGATATAATCGCATTAAACGTGCAATTACGCAATCCTGATGTGAAACATTAAAGTAGTTTACGTTAATAGAGTATTTCGGACTTTACAAAACATTACGTTCCATTTATATTACATTAATATGAAATTATTCTCTATTAAATTATGTCATTAAATAATTTTGTAACGATATAATCATTTTATACATTTGGAACTTAAATTTAACATTTATTTGAACTTAATTGACAAATTAATCGACACAATGATAAAAGATTAATATCTACCTGTAGTGAAAAGAGTAGTCAAATTTACAAATTTTTTTAACAACAATAAGCAAATTAAATTTCTGTTCAATTACGTATTAAAATTTACACGAAAATCCTACTCCCGCATAAGATTCTCTCTAGTTTCGTTTAATATCGTAATTTCTTTTTTTTTCTCTTGCTACAACCAGGATCGGGCAAATTTTATTTAAAATTAAAATAAAATAACATAATTTTATCGTGGGTCTTGCAAACAGCTCGTTTATTCGAGTTAATTCACTGTGATAAAATAACAAATAAACTGTTTGAGAAATTATTGTAAGAGCAAATATAAAACACAAAATGAAATAAAAAATTATTTTATTCAATAGCCAAATGATCAAATAATTTATAGAAAAATCAAATATATTATTTAAATATATAATCATTTTTCAAATATTTTCTTCGAATAATGTCCAAGCCTGGTTATTATTGGGTTCCGAAATTGTAAATTCTTACGTGTCTTCGAACAGGTATTGCGTTAAATGCACGAGGTAATAATTACAACGCAATGACAATTTAAGAAATGAAAAGTAAACAGAAATGTTCAAAGAATTTATTTGCAACTCTGGCGATATATCGTGTTATTAAAAATGTCAAAAATATATGTTACGTATTAAAACATACATATATACCCATCTTTGTACCTATACCTAAAATAGTAGTGCTACAAAATAATATAATATGTCATAAAAAAAATATATCAGATTCATAAGCACAAAGGCGGAAACAATCTTCCGTGTCCATTGTTATTTGATATAGTTAAAACTTTCAGAATAAATCGAAACATTCAGTCGTCGAGCACGTTACTGTATCCCACGTTAAGAAACAACCGTGGAAGTCTCGTAAGAAACCAAGCCGTGAACAGAAAATCGTAACGTAAACCACTTGTAACCTGGAGATACCACGAACCGAATCGATTTACGGCCCCCTTCGAATCGAGACGATATACACGACCCGAATAGTCGTGGAGCACAGCGAACAAAAATGAATTTTATCGGTGATCAGATGGTGCACGGTTCGAATGAAACGACCGGTCGGTCGTTATCACTCGAGAACAGTCAACTGTATCGGACGATAACCAACGAAAAAAGAAAGCGACGACGCTCTCGTGAAAGCAGATGGAACTCCCGCGGCCAATTCGAAAAAAAAAAGATCACGGGTCCGTGAAGCCCAATTTTCACAAACGATTGTTGCGTCAGATGAAAAAAAAAAAGAAGATTAATTATCAATCGATTCATCAATGAATCTCGCTCAACCGAATTTTCCTCGAATTCTATCACACGTCATAGGTGACGTTGATGCTTCAACGATACCTTCTTCCTTCCTTTCTTTATAAAACAGATTTTGCTGAATAGAGGATACACACGCGCGAATTTCATATATTCCCATCCGCCCAATATTCCGCGCGAGAGACGCAAATTTCGCGTGCCACGTGCCGCGAAATATGATCACGACATTAAGCTCAAAGAAATCCATTTTTCCCGTGCCGCGTCTAGTGGATCGTACCGAAATTTCTCGGTGTCAAGCACTGGGACGCGCGCGATACCGGAAATCGAATGTCACGGGAAGACGCGACGCAACAACCACACCCGATGTATCATTTTTCACGTCTGTTTCTAGCCCCCTGCGTGCTAAGTGAACTCTTGGTGTACTACGTGTACACGTAGCTACGTACGTTCGTGAATTAGACAGATTAATAGTAACAGAGGAATTTTTACATGTATTCGAAAATGTAATAAAAAGTTTTTAAGGGCAAACAATGTTTTATGAAGAAAGCGCAGAGAAATATGTTTTGTACCAGATGTCGAAACGAAATTGTTACGATTGGGAAATTGCAACGTACGTGAGCAAGATCAAGTATCTGATGACAATAAAATTTTTAAAATGTATTTACTGAAACATAAAAATTTGGGGATCGTAACAAGATTAATTTCGTAATGTTAAATTCGATCAAATTGTTTTTCCTTCGCTATTACTTTTCAACACGCAAAATCTCATTGGTTTGTCTATTTTAAGCAAAAACGCTTGAGATGAATTTAGACTACGAACCAAAATAATTTTCAAAATAATTTAGGCGATCCGTACTACCTATTCCTTCCTTCGTAATATCAATCGTGAATTGTCAATTTCCTATGAATATTTAAACTGTACGGTGGCGCGCTCAATTAAAGACACGTGAAATTGCATACCGACGAAACTGCCAGTGAATGCTCGAGTTAATTCGATCAAGCGTTGAATAAAACGAAGGAATCATGTTAATTTTTGTTTGATCGTGTTGTTTTCATTGAGCAGACGCGAATTATTCTGCCTTGACGCGCGGGTAAATTTTAAATTACGTTTAATTCATTTTACTTGCTTTAATAATCTATTTTCTGTGTTTAATTAGGACGGAATTCAAATATGTTTTTTCCATTACTGCGTGGAAACGTTTGACAATTGAACGGAACGCGTCACGAGAAATACTGTAACATGAATAATTCCGGATATGAAGCATATACACCAAACTTTCTATTTTCGTTTTCACGTGTAAAAATACGTATAAATATTAAAAGTAAAAACGTCCAAATGTACAAATTAATTCGTAAAGAATCCCTTTCTTATGGGAAACTTTTTGCTTATTTATTACCATCCATCGTACAATTCGCGAATACGAATTCTTTGAAAAAGAATAGTCATTTTGAGAGTCAACGTAAAAATTATTTCACATTAACAATGTAACGTTATTTGCCGTGCACTGTTTATTAATCTTTTATCGCACTTTTCTTTTTCAATATTTTCCTCGTCCGTGCATATTTCGAAAATAACACGTACATCAACGAATACATTCGGACTATTTCTTTTGAAAGCGGTGTAAGTCCATTTTTTTCCGTGTTGAGGCACTAAAGCATCGACCATGCAATTCCATTTAGCAACGAAAATTCAATTGATTGAGACAAATTGTATATTATATACCTCAAAGTGTACATAAATCTTTAGTTTTCTCAATTTTTTCAAAAAAAAAAAAAGAGAGAAACTTGCACGTCACTTTCGAAACAAACGATCCATTCATTACAACAGGGAATTATTTTCATTAATTCCATTATTTCGCGCACACGGCGCTGTCACGCGCCGATCGTTTTCTCGTTCGCGGCAATGACAAATTCGCCGCTCGTGTTCCACTTTAATTACTCGCCCTCTTGCTTTGGATCGTCCTTTCCGCAAAAAAAATCCAATCTAATTAACGTTATCCCCTCCCCCTTCTCTTCCCCCCTGCCGCGGAACTCGGTCGCAATTTCAACCAATCTCTATCTGTAACCTTTCTAGCAATTTCCAAATTTCCGCCCGATTTCGCGTGTTCCCGTTTGACCGTGACACCTAGCGTGCATCCAGTTATTGGAGGATCGAATAACGTTCCCAGTCTTTCGTCGCGCCACGAGTAAACGAAAAAACGCGACAACAACCGTACAACTGCCTCGTATCCGGGCCATCAAAATGTAAAATTCGCGAATTCCAGCAAAATCGTCGAAATCTCTGCGCAACTCTCTCCGCGTGTAAAATTATTTGAAGAGTCTAGTCAAGAAGCGTGCAAACCGATCGTTTTGCGATTGCTTCCGCGGGGTTTGAAGATTAGATGATTTTAATCAAGGCTGGGTATGTTCAACTTAATATATACTCGAGACTAAACTTAATTAAACTAAGCTAGATTGATTCTATTACACGCTGTTTACTCAATCCAAACGCGATTCCACACCGTCTATGCTCTGCTCTTCTTTACTTAACGAGCAAAATCCGTACTGTTCACACTTTGCGAGTGTGTAACTTGGACTAACGAAGAAAAAAATGAATCAATTTTGTGTGGTATATAATGGAATATAATAATAATATTATATAATATTATCTACTATATATATATATATATATTTGAAGCAGTCGACTGGGCAAAGAGTGGTTTGACACTCGTTTTGGTGAAATTTACTATTTGCTCGAAATTTTATGTAGATTTTGACGAGAACGGTAGCGACAGAATTTACAGAAATTTACAGAACAAAAATTCCAGAGCCAGGGATTCCTAAATTCCTCTTCCCAGGCCGAATGACTCGTTTGCAAATTGAGCAGAGATTGCAATAATAATTTAGAAATGTCGAGATATTTATGCGCGATATTGTACATGTCGGATAACGAAATATTCCGAAACAGTATTCGAATATGAGGAGCTCTGCTGTATTTTAAAATCCGAAAATCTTGAAACTTTTCTCATTAATTCACTCAATTCCTGTAGCAATATAGCAAAATCACGGCAGCGCGCTAAGTTATACGAAAGGGGAAGTAGGTTTTTAAGCGAGTGTTCTTTATTTCTGCCGACGACGGGAGAGAAAGGGAGAGAAAAGAAAGAAACTCTTCAACTCTGACACGCCTGGTTGAAATGTCTCTTTATTCGAATGAATTTTTCACGAAACTTGCGCGCAGCTCCGCCGACATTCACCGGGAGTTCCGAGCTGAAAATCCTTCCTTGAAAAGCGCTTCTCGTCGAACCGATAATTTTGGCTGTAACGAGAACGCGGATCGCAGACGAAACCGCGAAATTCTTCATTACTCGTCGAGGATCTCGCAATCTTAATAAACAACAAACGCGATGAAGATTGCGACGGGACGAATTCTAAAACTTTTTTAATAAAGCACGCTTTATGAAACGTACCGATACTCGTTTCGCGTTAACAGTATGTCTGCGCGGAACGTCTTTCGAGGCTATTTAAAAGATCATCAACATTATATATTTTCAACTATAGAACCAACGTAAAGATACTGATCTTCTCTCGTTAAACGCAGGCAAAGCTATAATATCTTGATCCTAGAATTAAAGATTTTTTAATAACTGCAAAAATAATAAAAGAACAATCGATTTCTTTGGTGGAAAAAGTTGGTTTTGTTAAATTTCACATGGTAATTAATTCTAACGACAAACGTGTTTATTTCCCACATACAGTGTGCTTAAATGTGCTAGACAAATCTATTGACACTGTTGACACTAGAAGTGTATAGATATATTTCACGTACAGAAGGTGTATCCAAATTTTTGGCCACCAGTATAAAGATAGTGTACAGGGTATTATACCTGAATACAGAGTAACCTTGAATATCTCTAGTTGTTTCTGAAGATACGACAAAAAACTTTTATCAAGAAAGATTATTATTTAGCGCCAGTGAAGGCCACATAAATTCTAAAATTCCTCTCTTATCTTTTTCCAGGCATGAGGCCAAAAATGAAGAATCATTACAGGGCTCATCAATTATCTGTTTGGCTGCGTCTCGTCCCAGAACTCCATCGAGCTGGGATGGAGGACGTGGATTCCAGGCACAATCTATTTCGTGGACACTCGGACCCCAGTCTGTACGATGGATCGGTGAGACCAGATCCCCTGAGCAGGATTAGCGAGGAATTCAAAAAGAAGAACATCACCACCGAGCCACCGACCACCACAGACTATAATGCCGCCACGTGTGTTAGCTACATTCAGAGCACGAATTTGCAGAACGTTCATAACGCCAGTACAGACACTTTGGCAAGCTTGGATGCAGCTGGGTACGTAATAAGCAATTTCGGTCGACGTAATGAAAACATTAATAAAGAACCTCGTTACGCTACTCCTTGGCCTTTGTATCACTTTGAAATGTCTCGTGGTATCTGCTAAAGCGTATAGCCAGAATTGCCGAAGTATAAAAGCATATGTAACGATTCTCTTATTTCTACCGGATATTATGCAAAATAACTGCCTTTGTTGGCAAATATTGATATTCTTTTGATATTTCGATGCGCAAAAGCGATGGAAAGCGATAATTCGTGGTTAAAATTAAAAGTACCTCTGTATCTACATCTTTTTATTGTGAAACGATTCCATTATTTGTCGTTAATTATTAATTAAAAAGAATGTTATGTAACGTAAAATCTCACGATAATAACGTAATACGAACAGTGTAATTTTGAGTAAGTGCGTGTAACGAGTAATTGAAACAATTAGTTTCCATGATTTTGTTTTTATAATATTTAATCCTCAAAATCTTTGAAACTCCTCCCCGTACAAAAAAAGATCGTTCTTATCATATTATAGCGCCCTTCATACTGAACAACTTTTATTAACAAAATTTGTTCGTATCTGCTAAAGATAACAGAGATACCGAGATTATTTTGTTCGTCGAGGAAAAGATTATCAGAGTCTCAAATACGGGGTCCAGTCGAATTGTACAAAAATGAATTTATATTCTTTCATTCGCAGGTACGCCGCGTACTCCACAGCCTTGAGCGTGACAATCGCGATCGGATGTAGCTTGCTGATTTTGAACGTGCTGATTTTCGCGGGGGTGTACTATCAAAGGGACAAAACACGGCTGGAAGTGAAGAGTCTTCAGCAGCAACAAATGTTGAATCAACAGTGCGGACCACGAGGTTTCTCTGAGCTCAAACAACCGCCTCCGCCGCACTCTCATTTCCCTGGGAGCGGTCAAGTTATCGTTGACGTCGAGAACGAGATGCTGCGAAGGTACAGTTTCTTTTCGAAGCTTCCCGCTATCGATCCGCTTTTCGCTAGTCGCGAATTCACATTCACAAAACAGACTTCAGAAGTAGCGAGTTATTTCGAGTAGTTCGTTTGATTTCCATAACATCGGCCGAAATGAAATTATCGGACACACAACGAAAGAGATTGACACGGAACGAAAAGGTGGTCACGAGTTGGTTAGTTGATAATTTTGCCTCGATGAACTTTCTAACAGGGATCGAAATGAATAGTCATCTACTCTATTTTTTGGAAAAATTAAAAACTCGAGTTTACACGCGTAGAGAATATCTGCTTCTGTGGAATTTTCGTGGAAAGAAATCAGGAGCTTTTTTAAAAAAATATATTTTAGAATATCTTTTCTAATAAAAGTTCCATGGAACATTTATTTTAAAAAAAGTCCTACAAAATAAGTGAAGATATTAAATTATTAGGTAGATTATTAGTTAACAATAGTTATTAGTTTTAGTTAATAATGTAACACCATATTATTGAAAGCTCAAATTGAATTTTGTCTCACATTTGAAAGTTCAATTAAACAACGACGGTGGTCAGATAAATAGATTTGTCACATTCAATAACATTCAACTTTTTAACTGTTCATTCCACAGAGAAATACAAATCGGATTTAAGCTGTTAAATCATTTACGTAAATGTTACAAATAAATAACATATTCACAACATGTAATAACTAATTGATATTTTTGTACTGCTTTTCATTGAATAGTATCCAGCGTTTGTTGAGAACATTTTTAATACTGAACTGAAATTACCTGTCACAGAAAAATGTTTATTTTTATATCGTGTAAATTCCATTCAAACTGAAACTTTTCTTCCATTCTCATCGAAACTTGTAATATAAGAATATTTTTTTTCAAAAAAAGTTCCACGATCCCTATTTCAAACGGATCGATCGTTTAAAAAGTTCCACAATTTTTTTCGATCCCTGCTTTCTAACGTTACCCAATATTCTTACCAATCCCTGTTTACAATAATTCGCGAAATCAGAAATCACGTCACTTTATCATCGTTTCATTTTGTAAATAAGCTTCTCACGCCACCCTTTCGTATGTATTTCTGTATCATTGATGGCCACCTTTTCCCTGGATATACCCTAGTGCATGATTCTTGTTCGACGTTAATGTAGCGACGCATTTACTTGACCAATAATTACGTATAATCCCTAACTGTTACGAAGCTCGTAACGATCGATCGTCGTTCCAGGAACGTTATGAAAGGCACTCCGAACGATCCCAACACGCTTCTCCAACAGGGTCAGGGAACTCACACGTTGCCTCATCAACACCATTATCAAAAGCAACATCAGCAACAGCATGCCACTCTTCCCCGAGCTTCCGTCGTACAGGACATGAATGCACAAACCCAAGTGAGAGTCAGTCATTTTACTCCAACGATTACGAGCAGCCTGTCACGCATTAGATAGAGGAACGAAGTCTCATGAAGTTCTATCGTCAATCGACAATCCTATATTTTCGCGATAATTTTTATCATTTACGTATTGATCTTTTTACTTTTATTGTTCTATTTAAATTTTTATGTATATATATTTTCTTTTTTTCATTTTTCCTACTTGCGTATTACAGAGAACGCTGCAAAAGTCACTTTCCAATTATCCAAATTGTATAAATCTGTTTTATTGTGATTAATTGTGATTAATTTATTTAAAATTGAAGCGACTTCTATTAATATTCGGACACTAGACATTGAAACTTGTTATAATTTTGTAAAAAAAATCGTACGATAGTACACTTGGACTCATTTTAAAGCTCGAAATCTCTATTTTCGAAATATATCGTTTATTCTATATATATATATATGTGAAAGATGCAATATTTTTACACTATGTAGGAAAGTGAAGAAAATCTTTTTCATAACTGAATGGATTCCAAGATTAAAGCTCCCTCTTTATAATGATATCTCAAAACTTGCTGTACGCCAATATAATAAATAACGCTCATTTATCTGATACAATGTAAAAACTATCAATCTTTCTTTCTGTACTAATCATATCTTTTAACTCTTAATTGTAAAAGTTACAAAATAAATAGATCAAGTGACTTTTGCATATAAAATTCTCTTCAAGTGAAATTTGCGCTACAATCGAGAGAATTCAGACATTTCATTGCGTCGAACAGAATCTAGACACGATATTCAACATCCAATTTTCGTTTTCTTTTCCTTTTTTTTCTCTTTTTTTTTTTGAAGAAAACGAGGCAACATAATGGATCGGAATATTTCGTAATTTCCATTTACCATAAATAATGAGTTTATTCATGACGCTAAGATCGAAGATCTCTATACTCGTCCTGTTCATTTAAAAAACTTTCGCCGTTTTAACGAGCCACGGCCTTTAGAAGCTCCGTTCATAATCCTATTAAGGAGCTTTTAAAACTGCTAAAGTCTGACCAGGTGAAATTTACACCGGAGAAAGCTTCTTCTCCCGTGGTGTGGCGATTATTTCGACGGTGCCATCCTTTTATCTCGTTAGCGAATTTCCCTAAATTTAGTGGGATAACGAAGATGACGAAGTAAACCTTTTCCCGTCCTTTATTTCAATTTTCATTTTCCATCGAAAATTTTTGTGTCCTTTAAAATGTTCTAAAACCTTTCCAAGAAACACGATGTAACGCGACGTAACAAGACGAAATTTCGTAACGTTGACAAAGATAATGTTAAATCGTGGTATCGTAAAGACGCAGGTATATATTTAAGTTATGTAATCCTATTTTGTATTTTATACAATCTTTTCTCTTTTTGATAGACAGTGAAATTAAATCGATAATTAAGCATAAATTTCTATGGTTCCGAATATTCAATGACACCAGTTAAGGATTAAAAAATTGATTCCCTGTACGAGAGATCGGTGACATTTATGATATTTATTATAACGTTTGCATTCGACTATAATTGAATTGTTCGAATTATCTTTTTCTAACGCTATACGCTAAACGTTTCAGGGTCCACCAAACGGGTCCATACATCTGACAGTACCAAGAGCCCCACCACCCCCACGAGCAAAGAGTCCACCCGAGAACCAGCCCCTGCTGCAGAATGCCACCGTATCGAGTCGTGTGTCCCAAGCTACGATGAGTGAGATGAGAGTGTGATGTTTGGACCCCCCTCCGAAGCCCGTGGTGCCGGACGTTCTCACGGCATCGACATTGCTCTAAGAACAACAGAAAAAACGAAAACACCGTCTCGTCCATGCCAGTCAAGTTCTAGTCGAGTCCGACGAATTCGAAAAAGGAAAAAAAAGAAGAAACTCCTTTCACGGAAGGATTCCAGCGAAATTCCAGCGAACGACACTCGACTGGCACCTGGCCCGAAAGCTTCTACCGTTTTCCATTTCCATCGTCCAGTTGACGACGACGCGTCGCGAAAAAAGAACAAAATCAACGGAGGGGGGTGAACACAGCTTTTTCTTCGAGTTAAAGGAACGCTTGAAAAAACGAAAGGGAAGGGGGGGGAGGGGGGAGGATAGAAAAATCCGGTATTCGTCGATGAAGAATAATCGAGAGAAGATCCGAGGAGTCACAGTGAAACACATTGGGAAGAAAAAAAACAAGAAAAGTTCTTTCAGCAAGAGAAACTAATCTAAATGATGAAACTGTGTGAAGATGGCGAGAAAGGGGTACGACGTTTTGTAAAGAGGGTTCGCTGTAGGAACTGCAAGTATACGAATAGTGGAAATTCGAAAACGAATTTTATCGGGTAGATTTCTCTCTAGATTCCTAACGAGGCCGAGATATAAAAGGTGGTAAAGTTTGAGTCGCGTCTCTCGACGGATACCAGAGCCTCATCGTGACCGGGAACAACAGACGGATCGCGCATATGACCGATCGAGTCGAAATTCCCGATACTCGAAATCCACGAAGATCGACGACTTTCTTTCTACTGATTGATCGTACTTGGATCGTACTTGGAGGGAGGAAGATTCGTCTCGGAATGAAAATAAAACGAGTACGTTCAGCTAGCTAGTCGGTAATAACGAATTCTACGTGTTACGAGGGGAAAAGGTAAAAGACGCTCAAGGCAAAAATCGATCACGGAGACTCGTGTATAAAACGCTATTCACTACGATGTTAGATGTTCCTTGTATATATATTTAATGAAACGAAAAGACAAAAAAAGTGAATTTATACCGTAAGTGAAAGCCAAACATATTTGCTACTTTCTAAGGGGACATGTACTCGTATCGCGTACAGTTTGATCGTCCGTTCTATTCGTTTCTCCCCGTTTTCTGTCTTTCATTTTTCTCTTCCCCTTACAAGTCGACTGTGAACGTTACGCGGCGCAAGCGTGCGAGAGATATCATACTAGCGCTCAGATCATCATTGCGAGAGAAGAGCTCGTCGACGAGTCGACTCGACGTTGCTTTTGATTGATAAAAGAATTTCAGAAGGTACAAGATCGATAAAACGTTCAGACTAATTTAAGTTTCTTTTCTTCTTGTTCAACCCTTTCAACACCACTGAGCGTGCTTGTATCCTGACTTTTAATATTATTGGATATTAGTCTGCAGTACTTTGAAGGTATCTTTGAACAGGAAACAGTATCTTTGAACGAACGTAAAATATTTTAATCGGTATAAAAGAATTACTACGATCTACACGTTTTTTCCAATTAATTCGTCATTTCATAATCACTGTTGGAATAAAAATAACTCTTATCTTATCTTAACCGTGATAAAAAAAAAGAACAACCTCTACGCAGTATCTTCTTATTTCATTTTCCGTTGTAATAGTTGGTAAGTAAAAGTAAAATTAGAGATACAGTAACGTGTTGAAAGGGTCAACGTGACAAGTGATTGATGAAATTTGAGACACTTGGAAACATTTCGAATTTGTATATGTATATACAGTATAGCTGATTCGAATCATATTAGAAGTGATTCGAATTGTTTGCTGTATGCACATACAGATTCGAAGCTTAAAGATCTTGAATATCTGGAAAGTCTCGATCGTCTTGGAAATTTTGAAAATCTTGAATTATAAAAATCACTATACTTTGAACACTTTATATATTTTATCATATCATCTGTATTTTATGCAATTTTGCACTTCCAAATTTTCTATAAATGCATAAAGATCCGCAATCTAATTGCGAGTATTCCGTAACTTGGACTATCTCAACTTTCTTCGATATCTCCTGTTATCTACTGTTCGAGCCAAAGTAATCTAATAAACTACTGGATACTTTCAAGGCATGTAAAAGGATCAAGACTTTCGAAATTTTCGAGTTTTAACCTTCGAATCCTGCTTGACGGTACAGATTCAAAGCGATTGGAAGTGTTTCAGATCCCATCACTAATAACAGGTGCTTTCTTCACGCATACAACACAATCGACCGTCCACCTTTTGCTATTATCATCTCTGAGAGTTTCTTTGAACAACAACATTATTGGTTCAATCTAAACGAACTCTGAATATCGTAATTTATATACTACAAGGTGATCACCATCAAGCATCGATTTTTATAAAACTTCATAAGGAAATGCATAAAAGATATTAATTAGAATCACCACGAACGTACCATTAAACCTCGAGTACAAAGTTCTTGGAACGTGACAATTTTTTTAATAATCCAATAAACTAAAATAGAAAGATAAGATTGACAAGAGAGCTCACCCTGTTCTTTTGGTTAAAGCACAAAAACGGAATTGAAATATCTGAATTTACATATATATATATTGGTGTAATGAATTTTCTTTTGTCAATGAAAAGCTTCGATTGTCGATGAACAACGTCGTTCAATCTCGTCCCATTATTGTAATATCGTAATTCGAAATGATTCAATTTCAGGGAAAAAAAGAAATCAAACTGACTGAGCGACGCTTTCGAATCATACCGTTCAGACAAAATGAACGTCTGCGAAACGGTGTGTGGCTAATTATCATCTTTTTTACGCTTTTGGTAACATCGAGAGATCTTCTAGCGGGAGGATTTCGTTTCACTTAAATTACCACGTTATATCACTGATAGAAAGAAAAAAAAAAAGAGAAAGGGATAAGAAAGGCTCGATTTACACTTGTTGCTCGGCCGCGATTCTTTTCACAAATTTCGTTTACCCAGTCACGACGTTACAGTGAAGAATATTGTTATTCTTTTATTTATAGAACAGATATAAGAAACGACTCGTTACTATATCATATTACAGTTTACCACGGATTTTTATGCATTTTCCTATCTTTTATGCGTACGTAACTTAAAAAAGTGAAAACCAACTAGAAATTCGCAATGAGGACACTACCGTGCATAAATATTTGAACGCTTGCAAATTATTATATCATAATGAATTTTTTAAATTTAATCTTAACATATACAGTTAATAGATATTGATAAATAGAATAATTATGATAATTATGATAATAGGTGGCTGAAGACTGCATCAAAATCTGTTCATTGTTGAAATTTTAGAACGATTGAAATGTTTTTCCAACGAAAGATTGGAATCAATTATTTATAAAAACACTCGTCAATCGTAAAAAAAAATATTAAGCTTCTCACGGAAGCGCTATAAGTATCCAATTATTTATGCATGATAATGCACGTCTTCATACATTCTGTACATTGTGTGCATTTTTGTACTTTCAAATCTCCCATAAATGCATGAAAATACGCGGTCTAGTAATTATAATAGTCTTTTCTTTCTTCAACAATTTCTGCCATTCAATTCGATCAGTGTTCGAGCTATGTTCGAACGTGATACTTCATCTGGTGCCATTTAATCAGAGAGACCACTGCGTAACATTTAATTACAACATGGCCAAGTCGGCAGAGCAAATTAAGCTGTACAGTAGCGGTAACCACGGATGACTAAATCGTCAATGTAAATCGGGTCGTATAGTCTACGAATCGACTGTGCACAGGTCGTTGGTTTAAGCGCGCGTGTTAAAGGATAAACCATACGCTATAAATTGGATCTGAGTAAAGGTCCGCGGAATTCTACGTTAAATCGTTAGAGAATGAAGAAATTAATCGATTCGTATTGGATCCAAACGTGTACGTGATCTTTTTGTAAAGATAAAGAAATACATATAAGTGTAACATAAAAATTAACATAAATCTGTTATCGTGCATAACACACTGCCACTGGACACGTAAATTCACGTAAAGGAAGAATTTCGCCGGTCGGTTCAAATAAAAGAGACTGTTGCTCCAATTGATTCTTTAAACCACTATTTTATCTCGATCGACTAATTTTTCATTGTTTCGAATGCTCGACGTATCATATGGAGATTATTGTTAAATTAACGTGTATGAAATGTCTGTTCCTTCGAAGTTTGAAGTTTCTATCAATTATCAATTAATTATCAGCTACATTAAAGAAGAAGGAATTTGTTACAAATAATGTATTTTCAGTGTTCAGAAGATTCATAACAAAAATAATCAAAATGAATGATCAAAACAGTCCTGCGACTTTCTTAGATAAATTTATACTTAGAAGTGCTCTTCTGAAAGTTGCAGGAAACATTTAAGATTGGGGGAAGTTTCAAGATCAACTTACACAATTTTTTGACCCTCTTTTTATTGCATCGTCCATAAAAAAGCTGAATCGTTCAATTTATACCGTTTTACACTTTCAAAAAATGTAAAAAAATTTCTAGACTACTTAATGAAGTCCTTACTGTATCACACAATTAGTTTTTCAGTCAAATCTTTAAAAGATTTTTCAGGAAAAGTAAAATTTGTTCTGAAAAATTCACGAGTGAAGTTTCGCTAACAACGTAAACGATTCAAGAGTTAATGCATAAATTATTTAAAACAGACTGCAAATAAAAAGTACTTCGTTCCAAAAATTTTTAAATTACTAAATTGATCATTCTTATTTTGGAATTTGTTAGAGGGAAAAATATACTGAATCATCGTAGGAAATAATTGTTTCAATTAAATATTGAGATAATACTTTTGAAAAAGCTACATATAATCAAAATTATATTTAAAAAACGAGATTTCATATAAACCCCAATCTAAAATAAAATTATAAAGGATATTCTTCTGTAATTTGTTACTGAAAATATAATTTCCACTTGTAAAATTCTAATCTGCGCTAATATGTAAGTAATTTTTATTAAACTTATCTACTAATTCACTTCCTTGCTTTGTGCAACATAAAAACATTCGAAAAACGTACTTCAAAGAGTTATCTACTAAACAGAATTTAACACTTTCACTGTTGCCAATTAATCAAATTGCTCTTAATCAAACACGAAATGACATATTTATTTCTAATACTATTTATAAGGTGAATCAAATCAAAATTGAGGAAGATATTCAAATGTTTAAGCAGACTAAAATAACAGTGAACGGGTTAAAGTTCTCACGATTGATCAACTTAGAACTTTGTTTTTATGGAACCACCACACGAAGACCGAGCTTAAAGAAGAAAAGAGTACGTGTTAATATAAAAAAAAAAAACAAAGAGAATCAAAGTTTTTTGTACATACAATTAAGCGATTAAAATAAAATGAACCGAAGGAATGTGTTTACGATGTTCTCGCCAAGTTGTACGATACGATCGACAAATTCATCGATCATTTTCAGCATCGTTGTGAATGGATAGAGAAACAGGACATAAAAGTTCATTGTACCGAATAAAGTCTTTTTTAAGATGACTTGCGAAATTTCGTGGAAAAAAAAGTTACGTAATAAATATCATTAAGTATGGACAATCCGAATATATTAAAGACTAAAAAAAAAAAAAAAAAAGAAGACGAAGAAGGAGCGAGTAATAGTAGACTTAATTAAGAACAAGCCCATGATCGGTAAAGAAGAGAATAACAACGGGGAGAGAAATTGAGCCGGTTAAACAAACGTTTAAGGAAATTTAAATAACATATATTAAATATACATATTATGGATTGTAATGAATTTATTATGACGAATATTATTATATTTATGTGATTTTTAGCTGGCCTCGCGTTCTACCGAAAAATACCTGAAACAGATATTTCGGCCGAAGGCAAGGCTACCTGTTACGTTTAACGTTTCTGTTATCAAATTGTAAATATATAACAAAATACATGGTGATATTAATTGTACGTGTTAAATGTCTTTCCCAGCAATGGTACATTTTTTTTATTCAAACCTTCTTCAATCCCCTCATCTTTAACTCACGAACGACGGATTTGGGACTTTCAGGTTTTGGCAACTATGTTAAATACGCAACACTAATTGTGACGCGTTCACTGCAACTATGCTGGAGGTTGCTGATGAATGATCACCTTTGTACAGCTCTTGCAGCTGCATCAGGTGATCCAGGAGCAGAAACAGCCTTCCACGAATCCAGTGGAAGAATTTGGGCATTTCGTAAACGCAACGCTACTTCAAGAAACGCGAACATTCGTTATCGTAGCACTAATAATTACAGGAAAACAAATTGGAAATCGCGAAGAACCAATATCGCAACACTAAGAGTAAAAGTAATTGAAAATCGCGATGAAATAATATCACAACACTAACTCCAAAACCAAATTCAATGAAAATTATTATCAACAATACAAAAGCTACTGTATTAAGAAAAAACTACTTTGAATATTGTAACATTCTAAAATTAATCAAAAGCAGTGATTCTGTAATATAATTTAAAAAATAGAAAGCGAGATAAATTTACATAACACTAAGACAATTATGAAAATTAACAATCGCGGTATATCATAATTCGCAACTCTAAAGCAAACATGGTTATCATGGTTATCCAAACTATTTCGTAACTCTAATTCAACCTGTAATCAATCCTTCGCAACACAAACAAGAAAAACCGCGATTTGCCCAAAATGATGATAAACGACGATGAAGAAGACAAAAAATATACAACTACAAATACTAAAGGAGCATAGTGACAAAGTAGTAACGAGAATGACCTCCCATGCTCTGCAATCATTTAAACGATCCAGAGGATGAGAAGCCATTTGTTGTGGCCCTCTTCGTGGCAGTTTGCCGGGCCTCTTCGGCTTTTAGCCTCTTCTTTTTTCGAGCGCAATGCCCGCTGAAACTTACATCTAGCTCGAGTCTTTCTAATCGCAAACCAAAAAATAACTTAGACAAAGATGAAATAGAAAGATAAACCGCGGAAACTGACCCTAATACACATGGACGACCATCGATCATGGTGATCGTTGTCCATTCGCACGTGCGTGCTCGAGCAATGCCTACGTGAACGTTCGTTTCGGGACCTACTCGCGACCTATCCGCGACCGCGACCGCGATACTAAATTCGAAAAATCGAAAAGTAAAACCAGAAACAAGCGGCATACTCCATTTGTACCAATTTCACTGTCGATTCTTCAAATTAGATTTCCTGAAACAGGTTGGACACGCGAAAAGGGGACACGCGACCAGAGACTGTGCCAACCTGCCCGGCCCTACCTACTTATAATTAAACACAGGCATACCAGAAAGTAAGCTACCTATCCTAACAATCGCTCTATATTTAAAAATGGCAAAAGACAGGCACACCAACACACTCACTCCACGATTCTCACACATACCACTCGGGCGCAGACCTAAACTAGAGAGGACGTCCCGAGACGCCTCCGACACCCGAGTTTAACACACGACTTTCACACTCTAATTTACGTACCATTTTCCTGAAATCGACTGACAATGACTAGCGAACACTGCGTAAAATGTGATTAAAACACATTTAGGATTCTATGTGAGTAATAACTCAGAAAAAATATATATAATTTCTATAGAAATGTGCAAGTTGAGTTGGAATCATTATTATAATTGACTGTATAACTAATAATATAATTATAGTATTTTATATTTCATAGATATTAATATAATAAATTCATACTTCGAATTAGTGTATTAAATATTTTAAATGGTTCAACTTATAATGAATGGAACGACGCAATTCCACATCCTAACCACACACAGACATGCGGAAAATACGTCGTGCACGATACGCTAACACACTGTCAGTCGCTGTGGATTTTTTATAAAATTACAAACTATAATCATCGTGCCCAATGTCTTTCACCCATCCAAGTAGCACCTGGGCACGTGAGTGAGATCCTGACAATGAACAAGGAAGGGGTTAAACCTGAAAATCCTGAACTAAAAAAATAATTAGTTCATGTAATTTGTATCTAACGGACTATTGCATTATTCTATTTCAAACTGTAATAACTCTACTCTTTCAGAAATTATTGAAATTGCAATAAAGACAAAGAAATGAATTTATTAAAAAAGATATAAAATCAAACAATTGACTCTAAATATTAATATAAACAATCTCAGGCGACTTCTTCAACAAAGCACATTTTCGAAAATGCGAAAGCAATGTTCAATTTTGTTGCTTTGATTTAAAAATCTGCCTATCGCGAAATATCTTCTTGCACACAATATCACACATTTTTCTGCGCTTTCTTTAAAAATTCTAATCTATTATATTTCAAATTATACTGAAGTTTATAATTATGAAACTGAATTATTTAACAATATTTTGTAATTATATTTAAACTCGAAAGATGAAATTAAAAATTATTAATTATTATAACAAAATATATCACCAGTATCAATGAATAATAATTGCATCTTTCATAGCAACGAAGTCGGAGGATATCCATCTTCTCTACTATGAAATGCTCAAACGAAATCGTTTTAATAACAATTATTCTTAAACATTTATAATTTATCTATTGATTGAATATCCATACGGATATTTTACTTTTGCAAACATTTATACTGAACATATTTTAATTTTATAAGTAATTACTGTAAATGTATATATTATAATCATTAAAATCGCGATGTGCAAGAAGTCCTATCCTAATGTAATACATAAAAAAATCTCAAAAAAATGTTACTACTCACGGGTACAAAAAATACCCGCGGTCACTATGCTCATCAAAAATTCTACGTATACAACCAGCCATCCGTGCCGATTCGGACCTTTCGTCCTACAACATGATTGAGTGACCGGAGGAACATAAATGCATGCGACTCACGGGATAGATGCGAAGAACGTTATCACCAATGCTGCACTGGAGCAGGAAAAGTAATCATGAAGACCTTCATCAAGTAGATACCACTGAGAATTCCATGGTGGAAGTGAACGCCGTGAAAAATTTCTTAAAAAACATAAAATATTTTGTTTCTAAAGACACAATATTATTTGTGAAAACTTAAATTTTAATAATAAGAAGAATTAGGGACTAATAATTTAACGTGTTTTTATTTTATAATTACATTCAACTTCAGTAGAAGGAGAATTAAAGAGAAAATTTAAATACAACATGCCAAAGTACTTACATTTTTAGCTTCTGAAGCATCATGATGGATTCTTGAACGATTAGGGGAAGTGAAGACCATTCTTAATGAATTATTGTTTTTTAGTATTAGAATTGTTAAAAACTACGCAATATGAAGTTAAAGAATCAATAAATAAGTAGAAAATGTTATAATAGAAGTGTGTAAAAGCATATGATAAAATACGTGTATGTATGTAAGTATATATATATATATGAGTTAGTTAATTACAAGGTTACAATATTTGTACTGATTTGAATTGAAATTAAATTCTAGAATAAAATTATAAATAACTTTTAGCATGGTATGTTCTGTTTAAATGTTTATATGCTATTATTTCTTTAATTGTTGAAAATTGTAATAATTATTTGGTTAAATTTTACCTTGAGTTGAAGCCAAAAATGCACATTTTATATAAAAATATACAATATAAATACAAATCTAACAACTATTGATGTAAATTGTTATCTGACTACTTTTAGATAATACTTCTTTCTTTCTGAATGATTCTTCTGTATAATATTTCCTTCTTTACAGATGAGGTGTGCTTCCTTCCGCCATGCTTCCCGCTTAAAACTCGATCATGAGAAATATCGATTACCTTCGAGAATCGTAGGAAGTATATTCCATATTTCACCGTGTAGTGGCGCTGTAATCTCCCGTTTCGCAGGAAAAGATAACTTAAAATAAAAAATAAAAAATTGTAATCTAAATCAAATATACAAAATTCATGAGAAATTCTTAAAAAAAAAAAAAATATTCACACATTTCGTTAAAAATTGTCAATACTTTAAATTGAAACATGAGAAAGTTTATTATATTACACAGTAGTATTATTTTAGCCATTAAATACGTACATTCTTAGTAAATTATTGTTGAATTTAATATTGGAATTGTTAATTACGCATTATGAAGTTAAAGAATCAACAAATGAGTATAAACTGTTACAATAAAAATAAAATCATATTATATATATGATAATAAGTTAATCAAGGTCACAATATTTGCATTGGTTAGTATTGAAATTAAATTTTGGTATAAAATTATAAATAACTTCTATCATAGCATGTTCTGTCTAAATGTTTATATACCATTATTTCTTTAATTGTTGAAAATTATGTGTAATAATTATTTGGTTAAATTTTACTTTAGGGGACAAATTATGCACTGTTTTTGGTAATCTGGCAAATTTCGACGACTTGAAGTCAAAAGTACGAGATTTATCTTAAAAATTCTCAACACAAATGCAAATTTAATAGCAAATTTAATTAATTTAAATTTTCACCTGAGAACTTCTGAATGATACTTTTTTCTGAATGATTCTTCTGAATATTTCCTTCTTTACAGATGAGGTGTGCCTTCCGCCATGCTTCCCGCTTAAAACTCGATCATGAGAAATATCGATTACGTTAAGAAATCGTAGGAAGTGTATTGCGTATTTCACCGTTAGGGGCGCTGTAATCTTTAACTAATTTAAATCCACTACGCGCGCGTTTTGCACAAAATGTTAACTCGGAATAAAAAATAAAAACTCTGACCTAAATCAAATACACAAAATTCATTTAAAAAAACAAAAATATTCGTACTCTAGATAAGAAATTAAAGTCAATACTTTAAATTGTTATAATTTTGTCAAAAAAAAATTGTAGAACAATTAATTTGATTTTATTTTAAAGCGCAAAGTTTCTATTTTAATAATCCTGAGTTTATTTCTTTCAAAGATATTTATTTTTGCATCATGCAGCAAATGTAAATACTTTTCTTCTCGAATATTATAAAAATTCAAACCCGAAGAAAAGTTTTTCATCACTGAAACATTTTTTCCATAACTAGATAAATCATAATCTTGAAATGTCAATCATAAAGATTGAAATGTTTCCGTTACAATGAGTCCTTAAAACTATAATATTTTTTCGGCATTTTATTTGAAATCGCTGTTCCAATTGACTGTTTTGAAATGAGAATAAATTACAGGTAACATGAGGCAGGAAATTCTATCATTGACCAAAGATAAACTCTATCCTTAGTTAATGACTTTATGTAATGTCTAAAATCTGTTATTATTAAATATATAAATCTATATATTTATTTATAATAATTCTTTTTTACATCAGACATAACATTTAAATTACCACCAATTATTATTTTCTCTCTTACGAAATTCAGTCATACATACATAAGTACATATGCTTATATAACTCATAAATGGCGATCATCCTAATGTTGTTTTGTTATCAAATAAATTTTTTAAATTTAATCATTTGCATTTTGGATGCCAATGATTAAATTTTTTTAACATAATAAAATTAATCATCTATTTTTATCATTGTATTTCCATTTTTAACATTAACAAACTGTTAAGTATGTATCAAATTTTACGTATTACATATGTAAATGGAACTAATTCCATCGGTTACACATAACAAATTCGTGAGATAACTTGTTGAAACAAATTGTTGTTTTCACTTCTACCAATATGGTTCAATAACTTCATAAAGTCGCGTTGCTCGAATTAAATATTAGTTTCTCCATAATATTTGAAAAATTTTTTTGATACTAGTAATTATTTCTGGGAACATATATAATATAACTAATAATACTATGTGATCAGTCCTAGTACTTGACAAACTTCTTTTTTTAAGTACTTGTAAAAATCATTGATTAAACAAAATCTAACTGGTATACTCTTCTTTCAAATAGTTATATATAATTCAGACAAATTTAGTTGTTTAAACAACAGCTTTAAATTTAAAAATTGAGAATAATCAATTATAAATAAAACAGCTTTTTTAACATTCGAAGTAATCGATTATATCATAATTCATAGAAAACTGAGAGTAACATTCTCACATTTATTGTCTAATTAGTTACCTAAATATCTCATTTCGATCTTTCCCTATTCATGTAAAAGTATCGACATTCTTTGAAATTGAAATTCTCAATATTTTGAGAGAAACTCAATAAATTGTTACAGCCTTAATTAAAAATGAAAGGTTTTTCAAATAAATGTTCTCACGAAAAGTGTTATAACAGTAATCAATATGGAAATCAGTTCAGAATTACAAACGTAACCGGAATTCTGGACTGTTTTTAGACGTTTAAGATGAACGTTCTTCTCTTCTATCATAGAATCGTACGGATTGTTTGAAATTGAAGATGAATTTGTCGAGCAAACGGTGCCTTTTATAGCCTCTTTAGCCGAACCCATAAAAATTCGGAAATTATAATCTTCAGGATCCAAGCGAGAGTACATAAAAGCAGGCAAACGATCCGAGAGTATCCAAATGTTGCCACTTTGATCGATCTAAAATTAGAGGCAAAAGAATTAGAAGTTGATATCAAAAATAACGTATGATTCAATAATAGAAAGGATAATGAAAAAAATAAAACAAATAGAATATAATATGCCGTTTTTATCTTTTACCTTTTACTATTTTTCAAGACTATACCACGTAAATATAATTTATAACTTTCAAAATTTTCGTAAACATAATTAAATAAATAGAATCTGAATACAAATCTTTTTTAGCTACATATTATAATAAATAGCCTACCTCGAATATTTTATATTTGCATTATATATAGATTACGTGCATTTTCTAATTTCTCACGAATGCATAAAAATCCGCAATCTAAAAAGGGTGAGATTTCATTGATCTTGAAATCGAAGGAAAACTTTACCTTTAAATCGTTAGGAAAGATCATTGTAACGTTATCTACATAAATAAAATCTTGTTGCTCGATCTTGAACATATTTCGAGGTTTCCAGCATGCAATAGCGTTCAAACTAGCTAATGCATAAAAAAGGACTCCAGTGTTTGGATCTAAAAAGCTTACGCTACTTTGACCATTATGTCCACGAGATCCGAGAGCATGAAATTCATGAAAGTTATCTGAAAACAAAACCAACAAAAATTAATTATAATTAATGGTTTAATTCTCTGTTGCCGTCCTTAGGATGTAAAGCCGAAGAAAGTCTTGAATGAAACTCTTGCTTCCTCAAATAGCAAAATAGAGTAATCCGTTATATTAGTTTCATTGTAATTTGCATTAATAAAAATTGTATTCTTATTGTCATTATCAGAGAAGACTCTCTCTGACTTCATATTATGACTATATATATCTCAATTTAACTTAAAAATTATCATTTACCTAAAGAAGTGGCGCGTTCAGGATCTCTCAATAATTTAGTACTAACTGAATATTCCATGGTGCTGGAAAGTGGATGGAAATACATCATACTATAGCCATCGTTAATTGATGCAAGACCCATACCGAAGAGACCATCAGTCCATTGAAAAGAAATTCCCGACACATTGAATTCTTCAGCCTTAAGAATCACAATTTTAAAAATTTACAGTACAAACAACAATCTAATTTTTCCCTACTATTTATATTTTTTCAAAACTCCAATTTACCTAAATTTTGTTAATTGGCAAAATAGGAATTATTGAGTAATTTCAATCTATACGAAAAAGTAGTTAACATCTTCAAGTGATATCGTGGAGTCATAGATAATTATAATAATCTGTTGTGTCACATCACAAAATTTTTTTATATTTTGTATTCTCTTTGATAAAGATTAGTAATAAAATTAAATTAAATTCAAAATTCCAAAAAGCTCCAAATATTCAACGATATCATTTAAAGATTAAGATTGATCAAAATTAAGAATTGTATCATTCGATATTCGGTACCTTTACAACAATAAAAAAATACTAACTTGAGGGTCGGGGTGAAAAAAGTGATGTTTAACGAGCCACGATTTTTCCGACTTCCACGAGTAAACTACGAGGCCAGGACCACCCAAGTCAGCCAGATAAGCAAACGTATCTTCGCAAGAATAATCTTCGACCGCGATATTTGCAAAAAGAGAATCGGGTGTTCTTTGATCTTCGGGAATAACGAATTTTCGTAGCAATCGATCGTCCCTTAGATCGTAGATAAGTAATGCTGGTGGTGCTTGCTGCTCTGGACTATCCAAAATATCTGTGAATCCTGTATCAAGAACCCAGAGTCTTTCACAGCGATCTGCTCGAATTCGAAACGTTGAAATGATCTCTGGCACACTTCCAGCTTCGTATTGATGTGCCTCCCAAGAAGGATACGGAATTAAACTGGGTGATCGGCGTGTATCTGGAATCATTATTTTACACTTATAAGTTCATCATGTGCTTGATATGGAATAAGTAACCGGAAGCATAAGACAGATAAAACATCTACTAAGGATACGTAAGCATTTACGTTCTCATCGTAGAAGGTTCTCAACCGGTGTTACAAGTATGTATAACCATTCCATGAATAATTATGAAAGATTGTAAAGAGTAATAAAAATGTAGTGTCTTGTATACGGGTCCACTATCAATGATAATTACCATTTCTGTAAAAGTAATTCAAACTAGCAACGACACCACGCCTCCATCTCGGCACGGTGACGAAGATTCTGGTACTTGTGATTTCAAGACCAAGAGGAAGATTATCCTCTTGTTTGTATCCTGGGAAGAGAAGCTCGGTATCGTTACTTGGCCATTCGTATTCAAGCTGTTTCCACTGATAGATTACATCAAGTTTATCGCTAGCGACAATCATCATCCAGAAGTGACATTGAAGTAGAACATAGAAAAATGGTATAATCGATTTGGCTTGCATTATGATTCCCTATAATTAAACTGCTCCTTTTCCGCCGCAGCGTTTGCCATGCTGCAAATTAACATTATGATCGAATTAATTAGTATCGCATGCAAATTATTACAATTAGAATTGCAAGTACGAATTGTAGATGCAAAATGTAATGCGAATATGATTCATTCCGAGTCGATTGAATCTCGGATGGTAGAATTTATTTATCATTTAATATACAGTATGTTTCATTCTTTTTCTGGCTAAATTTTGTACATATTTGCATATGTGCCACAAGTTTCACTTGATATTACAGAATTTCTTCTCCTCTCTTTTTGAAATTAAATGTACAAATTTAGAAAGAATTAGCAAATGAAATTTTATTTTTCAAAATTGAGCATTCCACAAATTTTATGAATGGAAAACTAATTTGTGGAACAAATGCATATAGTATATTGAAATTACTGCAACAATATGACAAAGATATAAATCAGAAATCATTGTGAATTGTACTATATTACGTAAGTCTTGATTACGATAAAATATTACATAAATATTAATTATATCACAGATAGCTATTGATAAAAAAACCAGGATCTGAAACAATTAGAAAACGACGGAAAATAAAAGAATAGGATTTTAGTAAAAAAATTCTATTCATTTTACTATAGAAATTAAATTACAAGAAATTATGGGAATATAAAATATCAAAAAATGAAATTATGTACCCAGAAAATTGAATGTTCAAAACGCTATATCAAAATTATTACTACATTATTTCAAAATCTTTGTGATATATCTAATATCTTAATAATATTTTAAAACAAATTGTAGAATAAACTGTATTCTTTCAAAAAATTTATTAGTAATAAAATTTCATTCTACGATAATGTATAAGAAAAATATAGTAGAAAAGAAATAAGCTTACTTCTATAACTAGATTTTCTTTGAGTGAAACTTGATATAAACACCAAGAAAGTAAGATTTCTGAATAAAATAGAAATGTGACACTAATAGACAGAACTTACATCTTTAATGCAATCATACTTTCTATCGTATGAGCCAAACAATCACATGGTAGTAAAGTGGGTCAACAAACTTGCCACAGGTACCACAAGTTAGAAAATTTACAGTTTTAGATATTTTAGAACAAATTTCTATATATTTTAGTAAAATTTACGTAAAGGTATACTTTATTATGATTAATGTTTTATTAAAAACACAGTTTTCTCAATAATGAATTAAAAATTCAAATTAAATTAAATAGAAAAATAACAATCAAATAAAAAGGAGAGAAATTTGCAAACGATAAATATCATAATTTTTTTCAAAATTCTCATTGACAAAATTTATAAACGTGCAAGTTAATTTTTCTTTGAAATATGTTTGGCCTACTTTTGCAATAAAAAATTATTTGACAATATAGAATGTCCAATTTAATTAAAAAATAATATCATTTTTCGAAAAATATTTAACATGTAAAAGAGAACTGTAAATTTAAAATATTTTTTGCATTTTTAATCATTTTGTCACACAAAAAACAACTGAAATTTTCGAACTGTGCCATTAATTTCAACATCTTACATAAATGAAATTATGATTTATATATTTTCGAAAGAATAATATATTTTCAAAAAAATAATCGTCTAGATAGTTCAAAAGGTAAAGGTAGACCTGTATACTCTCGTTCAAAAGTCTTAAGATCGTCTATTTTACCAATACTTGAATACTTTACGTATCATGAACTTAAATTCATCAATAAAATTGATTTATCATCTTTTGGGTGATATTTTTTTCTTATATTTTTGAACAATTATTTAATCTTGATTCTAAAACTTTTAATCGGTATGAATTCATGATAATTTTCAAAGTATAAATATACACACACACACACACACACACACACACACACACACACTATACAAATTATTCCACTAAGAATCGCAGCAGCAAATGATTGAAAATGTATTTGAATCGCTAATTAATTTCTTGCACAAGTACTCGATTATACCCGCGCAAAGTTTAACGTTGAAACATGCTTTTTTATGAATCTCTTAAGAAGAACTAAGAATGCTGAAGAATTAAGCCTGAACTAACATTATACATATCTCAATTTCATCAAAGTTTAAAGAATCTAGTTGAAAGATATAATGATAAAAAAAAACATTGAACAAATCCTTGGAACTTCCTTTCATAGTCTCAATGGTAAAAAGCAGAATTTGATAATACAAATATTGGATGAAGAGAATTGCAACTGAGATGTTGCGTTAACGCAACCTTGGTACTCAATGATTCAACTGTATCTAGAACAGACATGTTAATTGCTTTCCCAAAATTACCAACGCAAAGTATCCTAAATCGAGCACTCGTCTTTCGATCAAACACGTTGCTTGTTCACTTTGTTCATTTATTTACCGTTTTCCTGGCGCTCCAGATGAAAAAAATCGCGACAGATTGAAACACGCAAAATTGTACTATCGCGTCGGGAACACGCGACAAACTAACAGAATTCGTCCGGTAAATGGAAGAGACGTTCTCCCACAGTACCGTTTCGATACCGTTCAAAGCTTAGCGAGTACTGATTCGCTCGACAAACTTGTTAAAATACCGCGATTCATCGTTCTCCACTAATCCATTACGTTGTTATGTAGCGAAAAGTAACGATGGACCGACTATAGTAAAATATACGGGGAACGTTCATTGTTTCACGACGATGAGATGAATAGTGCAAGTTTGCAAATTAAAAAGCATGTATTAGTGGTGAAAGCATATTTCACCAAAAGATAAGGATAAAGATAAAGACAAAAAGAAGTAAATTCCTTTTTTGATACAACTGAAATTTAATGGGACGATATTTGTTTCAAAAATTCAAATTAATAACTAGACCGTGGATTTTTATAAATTTTTTGTTTCTACCAATGTAAGAAAAGAAATGAAACCTAAATAATAATTTGCTTCATCTATTAAATATTATAATAAATACTCTGCTGTTCTATTTTGTCTATTTATTATATATGTATGCTATTTATATATGTATTTTATATATACGTATATTTCTTGTATTTTTGTATATTACGTACATTATGTGCACTTTAAAATTTCCCAAGAATTTGTAGCCTAATTAGGTAGTAGTTTAAATTCTTCGAATCCATCATTAATTATATTAAAAAAGAAATTTCATTCCATCATTAATTATATTAAAAAAGATTCTTATCAAATATCTTTAATAAAAAAAGAATTTATGCTAAAAACAAAAGGATTTATTTTAAATACATTATCCGAAATATCTTCGAGTAATTTTAATCTGAGTGTAAAAAGAAAAATGCTATTGTACAAATTATAAAATTCCTCAAAAAAGAATACAAAAAGTATTATCTTTTCAAACAACAAATTGCACTAACTCGAATATAGAATTATTGTAACTTAAATTTGGAATTAAAAACCTATCTCAATTTTTTCAAGAAAAGAATAAAATTATAACTTTTTTTAAAAAAGACAGAAACTCTTTCTCCAAATATTTTCGATACACGACTTTCTTCATAAAAGAATATTCTTTCAAAATCGACTTAACAAGTAGCAACAATTGAAACATAACTTACTAAACGATGATAATATCTTTTCTAAACGTATCTGTTAATTAAAAACAGTTACATAAATAAATGGAGAAATTTGAGAAATAAAGGAAGACACTGCTAAATAGACAAATCCTGTATCGCGTCTGCCAACAACAATATGAAGAAATATTACGAAAGCGGAGAAAAAATACAACATGAAAAGATTTCTCACAGGTAATGAACAAAAGAGGAGGGAAAAAAGGCACATAATATAAAATGAAACACCAAGTGTGAAAGAAAACTTAATTGTAAACTGATTTATCGCCAAGTTAGTTCACTTCCCTTGACGTAAATTCCAAGTGAAAGTTCTTAGAAACGGGTGAACTCAAGATTGTATGCAAAGCATCTTCGTAGACAATTGCTCTTCTCCGTGAGACTTCTCTGTTATTTCTGTTTTGATCAAACATCGATTAACGTACCTATCACGCAATGTTTTATATGTTTCGTAATCACGCTGATCAATTTCTACTAATTTATAAGTGTATCTTTTAATATGACAATAACAATAATAACAAACAAACAATTTTTCTCAACAAATGATGAAAGCAAGCATTTCACCAAGCAAAATAATTTTTTATTTTACCTTTATTTTATATTTGTCTCTAATAATTTCTAATTCTATCATGTAGATATGTCGATTGTCAGAAATAAAATTTATAAAATTCTCACAGTGTCTCGCGCATGCAAATTCAAACATATCCAAAAATGATGACAATGGAGTATAAAGGAGGATGAAAAAAGTTTGTTTGGAAAGCCTAAAGGAATCGAATTCACAAATCTGATAACATTGAATTAAAACTATTTTAAGCAAATGAATCCTCAAAATTTTATTTATTCTAAGATCCTTGTTACTGTATGCGAAAAGCAGTGTGCATACAGTAAAGAAAGAATAAATTAAATATGCTTCGTGATTTAGAAATTTATGTAACAGGGGTCAAAAATTAATAATCAAAATTAACTTTAACTCTTCTGTCTAATCGATATTTGCAAATTAAAAAATACCAGAGATTCTCGTAAAATGAAACATTGTTTCCATGAAATTACTTACTGATAAAACTTGGTAAAGATTTCGTCGATTAAAGAATTCATTGTATCATTGTAGTTGCAACCGTGGCTGCTGCAACATTCATTTTTATAGCCTTTGAAATAATGCACTCGCTCTCTAATGCCGGTCGATTCCTCTTAACAGGTTTGACTAGGCATCGTGTTGAACGAACTGTTGCGCGATTTCGAGGTCGATTGGATACACCATATTATACAGTTTGCTTTCACTTTCGCGATCACTTGCAACGTACATGGTTTTACATGATAACACCGAATATGCATTATGCCCTTTTAATGTCAACAATGACAATCATTTTTCAATACCATTCTTCCGATCTTTTGCAATCGTTACATTTGTCATCTTTCTAAAAAAAAATTATCCAATTTTTACAATACATAGCATAACTTTGGCAAATCATTTTTAATAAAAGATATATTTACTATGAACTTATTTTTATGTTCCAAAACCTCAAAAGAAGAGCTCTTGAGGTTTCATAATACTGTCAACTTCGATTACTTTTCTGTCCAAAAAAACTCGCAAATTTTACTGAAACTGAAACTGAAACATGAATGAAATGAACTGAAACATGTGATATAATGATTGAATAATTTAATACCTGAATAAGTAGAATGCGGATATTTATGCAAATTCATACTTTTATACAAAATAAATAAAAAAACAGAACACAGACATGATATTACTTAGCCAATATTTTGATGAACATTACACTTTCGAAGATTCAAACGCATACACTTGCACATTATGTGCAGTCTATGCCTTTTTTGCAATATCAAATTTATGCATAGCATAAAAATCCACAATCTGTTCGTAAGTTAACTCGCTATGTGAAATGATTGGTTTCTAAAGAGATACAATACTGCAATCGTTTCTTGTTACTTTGCTTTTTCATCGAGATACGAAGGCCACCTATTATTTCTTTCTCGATTCGAATAATTGCACGTAAAAAGATAGTTTAAGTAAACGAAATAGGATCTAAAATTAATTAATTATTGAGATATTCAAATTAATCATTTTATACTAGAAAATCTCACAATCAGTCAACGTAACTGTAATAAAACTATGTTTGTTACAGAACACATTTGTAATAGAATTTTTACTGGATGTTAAACATCATCTCACAATCATTCAGTTGTGCAAAGTAAAAGTAATATTGTGGAAAATGCTGTTTTTATTACCATATTCATTAACAGTGAAAATACGATATAATAATAATCGTTTATGATGTGTGCGATGAAATACGAAAGCGAAAATATTGTACCAAGTACTCTGATCTAGAGAGTGAGAAAAAGAGAAAGAGGAAAGTCGTATTAAACTTTTTTAAGACTCCGTTTACTCTGGAAAAAAACTAAAAATTGAAGTTCATCGCACGTGAGATCGTACTGCTAGCTCATGTATCGCAATTGAAAAAATTCTATATTCGCTCATAATCTAACTGCAACTACATTAATTGCAACAAGCAACAATTCGATTATCGCTTGAAATAAAATTTATTTTAATACTTCAGCAATTATTCATTCAAACACATTTCGTATAATATTTTTTTATGTAAAATTCGACACTCTATTCAAATTCGAATTCAAGATGTTAGGCACTCGGTTTAGAAAACTGAAAAATCAATAACAGAACAAAGTAACAATAAAACGATGACATAATTGTGTTAAACCCTCCCCTTTGAAAACCATGCAGTGTTTCTGCTTGGAATATTTTTTTCTTAAAGCCAATAACTGACAAATTATTTGAGTCGTACCATATTATAAGACTTACCTTTGCACGTATATGCAAAATAGCGACGAAGATAGTTGGATAAGATTTTCAGCAAACTATAAATAAATAGAACATCAACTATTTAGAATAGTAAGTTAAGGCTGAAAAGTTCAAGTTCTTTGAACTAACAACTATCGTTTTCCTTGCCGTTGACTTCCATATTCATAGAATATCCCCGCCGTGTGCTGATCTACCCGCTGGCTTGCTTGCACAATGCAAATATATCCATACGAGTATACGTATGTGTGCACAGCTGTGCTCAGCGATTATTATTTCATAAAAGAAAAAGAAAAAAAGTGCTTTTCGATTTTTTGAAGCTGCAACCCTTTAAGGTAAGACATTGGTTACTCTGATATCATAAAAGAAAAAGAACACGTTAACGCGATTAAGATCATCGATTTCTTGCTCCGTCTCCGTATATATATCATTATAATTCTTACTGCGAAAGACAGTTAAACTGACATGATAATTCTAAAAACAATTTAGAAAGTTTGTTTTCTCGACGAACAGTATGAAAAGTACGATGATCTGAATCGTGATACCGTGCGATCACTGTTCTATCAAACAATTATCATTTATTGATTGTTTTAACGAGATACAGGTGTACGTATCACCTATTCCTCTCTATTTTTTCCTTCGACAATAATTGTCCATTCTACTCAGGCGCAGTCAGCTGAAAACAACAATGCTGTAGAAGAGTAGAGACTACTGCTAATTTCTGTAAGCGGTCCGTGCAGGAATAAAGTGCAACCTAAAATTCGATCTCAACACGTTTTGCGTCGTACAAATCGTACAGTGATGAACAAATTTCAAAGTAAATTTCAACAAAGACAGACAGAGTGAAAGAAGTGAATCAACTGAATCGTAGATTTAATCTAATCCTTTGTCGAATTACGATTCAACTGAATTTCGTATAAGAAAAATCGCGTATAAGAAAAATATTCGCGTATAAGAAAAATCAACACGCTGTCACCTGTGTCCATCGAATCAACATAAATACGACAGTCTATTTAATGAAAAGACAAAGTGAGGAAAAGAAACGATAAATATTACACACAAGAGAATATAAGGAAATTGTATCGTGACGAAACGAAAAATCGGTAATTCTAATATCGTTTTAAAGGTAGCACTTAATTTCCGATGCTTCGAGCCGCTCTATAAAGAGATTAGAATGACAAAGAGCCACCGTGTTACCGGTTTCTTCGAGCAAAGCGATCCCCACGAGCGAATCGTGCATCCGCTGTCACCAAGTGGAAAGACATTATTAGCGTAAAAAGGAACAGGATAATGAAAGGTTCTTGCGCAACGTAAGATACAGATGTATCGATATACACACAGAGCCAGCTAAGCATTCTACGAACGATCGAACTGTCGAACGAGAAAAAAGACAGACTGACTTTTATACCGTTTCGAACAATATTTGGAACGTCCCAGAATGTACTATATCAAATTATTACATTACGAATGTAACAGATCAGTACAGTCCTAAAAGCAACTTGACAAAATTAATAAATATTGAAATAATAGCGATAGTGATAGTAATAGTAATAGTAATAGTGATAGTAGTAGCGATAGTAATAGTAATAGTAATAGTAATAGTAATAGTAATAGTAATAGTAGTAGTAGTAATAATAATAATAATAATAATAACAATAAAAACAACAAAAATAAATAACAATAAAACAAAACGAGAATCACCAAAGAAAAAGTGATCTCAATAAACACGAGAATTTTCTCGTTCCAACATTTCGAACGATCGAGTCAGTTAACACGATTTACCCACGACTCATTATCGATTACGATTGATATTGTTTCTCGGTCCAGCCACGCGTCCACGCAGCCAAGGTCATGATAGTTCCCAATCTATTTTATCTCTAACTTGTCAATTGTATTTTTGCAAATCGAACGTTACATTCGATCAAGTTCAGATTTAGAACAACGCGATCCGCGTAACGCGTATGGCATTAACTAACGATTCGAACGGCAAAATATTGAAAAACATACGCGAATATGTTTCGAAATTAATATATAGTTGGGAATAAAACAAGTACCTCGACTTTAGGACGGTAGGTCCAAACAATCGCCTGCCTTCAGGCAAGGGACCGATAAGGTCCAACAGCGGTCAGAGCTGTGATTGGTTGAAACAATATGTGGCTGTCGCCCGCCATTCTGGGACAAAATTTATTAATGTACTTTTTCTATCATTTTCAACTGGAACAGTAAAAAAAAAAAAAAGAAGAAAAGAACAAACTCAACTACACTTAGAATAGTTTCATTGTACCGTATACGTAATAGGATAATATAAAAATCATATTTATTAAAGGGAATAACGTACAATGTATGTATTACCTTCCGTTCTAGTTAAAAGTTAAAAAAAAGGAGATAGTTCCCAGAACGACAGACTATGCCTAATCTTTCGAACTTTCCACAGAACGTCTTTATTCGGAACAAGTTGATAATGTGACACTCAATAAATAACAGAAATAACTTCTACATGTCCAATTCTGTCGTTAGATTGTCCTGCCGAATCTCGCGAGAATCAGAACGAAAGGAAAGCGCGCAGTCGAGAAACAATGTCTTTGCGCGTATAAGTTAAATACACATAGCCCCGAGTGACGAGAAGCGACTTCTCGAGGCTGACCGAATGTTTTCAATGTCAACAGTGAATTCCATCAGCCTTAAATAGTGAAAAGTAGACACGGTTGCACGAATCACCTCCGATTCCTATGAAACGACAGCAGAGCGGAAAGACACGATTCGGAAAGACAACCCCTGAAAATGAAGTATATTCATAACGATACGTAGTTCATTTAGGTACGTACACGTGTTGTACGGGCGCGGTAATGCTGTTTCATAATTTTTTCTCGTTAGAAGTAACGATAGAAGTCGAGAGAAAGAATAGACAAACAGGGTGCCTACTGAGGTGGTGAACCTTCAGGAAGTGAAAAAAAGAAATTTAGGCGAATTCGTATTTTCACAGTCACACCAGCTGAGTTACAATCAATTTTATACAATAATTTATATAATCTCTATTAACGTCAACATACAGTAAGGAGACAATATCTCTCTCATGGCTATAGTTTGCAGCCTCCTCTTGCACCGTCTTCGCCACACTTTCGCAATAAGTTTACGTGCCCGATTTCCGTTTCTCTGAAAGCATGAAACGTATGAAAAGTTCAAGCTTTGGCGATTAAAATCTCCGTGGATAAAGATCCAATCACCGTCAACCTACGATACTAAATTAATTCCAAAAAATATCGTAGTTTTTTTTCGTTTCGTAATTTATCGCAGGTGATATTTGTTGTTATAAAGATTTCGATGTATTAACTTAAGTATATATGTGTATATATGTCTACTGTGAGATAGTTTTGCGTAGAAAATATGGTTTCGTTTTCCTATCAATAGACACCCTGAAGAAATAATAAAATGATAAAAAAAAAAAAAAGAAAATGGTAATAATGATAATAGTAATAGTAATAATAATTATGTGGAAGAAAGAAAGAGAGGAGAAATAGGAATCTTTCCGATGAATCGATTCGAGTGTTATCCGATCGTAAAGTCTGCTGTTTTGGAACGAAACACAATGACTAATACTTATACTTGTCGAATCATTGAAATTCATTTCTGTACACGTATGTATAAAGAACATTATCTAAATATGTACTCGACGATCGGAACATCGGTAATTTGGCATAAAGTAAAGTAAAGAATAAACGGCGTGAGTTGAGTGTAGAGAGAGCTGATATCGGTTTTTTTTCTTTTTTTTTTTTTTTTCTTTTTTTTTGAGCACCCTCTGTACTTACCACTCACTCATGCATCACCAACACGTTCTTTGTAAAGGAAGAGGGCTTCACAGATCGAATCGATCACTTCTACTTCATATAATGATCGACATGATACTTCGTATCATGATTGATACAATCATTTAAATAACTTTTACAGGCTTTGAATAACTTAACTGAAATTGCGAAGACCTCAATGGAGATAATCATCCTGCTCGCTAACTACAAATTACTGATACGTTAGCGAGTCAGTTATAATGAAATCAATACGACAGAAGCAAATATTTTATATCTGACAATCACCTATTTGGCACCTCATTTTTTTCTCAACATCCAAATCACAATGTAATAACATTTTATTACAGTTTCTTAATTAAACATAAATTATTACTGATTCGATTTGAAAGTGATATCGTAAAGACCATCAAAATGCATTTCAATTAAAATATTTACGCAAGATCCCATATAGAAAAGGATCGAAAATATTTTCTGTAATATAGCATTCGATAGTACGATCGGAGAGGAGATGATTCTACGTGAAAAAATAAGTCGAAAATAAAAGATAAATTTTTTTGAATTTAATAGCGTTAAACAGTGTTAAAATGAATAATTGAAAATTAATTTTAATTTTAATTTCTATCTAACAATTTTTGCAAAAAAACGAAAACGTAAGTATAAGAAATTTTGTTTAAGTGCAAAACATATATACATAAAATTAATTATAAAAAGTTAATCTTATTAGTTCTTAAAATATTTGCTTCTATCTTTCCTGAGTTTCTTAAGAAAAAATTCAGATTTCCGGCTTGCGTAAAGAAATACTACAACAATGTTTGTTTAGAGTCAATTTTTCAAGATTTCAACTAATCTTTCGATTATAAAACATCAATTCTAAAATATCCGAATAATACTTAAAACAACAATTAGAGTGATTTCCTTAAGTCGCAAAAAAAAAAAAATGGTAATGCTGGTAAAAGTATAATCTAGAAAAATGATTAGATGAGATTATATCTTTTGTGGAATCTAAATCTTTTGATGAAATTGATTTGTCTTTTAATTATCTGTAAAAATTATAAAAATTAAAAGATAGAGTCATGCCTCGAAAACTCGTTGAAACCTCGAAAAAAAGAGTTTAAACAAAATTTCATAATTATATTTGCTTCCGTATTTCAAACATTTAAAAATTTTTTAATCGTTAGTAACGATGAAAAATTTTAAATATGCAAGCAGTGGCATACGCACTATATTATATGCATATATATACTCATACGTGCTGAATATACGAAAATCTAAATATCTTTCTTGTAAAAATAAAATATCTGTTAAAAATTCACAAAGAGATGCATGTGCAACTTATATCGAAAAAGTAAATCGACTCGATCTGGCACATTAACAAAATAAAAGTTATGATGAACTAACCTGAGGCGACAGAATATTCACACTGCGGCTTGCATTTTTTAATTCTTGCACGGGAATCAAATAAGACGACTGACGTTATTACAAAGCATGTAGAAATTAAGAGCTTCACACGATTAATGTGTATGTACGTGTGTGTACGTGTGTGTATGTGTATTATGCACACGCGCATACACACATACGCAAACACCTAATAAAATGAATAAAACTGGATTTTGAGTAAAAAAAAAAAACAAGGAATAAATTGAAATATTTGATTCAAGCAATCTCTCTTTCTCTCGCTCTTTCTTTCATTCACTTTTCCTCTTTCTCTCTCTCTCTCTCTCTCTCTCTTTTCAGCTGCAGTGTGAAACGCCACCTTTCCGCAATCGCGTCTCTCCAAGAAAACATTGGTGCAGAGGCTGAGAAACAGCGCGTGGAAACGGTCTACCGTAAAATAAAAGAGCAGTCAAAGACCTCTTTAGAAGTCCTCTCTACTTACAAACGTATCAGCTGAAAGAGCTATATCTTCCAGAGCTGATCTCGCGATCGCGATATGCGATCATGAGCAACGTAAAATTGCTTATATGTATATGACTTTGCAACGATAAAGTTTCTGTATTAGTAGCGTACGAGTTTTCTACACGAAAGCTTTCGTGCTCATACAGCCATTAACAACATGATACCACCCCATAACTACAATTTCAATACCAGGTACTCAGATAATATAACAAGTATCCATAGAAAGAGCAAATTCGAAGGATCAAATCTTTTCTGATGCCTTCTAGGCAAACAACAAAATTGATTCCACAAAGAAAAAAAAAAAGAGAAAAAAATACAAATTTCGTTGCTCACCTGGGATTTTCAAACTCCATCGGGAAGAAGTTACGACGTTACACTGATATCGCGCGCACGATCACTCACCACGTGCAAAAGTTAAAATGATTGATTTACTCGATATCTTTTTACTGGCAGAAAAAAATCTGGAAGAGGAACGACCGACCGTTTCCACTGCACCTGGTAAACCCTCTCAGGCACTGACGTGATGTATTTTGCAATGATATTAGAAAGAAAAACAAAGATTTTGCTAACTTCGTGTAAACTTCGTAGGAGAGGATGCGTCAAGTGCAGCCGCGGCCGATCAACGAAGTGTGCCCACGCGAACTAACGTGAGATTTACGCGTGCTTTTCTCCTCTTCTCAGTCAGGTCCGAACCCTAAAAAAATTTAGGGGCGGGCCCAGAGCACGAAGTGCAGTGGCGGGGTGGGCCCGTCCATAGGAGGTGATCATCTGAAGCGTGGATGCATCATTGGAGCCAACATTGGTGCACCAGGGAAACCCATTGGAGCTGCGAATGCCGGATGCATTGCTCCTGGTGGCAAAGCTCCTATCATCCCTGTAAACGATAATACACCGTGAGTTTCATACATTCTCGATAATTGTCTTTCTCTCTCCTATCCCTTTCTTTACATGTCTTATATATCGCAGGTTCTCAACGATCTGTAAATAATCTTCTTATGGTACTTACGCTGCGAGTGTACTCGCCGAACATAAATAAAAAATTACATACGTGTGTGTGTGTGTGTGTGTGTATGTTTGTGTCTGTGTTTCAAATGCGCACAATACTCTTCTCTCTTTTTGTATTTTGTAATTTTTTTTCTAGAAAACACGCCGCGTCGGTCAATTGAGAAGTATACCTTGCAAAATAATTGTGGAATTTTGAAAGAAGCTTTCGAATTTAATTTTCTAATTTCATTTCTTTCAATGCATTTCTTCTGAATGGGAAGTTGTCTGACAGCCGATCGATGGCATTTCCTCACACAACATTCATAAACATTCTTGATTCTTTTCTTAATGAATCAAATATATTTAGTAATTCAACTCTAGCTAATATTTATTATTTGCCGACGATAAATTCAAATAATATTTAGAAATTTGTCAGAAAGAAATTGTTAGATAACTTTCTTAAATAGAATGCTAACCAAAAGGAAAAAAAGAAGAGAAAACATATTAATATTCAACAAACCGAATATTATCCTTGAATCAATTTATATATACTTTACAACACACGCCTCTGCAAAATAATAAAATAGTATAATCTCGAGTGTTCTAGGACTACATCATACACCCATAAGGGTTTATTATTGACAGCCCACCTACGTCTATCTAACATTTTATCAATGCGAATGACCAAACTATATATGAGGAATTGAGCTTAACATGCAATGTGCCGCATATGCAATACAAATCACAACAAACTCACAAAAGTGATACCACGCGGAACCTCACACCATACATGAACGAGAAATTTTACTTAATGATTACATCTTTCATGATTTGAAGGAATCGCTCGGCTGCCAGCTGATCTTCCAAGATACTACTCCAAAAGAACACCCATCAACAAAAATAAAATAACAAAATAAGGAGCTCTTTTAAAGAGCTTCAAAGAATTTATAAAAGCACAATATTTACTTTATTAAGCTTTTTTCTATCATTATTTTTTGCGTTATTATTTTACTTAAAATAAAGAGAGAAATTTTTTGAGAAATTTCCTTCTAATGTTACTATACGATGTAATTTCGAAAAAACTCAAATCCCCTCATTTGTTAATGTAAAATTAGATATATCTCTATCGTTCGATATACAAGAAACAGCTGCAATGAAGTGTATATACGAGTCATACTTTTGTATATATTTGGTAACGTGAAATTATTTACTTACTGTGGATTGACTTCAAATATCTAAAATCAGTTGTGTGACACAAAAGCTAGGCTATGGTGTGAGGGAGATACATTACGTTCGTTCTTGTTGCAAGTTTTCTATTATAATATACGCGATAATAACGAAAAAGTAGTGACAAACAAATAACCCCTTCCCTCTTGTTTTTAATTTCAACAAATTTTTTTAAAATACTTCTTCGTATTTTACAAACTTTTCTGAAGAAACAACAGATGCAAAAAACAGATTCATTGATATCAATGATACTATAAATAATACAGAACCATCTAGTAACTTTGCTGTTATCGAATCTGAAACTGGAAAATTTTAAACGCCTGAAGAAATATAAAGAAGGAAGGGATAATTATCACCAAAACTTTGTTTCTTCTGCTTTGTCTTTCTTTCTTTGTTCTTTTTTTTTGTTTTTTGTTTTTTTTTACTTAGAATGACAACTTCGAACGACTGCCAGTACCGTGCTCAAAAAGCGATTTCTTCACTACTATATCACAACACCAGGATTTCAAGCTATATAAGTAATATGAAGAGATAGAATGATAACACGGTTGGCGAAATAATGGCAAGTGAGTCATAAGAAGAATATGGTTAAGTTGAGATGGTGAATAAAGAAGCTAATAAAACAGGAAAAAAATCATATTATGCGATGAACCAGCCGAGCGGCCGAAAATCGAATCAATTTCAAAGTAGAGTTTTTATCAATCGAGAAAAAAATATTATCAATATATATAACGCGTATTTTTCTATCGTAATTGAAAAACAGGCATATGTGTATATATATACATATATATATACCGCGATTGTAAAAATATAAATCTAGCGTAATCGTGCTTCCGATACCGAATACTCTAGTTTCAAGAAGAGGCATTTCACGTCCAAAGAGTCGTGTATCCAAAATCAAAGTGTGGCTGTCCGGCGTTGAAGGAATCAGAACAGATGCAATATCGTTGGCCGCTCGACCCACCTGCCCAGTGACAATAATATAAATATACAGAAATATACATAGGTGTATTAATGTGACAATGATGACAATAATAATAATAATAATAATATTAATTAATAAGAATAATAATAAATATAACGATGTATATATAAATATATATATATATAAAGAGTTATGTATATATATACATATATACATAACTATATATATGTATGTATACACGTATATATATAAATATATATATGTGTGTATATATATATGTATATACGTGTATGTATGTATGTATATATATGTATATATATATATGTATATATATATATATATATATATAAATAGATAGATAGATATAGATATGCCATTTCACCGCATGCTAATTGCTAAGGACCAACCTTGTTGCGCTTGTATAAAACACGGTTTTAGTAACCAGACTGGGTTCGTTCAACACTCACCAAGGAGTGACTGGGCGCCCTGCAAACGCACCGTTAAACATAAACGTACAAGACACGCTGTCGTTGATTCTGGCATACGGATGAATCTTGAACATGCTAATATCGATCATATTTCATTCCCCCCCCTTTTTTCTTTAATGTTTTCTTGTGTTTAAAATATTTCTCGTGTACCTCGTCAAAATTGGTCCCCCCAAGACTAATTTCTGTCTTCTGTCACTCTCATTCATCCATAACACATTCCTAGCCATCGGGCAAGTCTAATTTATTGTAAGGGGCAAAGGGTATGGGCTGCATAGTGATAGATGAAGTGCAAAGGTATATTATACTGCATGTCAAATGAAAAACATTTTTGTCTTAGTGATCATCTATATTTCTATTAATTAGATCGCGTATAAACCTTAAGCGTTTGGATAAACCTACTGTCCAAAATCTCTTTAATAAAAAGATTTAATATTTCTTACATTAGAGTCAATATAATCATTTTATAGCATAAACAAGAAAGTTACTTATGATAGCTCATAGCAGTTTAATAAAATGTACTGCATATTTAAGATTAGGAAAATATACTATATATTTTACTTGAAATCAAATACTTTAAATGTCAATTGAAATATGATTTTTGAAACTTTGAACTAAATATCGAATATAAGGTTATAAAAATCTTAATTTATGTTAAAATACTACTAAACTTTTATAATGATAAAAAGAAATAATTTTTTATCCAAGGAAGCACGATAAAATTACATTGGATAATCACTCAATATATTTTCGATAGCTCTAAATATGATACTGGAAAGGATACATAAAAACAATTTAATACAAATGTAATAATATTTAATGAATATTGATGAGGTGCTCTCGTTGAAACAGAGATGATTATTTAAAATTATAGAGACTTACCTGGTGGTAGGCCCATGGGGGGCGGTCGCATCATGTTACCTCCATGAATCAGAGCAGGTGCGGCTAGGGTCATAGTTGGCCGCATAAGCGGAGCCATCAATGCAACAGAACTAACAGGCATTGCTGCAGACGCAGGAACCATTACTGCTTGTGGGGGTCGCTGAAATCTTTGTTGTTGTTGTTGTTGAAGTGCATTTAATGCCGCCTGTTGACGTTGTTGTTGATCCTGAAATGCAGCAGCTGCATTAGCAGCAGCAGCTTGTTGTTGCTGCTGTTGCTGTTGTTGTTGTTGCTGCTGCTGCTGCAATACAGCAGCTTGCTGACTAGCATCAGCAGTTTGTACAGTACGAGTTTCTTGAGTTTGTCGCCGCTGATATTTTGGAAGTCGTGCTCTAATTTCCTCCTATAGCATAGGATTTTTTATTTTTACTTTCTGTATCTATTGCTAACATACATGTAAAAAATAGTCAACATACTAGGCTAAGATCTTCCGGAGGATGAATAATTTTAATGGCAGCACTAGTAGTGGCTATAAGATTTACTTTCTGATCGCTTCCAATATTATTATTAGTGGTGGTATTACTATCTGCATTACTATATGCAGGGAATGTTGGTTTAACAGGTCCTATAGATCCACCAGCCACTGATGTAATTGGTTTAAAATCTGTACCCAGAGGAGAAGTCACAGCTGTAGATGTAGCTGTTGAAACAGCTGCAGCACTTGGAAATAATGGTCGTGTTGGTGGTATGGATGCACCTGATACTGGTTGTTGTATACCTGGAGGCATGCCTGGCATTCCAGGCATCATACTATAAAAAAAAAAGAGAAACATTATTGCTTTATCCTATTATTTCTATATTTCTTCTATTAGATAATAAATATATGTATATATATATATATATATATGTATGCATGTATATATAAATTTAAAAACTTTAGATTGTATTTACCTAACTTGCATTAAATTAATATCAGATATTTAACTCTTCTTTCGCGTTGTCTGGTTTTAAAAGAATAAGTTATACATACCCAGGACCCATGAAAGGTGGACCTACAGGACCCATAGGTCCCATCATATGATGCATGGGTGGTGGGAACGATCCCATTGGTGGCATACCAGGATGAGCCGCCATACCTGGCATTACACCTGGCATCATATTGGAACCTGTAGGCATTGCTCCTGGCGCAGAACCTAATAAACCTTCTGGCTTTGCTTTCTTTCGAACTGGTTCATCTTCACCAGAAGATGGTGAACCAGGTCTACCTCCATTTCTTTGCCTTTCATGCTCCTTTGCATCATTTGGTGGTATGCCTTCCATACCATAAATTTCTATTTCAATATTGCTTCGATTTGGCAAAGAATTAGGTACTTTATCTATTGCTTCTTTATGTACCTAAAAAATTGAAATAAGATTATAAGTTTTTGGTATCAATATATTTTGAAATTTACATATTATTCAATGAAAATTTAATGATTACCTGCATACAATGTATACTAAGTCCTGGTCCCGTGTAAAGTTTCTTATGACAGATATGACATTTAAAATGTTTTGCTTTTTGATGCTGTATAAGAATTTTTTCATCTTCAAATTCTCTGTTACAATACCTTATAAAACAGTTAAGGTCAATATACAAATAAAGAAGTATGAGTGATAAACATAATTATATACAAAATATACATCTGTTGTGTGTATATATATATTCCATATCATTTCTAAATGAACTCAAATCTAACAATTTATAATAATAAAGAAAATAATATTTTTTTAATAAATTTTTAATTCATTAATGATTTAATTTATAATTATATCAGTTTATAATAATGTATAAGCAATTGTATAATAAATATGAATTATTTATGTAAAGCTATAAAACTTCAACTTAATTTAATAATTTAATAACATTTTAAAAAGCTAATTCTTTTCAAATAAAATATAACACAAAATTATGTTGTAACAAATAACAAAATTAACTCTACTAATTTAAGAATTTAAAAAAATGTATATATACATACATATTCTACATATAACATGTTCTGAAATTACATCAAACATAACACTTGCCAAAAAATATGTAAAACATATGTATCTACATCCAGATAAGGTTAAAATCTTTTATTATTTAAACTTAAAAAAAAAAAAAACAGATATCAATATTAAACAGTACTCTGCGATAACAATTTGAATATTTTTGTACTTTCTTCCGCATTGCCAAATAATGTAGTGACTCATCTAAAATACGTTATCAAAGCATTTGTTGAAACTTTTTCAAACAAATACTTTACTAATAAAATTAAACAATTTATTATGTTTCGTACATGAATATCTTTGTAACTATGAAAGAAATATAGTCGAATATAGTTATTAACGAAATATCGATTTCTCACGTATTCAGTCACTTTAACTCGTCACAGGCTTTTACTTAGCGAACTGAAAATATTTTGCGACAAAGTAAAAACTTTCGAATTACAAATTAAAATACAACAGAATATAATACGAATATTAGTAAAATATCAAATTAGCTATAATCATACGATTATAAGAACATTACAATTGTATAATTTTGATTTACGATCTAAAAATACAGTTACGTAAAGTACCCTCTAGTAAAGGATATTTTGGAAAAGGATACCAACACCAGGGCCTTGACTGCTTCTTCTTTTTGCGTCCCATATTTTCTTATCAACTTTTACCAAATGAAAATTAGTAAAAATACGCCACTAAACGTTTTATGCCCACGTAATAAGAATTGAATTCGTAAAGTAACTGCACCGAACACACACGTAAAAATCGACGATGTAAAATGGCGACTGCATCTTTTCCGTATTTGACGGACGGAACTATAACCAATAGTATTACTCAAAAGTTACTAGCTTATTCAATTAAATTTTCCCTAACAAAATTCTAACTTGAATAAGAAACACTAAGTTCCAAGTCTAAATTTTTTCGTTAAATTAACCAGAAGAAGTAATTATTAACAAATAAAACGTTTGCACTTAAATGTAAATTTTTGTCATAATTTAGAATGTTGATACATTGCTTATTTAAAAATTTTTTAAATTTTCAAATATACATAAGTTGTTAAAATAATTATTGAAATTTATACATATTTTATGACAATCGTTTAATAATATTTCAATTTCTTTTATGTGAATTTAATATTTTTCTGTCCTATTTATATAAATATAAATATGTTATATATATAATATGTACATATAATTATAGACAAATATTTACGAAAATATACAAATTTATGTTTCATACAGTAATATGAAAACATTTTATATAAATAAAACTAAATGTATAACATATATAGAATGTTTCACCTTAAATAAGTTTAAAACTATAAGTTCGATGAAAAATTGTTATATACAAAAGTTGTATGATTTAGAGACATATTATGCGGTATATGTACTTTTTTTTATAGATGAGGGCGTTTTAGAAATTTCGAGATCATTTCCACTTTTTTAGATGGAATGATATATTTTTTTCTCGATAATCATTAGAAAAAGAACCATTAACCTATATATGTCGAAAAACTACTTATTTAGAAGATATTTTAATCTTAATTCTATAAAATCTATTGTATGGAAAAGAAGAACGGTACAAATACAAGAATTCTGCTCTTGTCTTTTCTCGTCTGTCATACAACAGATTTCATATTTCAATTAAAAATAAAATATCTCATAAACTAATCATTTTTCCACATAAATTAATATCTTTTTATAGAGAATATCGTGCTCCATTGATTAATAAATCAAAAAATATATATATCATATAAAAAACTAAAAGTGATCTTCAAATCTCCAAAATTCTTCCATCTATAAAAAAATACATACACTTCATAATATGCCTCTCTAAACCAAACAAATTTTGTACATAATAATTTGTAATTGAACGCATAATTTTGAAGCTTTTTAAGGTGTGCAAGTTAGGTGAAACACCCTCTATTTTATATATATATATATTTATAATATATATATATATATATATATATTTATAATTAATTTATTGTTGAACTGAAAAATGTCAGAAGAGCGAATTAAATAAATGGAAATACGTACATATAATTAATATAAAAAACACTAATATAGAGATTATTATCTACAATCACGTATTTGCATCAAAATTAGAAATAAAATCTGCATGATAATTATACAGTGACAATCATTTTAACATAGTTTTAATATTTGAAAAGTATAAACATAGAAATATTTTATAAACAATAAAAAGACCTCCATTAGTTGCAAATCCTTTGTTTCAATGGAAGATCACTTTCTGAATCACTGGATTCATTCGTAGCACCAGGTTCATCATCTGAAGAAGAATAATCTTTTCGTTTTACTTCTGCTTTCTGTGTACTTTTAAGCTATGAAATAATAAATTTTATTAATTATATTAGTTAATTTGATTAATATATAAAAAAGAAAAAAACATATTTAATTGACCAATTAACCTTTGGCCAATTTTTAGCAGGCCTTTTTGGAGTATTACTTTTTGGGACATATTTGTCAGCAACTCCCTCGACACGCCTTATATCAAAATCTTGATCTACTTTAGTTACAGTTTGCAACCTTTGTTCTTCTGATGTTACATATAAATCATTTGGTTGATGATAACTATTATGCACTTCATATGCTCTTTTACTGCAAAATAAAGCAGCACATACCGTACATTTTATTAAATCTTCTGGAACAGCTTCTCTTTCTTCCTATTAATTATAAAAGCAAAATGTATAAGTATAGTACACCTGTAATAAAATTTGTTTATTTAATATTTACTTATATTTCTTTACTTGAGTATGAGCTCTTTCCAAATGCCGTTGCAAATTAAATTTTATAATATATTCAGCACCACACAAATGACAGTAATATACACTGAGAGCGTCATTCATTGAATTTACTTTAATTTTATTGCTAGGAGGTGGTGTTGCTATTGGTTGAAATAAATGTACCATTCTATAAATTAAATTATTACATACAATATAAAATCATTTAAAAATTTAGTACTGCTGAAAAGATTTACAACCTTTTATGTATAGAACGATAATGATAATCTAAAGCTTTTTCATTATAAAACATAACATCACAATCTTCGCATTTCTTATGCTGTTCTTTTCTCTCACTTTCAGATGAATCATGAGATGCTTGATGATTATCCCTGTGTGTCTGATAAAATATAGGTAGTTTATAAAATTAAAGAAAAAAGATATATTATGTAGAAATAAGAACATACTTTTAGAGGAAATTGCATCCCACAATAATGACAATAAAACTTTGTTGGCGAATTAGGATGAACTTTAAATCTATGTCGTATTGTTGCACTAATTGAATTAAATGCTTGCCCACACACATCACATTGAGTATCATCATTTTTGCTTGTTTTCACAGGTCTACCACGAGTATCTATTTCTTTGTTGGCATGTTTCCTATATACACAGTATTTAACTCTTTACATGTAATTAAATTTTCAATTTCTAAAACATTGTTTCAATAACAAATTTAATAAAATTTGTTTTAATTTTCTTTTCTCCTTTTTCTGAAAATAAGTTGTTAGGAAATCTATGAACAAAACAAAATTTGATATATTGTATCAAAATTAAATATTAAAATTTAGAGAATAGAAAAGATCTTTTTTTTCCTTTTCAATGTAAACTGATCTCATAATAACTCACCATTAAACAAAAATCTTATTCTTATGAACATTTTAATTATTAATAATAAAATTATTAATAATAAAACATAATATTTAAAACATTTAATAAATCATTCAATTTTAAGTAACATTATCTCTAACTACTTTTTTACTATTACTAATTTATTAAAATGCATTTTAACTTTTTAATAATTTTTTTATAATATGTGTAATGAATTATAATATTTATATGATATAATAAAATATAGAATATAGTAATATTTCATACATTTAAAAATGACAATAAAAATAACTTTTAAGCAAAATAAATATTTTCTTAGTTGAAAATCTATAATTACGTATTGAAATCTATAAAAACAAAAATATAAAATTTAAAATAACTATAATTTTAAATGTTATAATAAATTTTTTCTACACCTAAATATTATTTTAATCTCTAGATGATGAAAAAATTTGGGAAAGATTTTAACTATAATTTTATTGAATTATTTCATAGCTTTATATTAGATGTCCTATAAATAATTGATCAACAAAATATGTCTTTAATATAAAATATATTGTTGATTCATCTTACTTATCTTATATTATTAGTTATTGTATAACATACTAAAAAAGTATACTATTGTATAACACACTATGCTAAATTTTAAATAAATAATATAACATTTATTTAAAAAATTTTCTAATATTTACTATCCAATTAAAATACGGTATTCTTCTTGAAAAAAATGATTTTTAAATGAATTTATGAATAATCTAATTGAATCCATCACAGTTGTTTAAATTTATATTTTATAACTATGTTGTTTTTATATTTTATAACTATTATTGTTACTTTTATTTGTTATCATATTAGAAAAATCTCTATTTCGAAAGCAAAAAGAAAGCAAGCGATTGGGAAAATAGCGCAAACAATACTCTACCGGTAATGTAGCTAAATATTATCATTAACGTGTTAACTGTTTGAAAATATTTTTATTCGTTATAGGACTTTTTTTTGGAATGTGCATTGGAATAGGATGAAAAAAATAGGTTGTATAAAAATATCCTTGTTTTATAAGATTGCTTGCTTGGTTATGAATATATCAAAAGAAATAGTTTCTTTTAGTACCTAAAATGCGCTTGTAAAGCTTCCTTGGATTCTAATTTCGAGTCACACAAAACGCAATTGTATTGGTCTTTAGCACTCATTTAGGCGCGAATTTTTATTTCAAAAAAACATTAGAAATTTATCGGACGTCTTTATGCCAGGTAGTATAACATAAATCCTTCACGATTTAATATTTGATCGCAATATTTATACTCAATCGATCACGATCCGTAACGATGTAATTCTTGTTGCTTTTTATCTAAAACATTGTCGTTTCCCAATATATACAGCATTCGTTCGTATTTGAATGTAAAAAATTACATAGAACTCACGTCCGCGTAGAAAAATCAATTTTCGGCCATTTTATTGGATTGAAAGTCGCGCCACCTATTGCATACCAATCCAAAAAATACAAAACAATCAGCCTCCTTGACAGAATGTTAGTATGTATATAATACATTAATATAAAAATATACAATTATAAACATCATGAAATTTGTTATAAATACAATAATTTTACTCAATTCAGTTACATGTAAAATATGTGTATTTTTCTTGTTTTAGAATACATATAAATCTTATATTCTTTATATATTTATCTCTAACAGAGATTTATATTTATATATCTATGTAATTTTTTTTTAATACATTATAAAAAACATATGTTCATATATAAATATTTATTTTTATTATTTTCAACCATTGAATGGAAGGAAAATAAAATAACGAATATGAAACTAACGAATATAAGAAACTATAATCGACTTCAGATAACTTATTTTTTAACGCTATTACTTTTATATAGTTCGAGTTTTAAAAATAAAGTGATATTAAATGAACACAGCGCGGAATCCACGACATTGTATTAAATTACATTAATGAATATTAATTGTAAAATGAATATTAAATAAAAATTATTACTTCAATTCCTGATACAATATAGACGATGATTGCCCATCTGTTACACCTTGAGCTGCCAATTCAGCTAATGTTCTTTCAAGATAACTTTTATCAGGGTACCCATGACCAGTTGTTGATGGACCCAATTCAGTCTTATGATGAATTTCGTTCCATGTTACTACATCTTCTCTTCCAGTAGTTACTGATCGTCCAATCGTAAATATCAATTTTCGTTCAAATGCAATCTGTAATAGTCTTAAAATTCTACGGCCTAAATTATTATCTGGAAGGTAACATATACGTGGAAAGCCTACAGCGTAATAAGCTTGACCAGGATTGGGATGTTCGTTTCCCTGAATTCCTGATGGAATGCTGAAATTTTATGTAATGAAATAAGTGTTTCTCAAATACATAAGTTGGAAATTAATGAATGAAATTTCCAATCTACTTACTCATAAGTTATCTGAATTGTATTTGTATTTGGAAAACCAGGCAATGCTCGAGGTATTCTTGTCCAGTTCATAGTTCCAGGAGGTTGATTTCCTCTTTTTTCACCATAAATTAAACGACAAACAGGACATTGTATATACATAGGAGGCTGCTGACAACTGAGCATTGCATTCAAACATGCTAAATGTAATCTATGTTTACAACGAGTCAACTCTACTGTTAGTGGTTCTGGCATACCAAGACATACAGGACAAGAATCACAATTATCACTTTCCACTACTTTTACATATTGGGAAATAACATCAGATTCAGTATCTACACCTAAACAAAGAGTAGGTTCATTTGTAATATATTACATAGAACTGTAACAGTAATTTAAAGAAAGTATAATAGATTACCCAAAATAGTATCTTTGAAAACATCATCACTGCCTACACTACTATCCAATAAATCTATTGGATTTTCATGACTCAAATATGTAGAAACTGTATCAACACTTGGTCTTCGACCACTTTTGGTACTGCTGGAATCTACATCCAATGCACTATCCCAAGTTTTTCTTTTTTGTCCAGATTCGGTATTTGTAACTGAATTATTATTTTCCACTCCGTGTTTATTGCTAAATATATTAAAATTGCTCAAAATAACACGAGCTATATTTGATGGACCAGTATCTCCACTTTTGCTCTAAAATATAAGCAAATCGATAATATAATATTATGTATGTAAGTAGATTAATAATACAAAATTTTCTACCTTTTTATTATTCTTTTTTGTATTTCCAGCAGACTTTTTATGTGTGACTTTTGTAGTTATATTTTTAACAGTTACAGATGTTGCTTTTATCTCAGAAATAACCTGTAATTCTTCTAAAGCAACTTTGACTAAAGGATAAGGTGCTTGTTGAATACGTCGTATTGGTCTTACATATCCAGTACAACAACGTACTTGAGTTAAATTACAAAAGTTTATGATATATGGAAAACCTAAATATGTTTTAGAAACATCGATGGTTTTATCACCCTAAAATAAAAAATTAAATTAAGAACATCTTACAATTACAATTAATTTATGACTGATATTTTTCATTGATTAATATTTTTATTTACTCTTGCCCATGCTTCTTCTATGAAACATTGCACTTCCATATCATATGTATGCCAATCATCTGTATCACCAGCCCATTCCCACTTAGCTCCTTTCCCAGCTGGTGAATTTGGAAGATAAAATTTTCTTCTAACATTGTGCACTTCATCTCCATCTTCACTACATTGTGTTTTTGTCTTTAAATTTATATAATACCTATTTAAAGTAAATGCATATTTTTGTTGTATATACATAAAAATAGAGCTTTATTATATATATAATTAATATTTGATATTTAGAATAACTGATATTTAAGATATTAACTTTGTTAATTTTAAATTTATTAGATAAAATTAAGTACAAAATGTTTTTAACTTAATCCTTCAAGTTTTAATAATAATCATATTAACAAATACAGTATTAAATTATTTATGCAACTATTATTAAAAAATATCTTGAAATACAAGTCTAAATGAAATTATAATTTCATTTATACTTTATATTGTTTGTTTCTTGTTATCTTTTCTCAAAACAATCTTTGATTTATTTACATTTATAACAAAAGTTTCCAAGCGAACATAGTTATATAGATAAAATAACATATATGTATGTATATAAGTTTAAACCTGTCCAAATTCGGATCTGCATCATTTAGAAAGACCCGAGTTAATTTTTTACAATGTGCTCTCTCAAGATGTTGAGACACTGCAGGACTATAAGGTCTCCATCGCCCATTACGATTTTCCCACTCCCAAACAACAACAGCATGACCGTGTTCTTGTGCCTGGGCGTTCATCTTCTTACTTGAGAATTTCACATGCACGCGCAACGTAAACTTGCGCAGCAACAACGTAAGAACATTTTCAAGTCTTTTGCATCCAATCTAATTCACTTCACTATATAATATATACATGATAACGCATACATATAAACAAATGCATGTGTGTCACTCCATTTATATCGTAGGAAATAAATTTTAATACCACATAATATTTTATTTTCACTTAATTTAAATTATAATATCAGAATATTATACAACAGAATAAATTGAAAGAAAAAAAGATGTCAAATTAACGGTATTCAACACTATTTTATTTGCAGTAAATGCAACACGACAAATCACCTGAAGTATACCCAATCTTAAACATCGAGTAATCGCAATATCGATGATCGATTTCGAATAATCGTGTTTAAAAATTCTTATTATTTAATTAATGCACTTAAATGTTATAAGAATCGATTTAAAATATCTTGAATCGTGTATTTTGCAACCCTTGATGCTATTTTTAATTGAAATCATCAAATAATTTAATACAAATTTTAAAACATATATGATATTATTTGTTTTCCATTGTATTATTTATTGTTTTGTTGATTTTTAATAATTTTTTATGATAATATCTTAATATCTTATATCAAATTCAGCTGTAACTTTTTTAGCAATATTTATGTAATCTCTAAAAATCTATATCTATATTCATGATGCCAAACGAGTATTTGGTCAGAGCATCGTGTGTACACAATTATATCGTTTATGATTTATAAAATTGTGATTTTTTTATTTAAAAAGACATTGATTTTAAATTAATACGTTCAAAAATAATACTTGAACCTGTATATAATAAATGAATGATATTTCTTTGTAATTGTTATTATTGCGTAAAGTTGTTCAAAGTATGACTAAATTATTCCTATAAACTAAAATTATAAATAAATTATGAAAATACCGCAAAATTAATTATTTGTGTTACGAAAGGTTAATTACTTGAGAAAGATATGTATATTTTTTAATGGATATGTACATAGATATGTTTATTTCTTGAATTAACGTGTAGGTTAGCTCTTGCAGTTTTTCAAGAAATTTCCCATTTCAACAAACATTCCGTGAAAATGGATGTAGAAAAAGTTGCTGTATTTGCCAGTGTAGGATTTGCAATAGCCATAGCAGCATTTGTTATATGGGGTCCATCTCCTAAACCTAGGAAAAAAGGTACGTTAAATATATTCAATTTTAAATAATTTATCTGGATAAAAGTATTTTATTGAGTGTTTTCTTTTTTTAGGAAAAGTTATTGGAATCAATAATTTAGGATACACTTGTTTTTTGAATTCTCTTCTACAAGCTTTGGCTGCATGCCCAGTTTTCATTGGATGGTTAAAGAAACAATATGACAAAAATGGAAAAGTTAATTTCATTTCAACTTTATTATCAGTTTTTGAAAGTATGTTGTCGGTTTTGGCAAAGTATTTTTTGTTTCAATTAATTATTTTTATAAAAAGGATGATTAATATTTTATTAATAAATTAGTAAGAACTTAATCTTTTTAATTAAATTTATAGATTTATTAATTTTGAATTGTATATTGTTACATACACTATAGTAATATATATTTATATGGGATATGCATTCTTTTCTTGTTAGAAATTAATGGATATGCGGAAGATTTATATGGTGATGTAACACCAATTGAAATTATTTCGTCACTTGGTAATCAATGGAAATTTGCACCTGGTCATCAGGATGTACACGAACTATTTCATGTAGTTCTTAGTGCATTACAAGCAGAAATTCAACCTGGAAATAGGGTATGCTTTTAAAAATTATTAAATTATAACAAATTGTTAAAAATATATTATTTATTAAATATATATATATAAGTATTTTTAAAATACTTTCAAATTTATATAATATATTTTTAAATTGTTAAAGTAAAAAGAATAGATAGCAAGTTAAATATATCTGCAACAAATTATTTCAGAAAGGTTGTTTGTCTGATGCTTTACCACAAAGTCCAATAATGATAACAGATACAAAGAAATTGGGTGATCCTTTAACATTTAGAAGTGTATCTTGTAATGATATTGTATCAGCTAACAAAAATCCTAACATTCCGAATGGTTTTGATAGAAATTGCAACAATCATGTAATATCTTCGACATCCATATCGAGCATTCCTATGGCATATAATAAGCCAGGTATAATCCTTGCAAGATCTTCAGAATTACTTTCAAAGAATGTTGAAATTAAGAAAAGTAAAGAATCTTTTAAACCGTGGAGCTCCTTATGTGCTATGTCATTTTCTACTGCTCCACCAATATCAATAGAAGTACATCCATTTTCTGGTTTATTAACTAGTCAATTACAGTGCAGTTGCTGTAAATGGAAGGTTGGTTTTTTACTTTAATTAGAATTTTACTGTTTAAATACAAATACTTTAATTAGATTTTTACTATTTAAATACAACATATATAATTATAAGAAATAAATAAAAATATTTTTTGTAGTCTGCAGTTCATTATGATAAACTTGAAACAGTTTCTTTGCCTTTACCTCCTTTGGGTCCACATATTAGATCACATCATACATTGGAAGAATTATTAACGCGTTTTGTAACCAGTGAGGTTGTTCAAGACGTATTATGTGATGGATGTGGAATGCGTTGTTTAGCTACTAAAACTTTAACTCTAGGCAAACTTCCTAAATGTTTGTGTTTACATATATCAAGAACCACATGGAGTTCTTCAGGAATACCAATTAAGAGAGATGATCCAGTAAAATTTCCTGAGATACTGACTTTAGATCCTTATACTTTTACGGAAACAAAGAAGCGAAACGCACGGGTATGATATGTAAATAAAATATCAAATATGTATCTATTTTTTATGATCATAAATTTAATGCGATATATGAATTGATAGGGAGATCCCGAAGCAACAATATTACTTAGTAATCGAACGACGTTACAAGATAAACACAAATATCAATTACGTGCAATCGTAGAACACCGCGGACCTGTAGATTCTGGTCACTTTGTTTGTTATAGACGAGGAAATAAAAATAATCAATGGTTGTATACTTCTGATAATGTAGTTGAGAGTATATCTTTGATTGAAGTTTTATGTGCCACACCATATCTTCTCTTCTATGAGCGTATTAATAGCATATAAGACTAGTTAGTAATCAATTTTAGTAATCACAGCAAATTTAGGAATGATGATTCATTGTCAGTATACTAAAATGATGTAATAATTACGATGAAATTTAAGAGACTGAATGTGTTTAATAGTTTTCATGTTTCCATTGCAAAGCAGTCGAAATTATTTCAAACTATTCATTAAATGAACTGAACAAATATTTAAATTTATTTTATTTACTTACATTTCATGTTTTGTGTATTAATTTTTATTGTGCATCGTTTTTATACAAGTGCAAAATATTTTCTAGCTTATAACTTTAATATTATGGTTTCAGAATTTAATGAAATAATATAAAACTTTTAACCACATATTTTAAAAAATTATTTTAAAATTATACAAAGTAGTTAACACTTAAGGCTAGCTACATTGTAGAATATTATGTATGTAGAATATTATAGCTTATAGAGAATTAAATTGATTGCTTGATAAATTGTATTAATAGTAAAACTAAAATCAAATTGTGCCAAATGAATCAATCGTTTTTATATATGACTTAAACTATTATTTTATATACCTAAAATTTAGAATTTAATTTCAGATATGTACTTTACATGAAATATACTTTTGTGCAATTAAAAAATGATAAGTTGAGATTTCCTATAATTTGAATAGTGATAATTTTTATGCCTTCTGCATTGTTTCAGTCCTAATAAAAGTACAATTATGTTTTTATAAAAATATAAAACAATTGTGATTACAAAAACTTTGAAGTACTATTTAAATTAAAATTAATGATAGTAGATTTACTTTAAGATATAAACTTTTATTATAAAATGTTAAAAATAAAATGACGAAAAATATTAAATTTTAAATGATATTTTTAATTCCATATTAAAATAATAACGAATATCTTTCAGTATAAAAATTTAAAAACATATTTATTGACGTGTAAATAAAATCTTATTTAATGCTTTAATCTTATTTAATGCTAATATGTTTAAAAAATTGAAACTAATTTTGAAATTATTAAAATATTAGATCAGCTATGTGCTATGTGATGCACTAACTATTCCATTTTTCCATGCTTAATGAAATTTATTTCCTATTTTTTTAAAACTATTTAGGTGCTACTACAAGAAAAATTTTGCATAGATATGTAAGTATGTAATTCCTGTTCATTATATGTAAAAATAAAGAAATCTGTCTCTAAGGCTCAACCGAAAAGACAAGTAGGGGAGAGAAGAGGGAGCAAGCTAGCTGCGATTTGTTAATCTATCAGCTTTAACTGTAGTACATTGATATGACTGAAAAGTGAATGGTTTGTTTTGACTAACGTACTAACGTAAATAATGTTGATATAAATTTTTGTTGTAAAGTTATTCTAATTTATAACTATGTATGTATATATGCGCGTGTGTGTGTATGTGCGCGCGTGTATATAAAATAAATTTGACCAAGTATAAATTTGTAGGTTATATCTGTACCTGTAAACTTTTGTAAATATCCGATCTTTCGAAATTTGTTACGTCAGATTTTATTTTCTATAACGTAAATGCAAAGATGCCCCATTTCGTAAGCACTAAAGACGAAATTGTGAGTATAGTTATTGTTATTCGACAATATTAAAAGCTTTTAAGATGTTATGTTTTGTAATATTATGTCTTTTATGTCTTTGTAATATTATATCTTTTTTGATAGATACAAAATATGGATGATATTGCTTCTGATTTTGTTTGTCTTAAAGTATCTGCTTTAAAAAAAGCCTCTCGTATATCAGGTGAAGTGGATAGAATAACAATTGGCCCTGATTCTATAATAAACGAAAACAAAACTGAAAAATTGGAAAATATAGAAAATGAACGGAATTCTTGTAATATTACAGTTCCACAGAAACCTATTCGCTCACAGAATAAGATCTCTATGCAAAGTGGTATTACTTTTTCAGTTAAAAAGATTCTCTTGGAAAGCGAATATCAAAGAAAAGAAGAAGTTCAGGTAAATATATTTTTATTTTCAAAACTGTAATTTATATACAGCATAATTTGTAATATATAGCTTAATTAATGAAATTTTTTAAAATCAATATTTGGTAATTAAGTACTGTAATACTAAAATACTAAATACTGTGAGTAATCAACCTTTTTTTAACTATTCAAAAAGCATAAAAAAATTAATTGTAAAAGTATGGTGTTATAGGAACAAAAAATATATATATAATATATATAGAATAATAATTAATAAAAATTGAAAAGTGTTTTTAGGCAAATTAAAATACAAATATAAGTAATTTTAAAGTAGAAGTACACATCATTTTATATAAAATATGTAAAATCATAAGAAATGTTAGTTTTATATCTTTTTTTTTTTTAGAAAGAAATTGCGCGTCACTGGCAACATATGAGAGAAAACGGCAAAGCTATACAAAAACATATAGCAATATCACAGTCACATATGGCTAAAGAACGTGAACGTAGAAGTAAAGAAAATTATGCATATATACTGGCAGAAGAAAGAATAGCTGAACAAGAAGAAATACGTAGAAGGCATGAACGACAAAAAGAAGTTGAAAAATATAGAAAAGAAATGAAAGAGAAAGAAGAATTGACCAAAGAAATAATGATTTTAAGAAATGTGTACGTCCAAAAAAATAATGATTTTGAAAAATATCGTGATATGTTAACACTTTCTGAAAGTTATAAAGATAAACATTCTTTTGCCTTGATATTATCTTCTTATGTTGCAAAATTAGAAGAGTTACATCTTCAAATGAAACTTATGGATGAGAAAATTAAGGTAAAGTATAAAGTAATGAAACGTTATTAAATACATATTAAACAATAAATGTTACTAAAAATACAAAAATACATATATATTTTATTTATAGATAGGTGAAATAACATCTGTCGATTTGAATATTATGGTAAAACTAGTTCAACAAATTGATGAACTGTTAAGCCTATTTAAATCAGACATAGGTAAGTTATACTATATATTATATTTCTTCTTTTTGGATTTTATATAATTATATTGTTTTTATTACATGTTTCATATTCTATATTTTTATATAATGTAGATAGAATAAATATTCAGAGTGAAGTAAATTTAACTGGAGCAGAAAATATGATACATTCTCATACAACGCAATTGGCAGAATCACAAGAGCTTTCAAATAGTCAAACAGTTTGTGAGCCAGTTATATCAGAACAAATAAATATCGGAAATAACGAAGTACAGAAATACGAAGAAGAAAAAAGAAATATAGTACCAGAGAATATGATTTCTACAAATATTTCGCAAGAAATTCCAATTGTTAATATAGAAGAAAATATATCAACGGCTGAATCGGATAAAGGTAAAATAAGTTCATATTATATAATTATAATTTGCGTTAATAAATTAGCGATAAATATATTTCTTTTTATTCACAGATTATTTGTATAAATATGTCAATAAAGAATTGTTAGAAATGTATGTGAATAATCAAAAATTTTTGGAAAATTATGTAAAAACGTTTGACGAATTTTTACAATCTTCAGCTACGAAAAAATTTAGATTTGAATGTCAAAAAGCAATAAATATACCTGTAAATGCAATATCTGGCATTAGTCAACAGCACCTGACAGATAAATATGAAAAATTACATAATCTGCTTATGGGAAAATCTTGGCCAAATGTTAATCAACATCCGCATGGGGCAGATTTTTGTAAAAATATTTTGGCTAAAAAATTAGTTGTATGTATCTTCATATAAATCTTATATATATATATATATATATATATATTAAATATTTTAAATTATAATAGATTTCACATATAACCCGTTTTAATAGAATCAAGGTGAGACGCTTATTTCAAGTAAACCAAAGATGGCGTTTCCTATTTCTGCTATAATTGTCGCTCTTTGGAATGATCATTCCGATTTTGGTGATTTACTTCTGTCACATTTTTACAATGTTTGTCCATTTACTGTTCCTATCTTTATGCCAAAAATGGTAGGACAATCGAATGATGATTATTATAAATTAATGGGTTATAAATATGCTGAAGATGGTACAATTGAGAAACATGATAAATTTTTGAAAAGAATGTCTGGTTTAATGAGACTTTATGCTTCTATTACTATCACGACTCAAAGAAAAGGAGTTACTAAAATTAATCCACATGGACTTCAAAAGGCATGGCAATGGTTGGCTGCTATTTCAAATATTGGTAATATAAATATCTAAAAAGCAAAAAATGCAAAAAATCGTATTGAATTTTCAGTAACATCCTGTAATTTTATTTCAGAACCGCGAAAAGAAGTAACAGATCTTTGTGCAACTCTCTTATTAGACATGCTTGAAGTTGCTGGAAATACATTATGGATCGCATATCGAAAACAATTCCATAAAATATTAACTTTATTATCAGAGGAATATTATCCGCGCATGAAAAATGTAGGATCTATTGGTAGTGGTCCATTGGTACGTCTTGAAGAATTTTTGAAGAATAGCTTAGCAAAAGGTTGTATATCTCCTCCTGATGGTCAACTTCCTCCAAATTTTTGGTGATTTCGATCGTGAATTAATTCCTCCATTTTTTATAAAGTACTTCATAAATTTTTAACCCTTATCAGTACTCGTGAAATATTCAAATATTGTGAAAGTTTGTGAAAAAATATTTTAAAATAATTTGTACATATGAAAAATCATATTTGAATATCATATTTATTAAACTTTTAATGCATGAAAGAAGAATGCAAACAAGTGTAAAAACAAGAAATGATGTATGTATAGTTACGAACATGCCTATAAATAATACAATAAGAATAATGTAATTTTTTTAATAGTATGGTACGCTTGTAGCTACAGATTTTACGCCATCGAGCTTATAAAATTTTTCAAAATTTTTGGTAAATCCAGTAACACCAAAAGGAGCGACTCTATCTAGCCATTCCCTGTCTTGATTTATGTTTAATAAGTAAGTTGTAATTTTTCTTTTGAGAACATCTGCAAATATGATGAAACATATAGCATAAATGAGATACATGCTATACATTTTTATTCCTGAAACATTTGTACCTGAAAGTGTTCCCTTTACCATGATACGGTAAGGTGGCAAAGGTCCTAAACTTGTTAATATATGAAGCGAATTAATTCCTGGTAACGTGTTTTTATAGCACTTAATAACAGGAGATTCTAAAACTCCGACTTCAGCTTGTTTTCCTGCAACCATTTGTAAAGTAGCAACTTGTGAATCAGCATCTGAAAATTAATTTTATTTTGATTATATTTAATTATATTTTATTTAATTGTTTTTATAACATATTAAAACTAAAAGATATGATTTTAATATAATGTACGAACCAAGTGTGTTGCCGAAAAAAGCTGGACTTTCACCTTTCATATATAAATAGTTAAATAACAATGCTGCTGCTCCAATGTTTTTTTTTCGATCTGGAAGAGAACATCTATGACCCCGAAGATCTGTGATATCCTATAAAAACATTTTCAAATCAATATATTTATACTTTTAATTATTTGACTTTGATATATATTTGACTTTGATATTTACTTGTACATGTAATGCGCGGTCTGCAGCCACAACAACATCAGCATATACACATGATGAATTATTTTTATTAAGATGATGTTCGAAACAAAAACTCACGGGCAAAAGCACACCGTCTTTCCACTCTGTACTTGCTGGTAAGATAGCTGAAAAATGTTAATCAGTACCATCCATTATTTATAATATATGCAAAATATATATACGGAGGAATTAATTATAACGTAACAGTTAAAAAATAAAATCATTTTCATTAACTAATCCAAATAATACTATACTTTCTATTACGTGTTAATAATAATACTATACCGATGTCTGCAACTTCTTTTGCAACTGGTCTATCACTTCTGGGTTCGTGTAACAACACTACAGGCTTTTCAGTAGCGACTTCGATCGCTTCTACGAGTACTTCAAATAAGTTAATCGGTAGTGAAGGTACAAGATGTGTTGTTAAAACAAGTGGGCGTTCACTCAGTAATGGTGTTGAAAGTGGAGGACATTTTCGAGGAACAGCAACATTTGAAGGTTTTGGAACATCCTGGAAATATGTTACACGTTAAACAATAGTTAATTATTTGAAATATTTAAAGTATTTGCTGTCTTATGTACAAGATCTATAAAAGTACATATTTTTTTATATTTTATTTTTAATATATATATATTACGAAAATATCGATAAATATCGATAGGTATGAATTCATGTGAAATTATTTTTTTGTTATTCGCGAATTAGTTATTACTGTAAAACAAAAAATAATTATTATGTTGCATTATGTATGATCAAAACTTACAAATTTATCAGCAATAGGAATCATTTTACATTTTGGAATATCGGTTTGGTTTACATTAACACTACATTTTGATTCTTTGTCTACCATTTTAAATTTTTCTGCTCTTAATTCAACATTTTTCAATTCTGAGGTTTTGGACTTCATCTGTTGCTGTTCTGGCTTTGAAACTTTTGATTGTTCATATAACAGTTGAAATGTTTCTTGCTTTCCAGTTTCCTTCAAATCTTTTTGTTCTATTTTCATTTCAGACTTTTCATTTTTAATTTGAGGTGTTTCTTGCTTCCCAGTTTCTTTCAAATCTTTTTGTTCTATTTTCATTTCGGACTTTTCATTTTTAGTTTGGGATGTTTCTTGCTTTCCAGTTTCCTTCAAATCTTTTTGTTCTATTTTCATTTCAGACTTTTCATTTTTAATTTGAGGTGTTTCTTGCTTCCCAATTTCTTTCAAATCCTTTTGTTCTACTTTCATTTCGAACTTTTCGTTTTTAGTTTGAGGTATTTCTCGTTTCCCAGTTTCTTTCAAATCTTTTTGTTCTACTTTCATTTCGAACTTTTCATTTTTAGTTTGGGATGTTTCTTGCTTTCCAGTTTCTTTCAAATCTTTTTGTTCTATTTTCATTCCGAACTTTTCATTTTTAGTTTGGGGTGTTTCTTGCTTCCCAGTTTCTTTCAAATCTTTTTGTTCTACTTTCATTCCGAACTTTTCATTTTTAGTTTGAAAATTTTCATGAGAAACGACTGTGGCATGCATTAATTTTTTTATAATTATCGAAGTGTCTTTTGATTCGGTATGAACCAATTCACCTTGAACCGATTTATCCGTCGATGTTTTTGTCGTAGATAACATATTGTCGTATAATTTTATATTTTTATCTGAGAACAAGAAGTTTTAAGATATTATTAAGGTTACAAAACATAAAAATAATTATTACGAATTCAAAAACAGGGGGAGAAGAAATTTTGAAACAATAAAAATTTTCATCGTTTATTGCTCAATTATTACATAAATATGTATACAAATGTGTGTATATGTTACAGTAAATTAAATTTTACTTAAAAAAATTTCATAATTTAAAAAAAAGTTTATTGTCATTATTATGAAGAACGTGAATCAAGTATAAAACAAAAATATAGTGAATATTGTGAATGTAATGCGGCATGGCATGAATCTTTATTAATTTAAATTACGTTAGAAAAACATAAATTCAATAAGATTCTTGAAAGAAAATTACCAACAAATTATTGTTACATGCAACATGAAATAATATTGCCTTATGCTTATGAATTAATGAATTTCTTATACGTATGTTCTTCGTTTTATTGTACTATAGCTAACTTGGTTTCGAATTCAAACATGTTCCGATTAAATACAATCTTATCGGTGTTAGTTTCTTTTCTTAATTAGTGATACAATATAAGACGGTTAAATTCCATTGTAATTATTTTTATATGATTCGACCAGAGAAATACACTTGTTTATTTTCTTTCTAAATAGTGATAATAATTAGATTAGCATAAATATTTCGTTGATTAAAAATTATAAAATAATTCATAGTGAAAAAAGTTTCAAAAAAGATTCGGATAAAAAAATTTTATTTTATATCTTTTATCTCTTTTATATCTATATATCTGTGTAAAAATCTATAAAGAATCATATCCTGTCGATTCATATTACGTATGATATAATATTATCGGCAGTATCCTGTACGTATACTCAAATGCATATGTTAAATTTATTAATCAAATATTCAAATAGTGTACTTGATATTGGTATATTTATGTGTTTCAAAATTATAAATCATAAAATATATAACATCATTGATATATAACATATATATGATGAATAAAACTAAAATTAGTATAGATCAGATTTTAAATTTAAAAGAATTTGAATTTAAAATTAAAATATAAACGTATCATAATTCATTATTGTTGAGCAATTGTACTGACAGAAATAAATGAATACATAATGGTCCATTTCTAAAGAAGGTTAATTACTAGCAATTTCGAGCTAATACACAAAATCGATTCTAGAATTGTTTTGATTATAATCTCGTTAGAAACGAAACATCGTACGAGAAAATTTCATCCTGTATTTATTTTTTTATTTTTTCACATAAAAAATGTGTTGTCATTTATACCGCATTAAATTAATCTCATCTGCCAAGTGGGACTCATTTCAAAAACTAATGACGTATGATTAATTATATAGTGTTTGAAATTTTAATTCCGCGAAAAAGAAAGAAAACGAACGATAGTAAATTGTCTCTTGGATCTGAAATGACAATCGATGAACCTGCGAGTGTTAATCTCGACAAAGTTCGATAATTCGATACCGTATAGCAGGTACCAATCAAATATAAATGAAAAAAAGAAATGTATACATTTTGTACATACGTATATAGACTGACTTACTTCTTCTGCAGTGCTGTTAAATAAAATACACTATATCGTGAGAGCGGTCCAAGACGAAAACTGTCAAACGTTCGATGACAGAATAATGGGATTGTTGCTACTTGAAATGGTTTACGCGAGTGTCGGATAAACGTTATGCACTCGCGGATAATCTTCAGTCAATTGCCGCGTGATGGCTGCGTGTTCCAAAGAAATGATGCCATTTCAATGCAGGTTCCAGTGATACCGGTTGGAGGATAAAGATATCGCACAATTTCGAACTTTGTATCCCGCTGCAAACTTTATATGTACGTATTATAATGATTTACGATAAAAGCCACTCGGCATAGTTCCTTTTTTAGGTTGAATTCACTGTTTAGTTTTCTTCAAATCAGTTTTCTATTTCAGTCAAATATAATTGTACAGTAGAATTTATCCAAACACATCAGAGAACAGAATGGTTTTGGACAACCAAGAGGTTCGGATAATAGAAGCTCGTTAACTTTCTCTATATCCTACTTTTATTTGTTTAGATTTTAGGTAATAAGAGAAGTAGTTTATGAGTTATAAATTCGTGTATCTGAGTCTGAGGCACAACATTGACTAAGTTTGTATAAACGAGGCACAGATAAACGAAATTCTACTCTATGAAAACTAATATTATAATATTATAACATAGAAAATAAGCAATACTTTCCTAAAAGGAGAATTTTGATTTTGATATTATTTCTTGCAGCGATGAAAATTCACTAAATATATACAGAATTACTGAAATCAGTGAAATAACATTTACTTATCGAAAAATTGGACAAAACAGTTAGAATTGCAGATGTATAATTTATATATAAAAAGTAAATGCATAACAATCATACGTATTATTGTGCATATCTGCTTTTTATTAATATATACCTGGGAACTACACAATAGTATTTAATATCAAAAAATAATTTATTGAATTTGAATATACCAATTTTGACAATAGGATTGAAGGTTATAGTTTATATTATTCTGTACCTTACCTGTGATTTCGCCTTTGCTTTCAACCTTGAAACGATTCTTCCAAAATTATTTTCTATAATATTATTTTCAAATATGAATTCATACACGTTGTAACAGTTTAACGATTGAGATATCCTCATATATATATATATATGTAGATACGTATATATAAATATTTATATATTTATATACGTATCTACATGTATATACATATGTAATTTTAAATGAATTTGATTGCCAGTACATTTTGAGATAATACAAATTTTGCAAGACGTAATTAGAGATTATTTATTTATGTGATGTATTCAGCGAGTCTTGCAAACGGACGAAAGTCCCACCGACCTTATGAAATTAAATCACGGTCGATGGAGACCTCATCCGGACACACAACTCGTGACTCGTCCATCTTCAATGAAATTTCAATTTTCATCTTTCTATTATTCTGAGATAAAATCGTGTATTATCTGCAAGAGAAAAGAAATATTTGTAAAATTTTTCAATATTAAAAAGAAAGATATTTATAATGATATAATGGCATTGGTATCCTTATAATTAACATTCCGTTCAGATATGTTCACATATATATAAATATACAATATATATGTAATGCTTATTTAAACATATTTGATTAACAGTAAACAAAGTAAATAATAGTATACATATTTCAATTGCATATTAAGATCATAGCATAACGATTTGACTGTTTTGAAAAGTTTAATGTCAATTACATCGCAGATACGCGATTTCATTGCGCATAATCAAATTTTCATATGATGTCACACATCCATGTGCATTCTCTGACTTGTTTTTTTCACTCATTGCATCGATATCCTATGCTAAATATTCGTTTGAATCCCGATCACATTATTGGTAATTTTATCATTTTGGGCAGGTACCTAATAGGCACGTATACATGTAGGTTTGGGGTTAATATTTATAATAAACATTTATTATTATAGCAATTTATTATTTAATAGTTGTAACGTTGTAAAATTATTAATTAATATTAAATTACTGTCGTTCACAAAATATTTCAATCATAATTGGTGATCTTCGGAAATGAACTTGGTTCACTAGCGTCGAATAATTAAACTTAACGAAAGTTTTAATATGTATTTCAAAATTATTTTCTTTTTAAGGTCAGATACTAATGTATAATTAACATTACGTTGAAGTCCGTATCTAATTCGTTTCTAAAATAATCACCATTCCTCAGTATCGGCAAGAATACGTATTTAATACATTTTACATGTATGTCGAATATTTAATCCTTTCAATGCTTAGTTCATACAAATAATCTAGGATATTTAAAAAAATTAATTTACTTATTAGAGATTTAAAGAGGATAATATATTACAATACATTAAATAAATGTATCAAATACATTACAATGCATTGAAAAAATGTATATATTGAAAAATGAATGCATTCGTAATTTTTTATATGCTGTATATTCAATATTAAGCTTTTTAAACCTCTAGTAATTCCACTGAACACTTAAAAAGTTAATCTGTCAATTAAAAAATAGATATTACTTACTACGCATAAAACATTTTTTTTACCTGGTGTAACTTTCTATCCAGTGGTTATTCGGTTGTATCTTGACCCAAGATGTTATTAAAGTATTATCTCATAGTCATTACAATATGTATAGTTTCTTTCAATTTTGTGCTTGTAGTGAAAAAAAACGTTCATAATTCTTAGAAAACCGTTCAGGTAACTAATCACGAATATAGGTGATACTTGTGACATTATTCGAAGAATCTGTTCTTAAAGAATGATTTGTAAGTTTCGAATTCGATAATAATTATTCGATATATTAATTCGATATTTTTTTATAGAACATTTCGAATTTTTCACAGTTTTTACTTTAATTTAACTATCTTGAAAACACACGAACCACGATAACTTTAAGCACGAATGTTTCTGATTTTTAACAAAACGCTTCGACTCACGGCGTTATCGTCATCGCCATTCCTATTATCGTAACTTATGAATTCACGTGTTACGTAAATTCCAGCAAAATCCGCGCATCTTCAACCAATTAGCGGGCATCATTTTTATCGTATCACCACGGTTCACGAAAAAGTCATTGACAAAAATTACCGACAAAATTTCTTTTCACCGCTTTCTAACAAATCCAGTCTATTATTTTATTTACATAAAATATGTAAGAAAATGATTAGTCATGCACGTACGTAATAGATATACATATATACATCATATTTGACTCTCATAATTATCGTATAAATATTTATACATTAATTTATTGAAAAAAGAAAATAATTTTTCTCTGAATTATTCATTATTTGCCAATCTTTTATTTTATTAAATAAAATTGAACAACGAATATCTAAAAAATCTATAAATTCTTAATACTGATAAATATATGCTTTATATATATTATATACATATTGTAATACTTTGAAAATCTTTATTAATTTTCGTATTAGGATGTATATTTCTTTTTCATTTAAGCAATTCAAAAATATTTTAATAATTTTAACAACGATATTCTCATTGCACGAAATATTAAAAATAAATGAAATGTTCTTTTTTACGAAATATCACCGAAAACGAAAGCAAATTGATTCGCCTAACGTTACGTAATGCCACAGTTATGACAATTTTGAGTTATTAGAGGTGAAATAAAATTCAGCAACAAAATGTTATTTCATTTGACTAAACGAAGAAAATTACAACTAATCTTGAATAATATTTTACGTTCGTTTTTTCACATATTTTTATAATACGGTGAATTAAATAATTATTATCGAACCGAGAACACGTTCAAGAACCTCATGAATATATCTTCAAATATATCTCCTTCAAATACAAAGTGGTCAATACTCTAACGTTAGTCTTTCATTTGATCAACCAAGTAATCTTTATAAATTGGTAGATAATAATTAACGTATTAGTGATTACTCATAATAATCATAATTTATTTAATAAAATAATTTTGATTTATTACAAAACTAGAAACTTTAAAGAATTGAAGAATTTGAATTTTCCAATATTTTTGATATGATAACGCAATCTTTGTTTTTATTACGATTTGATTTTTCAGTTCTTTGTGTCCAACCAGATTTATCGCCTAGATTATATCTACTTTTTCTCTTTTTCTTTTTTTATTGAATAATTGTTTAATGTAGGTACTTATTTTGTATTACTCTATATTATACTTAGTATTTCAGGAAGCTAAGTTCTCTTGTTCTAAATGATACCATACATTTTTAGTATTAGGAGTTTATTTGTCGCATAATTTTGGAACAATTCGCGACTCTTGGAGAAATTATAAAAATTTATTCATGGTTGCAAGAAAAAAGTAGATAATCTAAATCTGTGCTCTATGCAGTACATTATCTGTATAAAATGTTCATATATGTATGTGTAATCTTATATTTGAACATGTATCACATAAGGAGCGAAACAGTAGTAAATATATTTCTTTTGAAAACCGACATAAATCGAAAAAGAAAGAATAGCGATGAAAATGGATACACGTACATTATGTATGTATATATAAGCAGTTCTCGATTGTTCAATCTTTTTGCTTTGTCGAGCAGATCGCTCTCGGAACTTTTCCTAGGAGCGGTTACTTGAAGTTTCCGCGTTCCAGGATCGCACTCAATTCTACAGCAACAGGATGAGAGAATGCTCCGCATACCGACCGTAGCTGCATTCCAAACTTATTCAACTGCTAACGCAGTTTGTCCTCATTTCATTTCGATCTTCTTGCTCATTTCTTTCGGCTTTATATTATAGTATTGTAAATTCTAGTAAAAATACATAGGTAACAAGTATTTGAAGAACATTAAAGTCTCTGTCCATCGATACCACGTTGCCGTCATCCGTTTGTCAGCAAAAAGCAGATACCGTATTCAATGTAAAAAGGCAAAGTTTCACAATGAAAGATATCAATTTCTTTTTTTCTAAACACTGTATGAACTTTAATCAAAATGACACTAAAATAGCACACACAAATTATTTCAAGGAATATTTATTCAAATAGAAAAAGATGTCTTTTCCGTTTTATTTAAAATAGTATTAAATAGTTGTTCGCTAATGTGATTGTTCGATTCATACATTAAAAACCAAGCAATAATTTATCGTAATATTATAAGTACTTTCATTTCTTTAAATTTTATGAAATTTTAGAATGCAACACATAATAATGAAAAAATAATAAGCAAATCTTTAAAATTTCCTTTCGTAGCTTCCATAGTATAAAGTAGAATTTGATAATATAAGTTGATTGAAAAGAATTGCAAATGAAATATTGCGTTAACGCAACGTTGGTCCCTAATGGCTTAAGAGAAGGATAAAAAGTAAGAAATTCTGGTATTCTTAGTATTAAAAGCATTGTAGAGCGGATAATCGACTTTCGTAGCCCGGATACGGAAAGGATGTGGAAGAGCTGAAGTAGAACGTGTCGACAGAAGCAACTGGCACGAATTTCGATTACGTTGCAATATGAAATCCTGTATATTAGAAACGATCGAAATACCGACGATACATGCTATTCATTGTGCAGAAGCAGCATCGTTCAAATGTGAAAAATAAACGTTTAGTATGAGGCAGTTTTAAATAACGTCAGCGTAAAAATTAGAATTACCGAATGACGTATACTTTATTGAAACAAGTGTTCTTGCTAAATCTGGCGCGTCATGATAATAAGCCGAGTAAATTGATGTGAACGCCTTTACATGTATCTCGAATATATAACAATGTTATAGGTAATTTGAACCATTGCAAACTTTATTTTTATAATGTATTGCATAAACTAACTGCAAGGAGATTGTTTAAAGAAAATTCAACAATTATAATTCGGAAAGTGTGTAGCAGAATCATTGTATATACTTATCTCGATAATATGAGCACGTTGTAAGGGATTTAACCACGTGAGCGCGTGGTGTCCGACTACCAACGCAATTGAAATTTCGTACTTCTCCTTCAGTTTCTTTAATGCATCGAACAATTGCACATAATACGTAGGAGTCAAATTAATCACTTGAAACGAAGATACAATCACAAGCGAGCAAATAACTGATATACGTACAACTTTATAGTATTATAATTTCGTATATTCTTAACAACGAATCATGCACCTGAAACCGGCAACTAGGTCACTGTCATTCCCTCTGAACGATTTACGAAGAGGAAGTCGCGAGTTGATAAGGTGTCTCCATCTCTGGTACGACGTACGACTGGCACGCTGGCCACGAAGTTGACGTTACGAAGTGCTAGAAAGAACTGGCCAACCAGAAGCCAACGAAACAAGATTCCTGCTATTTCTTCCTCCTCTTGAGTCCACCGTTGCCTTGCCTTGCCCTGCCTTCCTTTGACTTGCTTTAACTTGTCTTGTGTTGCCTTGTCTTACCTTGCCTTGCTTTGCTTTGCTTTGCTTTGCCTTGCTTTGCCTTGCTTTGCCTTTACCTTACCTAGCCATGCTTTGCCTTGTGCTCTGCTAACGTCATCGTATATACGCGATCATCATCGTGGCTCGTCATCTAACTTTGTGCAGCATCTGACGTCACTCGACGATTCAAACAGCGTCAGCATCATACCGATATATTATAATATAGATCATTAGATAATAGGGGAAATTTTAGATTTCTCACACTAGTAAATCATCGAAAATTATTTTTGAAATTATAACGAATAGGTATGAGTATTATCGAGGATATAATGAGCAGGTATAAATTGCATCAATGCAACTATATAATTATACTACTAAATATTAACATTTATTTAAATGTGTATGAAAAACAATACGTAATATATGTAATAATATAAATGCTAATTTTGTAAATTACAATTTCATTGATGACAAGTTTAATAAGCATGATAGTTTGAATACTTACAATTAGATTACGACGACTAGATGCTATTTAATTATATTTCCATACTAATATTACACTTTTTTTTATTGTATTTGAAATTTTACATTTTATTCATTTCGTTAATTTTTGAATATCTTCTTTCTTTGCTAATCAAAATATAATAGGAAGAGCTAAGTATAATTCGCATCCGACGTAACGTGATTGTAACGGTACATTTGATTTTAAATTACAATAATTTATAGACACAATGTTTCAGTTCGATTAACAGATTGAATAAACGATAGATCGTTGTACGACAATAAAAATAAAATAGCAACTAGTTACGCAATCTTTGATTTGTTGTATTTAAAATCGAAAGAAAAGAAAAATATTCAACCAATTGAATATTTTTACTGAAATAGTGGAAATTTGAATATTCATGGTTTCGGTATAAACGAGATAGCATATTATGTATGTTTCCTATTTAACAAATTCGAAATTTAATGAAAAATCAGGAAAAGAGTATTTGCAGTTTATTTTTGACATATCGAAATGAATGCGTAAAGACAATATTTGCTGTGTAAGAGATCTAATGTAATACGTTACAAACATGATATATATCATGATATATATCATCGGTGTAAAATAATTAAATAATTCTAAATATAGAAATAAATGCTTAATAAGCACATACACATTTAGAAATGTATAGTTAATATAATTGCAAGCTTAAGCTTCACTTATCGTGCGATTCTTGAAAAATTCTTGAAAAATAGAAATGAAACAAAAGGAGAAAAAACAATTTACCGAAGAAATTTGTGAACGTATTGAAAAGTAGAATTACGTATACTTACGGGATTACGTCCGGTTGTCCGGTTATCCGACTACCGGAGTACTCGTACTCGTATATCGTATTAAGATATGTCAACGTCATGGTTGGTGATGGTATTCCGGTCGACGTTGGTAGCACTGCTAGGTCGGTTAACCTGGCCCAGAAACAGCCGGAACTATTGGAGGAATCAATGACCTTGGCACGAGTAACGCCGGGATATGCGAGGAAGAAAGTCCATTCGCATTTGTTGTTTCATGAAGCGGAATCAAAAATTTCACGCTCGCAAGTATAACTTTGTACGAAAAAAGAATGAAACAGTATGAAAGTGGAGATTTCGAATTGTGACGAAGTTTTAAATATACGTCGAAGAATAATATAGCATATATACATATTTCTTATTTATTTCAATCTTATGTATTACCTTGCTAATTAGATTTCTTAAAATGAAATAATTTAAGTAAAACATATCAATCTGTACTTTTAATATGCTAGTAATTAATATAGCAGGTTATTAATATAGTAGCATCTTTTGATTTTCTAAAAGTGACTGTAAGTACACAAAACTACAAAAAATTGATTTGATTGAGTTTTTATTCTTCTTAATAGTACAGCTTTCTTATTTGCATATTTGTATCATCAATTCAATTATATCACACTTACTTACACTTTGAAATTAACGTTTAAATATATTTTAATTAAATTGCTAATCATGTGCGTCATAGTCATAGTCTTGTAGTTTTAAGGAAGTAAACAATCATAAACGCCAGCTGCATAAAGTGAATAATTAGAAATTAATTTAAATAGTAAACCTCCTATTGTTGAAAATCTTATATTATTATGGCAAAAATTTGTTGCATATGTGGAAAAATCGAATGTTCGTACAAATGTCCTATTTGTGAAAGACCTTAGTAAGTATGTCAGAGGTTATGTTTACTATTCACGATATTTTAAACAAATTTTGTGACAAATATATACCGTGATGTTGCTTACTGTAAAGTTGTTGTAATTTTCATCAGAAAATCATATGCAATATGTAATATTTAAGATCAAATAAAATATAATTTTATTAAAATTAATTATATTATATTTGATAATGATATGATAATATACTAATGATAGTATATTATTATTATATACTATACTATAATTATATAATAGTATACTGTTATTTTGTTTGTTAATCTGCAGGATTTTTATCAATATCAAAGATATTTAATTAAAATTTATGATTTTTTTTTTATATGAGAACATCTATTGGTATATATTTATAGTATTAGAGTATAATTGTTTTCTGAATACTATATTAATTTATTTTTTAATTTAAAAACATAAATCTTACAAATATAATTTTATTTCATGGATTAACAGTTTTATGTGTTTTATTAGTTGTTCTATAGATTGCTATAAGGAACATAAAGCAAATGGCTGTCAACCAGTGGTTCAAGAAAACAAGGTTACAAAAAACACACAAAAGAGTTTCAATTATGAATTTCCAACAGAGGACACAGTTCCTCTTGAAAAACTAAATCAGTTACGTCATAGCGAAGAAGTAAAAGATTGTTTAAAGAATCCACATGTACGAAATATAATGCATGCCATTTTAACTGATAAATGTCCAACAAAAGCCATTGCTTTAGCTATGACTGAACCCATATTTACAGAGCTGGCAGATGCATGTTTGAAGATTATTGAATCTTGAGTTAACAATGAATTGTATTACCATATGTTTATTTATGCTACACTAAATTATATACTATTAAATTCTCAACTCATAGCATACTTTTCTTGCTATTCATATAGTTTATACAAGAAAATTATAGTAAAATATTTCTATAATATAATATATACATAAATATATATATTCTTTCTTTTGTATCTGTATAAAAGATGATATTTTTTTCAAATATAATTAAACAAGTATACTAAAGAAAATTTGAAGTGAATTTTATTACAAAAATAAACATCTATTCCTATTTCGTATAGACAATTTATTAAATAATTAATGTAAACTTTATGATTATCAAATATGAAATGATAATAATTGGATGTATGCTCAGATAATGGCGGTAATATTTCAATTGGAATGGTAGCATTTTCATAAAAATGAAGATTATATATTAAAAAACAAGCAAGTAATTATTATACAACCTTTATATATAGACAAATAACAAATAATCCTTAAAAAGTGATTAACAAAAATAGCAAAATATTAAAAGATGATATTAAAGCCTTGAATGAAAGGAATAATGAAGTGAAATATAGTCTTCGAGATCTGTTGGTATTTCTGTTCCATCCAATTCTTTTTGAAGAAAGTAATACCTTTTTCGAACGTGAAAAGCTGCCATTTTTGGTTGCCTATCTCTTGTAAATACACCCTTTCTGTTACCACCTACTCTAATATACGCTATAAACATAAATTTATTATTAATTATTAGTATCTTTAATCAGTAGATTCTATTGTATCTTTTTCTCCTAGATATTTACAATATTTTTTGCTTACTTTGAGCTGTTCGAAAATCAGCAAAATTCCAAATAAATTCACCAATAAAAAATCCTTCGTTTCTCAACTGATCAAAGGCTATAAAATGTTTAGACAATACTTCCTTCTGATATTCTTCGCTCCATACATATTCAGGTAGCTAGAAAATAATATTTGTATTTCGAGTTAGAAAAATTTTTTTAATCCAGGTATTTTTAACTTACCTCGTGTAATCCAGGCATAGTATCAGCTCCGTATTCAGACATAAGCACAGGCTTATTATATTTTCTATGCCATGCTTCAGCCTCTCCTATAACTCTACTTATTATTGCATCAAGACGGCCTGGATTATTATACCAAGCATTATAACGATTAAAGCTAATCACGTCAAGATATTCGCCTGCTTTATCTTCCTATAAAATAATCATCTTTATTAATTTTTATTAATACATATTTTTATTAATACATATTTTTTTATTTTTATCAAGTTAAATAGAATTTTTAGAAATATATTAAAAAAAATTCAATATTGAAGAAAATTTGTTTAACTACACTACAAACGTACAAAGCATTTTTCTGAAGAATAAATTTTTAAAAATTTCAAGCTCGATTCTATATGGAATACAAGCGAATTAGAAGTATAATTGCTTCTATCTGATTTGCAGAAAATCAAATTTTCGATTCATTTCACCCTTTTTGTTTAACTTTCATCATCATGGGATGATTTATGTAACAGCAATATAGACTGGACTAGATATTAACGATTTATATTTCATTAATTGATAAATTCTATATTATACCCAAGTTTCGGAGAAATTGTTACAATAATAATGATAACAATTATATGATATGAAAGTTTGCAAAAATAACCTGAACTGCTCGAGCCATGGCAATAGTAATTGGTCTTGTAGGATCGAGTGCTTTCGTATGATGTGCAACTTGTTTAAAGTATTCACCAGCTTCTGGAAGCTGCGTCCTTGGTTCATTAGCGATGGACCACATAATTACCGAAGGTCGATTTTTATCTCTCCTTATGAGCTCCGATAACGAGTCTTTGTGACGTGTAAGAAGGATTGGTGAAAAATTCTCAGTATCGACCGAAGGACATTCATCGATAATGAGAAAGCCTAACCTTTGGAAAACAAATATAATAAAAGATATGTGCAAGCTAAAAAGCTAATAAACCAGTTCTTCCTAATTTAAGCGGTATTTTTTGTATAAAAATTTTTATATTAATCCTCATCCGTCCCTTGTGTCAAAAAGGAAGCTGCTACAAGGATCCAAAACAAATAAGATAATGAAAAAACATGAAATAAAATAACTATAGATTTACAAATATAATTATTTATTTCTTTATGTAACTTTACCATTTATCATGTTAATTTGACATCAAGAGACAGATCAAATTGGAAAAATGAAGGACAAATGAGGATTAAAAGCTAAGGAGAGACATAGTTTACATATTAATAATACTAGATATTTATACGATAGACAGTAAAAAGTAATAATTACCGGTCAGCGATATCAAGTACCTCATCACTGTAAGGATAATGGCTGGTTCTGTAAGCATTAGCACCGATCCATTGTAATAATTCATGATCCCTAGCGACGGTGACTAAATCGAGGCCACGTCCTCTCAAGATCGAATCTTCGTGTCTACCAAATCCTCGCATGTATATGGGTTTATCGTTAAGTAGTAAACTCGTATTTGTCCAAGCCAATGTTCTGATACCAATTGGAAGCCTGTAGACGTCTACTTTACTATCATTTGCCACCGACAATGTAACCTTGGAATTGTAATATTATTACTGATTACGTTTGCAATATATTTTGTAAGCTCGAGAAAATTTTAGTTGAAATAAAGAAAAGAATTTGTAATAACGAATTATTTTATTTTAGGAGTAATGAAAAACAAAGAAGAGGAAAGATTAAGTACCTTTAGAGTATAAAGATATCCAGGATTGGGACTCATACCTCTGGGCCACCAGAGCTTAGGGAATGGTATCTTTATCGTACCGGAAAATCCGTAAGCAGGTTCCTGTACGGCTAAAATATCTTTAGCATCAAGTATGCTTACTCTACATATAGGAATTTCATGTTCCTGTAGGCCTGCTGGTTGAATTATGTATTTTACGATACCAGTATCACCAATTAATCCTGTCCTTACAGTAATATCTTCGATATAGATACGTGGTTTTGTATGCAGCAAAACAGGTCTGTAATTTAGAAAACGTTACTTTGATATTTTAACTTTATCTTATTGCTGCCCTGAAATCTGATACTCTTGTTTTCATTCATTGCATATCTTTTGCATCGAAAATAAATTATTCTGCTCTGGTACCTTGCTTTTGTTTGTCTCGTACACGAGTACTCATTTCTATCAATCTGTTTAACACCGTAAAATTATTTTCACGGATCAGTGAAAATCGAGTTTTGTTAAAAAACCAACAATTTTGAACTATTTTACAATAAAAAATATTTATTTGATACATAATTTATATTATATTAAAATATATTTAATTATATATTGTACATTATATTTTCTTGACTATATTTTATATACAAAATTAACTAATATAAATTATATAATATCCATATAATGTTAAATTCAATAAAATTCTTTTTCGATTTGCTTCATATGTTGGAGATACTTGACACATTTTGCTGATAAGTAATATACATTCACTTACCTGTGTATCCCAGCATAATTGAAAAAGTCAAAAGTATAAGTTTGTAAATGCGTCGTTCCGTTATCGATGGAAGTATCGATGATTTTTCCTTGTGGAACACTAGTCTGTAGTAAAGTATTATCAACTGCAACAGTTATGCGATTTTTACCTCCATAAACCAAGTATGAAGATATCTCAGCTTCAAATGGAAGATGACCCATTTCATGGTTGGTTACAAACTCGTCGTTTAGCCACTAGAATATAAAAGGAAAACAAAGAGATGTTGAACATTTTAAGAAACTCTGGCCTTTTATCTTTAAGGCCAGATGTTTATCTATACCACATACATTTTACAGTATTGTAAAATTACATTCAAGACTTCATATTCATCGATAAAATTAAAATTTTGCAATTACAATTACAGATATTAGTCACATCGCAGCATCGGCCGTAAATGTATCGTACCTTTGAATAAAGTAATTTATTTTAGTTTTAATTGTCAGACAATTGATTGTAGGAATTTAGCAGAACCTAATAGACACTTAAGAGAACGCGGTAATATTATTTATAATATCAGTATAAAAACACTGTGTAAAGGTACAAATTAAAGTTGTTTGATACCAGTAAAGTATGACCCGATAAAGAGCTAACCAGAATTGACCCAATATTTGAAAATGCGTATATATATATTATGTTATATATAATATATTATAATTAATGATATATATATATATATATAAAATATTACTTAAATTAATAATAATATATAAATTAAAATAAAAAAAATAAATATATGTATAGATAAGTGTATATATATGTATATAATATACATATATTAACTTCAACTTTATTTTATTTTATAAATATTTAAAAATTTATGCTGATATGAAATATAAAAAATGAATAGAAAAAATTATCTAAAGTAGTAAAATAGTACGATAATGAAAATAATGAAAATATGTATAATAGTTACCACTTGTGCAAGGTAATTGACTGAACCAAATCTGACAAAGACTCTTTGTTCTCGCCAAGAAGAGGGTACGAAGAAAGATCGTTGATACCAAACAGCCCCTACATGATCTCTTAATTTCCTGGAGGTTGTGATATCGTTATACGACGAAGGTACTGGCATTTGCATCACCTTTTCTACCTAGACGAAGCGGTATGTACACCTACGTAAGTGAATCCTCGTTGACAACATGTAATTTCATGAAATTTATATTTACGCAACTTCAAGTTCTGTATGCAACAGTCATTTATGCTATTATACAAGTTTACAAGTCATTTTAAACTGCACTATCTTTATTTTACATTTCGCATTTTTTGAAAGATTTTGCAATCTGAAATCAACTTATAATTTTTTTATTGAAAAGTCTATGATTATATTACATACATGGTAATATAATCTCTACTAATTTATCGTCGATGATTTTAACGTTCTAATTAGATTACAGATGTTTATGCAAATTCGTATTTTTATTGATTACGAATTAAAAATGAACATTTATTTTGTCTACAAAAGTAGATGATAAATGTGATGAATTTAACTTTTGCTATAAGAACTTTTTTCTCATTAATGTAGAAGAATTCGAATTATAATTATAAAATAATTTTCGATATGAATTTTAATGTTACTTTAATTCGTTTAAATCGATAAAAATATGTTGTACCTTCATTAACAATAAAAGTAATAAAAAAAAGTAGTGCATTTTTTGTTTCACGATACCTTCGATAATTCATCGGCAAACCATGCTTCTCTATAACCCTTTAGCGCATCTCCTGATGGAGAAATGACAAAGTCCCACATACCATCCAGAGATTTCACCTCAGTAAAAAATGAATTTAATTTCAAATTGAATAATTTATCAATTAAATTAATTGAATTAGTTGCAATTAATATTTAATTATAAATATCAATACTATAAGCATCATTACTGTAACGTCACGTGATTTTCAGGTTTTGATAGTCAATTACATTACATGTGATTTTCGTAATTTTCAGCTATTGTAAACCCTTAATTCTTTGTGTAATAGAACTTGCTGGTTCCCCGTTCATTATAGTGTTAATGTCATTGCGAAGATTTTGTATTAGAGTTTGGATTAGAGACATTACAAATAAAATGATAATGTGTGTAGCATTGATAAAAATGAGAAAAGAAAATTTCAAATTACTTCTCGCGATTCGCTTTCCCGCGGATATAACATCCCGGGAAGTAGCGATGGCGCATCTTCTTCCCGAGGTAAAGGTGAATATTCTATCGGAACTTCAGGATATTCGATTTCTGGGCCCGATTCTCCGGCCATCGCGGAATTGATTAAAAGGAACACTAACTGCCACATTCTTTTCTAATTTATCTGAAACGAAATAATCAAATAGAAGATTAAATAGTTAGTATTGTATACTATTTTTATTTCAATAAGTGTTACATTCCTATTTTCTTCAGAAACATAAGCATGTAAGAAAGTATTGCCAAATATTTTATTAACAGCGAATTTCTTTTCATAGCAATCAACGTAAGTTACTTGGAAATTTCTATCTTTCTCCGTGTATCTCAATCTAAAGAAGATATTTTGACATTTTATCGTAACGATAATAAACAAAATTTTAAGATATTATAATCGTTTAAAATAATTTTAAATCTTGTCAAAAACATGTCTATAAAAATAATCGTTCAAGATAGCCTTAAATTTTGTCAAAATTTTCCTACTTAATTTAAAAAAGAAAAAAAGAAAAAGAAAAACGGAAGAATAAAGTCGATATCCGTGGTTTCGGAAAAGGTAATAAAGCGTGTAAAATTTTATTCAGTTTATGTATTGTAGTTAAGAATAGTATGTCCATTCTGTGTAATTTTGCGCTCAGAGGTTACTTATTAAATGCATAAAAAATCGCAGTCTAATTATTAGATACGTAATTAAGAAATTAGAAATTCGCAACAAACATGTAAATATAATATAAAACATTAAATGCTCGAGACTATTTTTAACATAAGTACATCTAATTTTCAATTTTGCTATTCTTCAGAATTTTGAAATTAAAGTTGCTGAAGAAATTTGATCGAAGCATGAAAAATTTTAACTACTGATATTGTCTAACAATATTATCTAACGGACAAAGGTAATATTCTCTTCAGGTATGTGTTATACGAAAAAAATTGCATTATACGAGAAGTTGGTTCTTAATGGGTTAACTTAATATAAAAGGTGGTGTAGCTGGTGTGTACCGTAGGGTCTCGTTCACAGCAATATCGGCTTCCTGGCACGGTGCCCTCCTACGAGAGCAGACTTCCCTTCCCAAAGCATCAAATCGTTTCCTCGTGTCGCACATGTACACCGTCGCCGTCGCTGTCCCTAATTCTTCGAATAGACATCATGAAAATTTAACAATTGCCACTGTCTATATAACGATGGGAATAATATTTTCGCAGACGGTATCGATAATGGCTATGAAGTGTATGTATGTTTTGCAAATATAGTAGCGCCTTCCATATCCGAACCAATAGGGAGACAAAAGTGTTCGATTAATAGAATTTTCAGATAATAGTATAATCACTTTTCTCATATTAAATTAATATTAAACGTATCCAAATAAGGATTAGAAAAAGTTACCAGCTTATTTTAACAGATTTAATAATTTATTTAATTTTAGGAACATTATATGTTTTTTTAATTGCTAAATTATCTAAATTTTTTCAGCATAAATAATTTTGTACACTTACGTTCTTTTTGTACTTCAAATCACTGTGTGTTTCGTGATGTAAGACACATACTTGTCTTAACAATCAATCAATGAATCAGGTGTTTTTTTTTTTTAATAAAATTTTATTTTGAATGATTTGTCTGATTTATAATGTTTTATTAATAAATTATTTGTTCGTTGATAAAACTGACTGATAACATGTACATATTATATAGCTACTCAAGTCCTTCAATTAAATGTTATCGGTCATCAGATATTTATTTATGCATTTTGATACGCTTTATTGTTATATTAAACATAAGTGTTATACTTATTACTTTATATTAAACATAAGTGGACGTATTGTTGCATTGTACATCTCTAAAACGAGGTGTTGATCAAAATAGTTAATTACAGAGAATTGCGGTTAATTTTTATTCAAAATGCAACTTTTTATCAATTTCGGCATCGATCTAAATGGCAGCTGTGTTTGGCAAATGCGTTTTGTCAGCGTTTTGTTTTGATTAGTATCATCAAAATGATAAGAACTCGAATTACGACTCTAAACGCATCACTTTCTCAAATCGCTCATTTATAATGAAAATGATACAACTCAAAAGAACACAATTTTCGAGTTATCACAGATACGAGAATATTACAGAAAGATCTTTAACTAATTACGCGAAAATCTTTCTGATTCGTGTATTATATTTTATAATAAATACGTCTTATTGCGAGTTTCGTCTTGTCTATCGTTATGAATAAATTCAAATTATAAGTTCAAATTGATTAACAAATTAATATCTAATTTTATTCAAAAACTTTTTCTCTCCTTCTGAAAAACTGTACCTTTTCGAGTCATATTATTTTTTCTTACTTGGAGAAAGGATCAATCGTTAAATAGATATATCTACTACTGGATATAGATAGAATGACATAGATAGATGTGTCTGCTACAAATAATGCACAAAGCAGCTACTTTATCTCGTTTGATTGAATTTAATTAATTCAATTGATTCAGTTTTCAAATTTCTACTTTAGTATATAACATGTCTAAATATCTAAAACGAGATGATACATGTAACTACAAATATTACCAATCACGAAACTCATACATGCACATATGTTCATATTACGTTGAGATAATCAAATGAAAAATACTTCATTAGTGGATAGACATAAATACACAAATACATTCGAATATATGATGCAACAATCGTTATGGATCTCTTATTAGCAATTATATTATATTATTATTGTAATATTACATTAAACATAATATGTTCAAGAGATCTTGAATTTTTACATCTTAATCACTCTTATCTTAATATAAATTTGCAAAAGAGACGAGAAATCGCACAATCGTGACAAATGTTTTGTGGGCAGGAAGGTATGATCGAAAAAAGTTTGGAAAAAGAGAAGTTTCATATTAAAAGAATAGCTCGCTACAACGCTAAAAATACGACTACTTTGCCAATATCAATTTTGGAAGAATAAATATATAATTCACCGGCTTATTTGGTGCAAGATGGGAAATTTATACAAGACACGTGCTGATGGAGGTACAGCGAAATCATTCAAATCTATGAAACTCTTCTTTCTATTCCACTTAAAATATTTACAATCTTATAATTTACGAATAAACTACGAAATTTTTTCTTTGATGACGAATTATCATTAAACTGCGAATCTTTATGCAATTTCCTACTTTTTTTTTTAATGAACACCATTAAAGGAATGGAGCGTAAAATTAAAAAGTTGGAGACACTTAATTAAAGAATTGGAGCAGAAATTTTATTTCCATTGCTAAATATTAGGAGTACTCATAATACTTTCGATATTTTATGTATCTGCGTTATTGAATCTTTAAATTTCACATATATGTATATCAGTTAATAACTTTGGATCATCGAAATTGAAAAATTTCAACTGAAAAATCCTGAATTTTTTTAAGTTTACTTTAACACATCGCACTCACCTTTGCAACTTTTGGATGAAAATGTTCATAGAATAATAAACATTTGGGAGAACAGTCGCGTAACTGGCACTAAAAAAAAAATTGTTGAATTGAATGGCTTCGCGGTAATTGTCTGCAAGGAACCGAAGAAAGGAAAAGTTACGGTGGTTTCTGTGTTTCCGGTCGCGGTTAATGCAGCATCGTGACGCCGTGTCGCGTCGCTTCTGCTTGGCACTTGGCACGTTCTCTCCTGTTGAGATCTTACACGCCACTAGACCAGAGAATCGGTTATACTACCTATCCCATCGGACTCGGACTGCTCGTTGTGCCTCGCCAAACGACTGGCCTGTTCTTATATATCGGGTGTCCGCAATTAACCTGCTACAATGTCAAAACGCTGCGTTATGATGGAACATCGTGGACGCGAGATATTATGTACAATTTAATATTACGAATTATTATATACAATTTTAATTATTATTTCTTATTTATTGTTTAGTATTTGTAGGAGCCAGAGTAATAGTATATTAAAAACAATATGGTGCAAAGTTAATTGTTCCAATTAAATAATAATTAAAAATAAATTCAATAATCTTTGATCTTTTTATTGATAATCGATTGGAACCACATGATTGTAAAAACAAAGATTGAATATCGAATGGTATTTACGCGATAAATTGAATTCGAAGAATTGTTTGACAAAAAGTAAGTAGTTTTAAAAGCGAACGTGAACTGCGAACCATTTATTAAAATAAAGAATTAACGTCCAAAAAATCGTATTTATAAAAAACAATAACAGTATTCATACAAAATTAGCAAATATTTGTTTCATGTCAGGAATAACGGAAAACTAGTTAGAAATTACTTTGATTAAGCTAACAACATTAGTAACGTTGGAATACCAGAAAACCATTTAAAAATCAGTTTAACTAAACATGATAATGATACTTTGAAGACACTAAGTGCAGTTAAAATTTTATTGAATAAACAGAGCATATTTTTAAACATGTCAGTAATTTAATGTAAAATAATCGGGAACCACTGAAATTCATATTCAATGATTCCATGCAAAATTTCTACTGCAATATAATATTTCTACAGTTAGGTCTGATTTGTTTAATTAATGTCGAGAAATATTTATTCTATTTTCTTTTGTTTCTTAGCCTTTAAACGAATTTTCCGCCAAGTTTGAATTAACTTAGGATTTTGAATCCATTTGTATACAGCGAATAAAAATAAAATAATGTATAATTTGCAATTAACTGTAATTATTGAAGAAATATATACTGAGAAACGTGTAATATTGTTTGGAAAAAATGAAACCCAAGGTATAGTTAGCTGATTAGCTCACCTTAACTCTGACTAAATCTCTTAAATTAGTATTCTACGTAAACAGAGATTAGTTCGTTGACACTTCCTGGTTGGTTTCCGAATTTCTTGCCTGACGTTTCTTTTTACTTCGTCGTTTTCGTGATTGCACTATCGCGATGACACCGTCATCGCGATTCTTTACATGCATATACTTGAACGTTTTATCGTATTGTGAAAAGCATTTTCTGTATACATACACATATTCGTTATCTTTATCGCATATTTTATTGGGTAAAAGATAAATGTAAAAGACACTTTTTTTCTCGAAAGTATGCATTTCTTATTTATACATCATGCGATAATATTTCAAAAATATTGTACGTTTCGTACAATATTGAAAATTAAAATATTATTTTAAACATTATCTTTCATTCTAATAGTGATTTTCATTATTTGATTTATATTCACTGTTTATTACTATATTCACTATTTAGTTACAACTTTTTAAAGTTTGTCTAATTCATTCTTATTATTTGTTGTTGTATTTATTATTTATTTTTACATTTATTGTATAATTTCATTTTCATCTTCCAATTTAAATAAAGGTCTTTCTCAAATCTATTCTTAAATAAATTCTCAAATTCTCTGTTTATTGTAGAAAAAAGGTAAATGAAATTTCATTAATGTGAGACAAAAAAATTCGTACGTATGTATTACCATGCTGTGTTACATGATTCGTTACAAAAGTTTTATACAGATATTTGCCTATCGAGAACAAATTTGATAATGAGATAAATAGTATAATAATTCGAACTATTAATTGTTTATGAAGGAAAAAAACACGGAAAACGTGACATTAACGCGATAATTGTGAGAATGCGATTACAAGCAACGATGTTAACTATTTCAAATTTAATGACCAAACTTAATATCATTGCTGTATCGTTCCGCGACGAAAGCTCGAGTGTACAGAATTCTTGTATTTGTACCAGTCAAGATTAATATGATGTCGATCGTCAATGATGCGGAACAATTGATAATTTTAGTTGAAAATGAGTATGATTTTAATTCATGATTTTAGTTGAAAATCTAACGAAAAACTTCTGTGTCAGGAGAATCGCTAAACGGCGAGCTCATTCGTGTCACCTCCTCCAATCTCTTGTTCTCTTAACACAAAAGGAGAATTTTCAGCCAGAAATTCCTCCTCGCTCACGAGATATTCCAGTTCGAATATTTTTCGAAAAATCTTTTCTTATTATGATGCAACTAATCATTCTTCCAGTCCAGTTTACTTAATTAAATGAAAAATATTTTCATAATGTTGAGTGGACTATAGATTGCATTGTTATTAGCTTGATATCGTTTTCCAGACTTCATTGTTTGGATAACAATTCGATTTACCAATTTTCACGTCATATAGGTGACTGTGGTTGAGGCCACCCTGGCTCCTATCCCATCCAGTCTCAATTACATGGAAATCTCGGTGTCAACTTAAGGAATACCGAGTCCTTATTCTACTTCGCCTATAGGTAGAACAGAAACAGACATTTTATAGCTCAAACTTAAAACCAAATTTATGGAAAACTCTGTCTCTTGCACTAACATTAAGTGCACCGCTCAAGCAATCACACATTAAATCATGCTAGAGATATGGCATTCGTAAATCATAGTAAGAATAAAATCAATAATCACACACTTATACAATAAGTCGTGAGTTCATTAAGTGAAATAGTCATACAATATATCGCAATAACTTACAGTTCCTAAACCTAACCTAACACTAAAGATATCAACGTTATACAATGATTCTACAAAAATCTAATCAATATCAATTACCAGGTCTCACCACGATGAGGTGACTACGCACAAGACCAGACCCGGGTCCTATACCCAACCACCCTCTATTACATGCAAGCAACTCGGCCGTCAACTAAATTGGTCGTATGCTCTTGATACAAAGTACTAAATTTCAGCGAGACACACCTTCTAGTTCCATAGAAATTCTCGCCTGAATTTTTATCGAAAAGCCGCTGCATCAGGAGCACCGTTGGACGGGGGACCTCGTCCTGCCATCTTCTAGGATGTCGTGTGCTCCTGACATAAGGTACGAAATTTCAGCGAGATACATCTCCTGGTTTCCTATAAATTGCCGCTTCAAGTTTTTTCGAAAAACCGCTGTATCAGGAGCACCGATGGGTGGGACGTCTTCTCGTGCCACCTGCTTGGAGGTCGTGTGCTCCTGATACAAAGTACGATATTGCAGCGAGACACTGAAGTTGGTCTAATAGTTTACTTATCAACTAATTTGTCCCTACAGTCCAGTTTAGATCGTGAAATAGAGAATGGAAAGAAGTTTTCACGATCTAAACTGAACTGTAGGTTGCGTAGTTCTTAACTTGATATCGTTTTACAAATTTTAATATTTGACCCACCACGACCCACCACGTGGAGGTGACTACGCACAGGTCTCATTATAGTGTATTGGAAATCAGTACTGTTTTACATATTTATCACACGAGTCACGACTTGTATTGAATTTAAATAATTTGTTTCAAAGAGAAAAAATTTTCGTAAAATAAGGCATAATTATTTGCCTTATTTTACGAAAATCTAATGGCTAATTTAAGATTTTGAATAAATATTCTTGTTTAAGAAATTAATAGTAAAAGACTAAATTATTTAAACAGTTAATTAAAATTTCTTAGAAATGTATTAGTGGCTCGATTACTACAAATGATTAATTAAAAATTTTAAATAGTACTTAAAAATGTTATAGAAGAGAATTTATTGTTTAATTATTATAAATAAGTTATTAGAAATATTAAATAATTTTTAATCAATAGAATATTCAGAAATATTAACGAAAAATTCGCTCCTAAATTTTGGTCGCTGTGCACACGACGAAAGTTTAATTGGTAATGAGTCTCCGTACCGCTCAAGGTTAATATATATTTCGGTCGTCAGTGATTTAGAACAGTTGATAATTTTTTTCCAACTTCTAAAATTTGGTCGATGTGTACACGACGGAAGTTTAATTGATAATGGGTCTCCGTACCGCTCAAGGTTAATATATATTTCGGTCGTCAGTGATCCAGAAGAGCTGATAATATTTTTTAATATTTCGAAGAACAGTTTGTCTGTTATACTAATCAATAATTCAGTAGTTTTTACATTTCTGTCTCAAAATTACACTTTCATGAATATGTTGCAATGTTAAATGTAATAATTTATTAATTTTCCATCGGTTAAAACTTAATTTACATTTTCGTGATACTAATTTTTTAGTTATAACTGCATTGATGTACACTAAATAGAAATTTATGTACGGAAAAGTTATGTAGTCAAAAATCGAGCAAGCAGTGATCGTCGCTTAAGAACAATCGCGCAACAATATAAAAATTTTCACTTATTTATTGTTTTAGACAGCAAGAAATGTATATAATGTAACTATCTTATGTAATTATGTAACTATCTTTCTTATTATTGTAAATAAAATAATTTAATTGTTGTAAACGATTTATTCAGACTGAAATAATGCTTGGACATATAAGGGAATTCAACCACTGATTGTTATAAGTTAATAGTTAAAATTGTTATAAGTAAATAATTAAAATTGTCAAATAATATACAAAAATATCATAGAAATGCATTATTTTATAGTTTGAATAATTCATTTAAAACAATTAAATTGTTTTATTTCTATAACAGTACCAAATATTATTTAATAATTTTCACAACCTTTCTATTACGATTAAACAATTAAATGGATGAAATTTAGATAGGAAAGCGACGAAGCCCTTACGGATTCCTGACAATATACTTCTCGCATGTGTGTGATCTTTACTACTTGCAAATAGTAAAGTCAACGTATAGCTAGATATCAACTAGTAGTATATATCTATATATAGATCCAGAGTGGAGCAAGTAGTATAAGTCAACGTTTTATTAGACATCCGTAAGTTGTATGTCTTAATTATTAGTATAAATCTTAAACTGTTCTAGTATTTTATTTTATTTTATTGTATTTTCTTCCACACTTCCATAATAAACTTGTTTGAAATATATTATTTAAGTATTTGTTCATGAATTTAAAATAAAATTGGTACAAATTTTAAAAATCCCAAATGAATGTGTTATGAAATTGTGAACTATCGACGCTCATGTGATTAAAGAGATAGATAGCAGAATTTAAAAAGCACAGTATCAATTGAAGATAAGCAACTTGAATACGAGTTGAAAATAATTTTATCATTCAGCATTAATTTCTTAGAGCAAGTTCTTTTTACTGCCATCCTTGTCGCACACTATTTCTCTCCCTGTCTATCGCACGCGCGCGCGCGCGCGCGCGTGTGTGTGTGGGTGTGTTGTGTGTGTGTGTGTGTGTGTCCTTGTTGCACTTTATTGCTTTCCTTGTCAGACAGTATGACTGCTACCATCTATCGGATTTTTTCAATTTGCACTTTTAGTTCCACTTAAAAATACAGTGGCTTAGATGGCAGCACTATCGTTAGACAAGGAACACAATAGCCTGCAACAAAGACAGAGATACATCGTGTGACAGACAAGGACAGTAATAGTGAGTGACAAGGACATACTTCGATCTATTAAATAAAAATTTCAAATTTTTTTACGCACATTCTCTAAAATAAAACATATATTGAAAGATTATAGACAGAGCGTCTAATTTTATAGACGCATACAAAAAAAATTCCCCTTGATCATTATTTTTTGCAAATTAGCGCAGTGTTTCTATCGATAAGTTAGTAATACTAATAAATTTCAAAAACGCTTATTTTTGTGTTTTATAGTCCATAAGAAGAAAGCTAAAAAAAACCTAATTAAGAAGATCCAATTACAAAAGTTCACAATTTAAGTCCATGAATTAGATTTCCTTGCAAATGAAAATTCATTGTATAACCTTGAATTCGTTTCGTGACGAGAGATGACACTTCGGTAGTTACACTCCATTTTATTATTAGAGCAGTGATAATTTGGAGCAGTGATTATTTAAATTTATTCTCATTAGATCAGATTTATATTTAAAATTCCTCTGGAAAAATTACAACATAAACTCTATACTAAAAAAATATAGATCATGTTTCTCTAAAATGTCGATTTTATTTCGTAATTTGCATTCAAGGTGCTTAACCTCTTTTTTATTGAAATCGAAAGTTTATCAACAAATTTTGAAAAATTACTCGCAACCAATAATGCGATTAAACGCTAATGAAGCGATCTTACTTTACGAAGAAGGAAATGGGAATTTTAACATGTCATTCCGCTACATTAATCCCATATTAAATATCGATAGACAGTTTAATTTTCAAAGGCACGTGGACGAAACCATAAATAATTTTGTTCAACGAATTTGTCAGAATATTAACTCCTATATAACAAAACGAGTATGCCGAAAAAAGAAAACAGATGCAGTTCCTTTGGAAGATTTAAAAATTAATGTTGAAAATGATATAAAATTTATGAGAGATCACTCTGTCCTTAATGGCGATCTTACATGTAAGTCAATTTTAGAGGATTCACCAGACATAAAACTAGTCATTTGTGATACGGAATATATACTGAGACAAAATGTACCTTTTATTACTAAAATAGAATTACCGTCGAGCATTCTAATTGATTTTCCGGTTTATCCTTCCAAATTTGAAGGAACAAACGTAGACAAATTAAAATCAACTTTTAATTGGTATAAAAGTGAAATTCGAAAACATGAATGGAAACATATAGGGGAAGGATTTTTATATGTTCCAAGTAAATCTGACTTAGGATGCAAATTGAAAATATCATGTATTCCAAGAAATAGTGAAGAATGTGGACCTATAATAGAGAGTATAGCAAATGGTATTGTAGAAATTGGACCTGGTGTATGTCTTTTTAATGCTAGACACGCTTTTACCAAAAATAAATTGTTGGATAAAAGGTAAGTAATTTCTAATTTATTCATTTTAAATGTCACAAAAATTATTGCATAATTATAAATGAAATTTCAGTTTCAGGGTAACTTCATACAATATATTGGCAAATATATACTCGGAAACTGTTACCGCTAAGGAAATTTTATATCCATATTGTCCACATTATGCTTTATCTATGGATTATAGAAAATTATTAATTCTTAAAGAATTGATAGGTATTCCTTTTTTTTAATATTATACCGTAACGTTTTAAATTACAAATAAATAAATATAAATGGTATTGTTGAATATCTATAGGATACAATAGCGACATAATATGTCTTCAAGAAGTAGATGCCTCAATTTATGCAAATGATTTGGAGTTGTCTTTAACTACCCTAAATTATGGTAGTATATATAATTTAAAGAATGATATGCGCGAAGGTCTTGCAATATTTTATAATCAGGACAGGTTTGATAAATTGTCTTGTGATTATAGTGTTATTTCTCAAGGTACAAATTTAGATGAATTTAATATTGTTTGGTCGCAAATTCAGAACGACAATGTAAAGCGAACATTCTTAAATAGAAATACAATTATTCAGGTACTAGAATAAAATAATTACATCTTATTATTAAATATAATAATAATATAATAATTAAATATGAAAAATACTTAATTCTGACATAATCTATTGTAGACAGTAATACTCCGATCCAAAGAAAATCCTGAAATTTTAATTGTTGGCAACACACATTTATATTTTCGGATAACAGCCGATCATATACGCCTATTACAAGCGTATTATGGTTTATTATATTTACGCACATTTGCTAAAAAAATAAAAGAAGAGGTATTTATACAAAATTAATCAAATGAAAAGTGTAAAATGTTTAATACGATTAATAATGGATCGAAATCTTACAGAATCCTGAATGCAACGTTAGTATTTTATATTGTGGTGATTTCAATAGTGTTCCAAATAATGGGGTTTATAAATTAATGACTGAAAAATTTATACCAGCAGATCACAATGATTGGAAATCTGGTTAGTCTTATGTTTTTATATAATGGTTTATATAAAACTTTGATTAATAATAATTATTTCCTATTGTTTTATTATAGATGTTAAAGCACAAGTTCAGAATGTGTGTATTACACATGACACGAATTTATCTAGTGCATGTGGTACTCCAGAATACACAAATTATACAGGTACCTTTTCCGGTTGTTTAGATTATATATTTTACCAAACGGATTATTTAACAGTTGAACAAATTATACCAATGCCGAGCAAAGAAGAACTTAGTGTATATACAGGTCTACCATCTGTAGTGTCACCAAGTGATCATATAGCATTGTGTGTTGATTTAAAGTGGTTAAAATAAAAATATGTATATATCATTGACATTTTTTAATTTATTTAAACAATGTATCATCTTTTAATATCTCACCTCTTCTCCCAAGGAATATTGTACATTGATTTAAAGTATAAAATACACTATGTTTAATTAATATTAATTTATTAAATAATAATTTTAACTTCGTTTTTATAAAATAATTTTTATAAAACGTATACAATAAAATTACTTTTCGGTGTTTTCCAAAATAGTATTTGTAATCTAAGTAGATACGTATAGTGAATAGTTAAAAAATAATCTTTGTATTCTATTCTAAAATAAGAAATGAAAATCTTACGTACTACAATTTATTCAAATTATCACTTAAATTCTCATATATAAGAGAATAAATGTCAAAGAAATAATGTTTGCGCATTTACATTTGTATTGTAGAAGGATCTCACATTCACATGGTATTATCACATTAATTTTTTAATTTATAATTATCAAAGTGTACATTCACTTTTCACAATAATATGAAATTGCAATATTATTATTATATGAATGAACGGTGATAATGTACAATTTTTTTACATATATTAGAATTTTTTTTTTAAATTAACAGAAGTCTGCAGAAACAAAAGAAATTTAATTTTCTTTTTTTTTTATAGTTTGCCGTATTGTATATAACAGTTACAACATTTGAAAAAACCATTTTTAAAATTATAAAAAACTTTTAAAATACTTTATAAATTTTCATTTTGCTAGAAGTCCGTACCTAAATAGATATAATTTTTAAAAAATGTGCATACTTAAGTGTATATTTGACATAAAATTAATTATTCAATCACAATGAAAAATAATTATTAATTAATTTTTGGTAAGAATAGATTTCTTGTTGTATTATTTTCTTGTAATTAAAAACTAGATTAATTATTTAATCTAACAAATTATTCTATGGTTAGAAGGCCATCATATACATGAAAAATTACCATGAAAATTAGTACCTCAATCTTTAATTTTACTTTTTTTTTTATTTCTTCGAAAATATTAAGGATTATACTTATATTATTACATTTAATAAATACACTTGCTGAAGAAATTTATTACCTGCAGACTCCCTAAAAAATGTTTTCTATTCATCACATCTATCGTGTTTTCAAGAAAGAACCTCTGACTGTGCACAAAGTTTAAAAGAAGTCTATATTTTTTATATCTATATATTACCACCTTCAACACATATTTGCACGGGGATTACAATCTATTAATCTTTCTACTTTTGTTTACAATTTACTTAAATTTTACTTTTATTGTAACATTAACTCTTTGCGGCTATCGAGTGATACCTCCATTTCGTTCCAGCAGGTTTAATGTGTTTTCTATTTGAAATGATTTTGATTTCAGAAATATTATTATTGTAGATTCTTTGACTACAGATTTTGTTATATTTGATCAACGATTTCCGTGTAAAGTTAAAAATATGATATCATTCAATAATTAATAATAGTAGTTAAATCAAAAATTATTATTTTGTAATTACAATGCAAACAACGATTATACAACATGTTTGAATTACAAAGTACCAAATAGAAAAAATCTTGTTAAACAATCAGCATAGATAGGATGGAACGAAAGTTCGAAGATACTGCATACCGCAAAGAGCATCAAGAATTGTTTAACTTTATAATCATTACAGATGATTGATAATAAGGAGTTCTTAAGTGAACATCTGCTGCATAATATATTTAACAAATAAGGCAACAAAGTTTTTCGGTATCTTGTTTCAGTATCTCGTTACTCTATCTATTGAAATGTAATTCAGTACGTGAATACGCATAAATATTCTTAAATCATACTATATTAATAAACAACTGTATTTCATTCTTATACACTAATAAAGTATCTAGAGATGTATTGAGAATAATTTTTTCCCGCATGTATTAATTGGTCAAAATCCCTAATATCGAATGAGAACATCTTACAAATAAAATATTGATTATCTTTATAAATGAATGAAAAAAAAGAATCTCACGCAGATGTATCATTGCATTATTTTGTAGTCGACAATTACCTGTATGACTTCGAACGATACTTAAACGATTTTGTATAGTAACAAAAATTTATTTTCAATATCAGTAAGAAAAATGTAATACTATGAGAATTTATACATTTGTAATTGGTATTTGCACTGTTCAAGATCACATTCCCCTTCGTGGGGCGCTCGGAACCAGTAATTGTAAAGCCGTCATCGCGTCCGGGAACAATGAATGATAATTTACAACTGGCACGTAAGCGGCTGTAATTACTCGGCCAGCAAACCATCTCCCGTGTAACGAGTTAACAGCTGCGACTGCTGTCGCTATTGATGGACATTTAACGTAAACGTTACCCTGAGGGGAGGCTTGGTCTACATACACGTGTAATACACCACCGTGCTTGTTGCATTCTTCAATGACATCATCACGAATTTCTTTCGCCCAATTTGGGTTCGTCTCACTAAAACGAAAAATTAGTGTTCGAATATAATCTGTGCATGACTATCAAACAAATTATAATTATTTAATGTAATGTTATGTTATCAGTTTTGAACATACATATAATGATATGCAGTTTTTTTTTTTAGCTAACACAATTTATATAGCATATTCGTTCCCCCAGTAAAAGAAGAAGTAATCTATACTAGGTCTACAGATATGCCTATTTTATGCTTAAGAAATTACACGAACTTACTTTTGCGGATCAAACATATTTGATAACATAAAGCATTGTGTCGCTATAGGAGGAGCAGCTTGTGGAGGTGGTTGTGGCGTCGACATAACTGGTGCCATATTTAACGCGTTCGCAGCTGCAGGAGGAATTTCAAGTCCAGTTCCTTCTGCCAGCTTGAACATTAGTTGTAACCTAAGGATTTTCAATATTAATCAATGATTTATTAAAACATCAAAAAAAATTATTAACATTTCTGTACCTTCCAGTAGCACCAAGATCAATGCCACTTCGATCTAATTCATCTGTGTCAAGAAGAGATGGACCTTGTATTAGATCTGTACGTTCTGTGACATTACCGACTTTCATGGGTCTTCCAGCAAGCTCAAAACCATTCAACTGCTCCAAAGCTTTCTTTGCATCATCAGCATTCCTGAACTGTAATAAAAGTAAATATATTTCAAAGGAAATACTAATATTACAATTGAATAATCTACAAGATATTTTGATATGTACAGTCAGGAATCCATAGCCTTTGCTTCGACCAGTTTCCGGATCCATGATCAGTTGAATGTTGTCAATTTTTCCAAAAGGTTCGAAGATTCCACGAAGCATATCTTCTGTAATATTAAAATGTAGAGATCCAACATATAGCCTCATAGGTCCAGTCTGACCTTTTGGCATTAGATTTGGCATGGAATTACCCATGCGATTTTTTTCAGCTTGGGTGTGTTGTACTACTATAGGAACGCCAAGAAGCTTTTGGCCTGATAAACCAAGTGCCTGTGAAAACAATAAAATTATAAGAACAAATTTAATTTGTCATATATAAATTATATATTAACTTACCAATGTAACACTTTCAGGGTCCTTGAATTCTACATATGCAATACCCTTAAATCTTCTTGTTTTATTACATGTGATAAGTCGAACATCTTGAACTTTGCCTACACTAGAAAAGAATTCTTCCAAATCTCGAGCACGTATACGCTGACTTAATTGCATACAGAACACAGTTCTGGCATCTCGTTCCTCTGGTGTCAACTCATCATTTCTGCTAAAATGGCATATACAAAAATATAACACATACAAGAATCAAAGATTAACATTTATTACATAAATTTATTTACAACATTGAACAAATACATGTATATAAAGTCTTAAAAAAAAAAATTTTTATGCAAGTTTTAAATTTTGGAACATACTATTCTTGGATTATTTCATTTTCAACCAAATGATGAATATATACAGACTTACATGCCAAGAGGACTAACGCCCTTTCCAAATGGTAGTCTTGCTCTGGGAAGAGTAATTGGTGTAAGAGATCGTTTCCTTCTTCTGTCTCGGTCTCGGTCTCTATCTCGTCGATCCCTATCTCTGTCACTATTATCCCTGTCTCTATCGCGGTCTCTCCGATCTCTTGATCTCGATCTACGTCGACGATCACGGTCGCGATCGCGATCTCTGTCTCTGTCACGATCTCGATCTCTGTCTCGATCTCGATCGCGATCGCGACGATCTTTTTCCCGACGATCTCGTGATCGAGAACGGGAACGAGAACGATGCTTGCTCTTCCTGTAAAAAGAAGGAAACCAATGATATTAAAAGATTTTTAAATGAACTAACTGTATGATATATGTATATGTATGTAACACACTAAGTGCTTGAATAAATAATGAATTAAACTCAATTATTTTAAGTTTAATTTCCATTATAATAAATTTCAACTTATTAATCCGAACCCTTAGTAATAAGAAAGTTTCTTCTTACATTTTCCACAGTATGATTTAACTGATAAAAATAATCAAGAGAGTAAATGATGGTAATATTAATAATTAACATAATTAATTATTATATGTATAATTAAATCACATGTACACATATGATAAATATAATTTAATCAATATATTGTAGAATATAACATCTGTACAAGTGTTATTATTGCATGTTTTAATTGTTATTTTTTAATTATGTTTAATGATTTTTTTTGTTACACTCCAGATTTTTAATATAATCTGTATAGTACAGATACTCTTCCTAAATACTTACCATCTTCAGGTCTAACCTTTGGAATTATGAAAATAACCAGCATTTACACTAATTGTATGGGGTCTATAACAAAGAGAATATAACTTCAAATAGCTATATGTATACGTACCAAACTAATTTGAAATGTTCACATACAATTGAATGACTTTCAATCTATAATGCTAAAGGTTCAGACAAAGTAAATTATTTATAAATACATGTGCTTTATCATATTATGAACCATGCATTAAATTTAATTTTAAACTAATATAAAAAATTCGAATTCATAAAATTTTTCAATTATAGATACCTTTTTTTCTAAAACAAAGACTTAAAAATCCAATCTATTTACTTTTCATTAATTTTCTTTTTTATCAGATCAACAAACTTGCTTTTTTATTTAATCAATAAAAAATCTATTATAATAATATTATACGATAATAATAAACAAAATAATTAAAATTAATTTATTTATTTCGTGCTCCTTACCATTTTTATCTAGCGTAGTATCGTTAGCGTAGTATCTTTAGACAACTAATTTAAATATGAAACGACCTTTGCTATTATTGGCTAATCCAGATAAGCTACTATTTTTTATATGATACAAACAACAAATAGGATAATAACATTACATCAAAATACTGATTCAGATATAAAAATATTTGTATGAAAAGTAGGTGATAAATTAAGGGTATACATTTGAACATACTACCATTTTTCGTTTATTATCATTCTCTAGTATGAGGTTCGAATATTACATACATATAAGACATTTACTGTTATTTTAATGGGTTTGACGATTAAAATATTAATTTTGGTAGTGAGCACAAATTATTATTCTAGTATTAATTGTAGTATACAAAATACACCTACCCAGATGATTTACGGCTAGACCCATTCTCCTTGGAGGATTTGTCTTTGGATGAGGAGTCCTGCTCCTACGAACAGCAAACAGTTGAATGCCATGCCAGCCAGTCGATGTGGCAGGGACGCGCGAACAAGGGGACAAAAAGCAAATCATAGAACGTTAGTAAATTTTATAAAGACAAAACTGTGTACATATTGTGCAATTTAAATTTTGACAATAGTTTCAAAATAAAATGTATCTCATTAATTAAAGTTCTGTCTTCTGTTAAAAATTCTTTTTCTTTTTTTTTCTGTAACCATGTAGATAATTCCTTTGAACACTGTTAACGAAGATTCATTGCTGTCGGGCGGTGATGCACTCTCGTGCTCTTTCTCTTTTTCCAGGTAGATTATATCGGTCGGAGGGGGCTGAGATGAGGACACAGAGAAGAAAGAGAGAGAGAGACAGACAGAGAGAGAGAGACAGAGAGAGACGGGGCGAGCATAGTGTTGCGACGCCTCGCATACACCTGGCTCAAACTTACCAATCGTTTTATCGGGTTTTAGGAAAGCATTGCAATCTTGGGTTGAGCATGCCTTGGTCTTAAACTACCAATGGCCAACCACACATCCTTTTTCTTCTGCAAAAGAGAGCCCTCATCAAAGACAGTACGTTTTTAATGTAACACGAAATGTGAACCCTAATTGCTAACCTACAGCCCCTGCATGTATAATTGATTTAACTATTTCATAATTCACAAAACGATCAACAATCATTTGCAGCTTCCAGTAGATATATCACAAGATGATTTAGAGCTGTGTAGAGAAAATGTTTCACACGATTAAAAAAGCGAACATACACATGGTATATGGCATTAATGCAATGGAATGATGACAATGGTGTTACATGTATATGTTACTGATGTTATATTCTTTCAATTTTATTATCGATAAAACTGATCCTCTGAATAATTACCAGTTCTTCAGTAATTTTTATTGTATAATTTTAAAACATTTTCTCATTTGAATCGAATAATTTACTTCCTGCTTGCCAATTTACCATGCATTTTTCTGTGTGAAGTACATATGAATGCACCTCTGAATTTAAAATGTTATGTTGATGAAAAATTATAAGAATTAGAAAAGATGAGAACACCATAAGCATCTTAATGTACTAATATTGTTAGTTGTAATCATATAGTTAAAAACGAAAGTCCACTATATGATTGAAAAACATCTTGGCAATATACATTTTTAAAAGTTTTCAATAATATATTTTACACATTGAATATACATATTTAAATATTCAGCAATTTTGATTGCTAAATAAATTAAATTTGGATTGTTACGCTTATCTTCCCTATCTTCAAAACGTGTAGAACTTCCAACAGGAATTGTACTGTAACTTGTATACTATGCGTATAATTGTAATTTAATATCATAAATATTAAGAGCAATTAAAATACAGTTCTTTATTAATACCAATATCTTCCTAACTTTCTTAAATATTTACACCTACACATAATTTCTCAAAAAGGAGAATCAATACATGATTATAAAAAAGATGCGTAAGTAAGACTCCTGATGAATTAAAAGAAAACAAAGCCAATGTAGAAGTGCTCGAAATTCTAAAATCCGACAAAATACCTTATAGTCCCACCTAATAATGCAAAAGATACATAATAGATAGTCACAGTCACTATATACCCATAAAAATACTATAGGCAATAATTTTGTTGATTCTGTATACAAAAGATAATCGATGCTTATACAAACCAGTTGATTCGTTTTTTCCACACGTAAATAACATTATAAAAATGAATGGAATAGCATGGCACATGGCAGAACAGCACCTAACAAATCCATCTTTCGTGTCTGTTATTCTCTTTTTTTTTTTAAACAAAATCAATATAAATAATCTTTATACTTCGCATATGTATTTTTCTGTCTCTTTATAATCGTAAAATAGTGGCAGTAGCAATTCTATCTACGTCGTAAAATAATAAACGTTACGATTTCTGAGAAAAAAAATTAGAAAAAAAAAGAGATCAGAAATAAATAAAGAAAAAAGAATTAAGTAAAAATGATGTTAGTGATGGCTTTTCTTAATACCTCGTATTTCAAGTGCATTCTAGGAACTCGCTGCCGAACATCCTACGAGCGCGAGGGTACATGTTACGTACCATCTATAAGTACAGAAAACGGAGGTATTGATCAATAGTCGGTATGAGACAAGGGCGTACTTTGTTCTACATGTATATATGGGAAGGGAAGGACGATTCATATTTTTCTCGATCGCAACACGACAAAACATACCCAGAATGGTACGACGCCGTATTTGTTCTTATGCGTCGAGATTAGGTAGATTTCAGAGGATAAAAAAAGTCAGGATCTCGAAGGAGCAAACCGAGAACACACAGAGAAAAAAAAAGAGAGAAAAAAAATTAAGCCTTACCCCTTTCTTATATGGCGCCTCCAGCATTGCCTCGACATCCAAATCCTCCGCCATTGCGCGAGTCGGTGAGCTTTCTGAAATACCACGCATTAGCACTCGATAATCCAAAATACGGTGGTCGAATTAAAAACTCTGTGATGATATATGCAAACGTACAGACTAACGAACGCTCGTAAACGATTCAAACGTTTAGCAATTTACTGAAACGCAAGATCGATAACGAACGTTACTTAACAAGAACGCAATCATGTGTGACGATGACCAAAAGAAAATGGAAGACCGGATGTGAATAAGCGAAACAAGCGCCACCATTACGGAAATGCCGAACGCACTGTTTTCGTACGATATTTAAAAATGTCCCTAGAGTGTCTTCATTGGCTCATTTTTGTGTTTCTTATATAGTTCTCACATTTCTTGTTTAATTAATTACATGCAAAATATTCTTTTCAAATAATATCATTTTTCAAGAAAGAAAGCTTAGAAATATTAGAAATTAATGAAAGTCTTTAGGTTGTCACTAATCATATGATATTCAGCTGTTGGTACGTAATCATTAGTAAATTATGATTTTCACGAATAACCATATCATTGGTTTTTAAACTGAATTATTTAATTTGATACATTTGATCGAAAGGCAACAAATACATATCTAACAATAAAATATTGATTCAAATAAATCAAAATTGTAAATTTACTTTTCCCTAGATTTTGATATTTTTTATTTATCCCTCTTGACACAACTCATTTAACAAAATGCAAACAAACGAGTCTAGTAATTTACAAAAATCTCATGATGAATGATTTATACATAATGTATATTATGTATCAAGAGTTTTCTTGAATGATTAATATCATTCTGTGTATTCATATATAAATATATAAATCGTATTTATATTTTAAATTACCAAAAAATTATCCGTACAGTATTGATCATATTGGTATACAATATTAAATAAACGAACTATATTTTTGTTTTATTAACAAAAAAAGTTTCTCAGATAAAAATTCAACAAGCAAGTGAATTTTACACGAACTCTACCGGAGAAACGCAGAAATATATCTCAGACTCAGTCCTAGACATACATGACGTAACAGTTTGGTGCAGTTTGCCTAGTGGCCATTTTGTTTTCAATCGCACGGCTGATTAAGGTATTTTATACAAAGATATTTCGTGTAATTATAGGCTATTTAGGCGATTAATATAGTCGATGAATTACTTAGTAAAGTTTTAAAGAAACTTTACCTATATTTTTTATGACAGCCAACTTATATATTAATTCTCGAAACTCTTATTTTATTCTTCTATCAAATTTCATACTCTTTTTATCTCTTTTTTTTTATTCTCTGTATTTTTTTCACTGTTAACTTTAGAAAACATTCTAAAAACGTATAATTCAGCAGAAAGGATAAAGCTGTTTGTTTCCCATTTTGACAATTTCTTTTTCCAGAGTATCGAAAGAAAAATACGCATTCCATCGTAAATATAATGAGACCAAATTCTTAAGAATTTTTTGATTAATATCGAAAGTATGTTCAACATTTATTCTGAAGATATCCGACGATAATTCATTCATTTTCCTAAAAAATAAATATAAGTGTCGTATACTTTATAATTTATGACATTGTACGTATTATCAATTAATTTAAATAGATAATCGTGAATAATTGAAGTTACCCTGATTTTTTTTAAACATAATTATTATTATAATACAATAAAACATAAAAATTGTAGAATTATATAACAGTATAAGACTATTTTATGAAAATATAAATATAAGTATTCATCAGCAATTAGTACAATAGTGAAATATTAAAATATGTGTAGATAAGTGTGCAATCAAAGCTGGATTTCCTAATATATATTATATAATGAAATAAGTAATCAAGTGAGGTTCATATAGATAGAAATTATTGAAGGTAAAATTCTAGCTTCGATTGAATTTTATTTGTATTAGTGGCAATTAAAATATATTTTGATCTCTCGCTATAAATCCGCTTGTCTCTTGCAAACGCGTACATTTTACCAATCAGATAAAGGCGTGGTAAGAAGAAATGAGCAGTGTACTCATAGAAGGCAGTTTCTATCCTTATAGGTGTCCATCTGTCCATTCAGCGTGGCGAGAGAGGCATACAAGCACGACAATGGATTCAAAACGGCATGAACGCAGTTCCAAGTCAAATACAGATTCACCACCAGCTCCACCTTCGCCTCCTATGTATAGTGCAAGTTATACAACATATGATGGGTACAAAAACAGATTGTCGTCGCGTCGTTCACCTTCACCTTCACCTTTGGACTATAGAAGCAGTAGAACGTCCCGAAATGATTCTCCACAGGACAGACGTAGAAGAAGACGCAGTACTTCAAAATCTCCATCTAGATCACATAAACGATCTCGATCTCCTGATAGAGATAAAGATAGAGATAGAGATAGAGATAGAGATCGATCACGGAAATATTCTAGAAGAGATAGATCCAGATCTAGATCAAGAGGAAGGTCGCGTTCCAGAGATAGAAGACGTAGTCGCAGTCGTAATAGAAGTAAAGATAGACATAGAGGTAGAGAAAGTCGTAGATACTATAGAGCACCATCGTATGAATCAGATGTTGCTGAAGATAATACAGAAACAACTGCATCTCAACCAGTTGTTCCTCCACAATCTAATGCTTTTAAGAATGATGGTAGCTTTATGGAAATGTTTAAAAAAATGCAGGAACAAATGCAACCTGCACAAAAATCGATGACTTCTGTTTTAGAAGAAAAAACTGTTGTTCCTCCACCTTTAATAGTAGGAAAGAGGCGAGGAGGTAGAATTTTAAAAACTGGAATGGTTGCTAAGCCAAAGACTGAACAAACTGTTGAACAACCCAAGGATGCTTGGTCACTTTATATGGCTGAGGTGAAAAAATATAGAGAAGTTTGTTGTCAGGAAGAAGACAACACAAGACCATTGGTTAAATAGCTGATTTTAGAGTTCCAATCATTTTCCATTCTGTTACTTTGTTTTATCTGCGATGAATGTACTTTCAAACGATGCTGTGTTTCTTTAATTACATCAATACATGGTTGCATTTAAATACAAAAGAATAGCTATTAACCAAGTTTAGAAAAACCTTTACATATAGTAAAATTATTTAAAATTTATGGAAACTTTTAATTGGCACTCTTCATTATTTGAGAAAAAAAAACTTCTGTAAAAATGTATGCAAATATGAAAAAGTTTTTTCCCTTTTGAATTACTAGATAGAATGTACAGTATATGTTAATCAGAAATTATAAATATATAGTACCACAAATAATTAAATATTTCAACTTAAAGAGCATTATTAATGTAATATTGAGAATGAAAACAAGAACTATGTAGTGCAGAAGCAATTAATGTTTGTGATAGTGTACTATGTGATGCAAGAGACAAACGGACTAAAGCGAGAGACAAACATATAAAGAGTTTGCCTTGTGGGAGGAAGGGAGGGTGACAGTTTGTAGTACTTTCAATAAATATAATAGATTAAATAACTTGTAACTTGTTAAGCAGCATCAATATGGTTAAATATACACAACTCGGAAATGCGACAACACTAGAAACCCCAGCTGATTTGAAACCAAAAACAGCACCATATGACCCAAGATTTCCAAATCAGAACCAAACAAGGTAAACAAAAAATAAATTGATGTTGTATTTTAATGCTTATAAACTTTCAATGTGACATTATTTATTCCTGTTTATTTTGAATACAGATATTGTTACACTAGTTATTTGGATTTTCATCGTTGCAAAAAACGACATAGTGAAGAGTATGAAGCATGTAAATATTTTAAAAAAGTATACACTGCAATGTGTCCACTTGCTTGGGTAACAAATTGGGATGAGCAAATTGAGAATGGAAATTTTCCAGGAGACATTTAATACATTAGAGGCATCACATTGTAATTGCCTCTTTAGTAACATTGTATACATTCTAACAGGACTATACAATTTTACCTTTCCTGTTTGTAAAATAATATTGAATAAATTAATAATAGATTAATTTCTATCGAGTTCTGTTAATCAGTATTGTCTTTATTTTACTGAATATAAATAAAAGTTGCAAGATATTTAAATATTACATTTTATTATTTAATAGTTTCACAATATTTATAATGCATAATGTTTTTTTATGCTATTACTCTCAAATTTAAAATTATAATTTAATGTATATCTTCCTCATATAATTTTAAATACATAAAATATAAGATAACAATATTGTATAAATTAGCATATGTATTGAACATCTTACATTATATAATTCACAAAATCAGTCTCGTAAGATGTACCTTACAAAAAAAATAACTTTCCCTAATCACAACTATATACATAATCCAAAATTTGAATCTGTATGTTGTCATTTAATATTAAAAAAAACATTTATCATATATTTTAATAATTGTAGATCAAAACTCCTAACTTGAAAATCTTGTATGTTTGTTTATTTAGATATATTAAAGGATATATGTATAAAAGAAATTCATGAATTTCTTCTATTATCAACAATTTATATAATAAAAGTTAATAGTCGGTTAAGTAAATTGCATCTAAAAAATTTCATTTAATTGGATACTAACTAAAGTTGTATTCTAATAAATAGTAAAGAAAAGAATTTCTAATTTCTAAATCTTATTATAATCATGAATACATAATATTATTGTAAATCGTAACTGTAGGAACTATAAAATAAATAGAGTAATGAGATAATCCTCTTAATAGATTGTTTTATGTATATGATATACGATAATGATCTTACATTATAAGAAAAAGACAAATTAGAAAAATTTAATATATTTCACATTTCCTTAAATAAAAGACAATGTATATAAAAATAAAAAATATATATAATTTATTTTGTTCATAAGTAAGACCATAAATTGATATAGGCACACAATGCTTTTTTTTGTGTTTCACGTTATAGAGGCACCTGATTTCATTACCATTTTCGTGTAGTATTCTGCTATATCGATTTGGTAGGTATTACACTGTAGCGCTATAGGAATTGGCGATAGGAATTAGAATCAAAAAGTATGGGCAGCGTTGCCGATTTCTACCGAATATTCTCTAAAAAAAATTCCTGAAAATCTATTATCTCCACAATATTCTTTTATGAATTAATACTTTGAAAAAATATTACATAATATCGAAAAAATTAATATTTTTTGAGATCTTAATTCAAGTTTTATATAGCTAATTATTCGAACGCTCAGATTCGCAGCTTTTAATGATTGAAATATGTATATTAAACAAATTTATTTATTTAATATACATGCGGTATATATAGTAGATAATACCTATGTGGTGTGTATAGTAGAAGTAGATGTCTCAAAACTATGTCAACAAAATTTGAAAATGACTTGCTAATTTATGGATATATAACTACATATAACACATTTATATACACATGACTTACAAAAATATTCGAATATTATAACATTATTTAATGTTTTATTGGACTATCGACACGTACACGATAAAATAACGATTATCATATGCTTCAGTGTGCAACCAATGTTAGATAATGTACTGTCATCCGCGAGCCATTATCAGATTATCGTATCAACGTGCATTCGTTAGAACGTGAAAGCGATGTTGCCATAGTTGTTTACATACATGAGTTTGTATAACGCAACAATGGCGACACAATAGTTTCCCTGCTTCAGGAATAATAAACAATAATAAAAATAAAACTTTAAATCATTATAAATCATTAAATAATGAAGATACCGAAAAAAACACTATGTTTTAGATAATACATTTTTATTTGTAAATGAATAGAAATTTTTTAATTCAGATGTGTCAGTCCTTCGTAGCGATGGCAGCTAACAATTGAAATTATTTGTGAAATAAATTTCATTATCTTATGATATTTTGATTTTAAAAAAATTTATATACCTCAACAAAATTGAAATTTTTCGTTTAAAATGAAAAATGTAATTTTTTTTTCAATGATTGAGAGTAGTCTACCTGTCTCCAAAGACAAACAATGGGGGTGATTTATAGCTGCTTTTGAAATTTTAGAAATCCTTTTAGGTTTCTTAACATTTGGCCTACAGAGCCGAAATCTCTTTGAAACTCGACATTTAGTTGTTGACCAAACTCTGTGTAGTTATCGCTTACTAGTAATTTTGTGAAAGTACGGATGCTGAAATTCTACATTTCTTGCAATTTTTTTCTTTAAACATTTGCTTCGTAGGTAGAATTCTTTGAAAAGATAGAAATCTTTTGCCAACTTTAGCTTAAAAGTCTTGTCGAAATTTGCCAATGCCATGCAACCCCACACTGTGTATTTTACTGTTGGGTGTACATTTTTAACTTTCAATTTTGTATTGCTCTTCCCCATACATAATATTGATTATGCAAACTGAAAATATTAAATTTAGATTCACCGAAAAATATTATTTTTTCGCAAAAGCATTATTTTTAATTACGTACGTTTTAGCAAAAGTTGGTCTCTTCTTTCGATTTTGCTTATTAATCTCTTTTTTTCCACTTCGTAAATATTTTTCTTCTTTTTCAGTCAATTTTCTTTTTAAACGAGCTTTCAACAATTGTTCCTTTAATGTTTAATTTTTTCACGATGTAATGTACTGCGGACTTGCTTCTGTTGAAAATGTTTTGTAATCTTCTTGTATAATTTCCTATTCTTATGCAGTCGAAAAATTGTTTCTCTGATACTTCTGACTGGTATTCATTTTGAATATTATATTACACAATTTTACGTTATTGTTAATAAACGATACCTTGATATCAACTGAAGATGATGTTTTCATTCAATGTCAATGTTCACATTCTTGACTAAAAGATGTATAAAAAGAATCAACAATGTTATGGCACTCGATTACTTTTGTGAGCTACTAATGATATAAATTTATTATATGTATTATGGCCTAAGTTAATGAGTCACTTTCAAATTTTGACATAATTTAGAGACTCCATCTCTATTATATACGCCGTATCGTTTTAAATAAATTCGAAATATACATACATATTTCGTTCGTGTAAGCGTTCGAATATTTTTATTAGCCATTGTATTTGAAAGTATTTATATATAATAATAATGGTAATAAGTATTCGATAAAAAAAATTAAAATTTTTAATTTTTACAACGTAAATTTCGTTAAAATCACATTACAACAAATTTTATTGGATTACTGGAAAAAGTGGAACATCAATCTTCAAGAGAATGATGAATTTAGTTAGGAAAATAATTTCTATGCTGACTGTATGTAAAACGAAATATGTATTAGTCAGACGAATACAATAGCCAGGTCAAAATGACCTGGGCATTTGTTGAGCTAGGTACACATGTACAAAATCCGAACGCTTAATTTCGGCGTACTTGTCGATGGCCTTGGGTTATTGTTTACGCTTTAACTCACTGCAGCGATAGGTCCAGGAATCTTCGACGTCGTACTAAATCACAATAAATTATGGCAGTTCTTAAGGACATTTGAATTCGGTATAAAAAAAATTCTATTAAAATTATACGTTAAAACCTTTGGAATAAAAAAAAGAAAAAGTAAAATTTTGTAAAACGTTTATTTGTCTCATGTTTATATATAGTATATTGTACGACTCCCATAAATATTTAAGCATCAAATTTTAGATTTTTGAGACATTGTTGAGCTCAGTTTAAAGTTCTGTGTACGCAGAATTTAATATACTGCATTGGAAGTGATTAAGTTATTAATATCTCGGAGATTAATAAATAGTTGAAGCTAAAACTTTGTATTTAGGATCTTGTCCCCGTCAAAATTTTATGTCGACCTAGCTCTTTTCGGAACTAAGGTCATTTCTTTTTCTAATCTTCACGATAGAAGAAATACATATCGCAGCTACAAACAATTATGAAGGTACAATAGATAAACCTTAGAAGCAACAACTCGTCACATAAGTGTCATCCGTTATTCGGTTATCGTATCGTCTTTGTTTTTGCTTCTTAACGTTCCAAAATCGTGTAATTTTAAATGGTTCCATACAGCGAAAAACAATTGAAGTGATTGATTTTATACTTTCTTAATAATTAAAATTGTAATTGCAAAATAACAATTGAATTTGACTACTTCAAGTAATTTATTTAAATCTATTCAAATCACAAATAATTATTTCAGCTTCCACTTATTTTATTTAAATTCTTAAATAATAGTTAGCTTTATATTTGGTTGTATAATGGTTAATTAATTAAACAAATATTTATTGTCTGTGCATCCCTAAGCAACATTTATGACTGAAATAAAATCTTAATAATATAATATATCAAGATATGTATGCTGGTATTTCTAATGGAATTTTCATGAAATTGATGTTTTTGATTTATGTTAAATAAACAGTGAAATGTTCTTATTATTATAATACTAATACGTAGTTGATAATACGAAATGAAGTATCGGATGACTATCTGCTTACATAGTTACTCAACAGAGCTCTAACAAACAGTTGATTAAATTGCTATTGTTACTGTATTGTAAGGTATAAAAATCATGATAAAATTCGAGAATTCGTCACTCATATCTCTTGCTCTTTGTTTTTAAGAATGCTTTTAAAAATGCAGAAATATCCCCATTGAGTCATATATTTAACAATAATTGGTAATGAAATATTTGGATGAAATGAATTTGTGTCTTCCGTGGAATCCAACAAAAGTTTTACAACACAATAATATTTTCATTATACTGTATTAGAAAATACAAGCGTAATTCTTAGTTGATGAATAATAGAATTTACATATGCATGCAATTTGTCATAATCAGCATATTGATTAACTATAATAAAACTGTTAAAAATTTAATAAAAAATTTATTTATATAATGTAAGTAAATAAGAAAAATAAATTTTAATTTTTTAGTTAATTAAAAATTGTTTTCAATAGTGTTCTGTGAAATAGAGATCATTTATATTAAATACGTTTTATGTACTAATAGCTTTAGAATTTTAATGTACTACATGCTAAAAACTATAGCGAATACGGATAGAATTATGTTTAATATGCAGTAGACTGATTTCAGTTACTAGCTTCACGTTTCGGTACTGAAAATTTAACAATAAATAGATGTAAAATTTAACAATAAATATCATGTTTCTATTGTATTCATGATCAACTTCAATTGATTTACTTGGCCTAGTTCTCTGATTGGCTGATTTTTAAATGTAAAGTACGTTAAACGATTTTTTACTACGTCGGTACTTCACAACATGTGACGTAAGATCCCATAAGATATAATCTCGTTTGCGGTATCATCATTATAAGAAATAGAGAGTTTGGAAAAATTTGATTTAATCTAGATTTTTCACGTTTTCTTAAAATAAAAGACAATATATCCGCAAAAACAGCGGAGCTACGATAGGAGTTAAAGGCGGCGTCGATCAAGGCGGCGCTAAAATACCTCTGGTGTGTTTATAGTGGAGCTGCGATAAAAGCTGAGAGAGCATTGATTAGAGCAGAACTTCCAGCTACTCTTCAAATATATCCTCCAGGTATCCAGGAATACCCAACTCAAGTATTGTACGCGTAAATCAGTACAGTTGTACGACCTGAACCATTTTATGGAAATTTTACAGGAAAAGCATTTCGAAGTCTCAGCAGCGATAACAGAGCGAAGAAATAGAAATTTCCAACGCTTCGTTATATCATTACCGTGGATTTACCCATCGATTTCCCTTTCAAAGGACATATTTCTACGTCCAGCTTTGCTTTCATCGCTGCTCTGATCGAATATCGCAGTTCCGCTGTAAACGTAACCTAACGGAAATCTGTTTTGTTCACAAGTAAAATATGATCAATAACATGTAGAATTTGCATGATATTTCTAATGATTTTATATAAAATAGCACAATTGAACGGAAACGAAATATATTTGTTTGGTGTGGAAATATTAAAAATTTTTCACTAATTTTACAAACTTAATATTATTAAATGAAAGAATCACAAAGTACAAAAAATTTATCTGGTGATTAATAGTAAATAAATATTGAAAAGCAAAATATATTAAAAACATACATTCTTTTGTAATAGCTTCTTTTTCTTAAGATTAATAAATATAATCTTTTGATTGTCAACAGAGATCTTAAATTTCAAAACGAATAATTTCTAAGAGACACGAACAAGAATTTGAAAAGTTTAATTTTAAATATACATTATATCGTCTATTATTATTAACTGAATCAAATATAATAAGAGATTGTTCTTTTCTTGGAATTATTAATAATAGCATACATCAATTCTACTCGATCATTGAAAAACATAATGGCCATTAAATGTATTACCTGATCATCTGATAGATTATACAAAGCATGAATTTTCTAGGGAAACAATTCTGAAGAATCCCAAGTTTCTCCTCTCTCCTTCGAGCTCTTCTGCTAAACGTAAATGAGATAGGAATATTCGATATGAAATAGTGAGGTTTTTAAAGTAACGGGAATGTGACGATAGACAACAAAATATTATTGTATACTGTTATAAATTATTTAAAACAGGGATGGGCAATTTCTTCCCCCCTGCCACGGTTAGTCGGTCTCTCCCCTACTTTTCCTTCAGGAGCTGCACCAATCCTCCAATCATAAGCAGCCTAGTTACCACTACATGCATAGGCAAAGCGTCAGTTATAATTATAAGCAGGGGGTTTGTAGTCCTTTTAAGTATGTATACGTATAGCATGCATGTAGCAGTAACCAATGGTTAGACAAAATTCTCCAGCGACATTGGTGGGACTCTTCTTGCAGCTCTTCTGCGCAAGTGCAGAGTCACTAACTGCTCATCCCTTATTTGAGAAGGAAACTAAGAAACGAAGTTTCATTCAGTCATAAGCAGTCCTTTGAAGAACTCTATATATCTTTATTTGTTGGAAAGATAGATTTACTTTCATATTGGAAAATTAGTGTCGTACCTAGTATTAAAAATATACATATTAAACGTGTAATTATTTGTTAATATTAAAATCATTCTTCTTTAAATATATTTTAAGCTACAATAAAGTAAGTACAAGGAAAAATAATTTGTGAAATTTTAGGGATGGCCTAGTTCAACACGTGCAATCGTTTTCAAAATGGAGTATAGAAATAATCATCATAGTTTCTCGAGAAGAAATAATTATTCTAACTCATATAACCAGAAATGTAAAGAGTTTATAATAAAGGTCGATACCGATAAAATCGGTAAATTGATAGGTAGATCTGGAACTAATATTAGAGATTTACAAGATAAAACGAAGACAAAAATACATGTAAGTATTTATTAAATATTTATACTTTTTCCTATTTTTATGAAATTATTACTCTAGATACTTTAGATACTGAAACTCATATTTAAGAAAAAAAAGATTAAAAATTAATTTCGTAAAATAAGAAATAAATTCATAGTAAAATTTATTTTACGAAAGTAATTTTTTAAGTATAATTTTTTGAAATATATTTTTGGTTAATGTAACAGCAATGGTACTTTATAAAAATTATTTTTATCTTGTAAATTATATTTGAATGATTAAAAAAACAATTTAACTCAATTTAGTGATATAAATATTTTAGGTAAGTCGATCTGGTGGAATTTATACCACAGATGTAACTATAGTTGGTACTAAGGAAGCACAGAATCAAGCAAAAACGTTAATAGAGGAGTTATTGAGAGAAAATCCTATTGTTAAAACAGAATCAATTCAACCTATAGAAGTTGAAGAAGAAGAAACAAATGATGAACCAGAAATTGACTTTACGAATTTTAATTGGGTGCTAGCTCACCAGAGAGCTGTAAGTTTTTTATGGGCTTACATAATTATAATTATATGTAATAATTTAATGTAATTATAATATATATAAATTATTTTATTAATTAGATTGAATATGAAAGAGAAAAATGGGCAAAGGCTACTCCTATAATTAAGAATTTTTACAAAGAAAATCCTACAATTACTAATTTGACACCAGAGCAAGTTGCACATATTCGTAAAATAAATAATAATATAGAAGTAAATTTTGTGTTTGAAAACAAGGATGGGAGTGATCCTGGACATATACCAAATCCTATAGAAACGTTTGAACAAGCCTTTAGTGTAAGTAAAAATATTTGGATTTATGAAGAAAAAATTTATTACAATGTAAGTTGTAAATATTATAGGATTACCCAGAAGTGTTAGATGAAATTAGAAAACAAAACTTTACTAAACCAAGCCCAATACAGTGTCAAGGTTGGCCTATACTTCTTAGTGGCAGAGACCTTATTGGAATTGCCCAAACCGGCACAGGTATATTATATATTATAATGTTTATAAAATAAATTATTTTACTTCAATATTGTATTTAGGGAAAACTTTGGCGTTTCTACTACCAGCATTGATTCATATTGAAGGTCAACTGACACCTAGATCAGAACGAAAAGGTCCTACTGTTCTTGTTATGGCACCTACGAGAGAACTAGCATTGCAAATTGAAAAGGAAGTAAATAAATATTCTTATCATAACATAAAGGCGTAAGTAAAATCTATATATTTCTATTTTGGATAGGAAGATCTATAATAATTTACTATTCTATCTGTATATGTAAATAATTTACTATTGAAGGGTATGCGTATATGGAGGTGGAAGTCGTAAAAAACAAGTCGATGTGGTAACAGAGGGTGTAGAAATAGTTATTGCAACACCTGGTAGAATGAATGATCTTGTAAAGTCGAAGGTTTTAAATGTTTCTTCTGTTACGTATCTTGTCTTGGATGAAGCTGATCGTATGTTAGATATGGGATTTGAACCTCAGATAAGAAAAACTTTATTAGATGTAAGACCAGATAGACAAACAGTCATGACAAGGTATATCAAATTTTTATTAGTAAATTTTCAATATTTTTTATATTGAAAAATATCTTATAGTATATTTCGTAGCAAGAACTAAAAATGTGTTTATATTTTAGTGCTACATGGCCTCAAGGTGTACGACGCTTGGCACAATCATATATGAAGAATCCAATTCAAGTATTTGTTGGATCTCTTGATCTAGCTGCAGTACATACAGTAACGCAAACAATTTATATTATTGAAGAAGAGGAAAAAACTGACATGGTTAATATAATGAGAAATTCTTCGAATTATGTTTTAAAACTTAAATATTTGTTTGTTTTACTATCTTTTTCGTTTTTAATAGATGTATGAATTTATCCGTACCATGGATCCTACTGATAAAGTAATAATATTTTTCTCAAAGAAAGTCAAAGTTGATGATGTAGCGAGTAACTTGGCATTACAAATGATTGAAGTCCAAAGTATACACGGTGGGCGGGAACAATGTGACAGAGAACAAGCTCTAGAAGATTTGAAAACCGGTAGAGTTCAAATACTGCTAGCGACGGATGTTGCCAGCAGAGGACTAGACATTGAAGATATTACGTATGTCTGATTTTACATTTTCAGAAATTCGATCCAAACTTAAATCTTATTTACAAAAAAAAAAAAAACTTATTTTTAGGCATGTCATCAATTTTGACTTCCCCCGTGATATTGAGGAGTATGTTCACCGTGTTGGACGCACTGGACGAGCAGGGCGTACAGGAGAAAGTATAACTTTCATGACGCGAAGAGATTGGTCCCATACGAAAGAATTAATTAACATTTTAGAAGAGGCGAATCAAGTAATTTTAATATATTTATATATTTGTTTTAAAATTTGGTTATATGTATATAAATTTACATATATAAATTCCTGTCTTTATAGCAAGTACCTGATGAATTGTACCAGATGGCCGAAAGATATGAAGCATGGAAACAGAAACGAGCAAGTGAAAAGAATTATTTTCGTTCAAGAAGAGACAATGGTGGTGGTGGAAGATGGTAGAAGAAGATACACAAATTTATATTCCTATTCTGGGTTAAGTTAATCGTTATAAAAATTTACATGCAGTGTGTAATAAATTACATATAATATGTAATGGATTACACACAATATAACCTAAATGTGAAATTGTATTTTTTTTCTACGGAGTGCAAATACACTGATATAAAAATTATTTCAAAGTAATTTAAAACAATTTTTATAAAAAGTTATTGTTTATATTTTGAATATAAATAAAATATAAATATGAACTATATAAAATTTGATATTTTATCTTTTCCTGTCACATACAATTGTCACAATTAATATATTAAACTTAGAAAATTTTAAAATATTAAACTCAGAAATAGGTATTTTGTGAAGATTTTTTTTGTTTATACTATATCGTGTTGAAAGTACGATGAATGTAAATATTTTCATATTTAGTTATGTATTCAAATAATATTTGCATATACATTTTTGAACTTTTATAGCAATTCTAGAATAACACTAAAATACTTAAAAATTTAAATACTTCGTACGAATAATCAACTTTAAAAAAAAATATAAAATGTAATTTTAGTAACAAAGAATTTCAAAACAAACGAGACGAATTATTAATTTACTGAACGAAAAATAATTAAGATAATAAAAAAAATAAGTTCCCCATTCAATATAATAAGTTGTTAATAAGTATTAACATAATAAGACAATGTTATCATTTGTACATAAATTTAGTAACAGATAAATATTACTGCTATTAATTTTGATACATTTTTTTTTTATCAAAAATGGTATTTAACATTGACACTAATTTTCAATTATAAACTTTGAAATTCCGTGTTTTAGTATATTTCTCAGCAAATATTTTTCCACTCGGAGTTGGAACTGAAAACGCTATGTCATCTATAGACATTATATAACCGAAATAAAATTGAGCCCTGAAATAGAATTGAAAATATGTCGACTAATTTTTATATTTCTTAAATTATTTCTAGAAATGTAAATATTTACCGTAATATATCGATCAATTTAGTGGCTATGCCTTGTCTACGATGATTTAAATCTGTCCATACAACATTGATGCCGCATTTCGCAGGACTATTTTCTGCTGTGCAGCAATCTAATTCTAGTAATTCGGGAATCATGCGATGTGCAGTAGTTATATGTTCTGCGACTAACACTCCTATAATAGCTTTATTTCTAATGTATAAGTATACCTAAAAAGAAAAAATAAATTGTGTTACAACAAATGCAAATTCATAACATAAAAAAATTGCTTTCTCATATATTTTTATCATTACTTTCTTCTCCTCATAATTCGATAATTTTGTGTCAACTAAACCCAAATCTCTGTCAACATATTCTAAAACTTCCTTCACTTTTTTCCAATATAGTTTTGGGTCACCTGGCTCTACTAAAATTACTCGACTTGATGTAAATGGATCTTCCATAACTATATGTTCTGTTTTCCAACCCTAAAAATAAATTCTTTAAGTATGTTAGACACATTTAATTAAATTATTGGCATGTAATAAAATTTCTCTACATACGAGAAATTTTAAACTTTTTTTATTATTGTGATAATTTAAATGAGCATTTTCATCCTCTGGATCCCCAATTTGATACACAATACCACACTCTGTACATTGTGTTGCTCCAAAATTCTTTTGACCTGCATCCAGTTGATATTGATTGTCGTTACCATTTAATTTCATAGATAGTTGCCAATTTGTAGTTTCTTTCATATTAGGCATTGACTTTTTATTAATTGCACTAAGAGATTCACAATATTATGAGAAGTGATTCAGCAGTTAATTCATATTTTGAATATTTTACTTACCTAAAAATTTTATTGGCAGAATATCCTTTTTCAAATAATGGGTAATATTTTTCTTCTGATGTAATTTCATTATTATCTAAAGAAATATTTTTGTGAATTGTTGGTGAACTAATGTCCTTAATGTTCATCGTTGAGGTCATATTACTAAGTTCAGTTGCTGGTGACATAGTAACATCATTCAATATTGCTACTGGTTTTAGCGGTGAAATATGCTCATGTCTTTCATCAGTTAATATTTCCATAGTATCGTAATCATCATCAGCCCAATCATTCTCTAAAATCTTTAATATATTAGCTACTCTTTCTTTGTCTACTGCAGTTTCCAAGTTTGACTCGTCTACTGATAAATCAGTTGCATCAAAAGAAATATCTATAGTTTTTGGCCGTTTACAAACTTCTCTATTATTCTTTTGACTTAATACCATTTTACCATTTGAATCAATTTTTAACTTTACATTATTATTTATTGTAAATATAGCTGAATTTCTCCTTGAGCTTTTAATTTTGAAAAACCGCTTATTAAGATCAATTTCTGGTTGTAGAATGTCTAGTGATGAATTTACTAACTCTGTTTCTTGCCCTTCTATGTTTTTTGATAAATCCTTTTGTATATTCATATCTTTTATATTATTAATTATTTCTGTGCTATTATTATGCTTTGTACTATTAACATTTGTCTTTAATTTTGGTTTCCTAATATTATGTGATACACCAGCATTAATTCCTCCTATTATGTGTGCTTTCATGTGTCTTTTATGATAGGGTGCATGTCTTATAAAATGTGGTTTCTGTTTTTGTTCTATAAATCCAGAAATGATATTATAATTCTTTCTCGTCTCAGAATTACTATAAAAATTTTTAGTACTGAGTGTTATATTCTTGAGTTTTGATTCATAACCTTTGTCTTGAAATAGAGCAGCTCTAGCTTTTGATACCAAATGATTTTCATCAGCCTTTAGTGATTTTGTAACTCTACTTTCTAATTCTTCAAAAGCATGTCTCTTTAAGTTAGTCTTTTTTTTCTCAGGTGAATTTTCAATGGCATCAAGAATATTAAGTGATTTGCGCTTTTGAAGTCTTGGTAAGAACATTATTTTATTTTCTGAATTTAATGGTGTTATTAATTTATTTTCTGGACTTCTAGATTTATGTGGGGTTTCTACAATACTATTTTGCAATTCTTTACCAAATTGTCTTTCTGGTGTATTAGACATTGCCTTAATTGATGTCTGCTTATTAAAATTACTTAATGGAGAATTAAGCAGAAGTTTTGGTGAATCTGGTGATGTTCCTTTCTGTGGAGAATGTTCCATAATGTTCATGGGTCCTAAATCTGATTCTTCTCCAGATGAGCTATCTGTACAGTTTGAATCTCTTTGAATTCTATGAATTTTCTTTTTTTTTGAACTTTCATCTGACCCAAATAAACATTTTTGCACTCTACGTGGGGTATACAATGACTCTTTTGGTACATATACGGACATAATAGTATTTATAAATATTTAAAAAATTGAAAAATTATATAAAAATTTCTGAAATCAAAAACAGAAACATTATTAATTGATATGAGATAAATATCATATAAATTAAATGATTATTTATAAATTATTTTAATTTCACTATTAAACTATGCTAATTATAGTTGTATTAATTATAAATGAATATTCTAATTACAATTGTATTTATTATAAAAGAACATGATTTCTTTTCAAATTTATTGTACTGTAATTCAAATAATATAACAACGATTCTTTTTATTCAGCTTTACAGTATTTAATTAATACTAATGCAAATAATTAATTATGTAATATATAATAAACTAACCTTAGTAACACAAAGAATTCTATCTTTGCTTTATTTCTTCCCGTTCTGTTAATTTTTCAAACTATGTTTCATATTTATTATCATTCCAGGTGTTGTCATATACAATAACCATAAATATTATTAAAATTTATATTTTAAAACTTTACTTCACTAACATAACATCCAATAATCTCAAACCAATAGAAAGTCTTCATGTCTGTCATGCGCTCTTTCATTTTTATCTGAAAATATATATAAGATGATTGGAAACTCTAATGAAAAAATATGTCCTACCAGAATGATTATATATATATAAAAGATACTAAACATGTCATGAAAAAAAGATGTAATACAAAATTAATTATTCTTGAATTATAATAATTTTTATTAACAAATATTTAATATATTTTGTTAATAATAAAAAAAAAATGAAAGATAAAAACTTAAAATGAAAAATAAAAACCATGCTACTTTATGTGATGTGCAGCTGTTATGAATAGTTTTGAAACATTCTAAAACTCTACTTTTCAGACAGTGAATAAATAAAATTCTATTATGTTATTTAAAATTCTATATTTAAATCATTGAAAATATTTAAAATGTACATTAATAATAAAATTTTATTGTCAATATTATTCTTTTCATTATATAAACATTACTAATAATAAATCTTATTGATATTGTTATTACTCAAAACTGGGAACAGTAATTAGACATGTATTTGATACTATGTCTTTACAAAGTGCAGCATAAATAAATGCTATTTTATTCAAAGAATAAATAATATTAGAAATTTTCCATGCACGTATTTATTTAACTTGAACAAGTCATAGCTAGTTCATGAAGTACGATATCTCCGGATATTTTAAGAGTATCGATGATGGACGATTGTAATCTGTGCTTGAATTCACCAATCATTTTTTCGCCTAACCATATCGTATACGCTTCGAATTCGCATCGAATTCTACAAAAGAAAAAAAAAGATTTTAATTAAGAATTCAGCAGAAAGATTAATCAAATTTAAGAAAAATAATTATATTAATTAATGTCATATTTAGTTCTTTTCGAAAACCTACGTCAAAAGAAAATCGCGACCGGGCATCCAGGACAAATGTCCCGAGTGTCTTTCTTCTCGTCCCCAAGACCCATTTGTCCAACAGTTCATTACAACATAAGGTGCACTACTGCCATACGAAAAGCGGGGATTTAAATGCAATGTAATTACTGGATGTGGATAGACTGCCTTTCCCTTTTGTAGATTTACATAAAATCTGTTGTCAAATATAGAAACAAATTATTTCTCATTATTTCTTTTTTCCTCCTTGTAAATTTATTTAATTCTAACAATAAGTAGTTATAATACTCACGAATGAGGGAGAAGTTTCAATCTTCCAGCAATGAAAATTCTCGCACCTGTTTTAAATTCGTTTTCGATATCTACCGTAATTGGAACATCCTACATAAAGATATTTAATAATAATGAATCTTTGAATAAGTAAAATAGACAAACTGATAATTTGAAAATACCTACAAGAAATTCAACGATCGGTCGGTCAATTTTTAGACTTAAAATGTTACTTGGTCTGCATAATTTTGGATCAGGATAAACGAACAATTCAAATTGTCTAAATCTAACATCTTCCAATGATCCATTTATTTCAAGACACATTATATCTTCAAGAGGCATTCTATAGGTAAATGCACAAAAATGCTCTCCATTAACGGCAACCTAATAAAATAAATCTCAATAAATACAGCTATTAAATTTATAGTTATATTAAGCAATCCTTATTCTTTACTTGATATTCATTGGTAGTGCAAAATATCAAGATATGAACATAGGAGTTTCGTCGGAAAGCAGTATGTCCAACAGGAGAACAGGTCTCTTCTTCTTCCCAACATCCTTTAAATTTCGAATTTCGAACCACATAACCCCTATCCAACCGCGCGTTAAAATGCAATGCGATATTTCCAGCAATTTTGCATAATAAGTTCACTGAAAATCTATAATAATTACGTTTTTAACGAATACGTAATACTGTAACGTTTATTTTTTATAAATAAAAATTAATTAATTAATTTTAATTGTAAAATTATAATTTTCACCTTTGGTTGTTTCTTTTTTTTTTTTAATACGATTTATAAAATTTAGAAAAATTTCAATGAGATTTTTCTTACGATAAGATATCACCTCAAGGCATCAGGTGGAATATAGCCTGTAATCACGATAGCCGATGTTGGTTTCAGAGGTTGCAATGGAGTTGGTTTCGAAGCATTCTGGAATATAATGCGTCCATATATTTAGCCAATATATAAAAATATAACATACTTATTTTTAATCAAATTCTGTCAGAATATTCTATAGCATAAGACAAAAATGTTATATATATAAATATATATACATACATATATATATTATATATATAAATATATATATACATATACATACATTTATAGTTTTATTAAAAAGTTGTCATAAAATAGAAAATACAAAGAGAATGACTTTCGCGTGTTGGTATCAAATAAATAATATGGACTAGTATAATAAATTTAATAAATAAATATTAAACATAAACATATACATGGATGTAATATATAAATATGTAATATCAATTAAAATGAACTTTCTAACACAATAAATTTGATTTTTGATTGCCGTGTAAAAGCGTCAAATTCTTAAAACGATCTCCTAATTTTCGGTATTAATATTTATTTTAGTGATTATCGTGTATCTATTGTTGTCTTACAACATAGTAATTTCAAGCTAATTATCATTCTTTTGTATTTTGTGCTTTTCTTGTAGTTTCTGATAAAGTGTGAATAATTTGACTATAAAACTATTAATACTACTCTCTCATTAAAGATTTTGAGATGAGACGTAGTAGTTAGCTTGAAAATAAAGAAAAAAAGGAGAAGAGAAAAATCGAAAATGGGATGGTATAAAATAAATACGGAAGGAAATTATACATATAAACTAGTCAGAGTCCGAATACGAATCTTCGACATTAGTCGCCATGGGAATCATTTTATTACTTGCGCAAGTATTCATCTTCATTTTCTTAATTCAACATAATCATTCGTAACTATTTGAATCTAAACAAAGAAGAAATACGTGATTAAAGAAAGAAAATCGCTTCTTTATAATTTCTTAATACCTAACCTGAAGATATTCTCGTTTCATCTGATATTAATATAAAAAGAAATTTTTTGTAGAATTTCTAAAAATATTCCTTTTATAAAAAAAAAATTCAACTTTCTATTGGAAGCGGAGATTGAAAATAAGACTTGCGCAGATTAAGATTCAATTACATGTATATATACAGTTGATTCCATACTAATCATAACCATGCTAATCACATGCCACGTAAGTACATAAACATGTAGTTATTAATCGGATTTATTGTATTTGTCAGTTGCTTACACTTATTGTGTTTGTACGATTTTGTCTCATTTTGTAATTCTTTATTTCTATATTTAAACATAGTTAAAAAAAACGTAAATTTTTATTAGATTCAAATTCAGATAAAAAAACTTGAATAAATAAATAACATATAACAATGTGTGCTTTAATTTTTATCTTTTATATACTTTTTCACTCGTACATGTCGTTATATATGTTTGCATAATTTATAATTGCATCCGAATATTCATACTCATTGACTGCAAATATAGCACAAGTGTTATGCATTATAATCTATTTATAAATCTAACTGATAAATGAAACTGACAAAGTAATTGATCATTAATTGATCATTAATTGATCAAAGGGTTCATTGCTTGTTTATTGTTTAAGGCAATGCAAATTTAGCTTGATTGAGACTTTAATGGTCATTATAATAATCAAATAGCAATCAAGTAATTAAGTTAAATGACATATTGGATTGAATGAAAAGGATAGGTTAGACATCTGCATTTATATTTTCTATGACTCATTTCTTATATATTACGGATCGATATACTCACTAACTGCACCGTTTCTTCATCGATAAACGAAAATTCACGTAGAGCGTTCTCTTTTGTTTGAACAAAAATTTCAGTTTGATGTACAGACATGCTCTCGCCAATAAACTCGGAAAAATGATTTATTGGAACATTGCCTTATCTCAAGCCGCGTTTCTGTGCACGCGATATTTTTCTTCCGTTTGCTTCTGATGCATTTACAAATAGATATTTACTTGATTTAATTGAAGACTTGTATTTAAAAACAATTTGTGGTATTCCAGTGGTATTCTTTCAAAGTATAATTATTTTGATATTAAAAACAGGCTAAAATATTTGTACGTTTTATTGAATTAAATATATAAACAAGAATCATTTTCCTTTCTTTTAAATATAATAATTCTCACAAAATTTGACTATAAATATTTTGAAATACTCGATAAACTTCAGCTACTAGTATCTCAGATACTAATTTCCATACACTATAAATATATAATTAAATGTTAACAATAATCTTATGATGGATTTAAAGTTTAAAATAGTGTATATTCTTCTCATTATTCTCTCAAAATTTGTTGATTATTCGAGATAGTTGATAAATTCATTTTTAATTTTTATCGTTGTTGTAAATTACAAGTAGAAAAATATAACTAAAATTATTTTTGATGCTATTACATACCTCTTTTTCGACTAGATTGTATCTGTTCTGTTTCTTCAAGAGATCCATCATTTATGATAAAGTTAAGTTTGTCCAAAATAATTTTTGTCAGGATAAATTTCTCTTTTATATCAACATTATTACAGTTCATCAGTCATTGACAGTCAATAAAGTTTTTCAAGAAATTTTAGGCAGTATATGTTTTTTCAAAAGCATGAGCGATTTAAGTTATATATAGTTATATATAATTATATATAATTAATTTAATAATTATTATTATATTTTTATAATATTTTACGCTCAGTAAAAATAATAAATGAATAAATAGTAATATTGCTCATGCTTGTTAGTAAAGGAATATTATCTATGTGTTAAAAAAAAAGAATTAGAAAACTGATAATAAGCAAAGTAAATTATTCAGAGAAGAAAAGTTATAATTTAAATATCTCGTGGTTCATGAGGCGCAGGAAGTCGTTGCCAAGATGGTTCAACACCCCAAATTTCACGTGCGTATTCTGCAATTGTTCTGTCTGATGAAAATTTCCCTGAGGAAGCTATATTATTGATCACCATTTCTGCCCATTTGCTTTCATCCTAAAATACAAAATGAAAATGTACAGAACGATGATTTAAAAAATGTAAAAATTATCCTGAGAAAGAACTTTTACATACGTACCTGATAAACTTTACCGACATGATCTTGCATTTTTATATAGCTTTCATAATCAGCTAATGTAAGAAATCTATCCCATTGTAGTAGAAGATTGGAAATGGTTTTATATTCATCTACATTATAGGGGCTGAAGTAACCATTTTGGATTTGATCAATACATTCCTTTAATTCGGGGATTCTATTGTAATAACTATGAGCGTCATAGCCTCTTTTCTTCAAGTCCTCCACCTCATCGACTGTTAAACCAAAAATGAACATGTTTTCTTTTCCCATTTCTTCAGCCATTTCTACATTAGCACCATCTAATGTGCCAATTGTCAAGGCTCCGTTTAACTAAAATAATTTAAAATTAAATATATTGATTTGCTGTTGTTGATTAAATTATTTTATAAAATATACTTACCATAAACTTCATATTTCCAGTGCCAGAGGCTTCAGTGCCTGCGGTGGAAATTTGTTCGCTCAAATCTGCTGCTGGAATTACTTTTTCCGCTAAGGTGACTCGATAATTCTCTAAGAAAATAAATTTCAATTTGTCGCCAACAATAGGATCATTGTTTATAACGTCTCCTACGGCACAAATTAACTTTATAATTTTTTTAGCTGTATGATATCCAGGAGCTGCTTTTCCTCCAATCATCACCGTTCGAGGAACGAATGGTGCAGTTGGATTCTTTTTTATTCTGTTGTACAACGCGAGTACATGTAGACAGTTTAATAGTTGCCTTTTATATTCATGTATTCTCTTTACCTACATCATGATACTATATATTAAATTTATTTGTACATCAATTTAATTAACTTAATATAATTACCTGAATATCGAAGATAGAGGCGGGATTCACTTTAACTCCGTAATCTTTTTCAAGCATCTGCGCTAATCTCAATTTATTTTCTTGTTTTACTTTCATAACACTGAGCTGGAAAACTGGATCTTTAGCCCATTGTTTTAACTGAGCAAGTTGTTCTAAATGTACTGTCCAATCGCTGCCAATTTTCTATATGATAATGTACAATATTTTAAAATGATAGCGAACAATATTTTAAACGAATGATATTTTAAAATGATAGTGAACAATATTTTAAATGAATGAATTTTAAAATGGAGATTGAAGTATTTGTAACACTTACTTCTTCGATGATATCTGAGAGATTTGGATTGCACAAAAGAAGCCATCTTCTTGGTGTAATGCCATTAGTTTTGTTCTGGAACTTCTCAGGTGTCAATTCGTAAAAATCTCTGAATCTAAAATAATGAGAAAATTAAAATTATTTATAAAACTACTACTATAAAGATCTGTCGTCAATGAAAATTTTAAATTTTAAAAATACTTACACGCTGTCTTTCAAAATTTCTGAATGCAACGCTGCAACACCGTTGATAGCATGACTACCAACGATTGAAAGATGAGCCATATTAACTCTCTTTTCACCTTCCTCCTCGATCAAAGACATACGACGAAGACGATCTACGTCTCCCGGAAATCTAGCGGAAACTTGTTGCAGATGAACAAAATTAATATGATAAATGATTTGCAAATGTCTAGGAAGTATATATTCTAACATATTTGTAGGCCATCTTTCTAAAGCTTCCGGAAGAACTGTATGATTAGTATAAGCGCATGTTCTTGTTGTGATGTCCCAAGCTTTCTCCCAAGGAAGCCCTTCGACGTCGACAAGGATTCTCATAAGTTCAGGAATTGCTAAAGAAGGATGAGTATCGTTCAACTGAATGGCCACTTTATCAGGGAACAAGTCGAAATCTGTTCTATGATGTTCCCTTGAGCCAAATTTACTAGCTTTATATCTAGAAATAATATTGTAAGAAATTATTTTTAATGTAATTTGTTGACGAAATATTATATTTACAGTGAACGTGAATTTTGAAGCCTTATGAACAAAATGTATTATATGTAGTAACCTTCGTACGATATCCTGAAGAGTAGCTGCCACCATGAAATATTCTTGTTTCAACCGCAATTCTTTACCCTCAAAGAAATTATCATTAGGATACAACACTCTAGAAATGTTCTCTGCCAAGTTGCGGTCGATTACAGCTTGAATGTAATCACCATTGTTGACTAAAAGAAAAAAATTAACTTATTTCCACAACAATCTACTTTAATTGATGATATATAAAATGATATAAACATTGCTTACAAAATTTCAAATTAAATTCTACGGGTGATTTGGCAGACCATAATCTAAGAGTATTAACAACATTGTTTTTATATCCAGGAATTGGGTTATCGTATGGCATCGCGAATACAACCTGACCAAAAGCAAAATATACAAGTGCTGCATCACTAACTGCAACTAATTAACTCTACAGATTTATTTTATTTATACTAACCTGCGTATTAACCCATTTCTTTCCTTCAGGAGTATCAATCACTTGACCAAAGAAATTTACTGGAAGCGTAAATTCTGGTCTAGCCTTCTCCCACGGATTTCCATAACGTAACCAATCGTCTGGTTCCTCAACCTGTTCTCCATTTCTTATTTTCTGCGTAAATATACCATATTCATATCGAATTCCGTAACCATAAGCAGCTAGGCCAAGAGTGGCCATACTGTCTAGAAAGCAAGCTGCTAATCTTCCTAAACCTCCATTTCCTAGACCTGCATCTTCTTCAAGTTCTTCCAATTCTTCAATGTCCAAGCCCATCTATAATAAAATATTTTCTTAAATTCCATTTTCTAGAAATTTGTTGATACAGAAATTTTATCCCAAACAGACCTGATACATAGCTTCGTCACAAGCACCCTGGATGCCTAAATTAATCATAGTATTTTGAAGAGTTCTTCCCATATAGAATTCCAAGGAAAGATAGTAAACCCTCTAAAACAACAAAATAAAGATAGAAGTAGATTAGAATAATAGCGATAGCGAATAAATGCGTTTTAATAGCGCATTAACTTTCAAAAAGAGATAATTTGTTTAAAAACAAAAGATATATATGTATATTTAGTTTTAAAAAATAGAAGAAAAGATATCTCTTACATATATATATATATATAAAACTACGCTCCATATTTTTTTAACGAACGTTGAACTAAGAAACATTGAACTATAATTCCATAAAATAAAAATGTGATCGACCTCGTGACGCAGTAGTGAATAAATTCAATCTTATTGCGTCTTTTGTGCTTCCATTATAAAACCGATTAATGTAAATCTTGTAATACATAGCAATTGGGCTAACAAATAAAAATAAATCGAAACGACAATGTAACGTTTTAAAACGAAAGGGAACCGAAGGATGACACCCAATTGAAATTGACCTTTATTGCGGTCAACAGTATCTAAAATTTAGTTTCTCCACGTTTTTGTTAGGGGATCGTTTACTTATAAACGAGATGGCTGAAAATGTCTAAAAAAATTTGATATTTGTACAAACAAGACGATTATACGAAACAAAAAATTTGAAAAAATAATAAAAGTAAATTTTTAAATATATGTAGTAATTGCAACGAACTAATCAATTTTCTAATCAATAAAAATTTTAAAAAATATTTTAACTTTAAATTTAAAAAATTTTAAAAACACATATATTATTATATAATATCTTCCCTTTTTAATGAAATCTGACTTATTGCCTAAAGTAATAAGAACAATGTTAAAATACTTTTTGAATTTTCTAACTGTTAAATATAAGCACCATTGTACAATGTTTTCCTGTCTTAATGAATTTGATTCATTGTCTTGAATTCTGAATTACTCAATTGTAGTCTACATATATATGCCTTCTAAACTATAGCGGCTGAAAGATGAAGCTACACAGACAGCATGGATTTTCGAAATATAATGGGATCATGTCCAAAATTCTATCCGGTAGTGAATATGTTAAACGTGACTTCCTAGCTTATAACAGTGACGTCACGTGATGACGTCACGTCACGAATTTCTACAATATGTTACGATTAACGCTCTCTGTGACCACTTATTTTATACTTACTTCTTTTAATTTCTTTTAATTATTAGAAATTGATTTTTGTTATTAACGCATTAATTCGTTCTTTTAGTTTGAATAAGATACTAAGTAGAAGGATAACAGTGACCCTTACTATGTGACCCATCTGTGCTATGTCTATTTTATTCTTGTCCACTCATTCCTATCCAATTTATGGGTGTGGACCATTTCCTAGTTTTATATCTCTCTTCTGTAATCTCTTCTCTTTGTTTACTTTCAATCCTCCCTTATTTTTTTTTTTTTTAGTCTCGAATACCATCTTCTTTTTCCCTTACTCAATTACCTAAGTTCTATTATATTTCTTCTTTTTTATTGTTACTACATTCTAGGATCGTGATTTTCAACCGTACATATATTCTCAATATTCTTAAAAATATTTTAGATGGATATGTATCATTCACTCTTATATTTTGAAATTTTTCGTGATCCATCAAAAATTTCGTGAAATCAAATGAAAACCAAAAATCAATGGATAACGACCCACACTTTGGAAACATCTATTTTAGGGTTTTCCTTTCCTTCTGCCTGAAACAACCTCATAAAACATCTTATTTAAGCTTCATCTTATTATAAGTTCTGTCCTTTCTTCCGTTATTTTCCAAATTTATGTTCGCATCTTCAATTTCTTACTCTTTCTCTCGTTTGTTTATTTATACAACTATTCTAAATATATAACAGACGTAATTACGTAAAGAAATATTTCCAAGAAAATTTATATTCGGCGACATTTACGTTTGTAACCAGTTAATCATGAAAATGGATTTACAATCACGTATATTATTATATTTAAAAAAAAATAAAATTAAAATGCGTTCTGGATAATTGTTTCCGTTCGTTTATCATCGATAAATTTATGATTAATAATAATCGATTTTTGTTCAATATATATAATACTGTCTTTCAAACTTGTAAACAATTATTAATAATGATCCATCGATATAATTGGAATGCTTTCAAAGATTGACAATCATCGTGACATTACTTCGAGAAGAACGAAAATTGTTTGGCTTAAGACTTCAGGGTGAGGTGATTGTAAGGCCAACTGAAAATAGATGCTGCAACGTGTTGCATCTTACATTTCAAAGGTTCATGTCAATATAGCCTATAATTATATAGTTATAAATAACATGCATACGTAAGTGCACTAACCATTTCATTATCACTTTCTTCATTTCGTTTAAAAATTTTTCATTATCCCTTATATTGGAATATATTTTTTTTATTATGAACAAACATTATTCGTTTCATGTTTGTTTCAATTTTCATTCGATTGAATTCAGAAGAATTTAAAGGTACACTCCGTTGATAACTAATGTAGTGTAATTATTTACTTATCAGGTTAATTGTAATCAATCAAAATTATATTCAACATATTTTTACACTGAAATTACGAACCAACTATCATTAAGGTAATACAAACATTTCATTATCAATCAGAAATCGATAAATGTTTAACGTATGATGCCATAAAAGATATGTACATACTTAATTGGATTGTAATATTTTTTTGGATTCTTAATTTAAATGTTTTCCTCGAGTTAAAAGAATTTAGGCTTGAAAAAATATTTTATATTCAAATTTTCTTTATATTGAAAATTATATCGTACAAATAAAAATTTTATGTAATGAAACGAAACAATATTGGAAAATTGTAATTTAAATCCAATCTTATATTTTTATATACGTATCACACGATTAAAATGATTATTAAAAAGATTATATAAAAATATATTAATAGATTAAATGTACGCTACATGTGTATAAATAAACAATGTTTGTTGTAATAATACTTACCGGCAATAGTTAAACAAGAAACCCGATTTATTATTAACCTTTAGCATCATAATTTTTTTATTTCACCATAATAATAAATTATCATATTTACGACGTAAGTGAGAGAGAAAAAATTAATTGCAGTCAAAATAAAATTTTTTTTCTTATTGCAAATTAAAAAATCTCTAAATAGAACATTTAGTGAAATAAAGTGAAATGAAAAGTTTTACGAATTTTGCGCTTGGTAAAACTAGAAAAATATCTTTTCGTAATATAAAAAGTGCGATATAATTTCAATTCGTGTAACATTAGTGTTACACCATGATACTAAGGGTTAATTATAATTTAGGGACAATTATAATTTTCGTGCATAAAGTTACAAAAAGATTTAATAACTGAAAGGCATAATTAGTAAGTAATGGCATACTCGCATACTTTTGGGTCTTTCTCGTAATAGTATTGTTGGGTGCGTATCCATCTAGAGACCAAGTTGTCCTTGACGCTGTGTGCCAAAGCGAAGAAATAATCCCTGCTCGTGGCCACATTACGATCTTTCACGAGAGTATAGTGAAGATGCCTATTAAATGTTTTTTTGAAGTTTGCGACGTTCTCCACATCAACGATCCCGCGTACGGAGATTTGTTTCCTCTTTTCTTCGTCGACATCTGATGCTGACATCTCTCTTCGTTTATTTCTTTCTCTTCGACAACAGAATATTTATCAAGACAAAACCGCCGTATCTACAATTTGGATTTTCTTATCTCTGTTACATAAGATCAATTCTGCACCCCAACACTTCAGATTTAATTCAACTTCTTCTTTTTTTTCTGTTTCTGCAAGGGTTTAATTATCTTTCATTCGTGAAGATTTTTCTGCGATATTTTTTTTTGACGGTATACGCGAACGTCGAATTGAATTCTGGAGATATATCGTTTACGGGCGATACAAAACGCAGCGTATTTCTACTGCGAAAGAAATTGACGGGCGCAATGACCGGTTTTCACGACGTACACACGTACCCCGATGTCACAGATAACCTCACGCGCACGCTACTTACAAGCGAATAACACGCGTGCTGTACCAATCCTCGAAACGGTCACCTTGCACGAAGGTCGCGCAAGCGTATTAAACGCAGTACTGATCACATGATTTGCAATAATGATACCGATTGAGTTTTTATCGCGACCGTATTGCGACCTCTACTTCCGCTCAGCTGCCTCGTCAAAAAACCGCACAGGTCAAAAAACCGCACAGGTCTTGGTCACAGACGAGGCGATATATAAATACATATACATTTTCCTGCCATTCACTATGATCTTTGAAAAGTACGTCGCATTACTTGACTATAATTTTGCTCCCTTAACTGGTTGTCATTATTCCCACTAATTCTCGAAATCTAAAAGATACGCACTTTTAAAGACTAGCTAACAACGAGATATATACAAACAGAGACGAGATACATGAACAGATCTTGCATTTTATGGGACTTTGTGTCTCATGGTCTGAAATCATTTTTAGTCCACTCTACGCTTAAAAAACAGTGAGTTGGGAAACTACATCAAGTAAAACGATCAAGTAGTGAACGCGCCAGAAACATAATTTTTGAAATTCATTGCAGTGTTGTCAATTTTCAATACCGAAATATGAAGCTAGAACTAGCCGAAATCATTCTATTATACATATATCACGAAGAGTTTTAAATTTGAAAAATGGATAAACAAATTGAAGTATAATGTATAAAATTACTTGATATCGAAAACGAACATTGAACAAGAAAAAAAAAGAAAAATAAAAGACTATCAACGCGCGCGTTTAAGTAATAATCGGCTCACTGACTCTAACTTTGCGAATTATAATTTAAATGAATTAATATTCTAATTTAATGGCAGCCATTTTGCTTATCATTAGAAAAATGTTAAAATATTGTGCAACAACTTTATTGCCTGCAGTTATAAAAATTTTTTGAAAATAAAGTTGATTCATAGGGATAGGGTAAAAAATACGTTCATTTAAAAAATACTACTAAAATCAATGTTTTCTGATGCTTTTAAATAGATATAAATAATAAAATATATTTTTCGTTCAAATTTTTATTAACCACTGTTTTAAATCATGATTTTTTTTTTTTTAATTAATGAAGCGTTCAATTGAATAAATAATTCTCGGTGCAGAGTGGCAACGTCGTCCACATTTTTTGATTTTAATTCTGATCACTAGGAGCGTTGCAATACAAAACTTGTTTAAATCAGTACGATAGAATGTAACAGGAAAATGATATGTAATGGGATCCTAGGAGATCCTGGGATCCATGAGCGTGAGATAAAAAAATATATTAGGTCTATCCATATGTCTCGTTTGCGACGTTATAATTATTCCTTGATAATTGGAAATTTTGATCCACAGTCGGATTATGTAACAAAAAAGGAGAATTGTATATTAGATGTGTCTGTGTAGATACTAATAAATGAGATACGTAACAAAATATTACAAAATAACTACTATTTACTGTTTTAAGCTATTATTTTAATTATTACTTTGTCTCCGACAGTATGAAGGACATAAAGAAAGCAGACCTTGCAATTCAGTGTCTTATTTAATATAATTTATTTATAAATTAATCGTGCGGATGCAGATGCAATAATGAAAACGTCAATAAGCGATACGCGTATTACAATTTGCATTCTGAAAAAGATTCTTCTTCCGTCACTCTATCTATTTTTCTCGCATTTCTTTCCCATCGTAGTCGTCTCATTTTGCGGACGTCACATTGTGAAGTAAAGAATAACGGTGGTACCCGTTATCGAATTTCATCGAGACTCTGTCAAATCGTATCATCGTAAAGAATCGTGCGAATGAACCTTTAATATTTTGCGATACATCGATCAACGATGCAACACGATTCAAAAAAATTCGAGTGAAATTTTCCAGGTACCAGCGTTGATTATTCTCGGAACGATATTATAATAAAAACTTGCAATTCAGCCAACAACTTTCCATTGTAATGTTTAACCATATAGTTACACTTAATAATGTGATAGCGATAATTGTATTACTCGAAGAAAGAAATCTTCGAAAAAACGCCGAGGAAAAAACAGACGGCGCTACTTTTTTTAATCTCACGTACTCGCATACACTCGCTCGTTCATCATTCTCACTGTTTTTTTTCTTTTTTCTTTTAAAGAATCAATAATGAGCGATGATACAGAAATTGACTGATATGCGGACCCACTAACGATTGTTAAAAAATTCTTTTGGTTAAAATCGTATTGCTATCCTTAAAATGTATTGCAATAATTTGAACAGAATTCAATCAACAAATATAAAAATTAATCAATTTGAAAAACTGACAATGAAAATATCTGAAAGGTTGTGGTTAAAAACATTGCACATTAAGTGCTATTTATGATGATAAAATAGATTATTATAAGAATAAAAGTTTTCGATCTAACACTAAAAAACTATTAATAAAATCCAATTGTATAACGAACACTATGTTCTTTTTAAATATTTTTCTAAAAGCTGATTATCAACCAACAATTTACTAAAACAGTTTTCTCAACAGATCGTTTTAAAGTAATAAAAGTTACTTTATTTTTTTTTTAAATTTAAATGTAATATAAATTATAATCAATTCTTAATATTTAATACAATTTAATTAAGAACTACTTGTAAATTTCTATGTGTAAACTTCATAAAAACTTGATGAAATTGTATATATATTAAAAATCAATAGATTTTTAATTAAATAGTATCAATACATTATTAGTGTCATTTAAAAAACTAATCCAAGATATGCAACATTTGTAACACCATTAACAACGACTAACTTTCCAATTTATCTTTGCTCTCTCACTCTTTTTTCCCTTTTTTTCACATTCACGCATACATATGTAACATTCTTCCTGTATATTAAAAAACATGACATTTTTAAAAGCAATTAATTATGTATAAAGCAGAGTTCAATTATTTTTCAAGATCATGTTGGATTGTTACAAAATTAAAAATTATTCTCCTTCTTGTTTATTTTTTAAATGAATTTTATAAGTGAATTCAGTAATAGCAAAAAGAGCGAGAGGCTTTTGCTAAAACAATTGATAAAATTTCAAAATCTAAATTATGAATTTATAATTATATAAATCTCATTTCTTAATGTATCAACTTACATTGATGCAATGTATCCGTTAATACATATACATATTGTAAGATATTTAAGGTATTTTATACACAAAGCTAAAAATGGGAAACACATTTTACTAAAGAAACAAAAGAACAGAAAAATGGAACATACACTTACATGCTCTTAAAGTACAAATATTATGTTACAGACAAATATTCAGGAAACTGATTTAAAATCAGCATATAAAAAAAAATAAGTTTGAAAAAAGTTTTTATTTGAAATAAACATTAAAACAGATTTTAAATCAATTTCTTATAACGAAATTATATATATTGTTTAAAATAAACAAAATTTATTGAAAACAAAAGGAATTTTTCCATGTTTAAGAAACCTGTATTATCTCATTCTTAACATTTGATTATGATTATATAATATCATTGTTACGCATTTTGTTGAGTTTGAAACTACTGAAAATAAAAGACAAGTCAAATATTTTACAAAACTGTTTGTTGTTATATCAATCCTAATTATATACAGAAATATGTAAAAAAAAAGAAAGAAAATTAAAAATACAAATTTCACAATGTTAATGGCTAAAAGAAAAAAAAAAAGGAAGCACCTCTCGTCATCTTTATGCCAAAGGTATCTTTATCTCCATAATCTTCATTATGGGAGTTACTGAAAAATAATGATTAATTATAGTTAATCTTAACGGGACCGCATATCATTCTATTTAAAGAAGAAAGATCAGTTCGGATTGGTGTGGGAGAGTGCGAGGAAAAAAACGAAAAAAAAAAGGGAAGAAAAACCGGAAACCCCCTAAGAGACACACGCATTGCACCGTTCATGGTTGTTTGCATAGAGTACATCAAAGGGCTCTATTCGCCTCTCGTGTCGCAACGAATTAACATAATCGCTAAATGTTACTTCTTTCCGTTTATTTCGATTAACAGGGACAGCTTGTATAGATCCAGAAAAGGAAAACTCGCGTTACGACATCGTCGGACACTGAAATCCAGCTACCGAACTTCCAAAGCATTGAGAAAAGTAATTCTTTTCCTTGTTACTCCGTGAACTTTCCTCGTTAGTCTCTTTCTTTAAAGAGAGGTTTTCTCTCCATTACGATTTTTATTCACGTTTCCGCCTTTCTATCCTTTCGGAAATATTTCTCCTTTTATCTAAATTCATTTTTTTTCTTTTTATATATGTATATATATATATATATATATATATTATACATATATATATATTATAATATATATATATTATATATTATAAATATATATTAAATATATATATTAAATTTTTTTTTTCAATGCATTTCCATTACAGTTTCTTTGCAAGCCATGCTTCTATTGGATGCTACTTTTTTTTTAATCTTTTTTATTTCCTGATATATAGGAAATTCAGAATTAAAAAAATTATCCTGTTACTTTAAACCGTACAATGCTAAGAACTTGATTTTTCTGTATTTTTCGTTTTCGTTATTTTTAATATTCATATATATTTTCATCGTATTTTTTCTGCTGTTACATCTACTGTCATCTTTTCTTTGTTGTTTACTTTCTTCCTTCGGTAAATATGTTCCTCCCATCATTCTCTCTTCGGAACTCATATATTTTCTTTTTTTTAATTTCATCTTCTTCTTTGCAATAATCTTTTGGATTCTGTCACGCAATCATTCTTGTTCCGTTCCTGCATGGATTTCGTAACTGTCCGACAAATTCGTTTAAGTTTCTTTTGCCCCCGCGTGATGGTATATTCTTAAATTTATTCTTCCTTCTTTGGCTCCTTCTTACCAAATGGTATCGCAGCTTTCACTCTGAAACAACGATATAAAATATATATGTTTTTAAAAATTTTAAATCCGATTTTTTCGATAATAATGTAAAATGTTAATTTTCTAATTCTACTTCATCAATGTGTGTACAATATGTATACAAATGATACATGCAAATCTATAGATATCTATCTAAATTCGAAATAATATTTTAATGGGTCTTGTACTGTGATCTACATACACCATCAACGCGATAATTGTCAGTTACATCAAGGGGAGCCATCAATGGCATATCCGTCACGAAGCAACGTTAATATATTATATGCAACAAATGGCTGATTATAGAGGGAACATACGCTACTTTCAAAGTAAGTTGAATATACACAACTTTATGGATAATTAGCCGATATTTTACTTTATTTACAATTAAAATAAAAATAAAAATATTTATATAATAAAAATTTTATACATAAAAATATTTACAAAGAAAATATTACTGCAACTAAAACATTTTGTTCATAGTGAGATTTAGTTAACATGGACTAATTTAGATTTGTTTAAGACAAAACTTCCCTTTTTTATATTTTAAAAGACGTAAAATATTAACATTTAAATACTCGATGAATTGCACTTACTTAGCAGTGAGCTCGTTGATTTTGCTTTCCACCTGTGCTAGATTCTGGTCAATTTGTGCCTTATTTGTCTCATAGACCTTCGGTAGTGTGAATAAGGCAACCACCCCTAAAAAAAAACCACCAATTAAACTTATTATACAACACGCTGTAGATTTTTCACAGTTCATATTTATATCGAACATTTATACATGATATTAGCTTAAACATGAGGACTCTGACGTTGCTCAACGAGAACAACGACCTCATTATACGTTTCGGTGAGGGCACAAATAAACCGTTAAACTACTAACTCATTCTCTTGATGCTAAATATTTTGTTGAGTCGTCAGTTCTATTGATGTTTCCAGATAAATATACATACAATTATTTTCTAACTGTAGAGATAGAAGAAAATTAAGAACATTTCGATTGAACATATGTTGATAACAATTTGTGATAAATCACTTTTAATATGATTTGTATCAAAGTATCATTTTATTTACAGATAATATCAAAATTTACCAATTATGATTAAAGTCATGCCATTGAACCAGGAACCCACATAGGTGAGGCACCAGAGAAGGACAGCAAATTTCAAGGAATCGACGAAATCCTCGACAAGGAAGAGCCTACGAAGTTCACTGACCGCTGCGTTTAAGTGTGCAACAGCCACGTCGGCTACTTCGTGTACCTTCTCCGCGGGCAATGTTAAGTCCATTTCCAAAATGTTCCTAAAATCAGAAGTAACTAAGTAAGTCAGTATATCACTACTTGAATTTTAAGCTTCTTCCAAAACTCTTTTTGAAATTATTCAATTTTTCAGAGAGTCTCGTACTTCTATTTTTCCTTTTTTGAAGGAAATAAAGTTCATTTTTTGGATTCGAGGAATTTCACTTTATCAGAGTTACTTACTGGAAAGGATGCCCATCGGAAGTTTTCTGGATAGCTTGAAGGACGGTGTTGTGAATCCTGAAGGCAATAGTGCCTGTGAGGATGAGAAGAGACAAATAAGCAAGAACACTTATCAGGCTGAAGTAGGCCAGCGAGAGGAGCACGCCGAGTATGCACCCAAATACGGGGCCTGATTTTTTTGGATCACGCCAATAAATTAGAGCTGCCACTGAAACAAAATGAAAAACACGATATTAGAATCACTATTAATGTCGTCAAATTCGCAATTACCTCCATTATATAATCTAGTAGAGTAGATAGCCTTTTCACATTTGTATGAATTCAAGAATAAATAACAATAAAAATTTACGATATATCTTGGAAGATATATAACATAGTCTTCTGTAGCATACATACAGGCGTTATCAAATTGTTCAATCCTTTTAATATCATAAACATTAGAGTATGATATTAAACAGATTCGATTAAATATCAGATTGAATATAATTTTCAGATATAAAGTTCGAATATTGAGACAAGTTCAGTATGGTTCAGTACAGACTGAACCATGTAATCATCACAGAAACTTTATTAATATCAAACTATTTATTAACATTCTCAAGCTTATATTTAATATAGATCGAGTAGAATCTTTGGATCTCGATGTTTCTACTTGAACATGTGCTTCTGAACCATATGTTAACGAACGTCGTCGAAAATCGATTGTTCTCACAGAGGAAAAAAAAGACCCAAGACTCACCAGTACCCCTGTTGGGGACCTCTTCGATGGAAGTTCTCAAATTATTTCTCCGTGCCATTTTCGACGTACGAGCAGGTACTATGGTACTAACGTAGGTCGAAAGCGAGGAAAACTAAACAAGAACTGCTACCTCTTTCCGCGGCTTCGTTTGCACATGGAGCTTTCTACACGCCTCGTGGTACTGTGAGATACGTGTGCATGAGAATAGGATAGACAGGAGAGGGAAGTAGATACGTATATTAACTGAAATAACAGAAAGACAGGAGGGAGGGAGGACAGGTAGCACAACCGGAAAAACAAAATAGTCACTGCGGTGGAAAATGGACGAGAAAAGACAAATCGAAGAGTAGTTTATTAATCGTGTATCATATTCTGCGGACTTTTACGTATTTATTTATGAGAAATTTGAAGGCGTAAAAAATACATAGAATATAATATGCAAGAATATACCGTACTACATAAAGAATGGATCGATCTCGATCCATTTCCATTTTCTATCCACTACTTTTTTTTAATTTTTTTAATTTTAATTCGCAGTCCAATTGTTAGAGAAGATTCAAATATACACGGTCACGCACAAAATTGTTTACATATTTGATGAAAAATCGTCGATATTTTAAACTATTGTAATTTTGTCAAGAAGCCTATCTGCTTGATCTTATTTTGAAGCCTGAAACCTTTGCTTTATTTTAGGATACAAATAATTTCGTACGTTGAAGCTCACTTTTGACTATAAGAGTATTATTATTAAAATAAAAAAAAAAAAAAAAATTTAGCAAGAATTAGTTTTATCAAAAGTCCCTCGATTGGATCCTCAAATGATACCATTCTGTCGTCATACTTCGAATTTCATACAAATTTTGACCACTTTTAATCGCTTTAACAATAAAATTCAGAGCGTAACTATGGATCTAAAATTTCCTAGAATTGTCACATTTTGTACGAACGGAGAATAATAAAGCTGTTTAATTAAATTTCTTAGATAATTTCAAATAAAATAAATGAATCAAAATATATTATCGAAGGAGTCTTTAATACGTGATCTATCAAGTTATCTACATAATTATATCGTAATTAAACACACGAGGAACAGTGATTAATGGCAAGGACCAATTGTGAACAGCCTTGAAGATACCCTAATAATAGAGAGCTAGTGGATTCTCAAATTTTGCCGTCGGCTTTGTCTCTAATCCAAAAAGGATGGTCTATTAGACTATTTCCAAGGCCTCTTCAACGTCGCGTAATTCTGCCAAATGAATTTATGTCATCTGTTCCAATTCCTGATCGAACGAGTTCTGTTTCGCTGAGAATTCAACTCCCTCTAGCTGAAAATTCAACAGAAGATTCAAAGATTTAACGATCGACCCAAGAGGAATTAAATTATCTTACAATCCGATATCTGTCGTAGAATATTTATATCTAGACTGCAGATTTTTGCGTCGTCGTTTTGTTATCATCGGAGAAATAAAACCTAAAGATTGTCTTTATCTTTTAAATATTATGATTCTATAGCAGACTTAGATGTTATATAATAGTATAAATATTGTAACTTTAAATATTCAATATTAAATATGAAAGATATAAACATTAAATATTATATTCATTTTTTAAACATCATGTCATTTATTAAATAATAATATACTTTTGCATATTATGTAATTTGCAAAATTCTACGTATTTTTACGTCTTTAAATTTCCCATAAATGCATAAAAATTCACAGCCTATTTATAATCAGTATTTTAAAATATATTTGTACGTGTGTGTTTACGTTTAAAACATATGAAAATTGTTTTGAAAAGTATTTAGACCTTTATATTGTAGACCTTTCGGGCACAATTTTGATAGTAATTAGTTGTAACAGATATACAAAAGAAGTAAACATTTTTTATTGTTTTCTTTTGCAAAAGTGAAGTCTTCAAGTTAGTTGCAAAGAAACAATGTACATCTAATCAATAAAATGTAATGTATCGACTATTTATGGAAGACTATATGATATAATAGGAAGTGTGCGTGCGAATTCAGACTGCCATGTAACTAAACACGAGCAGAATCTTTAAACTTCAATATGTATTGAATGATCGTCTGTTGCATTCCATCAAGTTAGGTTCGATCAACTGGCGTTAGTTTTTATTAAATATTTAATAGAATAGATCTAAATATTTATTAAATGTTTAAAACAAAAAGACAATAGCTTTTAAAACTGTGAAAGACTGTGAAAGACTGTGAAAATTGTGGAGATTTCAAAATTTGTTCCTCTAGGATAGATAGTTTCCCTTCTATAGTAAAATATTTATCAAATATTTAAAAAAAAAACAATATTTTTTAAAACTGTAAACTTCGTCAAATTTTGCATTGCTTATTTAGAACGTAACTTACATTTTTCTATTTCCTATTTATAGTATATATTATCGTAGAAAAATTTTGAGTATCCATTAATTTTATATTCAAACAACAAACAAATGGCCCCAATAGGCCATTTTAATTACACAGTTTATGAATAAATGTGATATCTTTAACAATAATAATAATATAATCTTCTTTTATATGACGACGAAACATGGCCCAAAATTCCCAAAGACTTGTGTTCCAAACTTGTTCCAACAATAATTGGCTCCAATTCGTTCTTTCGCGAACGACATCGCAAAATATGGAACTATGACTTAGAAAATTTTCATCGAGCCTCGTTCCTCACCCGTTTCATCGAACAACTTCTCTACGACAGATTCTAAAGGACGTACAACATCGAGATATTTACATTCGTATAGATCCGGACGCGTCAAACTGTTGAAGAAGTTCGACCAGAGCTGAAGTTGGAGCCAGAGTTTCACAGGGTGAGGAAAAGAGATACACGTCGTTCATGCGTGTCACGTGTCGAAGGAAAAGGACAGAGAAGAATGGTCGGTCGGGCGCGGTTTGGCCGTGGAAAATCAATAAGTTGTCTCCGGTAGTACGACGCCCGGCGTCGCAGTGTCGGCCGTTGCCTCGATGTACCTTACCTGTTCCCAGAAATACATACACCTGCCAACGGATATTCTACCCTCCGCGAATTCACCCTTCGTTCGCTCCATTCCCTCCATAGGAAATTATACACCCGAGCCGAAATCGCCATCTTTCCTTCCTTGCTACCATACTCACGTTGTACACGCAAAGCTTCCTTAATTACATATTAGACTCTCGTTAATATTTCAGGGACGTGCTGGGTGATTATTGACCTGTACGTTTGTTTGTAACAGTATTATTGAAATGCCTGTTTCGCGATATCTGAAGTGAGCAAAGACGTAAATTTATTCGGTGTAGTGGTTCTTTTTTTTTTTTTTTTTTACAGATGTAAGAAACATAATGGCGAAATTTAAGTACACAAAAGGATTCCAATAATGGGAAAGTTACGTTAATTTTTTGTAAAGTTAATAGAAATCTAACATAATCGTTATCTGAATAGTTTCTTTGTTTATTTTGTTTATTATAAATGAAATTTATTGTCTATTAATTGCATAAAATTGTTAAATTTACGTTTCTATTAGCGGGTAAATGTATTATAGCTATCAAAGTGTTTTAATATATTTAAAAAAGCAATTGATTCGAATATCGTTAGAAACAAATATGTAGAACAAAATAATCTCCCCAACATCTCCCCGAACATTAGCAAGAATGTTATTATTTATCGTGCAATATTTTGTTACGGTACGAAGAAAATGTCGGTTGGTATAATACGCGATGATTTGCGAATTTTATTTTTAGAAGAACAGGAAATTTTCGTTGTCAGTTTTTGCTGGATTGTTGGTTGAGTTGAAAAATGATTTTAACTTCTTTAAATGCAACATCTAGAGAATTTTTTATTTTTCGAGATATATTGAAATGTTTGAAGCTTTCCGTTTCTTTATCTTTTAGGTAAAGTTATGCTATTAACTATAACTATAATAATTATACTATCAACTATTAACTATTATCATTATATAATTATACTACATTACATAAGTTACGAATTACACATAAAATTATTAAATTTTTTAAACTGAATGTAGAAGAACAGAGACTTGACTAAGAACGACAGTATCTGACGTGCCAGGAAGAATATTATTCAGAGTAACGAGAGATGAAATTCTTTTCAAGGATCTCATTTTCAATGGAGCTGTCGCACTGCGACAGCAAAATAGTAAGCTTCAGGCAGGAAAAGTTCCTCGAAGTGGGATCGATTCTCTCGCGATGAGATTTGTCAAAGAATTCGATTATTTTCGCTGCTTTGGACCGCGTCCAAGCGCTAAAAGTAACAGTGTTTCAAACCAAACAGTGCAATGCACTAGACTATACGAGCACTTGAGAAGAATAACACGATCATTAGCAAAAATTACCAGTTTCATTATCGCAAAATCACCATCTTATCTGTTTTGAAACAGATAAGAATCTGTGTTTTCTATTCTTTCAAAACACTTTGTCCTTCCAAATGTTTCTAAAACCATCATCAGCTCCGTTATATAAACGAATAATTATTGTTTCTTACTTAAAACACTTTACTCTTCCCAATGTTGGAAATATTGTTGAAGTACCTCCACCTCTATAAAAATATTAATCTTCAGAAAAGATTCAGCTGTCTAATCCAGCTTATGAATAATTTAATTCTAGTTTAATTCAAATACTATCGTTCTTAAAGAATTTCATTTTTTAATCGAATCCAAATCAAATTCCAAATTCAATTCCTAAGTGTTCAAACAATTGCTAGCTTCTATCTCTCGCACATTCTTCAAACTCCCCGTTTATTGTAACTGAACCAAAAATATCAGGTCTGTTTTCAATGAATTGCAAAAATCATTAATATTTCCAAAAAAAGAAAAAGAAAAAACATATCCCGAAATATTGACAATCGCTACTTTTTACCCCTAACTTCTTCCTCTGCAACTCAGTTCCAAGATTTCAGCTCTCTTTTCAATGAATCGCAAGAACTATCGAGCAATAGCTATTTCCCTCATTTACTCCAATTCAATCTAATCGAATCGCAAAAATCATCAACATTTCCAAGAAAGAAAAAAAAGAAAAAGAAGAAGAAGAAAACCCCACCCCGAAGCTCTGACGTAACCGCGCGTCTGCGCAGCATCTTTCCACAAACTGGCAGTCTGTCAACGCTGCTCAACCAGCGTATATAACTGCCTCTGAATTAAATTCAGATTCGAACAACCCTTTGTCACACGCTCTTACTCACGTTCCTCCCTCGTGATCGCCATGTTTCCCTCCCTGGTGTCTCCGCCACAGCTCGAGGAACGCAACCTCGAAGAGAGAAAAGAACGCAGACCGGCGGCGACTAAGAGAGGCTAAACGGAGCCGTACGACGAAGGGAAAATCGTCGCCGAGGTAATAACTTCGAGCCGTGAGAAACGCGGCGCACACTCCGCGGTAGAGATAGACTGGTAGACTCGCCGAGGGAAAAGCGATAGTCTTCGAGACTTCTGGCAGAGCACCAACAGCCTCAAACCCGGCTGGATACTATATTTAAACCCGGCAACGGCCCGCCAATCGTCTCCGGCTTTTTTGGATTCTAACCGCGGCACGAATTCGTTCGAGAGAATCGAGATTTCAATGAACAGGAATAAAAGAGGAGGAAGGAGAGAGAGAGAGAGAGAGAGAGAGAATTTCTTTTGTAAAGAAAAAGGAGGCTGGTTTGGATTAGGGCGGTTGTTGGAACACGAGTCGTGGATGTAAAGGGCGAATATTGTAGAGTCGAAGGGATGTCTGGATCATTGAAGACAATTTTGGTTGTCTGACCCAGACCTGAATTAGAAATAGGATGGCCAATGTCTTGGTTGACGATCGAAAGAGGCATTGTATTGTTAGAAGATATGAGTTGACTAAAGTTTAGGAGTGTGTCTTTCAATGTTCAAGGTTTGATTATTCTTGTTTGGGGAAAGTTGGATCTTTTCATATAGACGTAGTCTAGTCTAGTATGAGTTTTCAAATTTCTTTGAAAATTGAAAAATAATTTCATTACATAAAGTAGATTAATGACTCTTGCTTGCATTGAATTTGAACTGCTATTACATAAACTGTTTGTCTTCCGACAAGTTTATATGTGAACCAAGTTCTACCGTATCCTCGACTACGTATACTATCTAAATTATCTACATAAATTTTCAATTGAGTCGTTACACTTGGATAAATTCAAAGAGATATACTTAAAGGAAATTTCTATAAAATGTAGATACTGCAGTTCCACCTAATGATAGAAAATTAGAAGACAAAAAGAATGAAACTATGAATAATCCTCCGTCTTTCGCGCGAGTTATCCATTGCAGATCTCTCACAGTCGCAAACCAAGAAACGAAGACTACGCTAGCTTTATCCAAGGAAGTTAAGGAAGTTGAGCGATCATATGGAACTCGAGAAGACGGATTCAAACTGTGTTGTGCAATTACTAGATTGCAATCGACACTCCACGCGAATAGATTAAATTAGCTTAATGAAACGTAACAACAACTGACGTCGAAGATGTCTGTAAAAACTCATGGCTAGTTCAGTGAACCTTGAGGGATCAATACCGTTTCGATATCATCTCTGATAGTAGCTTCCAACGGTAGTCACAACTATACTAAATCCGAAAGGTACTTGACCCATACACACATACGCGGATTGCTCTCATTCCGCAGTTTCCACGAGGAAAATCAATACTGCTGACACTCGAAGGAACAAAGGAGCCAGATTCTAAGTACCATCTCTATATGATCAACGATGGTGACGATTTTTTTGAAATGACAATTGAGAGAACTGTGTCAAACAGGGTCTGAATGGGTCTGAAAGTTTTAGATCGTGTGCCATTTTTTACTGATATTTCGGACGATAGAAAGAGCACATTTTTTTTTTAAATCTTCTGCCATTTATTAGATTATCCACTTTATCTCATAAAATTTATGAAAATATTTGTGCATTTATAGAGAATTGAAGTCGAAGCAAAAATACAGGACTGCTTAGGAGAACTCTGTGGCGCGAAGTAGGAAGAAAATCATAAATAACAAAATTATTCTGGAGACTTCGTCTTTTAGAAAATCGAGCTTGAAAATAATTAAATTCCGATGGTTTCATAGAATTTGTGAATAAAAAAAAATATTTCCACGCCACTGTATTATAACGTTTACGTGCCAATTAATTAAATTTAAGTATATATTAAACTTCGTACCTATCTTACTAGACGCTCAATTAATTTTGTAATCACTGTATATACATATATAAAATTTATTGAAATATTCGTTTCAGTCGTCGTACTTATCAAGATAGAGATTAGATACAGAGGTCAGAAATGACCCAAACTTTCGGATAGCATCATATATTTAAATCTCCTCAAAAGAATATATTGGAGCACAAAGGAACAAGAATCGACAATGCCTTTAGGAGGAAGTTCGGTAAAAGTAGCCTATTGTGCGATCAAAGTGGTGCCTTCATAACTGATCTTGCACTTTGAACACGCATTATTGGACTCAGCAACAAGGATAACGATAGAGAACTGTATGACGAGAGTGACGTGGCGTACATCCATTTTATTCGTGAGATAGCAGTTTTCAAGAACACCTCTATAATTGCACTTTCATTATCTAACACAACAAAAAGATTAGATCGATTGTAAAATTCTACAAATTTTTTCTTATTAATTTCCTCTTAACTCACCAAGAACCAATCTTTTCAATCAATTAATATCATCAAATTCTGTCTCTTAATATTTGGATTATAAAATTCCAAAGTAAACTTAATAATTAGAAAATTTAAAGGCATTGAAGTATATACGTAATGTCAAGATCATCTCGTTTTCTTATGAATTTTTTCGAGTTATAATGTCAAATTATTGGTTGATAGCGAATTATATATGAAACAACGCGTATATATGTATAAAGCAGGATACAATGTACAAGTGTTCAAGATAATGCTTAGATAAATAATCTTGTAGAGGGAATTATGCAGTCGGTACAAAAGTCTTTTGCAAATCAAAGTTTTCAAAGTTCATATAGTACGTTCGCACAACTATGAGTCACTTTTAACTATCTGTTGTTCGACTTATCATGGAAATAATTCTTCTTACAGCTTTTAGCACTTTAGCATATTCTAAAGTTGTAAAGTTAGGGTATACATAAATTGCCTCACTTGTCTCAATGTATGAGAAAGTCTCTTTGTATGACAGAGTTACAATAACTTACAAAATTTATGGTCTTTGAACTTTTGTATTTCACACTTCTGTTAGTAAATGTAAACAAAAAAAAAACAATCAATTTTTCCGTATTTTTCTAAAGCTAAAAAATTTTTTAACAAAAAAAATTTTTTTTAAATATTGGATCAATCGAGTATATTATTGTAATGAAAATAATCCAAAGAACGCAGCAGAATTAGATGCATAATACGAAAAAATAATAAAGTAAATAGCATATAATTCTTATCGCAAATATTTTTTACTTTCCGATTTTGTTACATTAAGAATCGAATTGAACGTAATCGACGTAATTTTTTTCCCATTAAAGCCGTGTTTTATATTTACTATATCTATTTATGGAAATGCTTCTATAAGCTCCAAGTGGGTCATCCTATATACAATAAATAAATCACAGCCAGCGTTTTTTTATTTTTTTTTTTTCATCTTCTCTCATGTCTACTTTATATTAGTAGCGTAAAAGAGACAAATATTTGAAAAAAAAAAAAAAAAAAAAAAAGATAGAAAGAAAATTTCGGCAAAATAAATAACGTGATTTATATACATACAAATATTGCTCAACACACAGAAACAAACAGGTATCAACAACGAGTGTCTTACCTCTTGGATTCAGTCTATCGGGGTCAAACCATGCGTCTGTAAAGAACAAAATCAAATCATGTTAGTTCACGTGATCGATATAAAAATTTATACAACTACTCTACAATGATCTGTGAAAAATGAACGAATGACAATAGAAAAAAGAAAGATAATACCGTACAATAACGAAAAAAACATGGTGATGACATTCAATGACTTTACGATGAGCACTATATCATTATAATAGCACGAAATTAGTCATATTAATAATAGTATTTCGTAAAAATAATTCTAATAACCCTCGATATAAGGAGTTATAAGTATTTACTCAAGTTAGATGTTTTGAGAACATGAACAAGAATTACTTGATGTTTATAAATTTATATTCTATATTTTACGCGACGAAACAGAATATAAATTAAAATATGTAATATACATTAAAATTAACGTTTATTAACCAGTTAAACTATTTGCTCTTTAGATAAAATTGATCTTACACCTTAGTATTTGGAATGTCTTGATCCGAAGAACAATTATTAACTCGGAGTTAAACAATAATCGTCAATCTAATCAAAAATGTTCTGAAAAGAGAAGTTCGAGAAATTTCAAATCACACGATATGTAAAAAGATCCATATCGTTATACAACATACAATATACAACATAAAAGCCGCAAAACCGCACGGCGGTATCCAATTTAAATTTATTCAAGAAAAATTGTACGCGTTCTCACTACTGTTAAACTTTATTTCATTTTAATTCCTCGACGCTTTAATGCTTTTCTAACGTATAATTCTTTTTCGCACAGTCAGTGATTTAATTCATTCCGTTAGTTGAACTTACCAACAGAAATTATCGATCGTACAATTGCCTATTGCATAACGGAAACGTGCTTTATCATTCTAACAGTATTATCTTCTCAGGCATTTATGGATATTTTTAGTTTAAGTCGTTTAAAAAAATTAAATTCAATGTTTTTTTCAAAGCAACTGAGATTTATACAGATCGAAATTGGTTGGAAAAATGTTCAAATAATTTTTGAGAATAACATATCGACAGAGTCCAAGAAAGACTCTGAAATAATAATCGATTGGCAGCACTCATTGTCAATGTAATTAACACATTACGCAATTGTTGACCTCGACTTCTATCTCGATATCTACGTATGTACTTCGACCGGATGACTCGTTTTAAAATTTGCGCACATGATTTTCTACGGTGAATAATAACACATAAGTGTTTCTAGATTAGATATGTCTTACCTTTTGTAACTTTGTAACTCGAAATCAGAATTTCTTTGTAAATTTTACAAATTTTTACCAAATATCGTCAAATAAAAAATCCATTATTTATTCATTGAGAAAAAACGAAATAAAGCTAAAAAAGAAATGGAAAAAGAATTTTCCTTTTCATTTCTCTATAATTTTATATCAATTTATTTTAATTTTATTTATAAATTTGAAATCTTTGTAGGTTCATTTATTTTAATTCTATTTATTTGAACACGAAATAGAAGTCGATATACGAATTTTACAATTTGTTACGAAAGAATTCGCAATGAAAACTCTCTTTCGAAATCGCTAGAAACAAAACGAACAAGGCTATTAATTTCACTGTAGAAAGAAACTGTTTTTTTACGTTTATTTGTATTACTGATTCAATAAATGAATTTTTTATATATCACTGCGATTCTTATGAAATAAACGAGATTTTTTTATAATAAATATCTATTTCTTAGTTTCGTAACTGTTAAAGATATTTGTAAAAATACGGGATATCTTGAATTACATATATGAACGTAATGACACTCCTGGTTATATGACCTTCTTATATAACTTATACCTTTGTATTTCTAATTATTATTGAAGCAATTTGATAACTAATCGCCACGCTGTCATATTCTTTCATCACTCCCAAATGTAATTATAAATAAAGATAAAGCATATATATATATATATATATATATATATATCAGTAACGTTTATTTTTTCGCGATGAAATTTATAATCTGTAATTAAAAACGAGTTTCTTTTTCTTTATTTTTGAAGAATGTGAACTCTTGAAAAATCAAGCATTTATATTATAATTAATCGCGAATTATTAATTTCCACAACGTCAATTATATTTTCCTAGTAATAATAGATATTACTTTCGCATTCAACTGTGACTATATCTAATCAAGTATACAAATTAACTTCGAGCTCATATGACAATGCAAAATTGAGAAATTCAACGTTATGTTGCAACAAAGTGCTGACTGTTTAAAAATTTTCAATGTTTCGAAAATTTCTATTTCCCGTAATTATTGCAATGTCCATCCCTTAATATAATAAATAATAATATAAAAAAACTGATTCATTAATTCTCTTTGCAATATTACTGTAACCACCTGTTCGTTGTAAAAATGGCAATTAAAAGAACACCTTCTATCTAAGAAATACATCTATGTAAGAATTTTACTTATCTACTTTTTATATGCGTCATATATGAATGGAAATGAAATTCGATTGCTGTCTATTCTACTTTTTTATTATCAAAAATTGCTATTTTCAACGTGGAGCGCACAATATATTTATAAAAACCGATAGTCGACGATCAATAACCCACTTACAAATCGCGTTTCTACTGCGCATGTCAGACAGTCGATGCACCCGGAGCTATATAATTATCTAGTTTTTTTATTTTTCCCCTTTTCTCTGCTTTCTCTCTATTTTTATGTTTGATAGTGCATGCAGTGTATTATCTAAATGATTTACATGACGAACAACAAGATATAGCAAGGTCATAAATACTTTCATGATAGATACGGTTTTACTGCCAGTATTAAAATTGGACAATCTTATCCGTTTTTTATAATTTCTTTCTTTCTTGAAGAGTATATCTCTCAAAACTTGTCAGTTAATTTCTTTTTGAAAGAGAAACGGAGTTTACGAAAGAATGAATCATCGTCTAATTAAGGTTGAGTTAAGAAAGATATTTTAAATAATGGAATAGAATTAAAAAATTATATAAAATGCAAATAAAAAAGTCTTGATCTTTTTCGTAGAAGAAAAAGACTAATATCTGTTGAATGACAAATGCACAGTTTATATATTATATTATTGTGTTAATTAACCAAATTTTTAAAAATTCATCTGTAAGAATTTGACACGTCATGATTAACTTTTGAATGAAAATTTGAAGCTAATAATAACAAACTAGATTAAAACAAAGTGTAATAATTTATACCGAAAGGCATAAAAGGTTAATAAAAAGGAAAATTTAATTTATGTACGAATATCAATCAATACTTATGTATGCTTTACTAATGAAAAACAAATTATTAATAAATGATGATGTGATTTACGTAGTAATGAATAGTTTCATAAAAGGAACAGGAAACTTTATCCATGTATCATGATAAATCTGGCTTTCAAATAACATTAAGATTATCTTTGAATCGTGCAGTCTATACTCTGTGTAATATTATACTCAAGCGTTGTAACTCTGATAATTTATTAATTTTTTATAACCATATACAGCTACTTTTTTCCTGTATCTGTTTCAATGTAGTAAAAGAAAGCTTGATAGTTTGGTGAAAAAATTCTCAATTTCTTATATACAAAATATTGCTGAATAGACTTATAGACATAGAGTACAACAGAGTATAATTCTGTAGTGTATAGTATCGGTAATATTTTCAACTTTTTCAAACTACACCTTACTCTACAATGATGCACAATGTGCATTTTATATGATGTAAGCATAAAATACTTTATCAATTGCACGATTAATATGTGCCCTACTGATGATAAATTGCACTTCGTTTTCTACGTCAAACCAGTACGCTATCTATTCCATGGCTATTATAGACACGATAAAATCATACTGTATCATGAGATTTATCAGGAATCAAAATGGATACTTTTCTTTATCAGAATAAGTAAATTGTTGGAATTAATAAATTAAAACGTTCGCGCAAATAAATTCTAAATCATTGGACCTTCTAGTACAGGTTAGAGACAGGTCACGATGATTCGGAATACATATAGATACATATAGACATACATACGAGTACTTTGAAATATTCTTTGAAAATATTCTCAGTATTCGACATAATATGATCATTCATATTGAGACAGTGAGAATGTGAAATATACACAGCATACTACGGCACTGAATCAAAATAACCTGGCATCGGGATAATCCGAAAATTAATACAAAAAGAATATATTTCGTAGATTTTAATAATTCAATACTACAATTTTTGTTTCTCAAACGAAGTAACTATAAAATGTTAGTATCTTATATTGCGCGGAATTGAAAAGTTCTAAAATAAGGTTTCGAACTATAAGACCAGCCATAAGATCAGTCGATATCACTTCCTGACGATTTATGATTTCGCTATATCTTCGCCCGTACTCTGAACATTATGTCTCATACTTTACGTCATGTGAGAAAAACAATTTTTAAATTAACATACATGGATACAGAATATTCCAGAAGCAAGAATTGCCATTGGCTACAGCGGTGCACGATTCCTTGCAAACCACGTCAGAATCTTCTTTCTCCTTCCCAGAGGACACAGGGCACGCCGGCTCCATTCTCATTATTCCCTAACCTTGTGTTTCAGTCGAATCAAGGACGACTCGCATTCGAGCACCCCAACAATCCGCGCTGTTAGCCGCAAACGACGCACTTTTTGCTATCAACTCCCTGTTCTTTTTCCCGTTTCTTTCACCCTTTAACTTTTCTTTTTTTCCCCTTTTCACTGATTTTATTCGCTGTTCACATTCGAGCGACTGGGTTCAGGCTTGCTTTGTCTGCTATCAATGCACGAAATAATGTCGAACGAGTTTAGCAGAAGATAAATAATTGTTTTGTGCAGTTTCGATGTTGCGAACCCGTAACGACACACTATGTCTCGAGACGAGAACAGGACTGACTAGTATTATCGACCCGTGGACAGTTCCAGATATCCCCACCACGACGACGCGCCATTACTGCGCTCCTAGGGAAACAATAAGGCTTCGGGTGAAGAGTTACTTTCATCCACGACAGATGGCGCGTTTGATCGGCGACTTGTCTAGTGAGTTTCAGCGAGAGACGTTAGATGACGCGGAATTCAAAATATAACTAGACAGCTCGCTTAAACAGAGACAGATGTACAGGATTGTTGCATAGAAATTTGAAATTTTTAAAAATAAAAAAATTAAGAAATTTATATCTTTCTTGGAAAAAAATCGGCAAATAAAGAATTACTATCTCTTTATTTTTCGTAATTTTTTTTTAAGAACTCACAATTATCCTTTGGCTAGAGTAACACATTTAGAGTTTAGATTTTACATTTTGATCTGAAAAAGTATCTATGGCGACGTAGTTAATCTATGATCACGTGTGAAATTTTTATTTCATTTTGAGCAGTCTGAAACAATTGACAAGGAGAATACGATACCGCAATGATGTATAACGATCGGAAATAATCCATGAGTCAGGCGCGTGAAATTTTTCGTTCTGAAATCATGTGTAAAAATATCTTCTCGAGGAACGAAAAAGTCATTTCGGTTAAGAGCACTGCCTATACAGAATAACTTTCCATTAATACTTTTTATTTTACTGATATGAATTTAAACTGCCTAATGTTAAATGTAGTATCTATTATTTACAATATTTACTTTCTAAAATATATTTCGATGCAAACTATTTCCCCATGAGCTTGGCTGTTCCCATTGGTTCCATCGAAAGAGGTCGTAAGGTATCCCTGCTACGGATCAATATGGAGGGAAGATACGGGTTACTTCGATCCAGCATAGAAACCATGCACGCGAAATATATACGTCTCTTTTTCCATGGTGCAGCATATGTATAATTTCATTCACTATTACTCTTATTAAATGAAACTCTTATTAAATGAAAATATAGATTAAAAATTATAATACAAAACATTTCGTTTTTTTTCTCCAAGTCGACCTCTCACTGTCAACATCGGTATCGTTTCATTTTTTAATAAAAATTAGATGTCAATGCAAGCGTGAAAATGGCACTGTGTTGTTCGAAGACTATTATTACTCGATACAAAAACAAATAAAAAACAATTACCACGCAAAAAAGTTAAAAATATAACAACCAAAATGTCACTCAACGCGTCATACGCTTGTGGTCATAGATAATATCTTAATGGTGCATACATTGTAAATCTATATGTATGTATATGAATCGATAATTCGATATTTGGCGATTAACATTTTACTCGAAACAATTTTATTAATATCTAATAAAACATATATTATTAATATCTAATAAAAATTAATCTACTCTGCTATGATATACTATTGCTATGATGTAAAAGAAAATTATAATTGTAAAATAAAGAATAATGTTAATCTATCAAATTACTTGCAACAAAATGTTAATATGTGCAGCGAAAAAGCCATGAAATTCCATATATAAACTACATAGAAATTCAACCGCAAAATGTTTAATTACCGTTATACCACATGCAAAGTAAATCATAAATAACGGTATAAAGACACTAGGAGAACAATATCACGCCTGAGTCATAATAAAGATAAGTAAAATACCAATACTCTGAGTGTGTCTTCAAATGACGTAATCGTATGCAATAAAAAGTGTCGTTACAGTATCGTGTAAAAAATTGATGTATTTTTTTTTCGTAAAGTAACATATAATTTCTTGTTCCAATTTTTGTAATACATTCGTGATTGATAATAATGATTAATAATTTCTTAAATTCTTAATGTTGAATTTTGAATATTTGTTCGTTTTTTCAAATTATCGTAAAATTTAAAAAAAGTCATAAACGATTGAAAATTCGGATTCAAATGTTTCTTGTGAAGCTAGTAAAAAAATAAAGATATCTTAAAAAGATGTACAATGTACCCGAAATAACTAATCACATCATTATGGCATAGAAACGCAATGACGTTGTAGCCAAGCGGAAGCGTGGCTCACTTCGTGCAAAGATGCTAAATTAATTAACATTTCGTACTAATCGTTTATGCTTTCGAGACTTTGGAGGTCATTAATGAAGACATCATCTTAGAAACGTTGATTGCGAAATATTTTTTCTACTAAACATCAATGTATTTATACTTTTCTTACACTTTTTTTTTTTCTTAATCTCAGTGACATATATACTATGACATATTAATACTTTATTCATATGTATGCATAAGTTTGATTATATTACTATTTATATTATTATAAAGCGTCTAACTCACCAATTCCCATGCTACTGAAAATCTCTTTTGGAGCAATTTCCACTTCTTCCACTGGTTGTCTTCTTACTTCTTGTTTCATTGATTTGAAACTCTTCGCCGGCGATGCTTCCACTTCAGACTCAAATTCCGATTCTCCAGTTTCCGGTGCACTGATCCGTTCCTTTTTCTCTGCGTCGGTAAACACATTCTCACTTACACTTTCATCTTTTCTTCCTGATTTCGAGATTGACTCCGAGACAGGTGTAGATTTATCAACGATGTTCCACGAATTATCCAGTTTTTTCTCAGTGGATAAAGCGACTTCTGGCTCGCGATCCGGAACTTTGGTCTCCTTAACTTCTTCTTTCTCCGTAATTTCTTGCTTATCGTCCTCTTTTTTTACTGGCTCGATCTTCATAATCTCCGACTGATCCTCTATTTTGCCCGACAACAAGTCGATCTCCGGTTCTTTCGATCTAACCTCAAAATTACTCTCTTCAACCGGTCTCCCTTTCTCCGACTCTAACAGCAACATTGTCGCTTTCCTGGAATCGTCCGGTTCGTTTGACGATTGATTCAAAGAAAAGTTGATCATATCTTGATCCATATCGAAATTGTTCTTCGCGCTTTTGTCTACTTTCTCGGTAAGAGTTTCGGGATGGGATGATTGTCCATCCTGGACGTGTTCAAGATGCTCAAAATCATCCATCGAATCGTGCTCTCTCCTGATTGGTTGCTCCTTCAACTCGGCCATCTTTGCTGCACGCGAGAAGTGTTATCCTGTCATAAATTTAACTTTTCTATTAGAACGCTTTTAATATGCCCTCGTTAATTTACTTCTTAGTGTATTTCTCAATGATATTTTTTCTTTGAACTTCTTGCAGACTCTCAGAGTTACTAACAACTGGAACAATCTTTTAAAAACTGTTATTTGCAACGTATAGTGCTGACGTTTCACTCCGTTTTGATCACCTTTTCTTTGCAATCTCACGTCCCTCAAATTCTTTAAAAATTAAAGAACTTAACAGCTTTGTTCCGTTACAATTTCTTTTATTTATTATCAAGTGATACACTACAGTTTGTTCAAACATTAACAGTAAATTGCAGACATTGAAAATGAAAAACTGTTTTAACGTTCACTCTGCCACGGGTGGATTCGATTCTGAAACATGTTCTCCGACAAAGTATCTCACAGGGTGTGCGTAAGAGGGTTTCTGCCCCCACTATTCCTGTCTGTACCAGGAATGTACACGTACTGGGTGGCAAATTTAATGAACTCGGAGTATGCGTGAATTTTTAAAAATTCTACATTTATACACCTATCGCTTATTTCATTCGTTTGTAATCTTTCAAATGAAAGTAAGGATACAAAATGATATATCTCAACTGGAAATTGTGAGACTATAGCACACGTTGATATATAATACATTACTTATTGTTCATTTCTAGGAAATTTTGAAAAGATAAATTTTACGATAATAATTGTGATAGTAAACCAAAATAATAATATTAAGACTGGGATCTGATAAATATCGTTCGCCCCTGACTTCGAACCAATGAGAATTAAGCTGGATTTCCCACCACTTAGGAACAAGGGACTGGAGGGGACCCATAGTTTAGGACAATGAGTCACATTGAAAGACTAAACATGTATAATAATCCTAGATGTGCCATATCTGTTAAATATTATTAATTAGTAAAATAAAGTTAGTAAAAATATTACGAGATAATGATTATTGAAATATATTTTAAATACTTTTTTTCTTTCAAATTTCTTTTTGAATTCTTTAAATTTTGATCCCTTGAAAGTTTTTTTAAAATTTTAGCTTCTTAATTTTTTAAAAATTTACTGTTTTTAATGTTGCTTTAAATTAATCAATATTTATTTTGTTTTGTTTGATGTACAGGGTATGTCATTTCAAATATATACACATTTCCGGTATTTAAAAGTATACACTCATTAAATTAAATTATGACATTTTTTAGAACATACATCAAAGATGATGTCTCAATGTTTTTATTACAAATATACCAATTTAAGAACAAATATAGTTATATTCTTTTATAAATAAGAATATTTTAAAATTTTCATGTTTTATTAATATACGTCATATTTTATAATCTATTACAGTAAAATATCAATAGTATTTACAAAATAAATACACACAATTGATCTATTCGTATATAGGCTTTTCATTTATGTACTATCTATAAGTTATTGCGGATTTATTCGTGTATATACGTATATCATGTATGAGCGAGGTGCTAGTACGCATGTGCACAAGCGGTATCTGCGTTAGAATCGCGATTATATTGACAGTTAACTCAAAATTTTTAAAAATATGAATTTAAATAGAAAATCAATTTTATAAACATTTTACGAAAGATATTTTTCTTACAAAAACCAAATACACGTTATTGAAATTTTAAATACAGGAAATGAATAATCTACATAATAACATTAAAGAAAATTTATTTTAAACACATTTTTGTCTTCACTCAAATTATTCCAATTTGGTAGACGTGTATGTACATTAGACACATTTTGTTTTCATAATTTTCAATTATAAATCTGATGTATGTTCTTTAACTTTAATTTCATTCTTGGCAACCGTGAAAAAAAGAGATGAGTTAATTAACAAGCACATTAGTGTAATTATTAGTTTAATTATTACCATTCTCAACTGTACTAATCCTAGGAGTAATTACTCTAATTCGTCCTGTCTACGCATGCGCGTGTCCGTATGTTCCTGCGTTATACCTGTGTTTCTCTATAAATCGCGGTCACAGAATCAGCAGACTAAGTACGCATGCGCGACTAATATCGCGACGCGTGGCCTGAGCGTTAGTCTTTGCTCGTTCACCGCATTGTACCGACGCGTTTATTCTCTCTTTTTTTCCTCTTTCTCTCTTTTCTCTCTGTTTCTCCTCTCTCTGGTTCTACAGCGTTCAGTGAAAGATTCGCCTTTTGCAAAATGGCGACGCAAGCTATCACCAGGAGAAAACTGAATGAACACGAGCAGAAAATAAGCAAGAACGGCTTAACCTTTCACGAAGACATCCTTGCCAACGGCCATGCTGGTTTACAAACCAATGGACGTGTACAGGTTAGATCGTCACCTGTCACGCGTTATTACTTTTATAATTTTTATTTTATAATTCGCCATATCTAACGAACTTCTCGACAATTAAAATCAGTTCAAATATTAGTGCAATCTGTGAAACAGTTAACATTCTTATCTATGTTAACATCCAATCACTTTATCTCGTGGAATGTAAACGAACTTCGCGTTAACATAACGAGTAAAAATTTATCAATCGAACGTTAATTTTAAAGTTAACAAAAGAAAAAAAGTACGTAAAACACGAAACCGAGATTCACAGTAGAAGCAATCGAAACATGCTTGATTGTGTTTCAATTACTTCTAACATATATCCAGTAACTTTCAATTCAAGAAGTTTCAATTTAAAGCAGTTCTGTTTTTCATGTGGTATTAATGCGATATTGTGCTTCGCATTGCAATTTGTTTTCAGATTCACGTTACAACTAATCTCTCTTTATTTAATCAAAAGATATTTTATTTTCTTATTCAGGAATACATTGTTTATCGGAATGTCTACTCGCGTGATTCTTTTCGTCATAAATGTTATATGAACGGCGGGAATTGAATCAATTACTAGGGAAATGAACCGTGTTGCCCCGTTACTTTTTAACCATTCCTTCGATCCAACTGCGGCGAAGTGCGATGAAAAAGAACTAGTTGTAACGGAGGATTACAGAAATTTATTTGTTTGAGTAATGATTATTCGAATGCGTACATCAGTTTGACCATTGACGTGTTCGCCGCATTTCTGATGACCCAATTTCTTAATGAAAACCGTCGCGTAAGAAACGAAATTATAAGTATTCGCAGTGCCAATAAAAATTCATTTCGAAATTAAACTATTACTCTTGATGGAGTTATTATCACCTGGATTATGCGATTATCGTGCGGAGGCAACTGACGAGAGAACATTGCAATGATCATTAACGCGTGATTTTTAATTATACGAGAAAATATTCATTCGCTGTAAAATCACGACAGACGAAGATCAAAGTCTGTCGCATGTTTTCACAGAGTTTCTTCGAATCTAATCGAAATTCAAATGTTTGACAAAACAGTCTTAAAAAATAATGTCAATTAGCAATGGTTTATATTGTATTGTAAATTAGTCAATTAAATAAAATACCAGTTGTAATTCTAAATATAACCTAAACGTTTTATTTTATCTTCTCATTAAAATACACGTATGCATAAGCATTTATGTGTTATTTATCAATAACAATTTAGTGTTTCAGAATCATTAGTCCGATGTTTGAGTTATTAACTATTAATTTTTCGGTTATTGTTTTGTGTTTCGATTCCGATACATGGAATATCGCCTTAGGTGGATTAATATAAGAAATTAGCAGTGTTCTTTGTAACTTTGTCAGTGCTTTTATTAATTGTATTAATCACACTATTTTTCGAAATAAATAGTTCAACTGACCATTTTTCGAAATGATAAAAATTTTATTTTCTTTCTGTCTTTATTACGAAGAATCATAGAGTTGCTCTTTACTACTAAACATTATTAGGAATACATACAATGCTTAAAATAAAATAAATACTTTATTACACATTATGCGTATATTCTAAATGTACTATTATTTCAGCTATCTTTGTGTCTATATAATTCATCACGTAAAATTAGCTAGAAACGCGCCAAACTAATTATCTTTAGATACACGTGAATCATAATTTTTTATTGTGCCAGCGTGTGTTATCCTGCTAGTTTCAAAAATTTCCAAGAAACACTATCTGATTTCTTTCCAAGAAACACTAAATGATATCTTTTCGTGAGTTCGACTTATCTGCCATGATAAATTTATCTATAATAGCAATAACCACTGCAACTGATTACAACCTTAATTTGACTTAAAATTTGCTCGTTCATTGTGAATGTATTTTGTACAACGTAAAATCGAACGAACTCGTAATTATAATGCGTATTTTATTTCTCAATTTTTCTTAAACTCAATAGTTGAATTATTACGGATGTTAATTATAAATCGACTATGGATTTTTAAGCATTCATGGGAAATTTAAGATACATAAAATATAAAGAATAAGGCAATTGTTAAAATTGTAAAAACTATAATTATTTTTGCAGGTAATGTGTATTTAAATATGCAAACGATGCATAAGAAATTTGTAAGAAAGATGCGAAAAGCAATTTGGCGTACGTTGGCTTTCCAAATGTTAGTGACCTTAGCACCTAATATTTAATGTGTATATAGATTCTAAAATTTGTAAGAATGGTCATTATAAAAAGTATTTTCGCCATTTATCGATTTTCTACGTTATATCCGAATAGAAATAAAGTTAGAAGAATAGAATAGAAATCTATAGCTTCTATTTATTTTGCAGAAATATGAAAGACATTATATATAATACTTTTATACTTGTGTAAAATATTTCAAAATATCTGATTTTAGCAGTTTTTAACAATTATAGGGACGCATCTATCATCAGGCAAATAACAATCTTTTACAATAACCATTTTCCACATTTGGTCCATGATATCCATCTTTTATAATATCCATTTGATTATAGTATTTAAACTGCTAAATCTGATGATAATTTATAATTTGTCTAATGATAATTTTAGATTCGTAGTATAATTTGTTTTTTTCTTTCTTTTATTTGTTTACAACCGAGAAAATGAAATATTCATGCTTTTCACACAACTAAATTAGCGATACAGCTAAATGGCTGTTTACAGCCATTTATATATGTTACTAATATAACATGAAAATGACGTTGTCCGTAGTTTCATTTAAAATTTAAAATAAAGAGATCTAGATCTTATGTTCTACAATATTTCATTAAATATCTTAAATGCACGAGTAATAAAAATTCTGCAGAAAATTTTAGATATAATATATCTATACTGGCAAACTATACTGATTTCTGTTAGACAAATATTGATTACTCATACTTGCTTCTCAATTGTTAAATATTTATTGTCTAAATGATATTTTTTGTTATGATTCTTTGTATGTATCTGTCAACTAAATCTGTCTATAACTATATCAACTATAATCTGTCAACTTAATATTGTATGACTGGTGAGTAACATTCTCTTGAATAATGAAATTCATAATTTTTAATTTTAGTAATCTATTTGTCAATAATAATTTGCTTAGAATCAATATTAGCAATTGATACATATTCTGAGAAAACTTGAAACTAATGTCTTAATAGTTATTGTTTATATTTCTGAAACTGTTACTAATCATGAATACAAATTATGTTATGTAATCTTACCATAAATTGATTATACAATCCTTATAACAGGAAATTATGGCTATAAATCATCCATAACTGTATTTCAAAGAAAACTGATAACGAAAAGTATATGAAATTATAGATAAGTAATGAATGTGTTCGGACTACCAGATATAGGAAAATATATATTTGCGTAAACAATCGCAGTAACTTGTAATAATAAATTATTAAACTTATGACAATAAATTTTTATTTAGATTGAAGGAATACTCACTTTTTTAATTATATTCATAGAGATATGAATTTTTATAATTTGTCTAATTATCAATGAAAATATTTTCAAAACTGTATGTGCATTTAGTTTTCAGAAGAAAAAACGAGAGCGGAGCCGGTGAAATCAAGGTCAAAGGAATCGTTCGAAAGGATACCGTTCATCACTGCAGTGTTAACGCATCTGGGATTTTACATCCTTATGTTTTTGGGTTTTATAAACCAGTTGCTTTTCACCCCTAAAGTCGCACAAGAACACAATAGAGAGGTAAGAATTTAAATTAATTTTTAATAAAATCAAAAATTATCGTAGCCAATGAGATTTTAATATTACTTAAATCTATTAAGGACCAACCAGTAAAATAACTTATGCATAAATAAAATTGCAGCAATGTTACTAAAAAGAAGGTGAATCGAATAAGTTATTATTTTTTACAAAAAAAAAAAAAAATTAAAATAATTATCCGTTCTCGCAAAAAAAGATTTTTGTAATCGAAACAGAAGTGTTTGTCATTCATTTAGTCATTTAATTTACATTTATTTATATATTCATCATTACTCAAAATTTTTTACTTGCGTATTTATTCAAATTCTTACTTCAGTCCTTCAAGTTTTATCATTACGTCAATTCTTTTAAGCTTCATAAAATTATAAACGAAGTGGAAAAAGAAATAATAACTTTTGAAGTTAAAATGAACAACGAAACTTTGATAAAATTCAATAATATAAATTTATGAAAAATTACAAGTAAAATGTTGCAAATCGTATCGCTGTTCCGTAATAGGATAAGTTACAAGTACTTCAAATTGATTTGATATGCTTATCTAAGAATTTTTTTATGTGAAAAATTGTTAGTTCAATTGTTACATAAGACACCATGTATGTACTACTGACCCAATTCAAATAACGAAAGATTTCCTCAAACGAAAATCTCTATCCCATTCTTTAAATAATATAAAATACACATTTCCTATTATCCTTGTTCGCGATGATATAAATTATTTACATTTTTGATTCAGTTGGAACGATGAAATTTACGAACGAAAGATTTTACTACTTAAAAATCTTGATTATCTTGATCTTTCCGTTTCTATTTTTTTTTTCTTTTTCTTTTACGTCTTATACTATCTTTGATTTCTACAAACAAAAAAAAAAAGAATTCCCATACAATTGTATGCCTCCGAACTCATTGGCACGACTTTTGGCCAGCTAAATCGGTCGAATCGGTCGAAAAAAAATTATTCGGTTGCATCGAGACCCAGCACATGTCTGCCGACATCCGACACGTTTGAAAAGATCGTCGAATGTCGAGCGAATCGTCCGATGTCGGTGCCACTGTGACCACAGTCTAAAGTGAAAGTAATTGATAAAGAGATTCACATGAAAGAATAGTCGAATCGATTTCATTCGAGTTGAATTACAAGTTTCGATTACGAGGGAGATTCGATTGGTCGTAACAATCGGTCCGCGCTTGTAATATTTTTCAAATGGAATAAACAATCGAAATAATATTTCACACTATGTTAAATTTTTTTTTTTTTTTCGATTTTCTTTTTTTTACGTAATTTCTAATCGCGGTTATTGCTTTATTTTTTATCTTAATCGCAAAATGACTGTGACAAAGCATCTCCTTTAAAGTAATCAAAAGCTTGTAAATGTGTATTATGTTTTCTATATATAGATGCACGGTGACACAGCGTTGGTAAGGATTGCGAAGAATAATTGATTGAAAACCTCGAGTAAAGAAAAACATTTCATCGCGATAGAATTGGAAAGCTGATATTACTCAGGTTTAAAAAAAAAAAAAGAAATAAATTTTATTTGATTACATTTTTCTGCGATCGTTTTCGCAAATATTCTCAGTTTAACGATAAGTGCACATGTACGTGTTGAAAAATGTGAATTTATCAAGCTGATATTCTACCAAATATTAAGGAAGAAAAATTCGTATTCTTTTTCTCTGTTTAAAGACAATTATTTTTCCTTTATTATTATTGTTATTTATACTTGAATTATAATTTGTATATAACGTTTCAAGACTCGTGACGTTATTCGTTAGAGTTAAAGATTATAAATCTTTTCAGAAGAAAATACGTTATTTGGTTTTAGATTAGAATGACAATTTGTATAAGATGTTTTAAGAATATAAAAATGAAATAAAAATGACTCGTAAGAGGCAAATGTTTTAAATTAAATTTTATTCGTCAAATCACATGACGAACATACTAAACGATATATTAAAATTTATTGTTCTCTTTTCTAATTCTTTTTTTTTTACGTTGAATCACACATTTTGACGTCCTATAAGTGCTTTAGTGTACTACTTGTGAGAACAGTTAGTTGTGCGCAATGCTATGTAACCATATATAGCATGTTGTATAGCGGTTTGACCAGTATAATCTATTGTCAGGTTTTGAAATATTCAAATGGATGAATTTGAAATTTCACCTGGTGTTAGAAAAACTATTAAACAAACTGTAAACGTTACAAAATAATTAATTTAACTTAGCTCGTAACTAAAACTGCCTTTACATATTTGTACTTTACAATCATACATCTATCTATTTTCTATTTTAATTAAGATAATATTTTGTTGTGTAGATGTAACATTCAAACCTTATGAAAAATGAGGCTTTCTTTGAAACTGATTATGATAAAATAAGTGATTCAGGTTCGCAACAGAATAAAATATTCAACATATAATGTAATTCAATAATAGCTGAGAATTAATTATTAAGGAATCTTACAATTTTCTTTTTATTTTTCATTCTTCATTTTTTCAATTTTCTTTTCAATTTTTTCCTCATTATTTAATTTAATGAATGAATCAAAGAAAAGCAGTAACTTTCTCAACGACTGATATTATCAGTAAAAATATAAATTTATATGTAGATAAATTTCAATGTAGAAAGAAAATTTTAACTAAAATGTTTTTTTTTGTTTCAGGGTTATGCGCCACTATACGAAAATTTCGATACGTTTTACCTTCGATACGTTTACAGAAGAGTAAGGGATTGTTGGAATAGGCCCATATGCTCTGTTCCAGGTGCCACAGTTACACTTAAGGATAGAATAACGAAAGATTATGGATGGACGTTCCAGTAAGTTAAAGAAAAATACATATATAAAAAAAATACTTTGATACTTTTGATACAAAATCCCGTGATTAATACTTTCTAAGTTAAGGATCAAATGAGATTTTACTTTCAATACAACGATTAATCATTAGTTTCTTTTACGTATCCATTTAGATATGAATATGTATTTCATATGTGAAAATCAGTTCGATTTGTAGTAATATGTTTTTTCTTATTATGCATAAGTTCAATTAATTTCAATGTGATTATTGTTTTAAGTCTAAAATAATATCATTGTGAAATGCACAGATTCGAAAATCGTAACTCGATTGTAGATACAGGAAGGCAGGCATTTGTCTTGATTAAATGTAATGAAGAACTCAAGGAGATTTGACGACCAGTGGGCGAGAAAGTAGATTTATAACTTGGAAATCAAATTCAATAGGCTTTGATCAGCTTCATTGTTTTTTATTAATATCGACTAATTTTCAAGATCATTTCTATTTTGATCTTTTCCTAATTTTTGTCTAGAAATTCTATTTTCGTTTAAACGATATAAAATAACGTATATGATATAATGTTAAATAAACAATATATCATATATATTGAAGTATAGTTAAACTATGATTTTTTGCTTACCATTTTGTCAATTAGATTTACAGGAACGACATCAGAATGTATAAACTTAGGATCGTATAATTACTTGGGCTTCGCGGAGGCGAATGGTAAATGTGCTGATCAAAGTATTGAAACTTTGAAGAAATTCGGCTGTGCTAATTGCAGTAGTCGCCTCGAGCTCGGTAATTGATTTTTCTTAATTCAATTATAAATTTTTATCTCATGTAATAAAGACGGTTTTCCTTTTCTCATATTTAGGAAATATGCCGATTCACGAGGAATTGGAGCAACTGACGGCTAGATTTTTAGGTGTAGAGGACGCCATCGTTTTTGGGATGGGTTTCGCAACAAACGCTCTTAATTTGCCTTCGTTAGTAAGCAAAGGTTGTTTAGTATTGAGCGATGAAAAAAATCATGCTTCATTGATACTTGGATTGAGGCTCTCTGGTGCTACTGTCAGGGTGTTTAAGCACAATAGTAAGTTTGCAACATAACGAAGTTCAATGTATTCAATTCAATATATTATGTATCTTTTACTATCATAGATGTGAAGCATTTAGAGAAATGCTTGAAAACTGCAATAGTTTTTGGCCAACCAGGAACTGGGGAACCTTGGAAAAAAATAGTAATTATAGTGGAAGGCGTTTACTCTATGGAAGGTTCTATTGTACATTTACCTGAGATTTTGCAGCTCAAGAAGAAGTACAAAGTGTGTACATTTATTTGCATATATATGTGTGTGTCTGGAGTATTGAAGTGTAATTTAATATAATAGGCATATCTTTATTTGGATGAGGCTCATAGCACTGGTGCGTTAGGTGAGCATGGAAGGGGAGTTTGTGATTATTATAAAATTAATCCACGAGAGGTGGACATACTTATGGGAACTTTCACAAAAAGTTTTGGATCCGCTGGCGGTTATATTGCTGGAACAAAGGTAAGAAGAATTATTTTTGTAACTATAATGTTCTCTCTTGACACCGAGAATCTACTAACGATAATATCTTTATAATTCTAGACATTGATAAACCATTTAAGGATACACAGTCACGCGCATACGTACGCAGCAGCCATGTCTCCACCGATAGCACAACAAATCATAACTTCGATGAAAATAATTTCCGGTGAAGATGGTACAGATGATGGAAACAGAAGAACGAAACAATTAGCGAGGAATACTAGGTACTTTAGACGCAGGCTCAATCAAATTGGAGTTATTATTTATGGAAACGAAGACTCGCCTGTTGTACCTATGCTAGTTTACCTGTTTTCTAAAATAGGGTATGTGTTCAAAATTATAGAGTGAGATGAATTGAAAATTAAAATCCTTCCATTTAACAGAGCAGTCGTGCGTACCTTAACGACGTATAATATAGCCGCAGTTGGCGTTGGATTTCCAGCAACTCCATTAATGGAAGGCAGAATACGGTTTTGTCTTTCTGCTGCACACACTAAACAGCAACTAGATTACGTATGTTTATGCATATTTTTTTACTAGTCTATTTGGACCTGTTTCTAATTATGATTTTAATTTTTATTTTTTCCATTTAGGTATTGTTACATATTGAGCGTCTTGCAGATTCTTTGGGTTTAAGATACTCTCGTAAAATTCGCGATCCAATGCCCATAGAATATTATTCCGATGGAGAGACCGAATGACCTGCTATCTAAAAAATATATTTTCTAGGACGTTTACTTTGCTCCAAAGAAGCGCCTCGTATTTCTATGGAGAAACACTGCCTTGAAAGAACTCTACACGCATTCTTTTGTGCGCTTTTCCATTGATGCGCACACTGTACCTTTTAATTAAATTATAAATAACAAAAGAACTATATCATTTTTTAACGTCATATCGAGAGAATATATATGTATCATTATCAATTCATGAATTAATAATCCATTATTTTAGGAGATGCTTTTCCCTTTTTTTGGTTGATAGTTAGAATGGCGAATAGAAAGAAACGTGGAGTTTTTTTAAAGATTTCTCGCACGATATACAACGAATTATGGAAATATTAATGGAGAAGCCAAGGGTGCGTCAGAGTTCAGTTGGCCCGTTATTTTACGTGCACAAAGCTCGTAGAGGCATATGCACATATCGGTGGCTGTGATATGCCAACAGATCCTAGATTCACAAGATAGTTCTAACAAATGAAATTCATTCGAAGTAGTTTTTGCTCCCCGAGTTAGTGGAGAAGCTAGAAAGTTCGATATTTTTCTAAAGGAGGAAAAAAAGTCGAACCAAAATTTTTCTGAAAATACTTGAAAACTTTTTGATGCATTCTGCACCGGCACACTGCCGAAATTGCATTTATTTTATATTGAGCTCTTACATCAAAATTTAATCCCTATTGCTGTGGCAAATATTTTAAGATAATAATAGGTAATAATACGAAGTGTGCAGCAGCAAGCTTTGCATATTTATCTACTTTCCATAGTTAGTATATTGCAGTACATATTTAAGAAAGTTAACGCATACACACAACGAATAGATAAAGATAAACACTTGACACATTTAATGCGAATGTTATTTATCTGTTCGCAACGAATACCGGGAATCGCTTTTACTTCCGATTATTACAGCAAAAGGGTTTAAATTGAAGATGAAAAAATAATGTTCTTTCTCTTTCAAATATACAAATTTGTATGTTAGAAATGTACCACAATTTAAATTGTAGTTAACAATTCATTTTTTTGACAAATAATTTTATAAAAGTAGTTTTATAATTTCTTTTTCTTCTTTTTAAAGCATTTCTAGGAAAAGAAGAAAAACCATATATATTTTTAGCAGTGATAATTTCAAATGTATTTTCTATTTTTGAAACTTTATAATTACAGGATTAAATATTAAGTTATATTATATTCTTTTATGTAAGAAATTCTTTTGTATAGAATGGTTGCACAAACTTTTTTAATATCATTTTTCTATTTAAAATATTAATTAAGTTTATCTACCTTTTATAATAAATCAACAAGTATATTTTGTTTTAACGCAATTGCAGATAACTTTTAAGAAATTATTTCGATTCATTCGCATTGATATGTCTAAGATCACGTTGTACATTTCAATTAAAAATAATGCAACTTAATGATACGGATTTAAATTAACAGCAGAAACGAAATTAATATTATGTACCTATATTGAAATTGAATTCAACTGTAAGTGAAACACTTTTATCTACAATTGATTTATGTATGTTAAGCGAAACTTTATTTTAGGCGATAATGATACGTGCGGAAAATAAAATATTTTATGGTAAAAAAAAAGAATATAATTCAGATTAAAAAAATAAAGCAATTTTTTTAAGACAATTTGTATTTTTCTTATATTAATACCTAAGAATATTTCATTGGTCAATTAAACACGAAGTATATATAAACGTCGCTAAAAACATCAAATTTGTATACGAGAGAGGAGATTTTGAATTCTCTGCAAGATAATGCTGTTAGTGCAAATACAATCTGCAGGCTCGTACGGCGGTTTTATTGAGAGTACGTTCTCTATTGTTAAAATATCATTTTGTACCTTCACGGGAAATCGATTTTCCTGGAGTAATTTTATCACAGCACTTTTTCGCTCTTCTACCGCAGTTTGAAGAATATTCGTTGGCGCGTTCATAAACAATTCTGGTAACCTACAGGGTTCACTCGAACAAATTTCTATGCTCTTTATCGCATGGCCAAATACAATTTTCAAACTATCTTGTTCACAGCCTTGTAGCAGCACAACACTGCAAAAGTCAATTTACAAATTATTTACAAGGATATATAGACAATCGGGAAGTTGAAATATTGCGTAAAAGATTTCCTAACCTCTCTGAAACCGGATCAACGGTATAAACGATACCAGAGATTGTACTACTATCTTCCGTTAAAATATTCACTTTCTTGCCAACGTAACTTTTAAATAACAGAGGATCATTTTTATAAATTTTATGGGAAAAATGCAAATTCTCTTCCATAGTTCAAAGATCTACCTCGTAGAGAATAGCGTATAGTCTGCGTTATACGAGTTAAACTTTGTTCAGATTTCTAAACAACTGTTTACAAATACACATTGATAATATCTCTTATTTTTCATTTCAGCAAAAGAAAAAATATCGTGACATATATTTGTCTCCTATTGTCGAATTATCTTGTCTACAAATAATATACGTAGTCTCCGAACTAATGTATCTGTGGATGGGTCGTTCGTAAGATTACGGGCATAGAAAAAGCAGCAAAGCGACGAAACTGCCTGAAATATATAAGAAACCTGAATTTGTATGAAACAAATTATGCAGTAACTAGATGACAACGCAAAAAAGAAATAATTTATTACTGCTTTGTATTCAATCTACTGACCTTTAGCTGCTCATGATCTGAGTCTGAATGATAGCCTTTAAAGATACATATGTTTAGATTTATAGCAACACACACGTTATAATACTATGCACGCTACATTAAAATTGAACGGTGATTTTTATGTGTAATCTCGACGAGACACAACCTAAAAAGCAGTTGATATTTGACAGTTGTATCGTAAATAAACAGTTATTTGGAAATTGTAAATAAACGAAGCTTGAGACGAATAATTAAAAAAGTGACAATTAAGTGCATCGTGAATTAAAATAATTCAATCATGGTTATTTACGGTGTTTATATTGTATCGAAATCGGGTGGATTGATATTCAATCACGATCACAATGTTCCACGAATTGAAAATGAAAGGACGTTCAATTTTCCTCTTGATTTGAAGTTGAATTACGAAAATAAGAAGATCGTTGTTTCGTTTGGACAAAAGGATGGCATTAATGGTAAGATGGACAATGTTTCTTTTATTTCCAAAAATTTGCTTGAATTTTTTGACTAACGAATGCATTCGTTTATTATAGTTGGTCACGTTTTAACTGCAGTAAATGGTGGTCCTGTGGTAGGCCGTGAATTGGAAAATGGGAGAGATGTATTTGAATTTCTAGAACAAGCAGAAAATTTTCCTATATCGCTTAGATTTAGTCGTGCCAGAATGACAACTAACGAAAAGATTTTTTTAGCATCAATGTTTTACCCTCTATTTGCAATTGCCAGCCAGTTAAGCCCTGAACCCCGTTGTTCTGGTATTGAAATTTTAGAGGCAGATACATTTAGATTACATTGCTATCAAACGCTGACTGGAATTAAATTCATTGTGGTGGCAGAACCTACGCAAAGCGGAATAGAAATTTTATTGAAAAGAGTATACGAACTGTATGCAGATTATGCCTTGAAAAATCCTTTTTATTCATTAGAAATGCCCATCAGATGCGAATTATTCGAGACTAATTTACAAAATTTATTAGAAAATGTTGAGAAGTCTGGCACTAGCAATGTGTAAAATCGATAACAAGATAATTATCTTACAAAGAACTTGTACAAAACTTAAGTGTTAAGTTAGAGGTTGTTAACATTTTGTACTAGTGTTGTAAAGTATAATATATTATATTGTGAATGATATTGAATGTAAATAATCAAGATTCTCATTTATATTTATATTCAATATTTAGAACATATATGATTTATTAAAATATTTTTAAAAAATATATCAACAATTGTGCAAAAATTATTAAAAGTGAAATCGATTTGCGTGTTTTAAGCAGCTTTTGCTGCGCTAAGCTCTTCAGTTTTTTTAACAAAATTGAAAATATCATCAGCTAAGAGTTTAGGTTCTTCAAAAGCTGCAAAGTGTCCACCACGTGACATTAAACTGTACTGAATTATCTTAGTATATCTTGACTTAAGCAAACTTTCAGGTTGAGATAATAGTTCATTGGGAAAAACTGCACAACCTGTAGGCACATTTATAGGCAATCTGAAACAGAATGTATATTTAAACGTCTTTGAATATAAAATTCATAGATTTATTCAATGAAATAAACTTACTCTTCAATTTTTAAAGCTCTATATGCCGAATTAAAGTTCTCAGCATAAAGTCTGACGCTTGTAGTAATGCTATTACTGACCCAATATATCATAACATTGTCTAACAGCTCGTCGAGTGTAAATTTTTCTGTTAAACCACCATCATCTCGTTCTTTATTTGCTGTACTTGTCCATGTACTGAATTTTTCTAAAATATATGCCGCTAGTGCATCGGGTGAAGCACTTACTGCAGTGCCTAATGAACAGTGTTATACTTTAATTTATGCATGGCTTTTTTTTTCAATTGCGATAATGTTAAAAATATTTTATGCATAATTTAAATAGTATAAAGAGATTACACAAGATTACGGTAATATCCCACAAGAATACTTTTTTTTTAAACTGCTTTTTTCGAAATTTACAATCGATATTTTTTATCTATTACATCATCTTGTTGATAATCTCCGTCATATTTTTTGAAAAAGATATGGATATTAATTCACTGATGCTGTTCAAATAATATGTAAAACATTTATTACATTATTGCAATTGGAAAATATACTTGTGTGATCTTCCTTAAGTAAATTTACTTAAATATATTATAAATTTACTTAAAATTTAAATAATATATAGTAGCTTTAAACAAAAGAAGTAAAAGTACCTATAGTGTCTGGCTTTGTAGCCTGTATATGAAAGTAGCCAGATTCTTCAATTAGGTTGAAGAAAACTCTACTCAAAGGGAAATATCGTGAATAGTGTTCGTTTACTCCAACCAAAGATGGAAAATAGGTACCAATAAATGACCACAAGAAAGTAGACCCTGTCAGAGTAGAACACATGTTTGAGTGTAAACCAATTACCCTAAAAAAGCCAAATGCATAACATGTCATTTTTTTTTTAAATTTACTATTATTACTAACTATTATTACTAACTATGTTATTATTATTACTAACTTTTCTGGGAACAAAGCAGCCATATTAGCAGTAATAAGAGCTCCCCAATCACCTCCTTGAATATAAAACTTTTCAAAGCCAAGTCTATGCATTAAATTCTTGAATATTACAGCCATCTAAGCAAAAAATTAACAAATCAATAGTGGTAATAAGACCTAATAAGACGTATATAGCTATTATATGTAGATGAAAGTAAAATTATTATTACTTGAGCTGTAGCCATGCCTGGTCGTACTGCTCCTTTCGAGAATCCATACCCCGGAAGTGACGGTGCAATAATTTCAAACACGAAGTTTTGATTAGGCCAAGGTTTTGTTAGCATAGGTATAATTTTTTGGAATTCTACAACAGATCCTGGCCATCCGTGCAATAATAGCAGAGGCAGAACTTTTAAGTTCTTATCCTTTGGCAAATTTGTTGGCTTGATATGATAGAAGTGTATATCCAAACCTAAAATGTTGAAATACTTTATTTTTAATTCTAAAAAATTGTTTTATCGATTACAAAAATATACAAATTGTTCCACTACCTTGAATATTTGTGATGAACTGAGGATACTTGTTTAGTAGAGCTTGTCTCTCAGACCAATTGTAGTTATCTCTCCAGTAATCAAGTACCGTATTGAGATACTTAGTTGAGATACCATAAGTCCATGCTACACCTTCCAATGGTGCAGCATATGTTCTTCTGTGTGCCAGGCGATATTTTAAATCATCCAGAACCTATAAATAATTTAATGATTGTTTTTAAAAAAAGGAATTCAGAAAATTAAAAGTAAAAAGCAAATTTTAATTAACTTATTTTATTTACCTTAGTTGGTACATCGATTTTGAAAGGTCGTATTTCTGTAGATTCTTTTCCACTTTTCTTCGATCCCCAGTTTGTCTCCGGTAATGTCGGAACCTTAAGTTCTTTCGAAGGGCTAAATAGATTAACAGAATTGTAAAATTAATTTATTTGTAAATAATTTGTTTGTAAAAAAATTTATTAATAAATAATAATAAGTTTTTTAAATGGTTGTAAGAAAACGTAACAATATTTTGAATCTTATGTTGAAATATATAATCAATTGATTATATTTCCAAAATTTTACCTTCATGATCTTCGTAAATCAAAATCGTAATTCGTAAATCGTAAAGATTCATTTTAAATAAATAGATTTTTTTCTTTTCGACAAATTACAATGATATCGTAGTTGTATACATGATATTGGTATCTTACATTACATAATAAATAATTTTCGCTCACAATTATTAGTTCTTTATTCATTTCATTTATTGCGTGTATCGCGTTTATACTTGATTAAGATATCTTATCGATAATAAAACGAGACAAATAATATTCTGTTCTTACAAAACTTTTATATAAAGTAGCAATGATTTGACATTATTTTATGTCATTATCATCAATTGCTGTGAATAAAAATGTTTTCATATACGAAGAGCTGAATTAGAGCTTATTTGCGTAATGACACGATGACGAGTACAAATTAATAGATAATTATATACTATATTTCTGCTAATCATTGTATAGATAACAAAGTCTCAAGTCTCCTTTTCTTTTCTTTTCTTTGGAATATTTTTATGTTTAATGTTCAATATTTATCGTAAATAATTAAATTTTTCAATTGCATGCGTATTTCATAATAAATTGTTAATATACTAATTTAATTTTACCAATTTTGAAACAAATACTAGTGAGCAGCATAACTTAATCAATGTCGTAAAAAAAATTATGGAACAATTGAAGAAAAACGAATTCAAGATTGTGAAAATAGAAGTCTTAAATTAAATGAGAGTCTCAGTAAAATGAGATCAAGTGGATTGTTATACGATTTTCTTTAACAAGATTATTATATGTTCAAATTATCGACATTTTTCTTTTTCTTTTCGTGATTATTTTCTCTAGAGATAGCCTACGATCGTATAAAATTGAAAAAATTTTTATTTATTTTTATTTTTTTTAATATTATAATAAACTATAATAAACTATAAAGACCCTTTGGGCCTTACTGAATTAAGTTCGTAATTATTTAAATATTATGCTTCAAAATAAGTATATAATGTAAAAATATAGATCTGATTCTTTTTTATTAAAATTGTTGTTCTTTTTATCCAAATGAATTCAACAAATCTGTCGACATAGATTAGATGTGTTTAACCGAGGCAATAAAAACTATATACAAGTACGTACATAAGTTCAAATTCAAGATTTAAAGGTTAAATTCATTAAGTTACCAAAGGTCATGCATATATACTTGTGTGAAATCTATAAAATACAAATGGTTGAGTTTTTTTATAAAGATAAGATAAATAAGATAAACATAAGATTTACGTAAACGTATGCATTTTATGATGTGTAATAAGTTTTTCTTTGTGATGTACATATAAGTTCACGAGTTAATTTACGAAAACGAATAAGTCAAACGTAATGTAACCATCACATAAAAAAAAATACATCAAAATTCATAAAATGATACTCGAAACAGAGATGAAAAATAAAAATTTGTGAAACAATATAGAAAAACGAGAAATATGAAAGAAGAGAAATTTCTGCCGTGAAACACAGCAGAGAAAAATCAGACGTTAGAAAAAATAAACCGTATTATAATTACTGTACAATTGTTTCAAATTTGCTATTAATCTCTTCACAATATTAACGAACTTACAAGAATAAAATAATTAATCCACTAGACAAAAGCGCTATCATCGCTGTAGTTTTCAACATCTTGACCGAACGTGTGCTCACTCGTGCTGGAACTATGTAACTGAAAAATTTCCTTAGCGTAAGTGTTCAAAACTCGAGAAATATTTATATAGTAATATATTGCTGGTTGTTAGATGTAAATTCTCAAGTAGAAAAGAGGGAATACTTAGATGTATGTTTTTAGAAAAGATGTAGGGTGGAAAGATTAGGGTACGGTTATAAATGATATAGAAAGTAAATCAGGTGCGTATCATTAGTAATGTAGCGGCCAGCACATCCTTAATATACATGAACTACACAAGTAAATGCTGCTTAACGATGGATCGATAGCGATCACCAGATTTAAGCATGCAGCGTGTGAATCACATCCAGGATAGGTATCAGAACTAATTTACATTGCTGTCCTTGTCTACCGCGCGAATATGTCCTTGTCCACTACTGTTGCTTTTCTTGTTTACCGTGCGTATATGTTTGTCCTCGTCGCATCACATCCAGTTTTTCCTTAGTATACCAGTTCCAAAAACATGAACATGGCAAGCTGTAAGTAGATGCCGCTTAACTACGAATCGAGTGCGATCTTCAAATTAAGCGTGCGGGAACACCTCTAGGAGATGGGTGCCGTTTCCTGGCTCAACCAGAGGTTCCTAATAAACCGAGCATCTGAGGTTAGAGGTCGCTGGCATCAGCCCTACTGATGATAAATCTGGCGGCGATTCTGAAATATACTTCACCTTCTATATCCTTTATAACCTACCTCATCAACCTTACATCATACATAAAATCATCCGTATAACATCTGCTACAGAAACTTTTAGTACTATCTACTGACGAATTGCAAATTATATATTTTCAGTTATATATTTTCAGTTATATATAGCTGTATCTATGTACAAAAATGAAAAGTCCCATACAAGAGTAAAGGAAGCAGTTTCTCTTTCTCTCAATAACCGACCCACTGGGTTTTGTTTGTTCTGCGTGACATTCTCGACCAATAGGTATTCCTAAATTTAAGAATGGATTAGAAATAACCAACCAGACCCACGTTCTTTTCGAGGAACTTCTCGTCTCTGCACGGCACGTGTATAAATGCGTTGGTGCAAGTATGTCATCATTTCGAATCTTGAGATAGTTATTACAGTTGAATTCGGTAAGAATTCATAAATTTAATTTTATACAAAATATAAAAATAATAATATATCAAGTTCTGAGAAATAATTGTAATTATAGAAGATTAGAAACTAAATTTTTTTATAGAAAAAATCATTTATGGTGATTCACTTGATTGCTATTTTTATTTCTAAACAAGTTCGAATATGTTTCATTGCGTTTGTAGTATTAAAGATTGCTAAGAGTTGTAATGGTATTTTCAGTTTAAATCAATTTTTAAATAATTTAATGTAAATTTATTTAAATGTGGGCAGTTTCAAAATTCAAAATTTCAAGATGTCGCATATCATTATTTGAGCTCATATGTGTGTGTGTGTGTGTGTGTGTATATATATATATATATACACAGAAGAATTGTGTACGAATGTAATATTAAAACAAATAATTTTATTCAATTGATAATTACGTCGAAAAATAATTACAGTTACAATACATAAAGCTTATTAATAATTAAAGATCATTTTACAATTAGTGCTATTCTAACGAACATGAAAGTTTATTTTTAGATATAACTATAATGCTATTACGGCTCATCTCTTTGCTAATATATATTTTGTAATATAATTATCATTTTGTATAATTATGCAAAAATTGTTTTTTCAAATCTAAATGGGTCTACAAATCACATTAGTAAAGTGTGAAATTTCAATAAAAATCTTTTCAGAAGCTATCTTTGGCAACCTTGAATAATTTGAACAAATACCATTGGAAATATTGCTAATTGACTATTTAACGTATGTACATATGTCATTACCATTTTCTTATCACTTTGACTATTAATATTTAACGAATATAATTATACTTCAATCCTTCATAATAAAATTATATATACAGAACAAACAGTGTTTTAAACATTTTCAAACACATATTTTTCCATTTTTTTAAATCGACTATAGAAAAATAAATTTTTGTAGGATATTTTTTGTGGCACGTACAATGTCCAATAATAATTCGTAAAAAAAATGAAAATTTATGTTAATTTAAAAATCTTGTTATCAAAGTAACAAACTTTGCAATTACCTCAAATTAATATTGTGTATTTTCATATTCGAACACATTCGTTTTGATTTATTGTATAAAATTCGCTATGCGGTCAAATTCTTAAAAATAGCTTAAGAATCTTGTATTTGGAAGTATTTTATGCAGATATTTTTTTCTTAATAATTATAATAAAGCACCATCAATATACAGGAAACGTATTTTTAACGATTATTTACATAAGTAATCTACATATATATATATATATAAACAACTATGCATTCTGAATTTAATTCAGAATTATTTAATTTAATTCCAATTTTTTATGAGAATAAGAAACACAATGTTTTTTTTGACATTCAGATAAATAAAATTCTGTCTTGGTCAAGTAAAAAAATTCACAAAAATGTAAGATCAAATATATAGTGTATAAAATTTTTTGGTTAACCAAAATTAAAATATTTTTATATGCAACAATAACAATGTTTGATTGTATTAACAATGATCAATAATATGTCAAATATCTAATTCTGTATAATCATACATAAGATAAAATTGAAGTGTTATATAAAAATTAAAAGATTGCTTGAATTGAACTACAATTTGGTACATTGTAAAAGATGATTTTCTAACGATGGCATATACCAAATATCTATAATTTCAAACATTTTTTATCACTTTAGTCATATATTATTTATATGACGTAGTATATGTGTTTCATATAATCCTTAACGTCATACTTTTTTTTTTTTAAATATGCGCGCTAATCACCAGGTACTAGTTAATATATGCAACAGAAGAGACTATTCTTTAAAATGAAAATAATACAACTTTTTCTCTGACGAAATACTATATACCTTTGGACAAAGTTTTTGCTGTAATTTGTAAAGATCTGTAAATTATTGAATAAATAAAAATGCTAATTATCATTACATTCAGTATCTATTCTTAAATTAAAAATAATAATATAAAGTTATTTGATAACATTATCAAACAACATAACAATTATACATATTTGCGTTTTTGATTTTTTTAATAAATTATTTATGGCATTTTTGAAATCTTTCCCCAAAATCTGGAATATTTATATATTAAAGAAAAATGTTGAAATAATTTTATTTATTAAATTATGAGTATTTACTAAAGTACAAATTATTTTTTTTAAATAAGTCTAGGATTTTATCTAAGATGTCCAAAGATATGTATAAACAAAAATAATATAAAAATATTTCAGAAGACGTTTTGTTATCTTTATAGTCTCTTAGACTTCAACATTTATACTCTTTGCTTAAATGAACAAAAATAATCATTTACATTTACTTGCTGCCAGATTTGGAAAAAAATAAAAACTGTAGCTAAATTATAGAAATAATAAAATTATCTCTTTTCATGTGCAGCGATCAAATCGCCACTAACTATATAAAACTTAAACTAAATGCTAGTCACGCGTTATTAGTAAGCGGAAAGTCAAAAGGCACCATGTTCCCCAATATCTTAGAAATACTTGATTGCACTTGAAAACTGATTTATGCTTGCTATAATAATAAAATAATATAAATTGAACTTCAGATCATTAAAGAGAAGTCTTTGACGTCTAATATTTATTATTTTCGTGATAATAAAAAAATAAGAATCGATATTTTAAAAATTATGATCTTAATCGAAAAGATTCATAAATTGATTTGTATAAATTTTTTCTTCTATCTTAAATAATTCGAAGCGTATCACGCTATGATAGAGGAATCTGAGAGCTTTCATATATTAAAACTTTAACACTTACTCTAAAAAAATCTCGATCAATAAATAAAAAAGATCGAGGCTAGTTGGAACGATTAAAATTTTCAACAATCTATAATTGATACTTTTAAATGAATAATAACAGATCCATGGCCTAATTTGTTACATTTAAGACTAGAAAAAGTCATCCATGGAGAGCATTAAGACGATAGTGCGAGGCCTAAGCGAGCAAATGCCATTTCCTTTCGTAACCGAGTAATTTCCCAATAAACATCGTGAACTGTAACAGTTAAATTTTCTACACTATAAAAACAGAAAATTAGAATTATCAATATTTACCTGAGCTTTTTACAAGGCCACGCTCAATATAACGTAAGTAATTCAAAAAATCGCAAACCGCTATAATCTGCAAAAATATATTTTACTTTATACTCAATATTTAAAAATTTGCAATGAATGATTTCCGAGATTCCAAAACTCACTCGATTGCGACAAATTTGTGATATGCTGTACCACTGATTTTCTTGATCCCCAAGTCTCATTCGATAATAACATTGTCGTGGTGCTTCAAGCAGTACACATTTTCTAGAGAGAAACAAAAGAAAAGAAACAAAAGACATTGATTTAATACGACTAGAAAATTTGTAACAAACATATTAGTAAAACACAAGATTTACTTCGGAAAAGTGAATTTAGTTTTGTCGCTGATCGCTTCGATAAAGATGATGCCATCGAGAACGGCTTGTTTAACTTTTGTACCCAATTCTTTGTTAGGGAAATCAAGGCAAAGATCGATGTCTTCTTTAAAGATTCTATCAACAAAAGGATCACCTTTGTCTACACATGGATTTGCTTTCCATTTAAGAAACTCTGTATGTACTCTAGGATCAACTTCGAGACCAAAATCTTTGCATTCTTTGTCCTTCTCCTTTTCTGAATCTTTTTTCCAATCTTTTTCTAGTGTCTCTCTGTCCGTTGGTAAAGATGGTCTTTGTTCTTTCAGCGGAGAATCCGGCGGAGAATTCTCTCGACCGTATTTCAAATTGAAATGCGATGGTGACCTAAATGGAAGGATATCCCGGGTATAATCTCGGAAAATAACATTATTTATTGATATTCTTGATAACTGACAAAGCATGCGATTGAAAGGTGCTTATTAATGTATTTTTACCTTCGATGTTTCCTTGCAAAAAGACCTTGTTGAGTATCTTCACTGCTTGGACGATTTTTCGTATCGATCTGCGGATGCAGATGAAAGTTTGGTTTAGCTGGTGTTGAAGTTAATACTAATGTTTTTAGAGCAGCTACTTCCGCAGCTAGAACTTCCGCTTTCATACGGCTTTCCTCTAATAGTCGCTCTGCGGTAGCTTGACGTATATTTGCTTCTCGTACCATGTTATGTGCCTCCTGTTTATATGTAAAAATATAATTAATGTTTTATACCTTTACATGTCAACAATGTAGTTCATGAGGTTTACTTGAAAGAGACTGGCAGTGAGTTCCTCCAATTCAACTTCGACATCTTGTTTGATTCTTGAAAGTCTTGTGACTTCCTCATCCTTCAATTTCAACTCCTCGTGTGCTCTTTTAAGTTCATCTTGTAATTTTGCCACAGCATGTTCTTTTACTTCAGCTATAGCTCTACCCCATTGTAAAGTTGTCGGTGAGGGTGGTTCCTTTTCCTGAGAATTCTGAAAAAAATAATTGAATATCATTACAGCAATACAAACAGATTAACGATAATGTAATGAATTACAAGAAATTACTTGAGAGTCTTTTATACATAATAATGGCTTTGAAGAGTTATTACAATGGTTGAGCTTCGTTGAATCATTAACGGAATCTTTGTTGTTTATTATTTCAACATCTTCTTCATTAAATGTAATAGGTAATGGTTTGATACAATGATTTTGATTTTCAAACAGTTTATGTTCATTCTTGTTCAACCTTGCCAAAGTGTCACGGGATTTTGCAGGATTTTTCTGTTCCATCGTTGATGAATTTCAATATTGCAATAGAACATTGTGGAGCTTTCTTGTGTACGTAAATACAGGAGCGGCCTTGGTTGAACTGGAACTAAACAAATGAGCCTGTAAGAACAGATGCTACTTGATTTAAAAATAGTTTGTCTTAGTAGCAACATTTTACAAAAATATAATCCTCTGAAGTATTCTTGTAAGTGATGAGAAATGACCAACATAAATAGAGGTGCTTATGTTGCATAATTATGTATATACGTCGACTTCTAGATCTAAAAAAAGAAACAGCATAGCAAATTCTGATTATACGTGCTAATTTAAGATTAATTCATTTCTATATACATAACAAAAGAGGGGAAAAATAAAGAAAACGATGATTCTTTTATCAAAATAATTTACAATTATTATTAAATCATAAAACACGAAGAACTGTTGCACACCTTTCATAACGGATACCCCTTGCAATTCATCTTGGCAATTAAAAGCACGAGAGAATAAATTCCGTTAGACAAGTGTTCTTTTATTTATACAAAGACGCTTCGTTATTACTGCAATACATGAAATAAATCATTGTTTGAAATATTGTTTCAGTTTCATCTCCTCAACGAAGATCAAAATGTACAGCATCCAAAGATGAGAGGGAAAAACGAATCCACGCGTATCGATCCGAAGTCGGTGTGATTCTGATAGTACCCAACAGTGACTTTGTAACTTACCCATGAACCTTTCTTCACGCAAGTCTCCTGCCATTAGTGGGTTTGGCGAAAGGCATCAAACTTTAAATCAGAGAGGGAAGAAACGGGACGATAAAGGAAGAACTTTTTCTGCAATATGTCAACTCGGTGTCAACGTATATAACGAAACGACATCCATCACCTTCACGCGATCCGCAACACGGCCCGACTGATGTCGCACAGGCAACAGTGAACTTTCAAGCGCCACAGGTTACCCACTGCTAAACGCTCGTACTACCTCGTACCAGCTCGTGCTCGTGCTCCGTAGATTATGAAGTCATTGAGGTTCACGCGTGTCTTAAATTAGGCAAGGAATTATGAAAGCGAGCATCGTGGCACGCATACGAAAATCATTTCTGAAATGCGAACTACGCTGCTCGCGTGTGTGGAGATTCGCTCGTTGCCGCCTTTTTAACGTAATTAGAATTAAAGCGATTTCAATTGCGCTCAATGCCGCTGGAATTTAATCTATTATCGTTTTTCTCACGGTCTCATTTCTGCGTTATTTCAATTAAACAACTGTCGATGGGTTTTAAAGATATTTTAGAAATATATAAGATCGCGCGCACGTGGAATATTGTAGATGAAAATTTTTAGATGCGACAGTACCTTATCTTTTTTTTCCAGCGGTAATCTCGACGTCTAGTGACTTGATAATTTCGTCTCGTTTCTCCGTCAATGGGATCTCATGCTCTCTTCTTTACCGTTATGAGGCGTCTGCTATAGTGTTTGGTGCTTTTTGTGCGTGACTATGTTTGTTCGTCTTTGTGTCTGTGGGATGGCATAGTTCCGACCGTGCGAAGTATAAATTCGAGTCCAAGAAATTAAATATGAATCACTTGCGACCGTGATAATTTATATTTACAAATGATGGATATCGAAAGTGAGTATCATTTCATTTCTACGTTAGTATATTCGTGAAAAGATTATAAATGTATGAATGTAGTATTATTGAGATTAATTTATATGAAAAATATACATTTATATATTATATATATATAAAAAGATTTCTAAAGATTAAGCTTTATGGCATAAGTAGGAGTTAATAATTAATATAATTTCTTTAATAATTGGCATAATGTATTATGTGTGTGTGTGTGTGTGTATATATATGTTGATTTGATAATAGGATTAATTAAAAAGAAGAAACGGGTCAAACGTGATGGCAATCTTCAGCAATTGGCTGAAATTGTTAAAGAGCTTGGAGATGTATATTTTGAAAGTGGCAAGTATGAAGATGCTTTGCAGGAATATACAGAACAATTGGAAATCTGCAATATTTTACAAGACAAATTAAATATAGCAGTAGCTCACAGAATGATTGGAGAGATACAGGTAGATTTTGGCACCTATGAGAAAGCATTAGAGCATCAAAATCTTTACTTGGGTTTGTATTGGAAATGTACATTACTACTTTGAAATTATATAGCTGTAATAAAAATATTTTTTGTGTTAGGTAGAAGGAGCCAAGGAGATAAAAAATCTATTAGAAGAGCAACGAGCTTATGCAACATTAGGTAGAACATATTTCTGCTGGGCTGAAAGTTTGCCTTCTGAAAAGAAATCTGATGCTCTCACAAATGCAAGAAAAGCATACGTGAAGAGCATACATCTTTGCAATCAGTATTATATCCTTTTTGTATATTTAATATTAATTTTCTAAGCAGTATATTGTAAAAAAAGATATTTGTATTTTCTTTAGACTAAGTGATACTAACATCGAATTGAGGGAACTGGTTACAATGAGAGCACGATTATTACTGAATTTGGGATTGGTACTGGAAGGTGAAAAAAAACATCAAGAGGCAATTGATCTATTGGAAAAAGCTGCAGGTTTATGTAAGACACATAATTTACGAGAAGATTTTCACAGAACGCAAATTGCTCTCGGAGGAATTTATGAGAGAAATTGTGATTATGATCTGGCTTTAGCACATTTCGAATCTGCCACTGAAGTTGATAATTCAACTTTAAAAGCGGAAGCACGATTTCTCCAAGCAGAATTGCTTTTAAAAATAGAAAAATGGTCTGAATCGCGGAAAATATTAGTGCCTCTTTACGTTACGGAGAACTTACCTCAAACTCTGAAACGTCAAATAGAAAAATGTCTCAGGATAGGTATGATTTATGAGAATATATTTATTTTGAAGATTTCTACAAAGAAATCTATCTATTTAATCTATTTAACAAAATTATTTATTCGTAGTTGTAACGTTACAAACAACTGAAGAAGCTTTAAGTACAGAAGAAAATACTAGTGTTAAGTTGAAATATTATGAAACATTAGGAGATGCAGCAGTGGCTGCACACTGTTTTGAAAAAGCTGTAGAATATTACAGAAAAATGCTCGTATGTGCGGAAAAAACTGAAAGCGAGCGTACAGGGGCAGCTTTACTAAGTTTGGCCCAAACATTGAAAGATGTTGGTCGATATAACGAAGCATTGGACTTTGCTTATAGAGAATTAAAACTATGTATAGATCCACGTGAAATATGCAGATCTGCTTTGTTTCTAGCAGATTTATCGATAGCTACTAAAGCAACCGTCGAGAAAGTTGAAGAAATTTACAGTTTAGCCTTGGAAAATGCAAAAATTTGCAATGATGTTTCTTTAAAAGCAAGTGTATTAACAGAACGTTTAAATTATTTAACCAATACTGATAGAACAGAAGAAATAAAAACACTTACAGAAGATCTAAATAAATTGGAGGAATTATGTAATGATACAGATAATGAAAGTGAATCAGAAGAAACTATTGGTGCAAATATTTGTTTGGAAGATTTATCGGATGTTGAAGCAGAGTTAAAGATTAAAGAAAATGTAAAAAATAGAAAACGAATAAAAAGAAATAAGTCGGTTGCTGTAAAAAGGAATGAAAAAGGGGAGACACAGCTTCACGTAGCTTGTATCAATGGCAATATTGAAACTGTAGAAAGATTATTAGAATCTGGACATTCAACGAGTGTTAGAGATCATTTTGGTTGGACTCCTCTTCACGAAGCAGCTAATCATGGTCATGTGGAAATTGCAAAATTATTATTAAAGTATGGCGCAAATATAAATGATCCTGGAAGTTTAATGTGTCAAGGAGTTACTCCTCTTCATGACGCGGCTTCTTGCGGTAATTTTACTATGATAAGGCTATTAATCGAACACGGAGCAAACGTAGAACTTAAAACAAATGAGTATGATACCGTACTAGATTGTTTAGAACAATGGAAAAATCGTGTTGATTTTTTATCTCCTGAAGACGAAGCGGAGTACAATGAATTACATAAAATATTATCTACTATGATACCGGCCAGTGAAAAGAAAATTTCGAAACGATCTCATAAATCACCATGCAACTCAAAAACTCATGTCATAGATGAAAGTGTTCGTATGGAAAAGATTTCTGCAGGTGAAGATTATAAAAGAACTATAGCTAGCTTGAAACATAGAAATGATCCAATTGGAGCTTCTTTATGCTCTACGAAACGAAATGTGAAGCCACTTTTAAATAGCGAGGAGGTCATTTTGGATGATTGGTTAGAAGATGATATGAATGAAAATATAAACAATAGAAGGCATTCTAATGAACATTCCTCTTCATTGACAAAAAGAAAATCAAATAACGGAGATGATGATGTCGAGAAAAATTTAAAACGGCAGAAAACAAATGACCAAGATCTAATAATCAATAATGACGAATGCGATATGATAGAGGAAGATAGTGAGGATAACTGTGATATTGAAATAAGACAGATTTCTAGTGAATGTAAAATTCAGAGAAAAAAACAGCAAATCTCTTTGTTATCAGTTGGATTTACTAAAGATTCTACTTCTCGAAGTTCTTCACCTGTAACTACATCTGCTACAGAATGCGAATCGAGAGAAATCGATACTGTAAGATCAGTTATTTTAAACATCTCTGTGGATGGAAAAATGTTCAAAACTCAAATAGAATTTTCCAATACAGCAAGACCATTAATAGAAGAAATTGTAGCTGATATTGAAACTAAATTTTATAACGATACAGGATGTAAAGCAAAACTAGATTTGAAAACTATGGATGGTATTGAGATCAATTGCAATAATGTGTTCGCGATATTAAATGAGGGGAACATCGTTAAAAATTTAATATGCGAAATAATTCAGTTAGAAACTCCTTCTATCGTCGAACGATATGGAACTATTTGTAAAAATTATAATATAGGTAAATATCTTATGCATACATATACTTATTTCATAATTTTCAAAATAATTATTATTTTCAATACTTTTAGACGTCCGAGAATGTATGTTAAAGTGCTTAAAATCTTGTGAAAATACTTTTACTTTACGGCTGAAGCAAGAAGATATTGGAAGAGAAGAATTTATATCCTTATTGAAAACTCTGGAATATGAAAAGAATGTTCAAATATTAGATTTATCTGGTGGTAAACTACATGAACTCGGGAAAGTTTTAAACGATTGTATTTTAAGATTGTCAACTTTACAAGAATTGTGCCTTCAAGGATGTGATATAGATTCTACATGTCTGAGTAAATTGGAGAAACTACCTTCACAACTTAAGTTTCTAGATCTTAGCTATAATCCATTTGGATCATCAAATCAAGAAATCTTGTGCAAACTTCTCACCCCTTTGACACAGCTTCGGACATTGAATTTGAGATATTGCCAGTTAAATAACTTTCGTTTTCTTTTAAACAACAATAATCTGGTAAACCTAGATATTTCTTGGAATTGTTTTAGTGAAGATGAGCTCTGTACCACTTTACAAAGACAATTACTTAACTTAAATTTATCCAATACTGTTTCTTCTAACAGTTTCAATTTGGTGAAAAATATTTTTAATAAAACAGATTTTTCATTCGTTACCCTGGAATGTTTAGAGCTTGCTTCTTGCGAATTGTCAGATACCGACATTAGAAATGTATTGTCACGTGTATCAAATCTTTCGAAATTGGTTTTAAAGGGAAATAGAAAAGTGGGAGTACAATCTCTGAATTTGTTATTAAATTATACACCAACATTACGGCACATCGATATTAGTGGATGCGAAAATATTATCGAATTTCCTGATTCTGAAGTATTTATTGAGAAACCTGAAATTTGCAAATTAATCGTGAGTATGTATCCAGAAGTATGCGATTGTTGGATTCGATTATGGCGCGGAAAAGGTGTTGTGAAGAAACTACCGCATAATCTTACTATTTTTGAACCTGTATTTTAATATTTTAAATATCGTTATACATAAAAATTGCTACAAAATTATAAATTGCAGACAATTTTCATTTACTTTGAAACATATATTTTTCATCTTACGTGTAGATAATCATTGTCACTACCATTTTATTATATTTTAATTTTAATTTTATACAGATTATTTTATCGAGTTGTAAATTTATAGTAATAAATAAAATATTTTTTAACGATTGAATAATACGTCTACATTAAATTTCAGAAAGTATTTTGTGAAATTTAATCAAATTTCTAGTACCGGAAGTGCATTTCCCGTCATCAATGTGAATGGGAACATATTTGATAAAGTCCAATTCAATGCATATTTGTTATCAAAATTTGATTGTTTACAGTAACCTATTTTTCAAACTAGTGCTGAATGAAATCATAAAAAGCATAAAAATGTGTATAAAGGTTAAATAAAGTATTTAAATAGGATGTCTGAAGATGTTTTAAAACCATAAATATTTATAACAAGCAATGAACAGGCAATAATTGATTGCTAATGCTGTCATCATTATACAATAATGTAAGTGAACGATAGTTCTAATCATGCTAATTTAATGTCGACTGAATCATTATATCAATTTAATATCAACTGAATCATTGTAGCAGTTTTTATATGTCATAACAATTTCTTTTAGATGCTAATTCAGTAAAGAATACAAAATAACTGAATTCAGTTCATTGAATATTAATAAGATGTTCATATACTTGAGTAAAAAAATAGCAATACCGAATAACTTTCGTCTGAATTGTATAGCATGGAATCAACGCGAAGGTTATATAGCTGTTGGTGGAGAGGATGGTCTTTTGAAGGTACTTAGAGTAGATTCCAATGCAAGTAGCTCTAGTACCAGTGGTGGAAAGGCTAGAAACTTGACTGCTGCCAGCAACCTAAGTATGAATCAGACTTTAGAGGGTCATAATAGTCATGTGCAAGTGATCATTTGGAATGAACAACATCAAAAACTAACCTCAAGCGATCAGAATGGTGTAATTATAGTTTGGATGTTGTATAAGGGCTCTTGGTATGATGAAATGATAAACAATTGCAATAAATCGATAGTTAAAGGGATGGCATGGAGCTCAGATGGACTAAAAATTTGCATAGTTTATGAAGATGGAGCAGTTATTGTAGGTTCAGTTGATGGTAATAGAATCTGGGGAAAGGAATTAAAAAATACGGCACTTGTTACTGTACAATGGTCTCCTGATGGAAAATTATTATTATTTGGGATCAAAAACGGGGAAGTTCATCTTTTTGATAACCAAGGTGTATTCTTAACAAAGTTAAATATGATACCATTGAATGGCGGTCAAGTTCAAACAATAGTTTCAATGCAATGGTATGATGGAAGGAATGGTTTCATTAGCCTAGATTGTCCATCTTTAGCTGTTTGCTACAGGAATGGAAAAATACAACTGATGAAAAATACTAATGATGATAATCCAATTGTAGTAGAAACTGGTATGACAGTGGCATGGTGTTGTTGGAATAGTTATGGATCCATATTAGCAGTAACTGGAATGTTACCATTATTAGGCAATGGAGAAACAAAGGACACTAATGTCATTCAATTCTATACTCCATTTGGTAAACATATGAAAACTCTAAAAATACCCGGTAGAGAAGTCACTTGTTGTGCATGGGAGGGAGGATCACTCAGAGTAGCGTTATCTATTGACTCTCATATTTATTTTGCAAACATTCGTTTAGATTATAAATGGACTTATTTCAGTAACACGGTCGTGTATACAAACGAAAAGATTACCAAGGATGGTATTTGTATCATGTTTTGGAATACAACAAATAATACATGTTGTACTAAGAACGTTAGAGCATTGATTTCTATAGCTTCACATGGAGATCATTGTGTTTTGGCAATAAAAAATGATTTTGCTCAGGGATCAGAGCAATTTGCACTTTTAGTGTGCAATACAATTGCCACTCCAATAGATACTAAGTTTATAGATTTAGAGCCACTATGGGTAACTATGACTAATAGTGTGATCGTCACAGCATCGAAGAATAATTTTTTGGTATGGAGTTATCGTACTCCTCATAATTCCATGTTGCATGCAGGACGAATTAGAAGAGATAAGATTTATCATATTGACGAAACTCCAACCGGTGTGACAGAAGTTATTCAAGATTTAGACAAAGATAGATCCTTCGAATCACCTATTAATACTAAAGCTACTATGGATCCAATTTGTTGCTTGTGTGCAACTGATAAAATTTTATTGATAGGCAGAGAATCGGGAATGATTCAAAGATATTCTTTAGCTCAGATAACTCTTACAAACAGATACAACACAGCATGTAAGCTTTACAAAATTGCAATCAACTGTGATTCGTCTCGAGCGTCTATTATGGATTCGAGTGGCGTTTTAACCATGTTAGATTTAGAAACTGATATCAAGAGAAATACTTTGAAAGATGGAGAGTCAGAGGACGAAATAAATAAGTTTGAAAGAAAAGATGTGTGGGCCATGTGTTGGGCACAGGACAATCCCGCTTTATTAGCAATTATAGAAAAAACGAGAATGTACGTTTTAAGAGAATTTGATCCTGAAGAACCGATATCTTGTTCTGGATACATTTGTTCATTTCGAGATTTAGAGATACGTTGCGTTTTACTGGATGATCTCATGCAAAAACCAGAAGATACAAAAACTGAATTAATAGTGGATTTAGAAGTGAAATCCCTAAGGGATACTAGAGAATTGTTGACGAAAGTAGGATTGAAAGAGGCAAACAATTTCATCCAGGACAATCCACATCCACGGTTATGGCGCTTATTAGCAGAATCAGCTTTGCAGAAACTAGATTTAGAAACTGCAGAAAATGCAATGGTTCGTTGTACAGATTATTTAGGTATACAATTTATCAAACGTTTGCAAAATGTGCATAATGACCAACTGAAGAAAGCAGAGGTGGCTGCGTTTCTTGGCAACTATGACGAAGCTGAAAAATTATATTTAGACATGGACAGAAGAGATCTTGCTATTTCGTTACGTCAAAAATTGGGAGATTACTTTCGAGTCGTACAGTTAATGAAGATGGGAATAGGTGGATCTGATAAGCAAATGGAATATGCCTATAATAAAATTGGCGAACATTACGCCGAGAGACAGAATTGGGAAGGTGCAAAAGAGTATTACGAAAAGAGCAGGAATCTAGAGAAACTCATAGAATGTTATTATAAATTAGAAGATTTCATTCAATTAGCAGGAACAGTGCAACAGCTACCAGATAAAAGTCCCCTATTAAAAACGGTAGCAAGAATGTTAGGTTCTGTGGGCATGTGCTCTCAGGCAGTGGCAGCATATATAAAATATGGAGATGTAAAACTAGCCGTGGATACGTGTGTTCGTTTGAATCACTGGGACCAAGCAGTCGAATTGGCAAAAACCTATAAGATGGCACAGATAGGTGAGTTATTGAACAAGTATGCAAATCATCTTTTGTCGAATGGAAAGAGATTGCAGGCTATAGAATTGTACAAGAAGGCAAATCATAACTTGGAAGCAGCAAAATTACTGTTCCAGTTAGCAGAAGAACAAGCAAAGACTAAAACAAATCCATTACGTGTGAAGAAAATTTATGTTCTAGCAGCTCTGCTAGTTGAAGATCATATCAACGCTGCTCCAGCTGTTAAGGGAGGTCGTAGCAATGTTGTAATGGGTTTAACAGAGAACAACGAAGATACTCGGGTAATAGAGAATGCCTGGAAAGGAGCAGAGGCCTATCATTTCCTTCTGTTAACAAATAGACAGTTATATTTAGGAAATTTTGACGGAGCTATGAAAACAGCTTTAAGACTGAGGGAATATGAAGATATCTTGCAACCCGAAGATATTTACTGCTTGCTTGCTCTGTCAAGTGCAGTCAATCATGCTTTTGCAGTCTGTTCCAAAGCGTTCATCAAATTGGAATCTTTAGAGACTATCTCAGAAACGACCAGAGAAGAATATGAAGATTTAGCTGTGGACATCTTCACAAAACACAGTCCTCAAGATGTTCGTAATTCTAAAGCGGAATGTACAAATTGCGAGAGTTTGATACCTGACTGGTGTGTCGCCTGTCCCAATTGTATGACCAGATTCCCTCCTTGTATCGTTTCTGGGAAACCGTTAATGGATCTGGCCAATGCGTGGATTTGTACCGTTTGTAGACATCACGTGGCTACAGAACGAGATGTGGTTAATATTAACGCTTGCCCATTGTGTCACAGTACGATTACGTACATGTAGTTGACGTGTGTGAGTATGCATTAAACATGCATTATCAGACAAATATTTGATGCTTGCACTATAACAAATATGTTGTTGGCCACTTTTGAGCTTATTATTGAGAGAATAGGTTTCATTTTTATAGTAGTACACACTATTACTTAGAAGGTACATTGCTTAAAAGTACTACACGATTTAGTTAATATGTTCGGTACCTGGTTGATTTATTGAATTAACAAGGACAATGGGTAATTTTTTGATCATATATAGAACAATGTTTGATAGTATGATTATTTAGATTAATGTTATTTATCACGGAGTAAATATATGATATTTTATTTCAAAGAAACATTATTAGCGATACGTGAGATGTAAAATTTTCGTAATTGCATAATTTTTGATCTCATTTATAAGTCTGAAGTTTCGTTCATAAGCTTTTTCGTTTAATGTTTTATAACTTTCCACAATTTAAGTTATGAAGTAATTCTTTACTTCAAGCATCTTTTTGTATTGTGCAATAAATTTATAAAATTTAATTGCACAATGGTACTTTTTCCGTCCAAAAATTGAAAGGAAATTCCGTCCATAATACGTATAATGTTATTTATTAATTTTTATATTGTTGTAATCGTTCACATTAAATATATTTTAGATTGTTTCTTATGTTTTTTTTTTTAACGAATATTTCCCTCCAATTCAAAGTTTCATCCAATAAAATTCAAAGGTCTGCGCATGGCAACTAGTTCGGCGCGCTATGAAATTTCAAATATCCTGTTTCAACCAGACGCTTTCAATCATTGCGCATGCGCGTGCCAGTGTTGGCCCGCGTTCTTTCCACGAGCAAGTCAGTGCGCGTTCAGCCAGTAAGAAAGAGGTATCGCGTCGGATTACCGTCCCTCTTTCACGGATATTTACATCATTTCATTCGAGTTTTATTTTCCGGATTACTTAAATCATCGTGGCGGTATTTATTTCGAATTCTCAAACGTGCTTGCGATATTGAGTCACGATTACGAGGATAGTTCCCCGCGAATGTACAAGTGTCGTATCCCGCGTATTTGTCGCGTCAGTTCGTGAGTGTATCGCGAGTGTCCGGCCACAGGAATAATTATGAGTGGTATGCTGTCGATGTTATGTGTTATCCTGATCCTTAGCGTCGCAACGAGCACGGTGCACGCCGGATTGAAATGTGACGCTGTCAGACCTTACTTCGAGTCCCAAGGCTTTCCGGCCACTGACATTCCCAAGGAGGCGATTTCATGTGAGTTTTTGCCCAAAACTTTTTCCATTTTGAAACCGTAAATCTCGATATTCATCTCCTATTACGTTGTCATTTGTTCTGAATTCGGTATCATTTGCAAAGATGGCGCGAAATCTGGGCAATTTGAAAATTGCAACGTACTTCAATGGCATATATCGGATTGCTTGAATGTCATTGGTCGAAATTTGAAAATCGTGACGTAGATTAAACATTCGTATTGGTAGTCTCGGATTGTTCGAATGTCATTGGTGGAAATTTGAAAATTGTCGCGTAGATTAAACATTCGTATTGGTAATCTCGGATTGCTCGAATGTCATTGGTGGAAATTTGAAAATTGCCGCTTAGATTAAACCATTCGTGATGGTTATGTTGAATTTCGATGGAAGGAATTAGCAAAACAGCTAGGATTAAGATATTCATCTGATCAATCACTTCAAAACGGAATTATGTATTTGGCAAAATTTTTAAATTTTCTCTACACTTTCTTCTTCTGTTTAATCGACTAACGTTGCACATAATGGAAATTCGGTTTAAAAATGAATTCTAATTGAAATTTCGATTCCAATTTGTGTCAACACAGTTGTCCTGTGAAAGTTTCACAGAAGAGTGAGAAAGAGGAATGTACGATGAACGGATGAAAAATAACCGTAGCGAAAATCGAAGCTTAAAATTAGAGTGGCCAAGCTCATAATTCACGGCATCATTCGTGATTTATCCAGCAAAATTTCGTTGAGGTTATTCGCAAAGAGACACGTTCAACGAAATATTTATAGTCGATGAATTATAGACTGTGTTTTTTCGCGAGGGGGCTGCACGCGAAGAAGAAAAAGAAAAGAACAAATAAACGAAAGAAAAATTTCAGGAAATTCTCGCTTCTCGAAATTGTATACACAAATATATCCTTTGGCTTACCTCGTGTATGTACATACGTATGTGATTAACTATCGAAATCTTAATGAACAAAATAAATATTTTACATCGTGCTTGAACTATTTCTGAAACATTTCCAAAGTTCTGAAAAATTAAACTATTGAGATAAATAGTAAAATAGTTAAAAATTTAACGGGAGCAAGAGTGTGTTGTTAAAACCTTAAGTCTTGCGGTAGATGAAGATGCAGTTAAAATAATATATCTAAAAATAAGTACTTTGTATGCTTATTGTTAGTTTATTTGAACTGTCTCTAAACATCCGCCGAGTAAAAACAAATTTTTAAAATAGCAATAGTTAAACATTCGGTATTAATAGCATAGTTGAAGATTACGTCGCAATTTTATTCTCGTTTTAATCGAGGAGAACAATTATTTATTGTTCAAAGACGTTCTTTGGTACCGAATTGAAAATGAAGGAATACTCAGAATGCACAGGAATGTTAATAGAATATAGTTGATCATTTTTACACACGCACTGGTTATGGGTAATATTGGTTCGCACTCATATGGCGGCATACCTTGCTTTATCACTCTGACACATATATGTAGTACACATATATACTTTGTACAAGCACAAAGAACCTGTCTTTGGTTAGTGTAATCACAAATACGTCCAGTTTCGAGAGTGTATTTACTCGCGCCGAATAGATAATAAGGAATCTTATGTTCCGTTAGCGTGATCACATGGCCGACATTCTCACTCTTACTCTTCAAATCCCTTGTTAAACTTTCCAGTTATATAATATTTTCACTAAAACGTAGGGAAAAAAACTGCACGACTTGTACCCCAGTACAACGATTCGTCTCACTGAAAAGCCCAGAAGCAGCTGTTCCGACTAGGAAATGAAGACGACTCTTTTGCCATAAAATTTTATCGATGTGCAAACATTTGAATCGATAGAAAACAAATTACAGGCGCGATCGCTCAGTACCAGACAACGCCACTCCTATTCGAGGGTCTACTCCACGCCTCTCACGAATCACGTGACCCAAATCAACCAATCGCTAATTTTCGTTGCATCAGCGTTGCACCCGAAGAGGCCCGATTTTCTGGATTACCCCCGCTAAAATCACTTTATTAATCAGCGATAAAATATCGACTTTTGTCACCGATGGTAAAAAAGTTTTGGGGATAATGAGTGTACATAACGTAAATGACAATCTTGCTTCGTCGGTAAAAGTGTTCACTGTATTGAAATATTCACTCGTAATTATAACATATACTTTCTGAACTTGGTCGATTTAGCACTCGTTCGCGAATTTTCTTATGTATCATTACGACTGTATATATTGCATCATACTCTACTGATAATTTTCAGGCTTTATGCCAAAAAATAACTACAAGAACGTAAGAAAACGAGATAATATCATAGAAAATATCAATTGCGTCAGAGAAATAACGCGGGAATCGTGGTTTTTTTTCGAATCTAAAATTCAATCTCTTAGTAGGAGCCGAAACGAAGAATCTATAAAATCTATAAAAAGGAAATGCAGGTAGCAGCAGCCTGTTCCTCGCGCAATTGTCGCAAATTGCTCAGTCCGTGTGCACGAGGAACAGTAGCCGTGCCATTCCGCTCAATCGCGCAACCGTTTCACCATCCGCAAGCACTTTTATTTCTGATTTGTTTTTGCGTGTAAACGTAGTTGCGTTTATCGGTGAGATGAAAGGAGAACCGTGTGGGTTTCGCGAGTCAGATAAAGAACCGTGGAAGAGCGCCGAGTATTAACAGTACACGCAGCAGTGCTGTGCACGATGAGGAAAAAGAGGAGATGATAATGATTCGAGGCGTTTCGCGTTTTATCGCGTCGACCGTGTCGAACGTTGGCAAGTTCCGTGAATTTTGACGCGATTTACTTTGGTTTGATGTTTCAATCGTAAGAAAATGGCGATCTGATAGAAAACAACGAACTCGGTGGAATGCGATGTTAGAACGAATAGTGTTTAAAAGAATAATTATCGGCTTCGTGGCGTTGCTTTTCACTCTTGAGTTACTTACGCTTGCGAATAATAATCTACTCGGTGGAAATAATTGATGGAGCAATAATAATTTTGGATCGCTATATATATCTTTTTTATTGTCGCGTAAGATATTAAGAAACGGTAACAGTAGCAAAATTTGTTGCTACGTATCAAAACGATTTACTGTTCGAGTAACTAGTGTTCGAGGATTATACGTTGACAATTCAGCGTTTGATGATTCATCGAATGAAAAATAATCGTGAACTAGTTGAAATTTATAGAACTTTTTGTAAGATATGTTTGTTACAAGAATTTTTTCTACGGTAGTCTTTTCTGTGGCCCGTTGCAATTCGTCCAATCAATCTCAATTTCGTCTCCGCGGAAGTTGAATAGCTAAAAATGGACATTTCAAATTCGAATTGTCGAGAACATGGAGTGGCAGATGAAGTACCTCCAAATTTTCCGAACCGAGTGATTGAAAAGACGAACGTGTCGAACGTTTGAGATTTATAACAAAATGACCGCTAATTCGGGATTCGAATTGCCAAAAGCAGATAGTTTTGGTTACAGAGGCCAGGACGAAAATTTTTACGATTAAAATTCGTACGATAGTGTGGATACGCGTGTATAGTATAGCTAAAATTTGTTACAATTATTCGTAGTTACAATGATACAATACGTAACAATAATAAATAAATAAATATATATATATATATATAGGGTGGATTAGATGTTTTAGTATACCTAAAATTTGTTAAAATTATTCGTAGTTACAATGATACAATACGTAACAATAATAAATATATATATATATATTATTATACATAATTATATATAATAATATATATAATTATATATAGGGTGGATTAGATATTTCTCGCCAGGGTCAGTCTAATCCTCCCGCGGTTAACTACTTGTCACAGGTTTGATCGCGTTACTTTATCAAAACTCGAGGCCAGGCACGAGACGTTCTATCAGAAACCCGAAACTGTCTAAACCATGGACGTTGTTTAAACTGTCACGAGCACAGTCTCCTAACAGAGGATACTAATCATCCGTCTTTACCCTGCTTTTCGTTCGCTGTGACAAGCCAGAGACTGTTATACGTGTCCCGGATTGCGATCAGTTCCCTGCGCAACTGCGAATATGCACCGCGAAAACCAATCTAAATCAATTTGATCGGTCCTTCGATTTCGTCGCGTTATCGCCGTCGTAAAAATCTTGTTTGACAAGTACGTGGTTGGTAAGTGGACGGTGGATGGAAGCGTTCCGGAGTCCATTACACCGTTGACCCCGGAGTTTTTACTTTTTACGATCTTCCTCTTTATCTCTTGCCCAAATTTCTTCGTGTCGTCTATCTGCCCCGACGTTCGACCAACAGTTGTCCTCAAACTCTGCTATCTGAATTTTCCAGCTTATTATCTCGCGGGAGTTAGCATTTCAACCTTTACGACGCTAGAAACCATCGTAATACTCGCTGATGTGTTTTTCTTCACTCGTAACAGGCAAACGTTCAAATCAGCGCGGACTTTACACTGTATACATTTCTGTACATTTCAAAAAAATCCGTAAAATTCTCTCTTGCGTCTTAACGTTCACGTGTCATTTGAAATTACAAAACATCGTTGTACAACAACGGAATGTGTAAATAAACGCACATGCACTTTCCAATAGGAATATAAAAATTCATTTTGTGAAGAATGAAAAGCCGGAGGTATTTGTAATAGAAACCGCGGAATCTCACGTACCGGCTCTTGGACGTTAATAAGAGGATTAATATTTCGCGTGTATGCCAATATCCTGTACCAGCACACCGGTATCTTGATCTTTTAAGTTACGATTCAAGACGTATTGTTAGCCTCTGCAGGGTTAAAGCGCGAAACGGAATACAACCGAGCGATGCGAAAAATTTCAAAGCTTCTTCCAAACGATCGAACAGTAATCTCGTGGCTGTTCTATACTTAGGCACGGTTTATATTCAGCTCGAGACGGAGCTTAAGAATTTTGTCCTCCAGTGGGTTAAGGAACGGCCAGATCTATTCGCGAAATGACGAGAGAATTAATCGCACCGAGTGCCTCGGGCAATAGTAGTCTCCCAGATAATACCGAAGACGCGGCTCGTGTTCGCGTACGACGCTCCTTCATAGCCTGTTCAACACGCTGGAACATTTGTTAGCGTCTACGATGATCCCAAGTCCTGTCGGAGGAGCTTGGTGGTCGAATGGGATTTCTCGCCGGTATTGCGAACATCGCGTCGACGTACGTGAACAACGAACAAGGAATAGGAAAACTTCACGAGGAATATTTGTATTGAAATCATTTTTTACATTCGTGCCTAATGTTTTGATAGTTTTTTGTTTCATTCGTATGGGTTCTATCAGAATAATTTCTAATCAAAACCATGGGTTCAGGTTTGAAAAATATCCGTGTGTAACAATTTTATCGAAATATCCATATCATTTCTTTTCTACCAATAAACCAAATTTAAACGTCGAAGTTGCTTCTTTATTGCAGCAAGCTCTTAAATTCTAAAGTAAAGATCTTTAAGATAACTGAACAGTGTTGCAGAATCTTCCAAGATATCTTTAATAATAATGAAAATTACCAGTTTGAATTTGAAAAACTCTTGAACATTTGTAGCTTTCTTTCTTCGACAGCCACGAGTTCAGAATTAAAAGAAACACTTGAAACAGTCCTTACTTTGATCAACGATGATCTTCTCGACAACGAAGTTTATCCTAACAATCCCAACGTGAAAACACAAAGTACTCGAGAGACCTCCCACGGGTCGTTCGACTAGTTCATTATTCATTCAGTTCGAATGTGAGAAAGAATCGATCGAACTTCCTACTCTCTCCTCGACTCGTTTAGAGGGAATTGAGGGACAATAGCACGAAATAGGTCAGTACCAGGTGTTCACTGTGGTTCTAGGTTGAAACAGGTGTTGTGAATCTATACTAAACTACGTTCTCCCTTCCTCGAGGCTGTCCTCGCGAGGAAACGAGCCACCATCTACCAGAGCTTTTTCAAATTGTATGGAAAATACAGTGATGAGTAAATTTTTATTGACGTTAATAATATTTTGTCGGGTGTTTGCACGTAGAATACGAAGAAAGAAAAAAACTGCACGACTTGTACTCCAGTACGATTCATCTCACTGAAAGGCCAGAAGCAACTGTTCTAATTAGGAAATGAAGATTTTTTGCCATAAAATTTTATTGATATGCAAACATTTGAATCGATACAAAACAAATTACAGGCGCGATCACTCGGTACTAGACAACGCCACTTTACTCCACGCCCTTCATGAATCACGTGACAGAAATCAACCAATCGCTAATTTTCGTTGCATTAGCGTTGCACCTGAAGAGGTTCGATTTTCTGGGTTACCTCCGCTAAAATCACTTTCAGTGATAATATGTTTTGGATTTCTAAAAAAAAAATTTTGATGATCCTGTTACTATCACTATTTCGGCAAATATAAATTATTTTCGTGGTCAATTTTGCATCACAATTAAGTTATATAGAAAAATTATCACCACTATCACGTGACAATCTCATTTAAAACGTAAAACTTCCGTTTTCACTACCCTGAATTCGCTTTTCTTTCCTGAAAAAAATATTTTAACGTTGTGCAATACTTTAATCTTGAAGATCAAAGCTTGCTGCACGATTTGTTTTTCACCATTTCTTCGAACTTTGAACGTTAAAGTTGAAAAACAAAAATTCAAAAACTCCCAACATTTCGTCATCTACTTAAAAAAACTTAAAAAAAAAAAAAAAAAAGAAATTGCACAGAAAGTTTCAAGGGATCGTTGGAAAGAGAAAATTTCAATCTTTCAAAACGACCTTGCTTTTACAATTTTTGAGTGTGAAACTTTTTTACTTTTTCACTCACTGAAAAAGCGAACAGTGTGTTCTCTTTACGCTCGGTATATTCGACGGATCGGATTCGACCGATGAGTCGGCCGAAAATTTCCCACCATCATCGTCTTTTCTTCTCCTCAGCCTGTTTTCTTCGTTGCTCAATGAGCTTTCCTCCCTATCGTGAAAGCCCCGGGATATAGTGACTCTAGTCGTACTTTGTAGCCTGTTCTTCTTCTTCTTCTTCGCGATCATTGTTCCCCTCGCGAGAGAGAGCTGGCTCTCTTTCCACTTAATTATTCGTGGCTCTCCAGAAAGGAATTTCATATCGCGGCACATTGTGCCTGTTTATTGTGAGGGTAACACCGAAGTTGAGTTTTGAAGAAAGCGTCAATTGGTCCGGGGCAAGTCCCATAAATTTCCCGGGTTGTTCTATTCGAGTGCCTAGGCTGCGGTGGAAGAACGCGATGAATCATAGTTTCTATTTTTTACGGAGAGCACAGCTTCTCCCTTTTGCGGTGTTTGGGAATGACGCGTCGAATTACCAAAATTGTCTTTTCGCTTGATTTCAAAGTCGTTTCCTTCAAAAATTTCAATTCGTTGCTCGTCGTAATGTGTTCCAACAATTGCGTTTTTGGCTTTGAGGTAGTAATTGTATCCTTCGATTTTTCTCGCCTCTTTTATAATTCTAGAAATACTAGAATATGCCTTTCATCTTTGGTAATTACATCCTTGATAATGACTTGACGAATTGTTTCTATCAACGGACTCGTTTAATCGCGCAGTGACAGATTAAAATCAGGAAATTAACAGAAACGTGCTTATGTTTCTGTTTCTCCTGTGATCTTCGCGAGTATGGATTTTTGGACAAATATTTCTTGCGAATAAAAATTCAGTTCTCAACTAGAGGCTGCTCAGTCGTAACGGAGTTCTTCGATCGCTGGCAAGGTGAAACGCGACGGTAGCCACATTGTCGGATCACCTTGTCCGCGTATGTAAAGTAAAACTGATATCAGACGTTATTACGCTGTCCGAACAATTGATTTATGGGCCACGTTACACTGGATCGAGGTTGATAAACGACGTATTTCTTCGTTAAAGGCTCAAAAAACGTTGTATCGGTATAATTGTACCTTGCAAGAGACTTGAGAAGAGAACCGCCATTTAATAGGAATCTTCTTCTCTCGTTCTTTCCTTTCTGTTTCTTGATTAACCATCGATCATTACGCGCCGAGCCATACGACAGTTTCTCCTATCTTAATTGCAGAACGTTTCAATGAAGCCTATTTGCATTCTGATTACGTTGTTACCTGACTGGAGAGCTCTAAATCGAGACAACCATCCTTGCTTTTCCTAATTTACGAACGTAAGACGAACAACGTTGCAAATATTTGCTCATTGAAAGCAGTTTGATCGTCAATATAGTTTGGTAAAATCTCGCGGAAAAATATGTTACCGTGACTCTTTTTTGTCTCGTTAAAGTTGAACAATGTCAATATTAGTTTCTAATGATCGTAAAAATTAAAAATCCGGTGGTTTCTTTTAAAAATATACTTGACTGAATATAAAAGAGAGAAATATATACTCCATAAATCCTTATACTTGATTTTCCCGAAAACGGAGCTTTAAATGAAAAAAATCTTCTTCGAGGATCGATGGATTTTTTTAACGTAAAGTCACTTCCTTTCTGGTTGTATCGTGTACATTTTATCCAGCACGATTCTCGATAATTCTATCGAACCATTATTATTCTAAATTTTAATTCTCGATCACTGTTATTATCACTGAAAGTGAAATCGAGCCTCAGGTGCAACGCTAATGCAACGAAAATTAGCGATTGGTTGATTTGGGTCACGTGATTCGTGAGGGAGTAGGAGTGGCGTTGTCTGGTACTGAGCGATCGCGCCTGTAATTTGTTTTCTATCGATTCAAATGTTTGCACATCGATAAAATTTTATGGCAAAAGAGTCGTCTTCATTTCCTAGTCGGAACAGTTGCTTCTGGGCCTTTCAGTGAGACGAATCGTACTGGGGTACAAGTTCTATACTCTAACCTGCTGAAAAAGATGTAAATATTTTGCACGTACAAAATAGACACGTTCGCAAAATAAAAAAAAATATTTTATCCATGCGTGATAATAATAATAACAATGATCGATCGAACAAATTTGTCAAGCGAAGCCTCCGAGCGCGTAGGGAAAACGGCACGCAAACGTCGTCCCAAAGAAACCCCCTCGGTGAATTTCGCGAGATCGTGCGAGGGGCGGGGGTGGAGGGAGGCAACAATGTAACGATGCCCGGTCGCCGCGAGTAAGTTACGAAGTGAACAAGTTCTGGAAACTGGCTGAAACGCGTCGCCAGCGACAGCAACAGGACCGACACACGCAGAACGGAATGCAGAAAGGAGGCTTTTCATAAAGAGATATGCAAGCCAATGCTCGTCCGCCTAGGCACGCTACACCCAGCCACACCACCGAGCCCCCGGGACGTTTAATGGTTACGCCGTTGTAACTTGCAACTTTTAAATAAGCCCCCAGCCCTGGCCGTGGTTCTCGCGGGTACAGGCCTGCAGAAAGCAGCTCACCTTGTTTGTGGCCCGCGATCGTGCCGCGATCACTTTCGTGCTCGATATCTATGCGCCGGATACAATGCATACGCGAACTCGACACTCTCACGATTGTCTATTATTTATGTTGCATTGGGTTCCTTCTCTCGGGTTGTTGAAGCAAGAAAGCTTCGGAACGCGGCACGAGATAGAGAGAGAGAGAGAGAGATTCGCGGATGAAATTTTCAGTGACGAATGCGACGTGAGCGCGGATATCGATGACTGATATCGTTGATGTACGATTTTACAATTTCATTCGCTCAAATTTATATTTATTTGTATTTATTAGTATAAAATATTCCATGGAGTGTTAAATATCATCAATAGCATCTTTATCGTAATTTTATAAATGCTTCAGTTTCCTTAAATTTATATTTATTTACATTTATCAATACAAAGTATTCGACAGAGTGTTAAATATCATCAATAACATTTTCGTCGTAGTTTTATAAATGCTTCAGTTTCCTTAAATTTCCTAGGGTTCTTCCAAAACGCAATACGATCGAAAATGCAAGTTGCAAATGAGACGTCGCAACGTTTGACAACCCCAATGTACAACGAATTTTATTATCAACGTTTTCAGGAGTTTCGTTTCTTTCAAAATTCGAAAGGCGTATAAAAACTGGTAAAATATTCCGTCCATCGTGTCCTGTTTATTATCTGTCCGGTGCATCTTCGAATTAGAAATTCTGATATAGAAGGACGAGTATATAGAGGAAGGCCGTGCCATTCATCGCATGCAAAGATCGAGGAAGATGCATATGCATCGGCCGAGAGTAAAAATGGGAAACACGTTTCCAAGTAGAAATATGTGCACTGCCTCTGTGCGCTCGACTCTTCTTTCATTTTGTATGCAAACTCGCTGTTAAACGGAGGAAGAATATTTTTTTGTTCTCCTTTTCCTTTTTTCTTTCCTTTGCCTCTCCTTCCCTCCCGAAGACGACGACGGGACATAGAATTTTCTTGTTCGTTATTTTCGTCGGTGATCGGCGATATACAGGCTGGCAGGTAGTAAAGTGTCGTTGGTCGACGTTCCAAGAGTTTTCCACGTCGTTAACAGGGGCCTCGTGGCTCTCTGAAACCGCTACTTTCTGTCAAGGTTGGCCGCGGGCCACCTTTCAACACGCTTTTGGGATCGCTTCTTTTCCAAAAAGGCAGCCTTGTTCGCCGTTGGATAGTCAATTGGTTTACACCAATTTTCCTCTATACATCGCAATTTCAATCGTTACGCATAGATGTATCGAGGTTTACTCCTTTAAATAAATATATCACAAGATTTAAGTACAACTATTTATTTTAATTAACGTACGACAAGATTGAAAGTTAATCGATTTTAATTACTGTGTAACAACTGACGACTATTAACAACCGTGAATACAATATATTTTCTATTATTTTATTTTCTTCCTTCTTCATTTTAAATCAGTGTCGCCACAGACGTAGCTTGGAGTTTAAGATTTTAGTTTATTTTGTTTATTGAATTTGCATGGAAACCTTTCTTTTTTCTTGTATGCTAAAAAAATATAAATATATTTTGCACGTACAAAACAGACACATTTTCGCAAAGGAAAATAAAATAAAAAAGAAAAATTCAACCAATATCGCAAGTTGCAGTCCAAAAGACGTTTCGTGTTTCTCTCAAATTCTGATGGTACTCCGTAATCTTGGCCGAGTTCGTACCTGCCGCCACCCTCTCTCGGGGCTTTCTCGAAGGGTAGAGACTCACGACGTGCTTCACGCTACTTTGCTCGCCGATATTAGTTCGTCGTGCGCGACTACAGTGTCCTGGGGTGTCGTCTCTCGCAGGCTACGCAGTTGAGCTGCTTCCTCGACTAGACTATTGAGAACGTGTCATTATGCGACTTACACGCGGCCCGAGATAGGGATACGCGATCCTCGATGCGTCCCTGCTTCTTCGTACTTGCTAAAAGCTGGCCTAAGGACCACCCGTCGTCGTTAGGGTAGAGGACGACAGCGGTGTACCAGCGGATGCAGGAAAACGCGCCTCTGTCCCTCGGTGAAACGAAGTTCCGTCGCTGAAAGTTATCTGGGCTATGGAGTGGAATTTCTGCCCCTCCACCTCTCCCGGATGGGGTGATTTCGCGGGGAAAGAATGGTGCAATTTGCATCGGAATTGCGTCCCAATTGCGTTGCGATGAAACCTCGAGTTTTCATCGAATATGACTGTTTTTTTTCTTTTTTTTTTTTTCACCGTACTATTTGTTTGTGTACTTTTGTCCCCTTTTCGAGTGTTTTACACGTTGTGACGTTTGTTTCTGGTTCGAATCGTCGACAGATGACGGGGGAATTTTCATTTGCATTTTGTTGAACGAGGAAACTTGTAACATTATATAATAGGAAACATAACAGGATAGAGGATAAAAAAAGATAGAGGATAGTTTAGTTCTTCGTGAAAATTGATCTTCCTTAATGAATCAGTTACGTGCAATTAGGTTGATTAGGAAAATTCTGTCGTTTTCATTCCTCAAGTAACAAGAAATTGTTTTCCGTCAATTTTATAATTCGTTTATTTCACTCAATCCGCGAATTTCGCGTTCAACGAACGTTACTTTTGTAAAAAAACTTTTGTAAAGATATAAACGAGGCACTACTTTAGAAAAGCTTGTGGAAGTGATATCTGTTAGTTGTCTAACACTAGTGCAAAATAGCACGTCTAAAATCCTCTTTGTTGATGTTCCTCTTCTCTTTCCATTGATACTCACATTATATTTTTAATTATTACTCAATTTTATTGAAATTAAAGTAGAAATTCAAATCTAAAATAAAAATATCTATATTAATCTATATTGATTAATCATGTAATATATTACATTATATATATGTATATTGTATAAATAATTATATTATATTATATAATAATTATATTATATTATAAACTATACATTAGTTATTACATCTCCTTAAATGACTCGTGTTTGTGCAACATTATATCCGCATACATTATTCATTATATCATTGTACAATGTTCAACATTATATCATTATACATTATTCAATTGCATCTCCTTAAATGACTTGTGTTTGTGCAACATTATATCCGCAGAATGTACTAATAAACCTTGAAACCGTCATTATAATTCACATAACCGAAGGAAATTGGGGGGGAAAGGAGCAAAGAGCAATCCGACGAAAGTAGAATTCCCGATTCTGTGCAACGACGCTATCGGCATTCTAATTGATAGCAGCGTGTACAGCAGGACAACTAGAAATCCACGTCTCCTCGTGTTGAGTTAATTAAGTTTAATTAAGACGACGAGCCTCGGTATGCCGAGCCATGTCAGGTAGTTGAGATGAAACAGGGTATAAATATGATATTCCGTTGCTCGTTTAAACCTCTGACTCTAATTAAATGGCGGATCAGCTTGTGTTCGTTCGCGTGAAGCAGGTATAACGCGCGTTTAATCCGGAGGCGACGACTGATCCCCGGTTATGGATTAGGAAGTTCCTGCTGATCCAACAAATTAGTTGTTCACCCTGAAAGCTGAATCCCTTTTTGTGCCTCTCGACAACTTTCTCACACTCTGCCTTTAAAATCTATTTTCAAATCGTAGTGGTTGTACGTAAGAAGTAGATTTTCTAGATCTCTGCAGAAATTTCCAAATTTTCCAATTTCTCGATTACCACCTCTGTGCCGGAGGTCTGTGTATCGAAAGAAATTTATCTCGACAGCCTCTACATTCCACAATTGTGCGCTACGTGTTTCAAAGTTTGGCGTTCAAAATTCGTGTCAGTATTATCCAATCTATTTTACGTCCCCCAAAATATCGCGAGGTACACAAACTCGCGTAAAAATCGCGCAGTCCGCGTCGGATCGATTACGATTGACTACAAACACGCACGGACGATGCAATATTACGCAGCTCTTTCACTCGTTCGAAACATCTTTTTTTAAAGGTATACTTTCAAACGCACGAGCTCGCATAAAAATACGCGATTTCTTCGTCACAATTTTTTTCTTTACACGTCTGAAACAGGTCGCGTGATTGTCGAAAGCATCTTCGAACCGATGAAGGAAGAAGCTTTTCGGTTTTCGCCTTCCGAATCTCTCCCAATCATCTCTCGACAACAATCCAATCTTCGCACCAGCGAACGAAATCCACCGAATTCGATCAAAAGCCCAAGATCCTGAGATCGCGTTGAGAGCGAAGAGAGGGGAAAAAAAACTGCACGACTTGTACCCCAGTATGATTCGTCTCACTGAAAGGCCCAGAAGCAGCTGTTCTGACTAGGAAATAAAGACGACTTTTTTGCCATAAAATTTTATCGATGTGCAAACATTTGAATCGAATAGAAAACAAATTACAGGCGCGATCGCTCAGTACCAGACAACGCCGCTCCTACTCGAGGTCTACTCCACGCCCCTCACGAATCACGTGACCCAAGTCAACCAATCGCTAATTTTCGTTGCATTAGCGTTGCACCCGATTTTCTGGGTTACTGATTAAAAAAAAAAACTCACGTCGCTCGGAATCGAGGAGTCAATCGCGGAACGTTGGTTTGGTGTGTAATGGAACCGCGTGTGCAGGTGCAAAGAAACGCAGGCACGTGTAATGGCGGCCTGTGGGTCGCGTAAAGAGAATTTTCCATGCGCGCTGATTAAAAGCCTCCCGCTGATATTTACACGCTTCTCCGTCTTCCTTCGCCACAGAATGGAAGAGGGAAAGAAAGAACAACAAAAAAAAAAGAAAAAAATGAAAATGAAAAGGGAGAAAAAACAGAGGGGAGGAAAGGCGGGAAAGTGTTTTTCGCGGCGCGGAACGACGATTGTCGATGCGCGAACCACGAGGTTGAAGGGCGCACGAAGCCCGGGGGGAAAAGGGTGGAAGTCTGTCGCGATTTTCTCGTCTCGCCACCGAGAAATAAAGACTAAACGCGATGCTAAATTCCCTGGAAGACAGGAAAGATCGGTCTTGCAACTGTGGCTCGATGTATGGCATCTGGCTGCGTGACCCTGTTCTCCTTCCCTTTATCGCGACTCCACGCTTCTCCAGCTCGTCGGGATTACGAATTTGTGTCTGTGCTGCAACTGTGACAGTTCGCTCGTTTAATGCTCGCTCTTTTTCTCTTTTCTTTTTTTTTTTTATCTTTGTAGAGATTCCTTTTTTTTTTGATGATGGAGAGGAACGTTGGAAGTTTGAACCAAATGGATTGTTGGGAATCTGAATCGAGTTCGCGAGACTTGGTTAAGCGTAATGTGTACTTCGTTACGGTTTCTTCTCATACTTCTTGCGCGTGGGAAAGTTGAATGTTCGGACGGGGTCAGAGGTAGCTTAATTGCTAGAGCGTTTATGGTTTTTCTAAATTAAATTCCTTTTACAAAGAGTTTAGAAATTTATCATCGTAAATCTCTAAAAGTTCCTTTTCCTCTGTACTACTACTTGTTTCGTTACGTATAGCCTAATTTCTAAGCTGTCTAATGCATTCTCGTTCTTTATTTTCTCTTTATCAATTAAATTCGATAACTCAATTAATTTCTTCTTAATCAATTTATACTCGTTTGAGAATTTGTCTTTGTAGCTCCAAAACTCCCTTCTCCTTTTGTAAATCTAAAAGAAAATTATTAATTTTTTTATTTTTATCAATATATTATTTGATTCGTAGCTTCAAACGTTCAAATTTCCCTCTTCTAAACTTGATAACTTAATCAATTTCTTCTTAATTAAATTGGACTTGCTTCGCGACAGTTTGAGAACTCGTCTTTTACAGCTCTAAAAGTCCCTTCTCCTCTTCCAAAAATCTAAAGTTAGTCCAGAGAGTTGTTCCTACAATGTTTGTCGCGTAGAGGCAAAGACCGAAGAAGATAAGAAAATATTTTAAAGACGTTTTAAAGAGTTTTAATTGTTTGTTTTGATCAATCAATCAATCAATCAGATTTTCTTTTTGTCAATTGTTGATAATTTTGATTGATCATTGGTACTAATTAAAATTCTTATTTCTTATTTCTTATAAGGGGAATGTATCAGAACATTTATATTTGTTCCGCGTAAAAGCATTTCTCGTGTGCAGAAATAGGAGATCTTAATTTAGTTATTTAATGCAGATTTTAGCAAGTGTTTCGCCGAGAATTGTTCGAATCGTGCAGCTTTAAACGTACCGTTCGCTACAACGTAGCACGGCTCGCAGGGATCCTATCGCGATTCATCCAGTCTACCCTCGTGCACTTCCTCTCGCCATTGTGCATCACCCTTGCGTTTTCCTTCGGCGTTATTTTTCTCGTCCCGCCGTCACACTCTCTCCGCGCGCGTCTATTTTAAACCGCGAAGGGCTCGGAGACGTCGCAGAAGCCCCGATTACCTGATTGGTCGCGTTGTCGCGCGTTATCTATCGTTTGACTTCCTGTCTCTCTCCCTCTCGCCTGTGAGAACTGTTTGTTCGATTTTTGCTGCGAACACACAGTTCCACAATTAATCACGAGAAGGAAGGTAAAAAGAGAAGGAAAGGAAACGAACGCAAATAAATAGGCAAAAACAATGGAATATTTGCTGGAAAGTATCATTGGAGGACGTAGAAACGGAGAGAGAGAGAGAAGTGTCGAGTTCGTCTTGGGCGCAAAGGCCTGAAGGAAAAACAACGTCGGTGCAATTTCGAGGTGAAATGAAATCCGGTCCCTCTTCTCGAGCGACAAATCTAATAATTCTTAATATCTCGAGTCCTGTGGCGCGGGGAAGCGTGCCTTCGAGACGCGGCCCGGGTGGTTTCTGCAAATAAAACATTATACTTGTCCGGCTGTGCACGTTCTTTACCTTGAATTAATTAATAATCTTGAAATATTTCGTGGACGAAGGAGAAAACAAAAGAGAGAACGAAAGGAAAGATACTTTGGTCGAGAATGAGACGAGAAACGAAATTGGGATATTTCTTGAATTTTTGAATTTTGCGCAAATTTATCGCGACGATGAAGCTTTTATCAACTCGAAGATTAATTCGGACAATTTTTCAGTTCCGAGATTATTGATTGAACTGAAGATGAAGAACTACAGAGGGAAAAAATAGTATTAGTTGTTATAACTCTATAGATCTTCATCTTAATTATTTAATAATTCTAAAACTGTCTATACACGGAAAAACATTTCTCTTACAACAGAGGGAAATTTGAATGTTGCTGGAATTTGGATAAAGCAATAATGGAAAAAGAAGAATATAAATATATACGATGTGATAGATGCTTGATCAAACAATCGAAATCGACTTTATCTTCAGTTAATCAATAATCTCGAAACAATCTTTATAGATAGAAATGTCTCACTTGGGATAAAATAAAAAAAATTCGAACATTGTTGGAATTGTTTAATTTCAAAAAAAGAAGGAACGTATGGACAACGTGGGAAAATCTCGGAACGAGTGTAAAAAACACATAGTAATTGGTTTGACAAAAGGGATGAAAATTAATTACGTAATCGTAAAAATGTACTTGCGATTAAAGGAGAAGAAATAAAAGTTTAAATGTTGCTGGAATATTTTAATTTTGTACAATGGAAAGAAAAGAAAAGAATAGCGAATTTGTGAGTAACGTGGAAAAATCTCGGAAGGAATATAGATGTATAGGATGCACAGAGTACTCGTACTTTATATTGCCAAAGTAAAAGGGATAAGAGGGAGGAGGAGTAGTCGACTAGACTGTCGTAAAAGTTCAAATTATATTGCACGTGCATACAGGAAGAACGATGATATTGTGTACCGGCGTAAATATTCGAGTTTTGCACGGTGTTCGCTCTAGGAACCGGAAAATTCGTCGAGGAATCCACTTAGCTCGGTAACAAGACGCTGCGGCAGTAAGGGGGAAATTTGAAGGAACTCCGGGATTCATCGTAAACGCGAGAAGCAAGGAATATTCCTTTTCCTTTAACTCTTATCTGTCCTTCATATTTTGAGTTTAACTTGTTTTCTTACAAGGCGCGCCATTGTACACAAAAATAGTAAAGAAGAAATAAATAGTTCAATTTGTGCATTAGGTGTCAACAACGAGTAAATTAAATTTCTGTTCTGTAATCTTAGAGTTGATATATTGCAAAGTATTGCATCTATCTTTTCAATAGTTATCGCCATTATTAGTTATTTTTTAAATTATATTTAAAAAATTATATTTAAAATTTCATAGACAGGGAATATTATTTGTCTGTATTTTGAAATGATAGTGAAATGGATGGTTTATGTTCTTTTACTATTTCACGCTAAGATATTTGATTGAATCATACTATTAATTTATATTATGTAATAATATTATTATATTATATTATATTAAGTAGTTCAATATATTGTAAAGTAGTTTGATCAATTTGAAAGTAGCACGTGTGCATTGCTTCATTTCTGGAAATTAGTCTACTTTATCAATTCTTATACATACAACACTTCTTCTTGCATCACTATACTGAAAACTAATCTCATCTCCCATAATTAAACTTCCTAAAAATGCACAAATGCATTTGAAGTTTAATTTTCAATTTTGAGACGAATGAGCTTTGAATTTCTAAGAATATCCATAATATTTAACAAATATCCGAAATATCAAACGAAATTGACCCAAGTGTCGAGTATCGTACAATAGTATCCAAAATACAACAATGATTCAAAGCAGAGCATGCTGACTCTAATATTTGCTAAATGAAACGAGTTTCCACTTTATAACGCTCAATATCACGCATATCAACGTGACCCATTTTTTCTCCCCAAAAGTCAAGATCAAAGATCCGAGAACGAGTCGAAAGTTCGTTCACTTCCGGCGAAAGTATAGGCACCATAGGTTCTAGAACAAGCCGGAGAAGCATGGGAACCGAAACCATGGAAGTTTCGGCTCGTTTCGTCTACACCCCGTCTGCCCCGCTCTGAAAATCTGTCTCGCGAAATTCACGCGTGCACGCGTGTGTGCGTGAACGGTGGCCGCAGAATGCACATCCTCTCGAACGAAACTGGATATTCCTGAGGTTCTCTGGTGACGCTCTTGGCACCCTACGCACGCATTGTCCCCTGAGAATTTCCTTCTACCGTGCGGTTTTTGTACGCCGCGGCGACAAAAGTGCACGCATGCACGCGTCTCCGAACCCGACTACAAAAAAAGGAAAAAGACGAAAATAAAAGATGTACGTCGTCGCTAGGCGGAATTCTCGCGATCGAACTTGACGCCTCTGCCTCTTTTTCACACTTCTCGTGTCAGAAAGACCGTTTCAACCTACAGATTGATCCTTGTGAAGAGGCATTTCAAGATATAGACTGACACAGATCGATCCACGATTCTGACAGATATCGTGATTTATTGTATTAAATAATTGATATTTTATAGTTGTAGTTGTCGAGATTGTTGTTAGTTTATGTCGTATCACGTGGTTCTAGAGACGGGATGCAGCTTTCCCATGGAAATGGAATGAAATTCCAAGGATTTAACTCTTTTTATAATCTGTAATTATTTTCGAGTCGTTATTGGATAGATCCGTATGCATTTATTTTCGTAATGTTGGGATAAAATCATCGTCTTCGTACCGACTTAGGACCGCAGATTTAATATTTAATTCATTTTTATGTCATACAATATTTATGTAACGTAGTTTAATATGTATACATAAAAATGATACATTGTTTTATTACGATGAATTATTGCTCGGTTAAAGTGGTTAAATCCATTTTTGATAAAACTGCAGATGTTTTTTTTAATGTTTCTTCATTATTTTATGAAATTTGAAGAGATCGAAGTACATATATACCTATAACATTATGATGAATTATTTCTTGGTCTTTAATTGGTTAAATAAATTTTTGATAGAACCGCAGATTTAACGTTCCTTCATTATTTTATGAAATTTGAAGGGATCGAAGTACATATATACCTATAACATTATGAATTATTTCTTGGTCTTTAATTGGTTAAATAAATTTTTGATAGAACCGCAGATTTAACGTTCCTTCATTATTTTATGAAATTTGAAGGGATCGAAGTACATATATACCTATAACATTATGATGAATTATTTCTTGGTCTTTAATTGGTTAAATAAATTTTTGATAGAACCGCAGATTTAACGTTCCTTCATTATTTTACGAAATTTGAAGAGATCGAAGTACATATATATAACATTATGATGAATTATTTCTTGGTCTTTAATTGGTTAAATAAATTTTTGATAGAACCGCAGATTTAACGTTCCTTCATTATTTTATGAAATTTGAAGAGATCGAAGTACTTGTAAAAATATCATGATGAATTATTTCTTGGTCCTCAAATGGTCCTCAAATTTTTGATAGAATTGTTACAATCTACCTAAATTGTGTAAAAATTTCCTAAAAAAAAAAAATGGATAAAAATCCACACGTAATTATTGTCATGAACATTTGGTGAACTCATTACGAATATTCGGGTTTTTACAATTATTAGAAGAGTACCATTTCCACTTTTCGCAAGCAGGATTCATACGCCTGTTTTCACTGCTGGCGAGTAAGTACGGTCGATTATTAGCGATACAACGAGTCGATACGCTCAAGGATCATGATCGGCGACGAGTCGGTCAAGCGGGCTTATATCGGTAATTACAAGCCAGGCCGGATACAACGACCGATACTTTGCATGGAGATTGCAACTCGCAGCGTAATATTAAAATCAAGCAGTCTCGTTTCCCCGGTTGTCACGAAGCTTCTCGCATCCGAGGCATTCACCGGTTTTGTACATTCTCGTTACGCTACACGCTGCAGATGCTGCGATCCCGGAGATTTCTACCTCGATAAGCGTTAAGTAAACCCTTTCGCTATTCAATTCCACGTTTTTGCGACCCTGTTATAAATCGTATCGAAATAACGTGCCTGATTATTACCAAGCGACATCTTGACGATTTAGTTAATTAGTCTCCGACTTCTCGCAACGACTATTCATTAACTATCATTAATTCACGAACGGAGACGATCGCGGATTCTTTGACTTTGATTCAATCGAGAATCACGCGCATGAATATTTCGATTTGTTGAAATTTCACGCGAGTAAATTGTTAAATTTAACTTTTAGAATTTTTTTTTTTTATAATTCCAGTGGATAGGTATAAATTGATTTAAAAAAGTAAGGCGTCTATTCGGATGTCATGCTATTGCACATCCCATCGTGCAACACCAAACGTATACGTTCGTTATAATTATCAGCGAATTATAAAAGGAGAAAGTCCGAGCTGTCAGCTATTTATAATTTGCGACGTTTCCTCGAAAGGGACGGTCGAGCGCAAAGCGGCAAAGTTGAAGCAAAATTATAAAAATTATTATCAATTATCGCTGAAGTTTAAAAAGAACTGTTACTCAATGCAAATCGTCTAAATCGTCAGCATCGGGCTTCTGTCGATCGGTTAATGAAACAACGGGCGCAGTGTGTCCGACGGGCCGTTTTCGCGCCGAGATCTCGACCGCGTTTGTCGCGGAGCGTGTCCCGATCAGAAGCTGCCGGTCACAAACATCATTTTCAGAAAAGGCCGGCGTTAATTAGGTGTGCGCGAGCGAAAACGAGCGGCAACGTCATTAACGGAAACGATCGCGCCGCTGCCAAGAAAATCGATGTGACAGGGTGCAACGAACTTGATGGAAAGCTCGCCGGCAGAGCGAGGAAGAAAGAGCGAGAATGAATGACGCGCTGTGGTCTACTCTGACGTGTGCACGTGACACGCGTCAAACGCATTCCTCTCTCTCTCTCTCTCTCTCTCTCTCTCTCTCTCTCTCTCTCTCTCTCTCTCTCTCTCTCTATCGGTGACCATTTCTATCGTCCCTGTGATCCTTTTTCCTCCCCCTCGAGTGGGCGATGGCTTTGGCCGCGGCGCATCAGCCTTCGCTTCATTTGCAAATCAAACAGAAGGTCATTACGCGGGAACTTTGATACATTCGCGAAACATCGCCCGGGAATACGCTCGACCGGTTTTATTCTTTTTCTTCTTTTTTTTTTTTTTTCCATCGCTCGGTAACAGGAACTGGTTGGAGGCATTTGAAGCGATCGGAAATAATTTGGTGGCTACGAGACGCTAGCTCGAGTTATCCGGGCTTTGATGATCTTATTTTGCGCGTAGGATGCTATTTGGTGTTGTTTTATTGGGAATTTGAGAATAATAAGGAGACGAAATTTGTAAGAGAGAAAAGTGTGAATTTTATATTATATATGAAAGAGGGCAGAAGTGTGCTTGATTAATTTAAATTGATTTATCTTATGTGTATTTAAACAATATTTAATTATGTGTATAATTATAATTATAATTGTATTGTATATATTATATATTTTATTGTTTACATTATTATTATTATATATTGCAATATATATAATATAATTATATAATATACTGTGATTCTATATTTGATGATATATTTAAATTACATACAATTGCACACAAGCTTTTATTTATATATTTTACTGAAGAATCACTGGAAGCCCCCAAAATTGCACTGTTTCACATCAGCGATCCGATATATATCTAAATTTAAAAACTTATCAATTGCTCATTTTGACAGTTCCATTGTTAATTCTCGCGTTACTAAAAGTATCGTCGAGTCTCGACTCAAAGGTGCTACCGGGTGGTCTTCGAAATGATCTCTCAGTCTCGTCTCTTTGTTCATCGCAGTGAGGAACATCATCAGTTCGGGCATCAGTGGACGTTAATGAGTAACTCGGCCGCGAGTGAGTATTCTCGAAGGTATTACGTATTTTCATTCGAGAGGGGTACGTGTTTGCCTCTACCTGACACGTGGTTTGGCGTTTCGTCTCGAGCGCGCGACGATGTTTGTCAGGGACTTTGATTGCTTTTTCAGAGCAAGATGGAACGTTCCGTCAAATTGTTCTCGCACATCTGGTGCACTTGAAACTAACAGACTCGGAGACCGCGTGACGCGTAGTGTTTCTTTCTTTCTTTCTTTCTTTCTTTCTTTCGGGGTGAGACTAGGCAGTACTTTTTCGAGTAGGCTGGCCGCAATCTGTCAGGATTCGTGGCGTTCGCTGTGGAGTTAATCGTTCCACGCGGCCGGCCGGCTTAATCACGTCACTGGCTTCATTAGCTTCGTCGAAGCGTAGATTTTGCTCCGTTTATCCACTTGACGGACGTTCTCGCGCGAACTTTCAGTCGGGATTACTCCAGTCAGGAATTAACGATTCGTTAACTCTTGTCTTTGTCTCGATCGTTAACATTTCATCGCGTCTTTGTTGACGATTTTATTATTAAAATGTGCCGCTAGGTGTACAAACTGACCCGCGAGATTTTCCATTTTCCACTTGTCGTTTATCAATAAGAGACTAAGATGCAGCTCGCGGCTATTATTTTAAATTGAACTTGAATTGATCACTTAAAAATTTCAATTTCTATTCTTTTTCGCTCCGCGTTATTAGCAAATGATTCGAATGACAAATTACTAAAAATTGTGGACGAAGCATTAATTTGTAAATACGTCGGATTTTATGAAACTATAAAATATTATATATTAAGGGATCCCTAAATAAGAAATTTCCCTTCGTAGCTCCAATGATAGGAATGGAATTTGATGATTAAAAATTATAAAATTTATTAAAATTTTAGATAACAGATTATAAATTGATTAAAAAGAATATTAATAATTAATATGTTACTACAGAAAATGGTATTTCGTTGTGTACTTTGATAATTAATAAATTTCATATCCTTCAAATTTTCCTAAAATAAGATTACATGCAGGCTGTTGAAAATTAGGAGTCCAGGAAATATACATTTCAGACTGGGAATAATCTTCATCGTTCTTGTCTGTTGGGCAATTTTTGCATCTCTTGTCTGAGAAAGATGAACGATTTTGAGTTAGCGAACTAAACGATTAAACAGGCATTTTCGATCGACCAAATGAAGCTGAAGCGACGAAAGCAAATGATAATCGCTCGATTAAACCTCGAAACTCGGTGAAAAAGAAGTGTCAATCCGTTCAGATATATTTAAACATGTTCACAGAACCAAAACGAGCGAGCTTGAGCTTTCGAAATCCAAATAGAATGATTCAAAGCTCAAGAATTTGGTGCGTAGATACTGTATACCTCACGCACAGATACTGTATACTTCACGATTCTTTCGCGATGTGTCAACTAACGTGTGCTGTTTACAAGAGCATGACGTTTCTTAAAACTAACACTTGAAGAACCACAACAATCTCTGTCCACGAGTGTTCTTCTTCTTCTTCTTCTTCTTCTTCTTCTTCTTCGAAAAAAGAAAAAGGGGGTAACATGTGCATTCGTCGCGACATGACTCACGAGCGTGTTCGATCTCTCGAAGAGCTATCTAGTAGCAGTTTGGTGGTGGCAGCAGTCTCTTGAACGCGTCTCCTGGCTCGTTTCTTATCTATGCATCGCGAACGAACGCTAACTAGGCGCCCGAGCGACACATGGTCGTGAAGGCAGGGGAGCCACGAAGGTGCGCAACGCCACCGTTTGGTCGAATGGCGTCCGTGGAATGTGTCGTAGCGTGCATCCAGCCCTCTTCTTATCCAGCCTCTTTCCTACCTATCGCGTTCTAGATAAATACGGCAACGGCCAGAAATAACACGGACGGCTGGCGATAGGGAAATACCGAGGGAGAGAAACTTGAACCCTCCGTCGACGGACTCGTGTACACGCGTCACCCCTGTCCTCTTCTCCAAGACACAGGGAGCATTGTGTTGGGCTCACGTGACCCCAGTGGAATCAGGGGATATACGGTGACCACGATACGGCGGCGAGGAAGGGTTAATTTTCGGGACTACGAAGCTTTAGCCGCTGCGTTAGGGGAAGTTTAATGTACAGGGTGGTCCGCGTAATTGTACAGCTCGCCTCGTACAGTTTTCCAGGGCACGCGTTGCACGAAAAGATATTTTCGTGTAAAAGTTGCGTGGTTCGAAGGTGAACCGCTTTTTGTGGTTGAATATTTTTATTCTTTTGTCGAGTGTTACTAAATTAAAGTCGTGAAGGTAGTCCGTTAAGTAGATTAATCATTAATCATTAAAAATCTCGGTACTTGAGTATTCGGGGTGTAAGTTCGGATAATCGAGTATTTTGATTATAATGAGTTATTTATATATATTTAAATACCCAAGTAGTAATTTACGTAATAATGAATCAGAGGTTCTGAAATCTGATCCCAATTCAGATTACAAAATATAAGAAAAATGGTAGTTATCAGTTGAAAATGAAGGAAAATGTTTTTGGGACAAGGTTTTCAATTTTCCCAAGAATGGAGAAAAAAACAAGAACTTTTATGGAATTTGGAAAATTCCACGGTCCACAAATCAAACGAAAAATCAAAACAAGTTGAAAGCCCAGAATTGATTGGTCAATCGTTCGTCAGATACGCCAACGCAGGCTATCGATCGTTGACGTATCGTCGAGTTGTCAAGTGAAAACGTAGATGTATTATATGTACATATATGCACTCTCGTCCATAAATTTCCGGAAATTTCAAATAAATAAATCGTAATAACGATGCAATAATACAATTATTTTTTAACAAAATTAACACTAAATGAGAGGTTATCACAAAGGAATGGCCTCAAATGTAACACAAGATTTATTAAATATTTAAGAGAATTAGAAACTAACAGTGAAATTAAAATTGTCAATCACTCGATTTTAATTTCGAGTTATTATGGGAAAATCGAAACTGAGCGTTCATACGTGAACAATTACAAAAAAGTTGGCACGAAATTCGACGAGAAACTTGAAGGAAATTCATCAAAGGAAGATTGGTTCACTTAGCCACTTCACTAAATGTTTAGTCAATCAAATTCCAACATTTTTATTATTTGTTTGTAAGAATCTTATTTTTTGATATTACATTTTTTAATGTCACTTGGTACTACACATCTTCGTGACAGATTTCTCTCGTACCAATTTTATTAAAATAATATTGATAAATCGAAGATTTAAATGTTTTCATATTACTAAATTAATTGTAAGAATTTTCGATACTCTTTTCATGTCATGTATTTTTCAGTACCACACAAATCTTCAAAACAGATCTTTCTAGTGCCAATTTTATTAAAAAATTATATTATTACATCATCGATACGCATTTTAAAAACCTATGGACATTCAGCTCATGAAGCAAAGAATTATAAAAAAAGTAAAGAAGTAAATCTAAATTGATAAATCCAACAGCCAGATCCATTGAAGGATCCGTACGAATCACGCGAATATTCCATCTTCATCGCCTGCTGGAGACACCTTGGTCTCGTTGCCATAAACTTGGCATCTCGTTATGCTGCCGAACTTGGTATCCTCGCACGCCATCCCAACCTGAGTAGATATAATCGGGATAATAGAGAACGATCAGAAAGGTGGTTCGAAGGCCTGTTGGTTTTATTTCCTCCTAGGATACGACGTTCCCCGACGACGAGTCGGCCTTCTAGGCTACTTAGGACGCGACGCGGCTTTTCAGATTTAGGCCAATCTGCCGATGAACGAATCTTGTTACCCGATAACAGTCCGTGTACCGTCGATCAATTAAAACGGTGACGAAAGAGTTCGGCCAGTGGAATTAATTAAGAGCGCGCGCTGGTTTTAATTAATTTCTCGTGTAGAAACGATCCAGGGAACACGTGAGAGAGGATTGGGCAAGCGTTCTACTTTTATTGGCGGTTGCTTGAGAGACTGATAATCGGTGAGAGAGGGAGACGGTTCACAGGAGATAAAACGAACTTGACAAGTTCGATCAACTTTGTTTTTCTCCGCTTCTTTCGAAGGTTTCGGCGGTTGCGCAGAATTCTTAACACTTTGACGATGAAACTTTTACTTGGGGAAACACGCAATTCACCTAACCCCTGGAGCATTTAGTCTGTAGAGTATTGTATAAATAACATAAAATAATTAGTTTACTTATTAAGTAAACTACGCTGATCTTCTAAATTTTTATTAAATCCACCGTCTAGGCTGTGTCTCATTTTTGTTACATCTAAGCAAACGTTGAATTCTATTATCGAAGAAAAAACGAAAACACCCGTTTCGGTGTGATGTTCTCCCTTTCAGTACGGGCGCGTTCACTTTAAATCGTTGCGAAAGTAGCGAGACAAGTTCGAACAAGTTTATCCGTAGCGTACCGTTTGCCTTCAAAGAAATCTCACGTGAAGAAAACACGCGAAGAAAGCAGCTCCTTCAACAATCGTCCCTAAAACCATAAAAAGCTTTGCGGAAGGGACGGTTTAGGAAGCCCCGCCGTCTGAACAGCTAAACTTTAAACTGGCCTTCTTCACTGTCCGCTGGCTGGTCGGTGTATTCCGCTCTTTTCATCCTCGCCACTGCCTCACGCTGTACTCGGTTGACGTTATCAGCCGCCTCTTTCCGTACCTTGTCCCTCCGCCCTTTGAACGGCCGGACACTTTTCCGTCAGCCGACTAGTCTTTTCTCCCCCCGTCTCGACTAGTCTCGTCGTTTTCATGCCGTCGTCCGTGCGAACGTGTCGTTTTTATTATCTGTAGACCGTCGTTCCTCTTTAACTGCCGCCCTTTTTCTCTTTTCGGTAAACACCCGTGCGAGCCCTGCTTCTCCTCGCTACCTCAGTGGCGGCGAGCATTAGAGACGGGCTCGAGTATATCTCGCAGGTAGGTTCGAACATTTAGGGTTGTTTGAAGCGAGAAATGCCATTTCCAATGGTATTCCAACTTCAGGTGTCTAGTGGTCCCTGCACACGTATACACGTTGAGACGTGCACGTCGACAATGAGATTTGATGAAATCTGCCTCGATTTCAGCCTGCAATTAGCTCCACATTGGCGATTCTTTTCAATTTAACATCTACGTTGAGACACGCGTTTTAAAATTTTAGTATCGTTATCAATAACAAGAGGTTTGTTATAAAAAGTAAAAGAAACTGCATGGCTTGTACCCCAGTACATTTTTTCAGTACGATTCGTCTCACTGAAAAGCCAGAAGCAACTGTTCTAATTAGGAAATGAAGACGATTTTTTTGTCATAAAATTTTATCGATGTGCAAACATTTGAATCGATAGAAAATAAATTACAGGCGCGATCGCTCAGTACCAGACAACGCCACTCCTATTCGAGGTCTGCTCACGTGACCCAAGTCAACCAATCGCTAATTTTCGTTGCATTAGCGTTGCATCTAAAGAGGCCCGATTTTTTGGGTTACCCCCGCTAAAATCACTTTCAGTGATAAAAATTGGAGATTGAAGAAAGTGGGTAAGAAAGATGGTTAATCCAGAAACAGATTTCCTGATTCTAAATTCCACAGATAGAACAGACAATAGGAATCGTTGTCAGGGAACGAATTTAGGTATATAATTGGAAACCAACTTAGCGAAACATTTTTACTCCCGAATATAGTACTCAAAATTCTGGAATTGAAATTCAGATATCGAATTCTTGACTCGGATTCGCAATAATGCATATTGAAATTGATTTCATCCCTGTTCCGTAGAACTGCTGATTCAAGCGATACTCGTGAATCTTATAAATACGACTTATTACCTGTAGAGTACTTGCCCGTTTCTAGAGTAGGGTTCGAAATCACCTTGTACAATGATCTGTACACGTATATTGGACTCATCTCTAACAGAGATCTTCCGAGCTCGAAGAGTCGGATAAAACGCTCGTTTCTTTATCGCTCGCGGCAAATTGTCGCGAACGTGTCACAAAAGGCGAAATCCGCTGACAAGGTATAGACCGTCGATGCTGAAGCGTGTTTCCGCTCCGGGATTTAGAGTCGTCTGGCAGTTCCTTTCGAGAACGGTGAATTGAAATGAGGCTGGGGATACGTTCAACCGTGAGAAGATCGAATGGCAGCCGTTTTGAGAGCCCCGGTTCAAAGACTTTACGGACGGTCTTCGTTTTATTTGAGTTTTTCAGTATCTTTTCTCGAATCTTTTCAGTTTCTTTCCTTCGACTCTTCATTTAGTTCTTTGGAAAGTTCTCTCTTTTTTTCCAGAATCAGCGTATAATCTGCTTGAAGTTTAGTGTAATGGAAGTTTTAATAATCTAACGTTAAGTTTCTTGGTATTTGTTACTGTGACGTTAAAGAGATAATCGAACAGCTCGATTTCAAGGATTCGGGGATATTTTTTATTCTATTTGGGTTTTTGGTATCCTTTGCTAGTGTCTTTCTTCTTCTAGATCGAGACTTTTCAGAAATTATACTCTGTTTAAAGTTTATTTTAATAGAATTTTAAATAATGTTAATTTTTTGATATTGGTTTCTTGGTATTTGTGTAATTTATATAATGTTAAGATTAGACGTGGGAAAATTAAATAGCAACTGTTTCGTGCGGTTCAATGTTGAACTGGGTTTTTTCAATCTTTTTCCAGTCCTTTTTCTTTTAAAGTAAGACTTTCTAAAATTCTACTTGAAATTTGTTTCAGTAGAATTTTCGCAAGTCTTTCACTTTTAATTTTCAATTTCTTTGATATTAATTTTCTGGATACCTGTTGCTTTTAATTAAAATTAAAATTAAGTTCGGATCTTCCAGGATCGATGTATTTGTTCACTCTCTGAGATAATCAAAAATTCTTTTCTACTGTCCAAAACAGTATATTAATTAATCAGTAACTTATATAAAAATACAATGTCGTACAAAGAATTATTCATCACATCTACGTATACATGTATAAATAATCATAATTAAAAATTGTACCAAGACAAATCAGATTGTCTCTGCAATAAAAATCGATATCAAAATTTAATCAAAAGTACTTGCATAATTTGATTAATGATAAAAAGACAACAATTGTGGAATAGTCTCGGTATTAATTCAATTTAATTCAACGCGAAATCAAAATGTCCGTATTTAACGTATAATTAAAACATCGGGTGTCTAAAAAGCTCGTTAAAAAAGCTATCCAATTTTTTGCCAACAACATATTTCTATTATGATGGAATTATGAAGTGAAATCCGACGAGGTAGGACGAGCTTTTTTTTTTTGCCTCGTCCGTCGCGGAATAGCCTCATCCATCAGAACGGAGAACCCATTCGGATGGTTTTTCGATAGGAAGATCGTCATTCCCTCCAACATTTCGAGAGGCAAGTATCGATCGCAAGGAATCTGGGTGAACGCGTGTGCTCTCGAACACGGGATAGGAGAGAGATTCGAAAATGTGACGCGTGTTTCGCTTATGCATATTTCGACCGAAAGCTTCGAACTGCTCTCTTTTCGTCACTTGCTCTTCTTCCTCCCTTTTCTTTTTCTTTCTTTCAATTTCCTGCTCTTGTTTTAATTGTAATCTCTTCTCTTCCCATTTCGTTGGTACGAATCGAACGAAAGTCCAGAGATCGAGTCCGGGAATCGATGTTTGAGCCAACTTTAGGTTCGTTCCTGAAAGTCGGGGGGGAAATAACGTTTTGATGCGTGCGAGTCCGCGTGTTTGACTTTTGCGTCCATTTTCCTACTGTTATTCCATGGAGAGAGAGGGGGGGGGGGGACTTGGCGGACGTATCCCATCTGTCTTCATTTATCTGGAAAAGTATCGGACCGTACTGCTTTTTCAATATTTTTACGTACGATTATTTGTCTTTTTTTTAAATGCTGATCCAGACGTTACGTCGATATCGCTGTTGCGATTTATGCGAACGGGTTCTAAAGGAAACGAGAGGTCTCATAGACGATAAAACGTGCTAATTAGTTGTACGTAAGTTCTAAATGCTGAGTATTGTTAAATAATGTGTAATTTGTGTAATTTGTGTTAATGCGAACAATGTAGATATAATGATTAAAGTAACAATAGGAATGATTGAAAATAGAGATAGGTGAAATAATATATAGAAATGATAATAACAATTGAAGGAATGTAGGATGCATTATTCTGAGATAATTAACGAGACACGAATTTAATTAATTATAAGCTCTGAATAAAATTGAACATTTTAAACAATACGTAATTTGTATAATATCCATGTACAATAATTGATGCAATGATAGAAACGCTGAAATGTAAATGTAAATTAAAAATTAAAAATGCTAGTAATATTAAAGATGGAAATAAACAGAATGATGGTAGAAATAGCAGGAAAAGTGAGTGTAACAAAATTAGAAGATATAACAGTGAAAAAAACTGCACGACTTGTACTCCAGTACGATTCGTCTCACTGAAAGCAACTGTTCCAACTAGGAAACGAAGACGACTTTTTTGCCATAAAATTTTATCGATGTGCAAACATTTGAATCGATAGAAAACAAATTACAGGCGCGATCGCTCAGTACCAGACAACGCCACTCCTACTCGAGGTCTACCCCACGCCCCCTTATGAATCACGTGACCCAAATCAACCAATCGCTAATTTTCGTTGCATTAGCGTTGCACCTGAAGAGGTTTCTGGGTTATCCCTGCTAAAACCACTTTCAGTGATATATAACATATTTAATATATAATTTAATAAATAAGAGGCAAACATAATCACGCATAGTAAGTTAAAAAAATGCAAAAAGAAAAAAATAGGCGAAAACGACGTTCCTCGAATGACAATTTCCAATTTAATTCGTTTCAATTCATCTCGATCGCGTTGCGTCGCGTCTTCTGCGTTAATTAAAATCGCGACGCTCCTCGTCTTTCGAGGTTCTTCCTCTCGGAGGCTCTCGAATGGCGATCGGAAACGCGTGCCCTGCTCCAACTATTCCAACGAGAAGTCTCCTCGATTGAACAGCACTCGAGCGCGCAATAAATATTAGACGCTCGATATCGTGCACTTAAATTCAGCTCTCGTGTTACGCGGAACTTTGAACGATCGTTGAACAGGCTCGATTAGCTTGCAGATTAAAACGTTAAACGCCTTGAAGTTGAACCTTGTCTCGGGAATGCTCGCTGGGATCTTCTACACTTACTTAGTTGCAGGTACACGAGAGGAGTGTACCTCCTTTGCTCTCACGTTGCTTCCTTAATATACACGCACTTCGTTTGAATCGTTATCGTTTTGTAAAACGATAGTTTACGAGTTTCTTTGCCTCGCTGCTTTATTAAATTCTCCTTGCCCCGTTTATCCTTGAAATTTGTTCGAGTCGCTTTTTGAAGAAGGGACGAAGTACTTTGTGTTTTGTTACCTGTTCCTCGAGCTCTCCCCTTCCATTGCGATGCTCCCTCCGATGAGTTTTGATTTAGTTTCCAGTTTTATCTGCCAGTTGATTACGTTGCACCGCTGTTCAATTTGTATTTAATTTACACGTTGATTTTACGCTAATTCCGTAGAAAATGTTATTTTCTTCGATGAATAAAACGTGCGTCAGCGGTTTAACCTTTTCATCGAATCACCTGTTGATTTTAGTTGGATATTCATGATCCCGGGATTAATAATTAATAAGAACGAGTTAGGGTCTAGTATCGTCGGTCTTGATTCTCTCAGATATAAATTGATGTGTAATTTATGATAACCACATTAGTGTAATATATATATAATGTAGAAAGATCCGTAATTGGAGCAATTATCATTAATCAGCCAAATTCAACTTATACTTGATAAATTTTCAAATTTCCAATTTTCTGGGAAATAAGATTTCATTTCACATTTTCATACTATTTTTTTTCGTAGTTTCGTTTTTTCGTCTAATTGAACCACTAGTATGAATACTATAATAAAAATTATAACACATAAATATATTGTGTTGCATCAAATGTACAATAATAATTATTGTATAATTAATATAAATTAATATTTATTTATCTTTATTTATCTGTTTATCGAATCGATGCATCAAAATAAAGAGATGATTTCGTTCGAGAGATTAGGAATCTGCGAGACGAATTATTACTTCTCAATTGTTCAAATATGTTCAATCGCGCGAAAGCGTTGTCAGTTTCGTTTCGTCGAATGAAGCGAAATTTCGAACAGTCTAAGACTTCTCCGCGCTTCTCTGTAGCCGTCATTCTTCCTCTCCAACTCCGCCGGAATTCCACGTATGTTCCACGGAACTCGACGGGGGCCCGTTCACACTGGAAGTTAATTGCATTTTCGTGAGGCACGCGTAAATTCCACGAACAAGGGTCGATCGACAGTCGGTAGGGCACTTTCTTGGGAGTATGCAAATTTTTGCACCAACCGCACGTATTTGGGAATCGTCTCTTTCGACGTGATCAAAGAGAAAGATTCAAAGTCATCGCTACATCTCCAAGTGAATCAAAGATACGTGGTATTATCACACAAAAGAACTACTACATGCTATAAAAATTGCAAAAATTAAAACACAATAGATATTTCATACGCGCGAACGAAATCAAAAATACAAGGTATAGTAACTTATACAAGGTGAGGTGTGTGTAATAACACAAAATACAATCTACGTTTTACAAAATTACAATTTAACGATATAAATTGATGTGCCACGTGTCAGTCAATGTAAAATTTTGTAATTCGAAATGCAGACAAGAATGACACTTGCGAATATTATCTTCAAAAATTTTACATTATACGACGTCTCTGGTAGACATCACTCAAAAAAAAAAAAAACTACCAAAAAAAAAAAAAAAAAAAAAAGAAACTATGGAAATGAAATGCATGGAAGGATGTGACGAGCGGAAGTGGACGACAGGAGGGCGCTTTCGCTCCCTTCTCCGTCCAAGGATGATATTCTTCGCGTGAAACGCGTTTAAGGATCCCGCGTTGAAGTTGTTCGCGTACCTGCGTGCTGACTCGATGCCGTGGCATTCCTGGAGTCTGGTTCGCTCGGTAATTATGAGATATTAGCCGGTAATTTATAGCCGTCTCAGGGACCTTCTCAAAGGCAGCCAGACTCTCGTCGCGATCCTCTGCCTGCCTTCCTCCCCTTTTCTCGTTCGTTCCCCTCCGTATCGAAGAATGGCGTTCGAAACCGGGAGAGGAACGTTCTTCACCTCCGTCCGAATCCTCTCCACCGAGTCCAGAAGGTCAGCCATTGCGTTCATTCTCTCCTTTCCCTTTCCTTACTCCTCTTTCTCTTTCCATCCTTACTTTTTCCTTTTTTTTTTTTTTATTATTTTTTCCTTTCGTCGATTTCTGTCTCTGGTAATTATTTCTTTTCGATATGATTTGTGAACGTGGAAAGGAGGCGAAATTTCAGAAATCGGAGAGGAAGATGGAGAATTGGAATTGGAAAGTTGATGTAAAGAGCTGATTCTTTCTGTGGGAGTTTGAGGTGAAGAAGCTGAGAGATCGGAGAGAAAATTCAAAATTGGAAGAACAATGCAAAGGGAGAGCGAAATTTGAGATCGAAGAGAACGAAAGGATCAATTTTGTTGGTGGTCGATCAAATTTTCGAGAACGGTCTCTTTCAAATTATTCTCACGTGTTAATAGCAATCGTAATCGTAAATTTTCTCTGATGTCACAAGCTGTTATTTAGCGCCGCAGATTCGGTTCTAAAATCCAACCAAATTCAAAGCAGAAAGATTCTGGAGAACACGTGGAAAATCAAATTCAGGAAAAACTGAATGGAAATGTTGGAAGAGAAGTTTTTGGTTTATAAAAATTTGAGAGGAAGATGAGAGTTAAGATGGAAGATTCGAGAGAAAAGAGAAAGGGAAATAAAATTCTCTCTCTCTCTCTCTCTCTCTCTGGTAATTATCTTTTTCTTTCTGGTTTCTTTCTCCCTTTGTTCCCTCCTCGAGTCTAGAGGTTGAGAACCGTGGAACGGACCACCTACGACCGGAAGTAACGGAGGGATAACGTTCGATTAGCATTCCTCGCGGATGAGTAATAAAGCCAGGAGATTAGTCGGAAAAGGTTTGGTCTCGGGGATCGACGATTAATCATAGGCTTCCTTCGATGCTTCGAACGATGATTCTTCTATTTACTTTCGCTGTTTCGTTCAACTAGCGGAAAAATGTGCGTAACGACTCGTAATAAATATAAACATCCAGATGGAATTTGTATTTATCGTTGGCGGATCGTCACGAATTAATAGATAAACCTACGTTTCTGTTTGATTTGGATTTATACGAAATTACGAGAGATTAATCGTGTGTGCGGAGTCTATGTAATGGAACGTTTATAATTGGATTTATGGTACTAATATCGGAAGAATTATAACAGACTGGTAGTTCTATTTAAAAATTAGTACTATGGACCTACTTAATTTTCATTCGTTCTTGCACTATTTTATATTTTTTAACACATCCACTGTTGTTAATTAAAAATTACACTTGAGATTTTTGTACTATCAACGTATAAAACAATTAAATTCGACGTACATAATAATGCAGTCTTCGTGTAAGACCTGCTATAGTAATTTTGTAACAATTTTTAATATTTATAATACCTAAGAATTTTGTTACTTTTATTGTAGAACTGAATTCTTTTTTTTTTTGCTTGTAAGAGAAATTTCTTTTTTCTTTGTTTATCAAGTGTTAATAATTAAATATTTATAATAATTAATAACTATAAAATAATATTAAAACAATATTATTTATATCATATAATAATAATTAAATGTTAATAATTACTATAATTACAATATAGTATTTTTATCTTTTCATTAATACTACCAATTAAATATGTTTTTGCAAAGAAACTGAAATTCGAGATCAGTTTGATCGAAAACAAATACGTACATTTAACAATGCAACCAAATATAAATATAAATATAAATATACAACAAACAAATACGTAATTTTATGTAATTTTATAGTAGAATTACGTTACGTTAATTTATAATTTACAAAGGCACGTTATATACTTACTCAATTGGATTTGACATTGGACTTGGCACAAAATTTTGGGATGAATATTTCGCGAGGCTCACGTGTTACGTATTCAGCTGTTGAAATATTATCATTTCCCTCTCTCCCTCTCGGCGTGTAATCGTTGCTAGATACAAAGTTACCTCGCTAATCAAAATCACTCGTCGTAATTTTAGAAACGATTGCACCACCGAGAACTCGCTGTTATCTCGACGCGAATTCCTCAGATCACAATAAACCCTTGTAAGATAGCATTATCGTACGCGTTACAAGATCCTCAAGCGAGAATACACGCGGTTTCTTAATGCGATTGCTCTGTTCGTTTTATCGTTGCGTTAATTGCGAATGTTTCTCTCTTTTCAGGTGAGTACCTCGCAGAACAAGAGAAAATAACCGGCGATCATCTTTCCAGGAAGAACGAATCTCTGAGTACGAACCTCTGTACAGAGCGTTTCAAACAAAGGAGTAAAGTACAGAGATTATCAACATTTCTTCGAGAACGCGTTTGAGTGTCAATTTTGATTTTTTTGAATAAAGTCACATCTATGTTTTTAACACTAGAAGTAAACCGACGATTAAAGCGTGAAATTTCAATCAGAAGTGTACATGCTTCTATTGGTACATTTTACGAAAAATTATTTAAATATCTTGAATAATTTAAGGTACTGTTTTACGTCTGTAAAATGTCCAAGAAAAATTATAAATTGGTCGTTTTGACTACTTTGTTTAGTTCCAGTGTTAAATTCATCGATCAATATTCTCTGTAAAAAAAAAGTACGTATTGAGCCATACGTATTTGGACACTTGTAAATTATAATAACAAATGGCGTGTCTATTCATTGTTGAAATTTTCGATCGTGTATTCGAAAAATTTATACAGATTTTATACAAAAAATTATTCAGTCATTTATCAAAGATGAATTTGAAAACTTGAAAGTCAGCGGTTGAAAAATATCAATTTTTTTCAGTGAGCGCACGATAGCTCACGAGCAGAGAAAAATCATCAACTTTGATTTTTTTTGCAACACGTCGTACAGAAGATAAGGGCGACACAAACATTTGATGGCTGTAATCAGAGGCGATGGCGATAAATCTTGGCACGATTATGATATAAGAGTTAATATCTTTAATTAAAAAATCACACACGATTAAAATTTTTTTTATTAATTCGCTTCTCGCCATTACCGATTATTCCGGGAATTTCATTTCGATTGCCAGAGACCAACGCAAATGATTGAAATTCTTTTTCAATCGTCCGTGATTAATCATCGAATGATTCGAATTTTATTCCAATTAAATTAAAAAATGGTAATTCGATCTTGCAAATCTTACGTTATTCAGCCGTGTATTTTAAAAAAAAAAAAGTGATTTAAACAGCAAGATATTTCTAGAAAAATATTTGTCGTACAAAGATACAATATACTTCAGATTTTTCCATATTACACAAATTTTATATAATTTTAAAATTTCGTACAAATGTAGAAAAATCCACAGTCTACTGTGATACCTATTATCGAAAGCAAAAAAAATGTTACGTTCGACTATTAATTAATATTGCTAATAGCCACTACTGTATTCACTGTAACACTCTCGATTTGATTTCCGTAAATCAAAGTGATAATATTTATAATGAGATATCGTCCTGTACATATTATGCTTTGTGTCGTCCTTTTACGTTTTTGGAGAGGAATTTTGTTTCGTAAAGGAAAATAACATCTGCGGTGTTGGAATAAGGGTTCGCAAACACGATTTCCCGCTCGCGGAGACAGGAAAAATTCGTTCTTGTTACCTGCGCCAAGCGTTTACCGTAGTCTCTTTTTTCTCGATGAGAGATTATCCAAGCTTGGCTCGAGCGGTATTTATTTTTATTTCGCAAAAATTGAAACGAAGGTCGTGGATTAGGAGCACGGTGTCGCGATAAAAATCAGTGGGTCAGTTTTTTAGTGAAAGGAAAAACAAGTAAGGTAAATATTTGAAAATCACGCGATAGATAGGAGAGGAGAGTATTAAGCAAGAATTTACGTTGAAAAAGTTGAAAGAGACACGCCCTACGTGCAGAGGCTTGAAAAATTCATGAAACGAGTTGTAATCTCACAGTTCACTTTGCATGTTATTTTATGTTTAAAAACAATTTTTTTTTTTTAGTAGAATCTGACAATGGGAATCTCAAAATAGTAGAATCTCAGAATCTTAGAATCTGAGAGTCATAGGATATTAGAGAGAATGTTAGAAATTTAGAATCTCGGGATCTAGATCTTAAAATGTTAAAATATTAAAATCATAGAATCTTAGAATCTTGGAATCTCATTATTAGAATCTTAGGATCTTAAGATCTTAGAATCTTAGAATCTCAGGATCTAAGAACTTTAGAATTTCAAAATTTCAGTGTCTCAAGATAGAATCTTAGAATCTTGAAATTTGACTCTTGGAATCACTTACAGAATCCTTAACAGTCCTACATCAGTCGGTGATTAAGCAATCAATTAATATCAAAAAGACGTTGAAATAACCAGTGAACCAATATTCACCGAAAGACAACGAGTTGCATAGATATATCGGTGAAATGCAATCAGCGAGTGATTCTTCGTAAAATCATCGTAACCTCTGGCTAATTATAACTGTCTCGGTCTAATCGACGTTTCATTACGCGCGTAATTACGATTTCAAGTATAGAGTGAATAATTCAACGGGTCGAGAGGGCAGAGAAGAATACGATTCTCGAACGTGTACTCGGGCAATAAATCTGATAAGAGGTATCGAACGGGCGTGATTGTTTGTCAGGCAGTTGTTCAAACTACAACGAGCCATTGTCCGATTAGGCTACCGGAGTGGACAGCGGTTATCTGGAAGACAAACGTAATTTCATAAAATCTACTCGGCGCATATCGCGTCGATATCTACGTCATCGATACGACCGTGCCTTTCACGTTCAATGGAAATTTTTCTCTTTTTTTCTTCGACGGACAGTGCGAAGAATTCTCATCTTTTTTTCTTTCATAGAGAGGAGGGGAAATGCAATTCAAAATAGGGAAAGAAGAGGGAAAAACACGTTCGAGTGGAAAAGTTGAGAGAAGAAAATTGGGAAAAAGGCTCCTCGTTTTTTGGATTAACGGACAGTGGACTTGTAGCTTTTTTTGTAGAGAGAAACGAGGGTGAAGAATGAGATGGAAAATTTGGAGAGAAGACAAATATTCAAATGAAAAAAAAAAAAAAAATTGCGAGAAGGATGTGAAAGGTGGATAAAAGTTGGAATGAGAAAGATTGGGAGGGAGGGATCTCTCAGTTTTCAGACGGGGAGCGCAGACTTTCCCTTTTACGGAAATTTACGCAAAGATACAAAGGCAAAAATTATGAACAAATTAAGAGGAACAAAAATGAAAAGAGGATAAATGTCGAAATCGAACGATCGAAACAGAAATATAAAAGAAGAACGAAATATAGAAATGGAGAATTGAGGACAAAATAGAGGAACTGAGGGAAAAGACGACGATGCAAAGTTGAAAGTTTAAAATATCATGATTGCGTTAAAGCCAGTATGTGCATTTGCATTTGCTGAATTAACGCATCGTGCACGAACATGAGATAAAAGCAGAAACTCCTGTCACAGTCTGCAAAATTTCCAATTTTTAGTTGAAAAATTCATTTTGTCGCTTCGGTAAGATTATTATTTCGCGGGAACTTGGATTTGGAAAAGGTCGTCAAACTCTTGCACGAGTGTCAGTTGTTTCTCGCGAAATCACTCTTGTCTCGCCGAGGATATTATTACTCTGATTGCACGAGTGAAAAATAGCACGGAGAGTGGCATATTTTATGATCGAGCATCAGTTTAACCGAAAATTCCCGCTGCAACGACGCGAAGATTTAAATCGTCTCGAATTTTTCGGGAGATCATCGATGCTTCTTTGATATTTCACGATTTTTCCCCGTTTCTCCGTCCTCTTCTTTTGTCAATTTTCATTAATTCTGAAAATAACGTGCCGGCTCGAAGCACATAATCGGACAGGGAACACTCTGCGGTGTATCGAAATGATTTTGAGCCATGAATTTATAAACGCGTGAATTTTTATCCGCGATCGAAGACGACGAACACCACGAATCGGGAATTTTTTTTTTATCCTGGTTACGTAAACGCTGTTAAATATTTATGGCGTACGTATTTAATTAATTACTGCGCTCCATCTCCTTTTCGCCTGCGAAACGTTCGCGTTTAAGTCTGCCGATTTAAACGACCAGCTTTCGTTTCCAATTCGCTCGAATTTGATCCGTGTCTGTATCAAGTATTTTTTTTTCTTTTTTTTGGAATCAAAAATATTCGTTTCAATATTTTCGACGGAGAAGGCAGAGGAAAATCATTTGCGTAAAATTCTGTATCTCTCTTTTATCTCAACTCTCGCCCGTCTTTTCTGTTTTTTTTTTTTTTCATAGAACGTGTAATATTACGATTTTAATCTGAATATTTATAGTTAAGAGTTCGTATTAATTATAAAATTCCACTTAGCAACGAAATTTCAGTTGATTCGAATATTTCAAGATTTAAATTATAAATTGTTCACGTTATATATAAATTCTCTGATCTATAGCTAAAATTAACGAAAGTGTGGTACGTAATTGCTTAGTATTGCAAAAAAATGTGTCTACATATTAGTTCACACAGTAACAGAGTAACTAACATTAGTTCACACAGTAGAACATTCAGATCCGGTTAATGATCCGAAAGATTATAATGTAATATAATTATTTATACAATATATACATAATGTAATATAATATTATATGATTAATTAATATAGATTAATATAGATATTTTTATTTTAGATTTGAATTTCCACTTTAATTTAAAAATTAATGTAATAATTAAAAATATAACGTGAGTATCAATGAAAAGATTCTTCTGTATTCGAAAGAATATCAATTAATGTATTCCTTCCTGTATCTGTACCTTCTTACGTATAAAATTATTAATTACACGGAAAGAGTAATACATAATATAAATAAATTCTCTGATCTATAGAGTAATACATAATATAAAGGTTAATATAAATAAGTTCTCTGATCTACATATTCTTACGTGTAAAATTACACGGAAAGAGTAATACATAATTGCTTGGTACAAGGAAATGTATCAACGTATTCTGCTCGGATAATTTTCACATAGTAGAACGTTCGGATAAGTGATTCGAGTATAAAGGTTCTTCTATGTTCTGCAAAGAATATCAACCGATGCATCTTTCGTCTACAACTTCTTACATGTAAAATTAACGAAAGGGTAATACGTAATTGCTTAGCGCAGGGAAATGTATCTGCATATTCTGTTTGATTAACAGACACGGTTCACACAGAGTTCAGACAGACGTGCAGAACGTTCAGACATTGAAGCATCCGGTTAATGATTCCAACGTGAAAGATTCTTCTGTATTCGAAAGAACATCGCTGTAAAATTAACGAAAGGGTAAAAAATAATCGCTCGCTACAAGGAAACGTACCTACTCTCGCCGAGTACAGGGAAATGTACCTACATGTTCCGTTTGATTAACAGACGTAGTCCGTGCACAGTGGAACCTTCAGATATTGAAGCATCCGGTCAATGATTCGAACGTGAAGAGCACTTCTACATGTAGATATCATCTTCGACGATGTAACTTCTTGCGAGTAAAATTAACAAAGTAGAGTTGGCAAAGATACGCGATTAGCCTCTTGGCTGTGAATCACGAGTATTATACTCGCGGCGAAGAAACGGCAATTTCTTGTGTAACGACGAGTATTTCTCGTCGCGCGAGCAAAGTCACGATTTAATTTTAAGTAACAATTTGTGGAAAACATGTTTGTGAATTTTAGTCACTCGACCAGGTTTTTTTACATCATTTTCTTGCTATTGATATTGATTGAGTAATGCGAGAAAAATAATTACAATTTGTTACTTGAGTTAAATCTCTATTGTGGAAAATCAAGCATGTTTTGGTCATTTTAGAATATTTTCAGACTTGACCAGTTCTTTCTTTTACATCATTTCTAAATATTTTCTTGCTATTAATATTGATATTAATCGAATTGTTGAAAGAAAACTAGTGTTATTTCCTTAGAATAGAAAAATTGCACATACATACTTTGTGTTTGATGAGTACATATATATGTCGTTCTAGCGACACAATGTAGACACACGCATTTGAAAGCGGCTAAGAGGTTAACGCCACAGCACAAAGCATAAAGATTGTATCGAAGAAATTGGAAAATGGCACAAACTTTCCCATTCGTGTTAATTTTACAAAAATTACCCACCGAGTTACCAAAAAATACAACGTTGCAAGTCTCTAGAGTTATATTCTGAAAAATCACGAACGTTGACATTCGTTTTGACCACTCTGACTAGTTCTAAAGCAGCGTTCGCCGTGCGATGCATTCGCGGAATCAACACCCGTTTCGTTTCGCGTTACTTTGCTCATCGTCCACGGTGCGTAGGCCTCGGCGACCTAATTAAAACGTGTCGAATTCCCGCGTGTAATTAAAGCTTAATACGACGCGGTGCGTGAAGGTGGTCCTCGTTAATGAAAGAGCGTTGCCCGGTTGAACGAGGGTAATTAGCGAATTCGTTGCGAGGGACAGGGTCTCGAGCAATAATATCGGACCGGTGAATCGAAACCGGCCGATGCATTGTAACGTTATCACTTAATTGAAGGGTTTTCTGAGGGGGAGGGGGGGGGGGAGGGGGGGAGGGGAGAGGTGCGCGCGAGACCTCGTTAAATCAACGAAAAACGGATTATCGTGCACGGTACCCCGAGCGGTGTCGAGCTGCTTCTTTTTTGGACGTTCCGTCGTCCGAGGTATCGGTAATTAGCCGATCTCCGGTTTCGACGGGGGAGACTTTCGAGGAATTTTCAAACTCCTTGTTTGTCGAGGGCTCCTTTTGTCGAGATTGATCACGGAGGTTTGGTTAATCTTATCGTAACCCCCCGGGGGGGTTAAAAAGTTCATTTCCTCGAGCTTGTAATTACCCCGGAAGGCGGAGTAGTTGATTTTTGGCTCTTTGATCTTTTAAAAATGTTGTGAAATTTGTTGTAACATTTGAAACGTCGTTTTTTTAAGTTGTCTTTGTTCGATCAAATCACGTTTAGTGTTCTTTGTTTGATCGAATTGTTCTTGACCCCAAGAATCGTGTTTTTGGCACTTTTGCGACGTTGTATTTATTTTATAATTTCAAATTTTAACACCTAAGCTATTTTATATTGCTTTTTAATATCTCGACGTGTTCTCTTTGATTCTTCAACAACAGTTTTAGGAATAAAATTATTTTTTCACCGCTTGTCTCACAATTTTCCTTTCGACTTTCGTTGGCATTAGCTGTTGTAATTTTTTATATCGTATGAGATATATATACATGTATATTAACCTTCGATTGGAGAAAATTGAAATTTAAAGTTCGAATTCAAAATCCATAGGTTTGTTAATTTTTTTATCGTCGCTATTACGAGCAATTTTTTCCACAATCTCTTCATACGTCTTGGATTCTTTTCTTTTTACTTCAATATTTTATCAAGATCGGACGTTGAAGTCAAATATTTAAAACGCTGCATATTTCAATAATATCTGTGGAAATATAATATTCATTTCGAGTCATACACGAGACACGAGGAGAATAGCAGAGTTAAAACGGCAACTTTCCATTCGTTAATGTAGAGTGTACTTACAAAATGTTCACACAGTTGTTAGCCAGAATTTCTTTTTTTCGTAAATGGCACGTTACATACGTATAAAACGAAAGGGAGAGAAGTTTTACTGTTTCTTTTATGATCCACGTAATAACAGGTTTGCATCTGTTAATGTGTAACATTTTTTTTGAGGCATTGCGTTATGCACCTTTAATGCTCGAATAATGAAAAATGGGTTTGACGATTCTCAAAATGGTCCCTGGATATTTACTCGATCAGGGTTGGGATTTGATAAATATGTTTACTGTATGCAATTATATTTACTCTCTTATCTTATATCTTCTCACTTCCGGTGTTCAGGTGATAGAAATAATCTCACTTATGATATAGATACGCGTGTATGTATAAAATATGAAATGAAACGGCATCTGCAGGAGTGAAGCAATTTTTTTCAATAAAATTTAAACCATCTTTATAGAGAATTCATCTTTTTCAGGATATAGTCATTAGGATATAGATCGAATGATTTAAGTAATAATTACTTGAATTTCTGAACAAAATAATTAAATTTTACTACTCTCGATTGCTTCTGACTATTAATTTCGTATATTGTTACTGTAAGCCAGCAAATTTATTATGTTACTTAGGTCTAGGTATACTAAATTTCATATTATTTAGTAACAATCTTATATGACTGTACAAATATTAATATTGGCTTCAAAAATTGTTGACTACAAGAGGATGAAACTTGTTATCAGATTCACCAATTTATCAAGAAGAGTATTACTTTATTTTAAATTTAATATCATTCTACGTCAAACAGAATTCAGAAATTACACAAAGAAACAGATTTAAGAAATATTAAATTTACACGAATCAATGAAATAAAAATTATCTTTTCTTTAACAGAAATGAGATTTCACTTTATCCTGAGATACGGACGTGTTACAAAGTTTACGCGCAAAAATTCGCAGACTTCTCACGATACGATCGCGCGTAAATACTCGAGGTTACCGTAATTGGCGGTATGTATTCTCTCCGAGTAAAATAACAAGGAGATCCTGCATCCTCCCTGTTACTCGCTATACCATTTCGCGAATATCATTTTAATACGAACAAGGGAATAATGGCCGAGAGTATGCCAAGTCTTATGTAAATCCAGCGTCTTGAAGCTTTTCCCTCCGAGCGATTTTGCCCTGCAATTTTCGACCATTGTTCCAGCCTCAGGGTGTATCCCCTGTTCGTCTTCCGCTTTCTTTCTCATCCCCCTTCCACCCAGAATTTCTTACTCCTTCCTTTTTGCTCCCTCCTTCCTCTCCTTTTTGCCTTCTCGTTTCCTTTATCTGCTTCAACGTCTCCCGTTTCGTTTCTTGTGGCTGCTCGATCTCTTGTTTTCCCCCTCCTTCTTTTTTTAATAACCATCGTCTACTCGTCCACCAGACACGGTAGACGATGTTTCTTTACTTATTCGTTGCCAACGATCCACGCTTCACCGAGGGTTTTCCTGCTCCACATTCCTAATTTATAACACTCGCTCCCTACGTTTCGCCGGCCGGATTATACTTTTATTCGAACGACGGCTCTTTTTCCGCCTTCCGTCTATCCATTTTGCATCGAAGAAACTTCGACACGTTTACTCGGAGCTTTTACCGTTGTCCTTTGCTTTTACCATTCGGCGCCGTTTGTTTACCAGTTTCTCTGAATATTTCATTCTTTCGAGAGCTTTGCGTTTTGCGTACACAAAGTGTCAGAATGAACGTGGAACTCTGGAAAATTTTAATTCGCAACGCGCCACGAGTCAATGTACATGGAATGAGTAATACACGTAGGGAAGTATTGCTCTTGAAATTTTTTGTTAGAATTAATAATCTTTCGAATGTCAAAATATTTACATTTCTTAGACGCGCCTATTTTTCATTCAGAATCGTCGAAATCCCCAAGATTGACCACTATTATTCTACACTCTAATTCTTACACCGCTATTATTCTACACTCTAATTCTTCCTGCTAAGAAGATGTTTCGCAGAGGAAAAAAACTGCACGACTTGTACCCAGTACGATTCATCTCACTGAAAGGCCCAGAAGCAGCTGCTCTGATTAGGAAATGAAGACGACTTTTTTGCCATAAAATTTTATCGATGTGCAAACATTTGAATCGATACGAAACAAATTACAGGCGCGATCGCTCAGTACCAGACAACGCTCGAGGTCTAGCCCACGCCCCCTCACGAATCACGTGATCCAAATCAACCAATCGCTAATTTTCGTTGCATTTTCGTTGCTAAAATCACTTTCAGTGATAATAAAAGAAGAAACGTTTCACGAATTTTTATGCATCATATAAAAAATTCAAAGACACACAGAATAACGCGAAAATTATAAATATTACGAAATATCGAAAATAAGAGTAAAATATGTATCTAGTGGCGGAAACGAATTTCTGCTTCTTCAATTATACTCGCCAAAACATTGCATAAAAATCATCGCGTGAAAAAACAAAACGAAAAAGGAGAAAATAGAGAAGATAACGGATAAACGAAATGAAAGGGTTAATTCCCAACGTTCCCCGCGCGTAATTCCGCGAGGATCGATACACCTCTGGCGGAAATGAAACATTTTGTCGGATCATCGAGCAGATATTCGGCTCGGAAGCGAGTAGAAAATATTTATAAGTGAGCTGGTCTGGTGAATAGCGGAAGTGGCGGTTGTTATTGTTGTTGTTGTTGTTGTTGTTGTTATTGTTGTTTTTTTCATGGAGCCAGCCGGCCATCGGTATTGTAGGGTCGAAGTAACAATGAAACTAATGAATGGACTTCCTCCAACGCCGCAATTAATGTAACTCAGCCGTTCTGAATAGCAGATCATTTAAATTGATCCGGGAAAGATATAGGGTATCGCAGGTAGGCGCGAGAGATACATGGGTGAAATTCGTTTCGTTTCATACAGCAGCGGATCTTTGAAAGATCTTTCCCTTCTTGTCTCTCCCTTTAGTTTTCTTCTCGCCGTTCTTTCTTTGCAGTTGATGCACGAACGAGCCAAGGAGATCCCTTGAATTATTATTCAAATTCTTTGTAAAGATTTCATTCACCTTTCTTGTTCCTCGCATATATATACATATAACGATGAAATTTGAACACGGCAAAGGAAAATTATTTCTTCAATTCTCCGTTTTCGAATTTTTTGTAATTTTTAGTTGTGCCTTTTTTACATTTTTCATGTATTGTATTTTATATTATTTACGTATTGTGGGAAACGTGTGAAGTGTTGCTCGATTCTTTGTTGTACACTGTTTGAAACAATCAGAAAATTGTTCTTTTACCTGTTGCTTTTTTGCATTTAAAATATTTTTATTTTTTTTTACATAAAAATGACAGTTTGCAACTAATGAATTTAACAATGAAACGTTAGAATTTCTTGAATTTTTGTCGTTTAACTAATATTGTGTGGCAAATTTTAAAGAATCATTATAAAGGGGTGATTTAATGCTTTAAAACGAGACCAAGTTACATGATTTTTCGTTATGAAGTTACAACAGCTTAATCTTAAACAGTATTATTGAGTCATATTAATTTATTGCATAATTATATTATGACTATATGTATGTATTAATATATATCACCCAATATCTATAATCTTAATGTAATATACGAATGCATATAATTATAATATAAATACAATAAAATAATATACATACATATATAATGCCAGTTAAGATATCAAACATTAACAATTCTCTTCACTCTTTGAATTATACTTTTCACTGTATAGTAACGAGTAAGAAAATAGTTGAACCTGGATCGAAATTTATTCCTCCGCGCGTTCCTTTTTTATCTGCTTCATTTCTCGCCGATACGTCACGAAAGTTCCCTGGCGACCAATTCGAAAACGCGAAATGCAATGGGGGAGAAAGTGAAAAGAGGCAGAGAGAGAGAGAGAGAGAGAGAGAGAGAAAGAGGAGAGGTTGGGAAAAAATTCCGCATCTGGCTCGCGCGCATTTACAGATCGACGCGTCGCGACGCGGACGAAACTCGACAAATCCCAGGCCCCTGATTCGATTCGGAATTTCTTCCGGCTGTCGCACACGACGGCCGCATTTTCCCCGACTCGACGCTCACATTCGTTTAGCGCTCGAATTGTTCTCAATTAGTTTACACACGCTCGCGACTCTGAGCAACTGTGCACACGCGCTTCACGCCTGCGATCGGCATCCTGATTTGACATTGATTTCTTCCGCGGTTTCGTCTTTCGACGCTGGAATCGATTTTCAGCTGAAAACTTGGTGTCGAAGGAATTAAATAATTCGGTGCGTCATTGAAAGATGAATACTAGAATTTCATCATTTGCTCAGCCCCATATCAATGCGTAAAATCTTTGCTCCGACAGTCCAGAGTTAATTTTTTCTTTTTTTCTCAAAGATGATTTTGCATCATGCAGCGCTTGTTCTTGGAAACTGTGAAAGTTTCAATTGTCCGTAAGATCATTTTGAAAATTTCTTTTGTGAATATTATATATGTATATGGTCTTCTTTTTGGAACGAATACTTAAACTATGCTGCATTACATTTAATAAATATTTAATACGTATCATTTATATTTTATCACTGAAAGTAGTTTTAGCAGGGGTAACCCAGAAAATCGGGTTTCTTCAGGTACAACGCTAATGCAACGAAAATTAGCGATTGGTTGATTTTGGTCACGTGATTCGTGAGGGGGCGTGGGATAGTAGGAGTGGCATTATCTGGTATTGAGCGATCGCGTCTGTAATTTGTTTTGTATCGATTCAAATGTTTGTATATCAATAAAATTATATGGCAAAAAAGTCGTCTTCATTTCCTAGTCAGAACAGTTGCTTCTGGGCCTTTCAGTGAAACGAATCGTACTGGGGTACAAGTCGTGCAGTTTTTATCTCTACATTGTATAATTCCTTTTCTTTTACGAAGTTACATCGATTTACATTTCTTCCTTCGACGAAGTAGTATATCTTCCTCGATCACGAACGCGATTCTTCATCCGAGGATTTCATTCTCCCAAACTCACTCATCAAAATCAATTTCCACGGTCGTCTTCTGAGAGCCGTATACTCGTACAAGTTTCGTGCAGTTTAATGTATCGTTAGGCACGGTAATAAACGATAAGCGAGGCAGAATATGCCGCCAGTTTAACCAGCAGAGTGAGCGCGTTCCACCAGCATAGAGAACCGAGGCTGATTATGTTCGGACTCCCGTGGGACGCTTCGCCTAAACGACCGGTTCGCGCCCGTTATCGCGCTCGACTTCATCCACGTCGTTTGCCTTCTGATAACTCTTTTACAATCTGACTTTTACCGCCCGAAAATGCGAGCTTTGCTTCTCGTGGTAAGATGGAGTTATTCACGCGCGCGTAATTTCGTCCTTTTCGATTCTCGTCGTGCGGAGAAAGGAGAAAAAGAAGAGGCAGATTTATTGGGTATGGTAAAAACTAAGCTTCTCCGGTGGATGTTCAAATATTTGTCAGAGGAGAACGATTTACATCTCGCGTAGCGCGCGGCTTTCCTTTTAAACGCGTGCCGCGAGACGAGAGACTTCGGTTTAATTACACCGGGGTGCCGGCGTCTTTTCGTGATTTTCTTCTCCGCGGTGCTCTGTTGGCCCGAAAGACAGAAGCCCAGGGCAGAGTTCGAGATTGTTTGCTAGGGATTTTCTTGAAAAGATGTGCTGTGATAGCGATTTGTTCGTGGGCGATGCTCGGGTCTCAGGTTTTTAACGTTGAAACTGTCCAGTGTGATCGGAGCAGAGATATAATTTTGTCACAAGAAAGTGGTGATTTTTTTATCACTGAAAGTGATTTTAGCGGGAGCTAAAAACCCAGAAAATCGGGGCTCTTTAGGTGCAACGCTAATGCAACGAAAATTAGCGATTGGTTGATTTGGGTCACGTGATTCGTCAGGGGGCGTGGGGTACTTTAGTTCTGTTGTCTAATTTTTACACGAGAACGATTCGATAATTATCGACGATGTAATTATGATGTTTGTAAAAATTCAATCTATTTATCGGCGATATCATCTGGTTCTTTTATCTTTATCTTGAGCGACGCAGTTCTTCGAAACAAGAAGAATCACTTTTCTACGATGATACAATTTTATCAGTTTCGAAATAATAAAACATCTAGACCGAGAGAGATAGAAAAGATTTTAACACTGGAACTAACGACGATTGAAGCATAAAATTTGTAGCATTTGGAGGAATTAAAGTGCAAGGAACAGGGATTTCATTTGTGTATTTTATCAGAAATCATTCAAGTCTCTAAAAGTAGATGTATTTTATACATATATTAATTTATTCTTCTTACGTTCTAAAATATTTTGATGAAATATATAAAATTTCTATGGAAGATCATAAATCGACCGTTCTGACCACATTTTTCTATTAAGTTTTAATATTAGTTTGAATATTAAACGTTTCATTTCCTGTTCACCAACTCTCTTGCCAACGAAACTCGCGAACAAAAATAGGAAAATTCAATTTCGTTGGACGCCTGTTCTCGTTTGCTCCTTTCATCTTCGTCATTCCGCGGACAAAGCGACAGGATTATTCGAAAGAAAACATCGTCTTTCCAGAAGCAAACATCGGGAAGTTAAACAGCGATCCTCAAGCGAGGACTTACTTACCGATGGAAGACAATAGGGTGGAATTCACGAGCGCTAACGCGGAAATAACCGCGAGACGTTGGTCGACTTTAGATTCGTAGCAAACTAGTTAGCGAACTCGGAACTTGTTCGATTGTTGCTCGCTACTTCGTCGCTGTGTCCCGACTGTTTCTTACTTGCCGAGATTCCGAATGAACGCCAGAGTCGTCACGAACGTTTCTCTCGAGTACGTCCTCCTAACGGGGGCCTATTCTTGATCGTTCGTTTGGTATCTTGTTCTTTAACAACTGACGTTTGAAACTGTTATCGCGAGGCTTGTTTGCAACTTTGGAACGCTGCTGTGAATTTATATCTAGCTGTCTGTATTTGTTTTCAATGATTTATTTATATTGGAGTTTAATCATTTTGTGCATTCGATGGAGGATTTCAGTAATTTATTGAGATAGATCTTTCGATTGGCAATATTTTGTAGAAATTTGTTCTGCGAGCGTGATTGTTTGACAATTATTTAGTTTGAATTTCTTTGGCATATTTGAGTATTCTTGATCATTTGTTCCAATTTGATGGAGGAGTTCAGTAAATTCATTGAAATTGTTTTTATGTCTTTTATGTTTTTTATTATATCTTACATAGGAATTTGTTGCGAGAGAATAACGCTGTTTTTAGAGAATTCTTTTTGGTTTCCATTCAACGAAGAATTCGAATAAATTCGTCGAAATTAAGTTTTAGATTCTGATCTCTTATTGTATTTTGTAGCTGTCGGAAAATAGGCATCAATTCGCTTTAAATCTTTCTTAGAATTTCGATATTTCTATCCGAATTCTTACTAATTCCTTTCGATCAAAGAAAGTTGCAAAAAATTTATAGGAACTAATGTAGTAGGTTCTAAAAACTTGAATATCTTTTAACAGTTCTTTCAAATTCTGGAAAAAATTGAATTTCATTAAATTTGTTGGCTTCAATTTTTCCTTTTTTCAATCTTCTTTATCGTATGTTATAAAAATTTATTGTACAAGCAGGCTTATACTTGCATGGGTAAATTTCCAGACAAGTTCGTCGAACTTACTTCGATTAATCTTCGTACTCCAACAAGTACAATCACTTAATCAGATCTGGACTCTTACAAAACATCTGCGATCCATACTTGTCTTGTAGATAGCTGTTTCATTTATACATATAACAGTGCATAAAAATGTTTCTTCTGTATTAATTCTGCAATTGTCTATAGAGTGTAAAACTTTTATCAGAGAAATTAATCCTTTCGTAAACGAATTTTTTTTAGTTTAGTACTTAATAATTCTTGAAATTAGATTTAGGATATTTTCAAAAGTGCGAGATATTGTCTCATCAATTTTCCGAAATTGGAGTATCACAATAAATCTTAATGATGACGAATTACAGGCGCGATCGCTCAGTACCAGACAACGCCACTCCTACTCGAGGTCTACTCCACGCCCCCTCACGAATCACGTGACCCAAATCAACCAATCGCTAATTTTCGTTGCATTAGCGTTGGACCCAAAGAGGCCCGATTTTCTGGGTTACCCCCGCTAAAATCACTTTCAGTGATAAAAAAATCTACTTATTTATGAGAATTTATATTTCAGTAGATAGCCAATAATCTCGGAAAACGGCAAAAGCTTTTTATATATTTATTTTACACAAAAAATTCCTACGAAAAATTGCAACTTTGTCATTTTCGAAAGACATCATCTTCTGACAGACAATTTCATCATACGATATCAAAGTTAAAAAACGAGAAGATTCAATGTCAAAGGTCATAATTTACATCGGTGGATAGGAGATAAAAACGTCGAACGAAACGGTCTAAAAGCCAAGCATCCATTCATTCTGACGTTGAGAAAGAGGTATCGGAATGGAAGAGTAGTAGGATCGTCGTGAGAATAGCATTAAACGTGGCATTAAGCCAGCAATCGCTTCATCGAGCAGGCTGAACAGGCTAGAGGCAGTATAATGAATCATTAATGTCCAGTTATCACTGAAATCGATCGCGGGAAGCGGCAATTCAACGACGAGCTGAAACCAGGAAGGAACATCTTCTTTTTTTTAACTGTAAAAATGAGAACGACCAACGAGTAAGAAATGTCCCCAATATTATAATTAGCGCTTCGAGCGAATGAATTATTTTGAATGAGTATTTCTAAAAAATTCTTCAAGTATCTTTATTGGATTTTAGGAATAGTTATGTATAATTGTATTAATTTGATTTATTCGCCTATTTGATTATCGATTGTTCTAAAAACGAACCGATTGATGCCTGAATGCTGTTACTTTTGTTGGAATGGATTCCGTTCTATTAATTCTGATCGAAGGTATTTCTTCTTTGGAAATCTGCCTCCAATTTTTTCAAATTAAAAACGAAAATTTCTGATTGAAACGAGACGTATTTCCGTTTTCAAGGAATATCTCTCAACGACTCTTAATGGATTGGAAAAAATGAATTATTTCGCGGATTTTCTTTTCTCTTTGTCTTCTTCGATGTGAAATTGTAAAATAAAAAGATACTGCCCGCGCCGTAAAATTAGTTGAAAAAGATACACGACGTACCAGTGTTAATAAAATCTCTTTCATTAACAGTATAATAAATTTGACAACGAACAAAAGGCGATTTTATGAATTATAAAAATCACGGCCATTATCAGAAATCGTTCTCTTAAAAAATTTGAAACAGTTTTCCGTTTGCTCCGTTTTTTTTTTTTAATTATATTCCCAAAGGTATTAATTTACAGTCCAATGCAACAATATCTAAATTATAAGTTGTACGAGACGATCTCAAAAATTATTTCGCACGCCTTCTGCCAACTAAGGACGGAAAGTTCCGAAAATAAACAAGCCGAGAGAAAATCCTAGAAGAAGGAAACTCGAGTTTGCTATTCGAGGAGCGGCGTCGTTGATGACTAATGCTCCGGGAAGCTTCCCCCAGATCCAGATCGAACCCCCTGCTCGCAACCTTCGCTTTGTCCCAGGTTCGAAAGTCAAAACCAAAGGGAGACGTTGCCCTCGAAGAAACGAAGAAAAATGCGTGGAAAGCGAGGGACGGTGGGATATGAGATCGACTGTCAAAGGGAAGGGGGAAGAAAGGGAAATCCATTATGGTCGTCGATGACGTGTCGTAGGGACGGATGGACGGCAGGGAAACGTAGACGCCAGACGAGCAAATTTTATTTGAAACAAAAAGTAGAAGGTAGCGAAGCTTCGAAACGCTGTGTCGCGTTCCGTTGTTAATTGATTACGCATTTTTATCTTAAAAACAATTCCATTCACCGGAAAATCGAAAATGGAAAGTATCGCAGAAAGAACGGGTTTGCACTGCCAATTAATCGACTGTTTTCTATTTTGAAAGTGATTTCGCTTTACGTCTGGATCGGAGAAAGTAGGTAAAGAGGTCCAGGTTCGATCGAATTGGTCGTTTTTTTTTTTTAGAAATAATTATTTGTAATGATGAACCAACTATTTATTTTAGCTAACTCTTTTAAATAGAATAGTTCAGAGTATTATAAATACACGTATTTCAGTTGTAAATAATAGATCAAGGATTCTTAACCTAAACCTCTAAATAATGATAACAATAGTAACAAATATAACAAATATTTGTTTGATACTCCTGGTGTATAACTTACACGTTTAGCACGAAAGTAATGAATTATTTCAAGAGAAACAGTGGAATACGTACATTTCTAAGAAAATTCTCTCTTTCGAACAAACTAGCTTATAATCACCTGAAAATAGGTCCGAGCCAAATATACATGATACATATATGTTTAAATAATTGTTTGTCACACATTTTATTTAAATACTGGCCATGGCCACGTGTAACGTAAATTATTTCAAGAAAACCAAACAGCGAGGCACATGTATTTCCAAGAAAAACAATTGTCTCCTTCAAATAAACTAACTTGTAATCAGCTCAAAAAATAGCTTCTAGCCATACGTATGTCTATGATCCGTGTGTTTAAATAACCTTTTTTTCTTAAATATTTTATTTCATTTTATTTCGATACTGGACATGAAAACGTCCACGTATAACATATTATTTCGAGAAAGCCAAACAGCGAAGTATTGTACGTGTATTTTCCAGATAAACAATTGTCTCCTTCGAATAAACTAAAAATAGCTTCGAATGTCCATGCGTATGTTTAAATAGCCTTCTTTTTAAATATTTTACTTTATTTAAACACTGGCCATGCAAATGTTGGCGAGGGAACAGTGATGCGTAGGAGAGGAACAGCAAAGCGGAAAAGAGAATGGTTGGAGAGGGCGAAAGGGAAGAAGGAAGGAAGGAAGGAAGGAAGGACAGAAAGACGCGGAGGAGACCGGATTCCTCTCCGTTTTATCCTCTTCGTTGCCCCGGCTGCATTCCTCGGCCCGTTTCAACCTGCCTGCCGGTCGTCGCCAGTTTAACCTGCAGTCCAACACACTATTATGTCTGACCCGAGGCGCTCCCACATTTAACTACACGTTTCGTCTGGCCAGTCTTCGCGTGTGCAGCCACGGCCGAGAGGTGTTTGTGAAAGGGTGGCCAACGAAGGGACCCAGGTCCCCCGAAAACGACGACGTAGGGCTGCCGACAATGACTCCCGAGTCAATAGGAGTCCAGCTTTTGAACCCGCGACCGCGGCTGCCCGGTTATGTTTTAATCATCCACGTTCTTCGGACGAGACGATCGTCTCTCTCTTTCTCTCTCTCTCTTTTTTGTTTCTCCCCCTCCCTCCCCCCTCTAAATGGGTTTCGAGAGGGTGGTTTGCTTTCACGGTTCTTGGACGCGGTCGTTCGTGGTTTATCGAGTTTTTGTCGTTCGGAGTAAAATGTAGATTTTGGTAGTAGTGTCTTGGAAAGAATCGGACGAGAGGAGGAAATTTTAGAAACGAGGAGATTCTGAAAGAAAATTTCGTGGTTTTTTTTTTCTTTTGTTGGATTTTTACATCGAGATTTTGTATATTTTTGAGATTTGTAGAAACAATTGCGTCGTTTGTGATTTGTTAAAAGTGAAGTTCAGGTAAATTTTGGAAATTCCTGAACTTCTGAAAGCAAGTTTTGCCACTACAGTGGGTTGTGTTCGTGATTTTTAAGAAATAGAATTTGACCAAATGTTTTTACAATTTTGGAAATTGTAAAGTGTCTGAAAGAGCACTCTATTAGGATAATTTCTAGAGAGTAACTCGAGTATGCTTCTGGATCCGATTGTTTATTAGGTTACTAAAGGTGTGATTTGGATGATTTAGATAATTTCCTCCAGGGAAGTTTTGAAAGAATTGAATGGTTGTTAATGGTTTGGTAGATTTCTATTTATGACTGAGGAATAAAATTGGACTGGCTCCAATTATTTTGGAGGTACGATTTTGAGGGTCCATAGGTTTAAGAGAATTCGGGTAATTACATGTTTCGTGTTGGAAACAAAGTGTGATCAATTCTATGAGTATAAAAATTTCTGTAGAAATAAATCTTCTAAATACTATCTTGTAGTGATCTCGGATTCCGAGTTAATCCGCTCACTGTGTATTTTGTATCTTAGCTTGTGTACAAAATGATTAAAGAGCAAAGCATCTATCATCTTTATTTTTAGCTAACATTTACTACATTTATTATAATTTTTTTAATATTAACTATGCAAAAGTTGGATCTCGTTAGAAATAATTACCAAAATGTTTCATGTTTCACACTTGGTGAGTGTTATTCCATGTTAAACGTTTTCTTTTACTTTTCTGAGTCAGCGCATGCATTGTTGGTTACTAACCAACTTTTCTATCGAAAATCAATGAACCATTGTGAATTATTGAACGTTCCTCATAATCAAACTATAAATAGCAGCAGTAGCAGTCATTCACAACTCTCTTTTAAAAACTTTCATATATCTGCAATAGTCTCCATTCTGAAACGTAAATGTTCAGATCAGAAAGGAACGTCGTCGCAGTTTATCGTTCCAATAATCGATAAACAACTCAATCTTCGCCCCTGTCTATTATTTTATCATCCTGTAATGGGGTTAAAACCTTCCGGAGTATCATCCTCCTTCTGTGGTATCACCACGTATCAATCCACAATAGATCAAATTTCTCTGACATCCAATCCTTCGTCCAGTTTCCTAATTGATCGATCTGCGATAACTCTAATTTCTACTTCTTTATTGCAATATCTCTGATGAAAATTTTACAGTTTGATCATTAGTTCCAGTCAATTTACTAGTCAACCAGAGACATTCAGCATTGAAATGCCAATTTCGATCGGATCACCTTGGTGATCGTGTGACGTACGATCGTATTCACACGGCCTTACGTTATTTTCAGTGTGCACTTAAAGTCTCGAGACGCGCTCTAAGAATCATTCTGTGTAGTTTCGATTCGCGAAACGCGGCGCCAAACACGGCCACGAGATTAATTGCACCGACGAATCAGCAAGAGGGGATGATGAACTCGGACGTGGGCTCGATCCCAGCGGATCGATCGATGGTGATCGGATAAACGATCGAAACGGTGGAGAGGGCGGAGAGAGAGGGGACTTTCGTGCGCGATTATGCGTGAACGATACGCGGTAGATATCGTCGTACGATAAATCTTATACTCGCGATTTATACGTTATATCTATAGTCGGTTGTTAAGGCTCGCCACTCGTTCCTTTCGTGCGGGATTTAATTTGAAATTCAATGGAGGATGGCGAGATATATCGGCGTGACGAGGGTTTTACGCGAGCCTAACAGCCGGAAAAATGAAAGGCTCTGTTGGGTTCATTAAACGCGTAATGTACTTGTAATCGAGAAGCCGCGAATGGAAAGATCGGAATGCAAGGACGGTTTTCTTTTTATCACTGAAAGTGATTTTAGCGGGGATAACCTAGAAATCTCTTCAGGTGCAACGCTAATGCAACGAAAATTAATGATTGGTTCATTTGGGTCACGTGATTCGCGAGGGAGCATGGGGTTGGGCCTCGAGTAGGAGTGGCGTTGTCTGGTACTGAGCGATCGCGCCTGTAATTTGTTTTGAATCGATTCAAATGTTTGCACATCGATAAAATTTTATGGCAAAAAAGTCGTCTTCATTTGCAGTTTTTTCTTTCTACGTTGATTCCGTTGGAAATCGAGTGTGAAGACACAGACGTTGGAAGGTTGCAATTAGAAACTGCGGATGTTTGTGCACATTTGCGTTTCGCTAGGATTAATTCGGGGGAAGTGAAGTTAAACGGCAATCCTTTTATTTATTAAACGTAACGATCTACTTCTAATGTAAACTGTAATCACCATTTCCGAATGTATATCACTCTAAAATATTACAAGTGTACCTCCCCAGAACTCTAATAGATTTCCAACACGTGCAAACTTTCGCAATTTTCTTAAAAAAGGGAAAAGAAAGTAAAAATAAAAGTTTCACATTAATTTGACAAATAATGAAATAATAATTCACATTGGCACTCCTTCGAGAGAACAAAAAGAGGAAGATATTGAAAATGTATATTGTGTACGTGTCAACTCTTCCCTCAATCACCGTGTCGAGGAATCCGCAAAAGTCCCGGGAGTCGAGAAATCGTGCGAATCGGCTGGAAAGTTCGCCAGGATCCTGAAACGTTCGCTTGAATTAATGCGTAACTTCGTGGGAGGGGTAGATGGTGGAGAGAAAAGAGAGAAATGGGGCGCGGGAAGAGCAGAGGACAGAGGGAGAGAATGAAGGGGGGGGTAGAGGAAGAAGGGCGGCAGAGTCTGGGGGAGGGAGGAGGGTCGACTCTCGAGAACGAAAGTAAAAGAACGGGCAGAGGCTCCTGGAGGAACGTAGGTGTGCGTTAAATGAAAGAGACGGAGGAAGAGGAGCGTTTCAAGGCATGGGAGAGGAATGTGGTCAACGCATAAACTATACCACCGTGCATTCCTTGGGCCAAGGGTGCCTATAGTTCGCGAATCGTATAATATATATACGTGTACACGCGTGCACTGTGGCCACCTGACCTGAGAATGGGATCCACCGATGGTGGATTCCTCGTTCATTCCCCGTGTGTTATTGCCAACAACCAACTGTTTTTTTATTTTTTTATTTTTAAAATTTATCCTTAAATCGAATGGTTCCTACATCGCCAAAATACAAGTCCACTCGCGTCCAAAGGTCTTGTTCCTTTCTTCCTTTTTTTTGCAAATTTTTCAGATTACGCGTACGTGTATTTTACAATACGATATTTCGAATTATAATGTAACAGGATATCACGTCTGTGGAAAACTAAAAGATTAGGTAAAAACGAAAGTTGGAGGATCGACAAATTTTGTTTCATTTTCAAATGAACGCTTGTGAATATTAGGATATTCGAAATGTTGGAAGTCAAATGTGGGTCTCTTATCAAAAGAAAATTTAAACGGCCAAACGGGAATAATGCTGTAATTTTCGAGAGAAACGAACATGTAATTATGTTATAATTGTACGTTCTGGAATAGAGAGTTAAGTTTAACAAAGGAAAAAAGAATTCGACACGGTGGAACCTTCTTTATCCGTTCTTCTGTTATTCAAATATTTCACGTTGGTAGAATAGAATGTCTAACGATATCTGGAAAGTTATTCGCAAAATACTGGCAGACATTTTTTTTCGCAGCATTAAATAAAAAAAGTTAATTTCTGGATAACGAGTCGTAAACTTTAGAAATTCCGCAATGTGCTAGTGTCAAAGAGTGCTATATCTCATGAACTATTGTGAAATTGTACTAGGATCGGTCAAATTTTACTTGAAGTACGAGTAAAAAATAACGATTTGAACTAACGAATCATTTATTTATACACATGTAACGGCGTGTACATACATAGAACGTGCACGTGTAACAATATCGTACAAACAATTTTAAATTTTCTTTTGCTCGCAATTGCGTGTCGGGCATGTACACGTGTTTACGTTATCTCGTTGGTCATTAACGCGAGAAATCAATTAGTCTCGCATCGGTTTCGCATCCGTCGGTCGTAAGAAAAAAGGCCGCCATCCCTTTAATGGCGTCTCTCGGTTGGACGCGGTATTTATGCTCGCATCCTCTCATATATCGGCGATCACCTACGCGAACAATCCCTTCCCGATCGTCCATAACGCGGGTCGTAGATTTATTGGGACCGTAATTTGCGTCGCGGAACGTTTGATCGGTCGAATCGCTTTTCGACCGCACCATCCTCGCCATCTTCTTGGAAGATGAAACTCTCTTAAGAAACGTTTAAAAATTACTTGGAAAGTCAAACGTGTTTGATGCACCGTTTGGTGTACCAAGAAACGAATAAGAGTAATAATTAGAAATAAAAATAATAAAAATACTACTCTCATCTCGTACCTTTTTTTATCACCGAAAGTGATTTTAGCGGGGGTAACCCAGAAAATCGGGCCTCTTCAGGTGCAACGCTGATGCAACGAAAATTAGCGATTGGTTGACTTGGGTCACGTGATTCGTGAGGGGGCGTGGGATAGACCTCGAGTAGGAGTGGCGTTGTCTAGTACTGAGCGATCGCGCCTGTAATTTATTTTGTATCTTCTTTCTTTTCTTATTTTGAAGTCTTCATCTTTTTCTTTTTTTCAAGTTAATTTGTCGTTGAAGAATCCAAAGCACGTTATAAACATATTCATCTTGGTCAGAAGTTTCGATTTAGGTAGGTATCAATTAGCTTTGCACTTTGATTGTGGTCGCTGTTGTTCAAGAGGATCAAGAGCAGATCCTTTAGTCGTATGGTAGCTCTGTCAGTTTTGTAACTTTTAGTTAACTGCGAGAGTTTTTTTATACGATCGAGATTAGAATTTCCTTTCATTCCAATTCTTCTCCTCTCTTCTCCATTTTCGTTCCTCAACCGAAAACCAATACCGCAACCGATCAACCAGTACCAATACCGATACCACTTCCTCCTTTTGCCCGTAGAAAAAGCCACGGCGAACCGAGCAAGTTGCTTTTTAAGGGCAGGCGGTGGTTCGCTCGCGGTGTTCGATTAATCGACGCTCTCTTCATTCATCATCGGAGCAATTAACGTCAGTGTCGTAGCGCGCGGATCGCTTTGTGCGAATCGTTTACGCGTGATGCGTTTTGGCAGCGTGCCACGCCGCATACACACGCGGTTCGTACGAAAGATGTAGCTGTAGAGAAGAAGAAGAAGGACGGCTCGATAATGAATTCGAGACGAGACACCGGCTAATTGAATACGGAATGTCGATGAAACTCGATTTATGTCGCGGCGGAGATCGATGACCCAGTTGAATTACTCGGCAATTTTCTCCCGCGTTAAACCGTTCGTTCTTTCTTCTTTTGCGGCTGAGATTCATGGATCAAACGTCCCCCCGAAGGAAACGGGAGAGGGGAGATCTTTTATTTCGTTGGAATTTGAATTTCCTCGGATTGCGGTGATAATAGCACAGTTTGAGGGAAGTGTGTCTCCCGGTAAAAGCGAAACAGTTAAGCGCGTCTGTCGCCACGCGCTTATCCAATCAAAAAGAGCGACGTAATTGTTATTTACGTTAAGATACGCGAGCAAGATTTTTGTAATTGGCCGAGGAGCGATACAGTCGTGGTATAACAGTGATGATTTGGAAAGTCGTGTTCTTCAAGCTGTGCCACTTTTGAACGCCCGATTGTAATAAAATTTCTACGATAATTTAGAACTTTAATGGATGCGAAGTAGCCGAAGGAATCGAAGCATGTAAATTTTGTTCGAAGTTTGTTAAATTCATTTGAAGAAGTTAGCAGAGAATAATGATACAAACCAATGCAATGGTAGAAAATAAAACTAATATGCTACACCAAAAAGTCGCAAAATGTTGAGAACGATATTTCAATAAATAATAAAAATAATACTTTAAAGTATTCAAGATTACGAAAGTCAGAAACAGACTTTGATCCTTTGAGGAACAGATCGAACTTACAGGAAATTTACACAAAAAAGTCGTTCCGTCGAACCACTGACGAAGATAACGTTAATCTTCTCGAAATAATAATAACGATATCTTAAGATATGCAAAATACGAGATACAAGGTACAAAATTTGCTTAAAAAATTCCACTCGCTGCAAGGAAGACCAAAAAAATGACACTGATGTGTAATTATAATAATTGCGAGACTGTGGACTTTTATATTTGCAAAATTATATATTCGAAAATACAATTAAACGAAAAACAGAATCTAAATAGAAAATTATCTTGCGTGCCAAGTATCGTAAAAAGTATTTATTTTCGTACATTTTTTCACTCCGTCTCGTGTTTTTATCTTAAAAGTCTGGGTTCTAAAATAATTACAAGGGAACATCAAGAAGACTACGTGCAGTGTGCCAATTATTAAATTTCACGCGTAGAAATTGCCGGCAGTTCGAATTTTAATACTTTCGAAGGGACAGCTGGAGGAAAATTCCGGTGGCATTAACTCCCGCGACAAGCTGCGTAATGAACCGCCGCAAGTCCTTCCTTCCAGGCAATCCCTTCGCCGACTCCGCGTCCATTGTAGCAGCTGAATCCTGAACGTTTTAACGTTATTGAAACTTTCAGATTTTCTCGTCGTCGGGGATTGTAGCCGCCGTCGAAAACGGGAACATGGGGCAAAAGCAGCCGACACAGACCGTACCCTTCCCCCTCTTACCCTCTTACTCGGCTTCTCTCTGATTCTTTTCATGGTTGCAATCGAGGAAGAGATCGTCGTTAATCCGGAGGAACGTAAGAGAAAAGAGGTTCGAGGAGTAATTAAAGCGCAGACGAGTGTCTGATACCGGCAGTTTCTCCGGTCAGACAGCGAGAAACAGAGAACGAGAGAGAAAGAGAGAGAGAGAGAGAGAAGCGAAGAAGGAAAAGTTGAGGGAAAAGGCGGAAGAGGATATACCACCGAACCACCGAGTACGAGTACACGGTGAACATTTACCGCGGAAAAAAGGAGGATAATGGAGAGAGAGAGAGAGAGAGAGAGACAACATGAAGGAAGAAAAAATAAAGGACGCCGAGTCTCGAGAATCCTTCGTTCCCTTTTCATCTTGGCAAATATTTTGTCTACGACCGCGACGATACCTGCTCTTTTTTTTCTTCTCTCTCTCTCTCTCTCTCCCCCCCTTCTTTCTCGTTTTTTTCGACGGGCTGCGAGTGTGCCTGGATGGTAGCCGACGATGAATTCATCGTTAATCGTCGAGAGGTGAAGTATTTACCGCGGATCGTTGAGTCGCAAGTGGTAGACGTCGCAGTGAACGAAGAACCGTCTTGAGGAGGATTGAGTTGCGATATTTTCGATAATTCAATGCTTTTTGATCGGTTGATCGGTTTTTGATGCTTTGAGCAACGAAGGATACAAAAGCTGCACGACTTGTACCCCGGTACGATTCGTCTCACTGAAAGGCCCAGAAGCAACTGTTCCGACTAGGAAACGAAGACGACTTTTTTGCCATAAAATTTTATCGATGTGCAAACATTTGAATCGATAGAAAACAAATTACAGGCGCGATCGCTCAGTACCAGACAACGCCACTCCTACTTGAGATCTATCCCACGCCCCCTCACGAATCACGTGACCAAAATCAACCAATCGCTAATTTTCGTTGCATTAGCGTTGAAGAGGCCCGATTTTCTGGGTTATCCCCGCTAAAATCACTTTCATTAATAATAAATTTAATCTCCACAACCACCGCACACAGCTTCTAAATATTAGCAAAGCGATTTTGGGCAGTAGACTCTAGACAACAGAAACGAAAGATACGCGCCGATAAACAAAATACCGATCTACAATTATATAAGTATAGACACTTGTGGTTAAGTTACAAAATTTTTTTGTTGTTCAATTTTGTAAAAGATGACAAATAAGGACATCTATGAAAACGAAAGATTCTTCTACCATTGTACCACGTATGGTCGTTATTATGTACGTGTTCTCGTTAGAAATACACGCGTGTTCGTGCGTGAGAAACGAGAAGATTTTTAAATTCTGACGAAAGGAAATATTCGGTCGATGGATATTTTTCATTTAGCGATCGGCGATGGCCGAAGCTGGAGAAGTTTCCCTCCGTTTGTCAATCAGGTGTTTCACGGTTGCGCAAACACACGTACGAGAGGAACGTTAATGGCTCGAGCTGAAGCCGTGTTTTTCGAGAAAAAGCATCCTGGAGAGCTGCCTTGTATGTTTTACATATTAAAGCTGCGCATCGACCGTATGTTCTAGTACACGCTATATTATTAAGTTATTAACGAATATACCGTAACAAACGAGTATCGCCTGACCGCGAACCTGTTCTTCGCGGAACAAGCCTGTATGTACGTACATGTGTATGCGCAAAGAATTATCAACCGGGTCATGGGAATGCTTAATTTTTCCACGAGCGAGTAGAAATTATTCGAAAACGGCTCAAAGAATTATTTGAGCACTAACCAGAGAAGAATTTCCATATACAACACAGTATATGTGCCACTAATGAAACCATTGATGAAACCAAAATTCGAGAATTTACAATTTGAAAATGTACAGAGGTAGAAATGATGGAAAATTTTTTGAACTTTAACTTCATAAAAATTTAGTTGGCCTCATTTTCAAGTGTGAAACCCCATTTCGACAGTTCTGTGTAGAGAAAGACGTCGAAAAGTATTTTAATGAAAAGCTAAAGAAATTTTAGTCACTTTGTTAAAAAAGAGCGAAACGAACTTGTAAAATATGGACCTAACACACTTTCCAGCGACTCGCAGTAAATTTTTGACGATGGACACAGAAAAAAAAAAAAACACGATTGGATCGAAGATCACAGAGTGTGCGGTTCTTCCACGTTGTACAAAAAGAGAAAAACAGCAGAGTACAAATTGAACAACGTCGAGCGTTCCGAGGCAAATTGGAAAAATAGAATAAAGAAAGAATCGGGGGAGGGCGCGATTCGAAGCGTCGAGAAATCGTCGGCGGGAGAAATTGCGGACAAGGCTTTACGGCGACGATCGGAAGGAAGACACGTGCTGCGGTTCACACCCATCACGGCGAACACGTGTCAACCGAGCGGGACGTCGACTGACGAACAAAGAGAGGATGTTGGAACGAACACAGCAGTTAACGTCGTTCGGTTAGCACGACCAGTTCCTCGTTAAGTGCGCGTAATTTCTAACAGCCCGTTCCCCGGCGAACGTTCCCCCGTGCGAACGCGCGTGTCAATGACAAACAAACGTTCTTCGAGTTCCACGTCGAGTTCCGTTGCCTCACGGCGGATGAGCGATGTTGTAATCGACATTCCGTCTAACGGAGAACATTCCCTGTTTGCTTTTTCGGTTTCGCAGGTGCTTTCGTTTCGCGGGAAATTTTCTGCAATTTCGAAGACTCGATCCTTTCGAGATAAATGAATTCTCTTTCTGGAAGGAATTCTGACGTCTTCTGTGCGTTGTTTTTCATTGAATTTCGTGTTGTTCAACCCTTCTTCATTGTCCCTCGCATTTTTCGTACAAGATGAGACTCAGTATTTTCGATATTTTTCGTAACAAAGTATGCCGAGAGGATTGCAAATAATAGTCGTTTTCGAATCTCTTTGACGGACAGCACATTGCCTATAATTATGCTATAATTATTATCACACTACAATCGTGCGTTCAATGCACCATTTTCTTTTTGAAAATACGCGCAGGCATTTATAGTTTTGAATGCAATTGTAACAAGTAAAAATTCAAAATTCGAAACAAACGATAATCATAATTAGTTAGAAAAAACTGAAGAAGATGAGATCACGTTGTAAAGATGAGAATTTTGTACATAATTGAACAGAAATTTAAACTACTTAGCCCTTAGAGTTGAAATTAAAATTCCTCGAACGTGATCCTTCTTAATATTTGGACATCAGGGTTCATTCGAGAGATTATTGTCCCCTGCATTTGTTTTTACTTTACAATATATTGAAACACGTATCGTAATTAGTAGAATCAAGATAAAAAAAATTTGTATTAATTTTATGCATTGTATCTGTATATTAACATTAACATTGTTTTGCAATAACATTGCGGTGTCTGAATGTTAATATTATACTAGGGCCAACATCCTACGCGTATATGCTGTACGACCGAGGCTATTAAAATTGTATCTTTACCAGCTCGTCGAACATTTATTGCTCTTCCTGTTAGACTTTTTATATTTAGCCGGAGGAAATCTGTTCTCGATGGTGATTATTATGGTGTTTGGTCCGGAGTACGGTGAGCGTGCGGATCGCGAAAGGAGCGAGCTTTCCGGGATCTTCCTTCCGTGTGGACGATTTGTTGTTTCAGGGTGTATCAACCACCCCCGTTTTACGGCGGTCGTTAACCGAGAAAATTGTGTTAGCGGTAACAGTAAACGGCGGTGTCACTATTTTCATCCTTTAACCTTTAGCTTCTTTTATCGTTCTCTCGTACACGTATGCGCGCGTATGTGTTCAGAAAACGTACGTGTGTCGAGTAAAGTCGACCTCACTGTGTGTCTCGTCAATTACCTTCGTTTCGTTGGAAATTGACATTTGATTTGTCCTTGTTAGAGCGACAATTTTCTTCTTTACGTGTGCATTGTTGAGGAGAACAGGTACTTGTCGATCGTTTGAAATAAAAATGTCACCGGACGTAAAAGTTCAAGTACTTGAATAATTTCGTGAATCATCTTGTACCTTAACGCAGTAGCTTTCGATCAGTACTCGGTACAAGTTAAAATTTTATCGGATATTTTAGAACGTTCACCTACTTACCACAATTCAGTAATCCGATAAATTCTAAAATTTAACATCGTGCTTTAAAATATCACGTTAATGGATAATGGAAATATCACGTTGATGGAGGGTCAAATGAATTAAATATATTGTACTTAGAATTTGTAAATAACTTGAAAAATAAGAATAAATATAAATCAGCGCATAAAGCTCGAAGTTTTATTTAAAATCACTTGAAAATTTATCGGATCAAAAGTAACTCTCATTGGCACGGTCTCAAATCGAAACAAAATTCATAGAAAATTCAAGTGCAATTGTGATTTGATATAAATATTTTAAAATTGAAATTAAACAAGAAAGTAAAATAAAATTTTTACGTTTAAAAGAAAACACTTTCTATGAGATTAATTTGACGAATCTTTTTATATTTTGAAACCAGAACGATTTGTATTTAATTCTTCGTAAGAAGAACAGATGACAATTTTATTTCTGTCAAAGAAAAATCCTGCTATTCTAAGAAAAATTTAAAAAAAGAGAGAGCGAAAAATGTTCGATTATTGGAGTAGTAATTCGACGAATTCGAGGACGTTTTGATTGAAAAGCAAAAAGGGCAAAAGCCACAATTACAATGTCGGCCTGCCAGCAACCGCGTGGAATGGCAACAATAGCAACGGAGTTGTTAGGAGCAAATCGAATCGAGGATCGTCGAGACTTCGAATGCATTAAAAAGCGCGAGTTCACGAACAAACATCGAAATTCAGTTTTTCATAACGCCATTTTTTATAACACCATTTAAAATCAGTAACAATGTCGATGTGCATCGTCGATCTCATTTTTATGCTTTATCATTAGAACAACCGGTTTTAATACGTATCAAAATGTTCTGCGTGTGAATATTTTATAATTGAAATAATTAGAACAAGTAGATTTATACAAATATATCTCTGTCGAAACAGAAATCGAAATGTCTTTTAAACAATTGTAAAGAAAGAAAATCTGTTTGGTTGGTTTAGTGTTGAACATTCTTCTTTTTTATATACACAGGCAGTGATTGAAAGGATATTTTTTAATAATATTAAAATATTAATACTTGTATTGATACTTTACAGATTCTTTGCTTTATAAAATATTATTGAATTTTTCTAATCTTGAAGTATTATAAATACGAAATACTTGCCTCAAGATCTTCGAATTTTTATAGTTATTTAACGAATTAGTTGATCAATTTTGACTTTCAAACACTTCGTTTTTGTAGTTATTTTATTAATTAATTCATTCAACAACATTTCGTTTATTCAATCAATTAATTAACTAATTAATTCAAATCTTTGCATTCGCGTGATAGTGCTACTGAACGCTACAAAATTTCACTGCGCCTCACAATCAGAGATATTAAAACTTTCCATTTAGTAATTACTAGACCACGGATTTCCATGTATATTTACGAAAAATATGATGGTACAAAAACATACATACTCTGCAACACGAAGTGAAACATCGAGAGAGTATTTAGATATTATAATATTTAACGAATGAAACAAATCTCATGTTCATTGTTTCATCTTCGTTGAAATAAAAAGAAGAAAAGGAGAAAAGAAAAGAAGAAATAATTACATAAAATACATAAATAGATAAAAACTGCGATTCGTCTCACTGAAAGGCCCAAAAGCAACTGTTCCGACTAGGAAACGAAGACGACTTTTTTTACCATAAAATTTTATCGATATGCAAACATTTGAATCGACACAAAACAAATTATAGGCGCGATCGCTCAGTACCAGACAACGCCACTCCTACTCGAGGTCTACGCCCCCTCGCGAATCACGTGATCCAAATCAACCAATTGCTAATTTTCGTTGCGTCAGCGTTGCACCTGAAGAGGCCCGATTTTCTAGCTTACTCCCGCTAAAATCACTTTCAGTGATAAAATACATTTTACATTTCACACGAAATTCGTCAAACTTCATTTATTTTTCGGCCAACAACTCGCAACGATCTCTCTCCGTCCTCTTCGCCCGACGTTATCGGTCGAGAATTCAGTGGTAGCCGGCTAACCAAACAAATTTCAAGATATCTGGCGAGGGATCGATAGAGACAATCCGGACGGACACCTCTCGACGTCCGTCAAGAGTTATATCATCGCGTTCGACAGGTTCGATAACCGTTCGACTACGACGTGCACGTCACGACGGAAATGCGTCTGGAAAATCGTTCTGGGTTCGAGTGTCGCGCGTCGGTTTGTGACGATGATGCGTTCATTGATCCTTCGACGGTGGTGCGCGCGGAGGCTTTTAAAGCAAATTAATCGCTTTGAGAAAGCATCGGACACGTTAGTCGATTATGAGGCCCGGTGCGTGCGGCGTGACGAGCGAGCACGTGCGCTAATTAACAGCGATCGGGACATTCCATCGGGTGGTTGATTCCCCGTTTCCAATCGATAATCCTTGCCTCGAGATTGCATTGCCAGGTTCCATTATTCCTGTCGTCGTTATCGTTTCCTCCTGATTCGAAAACGGAATCTATCCATCTCCTTACTTTTTCACCATTTCGATCTTACTTTCGCGACCTCGATTTTTGGAAATTTTCTGGAATTTCGTGCATTTGAAATTTCGATGATTCGACCCTTTCGAAATGAATGAATTCTTTTTCTCTACGAATTCTGCCGCCTTTTTTGCGTTGTTTCTGATTGACTCTCGCGTTCGTTGTATTATAAAGTTTCTTTATTATTTTGTCTTCAATGTCTCCGATGAAAATTTCATGCTTTAATCGTTGGTAATATTCTAGCGTGACTTCTTTTTCAGTGATTTATAGACTTTTAACTACTTTTTGCTCCCTCCTAATGATGTTTTACTGCTGATGCATAAATTTTTTAATTTCATATGCGATAGTTACACGTAATAAATTAACAAATAACCAACGTGCATGTGGAATTTACTTTTTATTAGCTGCACGAGGAAAGTGTATGTGGGATGATGGATTTCTGAGGGATTATTAAAAAAGTTTGCAGTTATGTATGTAAGTTGGTAAGTTTCAGATGGATGATTAATATGCTTCGCACGTATCTTATCTGTTATCACAAACGAGCACACTCGTTAGTTTCTTTTCTGGTATAATAAAGTACCGATACATTGGTAGTTTACCTCGCGTTCAATTTTTTATTCTCCACGTTATACTTGGTCATTCAATCAAGAACTTCTCCGGGGGTAATTAACAAATGCAGTTCCATTTCAGTTAATTTAGGCCTATTCGATTCCACGCAAGTGTCAAAGTGACACGATTTTTATTTCTGGTAGAAATAAAGTAGCCAGAAATCAAATCAAATTGACTGTTTGAAACGTCTGTTTCAAAATACTTGAATCAAGGAACAAATCGCGATTCGTCGTAATAATAATTGTACGATGTTATGATATAATAATATAATTACATACGTTATAATAATATCACGATATTGCAGTTTCTTTAAGTTTCTTAAAATTGTAGAATCTATGTGAAATACAGATTACAGATTAACTTAATTCTTGACAATTTTACACATACCTGGATGGATTGTTCGTCGTCTCTGTGTAATAAAATTGCGGTTATTATTCGCTATTAAGAAAGCAAGAGCGTCGAGGACGTAAAAGTCACCCGCCAATAAATTAGTTTCCAAAATGTCTGGACCCTCCACTCGCGTAAATCTCGAGTATTTATATCGAGAACCGGCTGCACGTGCACGTTCGTTCGCGAACGTGTTCCTCTGCTTATTCCTGGATTCGCGAGCGACTCAGCAGTATCTGGATCCAAATGATTTCACGTAAAACTTTTAACAGAGAGAGAGAGACAGAGAGAGAGAGAGAGAGAGAGAGAGAGAGAGAGAGAGAGAAGGTTAATCGTTAACAATTTTTGAAAGTGTTTTCCCGATGTTCGAGTTTGTTATATAATTTTCTTAATTTTTTAATTGTCGAGATTTTGCATTTACTTCAGGTGCAACGCTAATGCAACGAAAATTAGCGATTGGTTGATTTGGGTCACGTGATTCGTGAGGGGGCGTGGGGTAGTAGGAGTGGCATTGTCTGGTATTGAGCGATCGCGTCTCTAATTTGTTTTGTATCGATTCAAATGTTTGTATATCAATAAAATTTTATGGCAAAAAAGTCTTCATTTCCTAGTCGGAACAGTTGCTTCTGGGCCTTTCAGTGAGACGAATCGTACAAGTCGTGCAGTTTTTTAACAGTTTCGATGTTAATGAGCCAATGTCACTGTACCCGTATATATTTAAAGTCACAACGATGGAACGAAAAATCAATATTTTCTTGGTGAGCACGAGGCTCGCCCGAGTTCAACCGTTCTACCAATTTTCTACCGCTTTTCATATCCAGATCATAACTCTTCCGTTTCTGCACGAGCGCGAGTTCCCACGAATTTCCGCTTCTCGTCCGAATAATTACGCCACGCTTAGCGAACAGGAGATAAGTACGTGTGTTTTTGAGCATTTTTCCGCTGTTCGAGCCTTACACCCCCGAAGGGAACGGCCTTAATAGGATTAACGAGGAGAGACAGAGAAAGAAAGAACTCCGCGAGCAAGGATACGGAGAGCAAAAGCTTGTTAAACGCGACGCCGAGCCTGAAAATGATACGGTTGGCGCGTTTTCTCCGCTCGATGAGAATTAACGATCCTCTCCAATCTACCAACGCGCACAGCCTGGAAAAAACAGAATGGCAACTGCGTTTCCAAAAATTTGGAAAATTGCCTCCGAACTTCGAAGGCAATTTTAATTTCTTTCTGACAGAAACGACATTTCAAACAGCGAGACAAATTTTTCACGATCCAGAAATTAAAAAGAGACGACCATCTTTTTCAAAGCATTCCAAAGCATCGCTTTGACAAAAAAATTATTATCGAATATCTAGCTCGCAGCGTAGTAGCTCTTTTTTCTTTTTAAGTTTCAAAGCGGTTACAAATTTGCGGTTTTGAAATTTCTAGAAATTGCTGTAACTTTGTTACTTGCTTCGATTAATTCCGCTCGCGGAGACGGAAATTCAACTCGCTGTATTCTCAATTTGTCAAACTTGCACTCGGGGGTCGTATCTCATTCGGGGGTCGTATCTCATTCGGGGGTCGTAGCACCGCGAAATGGCTCGATTTTCGTGTTTTTGTTCTTCGCGAGTCACGGGTGAAACCGGGCCTTTGACGAAGCGACGACGTCAAATAATTCGGGAACGAAGGAACGAGGGAAGTGAAGTGGCGTCACTCGAGAACTGAAGAGAGTGGCTCAAACTGTTTTGGGTGTAGGTTGTGCCTTGGTGGTTAACGATCTCGCTGTCGGTGTTTGACAGATAAATTGTTGTAAATGTTTCGGGGCGATGTGCGTCTCGAATTATTGATCGAACGTTTCAAGTTGCGTCCAGCGAGCACGAGAACAATTGGACTTATTGGCTTAAACTCGAGACCCTCGATTAATAATTCGAACAGTCCAGCCCCTTTTCAAAGCCTCGAAACTCTCAGCGACGCATGTTGTTGCCCCGAATGAATAAGAGATCGCGCGAAATAATGTAGTGTCTTGGTCCAGAGTGATGTTTGACTGTTTTTTTTTTCTTAGAATGATTAAGATTAAATGTTTGTAATAATTAGTGATATAATTTAAGTTTGAATGAGAATCTTGGAATGGCAAATGAAAAGCAAGTGAAATTTTTAAATTTCAGAATGCTTAAGATCAAACAAATATTACGAAGAAAAATTTAAATAATAATAATAAATAATTGTTTTTGTTATATAGAGTAACTCTTTCTATTTGTAGCTTGTTCTAATTGCAGCTTAGAATTAAAATGAAACTTACATGGAAAATAAGGTGGAGAAGAAGTATTTCTTGACAAAGTTAAATTATGAAATTTTTATAAGCTATTTTGTACAATTTAGTGCACGCTACATAGTATGGCAGTTACATTACATCCTGTATAGTTCTTAATCGATTTCTAACTGATAGACGTTTTTATTAAATTAAGTGGAGGTTGATAGATCGAAGTGTAGAGTAAATCATGTTGAAGTACTATCTTATCTGTATTTAATCAGTTGGGGATCGATAAGTTAAGTGCGAATTCGAATTTTCTAAATAATTAAACTCGTTTGTTGATTTCAACGTCTAATCAGAGAGAAGGAATAATTGTTAATATATTGTTAAATTTGCTTCAGTTCATCCTTGAACTTTAAGTTTTATAGTTCGTGTAAACGCTTATTAACGTTCATTAAAAATCATAACTAGATTTTATATGAATTTTAATGCGAGTTTATATTCAAATTGTCTCTCACACGCGAAACTCTTATACGTACCTTGTAATTCTTCATATTACGCCCACTTTACGTCTGCAACATTAAATTCATAAAAATCCGCTATCTAATCGCGACATTTAACGAATTGTATCGCAGAAAAAAAAGAAGCACGAGATCGTGTTTATCCGTCGCAGCTAAAATGAATAAAAACACAACGCGACGGAATAAAACGGGAGACACTTTTTCTGCCTTATCTTTCCCACGATTTATTAATAACAGCCGATGTTCGACGACTGCGCGATATTTAACATTAATCGATTCGTCGCGTTGAATTTAAACTGAAAACCGAATTTCAATCTTTCAACTTTTCGGATTATAAGTCGAATTTCCTTCGATTTGGAGTAAATTTTTAAGTTTAAATTGAGCTCGATCGACTCAAATTTACCGGAGGAATCAAGGATAATTCGAGTGTAAATTAAAAATTGGATTTCGACGAAAAAATATTCCGTTTCGTTCGCGAGGATTATGGTCGGTGGGGCGTGACCTCGCGTTTCGGTTTCGTCGATTAAAATTTCCCAGGTTTCACGGAAAGATCCCGGGCGCTGCAAGCTGTTCACCTTTCTTTATCGTCGGTTCGTGCGGTCGTGCCGAGGCGGGTAGCAGATAAAAGATAGAGAGCTCGAGCATCGCCTCGCGTTCCTTTCTCAGCGATCCCGTCGCGTTAACTCCGCGGATACCGCCTTAAAAGCAGGATCGCGCAAGCTCCGCAACACTTTGTCCGTTTCGCGGGAAATTATATCCCGCAGGCTGATCCTTATCGGTGGTTGGTGCTCGCCCCCACTCTCGAAAATATCAACCTGATCGAGAGGAACGCTCTCGAGTTTTCCTTCTTTCGCCTTTGGGATTTCCCTCGATTGGCAAACAATCTCTCCTCTTATTTGGAAGTGAATCAGACAACAGGTAATGGATTCTTTTTCCAGATTTGAATCCGAATTGCATTCGTTGAATTAATATTTGCTCGGGATTTGATAGTTCGTTGTTACTTGAACATTCAAGTGGAACTGCAGGTGGAACTTTGATACACGTAGACGGGAGAAAATTGAAAATTAGTGTTCTCCTGCGTGAGAATGAAGCACTTTCTGATCAATGATTTACGATTTAAAATGAGCATATCATCAAGTCGAATTACATGAAAATGCGGTTTCAGGATACACGTGTACGTCTATTTGTTAGAAAAAAACGCAGTTAATTTAAAAAAAAAAATTCAGTTCAACGGAGTATCTTTTGATCAACATTTGAGGTTTAAAATGAGCATCAAGTCGAATTAAATGAAAATGCGGCTTGAAGTTAGTTACGTTTTAAGATACACTTGTACGTCTATTTGTTAGAAAAAAAAACATAGTTAATTAAAAAAAAAACTCAGTGCAACGGAGAAGTATCTTCTGATCAACATTTGCGGTTTAAAACGAGTATTAAGTCGAATTAAATGAAAATGCGGTTTCAGGAGGTACACGTGCACGTCTATTTATTAGAAAAAAATGTAGTTAATTTAAAGAAAAAAGAGAAAAAAACTCAATGCAATATGGAGAAAGCTGCCGCTTTAGATTTTAATTAAATACACTTCCCACGAAGAGAGAGAGAGAGAGAGAGAGAGAGCACCGCGTTGCACCGCACCGCACCGCAATTTAACGGTGCTTTAATCGAAGAAAGAACGAAAGAAGAAACAGAGTGGTAATAATGTTAGGGAAGTAGTGCTCTTTAAAGCGTAGGCTCTTAAAGATTAGTTCGTTCGGCCGTCGGAGGAAAGCGGCGGAGGATCGCGAGCAGCGGGGGAAACGTGAATCAGCAACGCGTTCTCCGGCAGCGTTCGCACGGAACGTCAAGTGGCATTCGCAAAAACGCGGCCCACTGGAGCTAGGAGATTCTTATCGAGGCGCGGTCGGTTTTTGCGGCGCCTTCCACCGGGGCAAATATAACGCCTGGCGTCACTCTGTTCACCAGTGTTCTTTTTATTTTTTTCTTCATTTTCTTTTTCTCTTCTCTCATCCACGGTTCGCGCGATGCAAGTAGACACAAAACGACGTCGCGTCGCGCGAAAGCGTGTCGTCCTCCGCGTCCTCGTCCTCCACTTGCGACTCGAGAGCCGACTTTTTTTCGTGGCCAAAATGAAATACAGTCTTTGTGCCCCGTGATTTACGGATGTTGATCGTGCGTGCGTGCGTGCGTGCGTGCGTGCGTGCGCTGCAACTTTCTCTCGATGGAACGAAATATGCGTGCGAATTTATATTGTAGAAATTTTTGTTTGCACGTAATAATACGTAAAATAGCGTTTAACGCTAGGACTACCAAAGGTTGAAGCATGAAATTTCCATGTTGCTGTTTATGTGTCTATAAAAATTGGTCACTTTGACAGACTTTAGATAGTTGTAATGTTAATAGATGGGATATAAATTGCGATGACGTGAAATTAAATTATCTATAATAGATATTATATTAGGTATTTCAATGTGAAATAACTGCTATTGACAATGAGAGAAGAAGTGAGATGAGATGACAAGGGGTTAGTTTCACGATATTTTTATTATATAAAAATTATATGACATTGTTATCGATACTGTACAAAATTTCATTTCATTCAAGAGTTTTAATCTATGATATAGTTTACTATAATACAATTTTAATGTATAATATAATTTAACAATAAGCACACTAAATGTCAATATATTTGACCAGAACATGATAAGTTAAATTGTTGTTACTAGATGGCAATGTTTGAAGAAAACGACATAATTCATCGCTCTAATAAGTATCAGAAAATGATAAAAAGAGGAATTCCGAGGTGTTGGTTAGATTTAAGTACGATATCCCCTCAAAAGGGTTAAATACGTAACATAAATTTTGACGATCCGGAGAACAAATCTTGATCGCTCGATCCTCGATCGAGCTACACATCGAATGCCAGTGAAATGAAGTTGCGAATCGCCGTCATTCTTGGAGTTGCATCCGCGCGTTCGTGCGTTTATGAGGTTAAACGTCACTGCGTTGACATCTGGTAATCCAATTGCCTCGAACTCTGGTGAAACAGGAAATTAGATCAGAAAGTATCGAAGGGAAACGATGAGTAGCTACCACCAGCATGTTCCTTATTGGATGATTTAGGATTAGAGTTCTGCTCGTGTACGAAATTTTGACGGATTTCTAGAACTTTGGAATTACAAAGGGTGTATAAAACTTTGGCTTTCGTCAAAACTGTTTCACGCGCTGCTGTTTCCTCGGTATTTTTGTGTTTTACGACCCTCGTAGAGAAACTTTTCCGGAGAGGCTTCGTTCGTTAACACGACAGCCGAGAGAAATTTATGTATCTTTCAGGCGAGATAGATCATTTAATTTTCTCAAGATATTTCGTTACAACACGAACGCATTCTTCATTCTACGATAGCACTTAGTTGAGTGTGTCAATTAAAATTTTGTTGTCGATAATGTTTGTCTTATTTGAATCATTCGATCGGTGATCGCTCTGGAAGTTTTAGAAACTAATTTTAGAAACTACGTTTTAACATTGGGCGAAATTGTCGATGATTTATTTCAATTGTTCGCTAGTATCCAGAATTTTAAGAACGAAACAAAGTCAAATTTTTTTTTAAACTTTCTTTAACAAAATTTTCCATCTATCAACAGTCGAACGAAAAACTACACGACTTGTACCCCAGTACGATTCGTCTCACTGAAAAGCCCAGAAACAACTGTTCTGACTAGGAAATGAAGACGACTTTTTTGCCATAAAATTTTATCGATGTGCAAACATTTGAATCGATAGAAAACAAATTACAGGCGCGATCGCTCAATCACCAGACAACGCCACTCCTACTCGAGGTCTACCCCACGCCCCTTCATGAATCACGTGACCCAAATCAACCAATCGCTAATTTTCGTTGCATTAGCGTTGCACCTGAAGAGGCCCGATTTTCTGGGTTACCCCTGCTAAAATCACTTTCAGTGATAAAAATTAAAGACATTAGACAGTCCATTAAATTTCCAAAACTTACCAACGTTCGCAATGCACCTAGGGATTCGTCAGAGCCGACTTGGCGTTGTAAATCATGAAAATTTGCACAACTTCGCAGAAAACAGCCATTACGTTCCACGTTTCACCTCGAGGAAGAAGGTCCCACAATAAGAACGAAAAATACACCCAGAGATAGAAAGTCCCTTTCACACGGCTACCTTCGTCCTGTTCAAAATTCAATCCGTTCCGAGATTATCGAACAATCCCGAGACGAAGCAATTTGAAGACACGCGAGCCTAAAACCCCCAGAAAGGAATGTTTATCGCGTTCTTTCGGCGTTGTTTCGTGACACGGTTCTGTTCTTCTAAATGCTAATTCCATTCCGGTTTCGTTCCGAAATTCATTCCAGGTGGCTGTTCTTCGTGGAAAGCTCAAGTCTCTGAAAGCTGACCGCGAGCCAGCGGAAACAATCGTTCCGCTGGACATTGGTCGGGGCTTTATTGCTTTCCACTCGGTTAAACGTGGAAAATACACAAACGGGTGAGCCGGATAGGTGTCTGAAAGTAAAGCCGGTCGTGAATGAACGACCATCTGGAACTACGTGTCCGACGCGATTCGTTACCCGGTTCGTGGGTCCATTTCCGTTCCATTGAGTCGTTGTTCGTCTTTCCTTTTCGATCTTCCCTTCCCCCTTGCGGCTTATCCGAGAATCCTTCCTCTCGGACACTTTTGCGTTAAACCGTGTTTGGCTTCGATTGGTCTCGCACTGTCTTTGTTAGATGTGCAGATCGATTTCAAATTTTTATATCAAAGCGAGTACGAGTGTTCTTGTTTAATTAGCGTAAAATTAATTATTCCCACTTGCGTTTGTATTAAAATTACGGTACGAAAGAACTGGTGGAAATAAATAGAATACAATGAAATGGAATTGAGGGTCATCGTTAAATTTTGTTGAAATATTTTTCCTTTAAAATTTAACTCGATCATTTCGATAATTTTATTCATTGTTCGGTCATTTTAATTCAAGGAATAGTTCTTCTTTTTCATGACCTTTTTCGTATACTTGATCCATTTTAACATAACGTGTTGCAAAGAAATGTTTAACTTGAATGTATTAATTCACATGTACATACATATATGTATACATACCAATATCGTTATAAATTATAAAATATACATCATATAATGGTTCAATCACCTTATATATGTATATACCTAACATTACGTAATAAATTATTAGATTAGTTACACAAGTTGTTTCAACGTTAAATTTTGTACAAGTCATTCATCAGCAAACGTCATTATCAACGTATCATATTACGAATATTACGAATTTTCATTAGCAACAGTCTCTCTGTGGGAACAACAACACATGTTCAAACAAGTGTTTCGACAACACCGTTCTTACACTGGCAACGTTCACTCGCGATTGAGCCGTGAGGCAAAACAGAAACACCATCGGAATCGATAATCGAATGGAATTGATCAGCGTGGCGGAAAGCGGGAAACCAGGTGGAAAGGTGTCAGGGATTTGAATGTCAGTGATTGCGATCAGTTTTAGTCGGCGTTTCTACGGCCCGGCACGATGTATCGCGGACCTAAAGTACTGTAATTCGCGCTCGTCGACCTGCAAAACACCGGGGCCCCGGTATGAATAAGTAAGCGATTTAACGCGCCAAGCGACTCGCTACGCTCGCCCCGGCCAATCTGCTCGAGCGATTACTCCCGTCGTTGGTTCGTTTCGCGGCTGGTTTCGCGATCGATCACCGCGAGTTTCGCTCCGTCTAACTGAAGAGCGATGATGGAGAACGCGGTGCGTGCCTCGTCGATTGACGAAGAGATCGGCGAAAAGACAGGGGATGAAATTAATCCTTTGCGCTAGTGCAGATTCTCTGTGTCAGTAGTATCTCCTAAACCGATACCTTCTTGTACAAACAAGAATATCAATCTATTTGCAGACGAAAATCCTGATACCTTTAAGGAATTATTTCAAGATAAGCTATAAACGAGAGCTATAATTTAGAAATGGCTGCTACAATCACTCTAGCAATAACTATAGAAAACTCAGAAACTGCGCGACTTGTACCCCAGTACGATTCGTCTCACTGAAAGGCCCAGAAGCAACTTTTTGCCATAAAATTTTATCGATATGCAAGCATTTGAATCGATTCAAAACAAATTACAGGCGCGATCGCTCAGTACTAGACAACGCCACTCCTACTCGAGGTCTATTCCACGTCCCCTCACGAATCAGGTGACCCAAATCAACGAATCGCTAATTTTCGTTGCATTAGCGTTGCACCCGGCTAAAATCACTTTCAGTGATAAAATCAAATTCGTGGATAACATCGAACTTCTTGGCCTCATATTTGATGATAAACTAATTTGGAGTCCTCGTTTGAGATATCTAAAACGGCATTCAATGTTATTAAAATACTAGCAAACAACCGGGGCTTGGATCAAGAGATTTTCTTGGAATTATAATTCTCTCCAAAATTGACTGGTCAATTTGGATCAAACATCCGTAACCTCGTTTATTTAAAGTGTAAAATATATAAAGTGGCGGAAACCAGTTGCTTGTTTTTCAAAAGAAACGGAACGCTTAACACGCGTGTCTTGCAATTAGAGTAAAACACCCCGTTAACCTAACACTGCGAGCAAACTTTATTCGACGAAACAAACATCGAGGTCGGAAAGCAACACGTGCTGTCCGCGAACTAGCTTTACTCTTGCGGTTTCCCTTTCGTTGAGCTGTTTCTCCTCGTGTCTCAGACTTCGCGGAGATGGTCCAGATCTGAAAAGCGGCGTAAAGTGAGGTACATAAGGTCAAGGAGCGCGCGGCAAGTGGAGTTTCTCAAGTGTCGGTCGATTCAACCGCGTTGGACCCCCTTTTCGCTATTTCTTTGCTTCCTCTTTCTCGCTCACTCTCTGTCTCTCTCACTCTTTTCACTCTGCTGTCCCGTTTCTATTCTTCCGGCTCTTCAGAACATAATTTCAAACATCAGCCGAAATCTTGACCGGAGATCCTCTTTTTGAGGGCTGGATAAAGTACAATTTAATTAAATAGCAAACTATGCGCGTTACTTTGAACGTAGAATATTTTATTTGCTTTTAAAACGAAAGTTAATTGAAATTTTCTGTGAAATGCTTCTCTTGCGCAAGGCTGAGTTGGCAAGTTTTCGCTATTGTTTTAAATGCTAAATGATCTATTTCGTTTCAGATTTTGGAGGATGTTGAAAATACTTGGGCTCTCGCTTATTTTATTTAAATTTATTAGAAATGATGACGTATGCACGATCAACATTTAACATTCTTTAGTGTTTTTCGATAGAATATATTGACAAATTGATCTTCATGTTTCATTGATCTTCAACGTACTTTTATAACTAAGTATTTAAAACATGAGATTAAAATATTTTACTTTCGATCCTATTATAGATATAGATTCTATTAGAGATATAATATTTGAAAAAGAAATTATTTTGAAGTTCCCAATTTAATTAATAAATATGAAATATGTGAGCAACAAATGGAAAGTATAAAATACAAGAGAAAGTTAAATACTTTAAATTTTAATACTCTGACGTAAATTACCCTAGTTACCTATAATTCAACCTGATTAATTTGATCATTTTATTTTCTGAAATCTTATCTCTTACCTAAAATATTACTTTATTCAAACCGTGCTACGTCGAATATTTGAAATGAATAATCGAAAAAATATGTTTTGCTTCATTTTCGTATCCCCCTTTCTGTCGTTATCCTCTTTCATCCAGACAGACGTTTCGTTTCCTTTTCATCGTCCAAACTCCTTCGATTTTTATCTATTCGACGATTTTCTGGGTCAGGTGTGCCATGCTTCGGGGATTTTATAAATATTAAATGGCGCGAAAAAAGGTTCGATGCCTGTGGCCCCTGTTCCTTCGGTTTATTTTCTCCTTTTCGGGGTGGATGCTTAGGCGAGGGGGCCCTTTGATAGAGTTGTCAAGGTTTTCGGAACTAGGGCCCGTTATTTCCATCCTTGGTTTTTATTTTATTTGAGAAATGCCGGTTCATGCGTTATTGCTCGTAGATACATGCGATGGACAAAAAAGAACTATGAAATTGGTATTTTCCTATGTGATATTATGTACATGTGTACATTGGTATTTCTACTTTATGCAAATTTGCATTTTTAATTCTCTATATGACATTAATATCGATTTGATTTAATTTTAAAAGAAATTTAATATCTGGATTAGAAAATAACAATTGTAGAATATAATAACTATTCAAATTAAAAATAATAATCGCCAAACATCCTCCCATTCTCTACTATTTTTAATTATTATAATTTCTTCAATTCAGAGAAATTTAATATCTCGTCAAACTTAGCAATAAATATTATAGCAATTAGAACAAACTTTCGAATAATCCAAAAAATTAAAATTTCCTACTGCCTCCAAATGTGATTTTATTTTTGTAATAAATACTCTAAAATATCTATAAAAAATCCAAAACTCTAAAATATTTTTAAATATTACAATTTTCACAGATCAGAGAAGCACACAGTAACAAGTATTGAAATTTCAAAATGATCATTTCCAAAAGTTGAAATTCTCTGCGCTAAATATAATTTCACATTCACGATTCAAACTATTCTATAATAATTTAATATTTAAAACATAGTGGCAATTATGTTCACACACGCAAATGGAATAATTGTTCGAAAAAATTGAAATTCCTCACTCTGCTCTCAAACTTAATTTTATACGATTCAAGGAAATGTTATATCTCAGCCAAGAAACTTCTTTCTTCTTTGTTATCCTTTTTCTTTCTCGATCGCTTCATTTCTCAAACTATCGAAGTACTCGATTCGAGAAATACAGATTCGAAGTTTCCCGCAAAGTGGGAACGAGGGAAGGATTTTATTATTTATAATCGGCGCGTAACTTCAAATTTCAATTATTCCGACCGATCGAACGATCGCGCCCGCTCCGAGTGTTTCCGACACGACCGATCGTGCCGATCGCGTCGACATTCTTGCATAATTTTATCCAGAAGCCAGTTTCGATGGAACGTCGAACGTCTCGCGTCGCCAAAAGAGGATATCTTAATTCCTTTCTCGTTCGATCGAGTAGTTTGCATATCGATTTTTATGCCTTACCTCGAAATCACTTTCCTCCGCTACGCGTCCATTTCCCCCTTTTTCCTTCTTTTTCGCTTGCTTTTCAGTAATGGCGTGTCGAGTTTCAAACGCGACTCTCGGTTAATTTAATAAATTTGTTATTTGTTCGTGTATTATTTATGTGATAAAATTGTTGTTACCTGTCGTTGTTAATTATTATTGACAAGTCATAATTTAAATTTAACCGAGACTCGAAGCTCTTCGTGTATATTTTATATTTGTTTTTTCCGTTAAAGTCGTAAATAAATTTATCATTAAATTATTTTAATTGAATTATCGGATTATTACTTGATAAGTAACAATCCGATTATGGATTTGTCACTGTTTAATTAAAAAGGAAGAAAAAGAAGAAAATGGAAAGATGAATTATTTCCCATCTCGAGTAAAAATGTGACGAAAATTGTGACGAACATACTGAAATTTTAATTTAACACCCGGTGGAATCAAGCGCGATATGGTACGCGCGAAAATAGCAATAATAAAAATCTCGAAAGTAACCATCAATCGGGAGGATTCGTCTTGTCGGACTCTGCTTTGCCTCGCCTTTCTTCCAAGCACGAGCAAGTAATCATCCCGAACGAAACATCTCGCTCGACGTCTTTCTCAAAGTCTCCAGACCGAATGAAAAGAGCGGAGCAAAGAATCTCCCTGGGTAAGAGAACACCCCGAGTCGAGGGGTGTAGCTTCCCCCTAAAACTTGATTCACCATTCTTGCTTCGTTCAATTTTTATCAGGACGTTTGAAAGAGAGTGGCGCGTCGTTACGGTGGAATTTTAAATTTTAATTTCGAACGTTTATCGAGAAAACGAAATAGACTTTTGTAAAAGGGGAGAAAATACCGTTTCGTTAACGAGGAGATGAAAGATGTTAGTGGGAGGAAATTTTGAAGTTTCGAAGAGAGAGATGAAATTTAAGAAAGTGAAAAACAGTATCTCGGAGTCATTGAAGAAGTGGAATATTATTATAATTTTAAAAAAATAAAGGAAAATATAATTTCCACAGTTTCCGACATTTATAATGAAAAAGAAAAAGGAAGGAAAATTTTTACTTACATCTCGATGATTGAAATTCTCGCACTTTTACTCTATTTTGATCTCTGTCAGATTTATTAACTTAGATATTATTTTCCTCTATACTTTGCGCGGCAATAAACTTTGCGCGTCTGCTGCATCTGAAAAATGTGCGAAAGGCGTGCGGAAATTTATTTGACGTCCGACATTCGTTGGATTCCGCAGGATCGAATTAACGGGCCCCGGGCTGAAGTTTCACGGCGATTCGAATGAGAAAAGCGGAGAGAGAGGCAGAGTCGCGTTAGCGTTAGAATTACCGCGAACCGTCTTCCCGCCCAAATTTATTAGCAATAATTCACCGCATGCAGCGGTCGGTTGTTAATTGAAGGAAACCCGCTTTCCTTTTGCACGTGTTTAATTTCCACCTTAGTTTTTAATCAAAATTTCGCACAACCCGCGATTTATACCATTGCCCTGGTTGCCATTTAAGTTGCACAACTGTCTCCTTCGTTGATTTCCAGCATCAGTGTAGTTGACTTTTTCTTTGATTTTATTTATTTCTTCTATTCGATAACGATAACAAGTTGTAAAAAAAAAATCTCTACTGTGTCTTGCATAATCGCGTTGAAATTATTCCGATCAACTGCAAAATTGTTTCATTAAAAAAAAAAAAAAAAAAAAAAGAAAAAACGAAAACGACGTTTTCATATGCATCCTAATATTTCAACCCCGCGCCGCGTTAAGAGAATTAAGCGTACAAACACGCGGCGTCGTACAAAACCTGCTGCTCTTCCTTTCCGAGCGGGGGGAGGTACACGCCAGAAAAGGAAACGGAAGAAGAAAGAAAGCCTGTCCGTGAAAGTGCAAAGGGGCGAGCCGGTAGGGCATGGTTTAAAACTCGGAGACACCCGGTTTCAACGCGTTGGCTCGAACAGGAAAAAAGGAAGGGGAGGAAGGGGGTGGGGAAGGGTGAGACAACACCGTTCCTTTGCAACGGTGGTTCATAGATCTTTCAGGCCGCTTTGTTTCTCGCGGAGCTACTGCCTGCTGATTCGTTGGTTGCTTATCATTTTCACCTTTGACGCACGCAGATTGGTCTGGATGACGAGAGCCAGCCGACACCTTTCACCCCTTTGCGTTCACCCTCTCTCTCTTTCTTTCTGTTCTTTCTTTGTTTCTCTCTAAGCATCCCCCTCTCCCTATCTCTCTCTAGCTACCTTCTTCCCTCTCCTTTCCTTATTTCCCTTTTCACGCATCCCCCCTCCCCCCTCAGTCATTCAGTCAGGGGCTCGTCGCGGCCGTTTCTTCACGCTCGAAGCCATCCATCGAGACACCGGCGACATCGATGTTTTAACCGCGTGGCCGCGGGGAAAGGAGCGGGGGTGTCTTTGAATTGGCTCGTTTGCCTATCGACCTGGCCTCTGATTTCCGGTTGCTTGTCTGACGAGTGAACCGAGGGTGGAAACGTTCGCGTGTGAAGTTTCAGCCTCGGGAATTGATCGGGGGCGCCCTTGTAGATTGCGATTGAGGACGGTATACCAGATAATTCTCGAATCTTTATAGATATTTCTTATATTATTATTGCTGTGTGATAATTTTTAGTTTTATTTTATTACTGCGCAATCGTGTAAGAATAATACAAGAAACTGCTGTTGTGCGCATTACTCTTACACACGTGGTATATTCATGGAAATAGACTTTGCTAAAAGCTAGGTGTGACCTATTGTACAATCATTTTTGTTAAATATCGAAGCTGTCATAATTTTTGTAAAATCGTACAATGGTAAATCTCGAGCTTGTTTCAAAGTCTGAAGCCACCACTTTCGAAACGCACGTCGTTCGTTTTATTTCAGAATGTTTTTACGCTGCGTAACAGATGTGGCAAAGCAACACCTTTCTCCTCTGTGCTTTAAAGTGCTATAAATTATCGCAGCTTGTGAAAACACTGAAAAATTTTTCTCATTACTGACTCTGACAATGAGTTTGAGAATTGAAGCTTCCCCCTTTTCAACGGCCCCTAAAACCTTTTGTGCGTGCAATTTTTTTCTCGCCATTTTATTGAACTTTGAATGTCAGATGTTTTGAATTTTCATTGTCTAAACCTAACGTTCAAAGTTCAATAAAATGGCAAAAAAAAAAAAAGATCACACATCGAGTTTTCGGGGATTGTTGCAAAAATAAGGCTTCAGTCTTCCAATCTAGGGTAGATTCAGGTGTAAAAAAATTTTCCAATGTTTTTTTACGTACTTACTTTTGTAACATTTGCGACATTTTCGAGAAGAAGATCTACCTACATATTTTAAAACAAAATGAATAACATATTTTGGAAGCGGAGGTTTCAAGCGATACAGTTTCTTTTTACAGTTCCAATATTTAGTTTCCGAATATCCCGGAGATCACCATAGATGTTCAAACATGGGCATGGCAAAAGTTCGTGCGCGCAATATTAATTTCGCACGCAGAACGTTTGAACAACGTTCATTTGTTCAAACAGTTTAACGAAGATCCATCCGCGCGCGAATAAATATTGTTTAACGATAATTTTAGTAGCAACTAAATTCTACATGATTTCACACACGGCATGTTTGAGCCGTGAAATTGATCGTGTGCACTCTTGTAAATTGCAACTGAGGTTTACACGCAGTACCGTTTCGCTGAAAGTTTGGCTACGCGTTCTCGGTAGAAGTGTGCGCCACACGTCATTGGCTAAAAGTTTAGGCACACCATCTGTGTGCGAAATATTTACATATATGGATCTCCTAATATCAGTTTGTGTACTGCTGGCCGAAAGTTCGTGTACACGATATTAATTTCGCACACAGGACACGAATAACGTTTATTTGACAACAATTTAATGAGGATCCAATTTGTACGTATGAATAAATTATATGTAATGGTGATTTTAACAGTCGCTAAATTCTGAATGATTGTACGTGCTCGTTCGAGCCGCGGAATCGATGGTGCACTCTCCTAAATTGCGACTGAGGTGAGCTACCGGTTCACCTGAAAGTTTGATCGTACGTGTGCGAAATGTACAGAGAAGTGAACACAAATGTATTTGTGCACTCTGCGCAGAATTATCGATATTTGAAACAACAATTTTGAGTTCTTTTTTTCTTTCGAAGATGTTGCCTCTGAAAACACGAAAGAATTGTTTTCACGATTGAATCTGCAATAGTCTCCTCTTGAAACCTGCTGAAACGATTTTTCCTCGCCATTTTATCGAATCCATTCGTTGTCATTTATTTGTTGCATACACGTATGATTTTTCAATATTTAATTTTTAATAGATGTTTGAACATTGATATAACTATTATACGATCTTCGTACATTTCACTCTTTTTTACAGATAAAATATCAAAATACATAGTATCATATATAAAACATTAAAAATTATATTTGATGTATATATATAAAATATATAAAATATCAAAAGATATAATGATATCTAATCTATCATGAAATATAAAAATACAAAACACAATTGACTTACTCAGTCGAGGAGAAGCTGAAGAATGGCTGTTTCATCAACTTTTAAATGAGTCTAGAAAAAGTCACCAAACAAACAGTTTCGTACGTAAAAATTCCAGTGGACGTCCCTCCTTTCTAAAACCGTATTTACATGACAATCTCGCTGGTCTTGGCTACCGTCACCGACCGTATCCGCGACAAACACCCCGAAAAAGCAGGTAGAACGACCACGTATATACACAGGCATAAACGTGTTCCCAGGAGCAAGAGATATTTCGAAGGACGATCGTCCGATTGTTTAGACTCGATGGCTCTTGGTCAGGTTAGGCTACCTTCATCCTGATTCTCCATCGTTCGTCCCAGTCCTTTCATTCTTGCATTCGATGCAACTCACCGTCCCTTTCCACCCCTTCTCTCTGCCCACCCACCCTTCCTACAGTCTCTCTCTCTCTTTTTCTCTCTTTTTCTCTTTCTCTCTTTCTCTCCCATCGCCCAAGTGACCGTCGACCTTCTTCGTTTCACCACGAGTTTGCGTCCATGCGTTCCTTTTGTCTTTTCTTATTTCATCTCGCTTGATTTTTTTCGTCTGCAAGCCTCGCATACCTGACCGCCACGAGCGCGGCCCCGCTAGTGATGGCCATCCTTCCCCTCTTGCCCTTTTTCAGATTTATTATCGAGTTTTAAGCCCGAAGGTACGATGCACATATTGAAATAACTATGGGAGAACGATGATCGCCGTGGTCTTTGATCCATCGCGTTGTGACTTTACTTTGAAATCTTCTCAGACTGTTGGTTATCGCTGGACCCTGGATTTATGGTGGAAATTTAAAGGTATCGCGTAATACGAGAAAGTGCTTTTTATGATGTTTGAAACGATACGAGAAACAATTTTCTATTCAGGTTCGCTTTTATTAATTACATTTCCAAAGGTATGATTTTACGTGAAAGTTTTACGCAGTCCACTAATCGATTTATTAAATTTATTTATTAAATCGTGTACACTTGTAAACAAAATTCGCATTTCTTCTAAATTAAAACTGCGATTCCACCACGAGTGTAGAGATAAGGGATTGACGCTGAAACTACCAGAAAATTGCTAAAATGGAGCTGCTTAATTAAATAAACTTTATTAATTTTGCAACGCTTATTTTACGCAGATTTTATATAACATTTATATGAGAAAGTATAATACTTGAGTAAATACAAGAGAACAAAAAACTGCACGACTGTTCGTCTCACTGAAAGGCCCAGAAGCAACTATTCTGACTAGGAAATGAAGACGACTTTTTTGCCATAAAATTTTATTGATATGCAAACATTTGAATCGACACAAAACAAATTACAGGCGCGATCGCTCAATACCAGACAGCGCTACTCCTACTCGAGGTCTACGCCCCCTCACGTGACCCGAATCAACCAATCGCTAATTTTCGTTGCATTAGCGTTGCACTTTTCTGGGTTACCCCCGCTAAAATCACTTTCAGTGATAATAAAAGAAGCCGGAATGCAAAAAATGAGAAAGTTCACGATGAAAAGATAATGAAAGTTCTAGAAATGCAAGTCGACGAAATTTGAGAAAAGTCTTATCATCAAGTTCGTTTGTCATTGCAGTACGGACCAAATTGCATTTCCGGAATTAAAAAATAAATTTTAAAAAATGTCACTTCGAAACATCACATTAATTTATCAGTTATCAGGAGAATTTTCTACTTGTCGCTATCAATCGGAAAATTGTCAAAAAAATTCGAAGCGCCTCAAAGCCATCGCTAGCTGCTGGCTCTGCCGCGAAGAGCGAGCAAGCCTGTGAACCAGGCAGAATCGAAAACAAGTAACTCGAAGCGAGGCAGAGGATGAGAGAAAGAGAGACAAAGGGCTATCGTTGCATCGATGCAGTGGATGCAGTCGTGTCGAAGCGCAGTTAAACGTGCACCTAGCGTTTATTACAGGATCCGACTTTTTTCTCCCGTGTCTGTTGTTGGCGGAAAGACTCGAAATCCCTTTTTTCTTCCTTTTACATTTCACGGGAGGAAATTACGATCGCTTTCACATTTTTCCCGTGACGCAAGCATGTTTAATTATGGCAACTTCAGTCGAGAGATAATTATATCAGAATGGCGTTCTTGTTATCCGCCTACGGTTATCTTCTTTTATATAAACAAAAGAGATCCTACAACGATACAAGAAAATGTAATATTATCTGCTCGTGTTTATACCGACAAATATATTTTATAAATATGTAAATATGTTTCTCGTGGTGTAGTAAATGCGATGATGGAAAATTTCGAACTTTGGTCTCTCAAGGATTTCGCAAATTTTTTCTCAGTTCTCAAGCATCGATTGAAATAGATGTATAATGTGATGTTTTATACAGATACTTTCCAGATAACAAATTACTTTGAGTTTTCTTGCATATATTTTATTTCACACCTTCTACTTTTTAAATATCTCTCAATTGTTTTGAACGAAACAGTGGGGAATTCGTAACGCAACGCGGCTCGGTCTTTTAAAGTTTTCTTTCGTTCAATAGTCACAGTAAAGGAACAACTAAAAATTGAAATATGGATGTGTAATATAATCTATACTCTTTTTTAAATAAAGTATCTTATCTTTCCAATGACATAAAGTAATTAGCTGAGCTAAAAAAGATCTCGTTATTTTTAACAATTGGAATTTTACAACAATCGATTGCAACTCTCAACTCTTGTCTTCATCGATAAGCCTCTGTAATCATTTGTAACGCAAATCTGCCGTGAACAGATAAAATTTACCTCACCAATACGAATCTGTCCTGTCGAAAATGATAAATTACGATATCGATGGCGATAAATCAAAAGATAAAGTAAATAAAGTATTAAGTAGCCACCCGAGCAGCAAACAAAATATTCATTATCAAAAGGAGAAAAGAAGAAGAAGAGAAAAAGGGACGAATGAAACCAAAGCCTAACAATCGAAGGGTGTAAATCATAGCTTGCCCATTCTCAGATAACCGATCCTGCTATCGCGACGATAAACGCGTCGAACAAGATAAGGGGTGAGTTGTAATTGAATCTTGGCGCGCCATTTCTTCGCGCGCTACAATGTTTACGACGCGAGTTATCGGGTGGCGCGGGTTTCGAAAGGGGAAAAGAAAAGAAAAGGAAAGAGAAGAAGGAAAAAAAACTTAGGACCGTGGATACGCGCAAAGTTGTTTGACTTTCTGATACGTTAAACACCGAAGAGTAATGGCGGCCGGGTAAAAAGGGATAGGGCTCCTGAAAAAGACGAGATAGACGGAGGAAAAAAAGGACGGTGTACGTTCAGCTTACGCGAGACCATTAAATTTACGACACGCGCGAGATATTAGTGGACCAAGTTGTCCCTTGTTAGCCAGTGAAAAATGTTTCGCGTAAGTGTTTCTCTCTCGCCGCGAGAGATAGCCGAAGGAAATTTTGCTAACTCGAAGAGTTCCTACGGAAAACAAGTTGTAAGCACGTGTATGTGACAAACTGTGAAATTTTTTTCAGGAGAGAAAGAGAGAGAGAGAGAAAGAGAAGAAAGTTACCGCTGATTCAAAGTTGCGAACAATTCTGTTTGTTCTTGGATCAGCTCGCACACAGAAAAGCAGAGATATATCTTTCAACGTGTTACTTTGATTTTCAAATGCACAATGACCACTTAACAATGACTGAAAATTTGGTGTTTGGTACGTGCAATTAGCGTTCTCTACGAGGACTATTCAATTGTAGCGTTGTAACGATCGAAGATGAATAATGTGTTTTGACTTTTTATCAAAATTATCTTATATTTTCGAGGATGTCGAGATTGGAGTTTTTTTTTTTAAGTAATATATTTAAATATATCTAATCTACGTCGAAAAATTGTCAGTTTACATGTCCTAAATTATAGTTTAGAAGGGGTGGTTATATTTTAAATTTAAAGATTCACATCTTTGTAAAGAGAATTCAGATATTTAGTTATATCATTTTGTTTTATATTGAAAAGAAAGAGAGAAAATACAGCATAGACATACACGTGCACGTGTAAAAGAAAGAAGAGACGCAAAGGAAAGGAAGCGCAGAAGAGGCGATGCGCGAAACTGATTATATTGTTTTCGAGGTGAAGGGAATATTTGCAACGGAGGGTTGCGAAGTATTACGAGGCGGGGGAGGGAAAGTTGGCGGGCAGAGGCCGCACGAAGGATTTTCGAGTATCCGGCTAGCGGATCCTGCGGTTTCCCCGACGAGTTTGCCCGCCGCTCGACCAGGCATTCGGCTCCAAATTAAACTCCCACCGGTGGCGGCGTTTACGCCGAGGCCACGTGTAAACTCGAGTGCAATTCGCTCGTTCGTGGAGGCCGACCACGGCCGCGAAAACCGCGACGTCGTCGTTGTTTTCCAGGGTGATTACCGGGACCGGCGGGGGAGAGGGGAGGCGAACGCCTTTATCCCACGCAAACGTACCCGTTGTACCTCTCGTCATCGTTGGATTTCGATCGATTTTCGGTGCACTCTCTCCTCTCTCTCTCTCTCTCTCTTTGTGACCGTAGACGCTCGAATCTTCTTTTTATCACTGAAAATGATTTTAGCGGGGGTAACCCAGAAAATCGGGCCTCTTCAGGTGCAACGCTAATGCAACGAAAATTAGCGATTGGTTGATTTCTGTCACGTGATTCATGAGGGGCGTGGAGTAGAGTGGCGTTGTCTGGTACTGAGCGATCGCGCCTGTAATTTGTTTTCTATCGATTCAAATGTTTGCACATCGATAAAATTTTATGGCAAAAAAGTCGTCTTCATTTCCTAGTCGGAACAGTTGCTTCTGGCATCTCCTTTCAGTGAGACGAATCGTACTGGGGTACAAGTCGTGCAGTTTTTTCCTTTTTCGTTCGTTTGGTGGAAGATCAATCCTCGTAGGGGATTAACGAAGAGTGGAAACTGGAAAATCGAAGTATTAGCTATGGCAGGAGGATTTTTGGCTGGTTCTTTCTGCTTTGGCTGTTGTTCGTTCAGCTTTGGTGGGAGAAATTGAAGGATTCAGGGGAGAAGATTTGTGCATCTCGTTTGATTGTTTTGCGTATCGCAAATTGCGTATCCCGGAGGTAATATCTTGTTATTTCGTGAGAGGTGAACTTCGTGAAATGGAGATTGTCCGAGGAGCGGGAATTGAAAATTCGAACTATTACCGTACTGTGGTATGGTGTTTGGACATAAATTTTGAAAATTTTAAGCATTTGAGATAGTGGATAAGCTAAAAGACTGAAGTATTCCTATCAGTTCTATTTACTGTAGAAGATACTGGAAAATTTAGACATTGCATATTGTGTAAATAGATTGCGATAGAAAAGTTCGATATCTAACGAACGTTTAAATAGATAAAAGACGAAAATAAAAGAAGATATTTTATACCAAATCACAACTATTGAATCTGTCGTTGTACCGAAGGATAAAGGGAAGAGAAATTCAGTCTCCAATTGCTATAAAGCTCGATAATCTCAGATCTAAACGAATGATCTTCGAATTCAACGATTCAATTTAATTCTCGTGAATCACCTACGATCGAACGATATCAATTGTTTAGACCTCTGTCTAGCTTCCTCTGAAAATTCTCTAGGAGTTTTGTTAAAGAAAAGATATTGTTAAAGAATTTGGTTAAAGATTTTTCGAAAAATTTAGCAAAGTTTAGCAAAGTTAACGAAGGCTTCATTTGCGAAAGTTTCTCGTCACGATGGTGATTTACATTGAAATGAAGTTAACTGTACGTAGAGGCTGGTGGTAGGAATAGGACGCCTTTTAGAGATAGCGGAAAGGTCAGTCTGAACGAAAGGTCAGTTTAATTCCATTAGATCGTGGAAGCCTTTAATGTTCCCTTGCGTGGGCAGAAACGGTGAAATTTGCGGGCAGATCGGTTGAACAATGTCGCGTATCGTTGCATCTCCGCCCCCGCCCCCAGACTTGTCTCGCTCAGTTTCTTTGTTCGTCCCATTTTGAAGGAAAATTAGTCTCACGACGATACCATCGGCGTATATATATATATACATTTTTCGACTATTAAATATCACGTCGTTGGACAATTATTAAATTTCCCAGAAAATCGAAGGATCCTTATTTGTTCTCCCTTCTGTTACAAAAATTCGAAATTTCTTTTATACATTATACTTTCAGTTGATAATGTTGACTGGTTACTGTGTGATAAAAGAGAAGTGTGAATATGGATCACGTGAATATATTCCTATCTACGTTCAATCATTACAATAATTATCATTATTTTACATACGTACACATATCGTTCTCGTTTGTTTGTCATTTATTCTCTTTGTTTATTAAAGTAGCAATATTTTAATTTCGATTATAATACATTACAATAATTATTATTTTTCTTAACAAATAACTATTATAGTTTTTAGAGGAGGAATTATTATAGTTTTATTGTACATATTTATTTATAGTTTTATATACATATTTTAACGAGTTTTTTTTTTATTCCAATGGCACAAAAATATCATCAATATTCTTTGTTTTTGTCTATACGTACATATGTATGTTTCACAATCAGTGGAACTGATGTAATTGCTCGAAACGCCGATAACGTTCGAACTACATTAATGTTGCACTATTCGTATTTTCGTATTTAACGTGGAATGTTATACTTTGATAGCTTTCTGTACTATCGTGTAATTATCAGAATGGATATTTTCAATTTGTTTAATTGAATCTCGCGAAGTGTTGAATCTCATTTTCTACTATACCTCCTGTTCTTTCTCTCTTCTCTCTGTACCTCGTGTTGCATTTCGTGAATACATCGCAAAAATATCAAATGAATAATTATTCACAAAAACTATTAATTGCCTGATTTTGCATCGGAGTAAATATCTACAATTAACTGGTAGTCTCCCTCTTATTCTAATTGTAAAGAGTCAATGATGTTATATAAATATAATATTGTACAATATGAAATTGTATAACATAAATGATCGTCGTTTAACGTCATCTTTCATTTCTCAATTCTACTACTTTTTATTTGTTACTATTCTTTATTTGCTATACTCTAGTTTTACTTGATATTCGGAATATTTCCTCGTTTTCTGTCCTTTTAAACGTCTATTCAAGATATTAGATTCAGAAGTGGAACGTGACCATTAGGGGAAAAGGATCTAGCGTTCTTTGCGCAAGTCGGTGATTATTATCGGGCTGATCGCGATTGTCCAATGTGAATCAGCCTGTAGAGACTCCGGGAGCACGGTTGTCCGGTGTCGGTGGATCGGCAAGCGTTTCTACTTATGGACTAATGTATTTTGTAACTTGTAGATCTCGGATAAGGAGCAGTTACAGCTTCTGGAAGTGACAGTGGAGGTTGTAGTGATTCTCAACCGTCGGACTATCCTCGTAATCCTCGCTTTCGGAAACTTTTAATAACGTTTGCGAAAACTAAAATTTACTAAAATTTACTAAAGTTATTTCAGTAATTGAAATAATAATTATATAAGAATATATGCAAAATAATATTAATATTAATACAACGTTATCAAGAAATGTTATGTTATCCATTTGGAACTGGCGTGATGACTGCTTAAATTGATCAACGCTATTTTCAGGAAATTTCTTTTACCTTAATAACACAATAGAGCCTCCTTTCGAATATTTTAATTATTAAACATTAAATATATCAAATATATCGCCAATTATTATAAAAATTTTGATAATGCAGCATATTATAGAAATACCTACTATTTTTTAAATTGACTCTAGAATTCATTATTATTTACGTAATGTCACATTGTCTTACAATATTATAAAATATGTGCCAACATTATATAATGTTGCATCGTTTGACAGTAAATAAATTTATGGAGGCAAGTCATTTGTGCTTTAAGAATTGAACACTGTGTTTGCAATAAGAAAGAAAAAGAAAGAAATTGATAAAAAGTAAAGTTGATCGATCTAGCTCCTGAGAGGCTCAAATAATGCTAATAATAATAGTAATAACATCGAGTGATGCTATAAATAAGAACATCGCATCAATAGGAAATATTATAAATAGCGAACGGTAATTTTATCACGCCGATGAAAATCCACGGGACGATCGATTTCAAACCTCGGTTTGTTAATAAAATATCACCGTGAATGTAGTTCTTGTTGGTTACGCTCATATCGCGATAAACGAGGCGAAACGTGCTTTTTGCACGTGTAATTTTGCGAATGGAATGCCGAATCCCATCGATTATATCGCGCACGAATATAATTGTTGCTAACGATTTGCGTTAATGATGCCCGTGCAAATATCGTCGCGAGCCGTCGATAAATTCAAGTTACCCTGCCAGACAAATTTGCAATACGCTTCGTTATTTGCCGTGTTAATTGATGAGGCATGAATTTCTCTTCTCCGTTCGAGCGAATCGATTTCTCAACAGGTTCTAAATTCCAAAGAGTCACGAGGTATGCAAATTTGTCTCCTTCAAATTTGATAAAAAAATTTGTAAAAAGAAAAATAAATAAATAGATAAACAAAGTAAATAAAAGTATCGTCGAAAGAAAAGTACCAGACAGAATGAAACTAAAAAAAAACTAGCAGCAAATACTTGTGTTACAATTGCAAATGCTTATGTTACATCAGTGTGACATCAGTTTTTCGGGGAATTTGGAAAAATGTGTGAAATTGAACATGTACGAAGGAAATATTACGTATAAGAGGAGAATTGTCGATATTTCAAATTGTTATAATAGTAACATAATGTTACTATTCAGATAGAACACGTAATGTTTATATTTGTTATATTATTAAATTTAATTATAAATCTAATTTAACACCTGTGCGTGAAACATTTTGATTTTTTCACTTATAAAAGTTCATAAAAGCGTCTGAAATCGCCTAAACATTCGCAGTGCACCGATCATTATCAATAGCAATATTAATTACACTATCACAAAGCTAACAACCCTGCCAACCACATTATTACGTTACGTACCAAATCATTCGGCTATGCCAATCCCTCTTGCTGCTCGCTGCTAGTCACTAGCATACCCCAGCACACGTCATCCCCCGTCATCCCCCGTCATCCCTCGTATGCATCCACTATCACTCTCTCCACGCCCTTTTCAAACCAGTTCGCGCGATCTTCTTCGTCTCGTTACGCTACATCCACCATAGTGCACGTAATCACACTCCAACTTGTTCTCGTATTAATAAACGTCCGTGTCGATAGTCGAACCGGGCGAGTTTAGCCTCCGCAGGTACCAGGAAATTGGTTCCATCGCCGCGTTCTTCAAAGCAAGATTTCCTACGAGCCGTAAGCGCCTCTACTCTCTCTGTCTCTACACGCAATTTTTAAACGTTGCGTTCTATTCTCTTATATCTGTGGTAATTCCTGTAATTCCTGGTTTGTTACACATTTTAGTTTTTGTATATTTTGCTGCGTTATACTTCTTATTTTTGTTACTCTTCCTATAACGAGCCCTGTATATTACGTTCTTTCTATATTTTATTCTGTATTTCAGATTTGATATATTTTCTTGTTCCTGTTATTCTGTAGTGATTCCTATAGTAATGACTATGGTTATTGAATTGTTATTACTGAGTTATTCCATCTTAAGGTCTTGCAATAATTCCAATAGTCTCGCAACAGTTCCAATCGTTAAATTAAATCGCTCCTGTAACAATTGATCTTCGGGAGAAACCTCTTACGATAATCCCTGTAAAAATTTCCTTATATAAATTATTATTCAAGTAATTCTCGCAAGCGTACATCTCGATGATCGGATGCGAGCGCAATATTTAAAAATCACCAACCCGCGCACAAGTACTCTCGAAAAGATTTTTAAAAATCTTTCAGGTACAATAAATTACTAGCTCTGTTTAGCAATTTCAATTGAACTCTCTCGCGCGAAAGATTTCTCGAGATTTTTCCGCCTGGCTAAAGGGTTAAAGCAGAAAACCAAGGACACGCGTCGTATTCGCGTTAGCACGAGCGCCGTTATAATGCGAACAGCGTAAGTGCGTCCGACGCTCGGATAGGAAATCCCACCTTTATCTCCGCCGGAGCTGGAGGGATAACCGCCGAATATCAGCGCGAGAAAGAGACGGGGGATTTCGTGGGGTGGCTGACCCCTTTCGCGAATCAGCTGTTCGAGAGCGAGAGAGCGAGATAGGCGGCACTGGCGGTGGATTTCAAAGCATACCACAGGAGTGCTGGAACGAGGAGAGCGGAGGAGACAGGCAAGGGTGAAACGAGGATGGGAAAGTGAGACGGAGAGACGCATTAGCTGGCGTGGTGAACGAGGACGGAGCGAGTCGAGGTGAAACGGTCCAGAGAGAAAACGCGATGAGAGAGAGAGAGAGGTAGATCGGTGGACGCGTGGGAGAGTTTGGCTCCAACGGGATGGTGCTCAACCTTGCACAGGTGAGCGGAAGTTGGGACCGACATCTTTGAAAGTTCCATTAAGCTTGTGGGAAATCCGATCCCTCGTGGCCTATGTAGTTTTCTTCTCTGCGGTGGATTTGTCCCGCGATGGCCCCGTGCGTCTCATCCTGCATTTTTGTCGCCGTTGTTTGCGACGCTCGTTGCTTGGAGTAAGAGTGAGTCCAAGATTTGAGGATGTTCGAAGGCTTCGAGGGGTTCGTTTCGATGAGATTGCGAGATGTAAAGGTGTTTGAGTTCGTGTAAAGGATTATTGAAACGAACGTGATTATTTGACCATATATTTCCTTTGAATGTACGAGTTTGTTCTTTTTATATATAGAAAAGATTGACAATTATATGGTCAACAGGATTAGATGGTGACACATCTGAAGGATTATTGGAATCATTATGAAGGATAATTTGTTTTTACAAAAGATGGTGTGATATATATTTTCAACGTACAGAGGATTAGTACATATGATTAATTTTCTTTTTTTTTTTTATAAAGAATGGGTCGAATTAATTTTTTGAATTATTGAAACGAATGTGAATATTTAGTAATATATATTATATATATATATTTTTTTTTTTAAACATGCACAGGGTACTTTTAGAATACGCATATGATGCCTTTATTTTCTTGATATATTACAAGTATAATATATCAGAGTAAAGGAGTAAACATTTATAGCATCTTATAACTTGAAAGCTAGATATATCCATAAATTCACGTTTTGAAAAATTTTATTTCGTATACTTACTGCTTCACTAGTACAACTACAGTTATTTACAATTATTAATTGCTTGATTTTTAATTGGAATAAATGTTCACGATTAAACCCTCGTCTCACAATATCGGGTGGTACGAATTGTGATCTCTATTTGAACTCGTAATTCTGCTAGAAATTTCAATTTTTTAAATCAATATTGATTACTTTACATCTGACACGATAAGATGTATATATCCAACGATAACTAATGCTCGTCTGAGAAGATTGAAAGAGAACTCGAGACAAAAACGAAGAAATAAAGACGACTTTTTTCCCATAAAATTTTATTGATATGCAAACATTTGAATCGATACAAAACAAATTACAGCGATCGTTCAGTATCAGACAACGCCACTCTATTCCACGCCCCTCATGAATCACGTGACAGAAATCAACCAATCGCTAATTTTCGTTGCATTAGCGTTGCACCTGAAGAGGCCCGATTTTCTGGGTTACCCCCGCTAAAATCACTTTCAGTGATAATAAAATTATTTCCTTCCCCTAGCTAACCAAATTCTAGTCACAGAGAATTAAAGTAGGTACGAACGAACGAAGAACTCGAATTTCGTGTTAATCTCGAGGAAGAACGTAGGAGAGGAGAACCACGGTGAGAACGTCTCAAAAAAAAAAGAAAGCACGAGAGAGAGAGAGAGAGAGAGAGAGAGAGAGAGAGATTTCGTCGATGAAGTGGCATAAATTGCGGCTGGTGTGTCGCGATTCGTCGTGGCACGAATATCAAAGCGCGATCGTTTGATGGCACTCGAGGTTCGTGGCTAGAGTGCCGCTTGACCCTGTCACTTGGTTTCGAGCCACGCCACGAAGGCCCTCCAGAATTAAATCAATTAAAGGGACCCGTCGTTTCGTTGTGATATTCGCGCCGGGCGTGCTCGTGAATCGCGTGACAGATTGCGCGAGTCTCTCCGTCGATTATTATCGTGTCGTGTCGCGTCAGTTTCGTACTCCGAGATCGTTCGGTCGGCGAGTCGGCGGGGAAAAAAAATGACAGCGTCGAGACGCGAGCACGTCGATGATTAAATGCGCAATTTGATCGAACGCGAATTGACGCGGTCGAGCCGAGGGACGTTGGAAAGAAATTTTCCGACTGAATTTGTCGCAGAATAACTTTGAGCAGAGTAGAGTAAACGTTCCACGAATTCTGAAAGCGAGTTTCGTATTTCTCGAGAATTTGGCGAGTGTAGTTCGGCAGAAGAGTATGCGTTCTCTGGAATTTCGTTTATTTGCAGGAGGAAATATCATTAATTCGAAAATAATACGTGCAAGCTGTTTCCTTCGAAATTAAAAACTAGCAATTTATTGATGAAATAATTAAAAAAATACGATTTTTCAAAATCTGAATATGAAAATTACGTACGAACAGTAATTTAATTTTCAAGTTGCGTTATAGAGGATTCATGATTTGAAGAATTTTAAAGAAAATCTGGGAAATTTGTAGCTCGCAGTTAAAACTATAATATGTGTGTATTATATTTATTAGATGATCCAGCTGTGTCCTTTCAATCGTTTTCAATGCAACCATATTTTTCTGTCACTAAAGAAAATGTCAAGAGGAATGTCAATATGAATGTCGAGAATAATGTCAAGCAAAATATAAAGATGCATTATTAATACGCGTGACATTCTGCTTCAATTACACGCACCGATGGTTTTCCTAAAACATTAATATTCATTTTACAGAATTGAAAATGATATTGAAACGTAAAGATTAAAAATTCTGCAAGGATGGAACACTCGCGTGGAATAAATTGTAGCAATTCATGTCAGATTACTACAAAATTTAAATTGATTTAATTCTATATCAATATTTTTCGCGATAATCGGTAATAAAATTGAGCTGAATGAAAAATTCGGAAAATTAAATAATTTAACTTTGAATTACAAATTATTTATCTCAAATGTGACAATAGCAATAACTAAATTGGTAGTTGCAAGACGCTTTTGAATCTCGAATTTTTATTCTTCGATGCATAAATGCCACAAGCATCTTCGGTTACATGGTATTTTACTCGATGCCTATTCGTAGAGCAACTTCATTTTCTTTAAAAATACAGTCGCATTTACAGTACAGACTTTCATATTCACCAATCACATTATATTTCCATTAAAAAGAAAAAAAAGAAAGAAAATGCTCGACGCGAATAACTGCTCCTAGAACAACACTGAAATTTCCCATTTTTTCTAAATGAGAGGAGAACAGAGATGGTGGAAAGTGTTCGAAACACCTGTATGAATTTCACGATGCGAAACGAGCAAGCTCGAGTACCTTGCCAGACATGTTTGTTACACGTGTCTATATACCGACGCGTGAGCGCGTACACGTCCACGTTACACATTATGGTTGGGCGTGTGTTGAACAATAGTTAGCGGACGCTAACTACTTGGAGCGATCGCGGTGGAAACATCGAATGGATGAATAATTAGCACACTCTCGAGGATTTTCTGCGGGTGTGCACGTAGTATCGCGGCCGTCCAATTAAGTGTCAACGATAGAACCAGACTGTGCAACGATACCTTCTGTCATTGATCGTTGCGCGTGGATCTTTTGTTTTTAAGTACAGATGATGCTGTATCTTATTATTTTATATTCGCGTTACAATGTCGTTTGGTAAATTTATATTCAGCTGTCGCGGGATTATAATTACTGTGAATTAATCATTTAGTTATTTTAGATTCATGAATGTTGCTCTTTCAACCTTTTTTTTTTCAGAATGTGCAGATCAGATTTATGGCTCGCTGTCTGTTTTTATGCGACCACGTGTCATTGAGGGAACTTTGTAAATTCATTTTTATCACGAAATCATTCTAAAAAGTTTCACTTCGCGATTTCATTCTAGATTCTGAGGCTCCACATTCTAGATTCCGAGGTTCCAAATTTTAGATTAGGTCTCCAAGGATCAAGGCTTAAGAATTCAGAATCTGGAGCCTTGGATAGATTCTTAAGTTCTAGATTCTAGGTTCTTATATTCTGGCGCCACTGGACCACTGTTCCTTTTCTCACTTTACCACTCTTTTCTTTCCATTTCTTCGCTTTGTCCCTTCATTGTTTCTCGACGCGTGAATTTAAGAAATATTTTGCAGAAAGTTCGCGTACTTTAAGAAATTTTCATACATCGTTCGGTAGATTTTGTAGATGTTATTATAGGTAGGTATTGTTGAACAGATTTACGATGAACGTAATTGGGAAAAGAGTTTCCTCGTCTTTTGGAATTCTTGATTTCTGAAGAACACATAGAACATATAAAATAAAATAAAATAAAATAAAATAAAATGTGTAGAATACAGAATATTTTCTTTGAACGATCGACGAGAAGATGAGTAATGCGTACCGACCGATATCACTGACGTAGGTGTTACGTTCTGAGATTTCAAAGTCGCTGCTGCATCGCTGTATCGTGAGCGGATAATTATGCCAATTTGTCGACTTGATAATTAGGGGAATTGAATCGTTGTCGATCATAGTCGCATTTGCGGAGGCAACCAATTAATTTGCGGCCGGCACAATAACCGCGGCTCAGATCGGCAATCGGTCGATCGCGACTCGCTAATTACCGATCTGTCCGCTATTAACGAATATCGAAATTAGATGGTAATTATTAGTGATCGTGATTAGAAGCACGATCAGTCGGTAGCCTCAAATATTTTATAAATATCTCGGGAGAAGAATTTCTGCCAAGCTTTGATAAGCCGAATCGTACGTGTACGTGTTTGAGACGTCGCATGTTTCTTAAATAAATTATAAATTCAATTAAAATAACTTTTATCCGCGTGACAGCCAATCTGTTAGTCTCCTCTTATCTAGAACGTGTCGTGTCGCAACTTGGAAGCTGCGTATATATTTATACGTGCATATTCAAATTTTATCTTGCACACTTATACTTCGTTAGAAAAGTGATTTATGTAGTATACTATTATAATATATAATAACACTACATATTAATATATATATTTATTATCAGATGATTTATGTAGTATTTAGAATTTAGCATTTATTTACTACCAATATTATTGACTTGTAATTAAGTAATTTATAATAATTATTGTTTGTTCATAGTCATTGAACTTGGAGTAAAGAAATCAACTTATTAAAATAAAGTAAAATAAGTAAAATAATTAAATAGATTAAATTATTCGTACAAGTAAAAAAAAGGAAACAGAGGATCGACTAAATTCTTCTCAAAACACGTTTCATCTGTTTCTCCAGCTTCGTCTCATTCTCATCTTTTCAATTCTCTCTTTGTTTCAGGTGAGTATCCACCAATATACGTACGTACCTCGAACCAGTCGTCATAAAAATCAATAACTAGTTTCATCCGTCCTCTTCCGAGGTGAGATCGAAATAAAAAAGAGCAGAGAGAGGTAGAAGAAGGAACAAGGAAGGTAAGGAAATGATCGATCAAGAAAGTCTGTAATATTCACTGGTCGTTTTTTATCTCTTCTATTAAATGTCACAACTTTCGTTTTCTTTTCTTTTTTATTACGATCTTCCAACGACGACGATATATATATATATATGTATATTTTTAAAAAAAGAAATCGAGGCCTCTCTGCGGGATGGAGACGTAGATCGGGAACGTTGATCGATGAAAATCGAATACGATCAATATTAATGAATCGGCGTGGATAGCGAAATGCCGCGATCGTTATCGTATTTCACGCGCGCCGTACAGTGCATATTAATCGATCGGCAACGACGCGACGTCCAGCTCACTCGGTTTGTGCCCCGCAGTTTGCCAGATAATTAACGAGGCAACGAACAATTTTCGTCAGTGGCCAATAAAACCGTGGGCCTGTTTTCTCCTTTCGCGGAATCAGTCTCGATCCCGATCGTAATTTGTCGCCTTGTTGTGAAATAGTGGTATAAGTCCGCCCCGTTATTCTGTCAATTTTTAATTAGGTTAGATTTCGCGAAAGGGGAACATTAATCTTAAAATCGTCAAAATGTGAAGTATGTTTTTCGTATTTCGAGAGTCTTGAATCCTCGCAAGTCTCGAATTACTTCGAACTGAAATTTTTGTTCTTGCTAATCACTCCTTCAAATATTTGACTGAAAGATCGATCGAAGTAGAGACTTCGACGAGTATCTCGGAATTGTTTCAGTCTTCTCAGAAAAGAGTACGAATATTAATCGTAGTTGCGGATAATCCAGATTTAGGAAGAGTTAAATATTTATTCAATTTCCTCTCAGTCTCCGTCGTTGTATAATATTAATTTTTATTATAATTTAAGTTATTACTGTATTCTTGGAAACGTAATTAACTCTTTATCGTTCGTTTTCAATTCAATTTCAGTTTTAATGGTTTACTGGTAAATTGAAGTATGGATATTCTGGCAATTTTGAAACAAAATCTGCCAATCCCTCGCAACATTGAACTTTGAACTCTGGCAGAGGTTATTGACTTCGGTGGTTATTTCGCCTTCTTTCGCCTCTTTCCCCCCCAAAGTACCGCGCAACAAAGTTCTGAGAGTTCTCTTTCTGTCGGGGCACGCGTGTGCATGGCGTTTTCACACGATTTGTTGATTGTCGATTGAAAGTGCATATTTGTACAGGTGTAAATATCAGCGCGAACCGCTTGTCCGTGTTTGTTCAACGCGATACTTGCCGCGCCGGGGAAATTATTTACGCGCCTTTATGCAGCTACCGATCGATCTTGCCGCCTTCGGCAAACGTCCGATTTAATTACGCCCGCCTAATCGGGTTTGCCATTTCTTTCCACCTTTTCGAATCATTTCATTTTGCCCGATTTTTCTTACATAACGGCCGATCGAATATTGAAATAATATTTGACAAGTGTAGTAAAAGTGACTGGAAAAATTTTTGCACACAAGCTTGCTTCTTATAATTTTGTAGGCCTTTCGCTTCATCAGTAAATCGTTAATTTATTACTGGAGAACACTGAAACACGAAAGCCTTTAATTACGTTTGCTTCGATTAAAGATTATTATAGATTGATAAAACTGATCTGGATTTCCTCGTTCCCAATTGAAAAGTTAACGAAACTCCGGATTAGAAATCGTCAAAAATCGAAAGTACTCAAAGTTCTCAAAGTTCCAGTAGTTTCGTTGATTGTCAATTTATCAAAGATACCAGAAGATTCTAGGCAATAAATGATAAAAAGAAAGGACGATGGAAGAGTAAAGGAGGGGGAAAAATGAAGAGACAGCCACCGTGAGATATTTGACGACACTCGAAACGTGGCAGAGGTGCACGCAACGTCGTCTTCGAACGAAAACACTCCGGTGTTGGTGCGTGCACGTGAAACTTCGGCCCCTTTGATATAGCAAACGAGGCGCGTGGGTTGCACTGGCCGAAGAATGCACCTTGCTTGCTCAGGTAGGTCCTCGACCGAACCTTTTCAACCCGGCTTCTACCCGTGTGTCGTCACGTTCCTGCGCGAAAAGCCACTTTTTCGACTCTCTGACAAGGTTTCTTCTCGCACTACACGCGCGACTGAGCTACGTTCACCGAGCATTGACAAAAGATCGCTTTCATTCATCGAATCATCGTTGAAAACGTTACTGTTACTGTACGAGTATGAGCGCGTTAATTTGTTTAAAATTAAATTACAAGGAACAAGAAGAGGATAATAAAACACGAACTTTTGTAGATTTGAAGATTGCACGTTGGAAGATTCGTACGAAAATTTTGGAGATTGTATGCTGGAAGATTGCTGTGAAAAGTTTCGAAGTAATTAAGAAGTGGTAGAATTACTCATTCTTTCGCATGAGATGGGCGCATCTTCCGTGTCTTTGCATCTCTAAATTTTCCGCGAACGAATATTACCCTTTCTCCTCTTATTGATAATGATAAAAATAATGTAATAAAAATAATATCAAAATTTTAGTAATCATTTTGTCCAACGTTCTAGTATCTAGTGCCATTTCTTCCCACTGCGCGCATCTTCCACGTCTCTGTACTTTTGAATCTCTCGCGAACGAATATTATTCTTTCTCTTTTTACTGATAATGATAAATATAATAACAGTAACATCAAGATTTTAGTAATCATTTTGTCCAACGTTCGAGTATCTGGTGCCATTTTTTCCTACTGCGCGCATCTTCCACGTCTTTTTAAAACAAAACAATAAAAAAAAAAAAGAATATAATACGCTTCTTTTACGTGACAGGTCTGCCCCCTTTTCTTCGACATCTGGCGAATCTCAGGCAGGAAGTTGAAATCCTTCCGAGACGTTTCCTCCTCGTTTCGGCAGATTCGCGGTAGATTAACCACCGTGCAGAAAAGAAGAGAAAGCTCGTTCGCCGCGCACGATAATCTCGCTCGATTCTTTCGCTCGGCTCCTCGTCCTCTTCCTTTTTCCCCGGTTTCCCCTTGCATTCCGGTTACATACCGAAACCACGGCCGGATTCCTGGGCCTCTCTTTGTGCCCGTGTATCGTTGCACGCGTGCAGCTGCAACTCGGCTGGCAACTGCAGGGCAGGTGATACGAACACATGCTACGTGGACCATGCTCCTTCTGTAGCTTCGTTTCGTGCCGCCATCCGCGGCAACTGACGGCAACGAGAGAGTGGTACACGGCAGCGAGAATTCTGTCGAGAATCGAAAGATACAAATTTTTCTCCCCGGCGAGAGTAGAGAGTATATACGCGATAGGCGTGGATTCTTCGATGCATCTTTCGCGATTTCTTTGTCGTTTCGTACCTTTCTCTGTGATCTAACAAAGTATTCGTGCATTTATTTAACACAATTGTGTTTTTCTCGATGAAAATCAAAGTTTGCGGATATAATTTAAATTTTCGTCGATACTCGTTAAAGAAATGGTCTTAAATAGATAATAATTTTTTAATAATTTCGAAATAATCTTTCGTTCGTTTTCGATCTAATTTTAATTTTAAAATATATTACACGCGTGATTTGTGCGTAATATCTCAAAACTTCAAATTTTTCACAAATCCGTAGTAACATTCGCGTCTCTATAACTATAGCGTTAATAAATGTTTTTACAGCAGTTGACAATTCATTATAATTTATCTTTTGTCTAAATCATAATCTCGTCGATTATTATTAAGTTATCAGGTAAAAACGATCGAAATGATGGCGTTCTTCCTTTTCTCCACGCGGTTCGTTTTCATCCTGTTTCACACGCGTGCCAGACCAATCGCCAAGTTATTAACGTTTGCCATTATCGTTTCACTTTGACTCTCTCGCCCTTTCTTTCCACACTTTCTTTCCTTTACAGCCGTTTCCTTCAGACATAACGCGTTCAATAATCGCGCGACTATACTTTCCTCTTTGTTTCGTCCTTCTCCGTCCTGATAACAGTCCCTGCAACGCGGCCTTCGTTCCACCCGAGGCAAGAATTCAAAGGGAGCCGGAATTATGCCAGTCCCCCTTCTTTACTTGTTTTCACCCCCGCGGCCACTTTCCGACTCGAAACGACGTGATCGATACGGTTTCCCGCGCACGCATAATCTCCCGTTCCCTTTCTGCTACTCCAGACGAGACGGAGACCTTGAGTTTTAAGGGAGATTCGAGTGAAGCCCATGTCAAGTTCAACCCCTTAACGGTTTAATAGAATAAATTAAAGTAATTTTTGTTTTCTTTCTCTCTTTGGCGAAATACCGAAGCTCTCTCCAAGGGGAGTAAACTTTCGAGAGATTGATCGATCGATTTGAATTGAAATTTAAACCTTTGTAGGGTAAACCGAGATGGCCAAATCTCTCACTTACTTTTGTATCTGTTTGATACAAAATTACGTTTTGCCTATAGGAATATTTGACTTTTAATAAATTATCGTTAAAAAATTACAGTAAAAGTGCAGTCGAGTTTTTCGATTGTTCATTTAGAGTTTTCTTTTTTTTTTTCTTGTTCTAATCGTTCCGAAATATTTATACAGTAACAGAAAGAAATTCAGAAAGTTGGAACAATCGAAGGGAACTCGAAACTCGCTTTGGATAAACGTTCGAGCTTTCGTCGATCGTTTGATCGTTTCTTCGCGAATTCGCAGAACGAGTCAGCATTGTCAAATTCACGAGATTCACGGTGTATCGTGCTGGGGACAATTGGCACCGCAGCAGCCGGTGTTCGTCGCTGGACCAGACGATGATTCACTAGAGCAAACGCGAATGATCTCATCTGGTTTCCACCAGTTTGTCTCTCGAAAACTGGACGACAACGCGTGCCGGATGCCGGTGCACGCTGCGGCTTCCGGTCAGGCCGAGACTATTCATAAATATAAATTGAACATTGATTCGTGCAACGCGTTGACTGCCGCCACTTGCTTTTTCATTAATTAAATAAAACGAAGATAAATTTCAACTTTTTTACTCTCGATTACGCGTAATAATGATTTTTTTTTTTCACTCCAAAATTGAAACACAATCAACGGAAATAAATTGTAATTGCATATCAGAATATTTAATGCTCGTCCAACTTTCCATTCGTGTCCTCCTCGCTGGTCGAACGAAACAAGTTCCTTTTTACGCTTAATCACCGTTTTTACACTTTTCATTTCTCCCCCTTTGGCGGAAGGAAATTAGATGTTGCAGTGTATATATATGTATATATCTTTTCTCCGGCGAGATTAATATACTGCCACGTTAAGAAATTATAACTTTGACCCGTGATAAAACGCAGCAGCACGTTAAAAGCCCTCTGGTCCAAGTTCATAAGAAAACGCTTACTTCCTGTCTCAAAGATTTCCGTCTTTCGGTTAATGAAAAGACTGCGTCAAAGGCTTCCACTTTTACGTTGCGAACGAACGAGGCGCTTACACCGGGGCTTTTGAATTTTAAGGGCACGTGGTTGCTACGTCCTCGCCCCCGTCCGAATGCTAATAGATGATTTTTTTGTGCGCGGGCGTGAAACGGCCATAATACTACCGACAGTCGTCGCTTCTTCAAATACGCGGGAATAAAATCGTCGATAACTGTGCTGTAAAACTTTGTCGTGACTATTTTCGCGTAGAGAAATCGTCGAAGAATCGTAGGAAAGACGACTTTAGGAAAAAAGAAAGGGGAAATTTATTTTAGAAAGCGCGTTAATTTGTAGCTGGTGGATTTTAGCAATTTAGTCATTGAAAGGAATTTTAGTTTGTTTAAATTACGGGATTCATCATAGTCTTGTTTTAAACGATTGATAGTTACAAATATGGAAACATTTTAGGCGTTAGTGGAAAATTTGTATTTTGTTGAAATTATGTATTGATTGGCAACCAATTTATTTAAAAAATTAATAATCATAAAAAATCATCGTGCGAGGACATTTTATTGTAGCTAAAGTCACAAGAGAATTATTTTGAAAATTATGGACAACTTTGTCAAGGAAAGAAAACAAAAAGAAACTTCATTATCGCCGTACAGTGTTTCTTCTTTTGAAAGATTAAACAATTATTTTCAATTCTTCATCGTTTTATTCCATTAATTTCTCACAATTTATTAATTCGTACGAAATTGAAAAAAGATGATTCGAAGAAGGGTCTCATTCACAGTGGAAGAGGTGACAATAGCAAAAAGTTCTTTTAGCTCTCCTCTCGTTACAAGTCGAGGATGTTCCTTGGTACTTTGTCCCGTTGTCTCCGGATCATTAAAAGTATCCGTATCCGAGTGAACATCGCTGTACTAACTTTTGTAGACACTTTTCTATATGTCATTAAAAGTATCACAATTGCGCGATCTTTCTCCAATGAAGTTCATCACGAGGAGAAATCGAAAAATTCCTCAATAATTTCGTTTCAGACTCGAAGGCTCCTTTGAATGACCCGATAGATTCGTGGATCGTCGACGATTCAATTGCGCGGTTTAATCGCGACGGATCGTCGACGAGGAGAGAATGTCGAAGAGACGGCGCGTGAAACGGTGGGTGGCTAAAAGACCAGGCCGAAACGATCCATTTGAAGTCATGGCGTACGAGTATTTATAGGCAGACGCATTTTTACTTGCTCGACGTGTGGCAGATTTATAGGGCGCGGAGGCGAGGCCGGGCTTTTTTTACAGCTCAATCTCGGCCCGTCCCGGGGAAAAACCGCGTTCGAGAAGTGAATAAAAATCGCGTTACCGATTCGCTGGGACCGTTGGAAGGATCCTAAACGACGTTCGAACACGCGATGGTATCTTTAGAGGAACAGCGGAGAAGGCAATCCATTGTTACCTTTCTTACAATTGGGTTTTTTGTCTTTGAACGCGAATTGGGTTTTTTTGTGAAGAACCGATTTCGTTATTGAAGTGAGAATAAATGTAAGGAAATTTAACTGCGCGATATGGCGCCTCTGTTGTTTAAAGTAGGCTGTTTTTAAAATTTAGGAAAGAAGTTGACAGGATTGAAGAAAATGTGACGTGAGAATATTCAAATCCTGTGTAAAAAAATACTAGAGAGCGAAATAAAGTATAATTATTTGATGACTTTTATTTGATGAGATATTCAATTCGTTTGGAGACACAGAAGATTTTTCATATTCATGAATCGAATAATCGAGATGACTAATTTTACTTTTCCATGTATTTTATGGGATTCTTCAATAGAAATTTTTACCAGGGGTGTATTAACGATTGACAATGATTATAAATTATAGAGAGTGTGGAAAATATTCGTACACACGATGAAAGATCGTAGATATTTTAAACAACTATAATCTCGTGACAAAAAAAAAAAATCTTAGAAAATAATCCATCTAGGTTCATTTTAAAATATGACACCTTTGCTTTTGTCTTTCCAAGAAAGATGTTTCCATATCATTCCAAAGGGAGTAAATAAAGATACTTTTTCTCTCGCAACTGTCGGACATTAAATTAAAAAATTGTTTTTCTACCTAAATCCACCGCTGTCTCGAACAATACTCCTTTACAATTTGTCGCACGATCTTTCTCGCCAACTCGCAAGGGCTTCCTCGTTCGATTTCTCTCAATTCCACATCCACCTCCCATTTTAATAATCGATTTAAAATACGTACAAAACAATGAAATTACGCGTCATGGGGCAATTTATCGGAGCAAATCTGTTTTAAATTGCAAAATTGCAGCTCTTGCGAATCGCAGCGTGAAAACGAAAAGCCTACTCGCGGGCTTGATGTCATTTTGAAATTTCAGTTTCCTACTGTTTACGACGCAGTGGCAACGCTTCAACGCCATAATCCACGGGGCAAACGAGTTGGACGAGCGTGGGCAGACCGACACGCCATTTGCATAATCCAAGTCATTAAGCAATTAAGTCGTTCCGCTGCTAACTCGGAACTTCTTTTTCCCGAACGCGCCACTCTACTGTCACTTCTGTGCTTATGGCCCGCGAGAATTTCGACAGGCTTTCAAAATTTCGAATGACTGTTTCAATATATATTTCATAATATATCATAATATATCGTCTGATATATCAATGACTAACTATTATGCCAACAATATCATTAAAATTCTTTTTAAATTATTATTTTATATCAACATTATTTATATTTATAGTAACGTAATAAATTTAATGTAAATGAAATCGCTATGATCAGTTTGTTGAATGAATAGTTATTCGTTGAAGCTTAAGGGAAAATTGCATACACTACAGTTGCTATTGGATGCAATAAAGGCTCGAATTTTGTTTGAAGAAAGATGCTTTTAAACATTTAAAAGTGAAATATTTCTTGTACACATATAATTGCATAATATTAAAAATTTTCATATTTCATATGTCTATTCATTATCATAGTCCAAGATGCTGACGGATGTGAATTACACTCCACTGACGTTTCAAAAAGCACAGTCGTTTTCTAATATTATTTTGTACCATTCGTTCAATTATCCAATTACCATTTACCCAATGTGAAGAAAAGGTACGATACTGATAATACTTTTTCGTCGACTCATTTGTGAGAATCAATATTTGGAGATTTCTCGTACTTTTCGGACTTCTTCAGGTGCAACGCTAATGCAACGAAAATTAGCGATTGGTTGATTTGGGTCACGTGATTCGCGAGGGGGCGTGGGGTAGACCTCGAGCAGTTGTCTGGTACTGAGCGATCACGCCTGTTTTGTATCGATTCAAATGTTTGCATATCGATAAAATTTTATGGCAAAAAAGTCGTCTTCATTTCCTAGTCAGAACAGTTGCTTCTGGCATCTCCTCTCAGTGAGACGAATCGTACTGGGGTACAAGTCGCGCAGTTTTTTTTTTCTTTTTTTTTTTTTTTTGAATGCTTCGAGCGCAATATCGAGGGTTGCGTTGCAAAGAGAAGAGAAGAGAAGGGTGTGAACAGTCGTCGAGGTGTCGAGGTTACTAGACCATTAAGCCTTCCCTTTGTTCGCCAGCACGTCGATTTTCTAGCCCGGCGACGATAATATCTGCAGCCAGAGATGATATCTGCGCGCGGAAGGCAATGGCGCCCTCGATGTCACCGTGTTTCAGATACGAAATCTTGCCGGATACCATCGAACGAGTGGCGTTTGCGTGTTCCTAAATTGAGTCGTACTTAAACCTCGACTTATGAATTTATGTCCTTTGCCGAACATTGTCAAATTGCCAAATATTGTCAAAATATGTTCATTCACTGTTATATTCAGTTGCACGATAGTTTCTTTCGTGTCTCCAAAAAACGAGGGTGATATTCAAAGTAATCGGCCGATCTGGTTTGATGTATCAGATTTAACGCTGACCCGAATTAAATGTGCCATTTCCTTGCTTTTCTTGTTCCGTCGCGATTGAACAACTCGATCAAAGATTCGGTCAGAGATAATTCAGCCAGAAGTTGAAAAGTTGCAGATTTAACTTCGCTGACTGACGTCGATACCCTGAACCGACAAATCTAGAGCATTGTTAAAAAAAGAAATGCTTCTCTAATTTTTTATTTTCTGTATTTCCCTCTCTGGTTATATCATACTTGAAATCTGGAGTGTCAATGAGGAGAACAATCTCTTAAATATTGAAACTGTCGTGATTTTCATTCTAAAATTTTATATTATGTTGTGTACAATTTGTAATTTTTATTCATTTTACTATTCGTTTATATACACCTATATAATTCATTTTATTTTTCAAATGTCTTCATACTGTGAAGACACTTTTTTTTCGAAAATGGTGTAAATTGTCATATTGTTATAAAAACTGAAAAATTTTTGTCACGACCGAGTCTACAATAGATTTGAATATTAAAACTTTCTCTTCAACCCATTCAGAATTTATTTATTGACAACTTTGAATGTGTCAATCCCAAAATTTTCGTCTGATTCAATCAGAGTTCAATAAAATAATGGGAATAAAATCATACATATTTTTGAAAGTGGCGGTAAAGGGGAAGTTTCAATCCTCAAACTATATTGGACTTGGTTGAAGTCGTGAGAAAAATTTTTCAACGCTTCTACACACTTTCTTTTACACAGTTTCTAGTATTTTTGAGAAGAAAAGTTTCACGCCACACGATGTAAAAACATTTTGAAATAAAATGAACGACGCTTCAAGCTTTAAGACTTGAGGCTTTAATTGTATTTCTTTTTTTTTTTTTTTGTTACAAAATTATAATTGTACAATATTGACGAAATTAAAAACTTCGTCCAAGACTCGTTTCGTGCTTTGAACGTTATCGATTCACAGCGAGTAACGAACTGTCATCGGGTGCTCTCAATGTTTCCTCCGTTTCGCAGCAATGTGTCGCGGTTTTATCGAAATTGCGACGTCCCCGAGCGCAGAAGCGGATAAAAACGGGGTCGATGGTCATTCATCGCGAGCAACGCGAAGCAGAGATCACGGAATTTTCGCGACAGCGTGCTTATTCTCCTCCCGTCGCTTCCGTCGTTTATCCTTGGTTCATTGTAATTGCTCGATAACCTACTTCGTTCACACCGTTTCCGCCGATTACACGGCTTCTCAAGTCTTTCCTCAATTTTCTGCCGCGGAGGCAATTTTCTAAATTTCGAAATGACCAAATTACTATTTCTTCGCACACAGCGCTTCGCAGAGACTTTTTCCAGATCTGTAATATTTTATTGCCCCCCGCGAGGAAGACGGTATTAATTGCGAAGCTTCTCTCGTGATATCGACGAAAAACACACGAATTTTTGAAGAAAATTTCCGTGAAATATTATTATTTCTAGAATTATGTGATTTATCTATTTGTCGTATAATTCCAAGGAAACAGCGTAATAGTTATATAATCCGAATGAAAACTTTTTTAATGTCGATGAAATTTTCATCGTCAAAAGAATAAAATAAACTTAACATAAAGTTTATAATAACATTAAACTAATAATAAAATTAATAACATTAAACTTCATTATGAATTTTTCAAAGCAAATACGCGTTCAGTATATTCGAGCCTTATTTATCTCTTGTATCGTTTCAAAGAGTTGAACTTTGCACATTCTATATTTTCAATTCTTATTGGATATTACATTCGAGAATTCGAGAAATAGAGAAAGCTTCATTATTTCGTGAAAAAGGAGAAATTAATTTTTTTAATTCGAAACGAGTCGATTATATTCTTAGACATGGCAGTCTGATATTTCTGCGAGAAAGATGATACTATTTGTGTAATTTCTCGTCTGATATTAATAACGGCTGAAGGAAACGGAAATATCTCAGAAAATTTCTATTGAGTATTCCATATGCTATATTCTTGGAATTATAAAATTTGTTCATATTTCATATAATTCCAAGAAAATAGCGCAGTGAAACTGTATTAGTCTAAGGCAATCTTTAATACATTAATAAAACATTTCATCTTCGGAAGACCTCTCGCATTAAATTACTTGATATAATTCTTTCTTATAAACTTACTTAATATAAACTTATAAACTTACTTAATATAATTCTTTCAATTTAGTACATTCAAATTGCAATTGCAATAACTACAAATACAAAATGTTAAATTATAAATTTACCACGTTATTATATATTCGAATTGTTCTCGCTATCTCACTTTTGAGAATCTAATTAATTTACAATCTGTATTTTCTGTCTTTATCGATCGATACTTGAGAATTCTAAAATAAAGTTTCGACATTTCAAAAAATGTGAAAAATATGTTTTTTCATATAATTTGAACTCTTCTTAGCACGATGATCGTACTTTCTAATTTCTTCGCAATCTTCCTGTATCATCCACACTTTATGTTCCTAAGGTTCCTAAATTCTACGAGCGATTGCGTTTATAAAATTACAGACGAAATATCCATGCGCGATCTACGAACAAGATCTTTTTCTCTTTCATCGTGTCACGAACTAGTTTCTAGTTGCTCTGACACATATGCTCCAGCTCGTCAGAGAATTAGCATTACACAGGCTGTTACTCAAGATACCGGTAATAACGCATTCGCGTTTCCTTACTGCAGATCTATTTTCACCCTTAAATGTTGAACAGGCCGAGAATAGCCGGTCTTCTTATAGATTCATTCACAAACGCGCCGTGAAAAGCAAATATACGTAACGCGATCGTGCAAGCAGAGGGGTTACTACTGTTCCAGGCGACAGGGTGCTCGTTACCGACGTATGAGAGCCGAATAAAATAAATATAGGCTGGCCATGTGCGTGTCCGTGTTTGCACGAAACTGGACGAACGAGCCAGTGGGGTACGGGATGAAATATTAACACCCCGACCCCATCAGTTTCCAGCGCCAGCGCGCTTCTGATCCGCCCGTATGTAACGTTGAATCGAGACTGATTCGCCGGTCAAATTAAGCTAACCAGATTGCACGAACTGCGATAAGAGGGTTGTGTGTGTATGTGCGTGTGTGTGTGTGTGTGTGTGTGCACGATTTCACGTTTCGAGAGTACGTTTTTTGAGGGTGCGTCTCTGAGGGAGAGGTATCGATAAGTCCGCGCGGGTCAGAGAATTGAAGATCGATCGGGGGGAGAGCGTTCAGGGTTCGATTTTGCGAAGGGAAAAAAGAAGGGAGATTTCATTTAGTTTCAGTGAGAATTATCATTTAGAAATCTGCTGTTATTTTTATTGTTTGTTGTACTTAAAAAGATGTATTACTTTTGGGATTATTATAATCTAATTTGTATTGTTACTGTAATTTTGTCATTTTGGAATTCTTTGTATATGTAAAGAGCGTATAAATTAATTTCTAATTTAAGAGAGTATACGTATCACATAACGTTCATTTCTGAGGAAAAGATATTATTTGATGGAAATATTTAAAAACTAAATAAATAAATTAACTTCTAATTTAGCATGGTGGATATTACTTATACTTATCGCGTAGAACACCGCATTAACGTTCAGGAAAGATATTTTATTTAATCAAAGTTATTATTTAATAGAAGTATTTAAAATTTTTTTTGCAACCTATTTTTATTATAATATAGTGTAGTATGTAGGCAATGCTTCTTTAATTACTGCAATGAGCGATAAAATTGTACAAATCTATTCAGTTTCTCGTTAATATTCTCGTTTCTCAAAAAGATGAAAAAGCTCGTCAAGAATGTAAAGACTATACATATCCAAAGGATACATTTAATATAATATAGTGTTATTTTTTTTAAATCTGTTTCGTGTAAGGTATTATTTAATTTTTAAATAAATACACATATTTAAAGTAAAAAATAATTTCTTGCTAATTGGTTTTAATAAAGATCATCACTAAAAGTTACCTGAAATTCTATAGTAGTTTGCTAATTTTTAACAAATTGTAATACTATATTCTTTTCCGTTACAGGTAAGTAGACAAAGTTGCTATAAGGAGGATCTAGAATCTAGACGTACTTAGTTGTAAATTTCATCTCTCATCTCAGTGGTGAGTAATTAAGAAACTCTCGAGCAATTATTCATTCCTGAGTAATTGAATTTTTCTTCGCGAATGACAAAGCTCAGAGTGGAGTTGATTAAAAATTTCATTTCTAATATTCCTTTCCATCAAACTGTTATAAAATTGTAAAATTAGGTGTAAAAATTAATTGAACAAATTTGCCGTTCATTTAGAATTATTCCAACAGAAAATTACTTTCTACGTTGTAAAACATACGTTCTCCCTTTTTGCATTCGGAGATGAGTTTCATTCAATAATTCAAAGTTCAAATTGACCATCAACTGCATGATTTTAAAATTGAACGCAAAAACGTCAGACTAATTTCTACGCCTATCGTTTCGGTATTACCTCCGAACTTATTGTATCGTAAAGAAAGGGTGCAATATTAAATTGTACAATAAATATTAATAACGAACGCGTATATATATATATAATAAAAACTGCACGACTTGTACCCCAGTACGATTCGTCTGACTGAAAGGCCCAGAAACAACTGTTCTGACTAGGAAATGAAGACGACTTTTTTGCCATAAAATTTTATCGATGTGCAAACATTTGAATCGATGGAAAACAAATTACAGGCGCGATCGCTCGGTATCAGACAACGCCACTCCTACTCGAGGTCTACCCCACGCCCCCTCGCGAATCACGTGATCCGAATCAACCAATCGCTAATTTTCGTTGCATTAACATTGCACCTGAAGAGGCCCGATTTTCTGGGTTACCTCCCCGCTAAAATCACTTTCAGTGATAAAATTGTTAACCGCCGAAAGCCACTCGATTTAAAACGAGCTGTATAAAATACCGTACGGAAATACCGTTTCCCACCCCTTCGACGCGAGACTTCGTCTAACAAGGAATCCTCTCGAATCGAGCAAGCTATAACAGACAGCTCTCGCTTGTCGTTTTGCGAAGGATGAACGCGAATGCCTGTATTGTGCCCGTTACGATCAACATCCTGTCGATGAGAAAGGAGGTTCACCGACCAACAAACGGCCCCGCTATGTTTAGAAAACGTGCTGGACGTTGTTGTCCTTTGGTCAGTGCACCCGCGGCCTCCGGTGGCGGTGGCGCCGATCTAAACTCGGCCGCGGTAAACAGAAGAATATTTCTCCCGGCGTGTAAACCGTGGGGCAGGCACGGCTTGCTGCTGCTTGAAGCTTTTATTTAAAACGTAGACGGCGGCGGTGATCCCCCCCTCCTCCCCATTGTTTCAGAGGTCGCGGAGGCGTCGAGGCTTTTCGTCTCGACAAAGAGGAGGAACACCACCGACGCGCGAACACCACCCTCTCCCGCCAGTCAGTGACCGTAATTGTTCGAATTAACCTGACGACTCGTCTCTCTCTCTCTCTCTCTCTAACTCTCTTTGAAAATGTTACACCCTGATAATTATCCGGCTCGCTCGTGGAAAATTGTTCCTCGCGATCTTTTTTCTGGGGGGTGACTGGCTTCTTTTAATTAGCATCGGCACTTTCGGCGCCTTTGTAATCGATTTTAAAATGTGCTGCAATTTGTGGAATTTCTTTCTTTCACATCTTTTTTTTTTCTTCAAAATCAAAATTTCCCTTTTAACAAAATTTTTTTTTGTTACATCGTATCGACATTTGTAAAGTCGTTGATACGTACAGCAGGTAGATAGTTTATTCGTTATGTCGCGATACTCGTAGAATGTCCAAATTTCGGAGCAATTTTTATGAATTTTTTCCTTTCGAAATTGACGTCCATGATTAAGTTTTTTTTAAAGAATCTGGTTGGCTCGTAGAATATCGTTCTCTACGATCCCTTTGGTGGGATCTTGATGTTCTTTCGGAGTCTTTGTGATCGATTTTAAAGTATATTTACAAATTTACAATTTGTGACGTTCAAAACTAAGTTTTTTTAAGCTCTAATTGTTCTTTACGATCTTTTCTGGGGGTGACTTCTTTTAATTGATTAATTAATTAATATTCTTTCGAAGACTTTGTAATCGATTTTACAGTGCGTGTTAGAATCTGTGGGATTTTTCTGGAATGGATATTTTCAATGTTTCAATTCGTTGAAAATTTATTAATTATTTTATAATATTTATTAATTATTACTTTAATTATTTTGTAATATCAAATATTACGTAATACTTATAAACAAAAGACTCAAATTTCAAAACAATTCTGGAATTCTTATTAATTTTTCTTTCTAAATTGATATTCATAATTAAATTATCTCAGTTACAAAATAACTAAATTGCACCAAATATTTTTAAAAGATGTGGAACAAAAACGATTGGGAAAGAATTGGCTGTATTCGGTAAAATGGAACTTCCTATTTCGATTGTATTTCTTTATATTCGTACAAAAATATAAAAATATAAATTCGTAAATTCACGCGAATACAGAAATATAAATATACCTGTAAATTGATAAATTCATTTATTCGCATATAAATTCACCGATTCGTTTAAATATAAATATAAATTCATACGAATGCAAATTCATAAATTTATTTATTACAGAAATTTCGTGTAAATTCATCAAAACGTATTCGATGAAATTGCGCGAACATCCGCAGTTTAACAACAAATAGAACCATTTCCACGCAACATTCCTCGTATTTAATTTTTCCAATTTTTTTTCTCGATCGTCTTGACCATTTGAAAGAAACAAATTATTCCCCCTCCCCTTTTCTTTTCCTATTTGCGAGCCTCGACTAATCTTCGAGCCCGTCGCGGCACAGCCAGTCAAAAAAATACGTATACAAAGGATTAAGGTTTCTGCACGATTCCTAGAAAAGAGGATCAATTCGACGAATGTCGAGCACGTGAAACGTAAACACGGAAAATTTCGCAAATTGTCGCGTCATTTACGGTTTAGCTGGCAAACTGAAAACACAGCACGCGTGTTCCTCCAAAGCAGCCTCGAATTAGTATCGTTAGTCCTTAAGAAAAATGCGAGTCGTCGTTGCTGTACCGGATGGGACACTGCGACGTAGGATTGCGTGGAGTTGTGGAATGCGGTTCTGCTAATCGCGGCGACTCGTTTGATTGCACATAAGTGTTTGAACAATTCTAAATTATTAGAAAATTGCGAATACAAAATGTCGCGGTATCGAAACGCACAGCGAATGAAAAGAATAATCTTAATAAGATTCTTAATAATCTAGAAAAAAATGATGGTATTATCCAGTTTTCTTGCAATATTTTCACGAACAAGCTGACTTAACAAACGTGTATTTGATTTTTCAAACGGGATTTTGTTCTCTTGAAATCTTAAACGAAGCAAATTTTATTCTTCTCTAATTTATTTCTTCTGGTGGGAATGAAATTTGATTGATCACGATAGTGAGAAGATTCGAGCACCAGATAAAGTCGCAATTGGCCACGAGCGATGCAAAAGCAAAGTTAGAAATAATTACGAGAGTCGCGAGTTAATTACCACACTTAATGTTGCTGTTAAATATTCCATTCTGATAAAATAATCGATATTCTAATCAAATATCAAATTGCTCGAGCAACGGAGGTTTAGGTTAGGTTTAGGTTAGGTTTAGGTTAGGTTTAGGTTAGGTTTAGGTTGGGTTTAGGTTAGGTTTAGGTTAGGTTTAGGTTAGGTTTAGGTTAGGTTTGAACGAAGCGTCCAACTAATTGTTTTCGTCAAAACTACGAGTCAGAAAAATTTTATATTTCGCCAATTTTTTTTTTTTTTACTAAAATTAGAAACTAAAGAAATCTTGACATTTTGCCGGAAAAAGGAACGGAGTACAAAAAAGTCGGAAGGGATAGAAAAAATTCTTGATGTCGAAAGGAGAAACTTGCCCACTACGCATCGAAATTGATAGTTTCGAAGGGGGGATCTCGTTAAATCTCGCTGTGTATCGTAATCGATACTCTTGACGGTGTGTTATAGGCGACGAGCAGATTGATTCGTTGTATTTTCGCAAATTTCGCGGGACGTTCGTGCGCTGGGGGAGAAAAAAAGAGTCGAGTGGATGGAAATTACGCGGTGTGGCGAGGAATTATGCAAATGAGCGAAAGACAGCTATTGACACCTATCTTACACAGATGCTATCGCTCGCTCGTCGATGACAGTGCTAGGACGTATTATCAGCCGATCAAGTGTTTTTCACAGACCTGTTGAAACTTTATCGGTATCGAGGATATGAGAGGAAGAAGCGACCAAGTACCGATGATCGCCTGTTTTGTTTCTAGAAAACAATCCTGTCTTTACCGACCTTTAGCGAATCTCATGTTTTTCAAAGTCAGCAGAGTGAACAAACGGATGCTGTATTCAGCGTAGCTTGCCGAGAAAGAGGAAGATGATTCTCCGCTTTATTTCAATTTCAGTTGAAGTTTGCTTCCTCTGAATTATTCATGGTTTGTCCGACTTTGGAAATCGGTGGAAGTTGGTTAAAATATCGTCGACTTGTTCGTCACAGTCGAATCTTAATTCAATTCGAATCTCATTTGTCGAAAGTTACTCTCGGGTCGTATCGATTTCTTAAATTTCCCGATTTTCTTTTCTATTTCTTATCACTTTAATTTTTCTTTATTTTGCCTGCTTTTCAAATATTGAATTTTGAGCTTTGAATTTATGCCTCGAATCTTTTCTCTAGCTTCTCGATTTTTCAAGTTTCGTTCTTTAGTAGTGAATATAAATAAAATGGTTGTTTTCTGTAAATTTTTTTTTTTTTTGTGAATAGAATCTGCTCGTTTTGTAGACGGTTTTGAAGGCAGTTAAATTATTTCGCAATATTAATCAATAATTGATTGTTATGTTAATGTATAATAAAATTAAACGTTTTTGTAGAATTATAATTATTTTATAGTTATCAGTAAACTGCGGATGCTTATCCAGGTTTATATTAATTAAAATACTGAATAAAGAAGAAGGTAGAGAATCAATGTATAGTAAATAGTGTGGGAAGTATTATACTTTAAATATTTCATATATCTGTATCGAGTGTACATTGCATAAAAATTTTCCCCAATTTAACTATTTGCCACGCTTCAAATTTTGTCTAATTACAGAATTACAGAATTAGCTTTCTCAAACTTCTCACTCTTGATACTAATTTTTTTCTTTCTTTCTTTCTTGAGGATCTTTATATTTATTGATATTAATATATTTTAAAAAGTTTTAGAAAGTTTTAGTATTTTTAGAGGATCTTAAGAAATTTTTAATCTGACGAGTATAAAGTTCTTGTATCAAAATCTTTCGTCCCAATTTTTACATTTAGTGGAAAGAATTTCAAACGTTAGCCAACGATTTTATTTATTCTACTGTGTTAAGAGAAGTCTGAAATTTGCGAATTCTTTCGCAAGTAATCGTTGAGATTATGGAACATAACACGTCGATATTTATCATTTTATCGTTTCACGGGGAATTTGTATGCGACAGCCTGTCGAGAAGACGACATATTTTTTCAGGCGAGACACGCGTAGGCCTCGCGTGTACGGCTAACTAAATTATAATGGTTTTCTCTGGGCTGTTTTACGGGAACCGATTCCTCCTGCGTGTTCTCGTGTGCGAGAGACACGATGCCACGTGAATACGAATTATAATCGTTGAGAACGAGCACGAGCGCGGTTTCTGCTTTTGAGGGGAACTGTTACGGTGTTTCCAGAAGTGGAAGTTGAAAGTAGGGCTTACGAACGTTTGAAACCGGGGATCTAGGCTCTCGAGTGGACGATTTTAATGGAACGTTCCAGTCAATGTTTCACGTTGCTCCGTAATTAATATTCAACAGATTTGACCGAAAGAATTTGCGTGGCTTCTTGAAATAATACTCAAACGTACAGCAAATTCCGTTTAAGGAAGAGTTTCATTCGTTAAAACAGTTACCTTCAGAGTGTACAATGTCTTCCAGATTTAATTTAAAAATATTAAAATATTACAATTACATTATTTTAAAAAGATCTCAAATCACAAAACCAGACAATTTCGAAAATATAAAAATCGCGAGAACAGTTTGAATTACGTTTATTAAATATTCTTAAATAAATTACAAACAAAGTGATACGAGATAATGTTTAATATTTCTAGCTTTTTTCATTGATATTTTACAATTAATCGATTAACTTTCGTTTCAATAGAATTATTTAATTCTTTGAGTGTTTAACCCGTACTGGAATAATGGTAATTAAAAATCACCAAAAAATTGCTTAAAAAATATTGAATTGGGAGCTTATTATAACAAATTTTTAAACATACCTCCTGTAACGAGTAAGTCAATTATTAAATTTTATCTGCACAATGTTCTAGTACATTCAAAGAGTTAAAAGTTAATTCTACATCTAACAAACGTAGCTTGAAAAAGATATTTCCATCTCAGATGATTCTCACTGGAAAAAGATGAGAAAATGATCGTTTGAATGATGAAGCGTAAAGGTATAATTAACCAGATAATTTCCCTGTACCGTTAAAGGTTCCTTTGGAATTTTAAAGGTTCCTCGAGGAGGGGAAGGAAATTAAGACGCAACATGTGGGGCAGAAAAGTGTTCTGGTCGGTTAATTAGCGCAGGTATTATATATACTTTCGAAAATTTCCCGGTTCCGGAGGGTTGCGCTCGTGAGAGGCTTATTGGAAGCTTGGCTATTTTATGGGCCACCTGTTAGACCAGCCACCGCTTCTCTTTCGTTACCTTTTGTCTTCTTTTTCCCTTTGTCTCTCCGCCTTCGTGTACACGACGGGTATATCGGTGTGCGCAGGAATTCGAAGATGCAGCTGTAAGGTTCCTTAAAACGTAATTTCATCACGCTTATTTTGAAATTGTTGATTGATTTCTTTCAAATTTATAAATAAACGAGCGGCCACGTATTCGATTCGTTACGTTATTTCTTAAATTAAGTTTTACATCGTGTGTATGTGTATAATTAAAGAAATGAAATCTAGAAAGAAGAACCTCCTTTGTTCTTATCAGAAGGGTGTGATATTAAAATATTTAATGAAATGGAGATTTATTAAAAAAGAGATAAATCTTCTTATATCTATAGTACACGTATTATGGAGATATATTATTAAAAAATGATGATTTTTTGAATATTTTATTCACTAGATGTTATAACTAGCACTATTATTGCACATACTTCATATATTTATTATACTCACCTGTCGTATAAATATAACGAAGCATTTGTTATTTATACACTAAAAATACGGAGGTTCGGCAAACAAAGTGATCCAGCGATCGGTAAAACCTGAAATAAAAAAAAAGTCGATCAGAACTGCGTTAAAGTCTACTTGAAAATCAAATTTTCTCTCTCCCAACCCACTCCTCTCGCATCCTCGAGCACTGAAACCTTTTCACGCGTCGCCGATTGCAGGTTATCCCTGAAACTACCCTTCCCCAAAAGGTTAAACGAACAAGCCTATATTTTACTTTAGTTGGCGTAAGAGGGTTGACCGGGTCAACCGAGACGCGGCGTTGTCCAGCAAGAAAAAAAAAAAAAAAAAAAGAACGGGAAAGATATAAGACGATCACGTGGGAAGGGTCAAGTGGCATTTCTCAGAAAACGAAAATATATTTTCCAATCACGATGTTACGACGTCGAATTTTTATTAATTTTTTAATTTTCTAATTTTACAATTCGAATTAAATTTCAACGTGCGTGATTGTAAATTCTAGGTATCCAATGAAAATTCACGAGTTAATGAAAAATAATTATAATCTGTGTATTTTGCAAAAAGGGAGACTAAGGGTACAAAGGGTTAAGAGAAGTTAAATTAAAAAAGAAAGACACAGTATTTATATACAAAATAAGGAATGAAAATTATTGTAATGTAGTAATTTACAAAGAAAATAATCTTTATGGTATATCATTGAACTGCCACCTCGTGTGCTATCGTATGATAATCTACAGTACAAAGATCATTCAACGATCACGACAAAATTTGAAATAAAAAATATGTTATAAGTAGTTTAATTCCGGGCATAAAGGGTTAAAGTATCATGCTAGTAACTAGCTGTCGTTGAGAAAAATATAAATGAAAGAAAAATCTCTTCGTGAAAAACTCGCAGAGAGAGAGAGAGAGGAAGGAAGCCTTTGCGTACTGACAAATGTGTTAGAGTGACGAGACCGGTGCAGCAGCGAGGAAGGTGGAAAAGGTCAGGAAAGGAGGCGTAATACTCAAGGACACACTAGGCTCGACGATTTTCTACGCAGACACCCTCGAACCGGCATCGGGGAACACGAGCCTCGTGCAACCAATTCCTACACCACCCCGTCTACCCGGCGCGCACAAGTCGCATAGGGTAATGCAATATAACATGTGGAAGAGGGTGTCTCCTAGCAACCCTATGTCTTCTCACCCCCATTCTCTAAGCTTCGCCCTAAAACACTCTAAATCCGTCGGTCGCACGCCGACACTACCGCGAAACTTTCTCTACGTGTTTTCGCAGGTGTCTGTTCGCGATTGCTGATGCACTTCCTTCCTTCCTTCCTTCCTTCCTTCCTTTCGAGTTTCTTCGAGTTTGTTTCTTCGGGATCAAGAGGGAAGCGGATGGGCTCCGCGCGCGGCTACGAGGAATTCGAGAGGTGAAATCTGAGTTCGTCGTACGGTGATAATCCCGCCTGGAAAATTGGTGGATAATTATAGGCTGGAGCAGAACGTGGATCGTTCTCGCGCGTACGATGACTAGAAATTTTGAAGATATTCGATAAGGTGTCATATCGTAGAGATCGATACATACGGTGTCCCAATTACAACTTGGGCGAATATATAATTGCAATAATAATTGCAAAGAATAATTCTACGTGGAAGAATAAAATTCTTTTTTCTTTTTTTTTATTTTTTTGGAAAAAACTGACTTTGAATATTTGTCAGACATACTTGGATTTGGCTAATTCCGAATTGGATATGCACGTCTTTTTTATTCTGTCGTGTAACGTTAAATTAAATAAATTAAATAAGAGAGTTTCAAGATCACTTGAAAATTATAATTTAGAATGTATGATACGGTAAAAAAAAGTACATACTGTTTGAAAAAATAGCGGCACGATACTCCAGTTTTGAAATCATTCAAATCTTAGATTGAATATCCTATATATTATAATAAATATCCTTCTTTTGATATTTTGTACATCTCATTGTACGCAACATCCACATTTTTGCAGCCTCGATTTTCTTGCATAAAAATGTGTAAAACCCCGCTGAACGTCTGCTCACAACCGTTATTCTCACGCATTCGCGAGAAATTTAGAAACGCGAAATCGCTGGGAACAAGAGTAAATAAAACGTATCAGAGTTAGAGCTCACGTTATAAACATCGATGCCCCCTCCGGTATCGTCTCGCTTTTCTTCGTTCGAGATCGAGCAAACAAGTCGAATCGTCTTCTCTTCATTCTCGTTCTTCTCTTCACTTTCGCTCTCCTCTACTCTTCCTGTTTTATTCGCCGGTGGCCACAGTCGACGAGCCAACTTACGCGAGAAGATTGGAAAAGTGGAGGAAGCGTGTCGACGCCCCTTGGTGTTCGCGGCGTTCGCGCAACGATTGTTTCGCCCCCCTTCCCCTATCCCCCCCCCCTCCCCCCTTCCTCCTCTCTCAGGTTTCGCCGGGGCTTTTCTTCGATTATCGAGCGCAAACGAGTTTCGATTTTCAAGCTAGGGGAGCTGTGAAACTGCACAAATGCTTTTCTTTCGACTCTCGTTCGACTAACGAACACACAGCCGCGCCGGCACACACGTACTCGGGTCGTCTGCTCGATGATTCCTCTCGCCGAGAGAGCAGCTTTCAGCTCTCGGCACGACTTCGTTTGCCGGTTGATTTTATTTAATCTCTACTCGAAACAGCTTGCACTCTCTTTCACCCCCTTCCTCCCCCCTTCCTCCCCCTCCCCCTTTCTTCTTTCTTTTCGCTCTTTCGCACTCTTTTCGCTTCTCCCCCCCCCCCCCCCTTTACTCCTTGGTCTCTTTACGTCGATCGAATTTATCGTCTCGCGATGGTAATCGATGACGGATCGGGTGTGTAAATGCTTGTCCTCGCGTTCCCGGAGTGCAGGAAGAAGAGGGTGAAGGTCGGCGAAGCCGTGCAGTCGCAACGCAGTTCAATCGAGAAACGCGTTATCATGAAAATGCGGAATCGATGGAAGCCAAGTAGCCAAGGGGCATCTGTGACTCGGAAGGGGAAAGGATCGCGAGGTCTAATTTGCTTGTGTTTAATTTTATTTACTCATTTAGTTTTTTTTATCTGTTCTTTCTACAATATCGCATTAATTTTAAAGTTATAGTACACACATCCACGTGTAACTATATTTTGAGATCGTTCTACGCACTCCAAAATTATTTCTTCTCTTAATTTGGTTCTTACACGCACTCTTGTCTTTGTTTTTTTTTTATCGTTGTCGTAAAAACTATCTTTGTATTTTAATATCGCATCGGAGAAACGTGTCATCTTAGTTGGTACGACAGAATCTAATTTCATATGAGACACTCTAATATTTTATTAATAACAGTTTTAACAAAATTAAAGTGCAATTACAAATTATTGTAACATTAAAGTTATGTTCTACCACCGGCTTTCAATAAAGTAATTAAAAGGCACGTGAACTGTCAAAATTATCATTAATTATAATTATTGTAACGCATTTTACAACGTATTTGTATATAAAAGTTCTTTGTGCATCTATGTAAAACTACACATATCATTGCACAGTATGTTGTATATACAGTACACATTATTATAGTATAGTATTGTACATACTATTTGTATGCAAAACTACAAAAAGTCCTCAATCAATAGGATCAATAAAAACCTCGAACCAAGATCACATCATACGCATGTACAGAATATCTACATCTCAACCCTTTATTCTTGGATCCTCTCGATTCTTTCATTTCCGTGGAATAACTAGAGAATCAATCGTCGGTCTCGTGCAATAGAACACCCCGTACATTGTCCATACAGCGGCATTCACCAAGGGGGTTGGTGTTTGCACGCAGGGGGTTGAAGAACGTGTCAGGGTTTCCCCTTTCTTCACGCTGGCACAATTATCATGATCGTTAATTTCATGTGCTCTTTACCTCTCTGTCTCTCCATTTCTCTTTCATACGTGACACACACACACACACACACACACACGTTTGCACGGTGCTGAAACACACTGCGAGACATTTCACATAGGTGCTCCCAGTTATAAACGAAACGAACGCGCCTGTTACATTGTTACACACCGGTAGTCCCACTTTAGGCGGTTCTGCCTTTGTCGCGTGGATACACGTTGCCTTTTATATGGTCTCGAACGATCGATAAAATCGTGCGTTTCGTTGTTGCGTCCTCCCTGTGCATCCGGCTACGTCGACGCTCGCTTTGTTAAACAGGACAACGACGCCAGAGGACGACAAATAACGCCGAAACGCTCCCGGTTTCTCTTTTTCGCACATTCGCCCGCCCGCTTCGTTCGTTTGCCCGAACGATTCGTTTTTGGAGTTAACACTTTACGCCCTGAATCAAGTTGACTGTCTTCACTTTCTTTATCGCGTAGACGAATCTTTCCGTTGTTAGATCCTTTTTTGGCTTCAGATAACTGCTCACGCAGTGTGACAGTAGGTTAACTTTTCCTTTTTTTCTTTTTTACTAAATGTACGAAGAATTTATTTTATTGCAGCCAGTTTCTTGGAAAACGAAAATTTGTTTTCCAATATTAATGTATGTGTGACAGCTTCGTATTTTACGTGAATATATATATGCGAGACAAACACACTCCGTTTTACAATCTTTACTAAACTGTATAAAGGGGTGTCTGCCCCTCAGTTTTTAAAATAAAAATAAAAATAAAAAAAAACTGCACAACTTGTACCCCAGTGCGATTCGTCTCACTGAAAAGCCCTGTGAAAGAAGCAACTATTCTAATTAGGAAATGAAGACGACTTTTTTGTCATGAAATTTTATCGATAGGCAAACATTTGAATCGATAGAAAACAAATTACAGGCGCGATCGCTCAGTACCAGACAACGCCATTCCTACTCGAAGTTTACCCCACGCCTCCTCACGAATCACGTGACCCAAATCAACCAATCGTTAATTTTCGTTGCATCAGCGTTGCACCTAAAGAGACCCGATTTTCTGGGTTACCCCCGCTAAAATCATTTTCAGTGATAATAAAGTACATGAACGTATTTTGGAAGCACTTTTCGTCATTCGGCAGCATCTGTGCTCGGTAAAACGCTTCGTCGTTAGCACCGTCAAGATAAATCCGCCCCTGCGAGTAGACACGTGGCTGTTTCATCCACCATCATAGGATTCCCGCGGCGGATCTCCATTAAATATTTACGAGCGTTCCAAATCGGCCTCTGTTCGCGCGCTGGCAAACGCGGCGGGCTTCTTTCTCATTTTGGCGTTTCCATGTACTACGCGATCAATCCGGCGTCGATGTGGCAGACAGGGGGGACCAGCCGGCGTCCAGACGAAAAGCGTCGTCGTCGTCGTCGTCGTCGTTGTCGTCATCGTCCACGGCGTCTGGCGTCGCCGAGCAGGAGAACGCTCGTCGAGATTTCAATCCACTTACACCAAAGCCGAGTTACAGGCTGGACACCCGGCGACTCTTACCGATCGATCGTCGAATGGACGAGAGAGAGAGAGAGAGAGAGAGAGAGAGGGGACAATGAGTTTCAGCTCGATTGCGTTGGTGGTTGATTTTACAAAAGCGAGATTCAAGGCGCGCGAGATCTCCTTTGGATTTGGCGACGTTTGATTGAGATTTGTAATATTTGGGATTTTTGATAAATCTGCTCTGAAAATACGGAGGAATTCCGAGTGAAAATTTAGAATTCAGACAATGGAAAATTGCCAGCTTCAGATTGAAATTCTTTCAAAAAATCGTGGAGTGAAAATCTAGAGTTCAAACAATGGAAAATTAGTCTTGCAATTCTATCAAAGAGTCGGGATTGTGCTGTCTGATTAAAATTTATGAGTCAACTGTCGAATGAATGAGATCCAATGCATTTCAGGTCGATTGTCTAGCGAGTTGGTTTTACGAAAAAAGAAATTCAAGGTACAATGTATACTTTATACTTGGTGGTATTATCCGCGAATAAAATTTCAAAATATATTCATAAAAAGCTTCTATAAATGTTCGAATAGTTTCGTGCAACAACATATGCAAAGAAAAAAAATTCTCGTAAAATTGATGGTTATTTGCTTTAGTTCAGAGATTCCGAAATGATCATTGACGTTGTGCTTCCCGAGGGTTAGGTTCAGCGTTGTCTGTGAGAAACAGAAGAAAACGGTTGCTCAAAGAAGAGGTACCGATCTCTCTCTTTCTCTATGTTTCTCTTTTTCCGGTTTGTTCTTTTTCCCTCACCCTCGGCTCGTTCGCTGTTACTTCTTTTCTGTCTGCGAATATTTGGCGGTCGATGAATGGACGAAAACCACTGGTCTTTCTTTCTCTGTGCGATTTAACCGCGATACCGTGAGCTCGTTGCAAATACGCTCTTGCCTGTTTGTCTTCTTTTCTATCCTTCGGCGTTGATGGAGGGTAGGGAGATACCGCTTTCGATGGGGAGGAGGATGAAGGGTGGCTGCTGGTCGCAAGTGTGTTTGCTACGAATTCGCAGAGCGGAGATTCTGTTGGGAGATTGAAATAGAAATAGTCGGTGTTTCAAGGAATTCAAATGATTTGCTGATTATAATACGCTATTTCGAGTTTGTGGAAAATTGTAGCTCTTTGGTTGGTTCTTACAATTTGTCTAGTTCTTAGAATCGGTATAATTCAATAATTTAATTAATTAATTTTAATAAAATAATTGGTTCACTTATTAGAGATTCGATATATATATATATATCGAATAAATGTCAAAAGATGTATGTTTCAAAATGATTCTTGTATTCTGAAAAATTGTATCCTTAATTTGCTGCATGCATGCTCTTCGTTCGATGTGAAACTTTTAGATTTTTGATAATTTTAAGCATTCGGAGGTTAAAGTGCGAAATTGCAAAAAAAAAATACAGGAATAATGTGAAAAAATGTACGTGGTATACAAAATATATTGCATTCTGTAATATCTCGTTTATGGATTAATTTCCTACCGATATTTCATTTTTCACATTTCAATTATATTCGTTTAATTGTGTTATTACGTTTCAATTATATTACGCATTTAAAAAAAAATGTAAATTTTCATAAAAATTCGCAGTTTAGTAATTGGAACAATAGGGAGGGATTTATAGATGAATTTGCAATAAAAATGGTTGGAAAATTCAATCTTTTAACCTGTTAAAATAAATATCATAAATGAGTAAAATTTACAATCTCATTGTTCGAATTTATTGATACTCTCAAGGTCTGTCTTAAATTTGAAGAAAGTTTGAGAAAGTCGTTGTTTCGTTTCGATTTTTCTTTCGATCGAAACAATTACAACGAATACATTTACTTAACTACCCTTGCGCGTTCACCAATCAATCAAAATCATCCAGCGAGAAAGCACTTCGTTTTTCTCGAAAATAAGAAAAACTCCCAGGTACTGGTTAATCTTCTTTCACCGGCGATTAGCTTGTTTCGTAGGGACATTAAAACGTCAGATTCACTCGATTTGATTCGAAAAATAACGACCGTCAAGAAAATCTCGAGAGTGAATATTCGGTATCACGTTCATGTGTGTCATGAATGTCGGGCTGTACGTGCAATTAAACTGACAACCACGATAAACAGCGAGAGCAACAAAAGAGAGAAAGAGAGAGAAAGAGAGAGAGAGAGAGAGAGAGAAAAGGAAAAGAAAAAGAAAAAGAGAAAAAAAAAAAGGTCAAAGTCACGCCATCGAGATTCGGATCTGGTCGCGCCCGAACAAAACGCTCACGCGACCGGAAACGTCCATTAAACACACGCATATCTCGAACTCGCTGCTCTTCCACCCTGCGTGTATACGAATGCATACAGCGGCGAATTTACCTTGACGCTAATGACACTGTAAGCCACGGAGCTCCGAAAATTGCTCGTTCCCCAAATAAATTAACAGCGTAACAATAAATTATCGGCTAACCGCGGATTTTTATGCAAATTCGTATGCATTTGTCGAGAATTGTCTGACTCGAGAAGAAAGAACCTCGATACAAAGTTGTTTTACCCTGTCAAACGTTGCAAAATAAGTGCCACATTTTACACGGTAGTAGTTTCTTATTTTCGTGTAGCTTTGCACTTTCGAGTTTCATATAAAACCGCAGTCTGATCGTTACAATTGTATAAAATATGAGATCTGACACAAAATCGAACGGGATTGTTATTCTTTTTCCTTGGGAAATTCAGGGAATTGATTGTGGTACTTTTAAAAATTAATTAACAGACGATGGTGTTGACGTGTAATGATATATAGTAATTATATCATACAGTTATATAAATATATAATATATAATTATACAATATTATAAAAAATTATATAATTATAAATATTACGGTATATATATTTACATGGGATAAAGATTTTAGATCAAGTGCATTTCGTGCATTACTCATAAAGCGGAGATCGATGGTCAAACACTTACCATACATATCTTTCATAAAATTGCTTCCGATCGTCGGTCCCGAAATGATGATCGTTAGCCTCGGGCTTTCAAATGATTAGATCCACCAACTCTATATGCTTACGTACATAAACGGATCCTCAATCTCGATAACGCGGGCGAAAATTCGATTGCTGCCCTCCCTCTCTCTCTCTCTCTCTCTCTCTCTCTCTCTCTCGATTACCTGAATCTTGCACATTTCACCCTCTTTTCCTCCCCCTGCGCCTTCGAGTTATCCGCGAAGAAAATTCCCTTTTCCAATCGAAGGCAAGTGGGATGATCCCATGGGTGGGTGGGTGAAGCCGAGTCTCCTCGGGATTCACCTTTATGGAAATGCCAGGCCCGCCAACAGCAAATATTTGGCAACCACGTCCGAACTTCCATTAATTTCCAGCCTGTTTTCAATTTCGCCAAGACGGGAACATCAGCCACCGATCGCCTCGCTCGTTTTCCCCTTCCCCCTTTCGAGCAACGATCCTCTCTTTCCAACGACGGGGCGCAAACACTTTCAACTTACGAGCTTCTCCCCCTCCCACCTCCCCCCGATTGGGAAGCTCCGTCCCGGTTGTTCATGGGAAGCTACAATTTTCGATGTCATTTGTATTCCGTGGGAATCGCGAACACTCTCGGAACGACGTATCGCTGCCAATAACTGTAATTTTCGTCCCCACTTACTTCCCCCAGAGCCGGGAACGGCAACGTGGCAAATCGGATGACTCTACGGTGTTTGAATTTCGAATTTCTATTATATTTCGCGGAGGGGAGAGATCTCGCGAAGTTTGACCCCGAAGGCAAGAGACGAGGGACTTTTTACAGGGCGTAGGTGGTTACTTGAATATTTACTGACGAACAGATATTAAACTTTCTACAGGGAGCCTCACTTGATTTATGTAACTATTATTGCTCGTTTCGAACGTATATTTCGATGTTATTGTCACTGAAAGTGATTTTAGCGGGGGTAAAATTGCCTCTTCAGGTGCAACGCTAATGCAACGAAAATTAGCGATTGGTTGATTTGGGTCACGTGATTCGTGAGGGGGCGTGGAGTAGACCTCTTCTAGTAGGAGTGGCGTTGTCTGTACTGAGCGATCGCGTCCGTAATTTGTTTTGTATCGATTCAAATATTTGTATATCAATAAAATTTTATGGCAAAATATCGTCTTCATTTCCTAGTTAGAACAGTTGCTTCTGGGCCTTTCAGTGAGACGAATCGTACTGGGGTACAAGTCAACTTTGGTCTCTTTTTTCAAATTGTATTTGTACATTTTTGTACATTTCTGAATGCATCGATCGATGCAGCGTGTACTTAATTTTCTGTAACACGTCATTTGATAGACAGGAGTGACACAAGCATTTATTTCAGTTTCTAGTTAGTTCAAACTTGATTAAATAGAAACAAGTATGATGCTTCCTTTTGTTAGAATTCTTTGAACCAGTCGTTTAAGGATACTATAGTGGAGTACTGCTCTCGTGAATACGAAATCAGCTGGAACATCTTGCTTCCTTGGTTTGCTTTAATCTGTTTCCACTTTGTTTCTTGCATCGTGTATTTATCTTTCCGTATCTTTGTCGCTGAAAAGACAAAGAGCTTGTCGCTTGTCTATACCTTCAACTTTCGAGCTCTCTTCCCGCGTTCCATTTCCATTTTCTTCTTAATCTCAAACAGATTCTCGAAAGATAAAACCGAGAAGTTGCTATTCTTTGTTGTCAAAGTTGCCATTTTTCTGAGAAATTTGTATTAAAAAATACAAGTACCGAATGATAGACGAGAAGTTATCAAAAGTGATAAATTGAGAAATTTAATTGCAACAAGTCTGGTAATATTCGTAAAATTACGAAATAACAATTACAAAATCGTCGGAATTTGATTACGATTGTTCTCAGGAAAATTACGATTACGTTAAAATTAATGTTATAATTATAATTAATTTATATTATCAATCACTTCACATGCGACAACCTAGTATGTAATTGTAAAAGTAAATATAAGAAATATAAGAAAATACGCTTGTTAGTGCAAATAAATAACTACAAACGTACATGAATAATAATTCTTCAAATTCAATTTAGACTGCGGAATTTTACGTACTTGTAAAAAATTTTAAAGTGCCAGATCACATCTACAAAGTGGAAATCCGTGAAATATATTCATTAACCTAATATCTAAGAGTCTTTTATGCAAAAGAAAAGAAAATAAAAAAGGGAAAAAGACGAGACAAACAACTATAGGACGAGAACGTCATTCGCTCGTTAATCGTGAAAATGACAAATCTTCGAAGGGAGAGAGGAAGAGAGACAGAGATGGAAATCTCACTGGAGGTAACATCCCCTTAGGGGGATGGCTGCGTTTTTCTACGGTTTTTCATGTTTTGCGATAGCGGCGGCGCGAGCTCTCTCCACCCTTTGCCTCGGTGGAGATTGGCATCCAGCGACGCTATTCGCGAAAATCCACTTACAATGGAAATTTCCCAATTTCCGCGTGTAACGCCCTTTTAAATGGCAGTCAAAAGAAGTCAGTTCGACGCTCTCTTTCCCTCTCTTTCTATCCGTCGTTACGCCCCGACCGCCAAAGTGCGCGTGACAATCAACAAAAAGGTTGTTGATTGGACAGCGAAAGAACGTTAAAAAGAAGAGAGATGGTAACGATTTTTTCATTTAACGTTCTATTTTTTTCCAATCTAAATTTGAAGACGCGAAAATGCACGTGGAACGTGTAAAAAACTGTACCCCAGTACGATTCGTTTCACTGAAAGGCCCAGAAGCAACTGTTCCGACTAGGGAATGAAGACTTTTTTGCCATAAAATTTTATCGATATGCAAACATTTGAATCGATACAAAACAAATTACAGACGCGATCGCTCAATACCAGACAATGCCACTCCTACTACCCCACGCCCCCTCACGAATCACGTGACTCAAATCAACCAATCGCTAATTCTCGTTGCATTAGCGTTGCACCTGAAGAGGCCCGATTTTCTGGATTACCCTCGCTAAAATCACTTGCAGTGATAATATGTAAAGTATTCAAAATAGAATCGGTTCGAAAATCGGTTGAAAAACAACAAGCGCCGCACTACGTCGGCAAGTCGAGAACGAAAAGAGCCTAAGACTCTCTGCGTGAGCAGTCTACTCGTTGGCTTATCTCTCCTTTATAAACATGCCAAGTTCTAATCAGTTCCCTTCACGAGGAAACGAACGGTATCAGATTCATCCTGTATTATTTTCGCCAGTGCGTCGATATAAAAAATACAAAACAAAACATTACGTCGGAAGGAAGGGGGACAGAGAGAAAAAGTCAGCAATTTCCTCGAGCGTGGGGCATCAAGCGATGCATTTAGCAGAAGAAAGCTGAGGCATGTTCAGTCAAGCATCGACAACTTCTCCGCTCTTCTTTTCGTGCCCGCGTCAAACGGGACGAAAGTAATTATTTCGAATGCGCGTGAATGAGCCTGCTTCATCGCGCGTACACCTGCCTTCGTCGATTTCGCCCGGAATAATAACGAATCGGCAACGAAAGAGCCGGCAACTGGAGTTTCGTTAAAGGGTGAAGGTCCGTTCGAGCGTGAGTATGGAAGCGACGAGAGAGGAAAAAAAGGGAAGAAAGAAAGGAAACGATAGAAAATAAATGAAAAAGATAAAAGGGAGGATAACGATACGCCCTGTTGCGTTTTTCGCGGTTTCTCGTCCAATTGAACGGTTCCCTCCACCTCTTGCAGTTCTCGCGGTTTTACTCGTTCGGAATAATTGTTTCAAAACAAACGTGTTGTCGTTGCGATGTAAAAAAAAATAAATATCACAGCCAAAATAACGCGAAATGTATGTACTTTCGGCTTGTTATTGAAATTCGTTTCGAGAAGTTTCAGAGCACCGTTTGGGAATAAAGAAGCAACGAGTTCTTTTAACGCTGGAACTACCAATGGACTTTATATTAAAGTGAAAAAAAAAAAAAACAAAAAAAAGTAGGAAAACTATAAAATACACAATATAGAGTACACGAGCTTTTAGTTGTGTACTTTGTGAAAAATCATCCTTGATATCTCCAAGGATATTACCGTTTTACGTCTAAAATAAAGTACATACAATACATACAATAAAATATCTGACAAAAATTAGAAATTGATCATTTTGATCAACTGTGGTAATCCTATTGTTGTTGATTCTAAATATTTTATTATCCTAGAAAATTGGGCCTCTTCAGGTACAACGCTAATGCAACGAAAATTAGCGATTGGTTGATTTGGGTCACGTGATTCGTTAGCGGGCGTGGGATAGACTTCGAGTAGGAGTGGTATTCTACGTCAGTTGAACAAGCGCAAAAATAGTATCCGCGCAATGGATTTGTACTATCTTTTCTCTCGTTCGTTAATTATTTGCGATCGGGACGGATTGCTGAATTTACTTTACTAATCAATTTTCATTAAATACCTTTTACTTTATTAGCGTATTATTCTCAAAAGTTAACTGAGGATAATTTAAGATCAGTACAAATCCACTGATTTCATTTAATGGAACTTGTGGATTTCATTTAAAAAGAACTCGTGGTATTAAATCACAATGACGATTGATGGTTTTCACGATACATAAAAACTGAAGACTATTTATACCGATTCGATCACAGTTTTCACAAAAAAAAAAAAGAGAAAATTGAATTACAGAAAGCAAAGAAACAAAATCGATCAAAGGTATTTCGTGTTTTAAGAAAATGTACGAAAAAAATTATTTATTGATTTTTCTGAAAGAAAAAGGCAATCTTGGAGAGTGCATATGTGCAAAGTGCGAGCAGGGTTTTTTAATCTTTCGTGGTAACAAGTTACGAGGCAACAAAGCAATTAAACTGGCTTTGTCCATGCGCTTTGTCACAAGGATTTCTATGATTTTCCTTAACTGTACGCGGCTTTGCAGTAGCTTTCTGCTTTGTAACGTAAATGCACAGCATTGTAAATTGCCTCGGTGAGGTAACATAGGTATTTCCTAACGATTCTACAACTTTGCTGTTATCACGACCTCCGACTATTGAATTAGACTTGTTAATGTTTTTAAATAAAATTGAACAAGCAGACTGATATTGAATTTCATTAACTATTAAAATATTGCATACATGCACGTTGATTGTTTTTATTTCATTTGTTTTTTGTTCATTATAACATATATTCCTCCTGACATAATTCGTGTGTACATATGTATGTATATATACATTCTATCATGCCTGCTTTCTTTTTTTAGATTTTTCTTTTCGCAATGCCAATGATCAATGACACATTTTTAACTCTTTAATGCCGGATGACGAACCAATTTTTCTCTAACGCGTAGATAACTTAATTTTAAAATTACGTGGTGTTTCAAAAATTTTCCAATTTAAGTTAACTCGTCATCTTCCGCTGAGAAGAATTGAAGATCCAAATGGAACATTCTCTCCGTCGTTTATCCTTTACAACTGACACTCAAATATAATGCTCTTATTATTTTAATACCCTAACTAAATACCCAATGAAACTGCAAATTGATTACTACATTGACAAATTTGATCAAAAAATACATAATAAAGGATAATCGAATGAGGGACGTACGTTACTTTTATAAGATGTTCAAGAAAATCATTACCCGCAGTGGCAATTGAACAAACAATCTCTTTTTCCTTTTTAAAATTATGTTCTTTTCAAAGAAAATAAATTCTTCAAAGTGAATAAGACGTTCTTTGATTGCTAATGTGAGTAATGAACTGTTTCCACGTTTTCTCGTAAATTTTATGAAATCACGCAATACACACCCTTTTGTCACTCATTTCAGAGTCATTTGCCTCGACAAATGTATCAATTATACCTTCTTTAATTGATTAGTTCAATCAATTTTGCTATGACTGAGCAACTGTTGCTTTCATTTAGCTCTGTGGAATTCGAATTTTTTTTCGCGTTCGTGATATCAACCACGTGAAAACTCCCATCGTGGCAAGAGCTCGCCCGGAGATCAAAGAGACGGTATCCTCCGCGAGGCGTCTTCCAATTCTCGTTCCTCCCTGTGGAAAATTGCTACATCTGCGTATCACTGCCAGTCTTCTCGACGCAGGGTGATTTCTAATCGAATAGTAACCCTTCTAACCGTATCCCCATACTGTATTCACCGAACAAAATGGAATGCAGCCCCTTCGTCCCAAGATTCGAACGTCTCTAACCCTTGCCACCCTTCAGGAGGTTTATTCCCGTCTCGAGAGAAGTCGTTGCTCGCCAATTTTTACGCCAAGATTGAATTAATTGACCAGTTAACGGAGCTACGAACTTGAAGCTTTTCACGCTCGTTTCAAGAATTGTACAAAATTGTATAAAACGATTGTTGCGATTGATACTAAGACTTAGTTGGATTAATCCGTGAGCGTTGTTGGTTCAGCGACGATTGTAAATTATTCTTAGTTTTGGAATTTGGAATATTTTTATTATTTTTATTTCTCAGGAACATGATTGAAGAACTTGAAGATTTGAACAGAAAGATTTGTTTCGCCCAATAGGGGAATGTTTGTTAATATTCATATTGTTCAAAATGGCGATGTGTCGGAGCACTTGCAGTTTCTTAAAACAAGGAAAAGAAAAGTAGAAAAAGAATATTCCACTAAATTTGTATATATAAATTCTTGTTCCCAAATTGCCCCTTAATTTCATTCTTTGGTAAGAAAGAAATAATTATCTTACATTTCTTATAAACAGTTTGTCCATTGATAATTAAATAAATGAAAAGTTCCAATAATTTTAGGATATGTAAATGTTACTTTCAGCTTTACATTTTAATTCCCTTTTTTTTTAGATGCAAATGTTAGAAAGTCCATTCACCACTTTCAGAATCTCATTTTCTAGAACATCGATTGCTGGCTGTCGGCTGTAAAAAACTAATAAAAATTCAAATTATTACAGAAACGATAACAGTTTGAAATAGAAAAATCTTTTTTTGCAAACTTTCTTCTTTTTAAATTAACATTCCTTTTAATTTGATATATTTTTTTTGTGAAATGTGATTAAAATAACGTCTAAGATCACAGTATGAAATTAAATCTAACGTGAAAGCACCTTATACCTAATTGAATAGAAATTTAGTTTATTTACTTTTAATAAAAGAACTTGCAAATTTAGCTATTTGCTTTCTTTTTCATTGCGAGTACTAATTTTTTATCAATTTTGATCAGTCTGACATCAAGAGACAAATTAAGTTGAACAATGCTTTTGTACAGTACAACAATTTATAACATTTTCGAGAAAATATTTTAAAATAATGTAAACGATTCATTTTAAAGATAGAAGTTTCAAACTTTAAAATGAACGCAGGTTTATTATACATAATTACAATAGTTCAAATATATCGAAAGTTCTTCGAACATCGGAAGTTTGACGTTCGAACATTTCCGTGAGCGTCTGTACACGCATAATAACTCGAGTAACCTCGTCGTCTTGCAAAATTTTGATTCAAAAAATTCCAACGTAAAGCCGAAAGTGACTACTTTTATCTCACAAAAACGTCGAGACTTTTCATTCGACAATTACCAATCAAAAAAATTCGCGTAGCTTTGCCGAACGATCATCATCTCAAGTAAAGATCACGCGAAATTTCGCTCCTCGAATGGTACTCGTTCCGCGTCCGATCGATACCTCTCGTCCAGCAGAGAATTTCTGCTAATTTGCGGCGATATCTGGCTGATTCATTACAAACGGGGAATTATTCCCGTGACATCCGGTCGCGATGGAAATGAAATTCGAGCGTGACCAAACCGTCGCGTCCCCTTAAATCTCATTATAGCCGGCCGATCGTGGCTATTTTTCGACTGCGCGCGATAACGTTCTTGCGCCGTTTCCATCGATCGACCGATACGCGCGCGATACTCTGTGTTTTGCAATCAACGGTGACGTCTTTTTTTTTTTAAAAAAGGGGACGAAGGAATCGCCGGATGAAAGCTGACCTTTCGATTATAAAAAGAGGAGATGAAAGTTACGGGCGGTTCCCACGGCTCGATTAAGCTGAAATCAATCGACTGTGTTAAGGTTGGACATCGGACGATGGTGGTGACACGTGTCGAATCGATCCCTCGAGAGGGTTGATCTATGTTTAGAGAGTTGCACGATGACGAGCGTTGCAGGCTTGCGGATTAAGTTTGGTGTTGGCGTACCGCTGGCCGATCCGTTTATTCGTATTTTGAACCTAGGTTTTATCCAGCTGGTGAACGGTATAGATATAGAAGCACCGAATTTAGACGATCTATAATTGTGTCTCTTATCAAAATTTTAGTCTCAAATTAGTCTGAAATTAACCTCTCAATTATCTCGATTCTAACAAAGAGTAAAATTCCCCAAGAAAATCGAGTTTTAATGGTACTTTAAAGTTCAGTGGAATTGTCGTTTACAAAATGAAGATTACGTCGGTCCAAGAGTTTGGTAGTACAACTTGCATTAATGTTCGTAGTCTACAGTCTTAGTAAAATTTTTAAAGATTTATTATTTATTATTACAACTAAACAACTTTTCTTCATCATTACAATATTAATTAATTAGTAGTAAAATAACTTGCATTAACATCCACGATCCATTCACTGCACTTTTAATAAAATTTTTTAACATATTATGTAAAATTATATTATATAAAATTTATTTTATGTATTACACGATACGTTATGTGTTAATACATAATGTATTACATTTTATTTCGTATATTATGTATATTCACTACGGTGAATTTTTTTTTTAATCATTGCAGCATTAATTAGCAGGTAAAATAGCTAGCATTAATATTCGCGAGCTACTCGTTGTAGTTTAAATAAAATTTTTAAGTATAATATTATGTGGTATTACACTGGATCAACATGTAATCATTCCTATGATAATACATAATACGTAGTATATTCGTCTTACAGCAACCTGACACTTTCGTCAGCTACGGACATTCCACTCTCGATTCTGTTAATTCCCGCCGAAAACGCTAAGCAGAAATTAATTTCTCTCCGTGCAAAGGCAAATCGCTCGAGAATCAGCCCAACGGAGGATCTCCCCTCCGGTCGTCCAACTTCTTCTTCCCTGTCTATCATTTACAGTCGACGGATTTCACCTCCACCTCCCCCCGGGTATATCGTCCACTCCCTTCCTATCGATTATGTGTTGTTTCATAATTCCCTCGACTACGAACCAACCCCTTCCCCCCTCGATTTTCAGTGTCCTTTGCCGGAAAAAGCAGCCCGGTATATCGTACAAAGTCGTCGGCTGCGATACGGAAGCACGTCGCGACGGAAATCCCGGCGTCTTCGCGACGTCAGGACGCTAACAAACGGCGTGCCGCGTTTATGATACCACACGCACGCGTGTACGTACCAGGGGAGTGTTTACGCGGCACAAAAGATGCACCGAGGGGGGTTAGTCTCTCTCGGTGTCTGTCTTCCAAAGGGCTTTTAACGGTAGTTCGTCAGATGCCTCTTGGATCTTTCCGAGATCTCGCGTCTCACTTTTGTCTTTATCTGTTTCACGTTTTCTTCTATGCTCTGTACTTTTATTCCCTCTGTTTCTGTCGCTCTCCGTACGTATCGTCGTCATCTTACACGGCATCGTTCGGGGGAATTTATTTCGACGACTTCTTGAATCGTTGGATTAGTATATCGTTTCGTAGCTCTTATCATTTCTTCGCCGTGCTTACGGGGACGATCGATGAAAATATCGTCCGCTGTCTGCCAGGATGGCTGATTTGGATGAAAACGTGGAAATAAAAACTGCACGATTTGTACTTTAGTACGATTCGTCTTACTGAAAGACCCAGAAGCAACTGTTCCGACTAGGAAATGAAGACGACTTTTTTTATCATAAAATTTTATCGATATGCAAACATTTGAATCGATACGAAACAAATTACAAGCGCGATCGCTCAGTTATGTACCGGACAACGCCACTCCTACTCGAGGTCTACCCCACGCCCCCTTATGAATCACGTGACCCAAATCAAGCAATTGCTAATTTTCGTTGCATTAGCGTTGCACCTGAAGAGGCCGGATTTTCTCGGTTACCCCCACTAAAATGCATAGGAATACGAAAGATGTGTCTCTCGGTGCGTAAGTCGAGGTACTTTTACTGTCAATAATAATACATTGAAATTTTTGGAAACTTCTTTCTTTGTGAAATTTCAAGAATTTAATAGTGTGATAATTTGAGGATCCATATAAGATTGGCGAAGGATGTAATCGAGTTTATCCACATTTAATTGAGATTTCTTTATTTCTGAATACCGCTTCACCCATACCAATTATTCCTATAATTTATAGCAATTATGTAATTATTTATAAAATTTTCATTTTTTTTCTAAACATCTATAACTATATCATTGCACACGTGGAGAAAGATCCATACCCACAATATAATATATAATAATATACAAGAAGAAATTGCACTTATCAGACGTACCAATGCCCAGAAATACATAAAATTACTTCCAGATCACTAGATATCCCCAGATATCAATCGCTTAGACTCATACAGCTTCTTCCATCTGCCTATTATACGTGAAACAAGGACCTCCATATTTTTCTATTTTTTCCCCCATTACTCCTTTCCTTTCGCACTCGCAAACTAGAATAATCATAACGAATTACCTCGCTCGTTCGCGCGAACGTAACGAACGGGGTGGAAACGAGGGGAAAAGCGCGACCGCGGCGACCAATTCGCTGGAAATGAATCGAGATTATTTTTACGGTCGTGTTTGAAAGTTTCCGAGCCTGACATCAGACAGAGGGGTGAGACGTAGGAACACGACGAAATGGGGTGAGGTGGGGAGAGGAAGGAGGCAGAATCAGAGGGGGGTTGAAGTTCGACTCCGGAGTTCCGAGTGGCTGGAAATTAGCTTACTTAGACGGCAGACTGGAAATATTGGCAGATAAGCGATATAGTCTGGCGAGCGACCGATAAGGGAACAGCCAGTAGGGTCGGCCCTGTTCTACGACCCTCGATGGAAACGCGGCTTATTGTCACGCCACTCGACGGAGGGGGTGGGTCTCGGATGCTGGCTCGATCCCCGGTGTCGTTGGATGGTTTATTGGGACGTTTCGAGGAATGGATGTATTCCTGGCCTTTGGAAAATTGTTACAGACTGATAACACACAGGAATGGCAATGTAGGTTGTTCCATTGGTTCATGTTTGCTGGTGTGTAGGGTGCTGTCTCGCATAGCTACTGAAAGGGGGGCTATCAGAGCAACCTAGTCTCTATTTGTGTATACTCTAATATTAAATGAACTATACGAGGGAACGAAGTTTTCTAGGTCTTTTTTCCTTTTCGACGAAACTAAATTATGCGACGACGTGTGCAATTATTTAGATCAATGAACTGTATTTGTTAAGAAGAAAAATATCTGTATCCAGTATTAAAAATTTAATACAATAATCTTTCAATGTTAAAATATTATCTTTATGTTTTTTTAGATAGAGTGGATATTTTATTAAAATTCCGAATATAACTGTAAATATTTGTTAAAAAAATGTTTCAGCACGCGAAGAAATTAGGCACGACGCGTAAATACTTTTTATAAAAACTAATACGAATTAATCGCATTTTTCGCTTTCTTTTAAATCTCTTCTATTATATAATAATTGTAATAGTTGTAATTATTAATTGTTTTCGGAGAGGAAAGTTTTCTTTAAATCTCGGAGGGATTCCAAAGAAGAGAGGAATGAGCCGAATGGATACAGACAATAAATTAAACATTCACTTTCAAGCCAGAAATCGTATCTTCGTATCACAGATTTTATATTACTCGTGCTGCTACAGAGAAGCTTCTGATCATTGTTTCATTACTTCTGTCACGCGTATTCATAATTAACGTAATCATCGTTCCAACTGACGGAAAGAGAATAATTAGATTTATTAATTACATTTGCCTATCGAAAATTGTAAATGATTATTTCCAATCGCGCACTTGCGTACGATGTCCCAATCAATTTCAAAGCAGACGTACATCAATCCGAATTATTAATTACAACAGCTCATTGACAATGCTTCGCATTGAAGCATTTATCACTTTAACGTCGATCATCAAAAGATATTGCGAGCGTATTTTTTTGTTTTGTTGGCATTTCGAAAGAAAACGCGCAGCCAATTTGTAGAAAGCCAATATTCATATACGTGCATCAATTTCATTACAAAAGAACAATTTTCAATTTATAACACCAACTGCATTCGGTGTCATAAAAATCATAAAGTTCGATGTAATGCTGCAAGACGATGCAAACGTTAGTATTATAACAAAACGAATTCGACAATGGCAAATGTTACAAAATTTAACGCCACCATGCGCTAAAAATTATTTGTATTTTCCACCGTATTCTAAATGCCAGCTTCCTTTTTATACTTCAAAGCAAAGGAGATTTGTAACATCTGAGAAAGATCTTTTTGTTTCACGCAAAATTCAGTCGAAGAATCATTTTTTTTTTATCGCTGAAAGTGATTTTAGCCTCTTTAGGTGCAACGCTAATTATGCAACGAAAATTAGCGATTGGTTGATTTGGGTCACGTGATTCGTGAGGGGGCGTGGGGTAGAATCTCGAATAGGAGTTTTCTAGTACTGAGCGATCGCGCCTGTAATTTGTTTTGTATCGATTCAAATGTTTGCATGTCGATAAAATTTTATAGCAAAAAAGTCGTCTTCATTTCCTAGACAAAACAGTTGCTTCTGGGCCTTTCAGTGAGACGAATCGTACTGGGATACAAGTCGTACAGTTTTTTCTTTTATATACTTCGTTCAAACCTGATAGAGATATCTTTTAATTTTTTTTGCGAAACGGAAGAACGCAATAGCGTTAAAACCAACCTATCCAAACCAAAGAGATCGTCGAGTGCCAGAAGGACCATAAAGTTCGCAAATAAGGTGAAAGGGGGAAGAAAAAGCGAGAGAGATAACAGAAGATTCCATTGTCCGATGCTTGGACCAACTATTCCGATCCCTCGAACCCTCTCTTGGTTGAAGACTCTTGGTCCGAGTAACGAGTTCCCTCCTTCGCACGTGCTCGACAAAGAACGAAATGTGTATCCAACCGGCGGTGGTTTTTTAATCTCGTTTTCCGTTCGTTTTTCCAGCAAAGGAGCTGAAGGTATGCGGCAGCGTGAGAAGCGGCGGCGAGGTGTGCTGCTCCGCGGACATGGAGGTGAGACTGCAGGCGAGGGCACGTGACAAACATGAGAAAGCTACCAAAGAAACACTTCAACGGTTGCACCAGGTCCTGTCTACGAGAGGGACCAGGTTCCACGGTGAGTGCCTTCATCCAACGTTTTTCACCACTTTAATCACTTCATCCTCTCTCTCTCTCTCTCTTTTGATTCTTAGTCGATGGTTTCTAGATTCTTCGTCGTTAGTTTCTCTGCTCCTCGCCTGTTTATGCAAGTACGCGCGTACGTGCGCGTACGACGAGGAGGTGGGTGAAATTCCACTCGACGCACATTCACACTGGCAAAACGGTCGAGCGGTTACCCTCCGAGAGAGAGGCAGCCTGTGTGCAATTCCCGTTTGATCAGTTACCTTTAAACTCGAATGTCGCGCGCGAGCCAGACGCGCGTTCCTCTCCTTAAAAACGCGCGTCGAGTGTTTCCAGTACGAGTGACGACTGTAGTCGCGCGAGAAACGGCCTCTTTGATTTTTCTTGCGCTTGTGTAAGGATGAAAACGAAGGATGAAACGTGGAACGCGTGATGTAACCGGGGAGAGCTTTAATGTAATTTTTCGTCAACTCTCTCTTTCTTTTCTTTCCTATTTGCAGCGTGAACCTCCTTCGAAGATGTTTGCTCGCTCGTTATATCATTAAAGTATATTCTGCTGGATTTTTAGAAAATTTTGAAGTAGAAAATTTATAGTTGTAGTCATGGTGGGGAGGGTGATGATAGCTACTCTATAGTTGTAATTTTAATAAAAGTGATCAATAAACGTCACTATTTATGAATAGGCTATTAAATTAACACCAGATACGCAGTTAAATAGAACATTACGACGACGAGCGATACAAAGCAGGGTAATCTTAATTCGGAAATGCCAGCTGATAATTTTTTATTTTCGAGCACGATACTTCGTCAATTATGTCACCGCTCAATCACGAAAAGAGTTTCAGAATAATATTCAGTCGGTTGACCGTCCTCGGCGTTGCAGTTGGCAGGACAAGTGGCATGAGTGGACGTGAAATGAAACTTTGAAGCGCAGTAATCGAATCGAAATGAGATTTCTAGGCTAATGGTACGTGAGTGGACGTTGACGTAATCCATGTATGCAGTGTCCATTTTCCTTCTTCTGTGTCAAAAAATGTCAAGCATTTCCGTGAACTTAATGAATGCACATAAATGTACATAATTTTATGCTACGTAAAGATTATAATACATTGCCAAATATTTTTTTATATTCTTCTTGGCAGTTGTTTTTTTCAATGAAACTGTAGTTCATGTAGTTTCATTTAAAAAACAAGAGACAACATTCACACTTTTAAAAAGAATTCTGATTTTGATTCGTAGTTAAAATAATCATAATACAATGTAGTAAATATTATTTGAATGTATTAAATTTAAGTACAGTATATGAAATTTCATCGTATTAAGACCTTTTTTAGAAATCTTATTTTATTGCAATTATTATTAACGTCATGCTTACGTGGACATATGTATACATGTGGAAACAATGCTCTAAATTAGTTACTTAAAAAAAAATGTAACGTTAAAAAACACAGGGCGGATCGCACAACAAAATTTCTCATAATACGACGGGTATTTTCTTAACAAATTAATTGGAAAACTCGAGAGGATGTTTCAAATTAATTCTATAGGTATTTGAAGTGAATATAATACGAGACTGTTGAATGAACAAAAGTTTCGCAAAGTGATTACCAGATTCGGTAAAGCGAAAGCACGATTATGTGTTCTCGGGCTTCAGGTAGAAAATATAACGACTCGTTCAGACTGGCAGAACGGTAATTTTGCTAATCTTTTAATCCCTGCCCCCGTTTCCCAACCACGTAAATCCCCGTTTGATGTCGCGGCTACCATTTCTCGAACTCGTTACCTTGCAACTTTTCTGCCCGCGTTCTCACGTTCGTTTCTTTCGCATTCAAAATTCACATCTCGTATCGTCGTCAATATTGTAAATCCTCGGCGATAAACTTTTATCACCGTTAACAGCGGTTAATAGAAATTTGTATACACACGCAGTGTGTTTGTATGAAAATGTCCAACAAAACAACTTTTCGACAAAAAATATTTGGTATAAAAGTTTCACAGCTTTTTGCTTGCTAGACGTTTTCAAGATCAATTTTTCTCAAATGATAGAAAATTATATTTTTTTTTTTTTTTGTAGATTCTTAAAAAAGAAGAAACTTTTGTACAAAATACTTTTTTTATATTCCCTTTGAAAAGATATTTTCTACGGTCAAAGTAAGGGATAGAAAGTTATATAATACGAACGAGATTTCTTTAATTTTTCTGGTCATTTTTAAGACGATGTTATTGATCATTCTTTGTGACCGTCATTCCTACAAATTGTCACAATATATAAATATATATAAAACTACCCCGTGCAGCGATAATCGAGGTATTACAGATGAATCATAAGACACTCTAAGCATTTCACGTCAATCTTACGTCATCTCGTGTTTGTTTAAGTATTATTATTGTGCAATCAAAAATTACTTTGGATTTTATTTCTATTACGATGACTTCAGAAAACAGATATGTAGAGAAGCTTGATTCACAAAAGAGGGTGGCTTTGATTTGCAAGAAGGTGACTACGATATCTGCAAAAGGGTTCATTTAGAGCTATCTAGAAATCTATATCGATGAATTGCGTCAATTACGTTCCTATAAAAATTGAATGTCTGAAACTAGCCCTGTCCCGGGACACGCACTCGTTTAGGTCTGCTGCCTCGTCTCGTCTCGTTGAACGAACTACAGTCGACTTTGACCACCGCGCGATTGTGGTGGAAATTAGACGGCGCCACGTGGAAGACCTCTGAGGCGCCTTAACGATACTCATTAACGAAATTAACGGTGACGGGGCGCGAGTTCCGACCTAGCCTCTTGCTCTTCCAGCTTCAATCTCTCCCCATGGCTCTTTCCGTCCGACCGCGGCGCGGTCTTCGTCGTCGTCGTCGTCGTCGTCGTCGTAGTCGTCGTGCGTTTCCCTTTGAGGCGCCACTACACCTAGCCGCGTATCTAGCTGCGTACCCACTTTGCCTGCCACTCGCCGCGACAGAAGTGCGCTGACAGAGAGAAGGGTGGCCAAGAGGTGGAGAAACAGGGAGGAAAGAGTGCAACAGCCGCGATGCAGGGGAGAGAGATAGTGTGAAACACAGGGCGAGGAGGGTGAGAAGGCTAGGCGAAGGATGGTTACGAGTCTTGGAAGTTTCGCGTGATAGATTACTATGCGTTTTTGACTTTTTACAAGATGTTCGAGAAAGTTTCGCGGAGGCTGATTAACATTCGAGGGCTGATGCTGTTCACGTTACACTCACGCTCGGGCAAAGAATCTTTACACAACACGTATTCGATGACTTTGAAATTGTCAATTGATAATTGTGGAGGTTTGTTTCTAACGTGTCTGAATAATTTGAATCAATTTTCGCGTGCAACGAAGAGACTAGAAATGCAGTTGCTTTAGAGAAGAATAGGAAAAAGAATTGAAGAATGTTTAAAGTACTCGAGTCTCATTTAGGGACGAGTCTAGCAGAGCTAATGAGAGAGTGTACGTTCCAATCTCCGTGGATATTCGTCTAATATTTTCACCGAAACCCCTTCACCTTGACTCTTTTAACAGGAAAATCAAAATGTAGCCGCGACACGAGGCGACTTTTCGACGAGAAACAGGGGGAATTAGTCGCGAACGTGGGAGCATGTCGCGAATTAAAAGCCCGACGAAGTTCCTAGCCAGTCGTCGCGGCGCTAAGTGCTTCCTTCCCCTTTCACGCGATGCGGAGCCCGAAGCTTTTTGCCGAAGCGTTCACCACCACCGTCGTCATCGTCGTCGTCGTCTACCTATATTCGTCTACGACGATTCGTTACACACACTCTCTCTCTCTCTCTTCGTTCCTCTCTTTCTCTGTTCCTCTTTCACCCGTTTCTCCCTCTCTCGCTAGGAACCGGTGTCGTTAAAAGGAATTTTAATCACATTCTTCGCGACTGAAGTGACGATAAGAACGGGTTCAGGCCTGTGACGAGGTTCCTGAGGTTACGCGTGTAGAGGGTGGCTCGAGCCTCACCCTCCCTTTGTCGGGCTGGACGGTGGGCGTCATTGTCGCTTGGAAACTCGAGGACTTTTCACTCTTTTCTCCGAAAGCTTTCGCTTTCTTTGGCGAATTTTTCGTAGGAAAAGGTACGGTTCTTCTCGCCGAGACCGATAATGGCTATTTGATGGCTGGTCTTACTCGGGAGATTTCGGAGGTCCCTGTTCAATCGAGGGATAAACTTTTCTACTTCTTTGGTATTTTTTTTTTTCTTTCTTTCTTTCTTACGGTGGTCAATGGAAATTAACGTTGAATGCAAACAAACGGTTTCTTTGGCGCTTTGAAAGATTGTCAGCAACGATCAATCGAAGAGTTCGATATGGATTTTCATGCAGATTCATATTTTTAAGAGTGTGACGAAATATCGTTCATTTTCTTCGTCACACTCTTAAAAATATGAATCTGTATGTAACGATAATTTTAACGAGTAATTAAAGCAATTACAATAGTTTCACAATCACCTCCGACTAAGTAGTGTATTTTAATTTGAAAAAGTCCAAGCAATCGATCGAAAACCCATCGAACGAGAGTCTCCGTCGATGATTTATTTGCAACGACGTCGACATCCACTTCTATTATCCGCTTCTCCTCCGAGATGAATGGGAGTACAGGGCAAAGACAAATTAGTGACAGAAATCATTCTCAAAGTTCAGACGTGGTGCTACGCAAACTTCGTTAACACGTTGCCACGGCCGGGAGTGGGAAGTAGTTAATTAACGCTTGCAAATTAGATAGCAGTGTAGAGTGTTACGTGCTATCATTCGACAAGGGGGCAAACATTGTTAACGGGCGATCAATCTGGCAAAGTTGAAATCATGGCTGGTAATTGATTTGCAAATCTCGAGTAACAGGCCCGGGATGGGGATCGCCCTTGTCTCGAACAGGTAGATCGATTCGATTCGATTCCATTCGATTCCCTCTGCAATTACGGATTATTCCCGGTTACGACTGAAACCAAGTAGAAAACGAAAGAGGAAGAAGAAGCACCCGTGCAATTAAGTAAATTGCGCTTTCCGTTCTGTCCTTTCGGTCGTATCAATTAATCAGCATTCGTATAAATTATTTATACGTAGACTCGTTGTTGTGGGGGAGCGATTTCTTTGTGAACATATTCTCCCCCCCCCCCCTGTTGTCATTTATCTTTTATTTCAAGCAGACTCCGGATTCAAGCAAACTCGATTATTACGTAGGAGAGCTGTTTGATAAACCGTTTGGTTTGTTCGTTCTTTTTGCAGGTTTCTTCAGGGATCTTCTTGCCAACAGTAAAAAGGTTTTCCACGAGATGTTTAAGAAGACTTACGGGATCCTCTACGAGCAGAATTCGTTCGTATTCACGGATTTGTTCAAGGAACTGGAGAACTATTACTCCAAGGGAACGGTGAGTTTTATTTAATTTCCCTTGTATAAATACAGAAATATCACTCTCCAAAATTTTAATTCCTTACGAACAAACCAAATCAAGACTTTTCCGACTTCCTTCCGTTCAAACTGTACACGTACGTCCCAGTAGTGTAATCCATTTTTTCCCGACGGTTTCGACCCTTATTTAGACCACCACCGCGTCCATTTTCGAAACTTCTCCGCTCGCATCGGAGCTATCGCCGGGCCACGACTATCCAATTTCGTTTGCGACGCGACAAATCAAATTCCACGATAAAATCGATAGGGGATGGGACGGGGAGAGGAGGGGGCACAGGGTCTCGATTTTCAAAGGCCGAAGAATTTGTTCGTTCCCCGTTGCGCCCCTTTTTTAATGTTGCACTTGGCGCACACCCGGCAAAGTTTTCGCGGGGGTGGACGGTTCGTCGAGGGGTGGAAACTTTCGGGGGAAACCTCCGACCCTCGTCCAGCGAACGTTTAACCGCGGGCAACGAGACTTCGTGACAGGACGGCAGAAAGGTTCTCGTGCGAAGGCGAATCTAATCAATGCTTTTGACGTTTCCGGCATCGCGAGCGTTTGACCGATAAAGGGCCAGAAAATATATATCCTCGTTCTCTCTCTTTCTCCCTCTTCCACTCTCATATTTTCCTAAATTCGTTCCCCTCCACGAACGAAGATAAAATGGCCCGTTGCCGGGGAGCTGCAATTACCGGACAGTTTCACTTTATCTGTCGGCAGTTGTCCGTTGTATTGGAATTGATATCCGGACGGGGAGGTTGTTCCTGGAAAAGTGGAGGTTACCCACTTTTGTTTCAGCAAAGAAATATCCAGGAGCTTTCGCGTATTTAGGTTCAATTCCTTCTCGTTCCTTTATTGGCCCCTTTTTCTTTGTTCTTTGAATGGCATCGTTGGATTGTAGATGACTGTAGCATCTATTATTATTTCCTCTGAAATTTTTTCTTCGTCTTCTCTCTCATTTGAGGATTTTTTTTTTCTTCTCGGTGGATCATTTAAAAGTTTTTCGTTTCTCGAAATCGTTCAATTATTCATTTACTTTCGCCCCGACACAAGTTTCGTCGATTCTATCTGATAATGGTAGTTAATAATTCATTTTACAATGAATTCGTGGTAATGATAAATAATATATTTCTATCACTATGATACAGTAAAATTCTAATGTATACTTCGTATTACTACGATGACGTTAAAAACTGTGGGTCCATTTAGACTCTATATCCCTCAATCGAGACTTAATTCTCTTTTACTTACATCTCTCATATTTTTGAAATTGTTCTCTTGAACCTTTTTTCTTTATCCAATGTCTCCTTTTCAACATCCTCCATTGATTCACAAAATGTTGCCACCCTTCGAGAGTTAATTATATATTTTTAAAAAATTTAATTATTTAATTATATATTTTTGAAAAGTTCACATATTTATAAATTTTTATACTTTTAAAAAGTTCTATATAGTTTTAAATTCATATATTTTTGGATTTTTCCTCTTCAACCTTAAAACTTTTTCCTTCATCCAATGTCGTCTCCTCTTCAGCATCTTCCATTGATTCGCAAAATATTGCCACCCTTCGAAGGTTAATTATATATTTCTGAAAAGCTGAGATATTTTCCTCTTCAACCTTTACCAAAACTTTTTCCTTCGTCCAATGTCTCCTCTTCAACACTCTCCACCGATTCACAAGACGTCGCCAACCTTTGTCATACATAAGTATTATACATATCCGCGGCATCTGTCGCGTCCAGATAACCTAATGGCCGTTTCCGTTGGCCATACGTGGCACGCGTTCGAGATCAGGTTGATCGGCTCGTCACGTCGCATCGATCACACACGGCGAAACGGGATGCAAGGCGGTGCGCGGGTAAAACGAAAAGAAGGAACACAGCGAAAAGAGACGGAATCGAGAGGATCTATACCGTGAGACGACGTATTTCGAGGGCGCGATTGTCATTCAAATCGGCTGGAATTATTCAGCGGCGCCACTTGAAGCGCCGGGGCTCGGCTCTCGTGCACGCTCGAAAATGGCCCCGCATGAATATATTATTGTTGCAATCGCACGCGTCGCTGCCGAGTAACGAATTTATACGACGGTGATATATCGCGTCGCGGAGGACTCGAATTTATCGGGCACCTCTCGTTTCTATCTTTCTATCTTTCCGTATATGTTCGATTGTGGCCAATAAGTAACGCCGGATTCTCCCGTAGGAAGAGATTTCTTCACTTTTTCGTTTTTGTTTCTCTGCTTCGGTTCTAAAAGAAAAAGAAAAGTTCGCGACTCGTAAAACCTGGGTCTGAATCTAGAATCTAGAGGCTTTTATTCAATATGTTTAATTCACAATCTTTTGAACGATCACTGAATTTTAAGAAACCTTATCGAGAATTTTTTAATTTTGTTATACTACATATATGTTTGTTTTTTACTATTTTATTTATTTTCTTTAATTACTACTCATTCTTTTGTTACATTTATTTTACTTTCATTTCATTATATTCCACAAACGTTTTCGAATTTCGAATGTGTAAAACAGTATTTTTCGCAAAACAACTTCTATTTCTGTATATGTACCTAAATTGCAAATTATAATTATATATAATATAATGTAATGTAATGTAAATTAATTTACATTGCACGTACTACAATTTTATCAATATTCATATTAAATTAATTATATATAATTGCTATATTAACAAACGTAATATACAGAGACAGACCTTAAGGGGTTAAAAAAAAATTCATTCATCAGAAAGTCCCACTTTTCGTAATGCAATGAAGAAGAGAATGGATTCTTCTTCTGTGCAAAAACGAGAAAGAACATTTTTTTTCCACTTAAGATTTCCTTTCCCCTTTTTACGTTTCCTTTCTCCTATCTTCTCTTCCATCCCTCCTATTTGTGTTTTCTTTTTCACTTTCCGCTCGTACGTCCACGCGGCCCGATAATACGTTCCGTCGAGCCGCAGGATTATTCTTTCGATCGAGACGATGCTCGGATATATCGGGGATGGATAGAAATTAAAAAAGAGCATCCCCGTGAATGACTGATCGAAGAGCTGACTGTACACCCTCTCGTAGGGGCGAAGGGGGTAGTTCTTTGTTTCATAGGTTCGTTCGATTACCTGGCCTCTTTGGAAGCAGGTATTTTTAGAGGGATTTCTGCTTCTTTATTCTCGGGCTAGATTGTTGCTCTTGGGGAGGTCAGTTCAAAAATTTAGAACATGAGATTTGGAAGAAGCACGAGACTTGATCTTCATTGCTCGTAATTTTCTTCTTTCCAGTGAATATGAATATTTTGTTCTTATATTGCTAATGTTAGTTTATTTATTACCAAATAAATAATTATTTTCTTATATTACTAAAATTTTCTATTTTAAAATTTTATATTGCTAAAATTTTTATTTTTACTCAGTCGACGTCAACGTTACCGTTGTAACATTTTTGTTTCTCAGAGATATTTAGATAGAAATTTGTTTTGCTCGAGTAAAAGTAAAGGGTAGTTTGTGTGCAGTGATTCGCGAAAGTATTGGAACTTTCGTGTATTATTCGTTGTATAAAACATTTTGCAATTTTATTAACTAACTGCAATGAGAGACAAATTACAATATTAATTATATTATGATTGAAAACAATGTGAAAATGTGCATGTAGAAGTTGAAAGATATTTATTGCAATACGAGTAGCCACCTTGTGCATTAAACAAGTATTAACAACAACTTTATTAATTAATGAGGCTTAATATATATTAAGGCTGAGGCTTAAAAAAGAATATTAAACAACTAACGTTGATGTTTTCTGTTATTGCAGGTCGATCTCGATGACACCATGGATAATTTTTTCAACACGCTCTATCAGAAAATGTTCACGGTGCTGAACAGTCAGTACAACTTCGATAACAAGTACTTGGAGTGCGTGGGAGAGCATATGAAGGAAATTAGACCGTTCGGCGACGTGCCTCAGAAATTAGGGGTGCAAATCAAGAGGTCCTTCGTTGCAACGAGAGCCTTTAGCCAAGCTTTAACCGTGGCCGCGGATGTCTTGAAGAACATGCAATCGGTAAGAGAGATGTTTGTCTTCTTCCTTGTTCGTTACAATAAAATAAACTCAGTTTAGAAAATTAGCTGTCAGTATAGCTGAACGTAAGTTTGAGATGCAAGGCATGTTACGTAATTGCTCAAAAATCTTGGTGAAAACACGTGATCGATGATTAAAAAAAAATCGGCAAATCCTACGGGATGGTTGTAAAGAGGAAATTTCAGTCTTCAAGAATTTTCGAGAATAAAAGTATTTTTGTAAAATAAAAGTATTAAGTATGATGTAAAAATTTTCGAGAAGGACAAACTCAGGACTGTCAAGATTAAAGAAAAAAAAATTATCTCGCGATAAAAAACGATCTTGGGAGAGGAATCTCCCAAAGTATCCATCCTTGGTACCACCTTCCCCAAAGGGAAACTATAAACAACGATAAATGTAGGAACAGCTGGAAAATCGGTTTGGTTTTTCACAGTTGAAACCATCGGCGGATTGTGCAGCTGCACTCACAAGGATGACGGTGTGCCCATCGTGCAGTGGGATCACCGGCAACGTGTTAGCGTGCGGCGACATGTGTGCCAACGTGATGAAGGGTTGCCTCGCTCAGCACGCGGCCCTGGACGCTGAATGGAATCACTTTGTCGGTGAGTAATTTCCACGTGTATTGTTCCATTGGTAATTACAGGCTCGTCTATCGACCTCGATTCGCGCACGCGTGAATATTTTATTTATTAACAATCGCGTGTGAAACGAAGAAACGTCTTAGACAATGACGCTTCTACGAGATCCATTCAAAACTATACACGAAGGTTCCACAGGGAAAAAGGGAGAAATGTAAATGTAAGTTTTGGGATTTCTTAGAAAACGAAAATTTGTTTAACGATTTCGCGTTAGTGTGTCGTAAGTGTATCGAAATAAATGTAAAACTCGGAGAACTTTGTAGCTAGTGATGAAGAATCCCACCGTAGCATATCATATGATTTGAATGTATTATAGTTATTCAATAAGTTTAGAAAATTTCTATTAGTCTTGGATACAAGGTTTCTCCCTTGTCTCGGCGTTTTGATTTGCAATGTGCAAGAATTCCTTGTTAAAAAAATAATTAAATTTCCAATTACAGAAATTAGTGTTCCAGAAATTTTATGTATTTTCAAATGTATTATACAATTTACAAATTTGTTTTAAAAGAATCGTATAAATAAGTTGCGTAATTAAAAAAAAATTATACGCTCATTCAAGGAATTGTATATTAAAAATTTTCGATCGTTCGATGCTCGTTGCTATACACTTTTTGCAGTGTAATAATTTCTATGATTGATCTCCAAATTTCAGAGGCCGTAGACAAGGTGGCCGATCGCCTGTTGGGCCCGTTCAACATCGAAATGTTAGTACGACCGATCAACCTGAAAATCTCGGAGGCGATCATGAACTTTCAAGAGAACAGCAACGACGTCTCGCAAAGAGTGTTCACTGGTTGTGGCCGGCCTGTGTTAGGCAGGCGTAGACGTCGAGACAATCGAGAATTGGAGCTCGAATCGTTGAATTTCGATCAGGAAACACTGACGGACGATCGTGCCGCACTTTTGGACAAATTGGTGAAAGAGACACGGCAGAGGGTAAGGGATTCGAGGCAATTCTGGGTTTACTTGCCCTATAAGCTTTGCAACGACGGCCTTGTGGTTCCTCCTAGCAATACAAAGGAATGCTGGAATGGCACGCACGTAGATAAGTGAGTATCTTGAAGATTTTCATATCTCGTGTCGTTAATTTTCTTTATATTTTCTTGTAAAAATTAGCAGCTGGCATTAGAGACTGGGTAAAACATCGTTTTAAAGCACTCTATTGTACAAGCAGCAATAGTAAATAATTTATTTTATTTTGAATTGCGCACAGCTTGAAAAATACAATATTTTATATGTTACAAAATAAGTTTTTAAAATTTCAACATTTCATCTTTAATATTTCAATAGTACAAACATGGTAATTTCATTTGAAGGATTATAATTTATGGAATTATTTTACTCAAGTCTTATCTCAAATATTGAAAATAATATTTCTGAATTAATTAATAATTCAATATTTTTTAAGTTTTGCATCGACGATTGCTTTACAATTTGCATAGAACTAAAATTCTCAAAATAATATTCCATCGATGTTTCAATTTAAATTTTTAATTTATATATCTATTCTATTTTCATGTTTTTTAAAAATTCGTGTGCACTACCTTTTGAATTAAAATTTGCATAATGATCTCAAGCGTACAATTTTTTAAATCTCTGCTTCATACGTTCGTCCCATGTTTCTTGATAGCTCACGTACACTACTTTTTAAATTAAAATTTCGCATTTCGGTATTACAAAATTTTAATTTACACAGCCTGGTGCATCAAAGTACCCAATTAACATTCGGATTTAAATTTTTGGTTCACATATCCACGTTTCTCATAAGCCACTCTCTAGATTAAAATTTCGTACAATGAATTTATCGATACTTCAAACGAAATCTTTAACTTGTATATTTGTTCCTTCTTTCTAAAAGTAATTGCAAACGCTGCTTTTATAAAAAATATTTACAACTATTTGTAAATTAATTGAAATTTTCGAATATATACCCAAATTTTAACTTGCATGCTAGTTCAAATTAATGTTTTGATTTAGATCTGTAGTTCTTACATTTGCTCCGTGTTTCAGGTATATTTACCCAGTGTCCTCGAACGGGGAGGAGCAAAAATTGAATCCAGAGGTACGAGTCACCGGAACAAGGCCGACGATAGTCAGGGACCAGGTCTTCGCATTGACCACCATCACGAACAGACTGAAGTCCGCGTACAACGGACAGGACGTCGATTGGATAGACACAGGTTTGCTTTGCTAATGTCTCGTCCGCCATATCGTTAAATCCAATTATCATCAATCAGATCAAAATCACGAAACAATTAGAATATCCTGAAATCAAGAATTTCGCTAATATCAAATTACTATTAAATTTCGTGGAATAGATATGTAATTAACATTCGATGGAACATAGTAGCAAACGCATAAGTGATAGGTTTGATTAATAGGAGAATCAATATCAGTATATGCAGAAAGCTAATTAAATTTGAGCGATTAGTTGAAATACCTCTTTCAAACAAAAGTCGTTTTGCTCATCATTGATCTGTTCTATTAGTTTATTACATTATTATTCATCAACAATTTTCATTATTTTTTATTATTTATTAAGGGTATGATATATATCACAGTGGTTTTCAAAATTTTTTAGCTCTATAATATGTGATAATGCTGTCCCCGCCTTGTCCTTTTCAAAATGTAGAATTTGAAATAAAAGATCAAAGATTCTTTTATTTCAGAATATTAGTATAAATATATTTTTATTAAACGAAGATTTATTTAAACGGGCTTGACTTTGATAAAGATCTCCAGTTAATGAGAGACGTGTGATCGTTTTTTCTTCTATGAGTAATAAATAGCAATTATGAATAAAATGCTTATTTATTGAAAGAAGTGACAGTTTCTTTAGAAACGTTAACATATTCTAAATTTTTGAACGGAGTAGAGTGTAGATGAAATACATACGAAAAAGTTAATAAGTTTATAATATTGTGATAAATTATTGTTCGGCCCTGAATGTGCTTAGTAAAGTATTTTAAAGAAAGGAAACATATTCAATAGACGTAGAGTAAGTACTTTATTTTATTAATATTACATTTCAAAGAAGAATAATTGTACATGAAGTAAATTATATCCTAGAAAACGTAACAAGAGAAACAAATTATTATACTGTAATGTGTCGCTTATCTTATCTTGAAACTTTGGTCACGAACTCACTATTTCGGTAAGCATCGATCACAAACATAATTTTCTTCGAAGTTTCGTTTTTTATCATCGAGTAAAAGTCAATCGTCCGTAGAAAAGAAATATTTAGAAAAATAATCGTAAACATATTTGCTAAGCAACACGATTAAAAGAGTAAGGAAATCCATATGACAACTTCCAAGAAGAATTTCAAGTCCTTTGCTAAAACTAAAACTCTTCCACCAATTCAACCATCAAACCTAATGATTTAAACTCATGATCCAAATCGAACTAAATCGAAAGAAAAAAGGACATTTCCAAGAAGAAATTCTCTCCTCTCCATCACCATCATTGGACACCTCCAGGATTTACTGCTCAATTCATCGTCTAATTTTGTTTTAATTTTATTTTTTTACAAAAAAGAAAAATGAGTACTATATTTTGAATAAATACGAATATGAAAAGAATATGAAAGGAGAATTCAAAATGACCTAATCACTAAGTCAATCTTCAATCAGAAAAATATACTAAACAATATGATTGAAAGCTCGAGAAAATCCACATAACACCTCCAAGCAGAACGTAACTCCTTCAAGTCTAGTGAAAATAAAACTCTTCCATCAATTGAACCACGTCCAAATCCATCAATTCAACAACATTTTCCAAGTTTGCCAATTAATATGACCATATTAATCTAACCATCAGTCAGATCGATTAGATTTCCAAGAAGAGATCCTTTCCATCATCATCACCATTGTTGTACCATCTCCAGGATTTACTGTTTAATTCATCCCAAGTGACTCTAACTTTTTGCTAATTCCATTTTTTGCAAGAAAAAGAATAATTACTAGATATTTTGAGTAAATATGAAAAAGAAGAATTATCAATTTTACACACTCAAAGTGGTTTAACTCAATCTTCACTCATCACTTAGAAAAATATCTACTAAACAACACGATTGAAATCTTGAGGAAATCCACATGATATACTTCCAAGAAGAATTTCAACTCCTGTAATATGATAATAAAACTTTTCAACTCTACTGATTCAATCACATCTTCCAAATCCATTAATTGATCTACCTAATCAAACTTAAACTTTGTCTATCAATCAAACCATCTAAACCATCGTCTTAGATTGGCCTTCCAAGGACATTTCCAAGAAGAGATCCTCTCCTCTCCATTACCATCATTGTACCACCTTCTAGATTTACTGCTCAACTCACCGTCACCGGGTGGCACTTCAATTTTCAGAGGACACCGAGTGGAACGGTTCCGGAAGCGGATCCGGCGATGGCACGGATCAAGATCCGATCACCGACGACGAGGACGGTTTCAAGGAAGGTTCCGGCTACGAGCCAAAGTCCTCGCCGCCAGAAGTGCCGAAACAGTCTCCTCCGATCGATCATCCGGAAGTGGTGCCACCGAGAGTGGACGTAGAGCAGAAGACGAGTATCAACAGCAACAACAAGACGTCCAGCGTGGACAATGGCGCGAGCAGACAGAAAATATCTTTGTCGCGTGCTTTGACAACGTATCTCGTGCCCATAGTGGTGATGTGGTTCGGTGGCTGCCTCACCGAGTGGCTGTGATCATGTGGTTTCCGGGGAGGACGATGCAAGACGATGTAAATAAATATTCCATTTAACAATAAACGCGCGTGGCTCCTGGCCTCTAGTCGACTGCGAGCCAAGCTGCGAGTAGCAGCCAGTCGAGGAGAGCAAGGAGCGGAGAGGACAATGATAAATCGCTTTCTCGACGACGCGATGAAGATCTTCATCCGCTGAGGGAAACGCGTTCCTTTTCTTTTTTTTTTTTTTTTTTTTTTTCACGCGAGACGAGTTGCACACGGTTGAGCGTTGTCTCGACAGTGTGCATCGTGTTCAGAGAATCGCCGATGGGACTAACGGTTTTCATCTTGCTAGCTCCGAGAAGTTTTGAAGGGAAGAGGAGACTGGACTCCGACTGGACGAAGGATTGTAAAATCGAGACTTGAGTCTGGATGTCCGAACGACGATAATATTTCACGACTGACGAGAGCGTGCCTTCAGGACGAGTGGCATGGTCGGCTCTAGCAGGGTTACGGATGATTTCCTTTTTCCACGTTCCTACGTTTTTCCTACGCCACTGTTCAACTTTTCAAGGAAAATGATAAGAAAGTGTACGACGAAAAATGTAAGATACGATAATTATTTGCGACGATCGATGGTGATTGGGAAATTTTAAGTATGTTTCTCGGTTCGTTTGATATAGTTGTAATTGGAAAAATCAAATTACAATTGAAAAAAAGAAAAGAATTTTATTTTCTATGAATGTTTAGAATTAAGTTTGAATGTTTAGAACAAACAATTCAAGAAACAAAAAATTCAAGAAACCCCAACACTATCAAAATATTGACTTTACTTGACTAAGGATGAGATCAATTTACATCATTTTCTTTTTACAAAGTTATCAATTCATTTTGTCACGCCTTTTTAATTGTAATTCAAAATTGAGGAGGAAAAGCTATACAAAAAGTCGAACCGAGTTCTAATTAATATTTTCGATCCAAAATTTTGAAATGCAGCGGCGTAGGGAAGTGCAGGGCCTGAATGGCCTTGAACGTGCAGGAAAAACATGTGAAAGCGAGTATACGAAGTATAGTGACTGTCGAGCGTCGTATTTCCTTTTCCTTCCCTGAAAACGTTTTGAAAGATTCATGGCTCGAAGGGCGAGAGAGGTTCGATCGCGTCGTATGCTCGGATGGATCGATCAGAATGTGCTAGGTTTTTGGGTGGACGGAGGGTGACGCACGCGAGACATTGATAACATGCTTTTGTATATTAATAAAATAAAAAAGATGGAGAGTGAGAGAGTGAGAGAGGAAAAGAAAGAAAGAGGGACGATTAAACCATTTCGGTTTTCACGAGGAAATAATATTAATTAATTATTTTTTAACACGAGAACCGTCTCTTGTGATCAGTGTTGTTTGAACAGTTGCGAGTAGGAAAGTAAGTTTTTGTGGTGAATGAAAAAAATTATGAAAGTACGACGATGAATGACGTGTGATAAAACAAAGAAACTCTTGTTTGTTTCGATTAAATTATTGCACTATCGTTAAACAACATCGAACTTTCGACGAATTTAAATTCACTCACTTACGTGGAGTTTTTGATCTCTGGAGTATATTTTTTAAATTGATATTTTTATCATATTTGTAGATAGAAAATCAATCTTTTTAAAAATTATAACGAGACAAGTAGATTTATTAGTTTAATTTCGAATTTTATATTAATTATTCAAATTCAAACGTTTATACTTAACATTTATATTATGCAGGAACTATTATTTATCATAAATTGAATGATAAATAAAATTACTAGTTTTTAATTATTCATTTGATATAATGATATACGTAATAAAGTTCTTAATTTAGAATTAGACGGAAGTGTTCGTAACCCACTTAAGGGTTAAATTCGATTTTCAAATCGTACGAATCGTATGAAATAAATTTATTTCTCAATTTTCTTTTACCTTTTTAGGATCTTACATTTTCTTTCTTATTTGTTTTGAGACAATATTTTATCATTCGTCATTCAAATGAAACTGTTCTGGCAATCGAAACATGTCAAGGTGTAGAACAAGCGGTCGAAAATGGTGATCCTGTGATTAAAATTAAGTAAAAAAAAAAAAAAAATGGCAAAATAAATGTGTAATAAAAAAGTTAGAAAAAAAAAAATAAACAAGTAACATTGGCTGCCAGTCACACTGTGTTGTCGAGCCTAAAACAAGAGGGCAAAAATGGACATGTTCTATGCAAATCTAGTGAAAATATTCAAATAAATATTATGAATAATTATTTGTAATTATATTATACATATATTATATTATTATAATTATTATAATTATTGCAAAGTGAAAATAATATAAAAATTGCGCGTTACGTTCGAGACAAGTGGTGAAAAAACAAAAAAGGAAAAAAAGAAAACTCTAGGTATGGAAAATTACGCGGTTCTTCTCATCTTCCCTTTCTCGTCTGAGAAAATGATTTCGCGAGACAAAGGAAGAAGAGAGAATCTTGCACACACGTGTAGAGTGTTCTTGCAGGGTTCTTGTTGGATTTTAAAAAAAAAAAGGAACGTCTAACAAGTTGAACACCATGATGAATGGAATGGTCATCTTGAGGGCGAAATTTTTTACTTAACTCGAGGGAAAAATGATAATTTTGAAGTGTGAGATACAATAAAAAAACAGTCTCTGCGTATAGTTCTGCCGTTCTCTTCTCTCTTCTTCGTCACATTTTATCTTTCTTTCTTTCTGCAATAAAACGCAGTGGAACACACAAAAGATTGTAAATTTACACTGGCTACAACAAACAGAGTTTGGAATAAAATACTTTACTTTTTTAAGTGCAAACAAACTTCATCGTACGTTCTTCTGAGAAATATATTATAGTTATAATTTTGATGTTTAAATGTAATTAACTAGAACTTCAGTACTATATTAAAATTATGTTACGAATAAAATATTTATTTACTGAAGAAAGTGACTGTTTCTTTTAATTTTAATATGCTCTGAATTTTTTAACAGAAGTGTATAGTACGGGACAAAAAAGTGTACAGTACTTTGCTCTATTTATATTTCAGACTTAGTTTAACATTTAGGCTGTATGTTAATGCAACGATAGACCATGCTGCATTTGTACTGAAATATTCTAAGAAAGAAAATTACCATTAATATATATATTTTATATATTATTTTATATTAATTAATTAATGATTTAATATTTTACACATTGACACATACATATACATTCATTAATAGATACAAGAAGAACGGCAGGCATTACAGCAGAAAATTAAGCTCACAAAAAAATAATCTCGAGGTAGAGTAGAGTAATTTTCATTAAAAGACAAATAGAAATCTACTGAAAGGTGATAAATCTGTTTAAAAGAAATTGGAACTATTCGGTATCATTAATTCGATGTTACGTCGTATTAATTCACTATTGTAACATTTTTCAAAAATAATACGTGCCAAAATCTAGACATGTAAACGTATATAATATTTATTATGGTGTTCATTTTGTTGAAACGAGAAGATTTAAGGATAAGAAGATAGGGAACAGGGTTTTTTTTTTATCGTGGAAGACACATGGACCACTTAAGCAATTTTCCTGAAACTATGGGAGTTCCTTACGTTCGACAAAATAGGAGCACCCTTGTGTTTTAAAACAGCTTTGTCGGATCAACGTGACTTATGGCTAACTAAGTAGTATCTTATTGCTGTGAATATCCTTTTGAACGATTCAGTTGCATAATTTTATTCTCCCTTGATACGAAGATATTATTGCAATTTTACCAATTGATAAAGATTTAATCGTAATTTTATGGAATTGTACAATGTAATATTAATATTAATAATTAATTGATTGATTAACTAATGATATATCAGTTTTCAGTTTAAAATAAAACTAATTGGTAAAACTAATTTCTTGTTTTTAATTTTCAAAAAAAACAAAAATTAAATCTTTGCTTCGTTTTTAGCAAGCATCAAGGGAGTTAATCGATCAACGTTCAAAGTAAAATATTATTTACGTTTTTCTTACTATTATTCCTAGTACCGTATTTATGTTATTCGCCATTGTAAAGAGTAACGAGCAGCCTAGATTTCCGCGACGATTACTCATTGAACTTCGAAAGCAGGATCGTCTTACACTTACGTGGTATTTCTTTATCCTCTGTCTCTTTTTTTTTTTTTTTTGTTTGTTTTAGACTAGCTCACTGTAACCAATACTTAATATTCAACCAATCTACCCTAAGAGTTTATACATACCTGTAAGAGATAAAAAGTGACGAGTGTGCGAACGCATTTAGCCAAGCCGTCTATGCCATTCAATCGTGGATATCGAATTTCAGTCACGAATTTCTTAAAACGACGTTCAGTCCGTAGGGTGTACCGAAGGAAAGTAAAAAGAAAAAGAAAAAGAGAACGAAAGGAGGGAGAGACAAGAAAAGAGAAAGAGAGGAACTTTCCGAGTAATAATAGATGTAATTTCTCGTCTGTTGTACAAAGATATTACGACTCGACACGGAGGACAGTTCACGACGGAAACGGGAAACAATCGCGGATGAAATTTAATCGTCGTATGTTCCATTTTTGTATGATCGTCGATCCTGTTATCAACGAGTGTGAAGAAATTCTGTGTGAAACTTTTTGACTGGAATGAAACGAATTTACGTGGATAGAGAGAATGAAAGAAAGAGAGAGAGAGAGAGAGAGAGAGAGAGAGAGAGAGTATGATTAATTAATTAGTGATCGGATCGATATCGAGTCAATATTATCGGTACGAATATTTCCACAAATACAATAGAAGATATCGACACTTTGATACCTACAGAATATATAGTCGAATTGTATATTCGCACAATTGGTGAAAAATTATCGAGAAACTATTACAACTTCGTAATCTAAACAAACTCGACTGGCCTCGCTCTAAAGCGCGAAGACCTCTACTTCATCGTCTTTAAACTCGTTAACATCGTTTTAACATCGTTTTTTCCAAAATTGTGGGAAGCAAGGATACTTTCGTCGTAGAGGACTGTAAAAAATAACGCTTCGAAGATAACTGGAAATTTTTTCTCGTTGAAGATTGAAGTCTTCCCTTTACATCAATCTCTTAAAACTCGCTATGCAATTTCTTTTTTTTTTTTTGTCATCTTATTGAACATTTGAACCACGCGACGAAAATTTTTCAAACTTTTCTAAGAAAATAGCGGGAAAAAATTGCACAGCGAGTTTTAAGAAGTGGTTCAATCTTTGATATCAGTTCAAAAGCTCGAAATCGTTGTCAGACACCTAAAATTACTCGTCGATATATTTCTTAATTATTTCGATTTTAATTCTTCGAACATATTATCAGCAGTATCGGTGTCGACCCGATTGTTAATTACGATGCAATCGCAATCATACAGTTGTTCGTAAAAGTGAGACGTTCTAATCGCGTATTTGGAATCGCAAATTGCTATTCGAACTTTTCCAACACCGATATACATACATCGCGTCTTTTTTTTTTCAATGAAACGAGGGCAATTCCAAATGCAACGATGTGAACCAGTGAGAATTTTGGGAAACTTGTTGTATCAATTAGTACGTGTTTAGAACGATTAACCCCTTGTCTTACAACATCCTCGCGGTTTCGATTTTCGAAAGAAAGGAAAGAAAGATCGCGACCTCATGCTACTCGAATTCGTATTTGAAATTGAAAATCAATAAGTACAAATTATATATATATATATATATATATATATATGCACAACGTTTCGACACAGATTACAATAAATTGGGATAAATGGAAGATTGAGAAGGAAATCATAGGACGAGGGGTTGGATAAATATAGAGAGGAGTGAACGATTAATTTGGCCCCGTTGTCAATTCTGTTGCGTGACTTTTGAAATTATCGACGAGAACGAATGAAACGAAACTGATAAAAGGTCGTCTCGCTGAAGGAGTTCATTGTAGAACTGAGGAGTATCTCAAAGTGCCCCGCTGCGATGGAAAGAGGATTTATATTATAAGTGGAAGTTAGTGAAATTCACGACCACTGCGAGAATGTTGTGTGTTCAATTGTAAATTATATCCCTCTTCCTCCATTTTTCGAGAGAGTTCCGGTGTAAAATTCACGGTTTCGGACCCTTTGTACTCGATCTTACTGATACCATCAGTTTGTGAATTTGTTATTCGATGTTTTTAAAAAATATACCACGTCAACATTCGATTCTCTATTTTCTTATATCTTTCGCTGTTGTTGATCGTAGATTATTGACCCTTTGCGCTCTGGGATTATCTTCAAATTTTCTCGCGCGACAACTCGATAATTGGAGGCGCTGTTTGTCAGATCATTTATTTATTTATCGTGTCTGTTCACGCACATTTATATTTTCCAACGTTTCACTTCGTCTTTTTTAAAAAATGTTTACTGGATTGTGGATTTTATGCATTTGTGAAGGTGCAAGATAACATGGACGTAATATGCAAACAAATTACGAAAAGTATTCAAAGTTTGATGTCTGTTATAATTATTGATTAACAACAGAATTGCAACGCACATTGCCCTCGAATAATCGAGGAAAATCAGAGAACAGAATATTTATGCCAGCGCAACTGAGAATCCAAGTTGTTAGTGAACATGTGCGAACGCAAAGGGTTAATATTTCTCAACCAATAAATTCGACATTTCGCTAAGTATTTAGCACATTAAATAATTTATTCGCTATGTACGTTAACCAATTTATAATAAATTCCAATCATTTTCACCATCATTTATCATTACTCGCGTGTAATAAAAGAAAAATTGACAGTGCCGATTTCAAATAATTCGAGAACAAAGGGTTGAATAGAATCGTCACTCTTCGCGAACAAATTATTCTTCCGATCGTGTTGAATCGTCATACACACAATCGTAAATCCACAAACAGAAACAATCTTAAGATTAGCGACCAAATTACCATCACATAAAATATCTTAAACAAGGTAATGGATCTCCTTAATGAAAATGTCGCATATTCTTTACAAAAAGAATAGCCTGTTACATATTGTGATAAGCGTCCACGAACGATCCGAATCGTCCACATCGTAGATTTAAATCGATCTGTCATCAAAATTACGCGCAGATTTCGTGAACCGTATCTCGTTCGTGTTTTTTTTTCTTTCAATCTACTCGTTACCCTTTAACTCTTAATTTTGATTTACAATAGAATTTACGTTTAATCTTCCGCTATGATATTAGAAACGCAACGAGGTAGTGTAGAGGATCGTATAAATTTTCGAAAATCGCATCAACGTATAATATTATTTTATAATTATTAGTTCGAAAGTAAGTGAATTTAATTTATGACGTGATTATTGATTTGAAATTGAACGAACTTGTTTAATTATAATTTTTAGAAATTTAGATAAATTTTAAAGTTGAATAAATTGAATAACAACGTGCTTTAAATGGCCCATTTAAAGGTTAGTTCATACGAAATCAGAAGGAATAAATTGATGGTGATGAAATTATAAATTATATGCGAAAAGAAGAGGACGAAAGGAAAAAAAATAACACGTTACAGGTCGAACAAAAAACGTCGTCGTCGTCGCGACGAGCTTTTTGTTGGCAGATTGTACGTGATTAAATTAATTTAAGTGGTAATTAACGTCTTCGTTTTCAACCCTTTGGCGTTAACGACGCGGTACTTTACCATTTTACAAATTTTTAAATTCACCACGCATCCTTGTTTGATATTTCGTTTTTTTCTTTTTCAAATTAACTCTTCGCCGATAATTTAATTTTTCCACTGGCACCAATTATGCTTGTGACACAGATGGCGGCTTTATATCCGTATCTATTATCTCCTTTCAACGTTTTAGTTCAATTACGAATTCGTTTGCAAATCTAGGTTGTATTTCACAGCATTAAATTATTGTCAATTAATGTTTAATTGAGCAGTACCTCAATTCTGTTGAAAATTAATTGCTGTGCACATCTCTAAAAGAATTTGATTTCACATCAAGTATAAAGATAAATAATAACAATTGAACAGAAATTTCTAATTTTTATAGTTGTTATAATATATTATAATTAATCTAATTATTTTTTCTTCTAATTCTATTCTTTGAATTTAGTTAATCCGAATTCAACATTATTATACTCAATATGAATGCAAATTCTTATAGATGTAGGTGAGCATATTTTGAAAATAAAATAGAAATTTCCATTTTAAAATATAACAATTTATTTTCCAAAAATGACGCTTTCAAGAATTTTAACTAACATTATGTAATAATGAAATTGTTCTTATTTACAATCTTCGTGATCGATTCACAAACTTATCAAACTTTTGGTGCTAAACTTCTTCAGCTTATTCGTAAATTATTTTATCACAGTTTTAAATTTCTTTCTAAAAACCTGAATTATAATTTGTAAATTATTATAAAGATACAAAAAGAAAATGAAAAATTATCTAAACCAAAGTTTTAATTTCGTATTCGTTCCTTCTTAAAGAAAAGATACTTTTATTTTCAAAAATTAGCAGACATGGAAAATCTTTGAAAATATGGAAAAATTGTTTTTGTTGGTCGACTATTGTCCATTATTGAAGTGATGCGACGATGGTCTCGATACGTGAACCCAGTCGGTCGCACCACCTAATCAACCCCTGTAACCGAAGGGTTGGTAAACACACAATTCTACAATTTCCCTCCTCGCGAAACGAAGAAAGATCCACTATAATCTTAAAAAATGAAATCTGCTCTTTGCAACGATTCCGCAAAACTTGCCGCGTAACAACGAAATGTTAAAACTTCTTGGACTTTTGTCGTTTAATTCGAATGTTAAAAATTTAATAAAACTTCTTTTGAAAAAGAATCGTACAGCAAGTATCGTTGCAAAGAGAAATTTTCAATTTTCAATGTTCGAATCTTTACAATTTCTGAAAAGAATAAAACTATCCCTACTTTCTCCAAACTTTCGTGAAAACACTGGACATTTACAGTCATAAATGGAAAGTCTAACTATTCTCGTTATAGATATAAAAGTTTTTATTACAATATATAAATATATACAAGTGCGAAATATTTCGCCAAAAATATAAGTACTTTTGTTACAAAGTAAAAAATTACAAGCGTCTTCTTCGTCTCCTTAGCGACCAGTTCTCAAAAAGTTTGGGTGGAATCTCTCTGCTACATCCGGTTTATAGTTGGATTCGTGAACATCCCGGATATACTAATCCGCGTAACCAAAGCACGTGTTCTTCACTGCTCTGCTAATTGAAACGCGACGTTACGCGAACCTTTGCTTTGAAAGAATGAAACTAAGACTCCAAAATTTAGTCTCTGTAAGTCTTCTTTTCGATCATCTTCTTTCACATCGGCCGCGACATTCAGGAAGATCAGCAACAAGTCGGTCATAATCTTTTTCGTCAGGTTCTTCGAAAGGATCTTCTGATTTCTTTTCGACATCTAATTTTTTCAAACTATTTATTAAAGCACTTGTTAAAGTAATGTCAATGTTCGAGAATAATAATAATAAAGACGCATTGCTCGAATAAATAAGTAATTATTTGACGAACGTGACTTACGGTTTAGATCCACTTATGGTAGATAGACTTATGGTAGAAATGGACAATAATATCGGCAGCTTCGGAAAAACGAACCAATCACGCACCTCGCGAGAAACAATGATGGGGAATGACTCACCAATGTGACTTACGATTTATGGAGAAATAGACAATAATATCGGCAGCTTTGGAAAAATGAATCAACATACACCTCACGAGAAATAATAATGGAACTCGCGATTACACATTTGAGTTTCGAAGGAAAGTCGAGATTCGATAGTCAGAGCTTCGATTATGTGACGAGAGATTTGAAGAATTGGAATTAAAATGAAAGCGTGTGCATTCCGGTTGGGCTGACACGAGTCTCCGAGGAGAGCTACGTATGATGAGGGACACTGTGTCAATTCGCAAAATAAGATAAATTCAGAGCATATGTGTATATATTGTTTTGAAATACAAACTTTCTAAAATTCAGTTACAGAATGTATTATCGTTCTATTTTATACCGTTTCATTTTATTTTAGCCACTCGTTTTATTCGAATCTGATTGAACGACTTGTATCTCCATTTTTAGGGACAATTAATTACACATTCAACGGTAATTTTGGAAACTGAATTTGCAAATCTCGCAATAATTTAATGTTCCATTATTAAGGAGAATGAGGGAATTTCTGACTGATTAATAATATACGCTGAACCATTTCCAATTCGAATACGAATATTAATGCACCGAGAATGTGATCATAAGTACTAATAAGAGTAATTTCTCGAAGAAAAATTTAACAACGACGGAATGAATTTTATTTTCTCGTCGTTTCCTTTTCGATTTACAATATTTTTCTTTTCTTATTTATCTGTCTGATTAAGTAAAACATTATGTGACAGAATTTTTGTTGTAAATCGAAATAATAATTAGCTCAATTATCGTGCACTTTACGTATAATATACAATAACTCACTCTTGTTACATGCTATTCCGTTTTGCACATTATACAAAGTTTATTAATATCAATGTATATAAAACAGAATATTAAATAGAATAATATATAATAAGTATAGTGTATATATATATAAATATATATATATATTTATATATATATATTTATATATCTATTTAAATAATTTAGAATATACATATATTTTCTGTTCCCAATTCTATATCCAGGATGTTCACATATTTACTGTTGAGCGTTTTTTTTTCGTAGAGAATGAAAGAAAACAAATTTGTATTGTTTTCTATACGCAACGTAAGGCGTATTTTTTCCAGTCGTACTGTTTTCTGAGCTGTAGGTGATCTTCAATTTTTTAAATGAAATACTATGGAATTTTTCTTTTTACATCATGTGAAAGTGGATACGAAGACGAATTCAACGATGTACCATTCAATGATCTTCACATCTGCACAAAGTTAGAAACAAAAGAAATAGTTTGGAGATTATATACCGACGTATTTATCGGTGTGTTTCTTATTGAAAAGTACACGAAAGTTATAGTTCAATATGACTTCCATTTCTGCATCCTTTTGGTGCTTGTCGTGCAACGCAGGACATTGGGCTCTTGCTGTTACATATTCTTACACATATATACATATATTCTACTATTCTACTATAGTCTACTCTTGTTACATACTATTCTATTTTGTATTTTATATGGAATATGTTAATATTAAAACATAGATAAAATATTGATTTGGAGCAGTATATAATAAAAATATGTATGTAGAGTGTGTATAAAACAGAATATGTAATATTATATATGTTCTCGTCGTACTTCACTATAATTATATATAATGTATGCAACTACACGTTGCAGCTTTATAATTAAATAATGAGACGAGGCGTGAGAATGTTTAAGAATCCAGAATTTGGCTAAAAATTTACAGATTTGACCGATGAGATGAGTATTTATAGTTGTAATACACACATGCATAGATATAACTAATTCTGATTAATCGCAAAATCTTCTCATAGTAGTTTTGATATTAAAACAATTATTGATTGTCAAAAAGTCGATATTGAGATACTACGATTACAAGCTGTTGATGGTATTTT